>OY787669.1:14958897-17358897 GCA_963678985.1 Spisula subtruncata
CAATTATAATGCAGATAAAATATACCCATGTGATTGATATGTTCTATTAAACAATGAAATCAAATTAGGGACATATGCTGTAGTTTTGAGTGAAATAATTTCTCCAATTCCAGAATTCATTCAAATTTTGTTGCTGTAAGAAATGTTTTACTAACTTGGACCAACCTTTAATATGTCATGGAACACACGAATATGTTTTAATAACAAGAACGTACAATACTAGAATCACCATGTGCCAAAAGTATATTCATGTGAAGGAACATTAACAATTTCCCAAATAAATAATACTTGTCTATAAAAGCTGTGTAAAAACTTTTTTCTTGGTCATACACTATTTTTATGGCTTACGAGTATATCTCTGTATATTGTGTGATTTCATGATATCATTAGAGCAGTCTCTGTCACAGGTCGGCAGTTATCTTGTTATTATTTATGTATGTATAATGGTCTATATAATGACATTTATGACTGTCTGATATAAGTTATAATGAAAAATGTGAATGTTTTTATGACTAGTGCATTTCATCTAGCGCTAACGTTATACCTAGTTGTTGAGTCAAAATAATTATAAGCAGAGAAAAGGTATATATCTCTTTAGAATTCAAACATTTTGTTATTTGTCCTATGAAGAGTGATCTATATATACTGGGCACATCTAGAAACGCAACACTGGTGTTACAGTCAACATTTTCCCAACGTTTTATGATTGACTAACAAACTGCATAATTACTTGATGATAATTTATTCCATGAACAATACAACTGTAACATTTTATCACATAGTGCTACCGATGCGATTTAAAAGTGAGTGTGTTTACAGTACGGCTAAGAAGTAAAGGAACACAAATGTGTAAAATTCTATTTTTTCCGGAATCGTTGTTCTAAGTGAATAGTTCAAATATTGATTAATTATTGATTGAATACATACGCATGACGTAACAAGTTTCTTAGCAGTGTATGAATTAAGTGAAATTTGCGGGAGTTACTGATCATGTCGGGAGTTGTTTCATATGGGTGACCTGGGCATGGATGGCAGCCCGTGGCCTGTAAACGGTATCAAAGTGTTGGTAGCGTGTCTCCAGATGAGGCATTGTTGGTGCATGACAATTTAACCGTCGTGCAACCACCCATTTGACGTCCCCGTTACGAGCATCAGAATGACCTGATTTCGCCAATTTTCAGACAATCCTAGAAATTTTATTCAAAAACCTAGAACTTTTAATTTGTGGTTTTCTTTTTATTAGCAAACGTTACAAAGGATTTTATGCAGTTTACAGCAAAATGTGTTATGTGCTAATGGTGAACGTGGAATGGGTGATTTTGTGATTTTCCTGTCGCACGGGTGTTACGTTTTAAAATTTGGACAAAAGCCAAGTTTCTACACGATTATATAGGCAATTATGAACTGTATGAAAAATGGAAGTAACAATAATTAAGAATAAAAATGTTGCGTTTCTAGATGTACTGAGCATATATGACGGACTGCAATAATGCATATGAAACATTTAAAAGCCATTATTACTAGTGCATTTTATATAACACTAATATGATGAAATAATGAACTGGGAAATGAATGTGTCGGTCAATGTTTTGTGAAATGTATTTGCACTGTAACAATATTGCCGTATACCACAAAAACCATCATACCGTCCCGAGGTAAAATCATTAACAATATATGACAACCATAACCCAGACACAAATATTGTTAATAAATTCTAAACAAACCGTTTTCAATTCGATTATTTCTGTTTGCGAGAAAGATATTCATTTTGTTTGTATCAGTTACAGTACAACGCGGCTAATTCTATTGAATATTGCACGAGCTAATGTAAGCGACCATGTCAATCAGGCTTAAATGTTTAAAATGAATTGTTCTGCAATACTTTATTCAATATTTACTTTTAGTCCCGGTGAATAATTCAAACATTCATGATACGCGTCAAATGATCACAATGCTTCCGAAAGTGTTTTAGAACTACAGATATCCTGGAATTATGCGTGTGATGCCACATACCTAATGTAGAATCATACGTACACTTACAATTATTTTAATGTTTTATATGGAATACCATTAAGTAGAACATCAATTAAGTATAACGTACTTCCGATATAAGTGCAGTTTTATTCCAGTATGCCATTGTGTGTCTATCCATTAGATGCAGGCATATCTTCTAGCTGTCGAGTGTCTTGGTGTAGACAGATGGAAATAAGGCGGTTGTTTGTTTGTTGACCCATATCCGCGGATTGTTTTTGGGAATAATTACGTCCTACACCTAATGACTCTAACCATAATTCCGCTTACATTTAGTTTTAGACATCAAGCTATTTGTTATTGTGAGAAATTCGTTGTCACAGTGAAATCCCAGCAGATCATTTTCAATAAATTCTACTAGTATTACAATTACAATTTCTAAATGATATAAGTTAATGCCCCCGCAAATGTCTACAAACACGGTATAAACCTAACCATTGGCGTATTCTCACAATTTCAGATTTGACAAAATTCAATTATTGTTTCTTATTAAATGTTCATCAGATTACAGAAGCTGTCAGAACTTTATTTAATACCAGTATATAACCCTGGACTGATACTTCTTCTCTCCAACATTGTATTGATACTGGAAGGTAATTATATAGATTGGAAAGCACAATTATGTTTGAATAAGTTGGATGAAATTTAAACACCGTATAAAAAGGAATTAACCATCCTTGTTGCAGTTTCGGTTAGAGTGATTCTCATAATGAAATTTGGACAACTACAGTTGGGCAACTACAAAATGAGCATAGTTATATAAATTTGAAAAAGTTACTATGGTTATGCGCTGCCCTGGCGTATGACGAGTGCTCATTTTAGTTGGCTTATTGTTGACGTATTACCTCGGAGTTACCACATATGCACAGACTTGGTGATGCATTGATAAAGTAGTCACACGTGTTCTCGGCACACAAAAAGCACCATGAGAAGAGCGTAAAAATAAATGCCAGGATCAGTAAAACACACATGAAACTTGTTTTATGCCCCCGTATCGATAGATCGGGAGTTATATAGTAATTCACCTGTCCGTCCGTTCGTCCGTTCGCCTGTTCGTCCGTTCGTTCGTCCGTCCGGCCTGGTTAACCCAAATTGACCGTTTATTCTAGCATTAATATGGCTTAGTAAAAAGCTTTCAAACTTGCAGGAGTGTTTTATATGACCACTCTCCACACGCCTGTATCACCTGACTCCATTTTGACCTTCACCTTGTCCTAATTTTGGACTTAGACTTATTGAAAGGCCAAATTCTTGGTTAACCCAAATTGACCGTTTCTTCTAGCATTAATATGGCTTGGTACAAAGTTTTCATACTTGCATGAATGTTGTATACGACAACTCTCCACACGCCTGTATCACCTGACTCCATTTTGACCTTCACCTTGACCTAATTTTGGACTGAGACTTATTGGAAGGCCAAATCCGTTTTGGTTAACCCAAATTGGCCGTTTCTTCTAGTATTAATATGGCTTGCTACAAAGCTTTCATACTTGCATGGATGTTGTATACGACCACTTTCCACACGCCTGTATCACCTGACTCCATTTTGACCTTCACCTTGACCTAATTTTTGACTTAGTGAAATGGCTTCCACGGGGGCATAAGCATTTATTGAACGCAGTCTTGTTTGTTAAGGTTCAAATTTGTATGGGTTTAATGTCATAACGCATAGAAAATTAAACATCATTATTTTCTTGTGGGTTTCAGTGAGTTTCTAGTTACGTTATTGAAGTGACGAAAATTGGTAAACAAACTAAATACGTGGTGCCTTGTATCTTTCAATAGAACATGTATATTGTGTCATTTAGATGTGTGTTGTCCCTTGTTCTAGTATTGTCGCTTGGTTCTTGCCCAGCGTAGTTTGACTGACTGAGGCGGCAAACGCACGGAGTTGGATTTCGGGTTTGTGTAATTTGTATACCTGTTGTCTTCAAGTTGTACTCTGTTATAGCAGTGTCTATGGCCCCCTCCCGTTAACAGCACTGTGCAGTGTCGGTGTATTTTTGTTTCCACTTGTCCTTGGAAGTTATTTCCTTGTCCTCCTTTTAAGTTCCAGCGCCCATCCCCTTTTTTCATCAGTTGTATCTTGCGTATAGTTATTTCCTTGTCCTCCTTTTAAGTTCCAGCGCCCATCCCCTTTTTTCATCAGTCGTATCTTGCGTAGATGCTGGATGAGATCCTTTTTAATAAGGTCACTGTGCTGTTTGGTCACTATTATAAACGTTTTTGGCATATATATTTTCGCTTTCTTTTTGCCCATTATTGTAAAGTAGGTCAAATCGCCCCTCCTTTTGTACAGAACTGTGCAGTGTCGGTGCTATAGCAGTGTCTATGGCCCCCTCCCGTTAACAGCACTGTGCAGCGTCGGTGTATGTTTGTTTCTACTTGTCCTTGGAAGTTATTTCCTTGCCCTCCCTTTAAGGTCCATCGCCAATTTCCCCCTTTCTTCATCAGTTGCATTGTGTTGTTTGGTCACTATAATAAAAGTTTTTGGCATATGTAGTTTCGCCCTCTTTTTGCCCATTATTGTAAACTAGGTCAAGTCCCAAATTGTCTCTTTAAGACGTATTAACGTTATGTCACTGTCCTTGGTGTTTTAAACTAAGTCAGGGGTGGTTGTGACTCATTTAGTCGCCGTTTTGGCACGGGTTTGTGTGGTTGGTTCGCCGTGTAGTTGGACCTTGGGGAACTTGGTCGAATATTGACTGCGTTTCATTCGGCAATAAGTTCATTGTGAATGCGGGTCTTGGATCGTGTTTCTTCGGTTTATGTGTGGGCATTGATCAATGTAGTTGCTAGGAATATGTAATATTATTTCCCATCCCACTCCTACCTTGCCCATTATTTTAACCTGGTCAAGTCGTAGGTGTGCCTCTTTAGGTCGCATTACGTTAGGTCACTGTCCTTAGTGTTTTAAGCTATGTCACGCCCCGGGGTTGTTGTGCCTCATTTGGTCGCCGTTTTGGCATGGTTTTCGGTGGGTATTGCTCAGGGTAGTTGTGTCGTGGCGTTTCTGATTTCTGTGCTCGGCTGGTTGGGTTGAGTGCTACCTTCCCTGTCGGATTTGTTCATACCTTTTTATTGATGGACAGCGCCGATATTGTGACAGTTGTTTCGAAATGGAATGTTATGAACGTACATGATAGAATGACGCGATAAATCGGATATCATTTTTCGCAACTGCATTCCGATTCAATTTATGTATTTACATTTTATAATTTCTAAAACAGTACCCGTGGCGACTCCAGTTCTGTTTATTTCTAACGTCTCTCTTACGATATGGAGCATTGGTGAAATTACTACGAATCTTTGTGGCGACACATTGTGTCTGAAATGTGCATATTAGGTATTCCGACAGTTTGAACAGATACGAGGGGTGATCAATATATTCGAGGACGTTCCTTCTCAATTTTGAAATATTGAAACTAGAGTAATGAAATTACACGCTGATGTCGATCAATCAATTATCTCGCGGTCTATTTAATTTACTTTATGATAACGTCATTATATACTTGATGACGTCACTTTTTGTTACCATGGTGAAGCACGCACCTTCGAGCATCTCGGACGTCGCGTTATTTCTGAGAAACGACATGCTATGAAAATTAACGCTAAACTTGTAAAATCCTCGCGACATCTCCAAAATGACTTGACTAAATTGTGCATGGACTCTGTGCGCTCCCAATTGGCCATTTTTATGTGATTCCGATGTTTATGTAATTGTTGGGTCTCTGTCAAAGGGTTGAGTCGATAAAGTAAGGATAAACAGCAAAAATAACACTGCGTTAGGGACATTTTCCGTTCAATTCTGCGAAATAAGACGCACAGATCTCAACTAAATGTAACTGGCGAAAACGAAGACTTGTATAGGCTACAAAACATTATATCGTTGACTCCAAATCAAAAGGGTTATTTCGATATTGCGTCCTAAACCTGTTAGGTCGTGCTTCATTTTTAATTGGAATAATCTAATTTTGTAAATTCAACAGACCTTTTTCGAGTTTTGTTTCCCGTAACGCATAAATACTAGTTTTATTCCATCTCACATTCCATAATTGGCTATTAACTACTTATTTCAGTAGTAAAAGAAAACCAGTCTCATACATGGGACGGGGTATCAGTTAAGAAAGGAGCTATATGCTGCTCCGACGGTGACGCTTGGAATGACGTCGCGTGACGTCCAACGCCACGCGCTCCTTATATAAATCAAATAATTTTATTAGTGCTTTCGGTCAGAGACATTTTACTCAAAATGATGTTAAATGGCTTTGATCATTGCTGCCAATATGAAATTGCTAGATGAAAAGTCCTCGAATATATTGATCACCCCTCGTATATGTATCCATGCAATCTGCCTCCCCCCAAGTCATTTACATTTGCTTATTAACCAATTTATATGTTAATACTTCGTATTAGACAGTAATACGTTGCAAGGCTTGCCTTAGACATGGAATAAAAACCAAAACATGACACACTTAACAAAAGTTTACACGTGTCTCTAACGAATAATGTTTTTATTCATTAATGTTTTTGTATGAACTTTTGTTTATAATTATGCTATTGACTACCACAGGCTAGGACTATCAACATTAAAAAAAACAGCGGTTCGGTGAAACACGTGAAATTAGATATTTAGTAAGAACAATTGGAATTAAGATTTATCGTCAAATTAAAATAAAACACACACACAATCATGCAAGCGGAAATTTTGTGTTTTTTTTGAAAACATATTATGCCGAACCGCCGTAATAACGATTAAACTTGTGAAATTCAATATTCCCTATGGAATAAAACCAGACTTGATATCAGAACGCAGGTATGTCATAATGTCCCAATAGTTTTGTAGAAAGCTACATGGAACGGTTGTCTATTCATACCATTTAATATATTATACAATGTACCTCTCTCCTGGCATCAGAGTAGAAATGTTGTAACTTGTTGTAACAGAAGCTTATATTGGTGCAAAAAGGTATGAGAAAATCCGACAGGGAAGGCAGCACTTAACCTAACCAGCCGAGCACAGAAACACCACGACACAACTACCCCAACAATGCCCACACAAACCCATGCCAAAACGGCGACCAAATGAGGCATAACAACCCAGGGTGTGACCTAGTTTAAAACACTAAGGACAGTGACCTAACGTTATGCGACCTAAAGAGGCACAACTACGACTTGACCTTGTCACGTGTTCAAATGAAATGGGCGGAGCGTCATTATTCTAATCCATACCGAATAATTAGGAACTGCAAATTTTAAATTACACTTCAGTTTTATATCATGCACTATCCTATATATAACGTTGATCCCGATTGAACACCAGGTTGAACGTTGTTCGTATCTACGTCATATATTCACATTAACTCCTAAATTGGGCTTTAAATAATGCAGATAATGACCGATTATAGGAAGAACTAGGCGGGGTGCACCGTTTATAAAGAAGACTTACGCATTATTGTAGATTTGTAACAGAAAACATTCCAATCAATAAATCTGCGTCAGAGTTCAGTGCAGTTTTACCGTCATATATGTCGGTGATTGTTAAGCTGTTTAGGACAAATCTTGTCTGGATGTAGCGATTTAATAACTGCATATTCTAGGTTTATTTGACGAAATCATAGAGAATTGCTCACATGATGATCAATCAAAGAACTAATAAAAATTCTTAGAAACGTTAAAATGTTTGTTTATAGATTGGTTTACTGGAAATGAGTTGAATATTTAATGCTAGTGTTTCATTTAGTCAACATCAAATTAAGTGTGTCGCTTCTGTGACCTTTGTCATTAATTATTGGGTTTTGAAAGGCAGTTGGAGCTAGGTAGGAACCCACTTATATATTTTTACAAAAAGAATAGTGAAATTCAATTTGATTCTTAATTAACACCTTTACTTGCCCATTTCACATTACTGCCGTATAATCCCCTACTTCATTGTTAGCCTCGCGGAACAAATTATCAACATGTTTTTAGACATTAAGAGTGCCAGTTTTGTTGCAAAAACTATTTGGGATAAATTGATGCCTAGATAATAGCAGACCGATTACATCTTTTATTTTCAATGTTTACATTTTGTGGTACGATATTGTAAATTGCTGACGTCATGAGGGGGCCAACTTGGTTGAACATTCAAGAACATGTTCGGAACCAATTATCGACACATGCCAAAAGTAATTGGTCCTCTTGAAAATATTTCCTCTCTTTAAAAGACTTTCTGTTTGTAACTGTAGAGTATTTGATTAATACTGACATCTAGTAAATGAAATTTAAACATTTAATGCAAACTTGGTTGAAATAAACACAAGAACATGAGCACCCAACAAGTGAAATGACACTCATGTTGGATTTCCTGGAAAAGTATCCTTTGCCGCTGTATTGCCTTGATATGTCGATTAATAACCTAAATAATCACACTTTATCGTACATATACTTCATAAAGTTGTATAACGAATTTCAATTACATATTTCACTCGGTTAAATTTGATAATTGTCCATTTTGAAAATGAATCGAGTTGAGCACGACACCCGAGAATCGCCGACTGTTGTTTACATTTTCGTCAGTTATTTTCGTTTCAAGTTTGTGAGATTAAAAACAAAACTGTTTTGAAAACACGGTTGTGGTGGAAACAAATATTCCTTGTTGCATTTTGCAATTTATTAAGGCCTGTAGACATTTGTACTGACCTATTTCGGACAAACTTGTCGGTTGCCTGTTTATGTGCAAGAAAACTTTTCAGTTTCAAAGTATGAAACAAAAATAAGGCAAAATTTAAAAAAGTGTCGATAATTGGTACCTGTCGATAATTGGTTCAGTGAAGCTATCCGTGGTCGTGACCTAGATGGTATTGTCGGTATAATTTCTTAGTGTTACAGCATTATAATGTTGTTCAATATTTTAATTACGTCACACCTTGACTTTACGTGCTTATATCATCGATTTATTTTGATATGTCTTCGACTGAGATAGTTCGGAGTTATTCCTGCCTAATTAGCCTGTGTCCTTATTGATAATTACTCCACATTCCACGTGGTCTTACATGACGATGTAAATGAAAGGTGACTTCATAATATGGTGGCTTTACACTGGCTTTATAAGACACTATACCTAACTAACTAGCAGACATGTTTGTGATTGTACAAATGATTGATATGTTGTTTGGATGTCAATTTGTTTTGCTGTTCATTACCGATACCACAGTCCGAGTCAAACGACAACTGACTTGCACTATATGCATGTTAGAAATACAAGTTTTGCTGAGTATGCATATATGATATGATTGGTGGCTATTTTTCTGCTATCAACTATTATCTCAAAGAATATAAATGCAATGTTGTCGACTACCATGTACTGTTTGACGACCGTTCCAAACCGATCAACAAAACATATGTACTCAGTATGGTATTAATATTGCTCGGATCCATATGTATGTTTCTTGTGATTATCAAATAATGGATATCTGATGGTCAGTCACTGAAACTGTAATCGTATATCCTAATCAATCACTGTCCAGGAAATGATAAAAAACGAATTATTTATGATTTTTACGTCTCGCAACACACTATTAAACCAATACGAATTCACACGACGTTTCTTTTTTAAAATAACACGAATATTAGATCGGTTGTCTTTATTATGTCGAAACGATGTACATACTATGCCCTATTTATATATAGCCATCACACCACAGTGGCAAAGTGTTTTTCAGTCTTAACACTTTTAGAACAAATCTCCCAAATACATGACTTTCTTTGGGCAAGTTATTGGGTCAATATATAATATAAACATGTCATATTCTGGGCAATGTATTTTGATAAATAAAAAGGCAAATACTAAAAGCATCGTTTGGCGAATACATGTATGTGAACGAATCTACAAGGCACACGAATACATACATGTTTCTTTATATGAGAGCTGTATTATAAAGCTGATCAGTGTTTCCTGGTTATACACGATTAGTTAGAGACACTTCTAGATGATGAGAACATTAAAACACGCAATACACAGAGATATATCATAGTTCGGCCGTTATCTTGTTACTTGTCCTATATACGTATATTGGTCTCATCATCTAGAAGTGTCTCTATCATAGTTCGGTCGTTATCTTGTTACTTGTCCTATATACGTATAGTGGTCTCATCATATAGAAGTGTCTCTATCATAGTTCGGCCGTTATCTTGTTACTTGTCCTATATAAGTATAGTGTTCTCATCATATAGAAGTGTCTCTATCATAGTTCGGCCGTTATCTTGTTACGTGTCCTATATAAGTATAGTGTTCTCATCATATAGAAGTGTCTCTATCACAGTTCGGCCGTTATCTTGTTACTTGTCCTATATACGTATAGTGTTCTCATCATATAGAAGTGTCTCTATCATAGTTCGGCCGTTATCTTGTTACTTGTCCTATATAAGTATAGTGTTCTCATCATATAGAAGTGTCTCTATCATAGTTCGGCCGTTATCTTGTTACGTGTCCTATATAAGTATAGTGTTCTCATCATATAGAAGTGTCTCTATCATAGTTCGGCCGTTATCTTGTTACTTGTCCTATATACGTATAGTGTTCTCATCATATAGAAGTGTCTCTATCATAGTTCGGCCGTTATCTTGTTACTTGTCCTATATAAGTATAGTGTTCTCATCATATAGAAGTGTCTCTATCATAGTTCGGCCGTTATCTTGTTACGTGTCCTATATAAGTATAGTGTTCTCATCATATAGAAGTGTCTCTATCATAGTTCGGCCGTTATCTTGTTACTTGTCCTATATACGTATAGTGTTCTCATCATATAGAAGTGTCTCTATCATAGTTCGGCCGTTATCTTGTTACTTGTCCTATATAAGTATAGTGTTCTCATCATATAGAAGTGTCTCTATCATAGTTCGGCCGTTATCTTGTTACTTGTCCTATATAATTATAGTGTTCTCATCATATAGAAGTGTCTCTAACATAGTTCGGCCGTTATCTTGTTACTTGTCCTATATAAGTATAGTGTTCTCATCATATAGAAGTGTCTCTATCATAGTTCGGCCGTTATCTTGTTATTTGTCCTATATACGTATAGTGTTTTCATCATCTAGAAGTGTCTCTATCATAGTTCGGCCGTTATCTTGTTACTTGTCCTATATACGTATAGTGTTCTCATCATATAGAAGTGTCTCTAACATAGTTCGGCCGTTATCTTGTTATTTGTCCTATATACGTATAGTGTTCTCATCATCTAGAAGTGTCTCTATCATAGTTCGGCCGTTATCTTGTTACTTGTCCTACATACGTATAGTGTTCTCATCATATAGAAGTGTCTCTAACATAGTTCGGCCGTTATCTTGTTATTTGTCCTATATAAGTATAGTGTTCTCATCATATAGAAGTGTCTCTATCATAGTTCGGCCGTTATCTTGTTACTTGTCCTATATAAGTATAGTGTTCTCATCATATAGAAGTGTCTCTATCATAGTTCGGCCGTTATCTTGTTACTTGTCCTATATAAGTATAGTGTTCTCATCATATAGAAGTGTCTCTATCATAGTTCGGCCGTTATCTTGTTACTTGTCCTATATACGTATAGTGGTCTCATCATATAGAAGTGTCTCTATCATAGTTCGGCCGTTATCTTGTTATTTGTCCTATATAAGTATAGTGTTCTCATCATATAGAAGTGTCTCTATCATAGTTCGGCCGTTATCTTGTTACTTGTCCTATATACGTATAGTGTTCTCATCATATAGAAGTGTCTCTATCATAGTTCGGCCGTTATCTTGTTATTTGTCCTATATAAGTATAGTGTTCTCATCATATAGAAGTGTCTCTATCATAGTTCGGCCGTTATCTTGTTATTTGTCCTATATAAGTATAGTGTTCTCATCATATAGAAGTGTCTCTATCATAGTTCGGCCGTTATCTTGTTATTTGTCCTATATAAGTATAGTGTTCTCATCATATAGAAGTGTCTCTATCATAGTTCGGCCGTTATCTTGTTACTTGTCCTATATAAGTATAGTGTTCTCATCATATAGAAGTGTCTCTATCATAGTTCGGCCGTTATCTTGTTACTTGTCCTATATACGTATAGTGGTCTCATCATATAGAAGTGTCTCTATCATAGTTCGGCCGTTATCTTGTTATTTGTCCTATATAAGTATAGTGTTCTCATCATATAGAAGTGTCTCTATCATAGTTCGGCCGTTATCTTGTTACTTGTCCTATATACGTATAGTGTTCTCATCATATAGAAGTGTCTCTATCATAGTTCGGCCGTTATCTTGTTATTTGTCCTATATAAGTATAGTGTTCTCATCATATAGAAGTGTCTCTATCATAGTTCGGCCGTTATCTTGTTACTTGTCCTATATAAGTATAGTGGTCTCATCATATAGAAGTGTCTCTATCATAGTTCGGCCGTTATCTTGTTACTTGTCCTATATACGTATAGTGGTCTCATCATATAGAAGTGTCTCTATCATAGTTCGGCCGTTATCTTGTTATTTGTCCTATATAAGTTTAGTGTTCTCATCATATAGAAGTGTCTCTATCATAGTTCGGCCGTTATCTTGTTACTTGTCCTATATACGTATAGTGTTCTCATCATATAGAAGTGTCTCTATCATAGTTCGGCCGTTATCTTGTTATTTGTCCTATATAAGTATAGTGTTCTCATCATATAGAAGTGTCTCTATCATAGTTCGGCCGTTATCTTGTTATTTGTCCTATATAAGTATAGTGTTCTCATCATATAGAAGTGTCTCTATCATAGTTCGGTCGTTATCTTGTTATTTGTCCTATATAAGTATAGTGTTCTCATCATATAGAAGTGTCTCTATCATAGTTCGGCCGTTATCTTGTTATTTGTCCTATATACGTATAGTGTTCTCATCATATAGAAGTGTCTCTATCATAGTTCGGCCGTTATCTTGTTACTTGTCCTATATACGTATAGTGTTCTCATCATATAGAAGTGTCTCTATCATAGTTCGGCCGTTATCTTGTTACTTGCCTATATACGTATAGTGTTCTCATCATATAGAAGTGTCTCTAACATAGTTCGGCCGTTATCTTGTTATTTGTCCTATATAAGTATAGTGTTCTCATCATATAGAAGTGTCTCTATCATAGTTCGGCCGTTATCTTGTTATTTGTCCTATATAAGTATAGTGTTCTCATCATATAGAAGTGTCTCTATCATAGTTCGGCCGTTATCTTGTTACGTGTCCTATATACGTATAGTGGTCTCAATATGACATTTATGACTGTCTTCAATAATGTTTAATGAAAGATGTGAATTCTGTTATTCCTAGTGCATTTCATATAACACAGATATAATATTTGATTATGTATAGAATTGAAAAAGTGCCACAGAATACCGTTCAGATAAAGCTAACACACTTATATGCGTGTTGGTTTCTGAAGTCAGCATTTTGTAAAAGGTCGAATAAATCAATACCCAACTAGGGACACACCTATATCAGTGTGTAGAATCAAGTGATCAAATGAATGCGGTTTAACGCTCAAAACTATTGCGATTGCGTCTGCTAATGGTGAGTTTTTTCTCGATTATAACGATCGTACATTTAATATGGTTATATTATATAGCCTAAAGTAATTCCGTATATGTAAGAATATCCGACAAGTACCGAGTTCGCTCTATCTTTAGCTGTTTTTAATTGATACTCGACCAAATTATAATACTCGGTTGGAAACTGCATTTGGTCGAGCATCAATTAAAAACAGCTAAAGATAGAGCGAATTCATTTCAATCGATTTGATCACGTGATTCTACGCAATTGACGTTAGCAATTCGTTTGGTTGAATTCCGAATGATGTTTAACCAAATGCGTTTTAACATTACTACTGCATATCACAATGTAATGTGCAGCAAGCTATACCCAGCATACAAACAATTTGCAGTCTTCGGGAAAATTATTCGCTTTGTTTGTATCAGTTACGGACAGTACTGGTTATTTCATAACGATTGAATAATAAACAAACTAATGGAAACAATCATGTAAATCAGGCTTCATTGTAAAATATGATTTGTTCTCCAATACTTCATTTAATGAATGCTTTCAGTAACATAATGCGTTCCGGAGGATCTTTTAAACATTCATGATCCAAGTCAAATGATCACAATTAATCCGGAAGTGTTTTAGAAATACAGATATCCTGGAATCATGCATAGGATGGGGCATACTTAACGAAGAAACAGTAAGGACCCATCATATGCTCTATTAACGGATTATTTTAGTAATTTATATGAACTAGTATAAAGTAGGGAATCAATAAAATTAATGTACTTTTGATATAAGTGCAGTTACATTTTAGACTGACATTCGGTGTATGATACAATACACGACAGACGTGTCGTCAATGTCCCGTGCACATCGTATGTGTGTACGGATGTGAGTAAGCCAAATCATTGTACTTCTTTGAATGATTTCCGCGGACGCTGGTAGGATACACATTAATTCCATTTTCTTTTTTCTGAATAAAAGCCATCTGTCTATTAAATGTTCATCAGATTACATATGTCGTCAAAACTCTTTATTTTATACCAGTATGTCACCCTGAACTGATACACGTCTCTATCAGTTGTAGATACTGGAAAGTATATAAAAAAAAATACTCCCGTGAATGGGATATTCTAATTTACAGCGAGGAAGTATAAAAATGATACAATACACTACACCTACAGAGAGTTATGCGGAAATAGTTGCTGGAAATCGGTAAAACTGCCCTACGTGAAGTGTTTGTAATGATCGAATAGTACCTAGTTTAATTGTCTTAGGCTTGGTAGCCAGGGTTAACATCATTGTTTCCTTGTGAGTACCAGGGACATGCCATGTTTGCATGGATGGCAAATCTAAATACAACATGCAATAACAGTAACTGTTAACTTATCATGTAGCTTTGTTGCGACAAGTATTGTCTGAAATGTCTGTATTGTCTATATTGCATACACCCGTTTGGTGGCATTTTTCAAACTTTCACAGATGATCAACCACAATGTGTAGGTGGCCGTAAAGAAGGGAATGTTTCCTAAGTCAATAGTTACTGGGTTATGGCCGTTTGTTACTTTTACGATACGCCTCACAGTGAAAAATCGTTTAACTCCCTCATAAACTTGATAGAATTTCTTCAATTTTCACAGATTCTTCGTTATTTTACTATACACCCCAATGGGAGCACCCGTGTCGATGGATACATTTCTAGTTTTGAACATATTTTGTACACGTGCGTTTTTATGAACATGTAAAATTGCTTGCATGACTGATAACGTATACTGAATTTTGAATTTTCTAATGGCTTGATTTGTTACGTTTAACCCATGTGTGCAAAGTATCATCCAAAAAGGTAATAGTTAAAAATATTATGGGTTTTTAAAGTGACTTATTATAAAAGAGGCTGAGTGTATGGAACCTTTTGAAGCTATTCCGTTAATGCAATGACACAATTAGGATATCTATGAACATATAAACTGTCTTAGCTAATTTTGTCGACAGGATTAGACATAATACGTAATATCCTTCGTTAATCGTTGGTTAAAATTACTCATGTGACAGATAGTGACAAAGTTCTTCTGTGTTGCTCAATTGCATACCAATGGAAAATAGTGAAACTAGTTGTCGAATTATCTACTGTGCTACACAAACACGTGGTAGTAACAACAAACGCTGATGAAAGCATGGATATACACGAGTACCCAAATAGAGTTGATCGACATATATTCAGTCTGTCGACCATATACCTCTCTGGTAGGTTTGGATTAATTAATTGTTAGTTCCCATCTCAATGCTGGTTCCATGGGTGAGTGTGTTTAATGCTTATGCTCATAAATCTAAATACAGCCAATTACCAACCAATAAATCATATTTATGATGTTTTGTTGCTATATATAGAACTTGAGTACGTTAATATCAATCACACTCTCAGAGACAAACAAACCGACAAGTTTTATGTTGGCATTTATTCGCGTATATGCATTTTCGGGAATTCGGGAAAGCTGCGAATTAAAGATCAATTTAGTTTTTTTAGTTTGCTAAACTATGCTAGATTGACAAGATAATGTTATTGATAATTACTTCATATTCTTATAACGTTACTGAAGGAGTCGTCAAAAGTGTGTGGCTTCATATGGCGCTGTCCTTATAAAGTTCGTGATCGTGCTTAGACATTAAAACATATGTCCACGTCAAACGATAATAGCCTCACAGTATCTTCATTTGGTCACGAATACATGTTTTAGTGGTTAGAACTATACACATTGCTGAGTTTGCACACGTGGTATGATTGTTGGCTATTTCTGAGAGTTCAGCAGTTATCTCTGAGCATATCAATACAATATAATACTATCCTGTATGATGACCGTTCCATCCGATCAACAAACAGTTGAATGTATCAGTACAACTCGTATCCATGATTCCTCTAATGGTCATCTTCAAGTCAGTTACTCAAACATTGTACGTAGCTGCATAAATAAATCATTGTTCAGGAAATGATAAACAACCAAATAACAGTGATTCATGTTTCACAATCTAGTGTATACGCAAATACGACATCAGCATTTTGCTTTTTTAAAATAACGGCGTAAATAATGTGTTTGTTTTTATCATGGCTTCACCGCGTACATTTTAACATACTTTTAACTATCATTCAGCAATGACAAAATTGCCTTTAATACTTAATGCCTTTAGGGCTGAACTAGTTATGCAAACATATAAAACTGTTGTTAAACGAACATGTGCTATAAGGAGCATATATTGTTACTATATGCAAGTCCTCGGGTCAATAGATAATGCAAAAATCATGCCAAAACTCTCGTCAATTTGTTTTGATAACTAGAATGGTCAACACTGAAAGCATCGTGCTTCAGAACTTCAGTCATGACGACGAACTTACACATGGCTCAAGAGAGACAATACGTTCCTATATTCGAGAGCTGTATAAAAGCTTATCAGTGTTTCTTGGTAATAAACATTTATTTATGGTTTATATCTCTGCGCATTGCGTGCTTTCTTGTTGTCATTAGTCTGTCACAGGTCGACCGTTATCTTGTTACTTGTCCAATGCATAGTGGTCTATGTATGACATTTATGACTTTCTTCAATAATCTATAATAATAAATGTCAATGCTTTTATCACTTATGTTTATCATTCAATAAAAAAAGTATGCGTACTTGTGTGCTTTTAGTAAATATTGCTACAGAAAAGCGTTCCAATGTGGGTTTTTGTTGACTTCCGCAATTTTTACCAAGTGTCTTGTAGATATATACCAAACATATGTGGCATCTTATATGGAACTATTGTTTGGTCTAACTTTAGTGTATTTAACACAATGTACTCAATATAATATAACTATTGCATACCACTACATGACTGTAGCAGGATTAATAGGGGATTAAATAGCCAGCAAAGCTGGCTATTGTAAATACCCATACCAATAATGTCCACGTGCGTATCTTCGTCGAGTCTCTGAAGGTACTACTTTCAGAAAAAGTTATTTCCGGTCAAAAAATTCAGGCAGTTTTCCGAGGTGAATGGTCCTTTGAAAATAAAAAAATAGTAATCTGTAAACGGTTGCCCCCTAACCATCTTTAAAAATATTCAATAAATAAAACAAACTATTTAAAAAAAACAAAGGGAAGAAAGAAACACGGCGCCAATACAAGACGTGATATCATGACGTCACAAATAACAGGAAATGACGTTATACCAAAAGTACGCCAAATAGACTCATGACGTTACGTTGCAATGTATAACAAATCATATTATATTAATTGTCTCTCATAGGAAAGAAATGTTCGTTGTATAACAAATAACTGACTCGTAAATCAAATTTTCAGGCCCATGCCCTTCATCAGGATATATTTCAATTTCATATACTTAAGTTACATCCATTTTAAATTTTTCATAATGTTGTTATAACCGTTATTTATAAAAGATATATAGAAATATATCCTGATGAAGGGCATGGGCCTGAAAATTTGATTTACGAGTCAGTTATTTGTTATATAACAAATCAGTATAATATAGGTAAAACTCCAGGTTAAGGATGCCTACACTTATTTCAAACATAAACCACAGACACATAGCCAATCTAAAATTTTGAATAATTATTATTTCTGGTCTTAACTTTAAAGAGGCAAAGTGATCAGTTGCTGATTAATAACTATCTTTGTATATTCTATAACATCTGAATTCAACTCATATTTTGTCAGTTTCTATCTGAAACATAGCTTAGCAGATATCCAATGTGTTTTTAATCCCTCATTTAGGCGGTGCTTAGTTCATATTAATTTACAACATTATTGACGACGTTTAATAAAATCTCCACAAACATACAAAGTTATCGAGACTTTAATTCTATTCTTTTGTATCAATTATGGGAACTTCTGGTTTAAACCTTTGAATATTAAACAAAGCTAATGGAAGCGATCGTGTAAATCAGCTTAACTTGTTAAATATGAATGGTCGTGTTGCTATAATTTATTTAATACATACTTTCAGAAACATAAATCGTCCCGGTAGACCACCTAAACATTGATTATACGAGTCAAATGATCACAATTAATCCGAAAGTGTTTTAGAAATACAGACAACCTGGAACAATATATGGGATGGGGGCATACTTAATGAAGAAATGTTAAGCACATCATATGCTGTATAATTAAATATTTTATATGAAATTGCATTACATAGGTTATGAATTAACGTACTTCCTATATAAGTGCAGCTCTGTTCCATTACACAATTCAATATATGGTGGAAAGCAGGGCTATCTTTTCTTCTAAGTTAGTGTCCGGATGTAGACGGATGGAAATAAGCTCACCCATTGTATGTTTCTAACCGACTGGCACTTGATATATTCAGACAGCTTTAACATAACTTTCGTTCAAGAATTATGCCGCGGTTTACACTTAATGACTCTGTCTATAATGTCGCACATGATGTCGCGGATGGTGAGCATTTGTCTGATTCTTATATGAACGTGTATTAATATCATATATAAAGTTTGAACGCGGTTGCTTCACCTTTCACACAAGGAACTATGTTATAGTTATGTTTTTCAATACAGTAGCAATTGGTGTATAGCTTTATGAAAAGTTATGGATGTAACACAACCTTTCGTTGGAACCCAATCGCCTCTGTGTGTTAATCTTTTTGTTTTATGTTATATATAGAGAACTAAATACTCCAATATGTTATTTTATGGGCTGAGAACTTGAGTTGCGGTGGTTAGAAAATAATACCATGTTTAATATATTGCAATTATCACAATATTTTCATGCGAACAATTGCAGTTATTGTACTCCTCTATATCGTAACTATGATACAAATGATAACTATCCATTGTGTGATGACCTGTCATTGTCTGTAGTTCCCAGACGATTGTTTGACCAGAGCATGCTTATTGCTAATTTTTCAATGATTACCCCGTCTTGTTTATTTATTTAGGTGTCTAATGATACCACCATCCTTACACCCTAGACGGCTTATTTGACTGTCTGTCGTTCTTTCTATTTAACTTCTTACTTGTCGAGAGTTATTTTCTTGAAGAACGTTTTCAGAAAGCAATAACCAGCATGCCAACTAACAAAGTATTATTGATCTACTTTCAGACATTCCCTTTGATCAGCCAGCACCAGTAAAATGTAAGTATCTGTTGTTGCCAGAAGTGTTTGCCTTACATAATGCTCTGTCATGTCTAGCAATATCCACCTTATCAACCAGCAATACAATGTCACCATCAATTTCATAGTTAAATATAACAGTGTTGAGAGCATAATGTATCGTTGTACACATTGCCTGCTTGTCAAAACTAAACTAAACTTTGATTTAGTGGGAAACAGGAGACATTTTCACGTCATCTACCAACATATCGCAGTTCTGCACCAACAATTGTTAATATAATATCATGTGGCGCTGTCAAACGACACGTCTCGTTTGTAACATAAGCTCAACTGTTTTGTCTATTTGTCTAAGCATTTGTCAAATGAGTATAAAGGTATATAGGAATCGTTATGAGTTGTCTTGGAGAAATCAATCTATAAAACACAGATTATTTCACGACCGGTTGTGGCGGACTTGATATTGTGCTCTCATGACTAGTTTCAGAAATGTCTATTTCAAAGACACCTTGATGGATTCCTTTTATTACATTACTATAATTACCAGACTAAAATTGAGTCAGATATACATGTAACGAATTCAAACCGGTGTCGACGGTACCTTTACTCACACAGAAAAGCATGATGTGTTCCTTAAACTTACGACATTTCAACTTACGCACTGATTGACATCACAAAATCACGTGGCTACACTGCCTGACATCACAAAATCACGTGGATACACTGGCTAACAGCCCAATCCACGTAGCTAGACTGACTGACATCACAAACCACGTGGCTTCACTGACCGACATCACAAAATTACGTGGCTATACTGACTGACATCACAAAATCACGTGGCTACACTGACTGACTTCACAAAATCACGTGGCTACACTGACTGACATCACAAAATCACGTGGCTACACTGACTGACATCACAAAATCACGTGGCTACACTGACTAACATCACAAAATCACGTGGCTACACTGACTGACATCACAAAATCACGTGGCTACACTGACTGACATCACAAAATCACGTGGATACACTGACTGACAACACAAAATCACATGGATACACTGACTGACATCACAAAAGCACGTGGATACACTTGTTGACATCACAAAACCACGTGGATACACTGACTGACATCACTAACCACGTGGATACACTGACTGACATCACTAACCACGTGGCTACACTGACTGACATCACAAACCACGTGAATAGTCTGACTGACATCACAAACCACGTGACTACACTGACTGATATCACAAACCACGTGACTACACTGACTGACATCACAAACCACGTGACTACACTGACTGACATCACAAACCACGTGATTACCCTGACTGACATTACAAACCACGGGACTAGCCTGATTGACATCACAAACCACGTGACTAGCCTGACTGACATCACAAACCACGTGACTACACTGACTGACATCACAAACCTCGTGACTACACTGACCGACATCACATGCCTCGTGGCTACACTGACTGACATCACAAACCACGTGGCTACCCTGACTGACATAACAAACCACGTGACTAGCCTAACTGACATCACGAATCCCGTGACTACACTTACTGACATCACAAACCACGTGACTAGCCTGACTGACATCACAAACCACGTGACTACACTGACTGACATCACACGCCACATGACTTGCCTGACTGACATTAAAGACTGCGTGATAGCACACTGTTTTTGATAACTCATTGAGTCTGCTAACAGTGGTTTGGAACCTGCAATATGCCTGGCAATTGTGAGATTGTTTCTAAAGAACTAATAAGTATGTTATTTAATACAGGGTGCCAATTTGTTGCGACATTTATGGATCGACAATGTTATATCACATAAGTACTGAAATACCACCGTCTTTGCAAAGACGTTTATATGTTGTTCATTACAGTTGTTAAGATCAAACAAAAAATGGGAGAATATCTTTTTTGTTATGCTAGTTATGTTTGAAATAATCATATGGAGTGATATACATGTACTTCGTGACATATGAGACATAAATACAATAGGTGTTGGTATTTATGAACGAAACTCATAAATACAGAAACACTACATTGAATCAGATTGGATGATTAAACAAGAGGTTTCTGGTACACTCACTGGGGAAATCATAGTTGTTTATGGTCCAATACCTTCCAGCTCTATGTTGTATGTATATATACAGACATCATTTATCAGTTATAGTGTGGTCAATATGACACGTATGTTTGGTTAAAGACATACTTTCAATGTCCTGAATAAGTGACTATACGAAAAGGAACGTATTAACTGTACAATGGTCAGTCTATCAACGTTTCTGTGATAGAAATATAAATGTTATCCACCTATCTACCAATGTGGAACATTTCACAAATCACTGATGGAATATTCCACGAAGGTAGTTTAAAACTCGATCTGAAAATGCTCCTTCAAGGTCACAAACCACTAAATAAATTTGTTCTTTAGCTCAATGTAAAGTTACAATAGTCAGTCCCAAGTTGATACATGTTAAAGTCTATGGCCAGGTGGCAGACATATATCAATGAAAAGAAGGGGCTACCAGCTTTAAGAAAATACAAAAAAAAACAGGGTGTCACGTATCATATAAGAAAAATTTTGTCCGTCCAACGCGGTGAACATATTTTTACAGGCGCGCGGACCGACCAAATCCGGGTTTTACCCTACCCTACTTTCGCTTTGGTATTTTGGCCAAAATCTCAAAATATGTAAAATAAAACAGTTTCAATACATCACATACATGTATACAATGCCTGTAAACCCAATTAGATGATTCCAGTTCCACCTTGTCAAAGCATACTACCATTTAAACACAATCACAAGTTTATTTAGGGACTATTTGAGTGTATCCTATTTTGGTTCGCGGAGGCATTTAGTGGTTTGTAACCTCAAAGCATCCACACAGCAATAACAGACAATTTACAAATCATCCACGCTGCAATAACAGACAGTTTATAAAGCATTGACACATCAATAACAGACAGTTTATAAAGCATCCACACATCAATAACAGACAGTTTATAAAGCATCCACACATCAATAACAGACAGTTTATAAAGCATCCACACATCAATAACAGACAGTATATAAAGCATCCACACATCAATAACAGACAATTTACAAAGCATCCACACATCAATAACATACAGTATATAAAGCATCCACACATCAATAACAGACAGTATATAAAGCATCCACACATCAATAACAGACAATTTACAAAGCATCCACACATCAATAACAGACAGTTTATAAAGCATCCACACATCAATAACAGACAGTTTATAAAGCATCCACACAGCAATAACAGACAGTTTATAAAGCATCCACACAACAATAACAGACAGTTTATAAAGCACCAACACATCAATAACAGACAGTTTATAAAGCATCCACACAACAATAACAGACAGTTTATAAAGCAACCACACATCAATAACAGACAATTTACAAAGCAACCACACAGCAATACAATAACAGACAATTTATAAAGCATCCACACAGCAATAACAGACAATTTACAAAGCAACCACACATCAATAACAGACAGTTTATAAAGCACCAACACATCAATAACAGACAGTTTAAAAAGCATCCACACAACAATAACAGACAATTTACAAAGCAACCACACAGCAATACAATAACAGACAGTTTATAAAGCATTGACACATCAATAACCGACAGTTTATAAAGCATCCACACATAAATGACAGACAGTTTATAAAGCATCCACACAGCAATAACAGACAGTTTATAAAGCATCCACACATCAATAACAGACAGTTTATAAAGCATCCACACATCAATAACAGACAGTTTATAAAGCATCCACGCTGCAATAACAGACAGTATATAAAGCATCCACACAGCAATAACAGACAGTTTATAAAGCATCCACACAGCAATAACAGACAGTTTATAAAGCATCCACACATAAATGACAGACAGTTTATAAAGCACCAACACATCAATAACAGACAGTTTATAAAGCATCCACACATCAATAACAGACGATTTACAAAGCAACCACACAGCAATAACATACAGTTTATAAAGCACCAACACATCAATAACAGACAGTTTATAAAGCACCCACACATCAATAACAGACAATTTACAAAGCAACCACACGTCAATAACAGACAGTTTATAAATCATCCACACATCAATAACAGACAGTTTATAAAGCATCCACACATCAATAACAGACAATTTACAAATCATCCACACATCAATAACAGACAATTTACAAAGCAACCACACATCAATAACAGACAATTTACAAAGCAACCACACATCAATAACAGACAATTTACAAAGCAACAGGAGTAAAAATGCATGCATGCGTGAGTAGGAATAAAACACCATGAATGTCATTATGGTGTCCAAATATAAAACGCCAATATATTTGTCACCCAAACTAATGTCTATTTGTTTAAATTAGTACCCGAGTAATGAATTTAGTTTCTAGGAATATCACACATTACAAATGCATTTTGTACAATATATGTTACACAATTTAATGTTACATCTGGTACATAACATTAATGCTATGTGCAGAATGTATAAATTGCACGGATGTCACTATTCCATTAGCAGTGCATTAACCAAGTACATTTATAGTATAATCTTTTCTTTATGTAAGAATTGTTGCAATATGTCAATACGTTGGTGTGTTGCAGTCATGTATTATTGTATTGTAATGTATCACTAAGTAAAAAACACTGCAATATAAGTATTACATGATGACGGTATGTCTGTAGTAAATACATTAAATAACATTTATCAGTAAGCGATAATTACTTTATATTCCCAGGATACAGTTAGTCAGTCACCAGTAAGTGTTGTATATTGTCCATATATAACATTCAATGATACCACAAGGTCTATTATATCGACAATTTGGCATCATTGTCTATGTATATGTGTAACTAAGAATGGTCCCAATGGTATTGTCTTTCTACACCAATGAAACAAATCTATGACTTGATATTCAGTCGTCCTTAATATGATATAGACAATCTAGACTTATTTATGGTATAATATACATCTAGTCTATTATGATCACCCAGATACGTATATCATACCAGTATCATAGAATAAACAATGTGATATTGATACTCCCTGATGTCTGGGACAATACAAACACACAATATAACGTACACGAACACAAAATGATGTTACACGAAATTTTCTGTTCTTGACGATCCACACAATTTTGAAATTTTCAGAATCGAATAAGTTTTTTGTTATTTATGTATATTGGAATATCGACTCTTATATTTCCCCCAAACCCATGTTTAACCAAATGTCCACAAACTTCATGACTAGCGTTGTGTGCTGTAACATGTTTCAATGTTAGTGTGTTGATTGTTTTCAAGACGATACTTTTAAGTGCTGCAGGAAACCACAAAGGTTGGAATGTCGGCTTTTCGTCAATCCGTTAACACATTCAGACTGTGGCAATTTAATTAAATGTGTTACTGGGAAAGCAGTGTGAGCATGTTGATAAGCATTGTTGTTATGAGATTATTTGAGAATGATACTTCGAGTCGTAGAGCGTCCTTGAAACCATCAAACAATACAAGTATACGTATCTGTATAGCTGATCCCGTGTGTTCTGTATAGCTGATCCCGTGTGTGTTGAATGTCACGCTGTCTGTATAGCTGATCCCGTGTGTTCTGTATAGCTGATCCCGTGTGTGTTGAATGTCACGCTGTCTGTATAGCTGATCCCGTGTGTGTTGAACGTCGTGCTGTCTGTATAGCTGATCCCGTGTGTGTTGAATGTCGTGCTGTCTGTAAAGCTGATCCCGTGTGTGTTGAATGTCGTGCTGTCTGTATAGCTGATCCCGTGTGTTCTGTATAGCTGATCCCGTGTGTGTTGAATGTCGTGCTGTCTGTATAGCTGATCCCGTGTGTGTTGAATGTCGTGCTGTCTGTATAGCTGATCCCGTGTGTGTTGAATGTCGCGCTGTCTGTATAGCTGATCCCGTGTGTGTTTAATCAAGTATACGTATCTGTATAGCTGATCCCGTGTGTTCTGTATAGCTGATCCCGTGTGTTCTGTATAGCTGATCCCGTGTGTGTTGAATGTCGTGCTGTCTGTATAGCTGATTCCGTGTGTGTTGAATGTCGCGCTGTCTGTATAGCTGATCCCGTGTGTGTTGAATGTCGTGCTGTCTGTATAGCTGATCCCGTGTGTGTTGAATGTCGTGCTGTCTGTATAGCTGATCCCGTGTGTGTTGAATGTCGTGCTGTCTGTATGACACTCCAGCATATTGTCAAACAGGCAAACACGGTGTGGCATCACACTGTCCATATGCGTACTGTAACATGAGAACAAACGTCACACGTTATGTCATCAATGACGCACCAATATTTCACACAAAAACGAAACACGTAGACGTGTGTACCTTACACTTACAGACTGTGAAAAAGCACCACTTATTCTAACTAAGAAATTTAATAGTAAATATTGGTTAATTGTATTAAAATTGTGTGTATCGATAGCTCATTGTTTGCTTTAATATCTGGCAAAATTTCAAAACGACAGTTAACATTGTTATTTAGTCACGTGACATCGACGTGCTTAAGTCTGAAAACCAAATTCACAGTTAGGGAGAGTGTGTGTATTGTAATGTTTTTAGGGCGTTCACGACAGCGGGTACTCATTACAGTTTCAATCCGCTTCTGGGGAATATTCCTCTATTCGTCAACAAAGGTTCGGACAACCTTCTGGGTAGATCGCGTCATGGAACATATCCGTGCACTCAGGTTTGAAAGAACGTGTCATATGTTTTCGGTGGGATCAAATTCAGGGACATTCCATCACGCAGATATTGTTTTCTTCAAGAAAAGTGACTGTAATTCGTTATTTATGCGGATGATTATATTCATACTGTCCAAGGTTAACACCCCTGTCATCCGGAAATAGTAATACAAGAAGGAAGTGACTGCATGTTGTAGCACGTGTTCAATGTTAGATGAAACACAAATTGGCAGGGTACCAAATGAAAATGTTGTATTTCATAAATAAATATGTTTGATATTTTTATTTGATAATTTAGCATATCTATCGACTCCAAGCATTCTTTTGACAGGCACGGTTGTTGACCGGAAGTGGCTTTTAGGCATTTAATCCCTATTTGAAGATCAATGGTGGTGTCAGTTGGCATAACACGCTATTGGAGACGGATATATAATGTATCGTGACAATGTAATCGCGCAAAAACCGCATGGTGGCTACTTCCGGTATGTAGCATGTCTTTAGCTCAAGACACATCAGTTTCAAATTGACATTAAATGCAACCTTTGGTTGTGGAAAACTTATAATTTGTTGTTTTTTTTTGGTATGCTTATGATTCGTTTACACATTGTCATTTACACAGTTCGGATATTTTCAATCGCACGAGACTCACACGCTAAAAATGAGATTTGGCCACGTGGTCACTACTAGCGATTCGGTTAGTAAAATGGAATAAAATATACTTTACCGTCAAATTTCTAACCCAGGAACATTATTCCATTGGTATAAAATAATCCTAAATAGTTCATACAAAAATTCCGACCCCTGAGAAGTGGTGCGTTTTCAAAGTCCGTAAGTGTATTACACAGTCCTACGAAATTATACTATAAGCAACAGTTTTGACTTCCCGAAATGTTCACCAATTCAATATATAAAATACTGACTTTTATAGTAAATGAAAGAACATTTCGGGAAGTCGAAACTGTTGTACATGTACGAGGGATGATCCAAAATAACTTTTGCTATTGCATCCAACATCATCGTAATTTTGTCCAAATACTTACATTGTTTATTATCGGAACATTTATTGCAAAAGATAATTTGAAAATAGTTCACATTGGCATAATATAGCAAGCACGTCGCGTGTTTTTGTAACTATAGTAACGTGTACGCGGCGCACAAAATTTGTGCGACCTTTCTCTAGTTACATATGCACTTATTTTAAATGAAATGCAAAGTAAGAAATGCTCTAAACTTAACCACCGTACGATAAGATGTGCAGGTGACATCTTGTGAAAATTTGATGTCATTGGAACAGTCCGTTTTGAACATACAAATTACTCTTTATTGCACGGTACCACCTGAGTAATGACGTTAAAATGATTCTGCCAAACCGGCATGAAAAACCTTCAATGGTAAAGATCTACCCTGATCTACCATCTCGGAAGAAATAGAAAATACGGCACGACAACACTGACGTAATCCACGGTTAGTGCCAAACCGATACTTGTCTAGTAGGAAATTAGCTAGTCGTTATGGAGCCGTACACGAAAACATCTTGCACATCTTAAGATTAAATATTATCTTAAATATTGCAATAACAATTAACATCATTATAAAAATTATGACATTTTAGATAAAAATGAGCAGGTTCAAAACAGCTACCGTGACGAGCAACGAAACACGACCTCAACGATGTCATGAAACAAACGCTGACATGTGCCGGGCACAGGTGGCAGTATCAGTGTTCGGTCCGCAAACAATAAAACATTTATATATATAATCCGTCACTAAAAAAATTCCGTCTCTGAGCTAATACACTATCAATGTGTAAAGCGTACTATATGTATATGTCCAAAGATTGTAGAACATCGCATCTAAAAATAGACTTGGTTCCTAACAATAATTACGATTGTGTGAGTGGAGCGGGTATCCAGCGCATTTAAATAGAATCACCTCGAGCGAAGTTAAATAACGAAAGGAACACTGTTTTGCCGTTTCGTAGTTATAAGATACAATTGAAAGAGATTTTCGGTAAGAATGACTATCTTATTGTTTATTTGAAGGACTTGTGTAGAGATTTTCCTTCAGCGCCCGTTTTTTGTGCTGAAACAACGAGATGCGATGTTCCACAATCTTTGCCATATAGAGATATAGTACGCTTTATACCTTGGTAGTGTATAAGCTCAGTGACAGAATTTTTTAAAATATTTTTATTGTATTTTTTAATCGTATGCGGACCATGTTTTATTATTATTATTTTACAAACACTGATACTGCCACCTGTGGTGCCGGGTGGCCGTTAGTGACCATTTGCTATAGCATGCAACTTTTCAATGAATAAAAATATTTTTTCCGCGATATTTTTCAGGAATATGCCGGAAAGTAATTCCGATTTAAATTGATATAAGTTTGTAAATGATAAATTGACACATACGAAAGTTGTAGCAAAAGTACACGTTATTTTGGATCATCCCTCTTACTTATTGTGTACAATTTGTGCAAAATGAACGCATTCTCACATTCATTATACCCTAGTCACATTTGCCCTACGAGCTCCATACGAGCTCCGTACGAGTTGATTTTTCTGAACTCGCACGACGTCCGTACGGAGCCCGCACGTAGAGGACTCTTGGATCTGGTGAAAACTATTCATTCTGTACAACTCGTACGAGACCCGTACGAGCTGTGACCAGATGCTAAGAACGTACAAATACCGTTAGGATGAAAATATTTCAGACTCGAACGAGTTTTTAAATCCGTACGGACATCGTACGAGCATTGTGACCGTAGCATTAAGCATTTTTTTGACGACCCGACATGGGACATTCATGACCTTTCAAACAAAAATAGTTCAACCAAAATTCAATCAGTCTATGTTTTTACAAATAGGCGAAGGTTAGATCTATTAAATTATATACACACTTAAATATTTTCATTTTTTTCAATTCAGATATGTACAATAATGCAAAGTTTGATTCATAATAATTTCTGGAAACACTGTTTATCTCAAAGTAATGCTGTGAGTCGGAATTATTTGTTAACAAACATGTTTCCCTCCGAGTAACACAGTTCCACCGTCTTTGTTGCAGATTTGTTGCATGTTTTGCAATTTAAATTGAATGGTTTCTGAATACAGACCAATTGACTAAATGTCTCCAATAAGAATGTTTAATATGACAAAAGAAATTGTACATACGAGGCCGTCCATCATTCCAGCTGACAAATTATCATCCTGGAGGTTTTAATTAAAATCTGGTATTGCCAAAGGGAAAATAAACACAGGGCTATTTACCATTCCACGGTGAAATCATGTCTCTGCCTCAATACAATACAATTTCAGAAACGTCTAGTCCCTACTGTCCCGTATTGCGACAATATTTATGGGAAAAGTTTGTATTGTTTTCTCTGAATATACAAGTGTAATTACATGACCATAAAGAGTACAGCAAAGTTTATGCTTTACATTTTATAAACGTTCCTTAGCGCACATGCATTACGTTGCAAACGTTGCTCGCCGAGGAAATTAAATATTTCCAATTGATGAGCGACATAATACAATTTTGTGTTTGTTGTTATGTGTCGCTTATGTCGTCAAAGCACTAACGGAGAAATTATACCCAAATCTACATTTTCCAAATTATTATGTAACAACCGTGGTAATCTCAACTCAATGGACATTTTGCTAGTCGCAATCAAAGATAAATCTGAAGTTTAAACTCTCAATACCATTCCTGTTTATTGATGCTCGCATCGGATGGACATACACATTAAGACGCTTTCTACTACATGTTTTTTTGTGTTTGAGATTAAATCTGGCTGAGATTGATATGCTTCCGGAGATCGTTACAGATTTAATACAAACCACATGATACATGTAGTATGTCCCAAATTGGCATATATTAAAAATATTATGAATTTAGATTTGAGTCTGCCTTCATGAATTGCGTCCATGCTTTGATAAATCAGTAAATCTAGTCTATAGAGAACATACATGCATATTAAGAACATGGGCACTAGTCTGGTTCCAAGTAGCTAAATCTTACATTACAGTTAAGTTCCGGCCTAATTCCGGCCTCCTTCATGTGTAAAACAAGATGACGATTGTACGTTAGTTTATATAGGGAATTTTAGATTTCCCCCTAAAGTGTGTGTTATTTTGGTGTCGTTTAGATGAGACGTTGGAAAAATGTGTTTATACTGCACATCAATCGAATTTGACTTAAAATACCCGGTTATCCCAGTTAGTAACGCGTCTAACTAGTAAAGTGGATGTTGCTGGTGCGAATAAAAAAATATCTTCTTTTTTAAGCTGTACATAACCGTTGAACATATCAAACATACGCGACCATCGTGTTTTCTAACCTATATATATTATATAGACAAAATATAGACCGAATGTATTATGTAACCTTGTCTGAATACCATGTTCACTTTTTACATAAGCTACCAATCCCCCAACAGTATTGCACGTGACCATGCCGTGGTGATGTTATACGTATGATAGTTAAGCGATCAGTTACATTTTTCTACATTACGGTGTTTGGACTAAGTCTTGTTTATGTGGAATATGGAGAGTTCGATTATCTCATACACAGCAAACGTACCGTCGCGGACAGCAGGAGATATATCTACATTATTCTCAGCAGCACATACACATACTCAAATTTACAAATGTTCAAATTAATGTCAAATTCGAAACACAGAACAGATGTATAAATGTACTAAGTATGTTTGCTGTGTCTATTTCAGCTCCATGTACTGGTCATTTCTGTGCCTTCCATGCCGCGTGTATAGTGAACAAAGACAGTAATGAGCCTACATGTGTATGTGAGGATAAGTGCGACCATGATCCCGTGAAGCTGGTATGTGGTACGGACGGTAACACGTACAGTAACGAATGTCAGTTAAAGCTTGCCAGTTGTTATAGACAGAGGAGAATCAAGGTGGCGTACCACACAGAGTGTCACGGTAAGTCTACACAATTATATACATCTCTAATATTTTCTCCAATGTACTGAGAAACAAATGTGATAACATATTCGAATTCTGTAGTTATGTAGTTGTGCTGCTTTTGTCGATGTGCGGGGCCCAGGACTAGACACTACTCACAGGTACCAATTTACACCTTGGTGCAGTGGAGCATGTGGTTGCAGGTTTTTAAAAAATATATTCAGGGTACATAAAACACTAAGAAACGTTGATAAATATATATTTCTTTAAAAGTTAAATAAGAACGGTTATAAACATAAGCAGGAGTCTTATTCACCAACATTGTAAGAGTTAGATTTAAAATTGACAACATTTACAATCGCTGTCATTTGCTTGCCATTGGATTGAGCCATGTGAAATTGTGTCTGAATATTTGTTGTTACCCACTGAACGTGTGCATCCATTTATATTAAAGTTGATACATTTTAACAACATGAGAACGAATAGAACATTTGACAAAGTAAAGTCTAAGTCTGGGTTTTAGAAGTACAACGTTGGTGAATAAGGCCCCTGTTCCGACAAGTAAATTATGCTTATCTATGTTTAAATCGGTGGAACTGAGTTAACTGTAGTCCCGCGATTCTTTCGAATGGGATAGTTCCCTAATTAGTAATACTAATTGGATCGACAGTAAGTTGATATTACTTCTGGGTGGACATACCACGTGACTGTTTGGCTAAGTCGGCTAATTATGCCATCAAAAATTAAAGACAACCGTAAATATCTTGTCATTTGACCGATTTCCACGAGTTTTTTTTAATAAATTAGGCGCACTAAATACTAGTTATGCTCGCGAGAGTTAGTAATGGGGAGTAAGCATGTGGCGACTAGAGAATAATTGACTGTAATGTTTACTTCCCTTTGATAAACATGGTAGTGTCCAGGAACCATAAACGTGTTAGAATAGTTGATGCGCGTCTAACAAAGAGGCTTATGTCGTCATCTTACATCAGTGCTTTTCTTACATACCCGACACAATGTAACATTGATTTTCCTTTTATGATTCAAGTTAATGATGTGAAATTATTTGATATATTTTGCATGATTTCATATGTTGCGCTAGGTCAACCAATGCACGTAAAGCAATTGTCTAAAACATGTTGTCATTTCAAGAATGCCTAAGTTTAAAGGATAGGTTTTGGAAAATGTCATCAAGCAATGACAACATCAACGTCTATTTATTGTCTTGTTCTCCTTCTGATACACAGACCTGATTACGTCACACATTGATCCTGAGAGTTACAGTGCGTGTGATGAGATCACTGTATGGGACGTTGGACAGTTTGGACATTGTTATATGGATGTTGTAATTGTTGTCCAGACCCATTACGAGAATCTAACATTTATAACATTAGACAAGATAATGCATATACGTATAGCAAGCAAGTAACAATAAATACACACTATTTACAGTCTAGATCTATATGCTTATTATTCTAACATGACCGACGATTGTCCAAGTAAACAACATACTTTCGCAAGGTCGCATTAGTTTAAGATAATTGAGATTTTAAACAAGTTGAACTCGAAATGAATTACACCTTTTATATGTACTTTCCTCATAGTTAAGTTCTCATTTACAGGTATATAGAGGATGAACCAAACTATATTATGTAACAGACATTTAACAATAGATTGACTGCAAATGTATGAACACTGTGATGAGGACATTAATGTTTAAAAACAAGACATAATTTTCTAACAAATGGTTTGCGTAGGATGGGGAAATGAGTAACAAACCATTTTATTGCTTTAATGATGGTTGACTGTATATGATTGTCGAAAACGAAAGTTAATTAAAATAACATAAATATGTTACACACAGACAATGTTCGATGAATATTGTTTCATAAAAAAAAGACGTAATTAACCTAGTATATCTTTAGAATTTTAATACTTATAGTAATTGATGATTCATTTCTGGATCACTAAGGGTGTCACAAAGTCAATAATTCTATAATATGAGTGACAGTGCCATTCCTTTGGTCTTCAATGGGTCGTTGAAACATGTATCGGTTAATTTTAGGGGTATAAATGATATGTAACAGGATACAATGTGCCAAAAAAACACAATAATTTTCTCTAGTGACGATCCTACTAAATTATTATTATGGCAAGTTAGAAAGATGGTATGAGTAATGTTTACTTCTTTAAAGAAAATATTCATAGATTCTATTGTTTTGTTAGTTTGTTTGTGTACCGAATCAAAATGCCTGGCAAAATACGAATTGTTTAACTGGACCATCTGCACATATAAGGTTACATTGTGTCTGTTATTAAATGTAGAACTACTATAATTGAAGCAAATACTGTAATTCAGGAGTCTGCCTTATCGCTATGATGATCTAATATTGAAGTTACGGGTTGACTTTGTGATATCTCAGTTACCGAGGTTTACAGTCATGGAAACCATTATAATGAGCTGGTGTCTAGTGTTGAAGGAGACGTATATGGATTGTCATATCCGTCAGTCGAAAATGTTGTCGAAACATTAATTCCATTAAACATTGCTGTCAAATTTCAAGTTGGCATATACACAAGTACAATGTCAAAGACATGTATCATTATCCTACATTGGTATGTTGTCCCTATAGGTTACTGTTTTTAGACGTGAAATTTGTTTACTTCCGATGTCTATAACTAGGCCACAATGTAAAACTTAGGAGGAAACTTGTTATGTCACTTGAACAGTCATGTTTACGTGATCTGGTCGACGGAGACATTGTCTTGACACTGGATTTCGCGGTTTTGGGCATAGTGTTTGGTAACTAGGTCACATCACAGTTGCACCTCATATCAGGTCACTTAGGGTCTGCATTTTGTGGCATGTTTTTGTGAAAATATGTCATCCTGCTTTTTTAAGGCGGGGACTTGGTGAACTAGGTGGGTCGGGTCTTAGCTGCGCTTCAATCCGTCAATTTGGGATCATCGTTTTTAGTATTACTTTGTGTAACTAGGTCATTCTGCTCTTTTACATCGTTAACCTGTACTTGAATGTGTTCGTTAGGTTATGGTTGGACATTACTCCGTGTAATTGTGTTATTATGTCGTTAATGTTTTCTGGGCTCGGCTGGTTAGGCTGAGTGCTGCCTTCCCTGTCCGATCTCCTCATATCTTTCAAATTGTTTTGTGGACAATGCTTCTTTCGGGATGTAATCGTTTATTAAGTGCAGTCTTGTTTAAGTATCTTGAGAAAAATGTTCTGTTCCTGTTCCATAAAATAATGTTAACTTATTTCACAAACTTTCTCTTAACACCCAAATTGCTTCAGCGTCAGTGTCATTAAAACAAATACTAAACAAGTTTTTTTTCTTTGACATTTGGGAATATTACCAGTACATAATGATGTAGTGTGCAATAACGCTGTAACACAACAGAAGGAGTGCCAAGTTCATAAGAGGATGGGCAGCGTGTTTTTGTGTTATTTAAATTCAGAGGAATATGGTTAATTATTCTAATACAGGAAAGGCCAACCGTTTCATGTTATTTAATTCATACCTTTCTGTGGGCGGGTATATAGATGGTGAAACTTATTGATTTGTTTTTGAATGCATTTTATCCAATCCATACCTTTGTAGATGGGCATTTACATAGAGCAATTTGGTGTTCCCTTGTATAGTCTCTTTTAGTGAGGATTTGATCTAATTTAAATTTAGGTGGGTAGGAAGGTTGGGTGAATTAAAATTGCTTTTATGGTCACTTTTAAGCATTCAGACCATTGACCAAGTTGAATTTAAACGATATGAAGCGATCCCTTGGGACTCCATATTTCCTATAGTTGATGAATTACGTAACTATATCAACACAATTTGAATTTTGTTTCACATATATACCCGACAATTCAACAGTAAACAAGGACATATAATAGTCAGTTTTTTTTTACAGCACAAAAGTGATTTTTTTTAGGTTTACATTCGAGCAAATTGCAATATAAGACCGCCTTGATTTCGCTGTTTCACTGGCTGCTGAAAACAACGGTCTAGTAGCATCATACCTGAAAAGATTACATGTAATATGTTCCCTTAGACAGGTGTGCATTTTGTAGAATTCGTTGGATAAATAAAATCTTCGCACGGTTTTTTTATGCTGACCAATTTGTTCTTGTATTTGATGCCTTCAGTGACGTCATTTAAAGTCACGTGGTAGTGGTACACTATGACTAAACATGCACGCACTGTATGATAAGGAAGGCATAATTAATGGTAAATGGACGGGAACGAAAGAATTCCCTTGAAACACATACATATACAAACAGATAGCTTCGTTCTACATGTGTACTGCTTGATTTAACCAGACATATACAAACAGATAGCTTCGTTCTACATGTGTACTGCTTGATTTAACCAGACAGCTGTAGCATATTATATTATAACTTCACTTCTGTTGAACGCCATAGTTCATTAATTCATGAAACGAAAAGGATCAATACTCAAACTGCTTGAGAGAATGAATGATTGACTTATAGGGTAAACTTATTTCTATGAGACAATCCTTTCTTGCTCTATACAATGTTATTTATTTGGTTTTGTGTCAATTAAGTTCCAATCATACTATTCATGCAATAGTAAATATCTGTGATACACTCTGGGTGCCTTTCCCTACCGTTAACTGTTATATTTCCTGTTTTTGTAGATCCATCTCTATTACTCAGTTATGATTCCTTTGAGATTAAGCAGCAGTTTGTTTTATATTGATTTGTGAGCAGCGTTAATTTTCAATTGTGGATAAGTTGTTCTCAGTATTGACATGGACGGATGTATTGGATTGAATTGTAAAACTTGATTTAGAGATTCTAACACAACTCCTGTGGGATTTGTCTCTCTGAGCAAGTAAAGTGAATTCCAGCTATAAAGTAGTATTTTATTGATATTTGGTTGAGGCTTTTAGGGAAAACGTCGCTGGATCTATAGAGTATGCTGTAGCGTTAGTGGATATTCGGAAGAGAAAATAATTATTGGAAAGAAGCATTGTATTGGAAAATTAAGTTGCATCTCACAGATTTTCTTTCATGGATAAGACAAACAGCATTCTGTAATAGTACAGCTTCTGGATTTCTGCGGGGTCTTCACGTTCTCAGTTAATGCACCTTAACCGCTTTATAAAATACTAAAACAACTTTCTCAAATATTGCGGAATATGGAGTTTCGAAGCTGCTCCAAATTAGTATTGTAACTGACTTTCTGTTTTCTGAACGTAAACTATCGATCAGTTTTATCGATTTGTTATGAAGATTGTGAATTATACTGTTTGGATGCTTGCTGCTTGAATGCTTAATGGATGAATGCTGCTTTCAGCTGATGATTTATAATTGATGAGTAGAACGTATTGTGATAACTCTGAAAGTTGTATGAACGTAACCAGTCAATGCTAGGCGGTGGACAATATCTGTATAGTAAGACAGTGTTATTGTAACATCGGTGGATTTACGTATTTGGTATTCTTCTGATGTTGCAGACTGATAAATGTACAATGGTGTACACAGGGACAACATTTTCAGAATGTGAGATGGAAAGGCAAGGACGGGCAGTAAAACCTGAAGACAAACAGTTTGTTAATCAGAACTTTAACTTCAGGAAAAAAGAGTCAATGACTATGTTGGGTTGTGCAATATTCGAATGTAGAATAAAGGATTATTTTAGATTGCGATCCTGTAACTTCCTTACATCATTACGGTGCTTAAATGTTGTGAAAAGAAACATTGTGTTAGTACTAACTCTCTCCATGCTGTTACCATTCTGTCATACATGTTACGTGTTTCCACCCGGCAAGAAGAATCTCTGTCTAGGTGTAATCTGTGAATTTAATGCAATATGCAAACTGAACAGTGACGGTACCGAGGCACGTTGTCAGTGCCCAGAAAACTGTTATAACTACGGGGACAATGCAGCAAGCTTACCTATCTGTGGTAGTAATGGCAAAGATTATAATAACTTCTGTGAATTACAAAGAGAATCATGTATATCGATGCAAAAGATATATGTAGACTACTACGGTAGTTGTGGTAAGTATCATACCTTATTGATCATTCCACGTTATTTCAGAGACAACATATTGTGTATTGCCTCATTCTAGAGAGCAAATTGTTAATTGTCTCAAGAACGTACATTGCTCATCATGGGTAGATCATTCCTCATTATACTAGAGACAGCATATTGTTTGTATTGTTTCCAGACTGTACATTGCTCATCATGGGTAGATCATTCCACATTATACTAGAGACAGCATATTGTTTGTATTGCCTCTAGAACGTACATTGCTCATCATGGGTAGATCATTCCACATTATACTAGAGACAGCATATTGTTTGTATTGTCTTGAGAGCGTACATTGCTCATCATGGGTAGATCATTCCACATTATACTAGAGACAGCATATTGTTTGTATTGTCTTGAGAGCGTACATTGCTCATCATGGGTAGATCATTCCCTATTATACTAGGGACAGCATATTGTTTGTATTGTTTCCAGACTGTACATTGCTCATCATGGGTAGATCATTCCACATTATACTAGAGACAACATATTGTTTGTATTGTTTCCAGAACGTACATTGCTCATCATGGGTAGATCATTCCACATTATACTAGAGACAGCATATTGTTTGTATTGTCTTGAGAGCGTACATTGCTCATCATAGGTAGATCATTCCACATTATACTAGAGACAGCATATTGTTTGTATTGTCTTGAGAGCGTACATTGCTCATCATGGGTAGATCATTCCACATTATACTAGAGACAGCATATTGTTTGTATTGTTTCCAGAACGTATATTGCTCATCACGGGTAGATCATTCCACATTATACTAGAGACAGCATATTGTTTGTATTGTCTTGAGAGCGTACATTGCTCATCATGGGTAGATCATTCCACATTATACTAGAGACAGCATATTGTTTGTATTGTTTCCAGAACGTACATTGCTCATCATGGGTAGATCATTCCACATTATACTAGAGACAGCATATTGTTTGTATTGTCTTGAGAGCGTACATTGCTCATCATGGGTAGATCATTCCTCATTATACTAGAGACAGCATATTGTTTGCATTGTCTATAGAACGTACAGTGCTCATCATGGGTAGATCATTCCACATTATACTAGAGACAGCATATTGTTTGTATTGTCTATAGAACGTACAGTGCTCATCATGGGTAGATCATTCCACATTATACTAGAGACAACATATTGTTTGTATTGTCTTGAGAGCGTACATTGCTCATCATGGGTAGATCATTCCACATTATACTAGAGACAGCATATTGTTTGTATTGTTTCCAGACTGTACATTGCTCATCATGGGTAGATCATTCCACATTATACTAGAGACAGCATATTGTTTGTATTGTCTTGAGAGCGTACATTGCTCATCATGGGTAGATCATTCCACATCATACTAGAGACAACATATTGTTTGTATTGTCTTGAGAGCGTACATTGCTCATCATGGGTAGATCATTCCACATCATACTAGAGACAACATATTGTTTGTATTGTCTTGAGAGCGTACATTGCTCATCATGGGTAGATCATTCCACGTTATACTAGAGACAGCATATTGTTTGTATTGTCTTGAGAGCGTACATTGCTCATCATGGGTAGATCATTCCACGTTATACTAGATAGCATATTGTTTGTATTGTCTATAGAACGTACATTGCTCATCATGGGTAGATCATTCCACGTTATACTAGAGACAGCATATTGTTTGTATTGTCTTTCAGAACGTACATTGCTCATCATGGGTAGATCATTCCTCATTATACTAGAGACAGCATATTGTTTGTATTGTCTCGAGAGCGTACATTGCTCATCATGGGTAGATCATTCCACGTTATACTAGAGACAGCATATTGTTTGTATTGTCTTTCAGAACGTACATTGCTCATCATGGGTAGATCATTCCTCATTATACTAGAGAGAGCATATTGTTTGTATTGTCTTGAGAGCGTACATTGCTCATCATGGGTAGATCATTCCTCATTATACTAGAGAGAGCATATTGTTTGTATTGTCTTGAGAGCGTTCATTGCTCATCATGGGTAGATCATTCCTCATTATACTAGAGAGAGCATATTGTTTGTATTGTCTATAGAACGTACATTGCTCATCATGGGTAGATCATTCCTCATTATACTAGAGAGAGCATATTGTTTGTATTGTCTATAGAACGTACATTGCTCATCATGGGTAGATCATTCCTCATTATACTAGAGACAGCATATTGTTTGTATTGTCTTGAGAGCGTACATTGCTCATCATGGGTGGATCATTCCACATTATACTAGAGACAGCATATTGTTTGTATTGTTTCCAGACTGTACATTGCTCATCATGGGTAGATCATTCCACATCATACTAGAGACAACATATTGTTTGTATTGTCTTGAGAGCGTACATTGCTCATCATGGGTAGATCATTCCACGTTATACTAGAGACAGCATATTGTTTGTATTGTCTTGAGAGCGTACATTGCTCATCATGGGTAGATCATTCCACGTTATACTAGATAGCATATTGTTTGTATTGTCTATAGAACGTACATTGCTCATCATGGGTAGATCATTCCACGTTATACTAGAGACAGCATATTGTTTGTATTGTCTTTCAGAACGTACATTGCTCATCATGGGTAGATCATTCCTCATTATACTAGAGACAGCATATTGTTTGTATTGTCTCGAGAGCGTACATTGCTCATCATGCGTAGATCATTCCACGTTATACTAGAGACAGCATATTGTTTGTATTGTCTTTCAGAACGTACATTGCTCATCATGGGTTGATCATTCCTCATTATACTAGAGAGAGCATATTGTTTGTATTGTCTTGAGAGCGTACATTGCTCATCATGGGTAGATCATTCCTCATTATACTAGAGAGAGCATATTGTTTGTATTGTCTTGAGAGCGTACATAGGTTATCATGGGTAGATCATTCCTCATTATACTAGAGAGAGCATATTGTTTGTATTGTCAATAGAACGTACATTGCTCATCATGGGTAGATCATTCCTCATTATACTAGAGAGAGCATATTGTTTGTATTGTCTATAGAACGTACATTGCTCATCATGGGTAGATCATTCCTCATTATACTAGAGACAGCATATTGTTTGTATTGTCTTGAGAGCGTACATTGCTCATCATGGGTAGATCATTCCACATTATACTAGAGACAGCATATTGTTTGTATTGTTTCCAGACTGTACATTGCTCATCATGGGTAGATCATTCCACATAATACTAGACACAGCATATTGTTTGTATTGTCTTGAGAGCGTACATTGCTCATCATGGGTAGATCATTCCACATTATACTAGAGACAGCATATTGTTTGTATTGTCTCCAGAACGTACATTGCTCATCATGGGTAGATCATTCCACATTATTCTAGAGACAACATATTGTTTGTATTGTCTTGAGAGCGTACATTGCTCATCATGGGTAGATCATTCCTCATTATACTAGAGACAGCATATTGTTTGTATTGTCTATAGAACGTACATTGCTCATCATGGGTAGATCATTCCACATTATACTAGAGACAGCATATTGTTTGTATTGTCTATAGAACGTACATTGCTCATCATGGGTAGATCATTCCACATTATACTAGAGACAGCATATTGTTTGTATTGTCTCCAGAACGTACATTGCTCATCATGGGTAGATCATTCCACATTATACTAGAGACAACATATTGTTTGTATTGTCTATAGAACGTACAGTGCTCATCATGGGTAGATCATTCCACATTATACTAGAGACAGCATATTGTTTGTATTGTCTATAGAACGTACAGTGCTCATCATGGGTAGATTATTCCACATTATACTAGAGACAGCATATTGTTTGTATTGTCTATAGAACGTACAGTGCTCATCATGGGTAGATCATTCCACATTATACTAGAGACAGCATATTGTTTGTATTGTCTATAGAACGTACATTGCTCATCATGGGTAGATCATTCTACATTATACTAGAGACAGCATATTGTTTGTATTGTCTATAGAACGTACATTGCTCATCATGGGTAGATCATTCCACATTATACTAGAGACAACATATTGTTTGTATTGTCTTGAGAGCGTACATTGCTCATCATGGGTAGATCATTCCACATTATACTAGAGACAGCATATTGTTTGTATTGTCTTGAGAGCGTACATTGCTCATCATGGGTAGATCATTCCACATTATACTAGAGACAGCATATTGTTTGTATTGTTTCCAGAGCGTACATTGCTCAACATGGGTAGATCATTCCACATTATACTAAAGACAACATATTGTTTGTATTGTTTCCAGAGCGTACATTGCTCATCATGGGTAGATCATTCCACATTATACTACACTTAAACGAATTTCTAATTGGCCACCCAATAAAATATTATATTATGCGATATATTCAGTCAATATTTCTTAAATTGTGGTTTTTATCATTCCATGCATTTATCTATCTATTTGAAGAAATAAATTACGCATGCATGTATAAAATCATCCATGCGGAACAGTTAGTGCAAAATGGCTTACGTGCACGTGGCTCACGTGCCCGACATGTTAGATTTTTGAAATCTGTCAAAATGTATTCTCTGTCAATTGGCTTGATGAAAGGTATTAATACTGACGAGAATACGTAATACAGGGCGCGCTGAGACCCTTAGAATAACGAGTACCAGCACCAAAATCAAAACATGTACGTCAAAACGTCTTTTTGTAAAAAGCGAAATTTAAAATAACGTGGGGTTTAGCTCGAATTACTGCGAGAAACATATTTTCCAACAATAAAATTGGACAGTATCGGGGTTTCGATTATTTATATTCTTCTTAAAGCATTTTTTTTAAAACTAATTTAGAAAAACACGTGGCCAATCAGAAATTCGTTCAATGTATGCATGTATCTGACGTCATGAGCGCGTTCCACATGGCTCATTTTCACAAATTATAGTGTTTAAAGAAAAGTCGATCCACAGGGAACAAATTTATACCAAATACGATACTATTCCAAGCTGTGCACGAGGCCAACGTGCAAAAAAGCAATTTCGCACCAACCGTTACGCGTGGATGATTTTGTATATGAATACGCCATTTTTTCCAGAAATAGATAAGTAAGTGCGTGGAATGAACAAATAACACAGCCTAAAATTTATTGATATAATTTATCAGATGATATAATATTTTTTAGGGTGGCCAATTAGAAATTCGTTTAAGTGTAGAGACAGCATATTGTTTGTATTGTCTTGAGAGCGTACATTGCTCATCATGGGTAGATCATTCCACATTATACTAGAGACAGCATAGTGTTTGTATCGTCTCGAGAGCGTACATTGCTCATCATGGGTAGATCATTTCACAATATACTAGAGACAGCATATTGTTTGTATTGTCTATAGAACGTACATTGCTCAACAAGGGTAGATCAGAAACATACAATGCACCACTGTCCATACGTTCATGTTACCTACTGTTGTTGACCTTACGTCCGGTTTTAACTCACCTGTCACATATTGACATGGTGAGCTTTTGTGATCACTCTGTGTCCTTCGTGCGTCTGTCTGTCTGTCCGTCGTCCGTCAATATGAAATCGTGAAATAGTACTGTTGTATTGTACAGTGTATTATGTATGTATCAAATATTGAAATAGTACTGTTGTACTATAGAATGTATTATCTCTGTATCTAATACTGAAATAGTACTGTTGTATTGGACATTGTATTATCTCTGTATCAAATACTGAAATAGTACTGTTGTACTGTACAGTGTATTATCTCTGTATCAAATACTGAAATAGTACTGTTGTACTGGACACTGTATTATCTCTGTATCTAATACTGAAATAGTACTGTTGTACTGTACAGTGTATTATCTCTGTATCAAATACTGAAATAGTACTGTTGTACTGTAGATTGTATTATCTCTATATCTAATACTGAAATAGTACTGTTGTACTGTAGAATGTATTATCTCTGTATCTTATACTGAAATAGTACTGTTGTACTGTAGAATGTATTATCTCTGTATCTAATACTGAAATTGAACTGTTGTACTGGACAATGTATTATTTCTGTATCTAATACTGAAATTGAACTGTTGTACTGGACACTGTATTATCTCTGTATCTAATACTGGAATAGTACTGTTGTACTGTAGAATGTTTTATCTCTGTATCAAATACTGAAATAGTACTGTTGTACTGTGCATTGTATTATATCTGCATCAAATACTGAAATAGTACTGTTGTACTGTACAATGTATTATGTCTGTATCACAAACTGAAAAAGTACTGTTGTATTGGACATTGTATTATCTCTACATCTAAACTGAAATAGTACTGTTGTATTGGACATTGTATCATCTCTGTATCAAATACTGAAATAGTACTGTTGTATTGGACATTGTATTATCTCTGTATCTAATACTGAAATAGTACTGTTGTACTGGACATTGTATTATCTCTGTATCTAATACTGAAATAGTACTGTTGTACTGTAGAATATATTATATCTGTATCTATTACTGAAATAGTACTGTTGTTCTGGACACTGTATTATCTCTGTATCTAATACTGAAATAGTACTGTTGTACTGTACAGTGTATTATCTCTGTATCAAATACTGAAATAGTACTGTTGTACTGGACACTGTATTATCTCTGTATCAAATACTGAAATAGTACTGTTGTACTGTAGAATGTATTATCTCTGTATCTAATACTGAAATTGAACTGTTGTACTAGACACTGTATTATCTCTGTATCTAATACTGAAATTGAACTGTTGTACTGGACACTGTATTATCTCTGTATCTAATACTGAAATAGTACTGTTGTACTGTACAGTGTATTATCTCTGTATCAAATGCTGAAATAGTACTGTTGTACTGTAGAAGGTATTATCTCTGTATCAAATACTGAAGTAGTACTGTTGTACTGTGCATTGTATTATCTCTGTATCAAATACTGAAAAAGTACTGTTGTACTGGACATTGTATTATCTCTGTATCAAATACGGAAATAGTACTGTTGTACTGTACAATGTATTATGTCTGTATCACAAACTGAAAAAGTACTGTTGTATTGGAGATTGTATTATCTCTGCATCTAATACTGAAATAGTACTGTTGTATTGGACATTGTATCATCTCTGTATCAAATACTAAAATAGTACTGTTTTACTGGACATTGTATTATCTCTGTATCAAATACTAAAATAGTACTGTTTTACTGGACATTGTATTATCTCTGTATCTAATACTGAAATAGTACTGTTGTACTGGACACTGTATTACCTCTGTATCTAATACTGAAATTGAACTGTTGTACTGGACATTGTATTATCTCTGTATCTAATACTGAAATAGTACTGTTGTACTGTACATTGTATTATCTCTGTATCAAATACTGAAATAGTACTGTTGTACTGTAGAATGTTTTATCTCTGTATCAAATACTGGAATAGTACTGTTGTACTGTGCATTGTATTATCTCTGCATCAAATACTGAAATAGTACTGTTGTACTGTACAATGTATTATGTCTGTATCACAAACTGAAAAAGTACTGTTGTATTGGACATTGTATTATCTCTACATCTAAACTGAAATAGTACTGTTGTATTGGACATTGTATCATCTCTGTATCAAATACTGAAATAGTACTGTTGTATTGGACATTGTATTATCTCTGTATCTAATACTGAAATAGTACTGTTGTACTGGACATTGTATTATCTCTGTATCTAATACTGAAATAGTACTGTTGTACTGTAGAATGTATTATATCTGTATCTATTATTGAAATAGTACTGTTGTTCTGGACACTGTATTATCTCTGTATCAAATACTGAAATAGTACTGTTGTACTGTACAGTGTATTATCTCTGTATCAAATACTGAAATAGTACTGTTGTACTGGACACTGTATTATATCTGTATCTATTACTGAAATAGTACTGTTGTTCTGGACACTGTATTATCTCTGTATCAAATACTGAAATAGTACTGTTGTACTGTACAATGTATTATGTCTGTATCACAAACTGAAAAAGTACTGTTGTATTGGACATTGTATTATCTCTACATCTAAACTGAAATAGTACTGTTGTATTGGACATTGTATCATCTCTGTATCAAATACTGAAATAGTACTGTTGTATTGGACATTGTATTATCTCTGTATCTAATACTGAAATAGTACTGTTGTACTGGACATTGTATTATCTCTGTATCTAATACTGAAATAGTACTTTTGTACTGTAAAATGTATTATATCTGTATCTATAAATGAAATAGTACTGTTGTTCTGGACACTGTATTATCTCTGTATCTAATACTGAAATAGTACTGTTGTACTGTACAGTGTATTATCTCTGTATCAAATGCTGAAATAGTACTGTTGTACTGTACATTGTATTATCTCTGTATCTAATACTGAAATAGTATTGTTGTACTGTACATTGTATTATCTCTGTGTCAAATACTGAAATCGTACTGTTGTACTGGACATTGTATTATCTCTGTATCAAATACTGAAATCGTATTGTTGTAATGGACATTGTATTATCTCTGTATCAAATTCTGAAAAAGTACTGTTGTATTGGACATTGTATTGTTTTGTAGCAAATACTGAAAAAGTACTGTTGCACTGGTCAGTGTATTGTTTCTGTATATGATACTGAAATACTAGTAGTTTTGTAGTACTGTAGTACTTGACAGTGCCGTACCCAGACACGAGTTTTAGCCGAGGCAGTCTTGGGGCTTGACAGGACCGTAACTAGGAATTTTCCAAAGGGTGCGAAATCGGGTCTTGATTGGGTGACGGGGTATTTACAGGAGGAGACGTCCAAATTCGTTCTGTACATGCTATTTTGAATATTTACAATTGTATTTTGCTAGCGAAGCGATCCAGAAAAAGAGACTATTTGTGGAAGCTGACACAAATTTCTTCTCTACATGATATTAATAATCGTATAATCTATTGCAAATATGCACTATTTGGCCAAGCCCACACTAATGTTTTTTCTACATGATACTATTAATAAATGGTCATAAATTATTTGGCGAGCGAAGCGTGCCACAAAAAATGCACTATTTGTATCAGCCCACATATTTCGTTATCTACATGATATTGATTGGTGATAAATTATTTGGCAAGCGAAGCGAGCCAGAAAAAAACTATTTGTTCGAGCCCCCCCCCCCAAAAAAAAAATCGTTGTCTACATGATATTATTAATGGGTATAAGGTAAATGGCGAGCGTAGCGAGGCAGAAAAATGCAATATTATTCAGCACAAACTTACTCCTTAAAGATGCATGCTTTGTCCTAGCTCACACAAACTCGTTCTCTAAATGGTATGATCAATCCTCGCATTATTTACCTGAGCTGCATGCCACATAAATTCGTTCTCTACACGAACTTATAAAAAATTGATGTTAGGTGACAAGCAAAGCGAGCCAAAGAAAATGCACTGTTTCTCCAAGTTGCATGTCATGCAAACTAGTTCTCTACATTTTATTTACAAATGTAAAACATTGCACTCCTAACAATTAAATTAGTGTAAAAGGGGTACGTTTGCGCCCGATGAAATCCCTAGTTATTACCATGTAATGGTCCGGTGTATTTGTTAACCTAGAACGTTTCTGAAAGAACGCTATTAAACCACCGAATATACTTTCAACATTGGCATAATCAGAAAAGTACACTGAGTGGCAATGAAAACGCAACACTTTTTAAACTTGAATATTTTCGTAATCCGTTAACTTATAAACAGACATTTTGTATGCTGAATTCGATTTATATTATCTACAGAATTCTTGATTTTCTATGACAATACTTTAATATTTACTCGTCCATAGCGGAATAGCCTTAAACTGCATTTTTTCGCGTGCTGATGGGTAGCTAGCGATTTGCTCGCATATTGTGCAAGCATTGTGAAGAATATGGATGGCCGAGTCGGAAAAACAAAATAACCAGACGAAAACATGGTGCATATGTCAAAGGAAGACTCCGAAAAATCGGTCGTTATGCTCAAGTGTGGTGTATACGTATTAAAAATCAAAGTTTCGTTGATTTAAAGTCCCGAAGTCATTATTTCATTCATTTAACACAAGTTTGAATACATATTCACCTGTTAAGAAAGATAAAAATGCATAAGAAATCATAAGATGTAAGAAAAATGTGTAAGTCAAGTGTGATAACTCTTGGATAATTATCCTCACTTTGTAAGATTAATCACCAAACTTTTGCACTAAATTGTATAACTGGATATTATTGAACTAGTCTACATGCTCAGGTTATGATGTTCATTAATATTCAGACGTAAATTGTGTTTTGAAAATTAAGCACGCAATAGAAAAGCGCATTTTTCTCCATTCAGTGCAATAATCAGTCTTAAAAGAATACCTATAGCGTCCATGCAATTTATTTCCTGTAACAAATGGTGATACTTTCACCATCCTTCGGACAAATATAATAGAATTATATTAATCTCTAAACGAGCAGTTTCGAATATGCGTTTAGAGCCGCTAAATTTGAAGCAGTGTTATATAGAAACTAGCAAGTTAATTATTTACTCAATTTATAACTCCACGATTATCTCCTTTTGACCATAGGAAATACACCAAGGCTCTAATAGAGCAAGCTTTACCATTTTATTGGTTGTGCGCGAAATAGTGCACAGGCCCCTTAACAGTACCTGAACTTCACATAGCCCATCTGCAACAACGGCATAGCATCCCAATAGCATGCCATAGACGTTTCATACGATTAATACGTCGTAGGTGTACACGATGCATCGGTCCAGACGGTCGTTTTAAAAGATTAAAAGTTGTGACTTTCTGTTTTATACTGACCCCAAAACAACTGGTACAAAACTATGTTGCTAAACAAACTTATCTGATTCGAAGTGATATTCATGTGTCACTTGCATATATCTATTCAATGACAAAATTTCGCGATGCTTACACACTTATTAAATGTGTTATGCTATACTATGTAAGTGTTGCGTTTTCATTGCCGCTCAGTGTAGAATAGCGAAGCGAGCTAGACAAACATTATTTATATTATTTGAACACCATGCCAAAACATATTCTGTATTTGATAGTATTCAATTATAGATTTATCTATGTAGCTTATAGGAACTTAGATAATAGTCACTGATACAGCTGTTGTTAAGGCGAAGCCAGCTCGAAAAAGCATTATTTTCTGAAGAGAACCATTGGCGGCAGGATCGTTTTTCTATTCGAGACACGTTATATCAGCATAATCCTACGAACCCATAGGCTGCACATTTGTGTTAAGGGGAAGCTTGAACGATTTGAATGCAAGTAAAGGGGCCAATGTCATGCTCCACGGGACTTTTAAAACAACAAATTCATCTGCTACATTCTTTGGTCCCTTGTTTTGGTATTGAAACGGAACATCAAAAAATTCATAGCAAACAAGAGCTCAAAGAAGAAAATACTTATATGCACATGCTTATACTCTTAAGTGTGTAGCCAACCTCATCATTAAATTGATTGTACAAAGTACCATGTGAGCGTAGCGAGCGAAAATTGGCATATTAACAATTTTTACTCACAGAACATTGACCTGGATTTTGGTGATGTTAAGGGGAGGGTGTGCCGGTGCCACAATCTTTCTATATTTAATAAAGGGAAACTGTCCGGTATACTACCATTAAGGTGCAAATCTAGTGCCTCAAGTTGCACTAGGTATACTACCAGTAAGGTAAAAATCTAGTGTCTCAAGTTGCACTATGTATACTACCATTAAGGTGCATATCTAGTGCCTCAAGTTGCACTATGTATACTACCAATAAGGTGCAAATCTAGTGCCTCAAGTTGCAATATGTATACTAGTAAGGTGAAAATTTAGTGTCTTAAGTTGCACTATGTATACTACCATTAAGGTGCAAAGCTAGTGCCTCAATTTGCACTATGTATACTACCAGTAAGGTGAAAATCTAGTGTCTCAAGTTGCACTATGTATACTACCATTAAGGTGCAAAGCTAGTGCCTCAATTTGCACTATGTACTCTACCATTAAGGTGCAAATCTAGTGCCTCAAGTTGCTCTAGGTATACTACCATAAAGGTGCAAATCTAGTGCCTCAAGTTGCACTCTTTTTTATAACTTTCGACAGCTTGTAATATTTTTTGTTATTCAGACATTTTATTTTACATTTAAGTTGAAGACAAATTTTCCACCAAAAGGTTAGGTGTGCAAATTTTAGCCGAGGCAGCTGCTGTGAAGTTACGGCGCTGCATACGAGATAACAGAAGTGCCTCAGAAAAAATTGCCTCATTGTTTATTGCATGCGACAATTTGAGACATTTTATTTTAAATATATTCAGGGATATTTTATTACATGTATATATCAATAACAAAAAAACATGTTTGGTCCGCTAATTTTAGGCGAGGCATCTGCATCGCCTGGACTAAGTGTAGTTACGGCGCTGCTTGACATTGCAGTGTCTATAATAATGTAATAGTACTGCCGTGATACAAACTATGTTATATTGAAAGTGATTGACTACATGACTTTCCCACTGGACATAATTGACTATGTATGACGTGCATACATTTGTACTATGTAACTAAGGACGTAATTGAATATATGACTTGCACATTGTGTATTAAAAGAAGTGATTAGCTATATCACGTACACACTAAAACATTGGGATCGATAACTTGCACACTATGTAATATTGAGAGTGATTGACTGTAATATAAAATGTGCTATGTAATGTTCACATGAGGCATGGTTACATTGACTTGCATACTATAATAATGGTTGAGTATCAGACTATTGAATCAGACCATAGCTGTTTTTATGAAAGCGTCCTCCTCTTCAATAATTCATTCCAAATTCCGTTGAAGCGTATATTGTTTCTGACAACCCAGGACTTGTTAAGCCACATCGACGTTTGTGATAGTAAAAATAGCTTCTCTATTGATTTCACATTGTAAATAATAGAATTTGTTTTCCTGGAGGAATAATAAGGGAACTTGATTTAATTATTTCGGAAAATAAAGATTGATTCTAGATTGATATGAAGTTGTGGTTTCCTTACTGTAATTACCATCACTAACATTGTAAATGACCTACATACTGTAGCTGGCTTTAGATTATATCCAATAGTTTACAATTTCCTGTGTAACGGCGTTACGTCCTCGATGTTCTTGGTAGACGGGATATTTCATGAGATGAATTGAAAGTGTTATCATGATTGTTTTGAGGAAATACTCAAGTGTACATTGTAAACAACTAGAAGATGGAGGGAACTTAGTGCCACAGGCCACAAACAAGGAGTACACATAAAGACATATGAAGAAGAATTAGTCAAACATGAACAGCTTATGACAACAAAGCTCGACCTGGAGTAACAGCCAAATAAACAAGATGACCAAAATATAGTTACAGAACATGGACAATGTATTTACATGCGTATACATCTTGTTTGCAGCCTGTTTCAAAACGTTGTTCCAATATTCTATTTATTTTCCTATGAGTACATCATGTGGTTCTTCACAGCGTTTAGTAATGTATATCTTATATTTTGTCTCATTGTTCTTAAAGCCTTTTAATGCCGCATTTGAATTAATTGTGCTTCATTTTCGTTGCATTTGGTATTTAATGTCTGTGATGAGGACACTGACTTCAGCGAAAACTAAACACACAGACTTTTAACCAGCAGATCGCAGTGTTCTTTACTGTTTCTATTCTTTACACTGTCCAATGTATAATGATAACATCTGCTACATACACGTTCATGGTCATATCAATGAGATTGAGTGATATTCCTTGGGTTTTTTCACGATCTTCTATCATGATGTGTTCCAATGGATACTATCGTATTTCTGTCTCGGAATCGTCAAACATTATGTTATTATATGTTTAAATTCGGAATCCGTTAAACATGTATAGACTGCTCCACGATGTAGAGTCTAAATATATTTCCGGCGGTGCATCTACCTGTAACTCGCCTTGTGCCTACTGATGGATATACATGTATTCGTTTTATGATACCTTTGCAGTTGTTTCCTTGAGTGTATTTCCTCTATCCTTTCAATGTGTTTTTATAATCAACTCCTTTTAATTTAAGCAATATAGTAATAACCGTTTGACACATTTCTGGTAAGTCTTTAATTATGACTGCTTGTTGTGTGGACCGTGTCGATTCAACACTTCACTTAAGTGTTTCTTCCACCGTCTTTTGATTTCATGTTGTGTGTTTAAGAGTTGTCATTGTTTGACTTTAAAACAACTGCTTGTGTTAATCTGTCACTGTAAACAAGCTTGGTAATATCATCACTACTTAGTAATACTTAATTCCAAACATTTTTGTAGATTTCGTTGTGCCTCGTTTGCATCAATCGTATTTGTCTTTTTTCATAGTTTTCTTCTCTTACACAATTCGATGTGATACCATATAGTATATCGTACCGTGATCTTGAACCATAGGAAAACATATCATGGTATAACGTTTTCCAATGTATCTGATAACAAATGTGTTTAAAAATGAATAAAATTGAAAGGACAAAAACAAATGTGTTTACGTGATCAGCTTTTCGGACAAAAGTTAACACAGTAATTACATGTATACCTGGTGTTGTTTTGACTCTGTAACAATGGTAATGTTATAAATGTTGAATTAGTCAGTCAGTGACACCGTGTCAATTTACACTGGATTGTCCGATAGAATGTTGTATGATACAAGCACATGTGATGACTTTAATGTACATGTTATAGTTTCGTGTGTTCATTGTAAATGAGAATATACCTTACGATATCCGACTGATGTTGTGGTTATTGTATGATTACAGATCCATGTGAAGGTCACAGATGTGAGGTCAGATATCAAGTATGTAAGGTGGATGAAGATAAGAAGCCTACATGTCAATGTGAGACATCATGTGAACCAGTGGTATCTGCAGTATGTGGTAGTGATGGACAGACTTATAGTAATGGCTGTATGTTGAGACAACAAGCATGTCTATCTGGTCGAGATATCCTTATACTGTATGAGGGCAAGTGTAAAGGTTAGTAGACACTATATCCAGGTTTTATCATTCATAGTATGAGGGCAAGTAGCAAACAATTGTTATAATTGCAAACGTGTGTATAGTGCAATTATTTGACCTGCCAAAATTACACGATAAGTGTATAGGGCGAGGTTTACTAATCAAACCTATACACAAACCTTGCAATTATATTTAGTTTGGAAATAACTGCATTGTAGAAAAGTCAGTGATGTACACACTGCATTGCTGTATTGCAAGTAGTAGATGCAGCCTTTAATGATGGCACATGTTTGCTTATTATATCCTGGTTAGATCATTGACTGTATACATGTACGTGCAACTAATGTTATTTATAATATTCAATTCACACGAGGGTTTGGTTCAGAGTTATTCTAATGTTGTTTATGGTCACACACAAACATACAAACACTTTCCTTTCTATGTAGAACAATAAACTGATATCATTCCTTTCTCAGAAGACCAATAAACTGCTATTATGTCTAAGCTACACTGGTATCAAACATCCAAAACATCACTTAGCTTAAAACATGCCAAGAATTCACTTTCAAGTTCCGAGATAACTGGTCATATTATGAATACCTTGATCAATACTTGTCCTTATATATGTTTACACAATGTCTTTCAGTCAGGTTCTTAAGGAAGACATAATACGTGCAAAGACACAATATAATATACACACTTGATTTAGATGTAAACAAGTGTGTCATAGTGACCCAATGAGTTCTGTACTAGACTATCTGTCCGGCAGTATGCCCATGGTTCATATTTCGGTCGTGAAATATGAAATTGTTGAAACGTTTCTCTGTATGTTCCATCAAACAAGAGAAGGATAGGTAACTGGTTGGTAACCCAGTGTTACGCTTACATGTAATTGGCGCTTTACACTAGTATGTTAAAAAACAAGGAATATATTCGAATATAGCTATGTTATCCGTGTCGAAGGTCATTGACCAATAGCCGATCTTTTTGAAGAGACTAAACCAATAAGCCACTCACTTACATCAGCCCAAGATGCTTACAATCAAGTATGTAAAACATAATGATTGAGGTGGTAACGTTAGCTGTTTGACAAAACCTGGCAGCTGTTCTTGTTTTAAATATTCATTACAGTGTTACCTCATCAATATACTGCGTGCTAGAAGATCTATATTGCCACGTCTTGTACATGTATATTGGGTCTTTGTGACTGATATATATGTGGCAGAATACTGAATTTGTAAGTTTCTCGTCATGCCGAGAGCATACATCATGCGCTAACTGATCTCACGGAGTAGAAAAGATGTTCACACCAATCCCCAGGGTTCTTGTTATGGATCCGCGTATATATATATATAATTATAATTACCCTACATCGTCTACAAATTGATATAACTTCTTACCATATTTAGTCTCCTTTAGAAATCTCATGAGATACTGTCCCATATTATAAAGCGTGTGTTCTATTTTTTGGAACCTTACGCAAGGAAGTGTGTGGGCTGTTTCATTTACGACAGGGAACACGCTAACAAGAAACAGTTGTATTGCTTCTGTGTTTTGCTTAACGTGTGACACGAGGACAACATTGTGTCCTTTCTCATTTAACAATATTGCAGCAAACATGAATCATATATAGTGCAGCTTAAACTATTGATCGAAGCTTGTTCTGTTAATGGAACTTACAGTACGAAATTTAATGACAGCCTGTAGGGGGCTTAAATTAGTTATGGTGGGGACGTTATACATGTTTCATGTCTCTAGATGTAGCACGTATTCGTTAACAATGGTTTAGAAACTTCAGGTAAATGTATGAGAAATGTAATTGTTTACAATACTTATGTCTTGCAGTATCATAAATTATTATACACATGAATATATACAGCTTTATTTCCTCCGACTTATTGAAGAGTTTACAACAGACATGGAACAAACATAGATTGGTTACATACACATTTGTTTATGGTTCCACAAAATTGTCTATATTGCCAACTTTATATATTATCATGTACAGTTTTTCATTAGCTTCTTATCACATAATTCCACTGCAATAATGAAATCAATGTAACATTTACTGTATTATCATTAGATATACTATGTCAATCGGAAGGTTTTCTATAATATATGTAATCCCTTTATCTGATCAAATTGTCAGAAACCTACGTAATAAGATGTAATGAAAATGCAATTGCAAGTTTTTCTCTAGACCTATTTGCGTATTAACGTATTAACGTGACTTAACTAGAAAAAGACACATGTCGTGTTACGTCAGCCTGTGGCGTAGAAAATTTTAATAAAAGCATTTCCATCGCTAAGGGTGTTTTAGCCAATTCGATCTACAAAAAGGGGAGATGTAAATGCGAATAAAACCTTGTTTAAATTGGCATATTTTATTGAAGCTGTAAAGTATAGTTACATGTAGGTATTCGTACCTCCTTCCTCTTCTCATCGATACTTGTATAAGCTCCCTGACTATGTTAGCTACTAGATGTTTTCACTATAACATGACTGTGCTTATTATAAGATATCAACGCTCACACTAAATATGCATAAGGATTATTCACTTATATTAATTATTGATAAAAAAACTCCAATTTCATATGTTTTGTTCTTCATATTATTATTGTATAAACCATGCGTTGTATATGTATATGTATAGATTCACAAAGACAGCAGGGCTTCTATATCCAAAATACATTGCCTCTTTAAATGAAGTTGTTATTATTATTAATACAAATATTATTAGATTAAGATTTCAATGTGTATTTATATTCTTAACCTATATTTTGCTCTACCACAGGGGAGGACGGTCATACTCATGGCATAAAAGACGGTAATTAATCAAACCTACACCGTCTGACTGTGTGTGCTATAGATTGGAATGCATTGAACAAAAGGCAACTGTCACAAATCTCTTCATTTATATGTTGCGTATATTATATATTACGCATCAGCAATTGTTTACAAAAAATGTAAAACAAACTTATATAGTTTTCTATTTATTTTAAAAGCATATTATTTTATCAATGATAATGACACCTGTGCTTTCATGATAAGAGCAACAAAAACAGTATTGTCTTATTGATTTTGATGTTACGAAATGTATACCGACCAATCAGAGATGTTGTTACATGCGTCACCTCGTATTTTCTATCCAATTAATGCTGACAAACGATATCATCGATTTTAATCGACCAATCAGAGTGGTTGTTAGCATGTGTGAGCTCTGAGTTGCCTTTTGAAAGATAGATTTACTGGCATTTATAGATGTGCGACTTACCTTATATTGAATGTTCTATTTTTGCAGTGCCTATGTATTTATTTGAATGAGAGCATTGCTGCAAATACTGTATGGTACAAGACTATTAAGACATTAAACCCACGCCTGATGTAACCATCTTGTAAACAACACTGGCATTCCCTTCATCAAAACATTCAAATATTCTTTTGGTTAACTTTTTAATCTGTAAGTCTAGACTTTTCATTTTAAGATATAACAGAGGAGATCATTCACGATCAGACTACATATTTAACTAAATCTCTCCGTTTTAGAGTTCATTGGATTTTGCTCATGCCCTAACCACTGACACATTCGTACGCCTACACGCAATAAACATATACTGACTGTCAATACCTATACAGTATTTGCATTATTATCTGTGACAATTATTTTTCAGAGAATTTACAAACATTGCAGATTGTGTGCCTAGCCTGAACTATTTTCATTTCATCTAGAGTCAAGCTACATGTGTAGGGGCATATTGTATATATCTACATATCTATATCTAGCTAAATAGCAGATTGAGTTTAGTATTTTTTTATTCTAATTTTACCTTTTTTCGGGCATTATAGAAATATGCAAATTAGCTGAATGTAAATGTTATGTATTATAATTGTGTAATGTAGACATCATGATAGCCTAGTGAAGATTTATGGAGAACTATTGCAATATGCATCAACTCTCGCACCTAATATTTGATCAAACATTAGTCTTATATCGTCCTTGATGTTGTATTATATTACGTCTGTATTCACGCCAACAATAAACACCATCTGTAATAATACAGGAATACTAAAATTGTGCATTCTAAGTTCATGGATACAACATTTCGCTTGTTTAAGATCACAGACTTTGTTACAACTTTAAACTTGTGTGGATACTTACTGAACCCCACAAAGTAACACAGTGCTGTACAAGATGTTTAATAACTCAGTTCCTTCTTTAAAGTTCAACATTTAATTTGCAAGTCAAAACATGACAATATAAGCGATGTGGTTTTAACTGATGTCAGGTAGCATATACAGAGTATTCCTATTTGCTTCGTGTTGCGGACTAACAGTGTCTTATTAAAGGATTTGCATGGTGTCCCGTTTATCTTTACTTGGCCACGCATCTTTAAAATTTGCTTTGACAGGCTAGATGTGGGATTCAAATTGTATGTGTTGGTCGGAGAGTGTATACCAAGATTATGGATAATTGTAGTTGTTTCTTATGACCGTAATGTTCCGTTAACACAAGAGGAAATAGCGATACAGGCATATACACGTATATACCAATACAGTTGGGAAATGTTAGCCAAATGTACACATAAATCCTGACGAAGTGGTTTGGGCAAAGTCCATATGTTTGGCCTTACTTTAGATCTGCACGCTTAAGTTTGTGAAAAATACCAGATGATCAGGCAGTTATACAGCAAGTATTATAACCTATATCTCAAGGTTGACCTTTTCCATACTGCTGTCATGTTTCTCATCGTGTATATGTGCTTGTGTTCTCACTACGTGTAAACATATCCATTCTACTAACAATTCTTTGACAAAGTAAACAAATTAAATGCCAAACTTTTGTCCAATCATAAATACGTTCCCGGTGCATGTGAAGTTGTTTAAAAGACATTTGCCATAGGACAAATTCTCAAATGTCAAACTAAGAAACTTAAAGCCATAACTTTGTCTAATCCTAACTGCGTACACAATACATGTAAAATTGCGAACTTAGGAGTACAAATACTAAACTATCTGGTGGAAAACGTAGCAGGCTATAACTTTGTGCAATCCCTATAATCGTGGAGATAATGATTGACAAATGCCTCGTGATAGACAATTTCTCCTGTGCTATTATCGTGAAAACCGATTCTCCTGTCTGGAAGCTGATTCATTGTCATCAATTATTTACAAAAAAACACGTTTGTTCATTACACAAGGGCTGGTTGACTGTAAACACATTCATCAATGTGGGCTTCATTTATTCTTTGATCATTCTGTAAATGCCTGATTCTACGCCATAGTCAGTAAGTCACAAACTTTCAGTCATTTAACGTACTTATTGATTAAGTAAATACCGTTAATTCCATGGAACGTTTCTGCTTAATGAGAATTTTGCTGTCCGGCCTCCCATGGCTTGCTTATCACTATACAGTATATCTTTAGTCCCTCCTATAACGGACCTTTCATTGTCATACGTCTATATAGGTAACCCTATACGTATCTATATCGACTGTGGAACTTGCTGTAGCCCTATCTTTATAATGTCTATCTCTATGCTTTCCTATGAATTACTATAACTACGCATTTTCATATCATCTATCCATAGGTTCTATGTACACTTTCTTTTACACTTCTGCTATTCTTCTATCTATCTATAGGTCCAACTAAGATATTTGCCCTTCCCCAACCCTCTCTCTGCCGTTCTTACCGAAATGTGTTTCATTATTCTCTCTAGCTGTTTATAGTTATTCTGTGTTTGAACTATCCGTCATATAAAATCTTCCAGGAAAGTCCAAAGGGAACAGCCAAGTCAGACAAACAGCTGTGGTAAATTGTTCTGTCTCTGGGGAGATTTTATAACGTCATAACTGTTATGTATGTGAATTGTGAAGCATATACTAGTATGCCTCTAAATGGGATCTTAGTCCTAGCAATTGTGCCTGCATGATTTCATATGCTAATGCTGCAATCACTGTATTAAACATTTATCAGACATGGAGACATAATTACTTCGTCTCATCAGCCATATCGATTGCCAAATATTCTTAGCACAACTTAACATCGTTATCACGACTAATCATCGATATTTCCCTTCGGTAATTCTTTGTTGAAAGTCACATTGCCGTTTTGAGTTTTCATTAATCAATTCCGTGTAATTTCCAGCACGATTATATAGAATCTGCAGTGTAAGTGTGTGGTTATCTTTCTGACGTATTCGCGCTGATTAACCTGCTTCGTCTGAATAATGATTTTGAACATGCGAACTTTGACAAGAATATTTATTATTCGTAAGAACTGTAAAATGATGAAATCATGCAATTATCTTAAACTAGAAAATAGTCCACAATTATAGAAAGATGAATTTTTTCCGGGAAGACATTTCAGTTAAAGAGAAAGTTCATTAGAATTTTAGGACTTCCAATTAACTTTACCATTTTTTCCAGTGTTTCTGACCTGGAATGGCCTTTATCATTTAGAAAAAAGAGTTCCCAGATATTGATTGATTTATCCAGCATGTATTACCCATGTTCTGCATGATTGCATGTGTATCATTATGTATGTATGAACAGTTGCACTTATAAGACAACGATTCTGTGTTCAAGGAGTTCTATAAAAGCTGCAAAAATAGGATGTTTTGTAACTCATGTTTTGTGTCTTGTACAAGCTGTGTGGAGCAAGTTTCCATGTTTCATTATTCGATTTACTAAAATGTTCATCTCATCATGTAGTGTACCATCGTATCTAAGACACCGACAAAAATAGGCTCCTAGCTTGCTGACTGATGGATGTACAAGAAGATATGTTCCCTTCTCCTTAAACTGGTCAGGAAAGAAATAATTTGACAGAAGTAATAGCCAGTGCAGACTGATGCTATGTCGAGATGTAAGTCAGTTATGCAACCTAGTCTAGAACATTTCTATGTACGTAATGAAAATAAATAATGACACATAAATTATTTGTGTCGCTGGTACATGATCTATCTTCAAAAGCATTGTATTTATTATCGTAGGACTTCATACGATTATGTATCAGCATATATCTGCCGGGACTAAAAGCCTTGTTATCAATTCATGTCTTAGTCTGATCATTGCATAGTTATATAACGATATTCATTATATACACTGATTGCAATCACAATACCGTTTACATCACAAAATGTCGGATAAAATGTGGCTATCTTTTGCTAGGAATAAATTAAACAAAAAGGCTATATATAGTTGATTGCAATACTAGCAGCACCAAGTTACTAGACGTGTGCTCCTCACTGCTTGCATGTAAATGTCAAATACAGCTGCATGGTCAGTATATACCATGTGATTTATTCATGTGTCATATGTTTTACAGAATATGCAATATACATATTATATACATAATTATAATTATCAAGCAATCAATATATTAATGAATATATGAATGTTTTTTTTTAAATCACCTTGTTATGCTATGGTCTCCGATATAATACAATGCTGGTCAATCATTAACTTAAATTTATTTTGTAATTCACTGGAAAATGTAATAATTGTATCAAATATGTTCGTCTTTGTTGGTTTATTATTATCATGTTTTATTAATGTTAATTATTACTTACTATTACAAAAAAGTCAAATAAATAAACAATGTGGGAACGTAGATAAATAGTTTGAGGCAATTTTGTTTATAAATGATGTTCTATACAATGCACCAGTCTAGCGTTCCATACCATAAACAATTCTAAGGTCGATGTAATACTTTTTTTCCTAACAATTAAGATTTGCGTTGTTTGATAATAAACATAGTTTGCCTGTTATTTGGACAACATATTATACTTTCACATAATTGAATGACATGGACTGAAAGACATTATGGTAAAGTAGCTCCAAAGAGATACTTGTCAGGCAGTATTGTTGTTCTTGACATATCCCTTGCGGTGGGCGATATTTGATAGTAGTCATTTAACATACACTTTCTTTGGGAATACCCTTGTTATCGATATATCCTTCATGTGGGCATACGCTCTTTGGACATCTCATTGGAGTTAGCATGTCCATACCGTTGTCATAATATAGCAGTTGCAAAATATACTGTTATTAACATACGCCTACTGTTGACATAATATGGTTGCTAGTATGTACATACAATTGACACACCCTTGTAGTTGATAAGTGTTTTCTGTTTATATATACATGTTTTATACCCCATTGCTTCTGACATACAAATAAAGTCTATAAATGCCCCTAACATTGACATTCCCTTGCTAATAACATAGCATTGCCAACGACAAGCATTTACACATGATACACCTTCACTACTGACATACACATGTTACACACATAACCCTGCTACTGACATACACATGTTACACACATAACCCTGCTACTGACATACACATGTTACACACATAACCCTGCTACTGACATACACATGTTACACACATAACCCTGCTACTGACATACACATGTTACACACATAACCCTGCTAATGACATACACATGTTACACACATAACCCTGCTAATCACACAACAAATTCTATTGAGTTGACCTTGCTTCTTACATATACATTGTTCATTGTATTGGCATAATCATGTTATTGACATAACAATGCTATTGAATAACTTTGCTACTAACAGACCAATGCATGTTTAGCGCTGTCATTGGCATTACCTTGCTCCTGACATTGTCCAGTCACAGACATATCCCTGCTATCAACATAATCATGTTATTGCAGTACCCCTGATTCTGACATATCTCTGCTATTGACTTATCCCTGCTACAGGTATAAGCTTGTTACCTTCTACCATTGACAGTGAACATAACCCTGACATTTTCTTGCAACCGATGTATTCTTTTTACTGACATACCATTTCGCATACCCATGCCATTTGACACACCCTTGCATTGGACATAAGTAATACTTGCTACTCGTCACATAACTTACGGCTGATATACCCCTGATGTTGATATCCAAATATAGTCGTGCTACCCGTGCTGTCGATATGCTCGCAATATTGGCATATCCTTGCTGTCAGCATAACAGCTGACCCCTAGATTTAACCCATCCAATAAGTTGACATATCCCTAAAATGGACATACACTAGCTATTGACAACATTCTGCCACTGACAAACCCTTCCTTCTGACAAAACGGTGGGACTGACATGCCCATGCCACGTGCACAGTTGTATTATCTATACATATCGATTGTGACATACTAATCATACTAAAATGGCCTTGTCGCTGACATATTCTTGCTAAATTAACAATAGTGTTGCTGTCGCACCATTGTTACTGACAAACCTTTGTTACTGGTATTCCCTTACTTCTAACATACCCTAGCTACTGACATACCCTAGCTACTGACAAACCCTAGCTACTGATATACCCTAGCTACTGACAAACCCTAGCTACTGATATACCCTAGCTACTGACAAACCCTAGCTACTGATATACCCTAGCTACTGACAAACCCTAGCTACTGATATACCCTTGCTACTGACAAACCCTAGCTACTGATATACCCTTGCTACTGACAAACCCTAGCTACTGATATACCCTTGCTACTGACAAACCCTAGCTACTGATATACCCTAGCTACTGATATACCCTTGCTACTGATATACCCTAGCTACTGACATACCCTAGCTACTGATATACCCTAGCTACTGACATACCCTAGCTACTGATATACCCTAGCTACTGACATACCCTAGCTACTGACATACCCTAGCTACTGACATACCCTAGCTACTGTCATACCCTTGCTACTGATATACCCTAGCTACTGACATACCCTTGCTACTGACATACCCTAGCTACTGATATACCCTAGCTACTGTCATACCCTAGCTACTGATATACCCTAGCTACTGACAAACCCTAGCTACTGATATACCCTAGCTACTGACAAACCCTAGCTACTGTCATACCCTTGCTACTGTCATACCATTGTTACTGTCATACCCTTGCTACTGTCGTACCCTTGCTACTGTCGTACCCTAGCTACTGATATACCCTAGCTACTAACAAACCCTAGCTACTGACATACCCTTGCTACTGTCATACCATTGTTACTGTCATACCCTTGCTACTGTCGTACCCTAGCTACTGATATACCCTAGCTACTAACAAACCCTAGCTACTGATATACCCTAGCTACTGACAAACCCTAGCTACTGATATACCCTAGCTACTGACAAACCCTAGTTACTGACATACCCTTGCTACTGTCGTACCCTAGCTACTGTCGTACCCTAGCTACTAACAAACCCTAGCTACTGATATACCCTAGCTACTGACAAACCCTAGCTACTGATATACCCTAGCTACTGTCGTACCCTAGCTACTGATATACCCTAGCTACTGTCGTACCCTAGCTACTGATATACCCTAGCTACTGATATACCCTAGCTACTGATATACCCTAGCTACTGACAAACCCTAGCTACTGATATACCCTAGCTACTGTCGTACCCTAGCTACTGATATACCCTAGCTACTGACAAACCCTAGCTACTGATATACCCTAGCTACTGACAAACCCTAGCTACTGTCATACCCTTGCTACTGTCATACCATTGTTACTGTCATACCCTTGCTACTGTCGTACCCTTGCTACTGTCGTACCCTAGCTACTGATATACCCTAGCTACTAACAAACCCTAGCTACTGACATACCCTTGCTACTGTCATACCATTGTTACTGTCATACCCTTGCTACTGTCGTACCCTAGCTACTGATATACCCTAGCTACTAACAAACCCTAGCTACTGATATACCCTAGCTACTGACAAACCCTAGCTACTGATATACCCTAGCTACTGACAAACCCTAGTTACTGACATACCCTTGCTACTGTCGTACCCTAGCTACTGTCGTACCCTAGCTACTAACAAACCCTAGCTACTGATATACCCTAGCTACTGACAAACCCTAGCTACTGATATACCCTAGCTACTGTCGTACCCTAGCTACTGATATACCCTAGCTACTGTCGTACCCTAGCTACTGATATACCCTAGCTACTGACATACCCTAGCTACTGACATACCCTAGCTACTGACATACCCTAGCTACTGATATACCCTAGCTACTGACAAACCCTAGCTACTGATATACCCTAGCTACTGATATACCCTAGCTACTGATATACCCTAGCTACTGACAAACCCTAGCTACTGATATACCCTAGCTACTGATATACCCTAGCTACTGATATACCCTAGCTACTGTCGTACCCTAGCTACTGATATACCCTAGCTACTAACAAACCCTAGCTACTGATATACCCTAGCTACTGACAAACCCTAGTTACTGACATACCCTTGCTACTGTCGTACCCTAGCTACTGATATACCCTAGCTACTAACAAACCCTAGCTACTGATATACCCTTGCTACTGACAAACCCTAGTTACTGATATACCCTAGCTACTGATATACCCTAGCTACTGATATACCCTAGCTACTAACAAACCCTAGTTACTGACATACCCTAGCTACTGACAAACCCTAGCTACTGATATACCCTAGCTACTAACAAACCCTAGCTACTGACATACCCTAGCTACTGACAAACCCTAGCTACTGATATACCCTAGCTACTGTAATACCATTGTTACTGTCATTCCCTTGCTACTGTCATACCCTTACTACTGTCATTCCCTTGCTACTGTCATACCCTTACTACTGACATACCCTTGCTACTGTAATACCATTGCTACTGTCATACCCTTGCTACTGACATACCATTGCTACTGGCATACCCTTGCTACTCCCATGCCCTTGCTACCGACATACCATTGCTACTGTCATACCCTTGCTACTGACATACCCTTGCTACTGGCATACCCTTGCTACTGACATACCCTTGCTACTGTCATACCATTGCTACTGGCATACCATTGGTACTTTCATACGCTTGCTACTGTCATGTCCTTGCTACTGACATACCCTTGTTTCGGCTATACCCTTAGTACTGACATATCCTTGCTACTGACATAACCTTGGTACTGACATGCCCTTACTACTGACATACCCTTTTTAGAGATATGCCCTTGCTACGAACATGTCCCGTTTATACATACCGGTACTAGCTACCTTGATTCCAACATACATTTAAATACTCGCACGCCCATGCTACTGACGTAACGTTGTTACTGACTTGATTTTTCTACTGACTCCCCAATACTATTTCATCTCTGGTGAATTGATAAGAGTTTAAAGTTTCACAATCTGAATGAAATACTAGTACTACTTTATGAAGTCCTCGGGCAGAGTCACATTGTCCTAATTTGTTTTGATAATTTATTGTTCGTTACATGAATATATATTAAATATTGGTTAGCAATTTGTACTAAAACCATTGACTTGTAAACCCAATTGTTTTCCTTCAAATATAAAGAAGCTTAAATCTTAATAAAAATTATTTTCTTTTAAAACATTTCTTCATTTTGTTAAAAGTGATCCTAAATTAATCATTTTAATCAACGTTATGAGCACAAACTGCATGGTATTCGTTATTGGTACATACATTTTCTGCTTAGCTGACTTCAAGATACTATTATACATTTTAATTATTTATTTACGTTTTGAAAAGCTGGGAGTAACTTGGCTTAGTCAATTAATGGGTCCATTTAATCCTGGGTCCTGTTTGAATATGAGTTTTCTTGGGTCAAACACGAGGTCAAAAGGTGAAATAACAAAATCACTGGATCATCCTGCAAATTGATAAGGATGATTGTTCTAGGCATAGTTCAATGTGAGCTATCTGTTATCAATGCGTTGGTGATTATATAAAATAAAAAAAACTTATGTTCACTGCTTGGATAAATAGTTGTGTATTCAGCTTATTCACAACATGCATCACTAATATCACATCCATGTTCGATATTGGCTCATTTTGGATAAAAATATGTCGTACTAGTATATAACTGAATAACCGAAGAACTGCTAAAGCGTCTCTATAATTAGTCTGGTTCTTACAGTGGTTTGGGTCAGGTAGAAAGTAACCAATATGGCCGCGGCCAGTGATTAAATCAAAATGGCCGATGTACGTTTGTTAATAATTATAGGCAATTTTAGAATATCCCACTAAAGTGTATGTTATGCATGTGTCATTTTGATGAGACTTCGCATAGCAATGAAAAAAGTAATGGTCTTTGCAATGAAAGAAGTTTATTCGCTACAACAGTAATACATGTAATATCTACAAAATAACGTTTATAAAATGATTAAAATATTTTTGTAGCAGGCTTTTACTAGTCCATAAATTTAAAGTTCCCATGTGCCCGATTAGCTCAATCAGTAGAGCCACTGACTTGAAATCAATTGACCCTTGGTTCGTTCCCTGTATGGGCAACTTATTATTTACATTTTTTAAAAATATTTTGCTTAATTTGTGTTAAAAAATACTTTATATTCTCATAATGTTCCTTAAGTTATTCAAGTTTAAATTAACAGCGAATAACGTTACATTTAACAAAAAATAACGACAATGCTGGAATCGAACCTACAACATCAATGTAACTGGTTTTTTACAAACTGAGCTAAACGGGCATTTGAGAATTGGAGCGATTTATATGCGTTATATACACGCTGGTATAGCTAGTTTGTGATAGAAAAAAATCGTGTTTTTAACAGTTCTGAACATCTATCCATCAGATTTTGGTAAACAAATAGACAGAACTACAATAACTTCCTACCTACTCTCATTCCGAATTTTATAATTTTAATCACTTATTAAAAGACACTTATTCTTTATTACATATTGAAATTAAATGCGCATGGACAGTTTAACGCAGGGATTCCATTGATGATTTATTATCAATTATTTAACCGTTACACTTCGTGATCGTCGGGATTGACATTACCGTTATGAAGACGAGACTTAGAAGGCCCGTATGATTCAGGTTATTTTTGTGCTTCGCTTGTAAACAATGAACTACAATAACATGTTCTTCGTCAGAGTCACAGACGGGCCTCGCGTGTGTTATATTAAGTAGTTTGCAAATTGGCTGTTGCAAGTATCAAGTCTTCTAACTTGATATTTCATTCAAAACTACAAATATGTTACATATAACTTATTAAAAAAGTTTTTTAACTGAATTCCAATGTTGCTGAAATTTCAGTTTGTATTAGGTAGATATATTTCATTTATTCGTGCAAAATTTCATACATGTAGGTTTAGTACTAATTACAGAGAAATGTTTAATAAACACGATTTTTTTCTATCGCAAACTAGCTATACTGAAATTTCTTAATTTACTTGGCGTATTTTTGTACATATCAGTCGTGTCATTTTAATGACACATGTTTAATTGAAAAGAACATACAATTTCCCATTCATATACAAAGTCTCATCGAAATGACACAAACATAACACACAATTTTGGGGGATATTCTAAAATCTCTATAATATAAACTAATGTACAACCGCCGTCTTGTTTTACCCATGGTATCTTCCATGACAGTTACATTACGCCGGACCTACACCGTAATTCTTTTTGTTATTTCCATGTGAAATGTGTGTGGGCATTACTCTGTGTAGTTGTATTGTGATGTTACTGCTTTCTATGGTCGGCTGATTAAATTGAGTACTACCTTCCCAGTCTGATTTCCTCATTTCCGGCCAATATCTAAGATATGAGATCAAATCATATAGACTTTTGTGTATGTAATACAGCTTATATTTCTCACTGGAAACATGTAAGTTTACCTATTTTGTTTGGTTTGATAAAATCTAGGTCAATGTTGAATAAAACTACCTTGGGTATACACACATGTCACAAGATGAAATTGATCCAAAACATTCGTTATGTAGCTGTGGACGCTGCATTGTTCACAAGACCTTCGTAAACGTTTGTAGAGCTTGTATTACATGTTAATATAATACAAAACCTAATATATGCGATAGATAAGTTGCCATTTCTTTGATTGTTTATGAAAATTTGAATATTTAATAAATTTACAGAGATCCTCTAGTAAGTACATGTACCATACTAATATGCTAAAAAATCGTCACATTATTTACATCCAATTAAGGAGAACTACCACGGTATAGTCACAAAATGGTGATCTAAGTCCATCTTATCCTTCACCTTTGTTTTAACACATTTCATTTTTACAAATTCTCTCTTTGTCATTATAAAATTGTGAATGGTGCTTTCAGAAAAATTCCACAATATTTTTGTTCGCCGGCCAATGAAGACAGAAAGCTTGTGACTAAAATAGCGGGGATAATCCGTCACATGAAAACATGTACACGAACAGAAGACGATCTGTCTCACAGCTAACACTATCAAATTATCTCACTTGCTGTCATTGATTTTGTCTTAACATTTTGGGAGATTTTATTCGACACACGGTAATGCGTATTCTGGTCTGTAGCTTGTACAATCAAATTTACTGACTCCAGTCTCCTGCCAACTTCTTAATTTGTAAACCCATTAAATATTCTCTCAGTCTTTTAAATCTGAGCTTTCTCGACATTTCTTTGCACAGAATTGTGGAAGAAGCTAAGCAGACAGTTGCCGTGCTGGGTTACAAATTGATTTAGACTGCCTTAAGACAGGGATGTTCCCCTATACTGACATTCTGTTTCGGATGAATACAATCTTTATAGACACTTTTGTTTTTGAAATACAAATGGTTATTTTGTCTTAGAAATGTCTACTTCTGGGAATATTTCTCATTCCCACAACATGTCCATTTTACGTGATTTGCACCTCTTTACCACTTCTGTTTTTGAAAGGCAAAACAAAAGATAAAACAGTCTGCAGAAAGCTTTCAGGCTTAAAACACATATTGTGATCACGCTGTTCATTCTTCAAGGTCGCAGAAAAAATGAGTTGTTGGGCTAATAAATTAATACAGTTCTACTTTCTGTTACTCTCGGATTGTTGGAGTGTTCATTTACTGATCCTTGTTGTTGTTTAGAAGCAAACTATCTTGATAATCTTAAGATTTATAAATTTAAATAGATCATTTAAGATTTTCCTCAACCATACTAGTTAAGCTAAACAAAATAAACAAAGATATGAATATTTAGCATTTGTATGAGCAACAGTTGATGGGAATACATTTGTTATTGTTAAAACTGTGAAATACGAATGTGAAATTAAAGTAAAAGTAGGCAAACAAGTTTAAATATTTAAGTTTTTCTCCAAGCTTCTTTATAAAACCATCCCGTTGGTATACATTCGGATCTTTGACATGTACATTATTTGTCTACAGTGGAATTCTTTGAACTTGAAGTCAGCTAAGCAAACCTTTTAAATGAAATATTATCGTTAGTAGTAAACGAAAACCTTCCTGGGTAATAAGTGACTCCAGCGTGTCCGAAGCATACATGCCAGTTGTCATTGTTATTTGCTTCTGAATAAATTAGTTCTTAATATTAACGTAAGGTATAACTAAAGAATGACTATATGTTGTTGAAATTATTGGAGAAAAGTCTCTTGAAAAGGGAGATATGGCATGCATGCTACATATACGAGTTAGAATGGCAGTGTAGCTGTGTATTAAATAATGATTGAAAGTGACAATAAATATACACACAAGTCAAGTTTTCGTTTAAAGTTAAATAGTATTCAAAATGAATGAACTAGTTAATAAAATAAATAAATGGATCTTAGTATTGGTACACAAAAAGTAAATTTGTTTGAATATAGATATATAATAATAATAATAATATATAATATGAGCTCTGCTGTGCGATTTCCAACCTCTTCAAAAAATATTATTTTTTGGGAAAACCTTATTTAGTTCATAGCAGATATTTGTTTGATAAAAAATGCGAAGAAAAACTTTTTTTGTTTGATGATGTCACACTTTGTGTGTTTTGTAACATACTAAACATTTAGGTCCGTACATGTTGAGAAAGTCTATTATTTTGGGGTAAAACCTACAAAATATAAAATATAAGCATGTTTTTTTAATAAGAATACCACATCACCATTTACCATTGTGATAGGTATATTGTTACTTGTAGTTTACGATATGAAATATCATTTTTAGACTTTTAGACCTGTCAAAACTCAATAAAAGCTTGAATTATGGAAATCCGTTGATTGCAATGTCATTAGAAAATATATTTGATAACTTTTAACTGTGGTGGGTACATGCACTCATTAAATGTTATAAGTACACCAACACAGTACAAAGCGTTACGTGCAAATAGTCGGTCGGTCGACATGCGGAATGGTTTTCCAACAATAACTCCAAAACATGTGAACCGAGGATTTTTAAACTAAAGTGGAGATTATTCATTCTCCACAGAGGCCCTGACTCAATTTCAAGGTCATTTGGATCATAGGTCAAACTCACCATGACCTTTGAACACACAACAATCACGGGTCCACACCATAAGAAATATAGAATCTTAGTTTGTAAAACTTTACAGAGAAGTTGCTTATCATCAGATGTAGGCTCCTACTAATTTTGAGGTTGATAGGTCAAACGTCAAGGTCGTGGTGACCTTAGCTACACTAGGCTATTTACTGTCATGAGATGTGTATGTTTCACAAACCTCTCTTGTACGCTCTGTTATCGTAATTCTTCCGGTTTTGTGTTTTCCTGGGGTGGGTATTGATGGACAATGTGTATGTAACATTTTGAGACTTCTTGCGAAAATCATTTGTTGTGCTCGTGCATTTTGCATAATTTGAAAATTCACGGTTCACTGCTCACAGCGGGCAAATTATAATCATCGAATTATCGGATATTGCTGCTTTATTACTCGCACGAAGACACGCAAAAATGAACATGATATCATGTATAATAAAAAAGATATAGGCATTTCATGTTGGTGTACTTATAACATTTAACAAGTGTAGTGCCTTGCAGTTTGAGATATCAAAAATATAGTGTTAGTGAATTTAGCTAAATGATTGTCCTTTGGGATAAAATATTGTAAAGCATAAATGAAAAGTGAGAATAAAAAATCAAATACCAAATTAGATTTAATTTACAATAGTACATCCTTTATGTGCCATGATCCAACAAATTAAATCTGTGTATTTTATTTACTTTTTCTAATAGGGTGCTTATACAATTGTACATGTTCTAATTATATGACGTCACCATATTTGGGTTTTTTTGTGACTTGAATGACGTGATTTTGAACGTCAGTTTTTATTTTCATGCCTCTAGTTTTCATCATCATGTCACATAGCATGCTACTAAGTAAGATCATTTTGAAAAGGTATACCTTTTTGGAATCATTAAACATTACTCTACACAATCCTACTAAAATGTGAAGATGTGCAATTTTGACATCAGGTTGGAAATCCCACAACACAGCGCATATATATGAATTATATACGCTGCTACTTTTAGTACTTTTAACACCTATACCTTTTATGAAATCATTGGAAGTAGTTGTCACTGTTAAATTTTACCTGAAATTAAAAATAAAATAAACTCACACAAATTCGAAGCCGAAACATCTGTACCATCTGTAAACATTAGTTTTATCATTTAATACCGTATTTGTTTGATGTTATTAAAGCAACAGTACTTATGTGAGTTTTATAGTTAAAATGTCTCTCTCTGTCTCACCAGACAATCCATGTAGTGATATCAAGTGTGAAACATATCAAGAATGCGTTGTTGACAATCTTGGACTGGCTAAATGTGTCTGTCCGTCTCCATGTCAACAGGCGATAGACAAGCCTGTATGCAGCAGTGATGGTGTTACCTATGATAGCGAGTGTGAATTACGACGTCAAGCTTGCTTGAATAATGCAAGGATATATGTTCTACATCCAGGAACTTGTGGTAATACTCTTTCTATACCCAGCACATGATTTATGTCTTTTTGTGTCTTTCTGTTATCACTTGTTTTCTCTGTATACTCATGTTTTACTATGTGTTGGTGCATTGATTATCTCATCAATTAATCACTCATTTCTTCCTCACAAATGCAAGTTTCATTCAGTAGTTTACCTTCCTTTTTCACGGCAACTTCATCATAGTAGTACCCAAACTTATGGACTTTGCCTTATATGTACTTCGGAATTATCTACATTTATGACGTAGCATTATGTGAGGTTTGCCCTTCGTATTACAGAATGTTTACAATAAGTCATTAAATTGGAATCCCTTTATATTTTTGTTACACCTTCGATCTTGGAGGACATAGATGCGTTTCCCCTTGGCTGTCCACCAACCTTGTCCATGTTCAAAACACGTGTATCGTAATTAATGCATTAGATACGACTGCCATGAGTACGACCTTGAACTTTGTTAACATGAAATGGAAATGTGCTTTTGTCAATGCATCTTTATCGGTTCGTCTAGCTACCAGTAACCAGTTGTCGTAATTTGTATCACAAAGGACCATATGTGTTATACTTTGTTTATTGGACTATATTGATAAAGTAATTGTCGAAAAGTGGGAGTGGATCTATAGTTACATGGCAATAAGTCCTCATTAACCTAAGCCTAATAGCAAACTATCACATAATTCCCCACTGAGAGTTTCTTCTTCCCTCTTTCACAGATGAACGGCATTGATGTGAAGATGGTCGTTACAAAAAGAGGGAATTTGGCTGTCATCATTTTAAAACAGTTATGGAACTTCTATGGAGTTACTTTTTCAAATATAATGGACAGAATTAGTGTAACTCTTTGATACACTAGTGTTTGTGTCATTAAGGACAGAAACTGAAATCTACGGATGTTACATGTTGTCAGATATATCTATAAAACAATATAACAGTCACTGTGATACTATGAACATTATTCAATGACTAGTTGTTGATTAAGAAGTATCGATCATACATTGACTTTATTTAGAATACTTAGACGTAACGCCAAAAGGTGAGGCACACGCGAAAACGCCACCAACAGCAAACAATTTCCAACGATATTTATTGTTTTACACGGCCTAGTATACTGTACATTATATCATTAAACGCAAAAATGAATTGTGCATTCAATAATGTTTAAATACACATGGAAATGATAAACGTAAACTGCGAAATACCTCATTATTTCACAAGACTTGTAACAAAAACACAAAGTCAATTGGGTAAAAGTTACTATAAAGTAAAAACTACTGAACGGATTCACAGGGAAATACCGTCATCGGTTGAAGAATGCTTGAAACATGTTGTCATGTCATTTTCGTTCGTTTGCGTCGAAATAATTACATCTCAAACGAAAAAAGGACCACGAAAAAGAGCGAGACATTTGTATTTTCGTGACGTTATTTTCAAATTTCTGTCTTTTAAGGTGAATAACTTAAATATGTGTGTGTGCACGTGAGTCATTTTATACTAAAAATACTTTTTTTCGTAGATATGTTAGTTAAAAAATTGCTTTGATAGCATAAAATACGAGTGTTTTCTTGAAGAGGAGATTGCTTGTACAAAATGTCCAACAATACACAAAAAAGTGAATTTTAAAAAAGTTCCATTTTTAAACGTTCGCAAATTTGGTCGATCCAAAGTTATTTCAATGACACATAAATAAAAAAGTACATTTTTACCATAAAACAAACATAGCGATTTTCAAGTGGATTTAATGATGAATAAAAAAATTGCATTGCGTCTACAGAATATGCAATGACCTCAAATAAGTCAATATCATGACATTATTGCTTGAGTAAGAATATAGATACTGTTAAAAATCACACACGACCATTTTTATATCGTATATAGATATACACAACTTAAAATTTAATATTTTAATTTGGTGCGGATTCTTATCCATCGATTTTTTTACTGAGAATGGCTTTTTTATCAAGTCTGTTCGACGTCAAAAATGTTACCTTTGCATGCCTCACCTTTTAACGTTACGTGTTAGTATTCTATCACATTATATACAATGCTATTTATGTAAGGGGTATCCACGTTCTATGTACTACCTCTTCGACATAGCCAATCTTGAAACATGCTGAAGTTGCATTGTTCGTACGTAATGAAAACATTGCATTATTTAAACATATTTATTAACTTAGCCATGTTTTCTGAGAGATTAAATCGTGTTTCAATTAGCTCTCATAATAAATGCTGATTGAAATGGTTTTGAAATACATTGTACATACATTGTTGCTATGAATGATAAATGATATACTAGTAATGTATGACTCAGTACGTGTTAGAGGATGTTATCAAACATTTTTGTTTAGGTTTAGGTTAAGGGAAAATTTGTTGTTGTATGCAGTGAATAGAAAAATATAAGATGTCCTTTTGGTCCCTGTGTAACTAACACAATGACTGATAGAAAAACTTTAAAAATGTGTGGACATGAACGAAGTGTAGCCTTATCTTATCCATTGTGGTATCCCATTTTATTACATTATTATGACACTACGAATGTAACAGAAGCATGATGCATTGATATATATATTTGTAAAATATGAAAGGGCTAACCTCACATAGTGCTAAACGTGTCGGGATATGCGGGGCAATATCACTTAGTGTTATTAGTGTTTAACGTGTCGAATCAGCGCTCCCCTAATATTGCGTGTTTAATAGGAATAGGACGGGACACAAAATAAGGCAATTGTCAAAGTAAATGGGGGACGTCAATCAAAATGGAAAATTGTCAATGTTTGTGGGACAATGATATGATAAATGACAATGACAATGGTGGGCATGAGAAATGAACCTCGTACAATAGCAATCTACATCATTCCGAGGAAAATCAAACAATGAAGTTGGAAGGAAATTATTTATATATGACAGAAAGTCTCAAGTTGCCAAGTACATTATGGATTGTGCGGAGTAAGTGTTAGTGGTATCAATCTGTAGCTGTATAATATGAGTGAATGTCTTGTGTAGTCATTATCCTTGTACATTCACAATTGATTTGTGTCTGACAGCACTGTGTTTAGCATGATGTATTGGCACATCGGTGAGCGAAATTCCAAGACGCTTTGCAACAATTTAATACTGTGTTGGCAATTTGGGACAAATCAATGGATAAGATAATGCATGAATACCCATGATTGTTTTGTTATTGGAATTCACTAACTGCATGTCCGATATTCACGCAGGTCTAGTGCGTTTCCTATCAGACAAAAACAGAGGAACACAGATTTGAGCAGTATACTACTGAACGTAAAAACATGCACATTGATGTCCCAAGCTTGCGTTCAAGGAATAGAACCAATAAAACCATAACATTATCATCCAATCCGAACTTAATTGAAATAAGTAATACATTACACTACTTACATTTTAGGCTCTTATGTAATTTTATTCTGTGAATAAAGCGGTATCATTTTATTTAAGTGAACTGAATAAACATAATACAATTTAATCACAAATGTAAGAAAAGTCAATAAGCGTTTATCAATGCAGGTTATTATTCTCTTAAAAGCTTTTCGCTGAATACCCATTACGGCTTTAAGAACGAAACGTTACTTTATAAATAACAATTAGCTCTTAATGCTGACGTTACATTACCATAAATCGCATCAACAGTATTTGCACTGCAATTGTAATGGTGTTTTCTGTATAATATCCTGAGCCCAGTAAATAACTCGGATATTGAAACACTCTATAGGGAAATCATTGAACAAATCTTCTCATCCCTAGAAATACCTCAACCAGAAATACTTTCACAATGTCGAAATTACTACATAGAATATGATTTTCCTCTGTCAGATTGATTATTGCGTAGATTATTAATGTTCCAATTTCATGTTTGTGTATCACGGCAAATATGAGAACGTTGCCATAGTGTTATAGATTCTTAGATTAATGAATATAAATGGTGACACAGTGATTGTTTGTGTGTGTTTTTACTTGACTGAGACATTCGGTAGTGCATGATCACCCGTTTTTGTCCTTGTAGATGGGCCAATATACTCTGGTTTCAGGGATTTGTTCGGTTTTATCATTGATACAATCTTGACAAAGAGAGCGAACGATAGTTGTTCTGTGAGTATTTAGGCATATACCAAACAATATGATATGCTTATTACAATAATGGAAATATCTCGACCAATCAGTTATCATATTCCGGGAATATGCAAGGGACCGAGTGGGTCATCTTCGGTCAGAAACGTGTTGATTCATGAGAAAATACATTTTACAATTATCCAACTCCGTCCAACATTCGTCTGTTTTCTTAACAAAGTAAGCTTTTACATTTGTTTGACATATATAAGTGAACTTAACTATAGATTATGATCTTGGCTTCATGTTCAGCTAGACGTAAGTCGTTTACTCACCTAGTCATTATAGTTGCCGTGCTAAGACGAAAAATAAGTCTAAGAATATGAACAATGGGACATTTGTCCTGGATATTTTCCATCTTTATTTCGTTTATCGGCCCATATCCCTGCAGGCAATGTCTGGTACACGGAGCTCATATATCTGTCTAGAGAGATTTACACAGCTTTACAACAACATTATATCACTGTATAAGGCCAGTTATTTATGTCTTGGTTATTTGAAAAACTTTGTTGTCTGGAGGAAATACTGGAAATATCCGTCTGACAAAGTATGGGATCTTACTAACACCGAAGCGTCTCGTTCACTTTGGAGATGTTTAGTTGGATCTCGAAAAATGTCAAAAGTGTCAAATAGACCATATGTGGCTCACCTTCCATGGTTTGAGTGTCCTGTTTTCCTTACCCTTCCGTTCGCCGATGGTTTTTAAAAACACGTTTGTAAACCTAAAAACGACAGCTGTCTAAAGGAAAACTATCATTAAGCTGTTTATTAGATTGAGTTGCTTTCCTGTTCATTAAATTACATTTCCCCAGCCGGTTTGTCTGAGGCAATTACCTTACTGATCAGAAATGCCTAGACTTTCAAAGAATGTTAACTTTTATGGTTTACAGTGCCTTTGGGATTTCTGTCAATACAGTGTAAAATTATGATGGACTAAGCAACATAAAAGTTTCGTCTGTTCCAAAATATTGTCTGGCTCATTTTGTTACCCTTTCAATATTTACATGCACTTTAGATGTGAATATGATCGAGCACGGATGGCAAAATACTTACGATATTTACTCCAATTTCTTCAAATTCATGCAACAAGTACAATTAACAAAATTGAGCCACAGACGAGTTTGATCGATCGCAAATAGGTCAATTCATACCACTAGTTGGGGCCCACTCATACCACTGCAAACACTACTTGTTGAGGCACACTCATACATGTACCACTGTACACACTACCAGTTTGGGCACATTCAGAATTCAGACAGATTCTCCTATACTCAAGCTGTTTATTTATGTACTGTTGGAATAAGTGCATAAGTCACCGCCAATGAAATTAATTATTGTATAACATTTTGTTTATTGAATAACAATTATATGATATATACAATCGCCCGTATATCTCCATTTAAATCTAGAAAGCGAATACAATGAACGTTGAGAAGAACATAAATCATCAAAACAAAGAAAAATATAACATACAATTTGTTTTGTAACCATAAAATATAAACCGATTTACCATACATGTATACGTCATCTACCTCGATGTCAGTGCAGGTTCATTATTCAACACAAAACTATGCTCTGAAAAAGTATTTGCCGCGTGTTATTGGATTTGTATAAGTGCGAAACATTGCGAGGTGGAGATATACATGTATTTGCCAACTTCCTATAACACAAAGTGTGGCTCATCAATAACTTTGAGTAAAAACAGCTAGTATTTCCACAAGTCGAATGTCTTAAGTTCGTAATTCGATAAACGTTATTATCCTCGAAAACATCCAGGTATTGGTGTACATTATAACACAAGTATACAGACAGTTTTGTGCACTAATATGTATCTGTATAGCAAGATACGTGAACCATTGTGTGTTCACATTGAACTGACTCTATTGGTAGTTGGCTTATAACCATGGCATAATTTCTCTAAGTGACCTCAAGTTTTATACGCAAATGCATATTTTAAATTAAGCAATCTACTAGTTATTGGTAACACGCTGTGACTTTTCCGCTTTAACATTTGTGTGCCGGTCTGGAGTTTCTGTCAAGTGCTGCCTTCCTAGAGTTTGTACTGTCATGCCAACTTTGGGAGACCAATTTGGCTATGATCTTTACTTGACTTAGAAACTCTTGTAAACTATTACATGCTTTCAGCTGGCATTCTGCACAAATAATTACGTTGTCTAAATTGAGTTATACGTGAGTGAACTGTAATTTTCTATCATAAAACTGTCCTAGAATGCACGAGGGTATTACACTTGCATCGTGTACGAGGAAACATGAAGTAGGGTTGTTGAGTAGAACTGGTATATTGCCAGGAGATGTTGGTGTACTTCACGTGTTCATCATTATTCTGGCAATCCTCTCTGAGAGCCTGATTTATGTTACATGGTTTCCTGTGTCTCTGACAGCTACATTACTTCTAAATCTCACCTCCCTATGGACTTCTTGCACATTGATTTCATCCTTCTTCCAGCTTTAAGCTTCTGTGTATGATGACCTTTATCTAATGAGTCTCCAAGTGTGTGTGCTTGCTAGTTTTCTCTCCAGGAAATGACTGTCATTGTCAGCAGTGCCACTTTGGTAAACACTTAAACAACTTAAGACAGTGTCAATTATGTTTATTCATTTCCAGGCTGTAGGGAAATATAGTGACACTGTATTATTCCCAGATAAATGCTCGTTTCGTCCAGATATATGGCTATTTCCTGTGTGACATATGGTTACAATTACCTCCAATGTAGCGGTGTATGTCTGTAGAAGATGAATATTATATTAGCATTTATTGTAAGATGGGAATGTAGAATATGATACACTTGTCATTTCTTCTAAACCTAGTTTAATGTGCACAAATAGAAAATGTTAGTGTATATTGATGAGCTCATGTATGCAGGTATGTTGGTTGATACGGGTATTTCTGTCTCACAAACGATTGAACGTAGGATCATCATTCTTCGTAGGAAGGTTTGACATCATCGTTAGACGACCCTGGTAGATTAAGACGTCACTAGTTGACTTTCGACTGCAAAGGTGTTTCGGGGAAAATGTCTTGACATGTACCTGAATGATGCATAGATGGACATGGCAGTAAACAAGTTTCACATACAGATACCACCCTTCTCCGTCTAAAGTTGTCGGGAAAATATTTATACGCGTTAATGCTCATTATTTATTCAAACCATTATTTAAACCATTATCATTTTTTATCATTTTCAGAATTTAATTGTGTTTTTATATTACGTGATAATTACTGAATCCAGATATTGTGTTTGAAATGTTTTGCATTAGGCACTCCAGAAGTCAAACAGAAATATGAGAATATTCAATATTGTAACATGGGAAATATACGACTGATGTAATTGACCAGACGCCTGGATAGTGTTTCAATAAAGTACATATGGAAAGTGTACACTTACCTTCTAATTGCATTTGTTTATATTGTAGCAACTGTAAAATTGGAAAATATATGGTGTGTATGGTGTGTATGGTGTGTATGAGTTGATTACCCTAATCACTATCTATATCACCAATACCCCAAACATTATAGCTGTATATTCTCTACATGGTTTACAAAATAATTTATATTTGAATGTAACTTTAAGCTTTGGAGTACTTTGAAAATACACCAACCCGATGTTTACATAAACCATTATGTAAAATAAGAACAAAAGTGCACGTAGGGCTTTTGTTTGCATCGTACATTTGATTGCCAGATAATTTTCGACAAACAAATGAGCCGGATCGTTTTCTACCCTGGTGGCTGGTCAGTTGTTTTCAGTCTTTATCAATAGTTTGTGTCTTTGTAGACAATTCTAAGAATGTAATTGGTAAAGGTATATACATTATAACATAAAGGCATATCAGCTGCTGAGGACGTTAAAAGGAACATTGGACATCAAACGTCTGTCAACATGTTCCTCCAACACCATTTCCTCCTACCTCATGGACGATGATTGTTTAGATTGTTTTATCACAACCTTTAGACAGCATATACATGTAGCAGTGTTACAGATGATATATTGACGTTGTAGTAGCTATATAATTTAGAACCATGAGTATGATGTATATTAATTTACTGATATAGCGTTGTTTTCAGATTGTGAAACAGCACGTGGAGTGCACATGCAGAGTGGACAGAAAATATCCGGAATGTAGGATAGATAATGAAAATCATTCAACATTTTTCAAGAGATCCGTGTATTATTTTTCTGAATATTCTCCCATTACCATAGAAATAATGGTGGGGTATTTTCTACGATTTTCAACTAATTATGTATGTTATGGGCTATATGTGTATACCTTTATTAGATACAGTTACGGAGGATCAAGGACCGTGTGCTGGACACAACTGTTACTATGATGCTGATTGTATTGTACGATCTGGTTACCCACAGTGTGAATGTCCAACATGTAGATCTCAACCATTAGATCCCGTAAGTAACCACTCATATACAGTGCTGTCCAACATCGTTTTCATTTTGCAATCCATGCAGCAGGGCGCTAATTATTTTTGGCCAGCAAAGGAAAAACAATATGTTGCATTACAAGACGTACCATGAGCACCGGTAGAAATACACACTCTTCACACAAGCTTCAACCATTCAAATTGATGCATGAGATGCACAACGGATGTTTTCAAACATACTTTCATTCTTCATTCTTTCACTCTTGTTTAATACATTTTTATACAATATAATATACCTTTGAATGATAGTGATATGGCATTTTGAACAGGATTATCCGTCTGCAAAATATGGGTTTATTTGAATTTGAACAACCCTAGTAAAGGTTTGAATAAAAATGCACTTGTTTCTTATTTCATATTTTTTTTACAATTGTATTAATGGTTGATCGAAAAAGGCTTGTAATGTTTTTGAAAAAAGTGGGGGTAACATTTCATAATGTCTTTACATTTACAGGTGTGTGGAGTGAATGGTATTGTTTATGAAAATGATTGTGAACGAAGAAAAGAGAACTGTGAACAACAGAAGTTTGTCGAAGTTGAACACAGAGGAATGTGTAGTAAGTGGACCATTGCATGAGTATCTTGTTCCTTTCCCTCCAATTCATTTACATTTAGTCTGGGTCATTATTCTCACACTAATTAGTATGTTTACACCAGGTACTTCCAACATTGTACAACACAGTAACATCATTGTTCACGACTATGTAATACACGTAGTTTTACCGTTGAATACTGTAATACATGTAGTTCTACCGTTGACTACTGTAATACATTTAGTTCTACCGTTAAATACCGTTACAGTAATACATGTAGTTCTACTGCTGACTACTGTAATACATGTAGTTCTACCGTTGACTACTGTAATACACGTAGTTCTACCGTTGAATACTGTAATACACGTAGTTCTACCGTTGACTACTGTAATACATGTAGTTTTACCGTTGAATACTGTAATACATGTAGTTCTACCGTTGAATACTGTAATACACGTAGTTCTACCGTTGACTACTGTAATACACGTAGTTTTACCGTTGAATACTGTAATACATGTAGTTCTACCGTTGACTACTGTAATACATTTAGTTCTACCGTTAAATACCGTTACAGTAATACATGTAGTTCTACTGCTGACTACTGTAATACATGTAGTTCTACCGTTGACTACTGTAATACACGTAGTTCTACCGTTGAATACTGTAATACACGTAGTTCTACCATTGACTACTGTAATACATGTAGTTTTACCGTTGAATACTGTAATACATGTAGTTCTACCGTTGAATACTGTAATACACGTAGTTCTACCGTTGACTACTGTAATACACGTAGTTTTACCGTTGAATACTGTAATACATGTAGTTCTACCGTTGACTACTGTAATACATTTAGTTCTACCGTTAAATACCGTTACAGTAATACATGTAGTTCTACTGCTGACTACTGTAATACATGTAGTTCTACCGTTGACTACTGTTATACACGTAGTTCTACCGTTGAATACTGTAATACACGTAGTTCTACCGTTGACTACTGTAATACATGTAGTTCTACCGTTGAATACTGTAATACATAAAGTTCTACCGTTGACTACTGTAATACATGTAGTTCTACCTTTGAATACTGTAATACATGTAGTTCTACCGTTAAATACTGTAATACATGTAGTTTTACCGTTGAATACTACATAATACACGTAGTACTACCGTTGAATACTACATAATGCACGTAGTACTACCTTTGAATACTGTAATACACGTAGTACTACTGTTGAATACTGTAATACATGTAGTTCTACCGTTGAATACTGTAATACATGTAGTTCTACCGTTGAATACTGTAATACTCGTAGTTCGACCGTTGAATACTACATAATACACGTAGTACTACCGTTGAATACTGTAATCACGTAGTACTACCTTTGAATACTGTAATACACGTAGTACTACCGTTGAATACTGTAATACACGTAGTTCTACCGTTGAATACTGTAATACACGTAGTTCTATCGTTGAATACTGTAATACACGCAATTCTACCGTTGAATACTGTAATACACGTAGTTCTACCGTTGAATACTGTAATACACGTAGTTCTACCGTTGAATACTGTAATACACGTAGTTCTACCGTTGAATACTGTAATACACGTAGTACTACCGTTGAATACTGTAATACACGTGGTACTTCCGTTGAATACTACATAATACACGTATTACTACCGTTGAATACTGTAATACACGTATTACTACCATTGAATACTGTAATACACGTAGTACTACCGTTGAATACTGTAATACACGTTGTTCTACCATTGAATACTGTAATACACGTAGTATTACCGTTGAATACTGTAATACACGTATAGTCCGAGAGCCCATCGACTTTTATTGCAACGAAGGAGGCCAAAAGAAGTTTGCACATATTTTGAAAGACTAATGCATATCCTATCAGAAAACCCATTTCTTAAGTGTCAAAGCCGTGACTACCTAAGTTTTTCGTGCTATTGTTTATAATGAGGTCAATGAAAAATATTGACATTTGCTGAGGGGGTAGGGTTGTGCTTATGGCTACAGAACAGACAAAAATAAACTTAAATGTGAAAAGTTTTCGAAAAAGGTAGCATATATATTGGGGCATATGATAAAACTTAAAAATCAAAGAATCGCACGGGCAAATAGGAACTAAATAGGGGTCAAAGGTCAATTAACTTCTAAAATCCATCATATTAATGACATCTTGTCCGTACAGTGTTTATGTAAAATTCCGTGATTCTTGAAATTTAATAATTTGCACATAATTTTAATCCTTTAGGCATACTTTATCCATAAAAATAAACATTTGGTTCAAAACTTAGTCTAATTGCACGAGATATCGATTTTTTATCATACTGGTAGCATCACAAAATGGCTACTTTGTCGAGGGTATGGTTACGCTTATTGCTACCATTCATTTACTTATCACTTTAGACAGATAATTTTTGCTCAATGGGTACATACATGACATGCCCTCTTGATGGTGCAATGTTCAACATATATAGGTCAAGGTCAAATATGATATAAAGGTCAAATACGTAGAAACTCCCAAAAATGTCTCTAAATGTGCAATAATTAAGTCATTTTATTTTGCTTTTCAATGCAAAAAGGCATGTTTGTGTCATCACTTGGTGATCAGCTTCTATATACAACAAAACTATGGTAAGTAATTTATAATGCCCATCCCCATCTTTGAAGAGAAGTTACATTTTTTTGTATATTGCTTTGCACATGGCGGTCTGCCTGTCGGTCGATCGGTAGACCAAATGGTTTTCGTTCAATAACTTAAGAATGCTTTCTCCTAGGATCTTCAAACTTTTTATTGAGGTTACCCAGCAACAGCAGATGACTCCTAATAATTTTAATGTCAGTAGGTCAAAGGTCAAGGTCACAGTGACCTTTCACTTTGCCGATCAGAGGGCTGCATGAGGTAAAAAACGTGACAAGTCTCAAAATTGTCTCTTTAGGAATGAGTATATTTATCAGTTTTGTTCTTTTTAAAGGCACAGCATGTATTTTTATTATCATATACATGTACTTAACTCTATAATACGAATAAACATTTATTTATTCAATAGAATCATAAATATTACTTTTTGTTTCCACTACTCTGCAAAGATCTTCGGTACTCATCCATGATATAACTAAGCAATGTTTCTATCTGTATACATATAAATGTTCATGTACTGAGCATGTTAATTTTAAATATATTTTTGAATTAACCTAGATTTTTCTTTAAGCTCAACCGGTCAAAGGTCAATGTCATTGTGACCTTTACCATTTCCGGTTATTGGTCTGCCATGGGAGCATACATGTTTTACAAAACTACCTGTTGAAAACAAATCAATGAAAACATCCTTAAATTCCTCTGATGTGAGGGTATGTGTGCATGTTAATACAAAAAAATGTACAGTTATCCAGAAAATATATCAGTGGCCCAATGCATTTGTATGTCAGTAAAAAGAAGTGTCACCGACTAGCCTACCCCAACAAAAACTGCCATAAGTTATAACCCTTTGGCTACTGGCCGCTATGAGGTAAAACAATGTCAGTATTGTCCATTTGGATTTTTACGACAGGATTTTAAAAAAATTCTACAGAAAATGAATCAACTCTGCTAATAAACGTGTCATACTTAACTTAGGTCACGAGGCACATTAAATCCGAAAGTCATTAGACACATTATAAGCACTAGCCACCACCACCCCTGGTCGTATTTGATATTAACCACTGACATGTTCCTATATTCCTAACCTCTATATGTACTCAAACCACTACTTACAGTTATTCCTGTTCTAATTTAGTACACACTAACACCATGTTTAATATTAATTACTTAGTGTTTTCCACATATTATACCAGGTAAGTCAATCGTGCTTGCTTCAACCGGGCATTCACAACTACCCGGCACAGCCATTTCTTTTCTTATTGACTACTCACCAATATTTGCAAAATTCTTGTCTCATAATGTTGGTACAACAACCAGCAGCATGTAATTTTGATCTATTGACTATATATGTACATGTATACTCTTCTGCACATTGTAACGTCATTCTTGAACTTACTGAGCACTATTGGGACATCAATTCTTACATGTAGTCCTAGTTGGTTGGTACTCACGACCCCCTTTCTGGTCCTAAAGGGCATAAAGCACGTACCATATATGGACATTTCTGGTCATTTTGGGTACATAACCACTACTTACTAATCCATTCCTAGTCCTGGTGAGTACCCATGACCACCCGGTATATGCGTTACTGGTTTTTGTTGGTACTCAAAACTACTTTGTGTCTTGTTGGGTGCATATAACCACAAGGTCCCTATACTATTTGTCCATTTTAGTATTAAAACCACCATGTCCAGACATTCCTGATCGCATTGGGTACTCTTAAATAATATGTACATACAGTCCCAGTCCTAGGTGGTACTTACGACCATCATGAACTGACATCAGTGGTTTGATTGAGTACTCACTTCAACCATGTACCTACGTTCTTTACAATTTTGGGGATTCAAAATTGGATTTTTTATCACCAGTAGGTACATCCAGGCCTAGATCTAGTTGGGACTCGAACCAAAAGGTATATGCATTCCTTATTCTAGTTGTTATCCAAAACCTCCATGTACAGACAGTAGTAGTCTGCTTGGGAATATACAGCTACTAGTTGCGATCGTTTGTTGTCCTATGGGGTACTCAGAACCCCCATGTATAGACAACATTGGTCTTATTAGATACTCATAATGAAATGGGTACATACATTCCTAGTCCTAATGGGATTCCACAGCTAACATGTTATGTACTTCTGGTGTTATGTGATACTTGAATCCACCACGTTCAAACGTTAGTGGTTGTATTATGTACTCAATACCACTTGATGTGGCCATTTCTTTACCTAATCGGTCCTCACTTTCACGATGTACATACATTCCTGGTCTTATTGAGTACTCACCACACCAATTGTAGCCCTTTTTTCCTAGTGGGTCATCAATACCACTGTGTACAGTCAGTCCTAGTCTAATTATGTATTATATAAACTACTAGGTACATATGTTCCCAGTCCCAATGGATATTTACCATCACCATGTTTTGGCAATCCGGATCATACTTGGTACTGCCAACCACCATTTACAGGTCATTTAGTGGTCTGAAATAGTACTCGTAGTCACTATAAAGTCATTGCTTGTTCTTGAGGTTTTCACTACCACCATAGAAGTGTGTACATGTTATTATTCCTGGTCGTATTGGGTACTCATAACGACCAAATCCAGACACTCCATCAGAATGTACAAATATTACTGGTCAAAATTAGCACTCTCGTCCACTAGATAAATACATAACTGGTATCATTCACTACGGACAACTACTAGAAACATCTATTTCTCGTCCTAATGACTACTCCGTTATTACAAAAAGAGATATCACTGAACTTTATTGGCATCTAAAGGACTAGATACTAACATTTTCAGTGCTTACGACCACCTTGTTCGTATACTCCTAGTCTTATTAGGTACACGTCACCATTAGGTAGATCCAACCTAGTGCAAATGGGTTCCTACAATCACAATTTACATTGGTTCATAGCTGTAAATGGTTCCCATATCTATAGGTGTATCTGTTTGTAGATTAACTAAAAGGATAATAAATACCACAAGGTAATACATTCCTTGCATGTTCATAATTTCAGGAACTTGATTTCCTAGTATTGGTAAATACTCACAACTATTAATTCATACATTCGTTGTCGTAAGGGTTATTATTTTGTTATTATTTATTACACTCTATGTGGTCAAACAACATGTTGCATACCGGTACTATTGGATACTCACATCCACCCAATACGTCCCTGCCTGAATGTACTGGTATTGGGCCCGAAATGAATAAGATGCAGTAGGACTTTGTATGTTAAAAAGTGTATCGTTTTAAAGAATAAAACCATGTTGTAATGTCATACCTGAAGAAATAATAATGCATGTATACAATAAATCAAAGAATTATTGATATATACAGTAATATATTATTTATATATAGAGTCTAACTTTTATATCTTATGTTTGACACTTTTTGTTTTCATCTATTCGTTTTTAAAAAGATATGTTGTAAAACAAGTATGCTCCCATGGCAGATCAATAACCGGAAATGGTAAACGTCACAGTGACCTTGACCTTTGAGATACTGACCTTAATGAAAGGCTAGGTTAATTCGAAATATGTTTAAGATAAACATGTTATATGATCAGTACACAAACATTACTATGTGTACAAATGCATTGCTAAGTAAAATCATGAGTACCAAATGCTCTTTGCAGAGTCTTCAAACGCAGTAATATTCACGTTTCTATTGAATAAATAATGTTTATTCGTATAATAGAGTTAAGTACATGTATGTGATAATAAAAATACATTCTGTGCCTTTAAAAAGACCAAAACTGATAACTACTTTACTCATTCCTAAATTTTGAGAATTGTCAGGTTTTTTTACCTCATGCGGCCCTCTGGTCTACTGTTGCTGGGTAACCTCCATAAAAATTTTGAAGATCCTAGGACAAAGCATTCTTAAGTTTTTGAACGAAAACCATTTGGTCTACCGATCGACCGACAGACAGACCGCCATGTGCAAAGCAATATACAAAAAAATGTACCTTCTCTTCAAAGATGGGGATGGGCATTATAAATTACTTACCATAGTTTTGTTGTATATAGAAGCTGATCACCAAGTGATGACACAAACATGCCTTTTTGCATTGAAAAGCAAAATAAAATGACTAAATTATTGCACATTTAGAGACATTTTTGGGAGTTTCTACGTATTTGACCTTTGACCTTTATATCATATTTGACCTTGACCTATATACGTTGAACATTGCACCATCAAGAGGGCATGTCATGTATGTACCCTTTGAGCAAAAAGTATCTGTCTTAAGTGATAAGTAAATGAATGGTAGCTATAAGCGTAACCATGCCCTCGACAAAGTAGACATTTTGTGATGCTACCAGTATGATAAAAAATCGATATCTCGGGTAATTAGACTAATTTTTAAACCAAATATTTATTTTTATGGATAAAGTATGCCTAAAGGATTAAAATTATGTGCAAATTATTAAATTTCAAGAATCACGGAATTTTACACAAAAACTGTACGGACAAGATGTCATTAATATGATGGATTTTAGAAGTTAATTGACCTTTGACCCCTATTATGTTCCTATTTGCCCGTGCGATTCTTTGATTTTTAAGTTTTATCATATGCCCCAATATATATTCTACCTTTTTCGAAAACTTTTCACATTTAAGTTTATTTTTGTCTGTTCTGTAGTCATAAGCACAACCCTACCCCCCTCAGCAAATGTCAATATTTTTCATTGACCTCATTATAAACAATAGCAAAAAACTTAGGTAGTCACGGCTTTGACACTTAAGAAATGGGTTTTCTGATAGGATATGCATTAGTCTTTCAAAATATATACAAACTTCTTTTGGCCTCCTTCGTTGCAATAAAAGTCGATGGGCTCTCGGACTAGTAGTTCTACCGTTGAATACTTTAATACATGTAGTTCTACCGTTGAATACTGTAATACTGGGTTCTTATCGTACCGTATTACTTTTCCATAATTCCTGCCTGCTTGTACCATGTACTGGCTATACTCGGTAATACTAGTAAGTTGACAAATGCTTTTGGTGTAGATGATCAAACAAGTCAGTAAGCCTAATACGAGCTAGCATATAATCCCAGGTTGAATCGCATATCACAATTAAAAAAACGCCCGTAAATTATACAAAAACTTTATCTCCAGTATTAACCTAAGCGTTCTATTTGATAGAATGGGTAATGTGATAAAAAATATAATTATCTAACTCTTGTCAGTACAGTGACTGCCCTAAATTTCTCAACAGCTGTCCGTCCATGTACAGGGAGCGGAAATGAATTCCAGTTTGCTCTATACAGCTATCAATTGTTTTCTGTGGGTGTACGTAATTGACTTTGTATGTCTGGGGATACAAAGCTTTGTTACCTCAGACCTTGTCAACTTTCACTTGCCAAGTTGAATGAGGAGATAATAAGTCTGGTATTATCTCCACTGTCGTCAGTGGTTCCGTTAATATCTTACAGAAATGTTATTAGCTGTAACTTGTATTTTCCTTGCCTGAAGTAACACCAATTATATTAACTTCCTGCTAACATACTTCCATTGTGGACAATGTAAGGAAGTCTACAGTAACCAAGAAATATTTAAGTTCAAAGTAACTTGATTAAATGATTATAACAGTTAAAATTTACTACATGTATAATAAATCAAGGTGCTGTTAGCATTTAACGTCAACATGTGGCGCGTATGGTGTTTGTGTTTTTTACATCCAATGAATATATATAGGATAAACCACTCGTTTTCTTTTGATATCAACATTTCTTAAATTCGTCACGAAAAAGAAAGTCATTAGGCTCACCAGAGGCTCGCGAAAGAAAACGAGTGTAGATTCGTTTTATCACTTCAGAACTATGTGTTTTACCAAACATAAGCGACTCGATACGGAATTCGGCTTAATTATGCACCGAAGAACACATTCGAGCGTTTCAACGTAAAAATATAGTCCCAAATTTCTTTCTGTATATAGACACTAAAACGACGCTTCAAAAGCTGCAAATAATTTAGTTTAAAGAATAATAATTTACATTTTTCAATTTATTTTGTAATTTATAAAGAGTATAGTCCTTTACAAATCAGTGAATTGTGCGTATGAATTATGCAAATTTTTCTTATCACACATGTTTTATAACCATTTTATTCTATTTGTTATCACATGGAATATCATGGCGTTTATGTGATAAATATAAATATGTTATTACACTAGCGGATAAACACATGCACATATGTAGTGGTAAAAGATCAACACATTAAGCTTACTTTTCTCACTATAAAATAAATAAAGACATCATCATAAGGCATAACATGGGAAATACAGGTCGGAAATAGTGTAATGGATTTACAAGCAATTACTAAAGTAATGGGAAATAGATTACAGTGTTGTTAAAACAATAATTATGGTAGACGTAGGATATTTACAAATGTAGATGCATTATGAAGTTGATTGCTTAATGATTATATATAGATAGCCCATATGTTAGTATGTATTTCTTTTTTCAGTGAGCTGTAAGGATGAGTGTAAGTACTATTCATCGTGTGAGAGATCTGATGGACTGTATAGATGTGTTTGTCCCACAGATTGTGTCAAGGTAAGTGTTTTATGTGATTATTTTATGGATATATGACGGCAATATTCGATGAAATGTACAGACAAATTGACAGAAACTAGCCACCCACACAAGAAACAGACGCATCACTTACCATTCACTCCTTACAAATTGATATTTCAAGTAAGCCCTTATACTGTTTTTCACAACGAATGACACAAAGCAGGGTTTCAAAAAGTTGCATATTAACATAAATATTGCTAATTCTATAAGGCGGGACTTCTAACAGTCGTCACACGGCATCGATTGAAGTAATACACTTTTCATAAGATATCACCCAATAATACTATACCGAGACGTTACACTACGTCAAAGGAACTTCTCAGAAACTTTAGCTCACTGGGTTACGTGGCTTCTGTAATGAATAGCCAATTAACCAATTGGCTACCTTTTATGAACCATGTTTAAATGCACAATTCTGTCATCACTTTCAGTCTGGAACTACAGTTTGTGGTACTGATGGCCAAACATATGATAGTGAATGTGAACTGAGAGTGGCTGCTTGTAAGAATCAAATGAATATCATGATTTCATCCTTTGGTGAATGTGGTAAGTTATGATTTCAACCTTTGGTGAATGTGGTAGGTTATGATTTCATCCTTTGGTGAATGTGGTGAGTTATGATTTCATCCTTTGGTGAATGTGGTAAGTTATGATTTCATCCTTTGGTGAATGTGGTAAGTTATGATTCCATCCTTTGGTGAATGTGGTAAATTATGATTCCATCCTTTGGGGAATGTTGTAAGTAATGATTCCATCCTTTGGTGAATGTGGGAAGTCATGATTCCATCCTTTGGTGAATGCGGTACGTTATGATTTATTCCTTTGGTGAATGTGGTAAATCATGATTATGATTTATTCCTTTGGTGAATGTGGTAAGTCATGATTTCATCATTTTGTGAATATGGTAAGTTATACTTCCTTACTTTGGTCAAAGATCACAAGTTCATCCTTTGGTGAATGTTGGAAGTCAATATATTTATTGTTTGGTGAATTGATGTCATGACCTCATACTTTGAGGGGTTGACAAATGTACATGAATCACATAATGTTCACAATAATTGTATTCGCGACCCAAGTTGCATTCACTTTTCAAACATATCTTCAAGTACTTCGCAAAACCGTTCTGCTACCTTTACTGAGTAATTATGTCTGTTTGTTTTAGTTGATTGCAATGGTGTGCAGTGTAAATACGGCTCAGACTGTGTTCGTGGAATGTGTGTCTGTCCACAAGTCTGTCCCAAACCATATACACCTGTATGTGGGGATGATGGTAAGACGTATCGTAATGATTGTGAGATGAGACGTGAAGCATGTAGGCTCAACAAGGATATAGAAATGGTTCGCAGTGGTGAATGCAATGAGGAGATAGAATCAGGGTCAGGAGGTACAGTATAAACACGAAGTCTACATATTTCATTGACTAGACTTATACATATTTCAAAGTTGAATTTGCCATTAATTAGTTCACAGTATTAATGATTCAATTTTAAACATGCTAACAATTTATAAGCAGTCTCCAGAAACTAAGAGTGCTTCTTTATAACGACAAATATGTTGACATTTTTTAAATAAATGGGTATGATATTTTTCATTCACATTTGAAACACAATACCTGATATTTCACTTTGAACAATAATAAATGTAATTATTAGCCATTACTATATGAATGAGTTATTTGATGCTTTCTGTTTGGGATAGTTATTGAAACTTATTCTGTAGCTATAGAAACATACTAGGCTGCTTAATTATTTGACGGGTACAAATATGTGGGTGTATTTTCACAGTATCTCATGTGTACATTTCTCTGATTCTCGTTCTTACTCATGAATCATACCTTACCCCTTCTGTGGTTATAGTATATCACTATGCTTATATTTCTGTTTTAGTTCATTCTTTATTTGTGAACACATAAAACATAATGCGTTCAACACTTCAGACAATACTGTATAATCATATCGGATAGTGTAGGTGAACGAATATGGACCACCTGGTCTACTTATATTTTCTACAAAGTTTTGTGCTGTCATTAATATATATGGTAAACTGGTTGTATCCTTCCGGGTTCATCTGTCTGGCAGTTCATTTCCAAATGTTTATTCATACATAACTCGAAAGGTGTTATGGATATAGTAATACAACCTTATAGGATTATTAAATAGCATGGGTAACTATGCACATAATTAGTTCAAGTTATATTAGTAGCAAGGCCTTTAAAATGGTAAAGCAGGAACGAATCGAATCCGCGATATTTTGATGCATATCTAGCTAAGTAAAAAGGTGTTACATAGAATGCTCAAAAATATCATTCTGCATCAAAAGTACTCAATTGAGAAGATTATTGTTTTTCGCTGAATGTTAGTCTAAAGTAATGTAATTCTTAGACCAACTCCAAAATTCTTTCACCTACTCATGGTTGTACAGTATTACATATTTTACAATTCAATTTGATGTTTCTGTTAGAAGAATATGTCTTTACTGTGTATATCAATGTTGTAGTATTATTTTGCAATATATGTGTACACATGTATGTATTTATAATAGAATATTTATTCATAAGTGTTTCATATTATATAGCTTTATCTTAAAAAACATTTAAACATCTTTCATTGATATTTCATCATTTCTAGTGTAGGTATATATGTCTTGTATTTAATGGATACGTGTTGACCAGGTTGAACTGCCAGTAACAAGACCGATCTTATATCGCCCATGCGATATAACTTTATCATTTAATGCCGAATGAACATTCCTGTATTTCATTGATTTCGTCAAACTCCGCTTCTTTAGAAGTATAACAAGAACTAGTTTTAAACTGGCTTGACTTGGTAGATATTTATAACTTTGTTAGTCCTGTTGAGACACATATTGATTATTAGCCATGGAGTATTCATCGTATTGGCATGTATCAGTTGACACTTATGTTAAATGTGTAGTAACTAAACTATAAACAATAAAGCACATGGATCATATTTGATACACTTTCTCCCGATATTGCATTGGTGTAAGCTCTCATATGTCATGTATAATCACTCAAACGGTTAAACTCACTGAAGATTTATGGCGCCATTATTCTGTTTTGAATATATGTCTCAATGTATCTCCAAACGACTGGCTTATTACACTGTATGCCTATTAGAAAATCAGATATAGATAACGAATTAATATTACAATATAGTAGTACAATCAAGCACCAACTGATGTGTGAGTGGTTGCATAATGTAGTAAGTAACTGAATTGTTTGTAAAAAGAAACGCTATATGTTGTATATACTCAGTGACGTTTTAAATAATGGCCTAACACTATCGTCGTAAATTAATGGTCAGAACATGTATTGTTTTGATTATCAATTGCAACTACAGTGATTTTATAACTAACGTTAGGCTTAATAAACCGGCTAAAACTAAATGAGGAAATAGGAATTATTTTAAATGGGGCATAACTAATGTTTCTAATGGGACGAAATGATATTAATTGTTGTGAGAAACTACCAACATTCGGCACTAAAAATAACCTAAAGCAAATCACTGATGATAAATGTTGTAAGTGTTCTGATTGTTTGACCATGTAGAAGGTTCAGGGATGGATTGTGATGAGAGTATGTGTGAACAGTATGGTGGAACATGCTATCTCGATATGGAAGGTACACCAACATGTTCCTGTGACTTTAGCTGTGATGCTATCAGGTAAGTAGCTAAAATAATCGAATCAATATTATCATACATTATCACGTATTTTACTAGCACCGAATCGTACGTTCTAGAACAAGTTTCAGTATATCTGTGACACGCAAGTGATAGTTTTAAGGCAACTGCAAGAACAGCAGGTGTTTGAATAGTGGCTCGAAACGTTTGTTTTCATTTTGGTGACTGTATAAATCGTAAAATCGGTTCGAAATATTCAGCGTCTAGTTGTTCCGAAGTCAACATATATGCATGCCTTAGATAGTATGGTCTAATTTTAGCCAAACTTCGCAAGGCGCGTTAGCCTCATTAGTATCAAGCCTTATGTTGTATAATAAATAAACTATCTAGTATTTTCGGATCAAAGATCTGGGAGTATTTTCATTGAGCAATTTACATTTTCGCGGAGTTACAATTGATATCGTCTTATTTGGTACTATATGTCTGTTTCCACTGATCGAACGTATTTTAAGAAACACAAGCTTCATAGCTGTGCCAGATAATATGTTCTTTAGCGAGAGCTCTCTGACAGCGATGTACCTGGTGTGTTTCAGGTCTCCAGTATGTGGCTCTGATGGTAAAACGTACGGCAATAAATGTGAACTGAAGGCCGCTAGTTGTCAACATCAGCAACATATAGTAGAACAATCAATGGACAGTTGTGATGGTATGTGGTGTTATACTGGTATCAAATGTTCAGCATTTAGTTCATATTGTTTGTATGCAAGTACAGTGTTCCCAGAAATGATTGAGAATCAAACTTTGCATTTTTACAAATACCTGAATGGGAAAATGTGTTTAATTTGTACATTAATTTATGCGTATCTAACCTGAGCCTATTTGTAACACTGACTAGTAAGTTATGATTGAAATGTTTTAGTGTGAAAGGTCGTGGAGGTCCACGGTTTGATCATCGAAAATATTGCTTAAAATAAAGAAAGGGGTAGTGTTGTAAAATGAGTCATTATTTGCGCAAACTGAAGATATGTTATATAAATCCAAAATGCTACATTATTTATCTGAACATGTAGTTTTAGGGACCTGAACAATTGGAACAATCTTACTGTATGCCTAAAAACGACATTTGTGAGTCAAATGTGCCAAACACTATACCTATTTTGTAACCATATCTAGAATATTGCCATACTATGGCCAAATTACGAAGTTCCTTCATTGAATTAACCTATGGATAATAAAAAGAACTACAACATAGTGCCCAACAACGATTTTTGTCGAGCCCGCTGGCGGTGAGCTCGATATAGTTGTCACAATGGCTGTTCAGTGTATGTGCGTGCGTCCGTCCGATTTTGTCCGGGCTGTTTCTTCATCATTCAATGGGTGATTTTGAAATACATTGGCACAAATGTTCCCCGTGTTGAGGCGGCGTGTCGCGCCCAAGACCAGTACCCCTAGCTTGAAGGTCAAGGTCACTCTTGGAGGTCAAAGGTCCAAAATGGGCATAATACTGCTTGTCCGGACCATATGTTCTTCATTTGTTGGGTGATTTTGAAATACATTAGCACAAATGTTCCCTGTGTTGAGGCGGCTATCGCGCCCAAGACCAGTACCCTTAGCTTGAAGGTCAAGGTCACTCTTGGAGGTCAAAGGTCCAAAATGGACATAATACTGCTTGTCTGGACCATATGTTCTTCATTTGTTGGGTGATTTTTAAAATAACTTGGCATAATTGTTAAACACCATGGGGCGATGTGCAGTGCGCAAGATCCAGGTCTCTAGCTCAAAGGTCAAGGTCACACTTAAAAGTCAAACATCAAAAATGACCATTATAGACCTTGTCCGGGTTGTATCTCACTCATACATTGACACATTTTTAAATAATTTGGCGAGTTTGTTAAACAATATGAGGCGGTGTGCAGTGCATAAGATACAGGTATCTAGCTCAAAGGTTAAGGTCACACTCAGAGGTCAAACTTCAAAAATTACCATTATAGGCCTTGTCCGGGCTGTATCTCACTCATGCATTAACCAATCTTTTTTTATATTTGGCATGAATGTTCACCTTCATGAGACAGAGGTTCATGACAGACCCCGAGGTTCATATCTCAAGGTCAAGGTCACAGCTGAAGGTCAAATTGAAGCTTGTCCAGACCATAACTTTGTCGTGCATGGACCAATCTGTCTTTCATTTGGCATGAATATTCACTTCCATAAGCTGGAGTGTCATGCTCAACCCTAAGGTTCCTTTATCAAAGGTCAAGGTCACAGTTGCAGGTCAAATTTCTAGAGAAGCTTGTCTTGACCATAATTTTTTCATGTATTGACCAATCTTGCTTGAAATTGCCATTGATGTCAACTTCTATTAATCAGAGTGACATGAGCAGCCCCTGATTCTTTTCTCAAAGGTCAAGGTAACAGTTAGAGGTCAAAGGTCAAATTGAAGTTTGTTGGTATAATTTATTCCTTATGCATGCTGGCATTAGATGTAACTTGTCACATTTAAGTCAGTGCATTTTTTGAATGTGCACCGAGGCTCGACATAATTTGCCCGAGGGCACAAATTTCTAGTTATAAATTTTAGTTAGTTTTCAAAGGGTCTAAATTAGGCAGTGTATGCAAAACTTTAACATTTTACGACTTGTGGGTCAAAAACTCATGTTGTCATGACAACCATTGTATTATCTGAAGTAAAATCATTGGCAATCTATGCAATGGATATTACATACCTAACTTATAAAATTAACGGTTGTTATTTAAATAAAATAGTTACCCCAGTTTGAAAGCACACTTGAAATTCTCAATAATTTCTTGAAACACTAATATATCAGCCAAACATATCAAAAAGACAAATACACTAGTTTGTACATGTTTTTCGAATATATTATGATGTTGATGTTTGGTTAAAAAAGGTAACATGACGATGTAAATGATCAATCATAAATACAATTAAGAAAAACATATATAGTCTGTGGCTTATGAATTTTTTTAAACCAGAGAAACATGGTTCCAATTTAATAAACTGTATGGATTTCCTATGTGCGAAAACGTATAATTGAGTTTTTATTATGTCCTCTATGTCTGCCATACTTTTTAAAAACATCATAGTTTTATTTACTGTAACAGACATGGATGAGATTCTATGTGATGGTATGAGTCCTGTGATAAACTCAGCGACAGGATATGCATATAACTGTGCTGGTGGGCATGATTGTCCGGCTGGTAGCTACTGTCATCTACAGTTTGGAAAATGTTGCAACGAAGGTAGGTCCGACTGACACTTGCACTGTTATACCGTTTATTTGTTTTGCAGAATGATTCGTTTGGAGCGCTTCAAAGGATTTCACTTACGGAGTGTATTAAAGATATCTAAAGCAATCACATTCTACTGTTAGTCATATTAAGTTCATAGAAGATAATTTAATATATTTTATGTATTAGCCATTGCATTTAGAATGACTAATCGACGTTCTGCACTGTTCTCGGAGGACAAAAAAATGAATTCATGTATATGTTTACGGCAATTTTCAATGAGATTCGTTTGATCCGATAATTAACAGTATACCAATGGGAATACTAATGAAATGCTATTAGTCACTCTATGACAGTTTTGAGCTTTATATATTTTCTTGATTCTGTGAGTGAAAATCTTTAGATATGTTATCATATCATTGTGAATGCTTCCTCTGTGTGTATGTATCATTTAATGTCTGCCTGTTTTTTCATGTCTTGTTTTGTGTTATCCGTGTTATCTTGTGTGAAGTATATATGTTGATAATGTTTGTTTTGATGCCTGTATTATTACATGTTCACCTTATTGTACGAGCTTTTATGCAAGCATGTAAGTCATAAGCTCGTTATTTTATTTCCAATTGAATCATAAAAAAGTTATATTTAGAACTCTGTTTCAGTATTTTCTCAAACAAATGGACATAAAAATGTCTAGGTCCAGAAATGATGTACCATACGTTTATAATGTTATCTTATAAGATTTTACTCATATAATGAGGTTAGTTGGAAATTCAACCACACTAGACAGATGTCTTAAATTGTTCACATTTATTGGAAACCTAAATTTAAAGTCCGACTATCTGCACAGTTGTGGACAACAACTTTAGTAGGCTTTTATTTTGTCTGATTAATTCCTCTTGTACAATGACCCTTTTACTTTTAATTTGTTGCTTTGATGCTCATAACTTGCTGAATAGAATAATTGATGATCCTGTGTATGTTTGCCATTGATAAAAAATTATTAGAATTCACCATCATATAAATACTTGTTTTGTACGCAATGTAAAGTGTTTGATAAATGTCTGATTTGTGTCATTTCATGTTTTAAGCAAAGTGTGACGAATTTAACTGTACAATATATTACGAGAGTTTATCCAAATTGTTACCAATCCGCATGAATGCGTTAGACTGACGTTTATAACCCTTGCTAAAGCTATGTATCTATTTATTATGTATACATATATTACTGATTTTGTGTTGAATGCATCGTATGTATTACCCACTTAACCATGTTTGCAGATTGCATGACTTAACATACATTAAATAATTAAATCATTAGAGTTTATATAACCATCTAACTATCACGCTGTATGATGCTGAAAGATATTGCAACCTCTAGGAATATGTTCTAACCATCACGCTGTATGATGCTGAAAGATATTACAATCTGTAGAAAAGTGTTCTAACCATCACGCTGTATGATGCTGAAAGATATTGCAACCTGTAGAAATATGTTCTAACCATCACGCTGTATGATGCTGAAAGATAATACAATCTGTAGGAAAGTGTTCTAACTATCACGCTGTATGATGCTGAAAGATATTACAATCTGTAGGAAAGTGTTCTAACCATCACGCTGTATGATGCTGAAAGATATTACAATCTGTAGGATTATGTTTTCTAACCATCACGCTGTATGATGCTGAAAGATATTACAATCTGTAGGATTATGTTTTCTAACTATCACGCTTTTTTAGCTGAAAGATATTACAATCTGTAGGAATATGTTCTAACCATCACGCTGTATGATGCTGAAAGATATTACAATCTGTAGGATTATGTTTTCTAACCATCACGCTTTTTTAGCTGAAAGATATTACAATCTGTAGGATTATGTTTTCTAACCATCACGCTTTTTTAGCTGAAAGATATTACAATCTGTAGGATTATGTTCTAACTATCACGCTGTATGATGCTGAAAGATATTACAATCTGTAGGAATATGTTCTAACCATCACGCTGTATGATGCTGAAAGATATTACAATATGTAGGATTATGTTTTCTAACCATCACGCTTTTTTAGCTGAAAGATATTACAATCTGTAGGATTATGTTTTCTAACCATCAATCTTTTTTAGCTGAAAGATATTACAATCTGTAGGAATGTGTTTTAACGATAAGGCAATGATTCAAATTACTAATAATTACTTATAATATGTCCAAATTAATGACTCCAAATGTCAATTTATCTAAGTTGTCTACTTATGTTAGATTTTGAGCCACTTAGTTGACTAAAGAAATGCTTCTCGTTTACATACACTTTACGAATGACAAACCCAAATTGTTAACAATATAATATACATTTTACAAATGAATGTGCACTAAATGATACGTATTGTATTTACGATAGATTCGTAGTTTAATGATTTAAAAAGATTCAGTTGTTTTGGTGTGGGTTTAATTTTTAACAACTCATATAAAGCAATGGTTAGTGTTAAGTGTATGTGGAACGTGTTAAAGGGGTAAATAACACATGCACATGTACTTGATATACATATGCTACTTTTTCGAACAAAAATAACATGTATTGTAAAGCTAGATTTCGAGTGCCCACCCAGTGTCTGCAACGTTCCAGCTGCCGCTCTGCCATATAGAACGTGTTCATTTTTGTCCCATTTGCTGAAAATCCGTAATCAATGAATTTTGATAAGATGGTCTGCTTCTGTTTAAGTTTGATACCCAAGTACTCCTTATACATAATGCGTTAGTGGTCAAGCTTGACCCCCATAAACATTTGATATCTTAAAAATTTCGATGCCGATTAGTACAAAATTGGTACGTCTTCAAAAAACATCCTTACCAACTCTCATAAAATAAAACAGAAGTCTTGGTCCGCAGAAAAGAGTACATTTACTTCTAATACAACATTTTAAGTTTTAGACAGGGAAAATATGTTGGGTTATTGAAGTGACCAGATTAGCAAAGGTAAGCGATTTGGTCCAAAATACACATCAATGACATTGAAAATATATAATGAGGCCAATAATTGTATGAACATTTATCGTTATTTATATAACTCGAACTACTGCGTTAAAATCTTTACAAGAAAAACATTGCATGTTTGTTTGTACAAATGATCATTGCACTCAGAAGATGGGCCTCAACTAGATAAACATTGAAGACCAGACACATTTTGGTCAAAGTTATCCATATTTATCCCGTTATAGTTGTTACAAACACAATATCATTATTCTTACTAGCTGATTGTAATGACTTATTTTACTCCCTGTCCATTTGTTCATTAAAATACCAAACATAATGCATTAGTCCCAATGGGAAAAACTTATTTAGTCAGTACAAAAATCTGAAATTTTAACGTTGGTGAAGGTAATTCAGTGAAATCCCAAATTCAAATAAAATTGATTGGTGCTTTATAAAGATATTTAAGGTTTATAGGGGTCCAGCTTAGTCGCTAAACACCTATACCAGTATAAACATAGACAATATTCCCTCTATTTAAAGTTGAATAAACAAATGTAGTTGTTCTTTATATTGTTTTTGAACCCTTTTTAGTACTTTCTCTTTTTATATTATGTTAATGTTACACTTTTATTCAAGTTTTCTCTTTTTAAAATTTCTGGATTTTCTAAACACTTTTCATTATTCAGACCCTTTTTCCGATTTTCTTTCCCTGTCCCCTTGTTTTAATTCACATCTACTTCTATATGTCATATTAAACCAGATTATATTTGTGTGATTGTTAGTTAAGTAACACAATCTCGTCTGATATTCAGTGAACAACTTTTATTTGAAATATAAACTAACTCAGTTTATATATTTCTATTTTCTAATGTCAGAGAACTAATTCAGTTTATATATTTCTATTTACAAATGTCAGAGACCATGGTTTTTGTTAATTTCGCCGACATCATGATGTCTTACAGTTATGTTATTGTTTAATAAAGGTATACGAATTATATGTACACCAGAGCTGACGGTTGGTAATGTTTGTGTAATGAATGGGGCGCACAATTTATGTCCATCTACATCCATGTATACCCGAGTATAATGTCCCTATAATATACACAAATATGACTTGCATTGTTGGTACCAAAATGTTCACTTAAGGACCAAGCAACCAAATACATACCTTTTGAAACGATTGACCAAAGTCTATTACTATAATTTCACCTTGTACATTGATACAAAATAAAACATATTTATATATATTTAGTATTCTTTCGTCCTGCGATTATAGCATAAAAGGAAACTAAATATTCCATACTTAAGAAGATAATGTTTTGTTTAAATCCTAGCAAACATGGTTAATCTCTGCATCATTATATGTACTTGTGAAGCTACTGTTTGTTTGCATGCTGTGATATCATTGAATTATTTTGTTACTAGAACTTTTGTCAGACAACTACATCCGGGATTGTACGGAAAGCACATATGGTTGCTGTGACGACAAGCTGACCTTTGCTCCAGGACCTGATAAGGCAGGATGTCCAGGTAATGTTATTGGTTTTTTTTTTAGTTTTTGTCTTCTGTTTTATGTTACTCATGTCCTATTTGTATTGACATTATAAAGTTTCAATTAAGACAAGAGTAAACAATAGAGAAAATGTAGATTCAGAAGTTCTTACAAGGGTCGTCCGTAAAGTTCGTGGACAGCTCCAAAAGGCTTCGTAAAAGATTGACTACTGTTTCAAAATTCGTACCAAATGTAGAATAGCATCTGGTGGATTTTATTATGACAAATATATAATATTGCTGAGTTAACAAATGTACACGTTATCATTATTGCTTTACGGAGCAGCCCAAATTTTAAACTTACATTTCATTTCATTCGTCGTAATACAGGATATAAGTTTATTCGGCATAAACCATTATATATACATACATCACCAGAACACTCCAATAATAATAATAACACTGTCACCATATCGCTTATGTGAACATCATTATTTACCTAAAATTCTTAGTGCCCAAACAATGTCCGGTAAAATTACCAAGTTATAAAAGAATAACACGTCGGCTCACAGATTCCAGACGCCAAACAGTACGGAACACTTCACGGCTAAGACTTACTGCGTCTAGCCATTACATGCATCTACAAATTACTTTAAATTCATTTCAAACGCTCGGTCATTCTGGGAAGTATAATTTACACTTACGGTTAAGTCACGGATGATCATTGTGTTTAGTTGAACTGGAGTGAATCGATTACAGATATTTGAAGCGCTCTGTAATAGTGATTATGTATAATTTCAAAGTAAATTAAAATAATTATTGTTATTTGTTAAAATGATTAAGCTCGCTATTTCATTTGTACATCACAAAAAGTTATAACTTGCAGGAAATGTTAAGTTTATAATATATGTTTAACGTGTACTTTCACAATGATATATGTCCAAGAACTTTACGGGCGACTCTCGTATGTGTATCATACGTATCTAACAAATTATGTTCATCTCTCGAATGATAGAATATCAACATATATAACATATTCAATGTAAACACTAACACTGGAATTATCTGTATCAATATTCCAATCAAACTTTCAAATACAGTGGCTGAATGTAATTATGAGATGCTACCAACATGTTATATTAAACTCTATATTGACCTTTCTTCCCATGTTAAGTCTGCATGACTACTAACAATGCAGTATGGGATTTTTAAAACCCAGTTTTCTACCTTGAATGATGACGTGTTTGCAAAGATCATAGCATGTTATATACCGTAATGGATCGAACGTGGCTATCTACGATGGTATTGATATTGAAATATACCCCAAGCTAATGTCGAGGCATACTTTCAAGTTTATACACTATATACTTCAATTGTAGGATATCCAAAATTAAATGTTGGTATGTTACAATTCTGACATTGATATTCGAATGAACTGACAGAGTCTTGCAAATTAACAAGCAACTGATCTCATCAATTTCACCTATCCCTCCATAAAACATTGAAGTCCCTCTCCATTCCAGCAAACACCCAACCATCTGGGATATCCTCCAATCAATCCATTCCAACGTGAACCCATGGAACTTCGAATACTCTATTAACAACAATTAATGATATTAGCATCGATTTTTACCTTCTCAATGATCTAAGCAGTTCTTTCAAACTTGTTTCGCGAATGCCAGTCCAAAGCATATCTGAAACTGTTGATGAAATATCTAATGCTAATTCGCTCTTCCTTTTTTTAAATATTGTTCCATTACTCAGAACGACGTTTCATTTGTTAATGATACAGTTTCTTTTGTTTTTAACTATGTTTTCACTGCTTTGAACGATGTTTAATTACTTAAAATGATGTGGCCATTGTTTACAATAGTATTTAAATGCTCCGAACACTACTTCCCTTGCTCTAAATATTGTATTGATTGTCCTGATTGAGACGTTGTTGCCTTTGCTCTGAATTTGGTTTCTGTTGCTTTAAACGATGTGTCCATGGCCATAAACGCAGATTCCAATGTACTGAACGCTGTTCACATTGCTCTTCTCGCTGTTTTTATTACTATTCTGAATAATGTTTAATGCCCCGAATTCCAGTTCTTTCCGTTGCCATGAATAATGTTTGTATTGCTGCGCACGGTATTTTCTTTGAAAACTGTTGTATTTGCTCCGAAAAATGTTTTCTTGCTCTGCTTTGTGTTATCAATAACCTGGGTGTTGATTCTATTTATCTTAGTTATATTTCCCTTTACCAAAACGCAGTTTCCAGTAATATACTAGTAAACGTTGTTTTCATGGATCTTTGTTTAGCTCATAACACTGCTCTGAACGCGACCAGAACATTTTTTCTATTCATATTACAGCTGTTTCAATTGATAGGAATACCGTTTCTATTAGTTTGTAGATGTTTCCATGACTTTGAACTTGTTTTAGATGCTCTGAATGCTTCTTCCATTGATCGGGATATGGTTTCCATTACGATTTTGCCAATCCCATTGACGCTCTTTTCTTTAATCCGAACGTCATTGTGATTTCCCGTTGCTGTCATTTGTGTTCCTGATGCTGTCATTGGTGTTCCCATTGCTTTTTATGGCGTTTCCATTGGCCGTAATGTCATTTCCATTTCTTTGAAAGCAAAGTGTGTGTTCGAAAGATAACACCCTAACTTAAGAAATAACAAAGGAATGTATACCAGCTTGTTTGTCAATACCTCAACAGAAATCTGTATTTTTTATTTTCATGAAATTGCTGATGTCTAACACGAGTTTGATGATGTTGGTAAAATATTGCATGTACACATGATTGAATGTTGTTGCACATTTATAATGTATATCACTCATTGTTGTAGTATTGTTCAATTTTAGTTGCATAGTAACAAGATTGTGCATGCTTTGGTTGCTTTAAACATTGATGTTTTCCTTCTATATTGCATGCTAGTTCTTTTCTCTGGTTTTGTACTTTAAGATCAAACGAAATTTACTGCATATTTGTAAAATAAATGGATGTCAAATAAGCCTTATATCTTTGTCCTCTGATTACATTGATAATGTTGTTATTCTTTTCAAATTATGTTTATTTTTTATTTTGTTTTCTTATTTATCAACAATCTGTTGTTTTACAAGAGTATATGCTGTGAAAATATGGCCAACCATTGTGCAAAACATTATATTTTCAGGCGTTTGTTTTTGTATACCATGTTAATTATCATTATGACACCTTCTATTGTTTGCAAATTACTAAAAAAAAACGTTTTAAATGGTGCAGAAATATTCTGAACATGTCGAGAGAAAAATAGTGCTGAAACTGAAACTGTATTTTAACTTTCATTCACATGTTTTATGTGAGTGTAAAATGTTGCGATATATGGAGGGTAAATGACGAGAATGTATGCCAAAATCCAACATTTTATCCAAAATTCGAATATTGATGGATATACAAACAACTAAAGAAGACATGTAAAACAATCATGTATAGTATGTAGATGTCAGTGTCTGTAGACACTGGACAGTCATACAATTACGCCCGCTTTAATGGGCTTATTTTTATAAGTATGCTCTTCAACTATAGCAAATAGTATCCGTTTATTTTAAGATGTTCTTACAGACAAGCCATGTTCGCCTATTATTGATATATAATTGTTTTAGATATACGCCATTGTAGTTGCTTCAGTTATTCTTTTTGGATGATACAGACGATACTTTCTGTCTTTTGTATGTAAGGCTATGTGAACATATATATCTAAATACAGCTACTAAGCTGGCTGCTTCAAGACGAATTGTGCGATGAACTGCAGTACACTCAACTAATTTCTTAATCGGTCACTTTTTAAATTCATATGTTTTGTTACACAACACTTGAGAAACATATGTAATATACTTAACGCATTCGCTAGTTATTGCCAATTGTTTACTAAACAGTTTTTACTTGTTACTGTAAAAATATAAACTCAATGCCCAAACAGCAAAACAACAAACATAGCTAAACGAATTGCATGTTAAAAGGATATGTATACCGCTTTGAAGTTTGAAATTGTGAAATTGCCTCTCTTTTAATTGAAAAAGAACCAAATTCATGTATCAAAATAAAGACGCCACTGAATGATTTATAAGTCTAATTTCGGACATGCATATCTTCTTTGTGCTGTTATCATGGCAAATTATCAGAGTATTTTGACACTTTAGAGACGACGCTGATTTCCTATGGTGAATAACGTTGTAACGGTGAAAATCCAGACAAATTAAAGTAGCTGATTGTAATTTGATTTTCATCGACTGGTCTAAACAACAGGTTGCCGTATGACTTTGCCACATATGTTAAATAGAGGATCTTGCATGAGTGCTAATTTCATACGAGTTTTATTAAACGAGTGGACAAAAAAATATGACACGAGGCTTTGCCGAGTGGCATATTGTTTTTGTCGACGAGTTTAATAAAACTCGTATGTAATTAGCACGAATGTTAGATTCTATTTATCACATAACCTTAGAGGATGCTCGTTAACGTTCAAAACGCTGATGTTACAGCGTTACAATGCGCGCGACGTCATGCCGACGTTTGTATTATAATGACGTCACAGATCGATTCAAGATACGGATTGGCTTACGTTACGTCATCCTGAACCAACCAACCAATCAACGTCAAGCTAATATAAATGTTTAATGAATGGGCTGGGAGTGCATTACGATATTTCCGGCACAGCTTTAATGCACTCCAAGACCGCAGGTTATGTGATAATTACTGTCTACTCGTCCATGTGAAATGATGGTTTGTTATTTTTATGTTTAAAAGTGGGATTATAATATTCATAAGATTATTCAATCATATTTTATGTGATTTCTGGTTCTGAGGATTGTTGTTTAATATAATCAACTATTAAACATGAGAATAGCAGACTCTTCATTGAATTTCATTTGTATGTACACATCTATTTTACATTTAAACATTATTGACAGAATATATGTTGAATACGTTATTGACTGTTATTTTGGCATTATGTTATGTGACCTATTAAGAATTTGGTTGAGTGTAGTTTCAATGGAGCTTTTTGATAGATTCATATTTGGTATATACATATTAAAATATATTATCATTGCGTTATACAATTTTTATAATGGTAAACTGAATGACTTAATTAATGTTAACAGACATATTCAGTAAAAGAGAGTAAACCAACAGCGATTTATTAATAATGGAACTACATGAAATATAGATAATATCACATAACTTTCCTTGTATCCGGGGTAGTATAGCGAGTACGTAAACTCTTTCATCACACATGTGTAGTATAAAGTTATACTACATATGTGTGTTTTTCCAATAAAATAATGCGTGTTTCGCGTTTTAGTGTGATATAAAGAATCTATCATGTGTTTTCAGTTGATATATTTATATTTAACTGGTTCAGGAAAAATTACGAAGCTCACCAGAGGCTCGCTTAATAAAATTTCCCAAAATCCGTTTAAAGAGGCATTCTCTATAACTAGCATATTTTTCTCTACTATCACATTAAATTAGGTAAATGTACAAAGCACTATCATTTATTATAATTTGTATAATAGAAAGTATGCGCAAATATGTATCTATAATGTCAAAAAAGTATTCAAATCACCAATAATAATTAATCGCTTCCAGCGATTTATTAATATGTGGTCAAAAGGAAACAACTCGTGACTTTTTTTACTCGTTACGGAAATATATTTTCTTTTTTTTTTCACCGTAATTAGTGTTGAAGATTCCTATTAAAGCCTCTTCAATATAGACTTATATCAATTGACAACTTGTGATAGCTATGTAATATGCTAATACTGTGTGAGGAAGGCTTGTTCCAAGATCTGCCAAACATATATACCCTTACATAGTTTTCCCTTATTGCTCAATCTAATAGAGAAACATTTATGGAAGCTACATAATGTACATGTATAATCATTAATGACTACTGTTCAACAGCAAACAATTTATTTCTATAAAATCAAGACTTATTTTGAAACGGGTTAACCTTGGATAAAACCTAGATAACTAAGCCAAATAAATTTGATTTACTGTTAGTAGTTTTGACTTATTCATTATGAAATGGGATCACAATGACATGTCATAGTTTAGAACTGTGTCATTTGGTGTCAACATAGTTCTAGGTCACCGGAATCAACATCATCAAAATACTAACCACATTATTGACCAAATCTTAAAGTTTACAAATACTGTTTTACTTCACAATGTTATCCAATTTTGATACAAAATTAATTAGGGTGATAACAGTATGTAGAGGCCACAGTCCTTGCATCATCTTTATAAAACGTGCTCACTGCGTTCCATAGGCCACAGCCCTTGTAAAATCTTTATAAAACGTGCTTACTGACAATTGTCCTTATCACAGTTTGACATTAAAACGATAATGCCAAATCCAATTTGTACCACAATTTCATAACACAATGCCCAACTCACAACTTAAAGAGGCATTCCCTGTTACTAGCATATTTTTCTCTACTATCACATTAAATGAGCTAAATGTACAAAGGACTATCAATTACCATAATTTGTCAGAAGAAAGAGAGCGCAAATTTGTATCTATAATGTCAAAAATGTATTTAAATCACCGATTAATAATTTTTTGCTTCCTGGTATTTATTATTATGTAGTCAAAGGGAAACAACTCGTGACTATTTTTGCTCGTTACGGAAATATGTTTTCATTCTTTTCTCGGTAATTAGTGGGAGATGTTTTTGAATATTTGATTGAGTTTAAGCAATAGTGATTCTCATTTAATATATAATATTCCTGAATCGATTTAAACGATCAAAGTTATAGGGATCGCCTCTTTAAACAACATTCTAACACTGTCTATTTTTAGCTCCGTGTAAACGTATAGGACTGTACCGTGGTTAAATTTCCGGTATATCACAGTTTTTGCCGTACTTCTTTTTAGCTGTTGAATTACCTCCCACGTATAAATAACGCTTTTTATGAATGGAATTTACGTCTTGTTTATCACATGACGTCATGGATTGTATGACGTTTACTTGGCGTCAACGTTAACGTGACGTTGTGCGAACTTTTATTTGCGTAGCGTTCTTTCTTTAATTATTTAATTATATCCGTAGTATTGCAACGTCAATTGCATTTATCGATTCATTTTAGTTTTTATGAAATACATAGTTTGGAATGAGCTCTAGTTATGCCTCTGTTTAAAGGAAATGAGCAAAAAACGATATTCCAGGGGTGGAGGTTTTATACTTTAAACAGCGGAAGTTGTCTATAGCAACACGACAAACAACGCACCACTCTGCAATAAAAATGAGTCCATATGAAATGGCGCATATTACGCGTGTTAGAATGCAAATAGATCTTAGTTTTCCGTGATATACCGGCCAATATATCACGGTTTGTCGTTCACATGCATAGTTATTAATCACTCAGGCCTACGGCCTTCGTGATTAATTCCTACGCATATGAACTCCAAACCGTATTATATTGGCCGGTATATCACGGAAAACTAAGATCTATTTCCTAATTCTAACACTGTCTATTTTTAGCTCCGTGTAAACGTATAGGACTGTACTGTGGTTAAATTTCCGGTATATCACAGTTTTTTCCGTACTACTTTTTGGCTGTTGAATTACCTCCCACGTATAAATAACTTTTTTATGAATGGAATTTACGTCTTGTTTGTCACATGACGTCATGGATGGTATGAAGTTTATTTGGCGTCAACGTTAACGTGACGTTGTGCGAACTTTTATTTGCGTAGCGTTCTTTCTTAATTTATTTAATTATATCCGTATTATTGCAACAGCAATTGCTTTTATCGATTCATTTTAGTTTTTATGAAATACATACTTTCGAATGAGCTCTAGTTATGCCTCTGTTTAAATGAAATGAGCAAAAAAACGATATACCGGGGATGGAGGTTTTATACTTTAAACAGCGGAAGTTGTCTGTAGCAACACGACAAACAACGCATCACTCTGCAATAAGAATGAGTCCATATAAAATTGTGCATATTACACGTGTTAGAATGCAAATAAATCTTAGTTTTCCGTGATATACCGGCCAATATATCACGGTTTGGAGTTCATATGCGTAGGAATTAATCACGAAGGCCGTAGGCCTGAGTGATTAATAACTATGCATGTGAAATCACGGAAAACTAAGATCTATTTCCTAAATTAAAATGAATCGTTGGAAGGCCATATTTAAACTGTCTAAAGCTAAACTACATAAAAGTTTCAGTAGTAAAACAGCAAACTACATAGTTTTAGTTGTTAAAAAACTGAAGTACATAGTTTCAGCCAGTTCCCGCTGAACTCAACTTAGTGTTGTTAACTTACACTATTAACACACTAACAAACCCTACACCGTACTGCTACATGTGTTAAATAATCACGTATACTATATAACTCCTCATTCCCCAACTTCCATCATTATGTATCCTAAGTATAATTACATCTACAAGTATGTGTTGTAGCATACACAAGTATGCAGACAAGTAATGTGGGTAATATACTAGCTTATATACATCATTCCACGCACCAGCTAGCCATTTGATAACATCCCTTAATATAAGCTTTAAATATTTATCCTTTTACAGATCAATGCCAGTGTCATGCTATGGGAAGTTTAGAATCGACATGTAACCCGGTATCCAAGCAATGTACATGTAAACCAGGTGTAGGTGGTCTACGTTGTGAGAGGTGTTTACCTGGATATTGGGGACTGCATCTTATACAACCTGATGGTGACAATCAAGGATGTTTAGGTAGGTAGGAATTTCATGTTATTACTTCTGTCATAACCATGATTCTCGATTAATACATTGTAGTTGTGATATATATTAATGCAAGGATTCTAGGCCGATGTAGTTTATTTGAAATGTAAGACAGATATATTTTACTGGTGAAATCATCCGTTTGTTATCACTAGTTATGCTGCTTGAAGCCCTTTACAATACCCTCCTATTTGGCATGCAACCATGCTGTATTTGTAACCACTTTAATGACTTACAGTCTCGAGTAAGCTCTACGGACACGCATCCTTCTTACACAATTACGTTTATGTTCCCATATTTTCACAAATTCGTCATTCACTCACACAACCAGGCATTATACATGTACAAAACCAAACATCATACATGTACACATTCAGACACAATACATGTACACATACAGACATCATACATGTACACAACCAGACATCATGCATGTACACAACCAGACATCATACATGCACACATTCAGACATCATACATGTACACAACCAGACATCATACATGTATACATTCAGACATCATACATGCACACATTCAGACATCATACATGTATACATTCAGACATCATACATGCACACATTCAGACACCATACATGTATACATTCAGACATCATACATGCACACAGCCAGACATCATACATGCACACATTCAGACATCATACATGTACACAACCAGACATCATACATGTACACAACCAGACATCATACATGTACACAACCAGACATCATACATGTACACAGCCAGACATCATACATGCACACATTCAGACATCATACATGTACACAGCCAGACATCATACATGTACACAACCAGACATCATACATGTACACAGCCAGACATCATACGTGTACACAACCAGACATCATACATGTACACAACTAGACATCATACATGTACACAGCCAGACATCATACATGTACACATTCAGACATCATACATGTACACAGCCAGACATCATACATGTACACAGCCAGACATCATACATGTACACATTCAGACAACATACATGTACACAACCAGACATCATACATGTACACATTCAGACATCATACATGTACACAGCCAGACATCATACATGTACACAGCCAGACATCATACATGCACACATTCAGACATCATACATGTATACATTCAGACATCATACATGTATACATTCAGACATCATACGTGTACACAACCAGACATCATACATATACACAACCAGACATCATACATGTACACATTCAGACATCATACATGTACACATTCAGACATCATACATGTATACATTCAGACATCATACATGTACATAACCAAACATCATAAATGTACACAACCAGACACCATACATGAACACATTCAGACACCATACATGTATACATTCAGACACCATACATGTATAAAACCAGACATCATGCATGTACACAACCGGACATTATACATGAACACAACCAGACATCATACATGTACACACTCAGACACCATACATGTGCACATTCAGACATCATACATGTACACAACCAGACATCATACATGTACACATTCAGACACCATACATGTATACAACCAGACATCATACATGTACACAACCAGACCCTATACATGTACACAACCAGACATCATACATGTACACATTCAGACATCATACATGTATACATTCAGACATCATACATGTACACAACCAGACACCATACATGTATACATTCAGACATCATACATGTACACAACCAGACACCATACATGAACACAACCAGACACCATACATGTACACAACCAAACATCATAAATGTACACAACCAGACACCATACATGTATACATTCAGACACCATGCATGTACACATTCAGACACCATACATGTACACAACCAGACATCATGCATGTACACAACCAGACATCATACATGTACACAACCAGACATCGTGCATGTACACAGCCAGACATCATACGTGTACACAACCAGACACCATACATGTACACAGCCAGACATCATACATGAACACAACCAGACATCATACATGTACACATTCAGACATCATACATGTACACATTCAGACACCATACATGTACACAACCAGACATCCATGCATGTACACAACCAGACATCATACATGAACACAACCAGACATCATACATGTACACAACCAGACATCATACATGTACACAGCCAGACACCATACATGCACGCATTAAGACATCATACATGTACACAACCAGACACCATACATGTACACAACCAGACACCATACATGTACACAACCAAACATCATAAATGTACACGACCAGACATCATACATGTATACATGCAGACATCATAATGTATATATTCAGACACAATAACTATACACAACCAGCATCATACAAGTACACAACCAGACACCATACATGTACACATTTAGACACCATACATGTATACATTCAGACATCATACATGTACACATTCAGACATCATACATGTACACAGCCAGACATCATACATGCACACATTCAGACATCATACATGTACACAGCCAGACATCATACATGTACACAACCAGACACCATACATGTACACAACCAGACACCATACACGTACACAACCAGACATCATACATGTACACATTCAGACATCATACATGTACACATTCAGACACCATACATGTACACAACCAGACATCCATGCATGTACACAACCAGACATCATACATGAACACAACCAGACATCATACATGTACACAACCAGACATCATACATGTACACAGCCAGACACCATACATGCACGCATTCAGACATCATACATGTACACAGCCAGACATCATACATGAACACAACCAGACACCATACATGTACACATACAGACATCACACATGCACACAACCAGACATCATACATGTACACAACCAGACATCATGCATGTACACAACCAGACATCATACATGTACACAGCCAGACATCATACATGTACACAACCAGACATCATGCATGTACACAACCAGACATCATACATGTACACAGCCAGACATCATACGTGTACACATTAAGACACCATACATGCACACATTCCGACTTCTTACATGTACACAACCAGACATCATACATGTATACATTAAGACGCCATACATATATAACTTTTGCAGTGTCTGTGTATTTTTTATTACAATTGTCCTTGGAAGTTAATTTAATCTGCCCTCCTTTTAAAGTCCATCGCCCCCCCCCCCCCCATTTTTTCATCATTTGTATTTTGCGGAGATGTTGGATGAGATATTTCTTAATTAGGTCACTTTGCTGATTGGCCACTATGATAAACGTTTTTGGCATATATATGTTCGCCCTTTTTTTGCCCACTATTGTAAACTAGTTAAGTCGCATAAATGCCTCTTTAAGACGTATTAACGTTAGGTCACTGTCCTTGATGTTATTAATTAGGTCACGGGGTGGTTCTGCCTCATTTGGTCGCCGTTTTGTCACGGGGTTGTGCGGTTGGGTCGCCGTGCAGTGGGGTTTGGGGAACTTGGTCTAGTATTGGTTGCGCTTCATTCAGTCTCATACAATAACCGCTATTATATAATTTCTTTGTGAAGCTGGGTCATCCTGCATGTTTTCGGCGGGGACTTAGATTTTTAATTGTTTCTTCGGTTTATGTGTGGGCATTGCTCGGTGTAGCCTATCATTTTAAAATATATAGGTCAAGTCGTAGGCGTGCCTCTTTAGGTCGCATAACGTTTGGTCACTGTCCTAAGTGTTTTAAACTATGTCACACCCAGGGGCTGTTGTGCCTCATTGGGTCGCCGTTTTGGCATGGGTTAGTGTGGGTATTGCTCAGGGTAGTTGTGTTGTGGTGTTTTTGATTTCTGTACTCGGCTGGTTAGCTGGAAGTACTACCTTCCCTGTCGGATTTTCTCATGCCTTTTTTGAGTAGATGAAGTAGAAACATGTTTCGGCTCCTGAAAACTTCTGAAATCATCATGTTTAAACTCTTGGTATAAACCAACCTTTTGCATTTGCCTGTACTCGATGCATTTTATTATAATTTCTTGCCGTTTGGGGTCGGATACAGTATTAGGTGACAATGTTAACTGTGTAACAGGATAAAATGTTTATATTATGTTTCAGTTTGACTATGGTACCGACTTGTGTATAAAGTTTTGTCTTTCATTGCCTTTTTATGTGCATTTCAACCAGCCAATTTGCCGATATATTTGTTATATGTTTCAGTTTGAATCTGTCTATGTTTCAGCTTGTCAATGTCATCGTATTGGTTCTAGTAGAGAAGATTGTAATCAGAATACAGGAAGATGTGAATGTCGTCATGGTTACGATGGACATAAATGTCATCGATGTAAAGAGACTGGGAAGCAAGTAGAAGGTGGTGGATGTGCTGGTGGTATGTACGATGTAATACTCTGTCCCAGTCAATATAATACATATTATACATTCAGGTCCTTTTACAAGGAAGATCGATGATCATTTTGTTAAACAACTACTCCATTAATCGGCCACAATTGTGTGACCTAGTTATACGTGATTTAGTCTTCAATTATTTACCAATGATTGGTCGATCAAGTAGTGGTCCAGGGCACGTATTCATAAAGCTCCTAAGGGGAAATATTCCTTAGGTTGATTATTTACCTGAGGTTTTATATAAATTCCCTTAGTTTTATATGATTTCACCTTAGATATTTGAAACAACCTTAAGTCTTCATATTCAGATATCTAAGGTGAAATCATATAAAACTAAGGGAATACCTATAAAACCTAATGTCAATAATCAACCTAAGGAATATTTCCCCTTAGAAGCTTTATGAATACGGGCCAAGCTATGAGTGCTCCTGCATTGAATGCTCTAGTACATAGTGGTGATGTTATGAATGACCTAGCTTTGAAAGGTCATTGCAACAGATGGACCGGCAACAAATTACCATGCAAATGATGACATCGACCATGCGTGCTTGCAGGCATTTGAAGTTCTGCAAATATTAGTCAAATAAGTAGTGGTAAAACCAGGATAGATTATATAATTATGAATGGTCGACATAAATATTGGCCATGAATGTTTGAGCCTTCAGTATTAATTAATCAAATATTAATTTTTCACACGTTAAAACGAACATGGTCTGTTAATGTCAAACATTAATTTGTGTAAGTAGTTTGTCAATTTGTATTTGATAATTACCTCGTAGTTCGGAAATGGCAATAACTATTATGGTTTCTTGATAACTAACTGAAATGTTCGGTGATCGGGCGATATGATACAGGTGAGCAACAATGGGTGGTGGAAATTCTGTAGCTATGATCTCTTTATTAGCTGTGATAAACATTATATTTTATTACAACAGCTCAGTACCTATATAGTTTATGCTTTTATATTGATAGCTATCTGGCTATGGTACACAGAAACTGTGTGTTGTTGTATGCACAAGATAATAACATTTGCAAGACTTTCACTAGTATTTTTCTAGTACCGGGTGTCAAGTTTTCATTTGATACAATTGAACGTGGATTGCTCATTATGTAATGTAGCTGTCTACGTTGGGATACTGTGTCTCATCGTAGTGTGCAATTTTACCTTTTGTTTTATTGAAACGATTCATTGCAGGATGAATGTATTGGTGATATCCCTCTATCTGTTAACATCTTTCCAAGTTCTGTGGCAGCTAACATCCCTCTTCCTAGCTCTGAATCTTCTAAAATCACTCTACTATGTTCTGTTGTTTTATTGTAAGCTGATTATATCGATCCTGTGAATACTGGTTTTATAGACAATTTCTTCATGGCTAATTTAAAGCAATATAATATTCGTGTCAATACAACCACATGCACTAGTACAAAAATGTAATCAATAATAAAGATATGTGGTACTCATTGGTAAAGCGAACTATTATATTCTGATGATACTATGTTTACATATGTAAGAGAATGCTTGACCCACAACCCTATCCCAAACCTATTCCACAATGATTTATGATTTGTGTAATATAGAGGCACCATGTGACATTTAGAGTTGTTCGTGATGTTTCTGTAGTATTGTTGCTGTTGTTGTTGTTGTTGTTGTGTCTCCATCCAAACTTCGTCATTAAAGCACCCACTCATTTTGCCATTGCAACAGTTCGGTATATGTGTGTAATAATCCAATTTATTCAAACTGTATTTGAAAACAAATGCTGCATGCACTTTTACAAATATTGAATGTAATAATGGATTAGATAACATGTTTTAAATTCTAAAATAATTCATGAATCTCGAAATTAAATTATATACTGGATCTGAGAAATACTGACAACAGATAGTTTGACTTTTATTTACTACAAACACTCTCTGTAAGAGTAAATATTTTAAAACAATCATTTAGTTGCTAAAATCTGACATGATCGTATAAGAAATAATTTAACACATAATTAGACTTTCCGTGAAGTCAACATAATCAGTAATATCTATAACGAAGAGAACTGAAAGAAAAAAAGAGAGTTAATTTCAGTTAATTTAGACTGCAATTTACTGCATGAATAGTACACAATTAGTTTTTTTTATATATCAAGCACTAGACATACAGAGCCATTCAGTTGTAATCTAGGCAGTTTTATTTCAATGCATTTTTCCTAGAATTTATAATTTCATTTATAAATTTGAAGCTTGCTTTTCTAAAGTAGTAATTGGTTTTTGGTGTACATTTCATTAACTGTATCTGAAATAAAAAAATTTTAACTGCATACTGTAGTAATTAACTTTGAATGGTTGTTTCCTCTGTGAAATTGTATGATTTTGTCTGAATAAATGTCATAAGATATCATATTACTCTTTTAACATGATTTTACTATTCTATTACGCAAAGTGTGGATATAGTTTTAGGTATATATATACACATCATTTCAATTTTGCAAAGCTTATTCTGTTTTAATGATTGTGCCTATATAACCAGTATTGTTTTGCATTCAATATGTTCGCTGAAGTTTTGTTAAAAATCATTTCATTATAAGTCATCATCTTTCATCAATCATCGGGTTCAAATAATGTACTAACTTCATTTCCCAAACAGAAAACATCTTTAAAGTTAATTAACGATATGCTATCCATTTTTTTTGCAATTCGGTAATAGTTACTTTTTGTGTTCATGTACATTAGGTCTGACTTAATGCGTATGGAACGTGATATGTTTTATAACATATACTGGATTCTGGGTCAGTCATGATGCAGGTCAATTATGGCGCTTGGTCAAATCAAATGAAACCCTTTGGAATACTCAAAATACTAGTTCACAATTTTGACCTGATCTTTACAAAAACGACAATTGTCGTGATCCTAGGTCAGGATCCCTAAGATATTTGGGTTCAGCTCTATAAAATCAAAACCAAAGTCGCTCTTGGAGCTTTAAATCACGGACACGATCCAAGTCAGAGAAGAACTGTTTCAACAATCAATCTCAATTAATTAATTATACATACAGCTCCTCCAACATGTGACTACATGTATTACTGAATGACGTTTTGATTTGTATTGACGTTCTTCTTTAACTATTTGTGTACTTGTTAATGTGTAGGCAGGATTAACCACTTTAACTTTATAAATGTTCTGATGTGCTTGTTACTGGCAGATTATGTAGTGTTTATTTTTGGTTTACAATTCAGGTCAGGAAATAGAATGCGGTCTGCTCAAATGTCGATATGGTGCCACTTGTCACAAATACTATACTATCCCACAATGTATCTGTGAATTTAAATGTTCTACGAGCGAATTCCCTACTATGGGTTTTGTGTGTGGAACAAATAGACAGACATACATAAGTGAATGTAATTTATACAAAGACTCATGTCTTAGACAAGTACTGATACAGGTCGATCATTATGGCGCTTGTAAAGGTAGGCAACCCGAGAATGTGTAGATCTAGTTAGGACATTATGCATAAAGAAGTACAGGAAATGACATAATCAGACCCCTTTCATTACAAATACTCTACTCAACTAATTATATCTGTCTATATTCTTAGTCCCATTCTCTGTTCACAACTTTGATCTGATCTATGAATTCTTAGTTTGTTATTATTCTATGTTTTAAGATGTGTATGTGTGAACGGGTGTGTGTTAGATTAACAACATAATTTTTATGATGTTCATCATGAATCATGTGCTACTTATTTGTGTACTAAATGTCTTTAAGATTTGTGACTATATGATTTAAGTTTCACTGGATGTGTATGTAGTGCTGTGTAATGTATCAAATGCCACCTCGAGAAGACTAACGTGTACAAGTATTATATATAGTAGTCAGTGCTACTTACTGAATAATACACACACTGTGCTTTCCTGTTTGAGACAGTAAATGGCAATAGAAATTAACCAACGACTTAAAAATCCACATTGGTATTTACTTGCAAAATTACAGAATCAATGTTTGTACATACAATGTATGACATGCCTGGTTCATGGTGTCTTGTGTTTGTAGCGAAACTGAAATAACTTCATGTGCTTAAGTGATATAGAAGCTAGTATGTTTACACTGTTTACAATAACAATATTCTTATATAGAAGGATTATAAAAACGGTACACTATATTTTATATGATAGATTCACTGACATTGAGTCCGACGGATGTCCCGTATACACCAACAAGATCACGGAAAACTACTCGTCATATACAAGCCAGCAACTACATGACACCAGGCAAGCCAGGGCCAACATCTGGACCCCCTGTACACGTGGACTCCAGTAAATACGGTACATTTTTGTTAACTTTATTTTAAAAAATCAATTCAAACATACGAGCAAAGGCTCTCATACTAATATTCCCCTCTTTTATTGTTTTGGTTTGTCCCTTTTGCTGGGAGAGCAACTTTTTAAATTAGATCACTATGCGGTTATGCCTTGTTCGGTCGCTGGGGTCATCTCATTGGCTTATTCTGGAGCAACATGTATGTAGAGATATGTAATGTTATTTCCCGCCCAATTCCTCCCTTGCCCATTATTTTAAACTAGTTCAAGTCGTATGGGTGCCTCCTCTGTAGGTCGCATTATCGTAAGGTCACTGCCCTTGGTGTTTTTAACTAAGTCACGGGGTGATTGTGCCTCATTTGGTCGCCGTTTTGGCATGGGTTTGTGCGGTTGGGTCGCCGTGCAGTGGGGCCTTGGGGAACTTGGTCAGGTATTGGCTGTGTTTCATTTGGTCTCATGCAATAACCGCTATTCTAAAATGTCTTTGTGAAATTGGGTCATCATGCATTTTCAGGCGGGGACTTGGACTTTCAATTGTCTCTTTGGCGTATATGTGGGCATTGGTGTAGTTGTGTTGTGGTGTTCTGATTTATGTACTCGGCTGGTTAGGTTGAGTGCTACCTTCCCTGTCTGATTTCCTAATACCTTTGTATTAGCTATAGTGTAAATCTTTTATAAACAATAACCACAACTTATTGGCAATTGTAAACCGTATACAAGTTAAAAGTTAGTATACTTTAATTGAAACATTTGGCCAATCAATGTTTATTACAAATCTTAAACAGTTATATAATAGGAATTATTGCCAATGATAATTGCTTTAAAGTTTAAATGAATACATGTAACACAAGCTCCATGAATACAATGTAGTATTGATTATTTTTACTGTTTATTACAAGCCCAGTTTATCACAAAATCTAAATGCTCCATGTGCGAGGTACTGTACCATCAGGTAACACAAGCAGCTGTCATTATCATGTAGAATAATAACTCGCTGGACTGACAAACTACATCCATGAATGACAAAGTTTTACATGCTGAACTAAGACGACTGTTTTCTTATTATATTTAATCTTTGAATGTTTATGTTTAGAGTAGAATACGAGGGTCATTCAATATATAATGCAAACTATCAAATATCTTTTTACAAATGCTATTAATCATTAAAACACAGACATAATCATTTACAGTAGTCTTTCGTGTGGTCAATGAGCCACTTTGGTCATTTCGATAGGCCTTCTATCCCCGTTGCTAGTCAACTTCGCACATGCACTTCTAACGACTTGGCCACGGTCTATTCCTGTGTATTCATTCCAATTAAAATTAGCAACTCGAATTCGTATGTAATTGTCGTCTTGTTTCCGGGTGATGAGAACTTATCTACTTCTCATCTGCAGTTCAAAGTATGAATACAATGTTTTGTTCTGCCACACAGAAGCACTAAAACATGCCGGTATCGGTTTTGATGGACGTTATGTCTGTTATGACGTCAAACGATGGGGCATCTTCCGAGAGAAACCCTTGTCAATTCTAATCTGTTCAGCAAATTCAAATGAAAAGAGCCTAAACTGCTCTTCGATTACTTGGCTATTTCTTCGCATGTAAATATTGTGTTTGCTTTAAGAACAATACGTCATTTTTCTGTTATGTATGGCTTCGTTACGCCGATATTCCGTCCTGCACGGTGCTATTCTTTAATTGTAATTTTGTAGGCCTTATTTTCATTTAATTTCCTCGTCCCTTTGGAATATAGAAGAGGACATTTTGACACCAGTCTCTGGTTAAGCAAGAAAAGATCGATTTACTTATGTTTTGGCAACGCTTGATTTTCTTGAAAACTTTGTTTTTCTTGTGACGTTACCGCGTCCACGTTGCGTAAAGTGACGTCGAAGAAAGGCACGCACTGATGACGTCATCGACGTTAAGGTCCTTATTTTTTCTGACCAAACCGAAAATTCGATAAATATTCAGTAGGCGAAATTTCATTGAATTCTCTTGATGCGTTTGAGAGATAATATGTAGTTTGCATTATATATTGAATGACCCTCGTAGGTAGATTGCACTTTAGAGTTTTCAATTGTATTCCGAGTATGCATATTATAAAACTGTATTTTTACAGGTAGGATCGGGGACCTATGTTTGGAAGATAGTTACTGTTTTATCATCAACAGTCACTGTCGACAGGGTTTATGTAAATGTAATGGTGGTTACATACCAACGTTTGAGAATACACAATGTTCAAGTAAATATCATTCTCCGTTTGTTGTTAATACCGTTTTACAATGTTCAATCAGACAACCCAGAGACATGTTTATAATTGTCCGTCTAACAAGTCACGTTATTTTGTTTTTTTACGATGTAGACTCACACAATTTTAACTTGACAGTAGGATTCACAAATGTGCTATTATATTGATTCCCAATTGAATTAATGCCTAGTAGACTCAGCATGTAAGTTACTGTGTTAGTTGTTTGAACGTCTTGTAGCTACTAATTCAATAATCATTCCACATGTTAGTTTTGTTCTGTGATAAGCTATTACATCTCTTGGTAAATATGTGCTTAAAGAATACAGTTAAATCAATAGAGTTTGTCTTAATGTTAAAGAATATGTATACGTCATAGTTGGGGGGGGTGAGTAATTGACAGATTTGCAAAACAATTAACGAGCTGTATACTTTACCGAAGTTCTAATTGCCCACTCAATGAAATATTATATTATGCGATATATTATATCAATATTCTTAAAAGTGTGGGTGTTTTCAGTCCATGCATTATCTCTCGATTTCAAGAAATAAATTACGCATGCATGCATAAAATCATCCATGCTGAACGGTAAGTGCAAAATGGCTTACGTACACGTGGCTCACGAGCCCGCCATGTTTGATTTTTGAAATTACTCGGAATGTATTCTCTGTCAATTGGCTTTAATGAAAAGCATTAATAGTGGCTAATATAAGTAAGGTGGGGCGCACTGAAGCTGTCAGGATGACGAATACCAGCACCCCAATCCAGACATGTACGTCAAAACGTCATTTAAAAACATGTGATATTTATAATAACGTGGGGTTTAGCTCGAATTACTGCGAGAAACATATTTCATATCAATAAATTTGAACAGTATCGGGGTTTTGATTATTTGTATTCTTCTAAAAGCATTTTTTAAACTAATTTATAAAAACACGTGGCCAATCAGAAATTCATTCAATGTATGAATGCATCTTACGTCATGAGCGTGTTCCATATGGCTCATTCTCGCAAAGTGTAGTGTTTTTAAGAAAAAGCCAATCAACAGGGAACAAATTCATACCAAGTATGATAATATGTCAATATGTACACGAGGCCAACGTGCAAAACAGCAATTTTGCACCAATCGTTACGCATGGATGATTTTGCACATGAATACGCCATTTCTGGAAATCGATAGTTTAGTGTGCGGAATGAACAAATAACACAGCCTAAGATTTATTGATATAATATATCAGATGATATAATATTTTTAGGGTGGCCAATTAGAAATTCGAATGTACGTTTTTCGTTATCCAAACATTCCTCATAACGCAACGTGATCCCCCCAATGCTCTATGACGTACGAATAATGAGGTTCATGCTATGTTTTATAAATTTGGGCCTGTAGTTGATCTTTCACATTGTAATATATAAAATAAATTCAGGCCAATTTAAATCGTAATATTGATATGTTCATGGTACTGGAATGCATGTTACACGCCTGATAGTGTTAGTCGCTTGTTTAAATACAGTACATGTATATGACGTACGAACTATTTCAGAGGTGGTGAAGCCACCACGTGTAGACGTTGTTATACCAGAGGAAGTTAATACATGTTCTATGAATCCATGTTTACATTCTGGTGTATGTAAGCTAGATGATAATCTGGGATATCGATGTTTGTGTCAACTCGGTAGAACAGGAACTATCTGCAAGAAACGTACGTTGTTAGCTTTCATTTGTTCTATTATAAAGCTTTGAAGGACTTAGATCACTTACCTATGACATCTCATAAATAACTGATCATGTCCTTCGGTATTGACTTTTCCTTTTGGTGCCGAGGCTCTAGCAGGGACACAACTGTCAACATCCAGTTATCGCTTGAATAAAGTGCATCATTATGATGTTACTGTGTTTGGTTCAGGATAATGACTTACATTTCTAACATGGATATATTACTTCTGACTTTAATATTGTACGATCTTAAATCTTTAGAAAATCAATGATTTAAGAACAATTCTTAACAAAACATGTGTATTATTTATGCTGTACCGTTGATATTGCAGGAACAAGCTTCACCTCTCCGTCATTTTCGGGCTCATCTTATCTGATGCTTCGTCCATTTGGTAATCTGTCTGAAGATTTTTATCTGGATTTATCCTTCCATTCCTTGAATAAAGATGGGATGTTGTTGTTCAGCTCACAAAATGAAGATGGTACTGGACAATATATATCTATTGCTATCAGTAATGGACATGTTGAATTCAGGTAAGTCATAACACAGTTAAATCATTTATGTGGTTCTATGGCAGTGAGTCATGTTTGGAGAATCTTGTATAAAGAAGGTAACATAGGGAAATCACATTGGGTTGGTAATACACGTATGCGGGAGATAGCAATTAATCCTTTCCTGGAATCTATTATTTACACACATGCTGCACAAATATGTTATCGTAAACATGAAGTAACATGAAAAGTTACACGGGTCCCTTGTGTCAAAGCAGAAATTGACCAAACAGTAAGGGCCCACGTTTATCAAGTCTTTATCCCAGTCATAGCATGTGGTGAGATGTTTCCGACAAATATATTTTTATATGTGGTTCTGTGCAGGATAACTGAATTTGGTATCAATCCTTGTTGAGATTAACGTCCAATAGTTATAGATCGGTTGAATTCTGTCGAAGCTATATCTCTGTGGGAGACATGTATATATGCTATTTGTGTTAAAATCGTTCTATTTTGAATTGTACTCGTATTTCAGGTATGACACAGGACATGGTCCTCGCCAAATTCGACACCCTAACGCAATAAGACAAGATCGTAATCACCAGGTGATCGCACAGAGGACACAGAATAATACCATACTCATAGTGGATAATGTGAAATCTATTGCTGCTGTACCCAAATCCACGGAACCATATCTAGATTTGTCTGGCAAACTTTATGTGGGATTCGTTCCTCAAAACTTTAGCTTGTAAGTTATCAATATTTCATATCAATTTATAAAGTTTTGGTCCTTTTACTAGGATCATGAATGTTCAACTGATAATAAATACCCAGCTTATTAATTTACATCCATATGAATACTAATAGTTTTAAGTCCATAACCTACCAAGGGGTTGTTGTCTTACAATAGAAATTTTGTAGGGTAATTGTAACTAGGATGTCATTCGCTCCGGCGTCTTGTGAGAAACAGGGGAATAATTCCTAATTAAGATTTTGTTCAATCGCTTTATATCGCACATTATTGTTAAATACGTTGTATATATAACAAATATCACAGTAGCTGTTCAAAGAGTTATCCTCCCATGTATACTAAATATGACAACATTCAATATAATAGTTGTAAGATTTACCGCTGAACTTAGAATCGTAACGTCGTAAGTACAAGATCAATATTTTGGGAGAAAAAGAAAAAACTGTTTGAAATTTACTCTTTACTTACGGAACAACGAGCTTTTACTACTTCATTTTGGTAAACATGACAAGTACAGCACTGAGTCTCTTTTTTAGAGTTAGACTCGGTGAGTTGTATCCTCGTTGACTTTATAAAAACGTAATGGTTTAAGGAATGATAAATAGGATAATGTTCGGTTTCTTTTTTCAGTATATTTGAAAAGGTTGGTGTGAACCTAGGGTTTGTGGGATGTTTAAATCGATTGACAGCTGGTCAACCCGGCAATGCTCAAATGTACGACATATCATACCCTAGTCCGACATCCTATATACTGGATGGCTTGGAAGTTGGTAAGTGTGAACACAAATAATACATATCCATTTCTAAGCGGAAGAATTTCAGTGTACGGCATACATGCTATACACAGCCCTCCAAAAGTTCCTTCACACTCTTCAAATTATATGATATACTTCGATTGATTTACACATATGTAAAATACATCAAGTTTATGGCTGTTAAATAATGACATGATACTAAGCAAATAAGAAAATGATAAAAAAACCAATCATTTTCAAAAGTTTTGAATTAAAATTATGAGGTAAACGACATTATCCATAATTCCATGAAAAATCATAGTACTGACGCTCACTGTGTGAGCAATAAATAATGTGGTTATCATCAAATAAGTTTTATCGCTTACCACCTTTGTATTAACATTGTCAGTTGTTTGCAAAGGTCTAATTGGCCTGTTGGTTGCCAGAACCCTGAAGCTGAAACACAGACGCAATGTCAAACCATAAATTTGCCCCTGCTTTTAAGCCTGTCAACTTTGGTTATCTGTCTAAACTCAATATTTAATGTTTCTGCTTCAATTCTGCTTCAATTTGTTAAATGATGTTGACTAGATTGCATTGTATCAATATTACGACCCGGGGAGGTTGGTCCATACCATTACACAGTCTCTTGAAAAGTTCATGTAATCATTGCAAATCAATCCGTCTGGTATTAAACTAACAATAACAGTGCCTCTGAACGACATGCATCACCAAAACATTGCATTCCCTCTATGAAATCTAGGTGTGGCCATCAAAAACTCTGGTTGAAAGTTCGATATGGATACCACACGACTACACAATCTGGACGAATACTTTTACCGCATCTCCTACACTCATTTACATAATTATTACTATTAAACAAGTTATTTTTGCTCTCATTGATCATCAGCAACATACACAGAACCGAACTTGTTGCGCTGTTACATTCTGTGTTATCAGTGAGTAAGCAGAGACTAGATATGAGCTGTGTTGTCATTAAGCATGGTAATGGTCAATATCCGCATATCTTCAACCAGATTGTGTGATGTCCACAGCTTGATTTCGTGGAGGGAATGTGATGTTATGGTGTTGCTTGTCTTCAGAGACACTGGTACTGTTAGTTAAGTGTCCGACGAGTTGATTAACAATGATTACATGGACTTTTGAAGAGACTGTGTAATGGTATCGAACCACCTCCCCAAAGTCGTAATATTGATACCACGAGTTCTTGCCCACAAGATTACGAAAATTGAAACAGAAACGTTATATATTGAGTTTTGACAGGTAACCAAAGTTGACAGACTTAAATTCCGCAGCAAATGTATGGTTTGCATTGCGTCTGTGCTTCAGCGCCAAGATTCTGGCAACACACAGGCCAATTAGGGCATTGTCCATGAAACGTGACGGAATAATGGTTTTAGAAGAAACAAACAACTAACAATGTTAATAGGAAGGTGACAAGTGACAAAAAATTAACCCAGTTGATGATACACACATTATTTATTGCTCGAACACTTGAGCGCCAGTATATGATTTTTCATGGATTTATGGATAATGCCGTTTTTATTACTTACTTTCTTAGAACTATGTCATTATTTAACAGCAATAAACTTTATATATCTTACAAAACTGTACATATGGGTTAATCAATGGAAGTAAATCATATATTTTGAAGATTGTGAAGGAACTTTTGGAGGGCAGTGTATGTCGTTATTGGTATCTACAACTCATGAAACACTGATAAGATGAAGTTAACATTTAAAATAGTGCCAAAGCTGTATGACGTAAATGGTATTATACAACTCGTAAAATTCTGAAAATATGAATACTTAGAAACAGTTTCGTATTGTATAAGGATACTCATATACACGTTTGAAAATACATGTTATTAGCATCCGTTAATTGTCATTCAATAGTTTGTGTGTGCATTGTTGTTACAACAACATTTGATATTGTAGGTACCTGCAGTGATAACCCATGTATGAGTCTACCATGTGAGAATGGAGCTACATGTATGATGTTGAATACAGATACGTACGAATGTCTCTGTGCTAAGGGTTACACAGGTAACAGTCTTTTTGTATAATCGTATAACTTGATGTGTTTGGAAATGAATGGTATAATACAGATAATATGGATCCTGACATATTTGTACAATTGTGCATCTCAGATTCTCACTAACGTTTGAGTGAAATGGGTATGCCATGCTGTTCGATATTTACACATGCGATTATAAATTGTAAAGTCAATCAAGTATCCTTTAATCTATGAGATTGACCAACATTTCTACAAATTATTGCAGGATCTGAGTGTGAAGCACCAATTGATATCTGCACAAATTCTCCATGCCATCCAAGTGCCACATGCAGTCTGTCCGACTCGGGAGCATTTTTGTGTCATTGTCCAGAAACTCGTGAAGGAGCATACTGTGAATACGGTAAGTAGGCCAACCATTATATATTACAACCTGGCTTATTCTTCATTGCTAACTCAATACACTTATACACTTAACTTGTAATTTATCAATCTTAGCATTCATTCTGATATTCCTAGGAAAAACAAAATTACATTATATGTCAGGGAAACTTCTGTTTGTTTGTATCAAATACTTAATATTTCGTGATATATCGGGAGTGGTTTATGGACGGGGTACATATTTGCTTAAACAAAATTATTTGCAGTTATTAAAAAACACAAACAATAGTTTATACAATACAATATGTGCTTCAAAATCTTCGTTTATTAAACATCGTATGTAAGGGATTGGGCCGATAACCGCATCGGAAGCTATTGAGGGTAAAGGTTGGTTACATGTAAAATACACATAATGTATAATTTGGTTTAAATCAATTACGACTGACATTTACAACGTATCAGTTCATATTGCGTAACATTGTAACACCGAGTGGGTACAAGTTATTACAAGAGGTAAATAGATAACAGTATTTGAGAGAATATACATGTAAATTAAGTATTTACAAAAGCACATGCTGTATATGCTGTATATGCTGTATATGCTGTATATGCTGTATATGCTGTACATGCTGTACATGCTGTATATGCTGTACATGCTGTACATGCTGTATATGATGTATATGCTGTACATGCTGTACATGCTGTATATGCTGTACATGCTGTATATGATGTATATGCTGTAAATGATGTATATGCTGTACATGATGTACATGCTGTACATGCTGTATATGATGTATATGCTGTACATGCTGTACATGCTGTACATGCTGTATATGCTGTACATGCTGTACATGATGTATATGCTGTACATGCTGTACATGCTGTACATGCTGTATATGCTGTACATGCTGTATATGCTGTATATGCTGTACATGCTGTACATGCTGTATATGATGTATATGCTGTATATGCTGTACATGCTGTATATGCTGTACATGCTGTACATGCTGTACATGCTGTACATGCTGTATATGCTGTATATGATGTATATGCTGTACATGATGTACATGCTGTACATGCTGTACATGCTGTACATGCTGTATATGATGTATATGCTGTATATGCTGTACATGCTGTATATGCTGTATATGCTGTACATGATGTACATGCTGTACATGCTGTATATGATGTATATGCTGTATATGCTGTACATGCTGTATATGCTGTATATGCTGTACATGATGTACATGCTGTACATGCTGTATATGCTGTATATGCTGTATATGCTGTACATGCTGTATATGCTGTATATGCTGTATATGATGTATATGATGTACATGCTGTACATGCTGTACATGATGTATATGATGTATATGCTGTACATGATGTACATGCTGTATATGATGTATATGATGTATATGATGTATATGCTGTACATGCTGTACATGCTGTATATGCTGTTCATGCTGTACATGCTGTATATGCTGTATATGATGTATATGCTGTATATGCTGTACATGCTGTACATACTGTACATGCTGTACATGTTGTATATGATGTATATGATGTATATGCTGTATATGATGTACATGCTGTACATGCTGTACATGATGTATATGATGTATATGCTGTACATGATGTATATGCTGTACATGCTGTATATGCTGTATATGATGTATATGCTGTACATGTTGTACATGCTGTATATGCTGTATATGATGTATATGCTGTATATGCTGTACATGCTGTATATGCTGTACATGCTGTACATGCTGTATATTCTGTATATGCTGTACATGCTGTACATGCTGTATATGCTGTATATGATGTTTATTTAGTTTCAAACACCATTGCTGTGTACCGTATCTATATTTTACATGACTAACGATATCAGTTTCTTTGGCTTTCAATACTGTCATATGTTGTACTACAGAGAAGTTAGCTGCTACAGAAGTACCCGAGTTTCACGGTGATTCCTATATCGTGATGCCAGTGTCTGAGAACCTTTCCTCTCAGTCTGACATTGATGTATGGCTACTAACAACATCAGAAAACGGTAAAGTCTCTCTACACAATAAGTATTCTTTATCTTTTACACTGGCCTCTTGTTGGTCATACTGCGATTAAAAGGTGACACCTTTAAGTAAGAAATGAAAACACTAAAATATGTGTGTAAAAATCAAGTGACCGACGCACACTGGCCTTACTATGTTTCATGTATTACAAACTTGCTATATTTTGGGTGTCTGGTGCAGATTGTGGTTGTAGTCAATGCTGTTATTCAAGGTATCACGCTCTACATGTTAAGGGGGACAAGCATGATGTCGTTTTATTGTTTTTGCATTCTCTGTTGCTGTCAAGATCAATAGAGTGACCAAATACAAAGTTTGAGCACATTCTACTACATACTAGCTTTTGTACTACCATTCAATCAAGAACTGAAATGAATACTTTCAATTGTGTATATGATTTGTGTTTCAGGCATGATTCTGTTCTCAAGTCAATATCTAGGTGGTAAAGGCGATTACTTATCATTGAATATTCTCGATCTTTACGTGGAGTTACGGTTTGATCTCGGTGATTCACCGGTTATTATCAGGTAATTTGACACCTACATAATTATTGGTCTGCATTCAGGTGAATCTAACTTCTCGCAAGTTCATAGATAGTGTATGTTGAACTACTGTAGGACATGATGACATAATCGCATCAATAGTCTTCAGAATCAGTCATCATTTTGCTGGTCAATTGGTCTTTTGTTAAGTGATAAGTTTAATTGAATTAAACTATCCGAGTATTGGTTGTGGAATAGAAATCAATATTTATTTAAGTTATACTCCGACACGCTCACTGACTCCTTTCAAAAAGTGTACATTATTTCTGTAAATGTAAACTTTTGTGAGACATTTACTCAGACAATGATTGGTCAATTTAAGCTTCAAACTATTTCAGATTAGCATGGTTACATTCATGAGCAGTTAAATAAACGTCACAGCTGATTGCCTGAAAAATACACTAAGACGGATTAATATGAGCGTGCTACTGTAAACTGATCAAATTTGCAGTATTGAATTTTAATTAGGTTCTAGGTTAAACTTATTAATAAAACCAAAGAAATGCAGCATTAAATTTTAATTAGTCATTAGTTGAATTTAATGATAAAACCAAATAATTACAATTTATCTGCACCCTAACAATAATGAATATTAAAGAACAAATGCTAATCACCATTGCTGTCCACAAAGTTGGGAGCAAAATCCATCAAAATTGAATGATTTTACATTATTGGTTATCAGTAGGAATACAGCAATACAATAAAAAAAAGTATAAACAGTTTGTAACATACCTTGTGCAACCAACAAACAAATCTGAATTATTATTATACAAAGTTCGAAAGCAGTTATAACTTTCTATTTGTTTTTCTGAACACAGTTGATGCCACTTAGAATCAATCGAATTCAACACAATGCTGTAGTTTATATCAATAAATATAACCCTATGAAAATGAATGGTTAAACTTTAACATGTGTCAATTAATTATGATGCTATTATAATACATTTTAATATCTATAACATACACTTAAATATGTGTTAATTAACATCAACAAAGCAGTTTCAAATATGTTATAAGAATCGCCTAAAACATTCTTGTTTGGAAATAAACATTTATAAATATTTTCATGATACAAATGACAATCGACTATTGTGTTTAATAACCAAATGGATACAAATGAAATACACATACATACCTTGTGCATCAAGATTTAATCCTTAAATGTGGAAATGATTGCTTTTGTAATCTTAGCTTTAATGTGATGCATTAACAGTTTCATGTGTTTTACTCATTCTATATGACAGTTAATCTGTTGTTGGGTGTGTTAGGCCAAGGTTATTATGTTTCTTAGAGTCATATTTTCTAAAATTATAAATATCTTATGATCATGAATTGTGCCGGAGTAGATTGTAATAATCATTGTCTCTCTGGAGATCATTTAACTTTTTGTCGGGAGTATAAGACAGATACATTACAAGTTTTTGATAAAAAATGTCCTCTTACAAGCGTTATAGGGTGGTTTTGTAAAGACAAACAACTAACTATCCTCGGCTTCGCCTCGGACAATTTCTTGTTGTCCTTACAAAACTATCCTATAACGCTTGTAAGAGGACACTTTTGATCAACAACTAGTACTGTGTCTATTACTTATTGTAAATATTGGTGTTTTACTGTGGTTTACGTTGTATTGTGTTTATCTAGGAGTTCATCTAAACTTGAGCTGAATACTTGGCACAGAATTAGTGTGAAGAGACTGGATAAGGAGGCAGATCTAACCATAGATGATGGTACACCAAGTCATGGTGGCTCTCAGGTAACATCGTCACATTATCAATAACAAATACAAACAATATCAATGTGGAAAATATAATGTAAACGTCATATTACAATCATTGTAATGAATAATGGCATCCCAACCGCATTGAACAGTGTGTCACACCAACATTGTCACATGACATAATTATATAGAAATGCGATATAGTGTAAAGGTTGTACCAATATTAATACAGTACCATACGATTATCATTTTTTATGAAAACTTGTATACATATAGATGTTTTTACACAAATTGATTTCATGCTACCATATGTATGATAAGTTAGATGGATTCATGCTGATTGGACGGTCAGATTATTAGGCACTTCCTTGTTGATCTGGTGTGAACCCCGGGTGAGGTGTATGGTCAATCATGTATACTCATTTAAGTCGGATATTTGTTACATGCTCATATCATGGCATGTTATGGGGATAATTGCCATACGATCATGTTAAGTCGGGTAGTGTTTTATGTAACAGTTTATCTAATGATCTTAATATTTGATGGCTACTAACTATATTATGTATGTTTGACAGGGATTACTAACGGAGCTTCAATTTGCTGGTAGTCTTTATGTTGGTGGATATAATGATATAACTAATGTACCACCAGACTCCCATATCACACACAAGTTTACTGGTGTCATACAAAGGGTATGTATCTACAAAGGCAATTATAACACATGTTTATCAAGTGCACAAATGTTGCAGTTAACACGTATTCACAACTGCATTCATATTAATCTAGATTCATTTACCAAGGTAAATATCTAGATTTGTCAGAACTATCATAAATGATACCTTATGTGTTTGTATAGTTTGTATATTAGGTTAATGTTATTGATAGTAGTAGATGTATGTACACTTACGCACACTCCCAACGCAACACCTATATTTTCTTGATTTCTCGACTATTAGTAAATGGATCTGGTTCAAAATTTGGCTGTGAAAAAAATATTACTCGTTGAATGTCTTCCAGAATTTTTGAGTAAATAAAGAAAGATAAAAATAAAACGGAATAATAAGAATTACTGTAAAATGAAGTCACAAAAATGGCGACATGTGAAAATACTGCATGACGGAGCTTTCGGTCTCATAGCAAGTAAAACTACAGAATAACATCATACCAAAGATGTCACTATCCTCCAAGTATGCCGATTTCAATATTATTTTTAACTAACTGAAATGAGATGTGTATCCTACCAATGAGACGTCAACCAACCCTACTTAACCCTCAAAAACAGGTAATCGTTTAGAAATTTTTGTACGCAACGAAAATATTGATCAGGAAATATGATTTATGGATGTTGCAGATGCATAAATACATCACAAACGACATGGAGAGACATCCAAGATGCTAAGAAACATTAACTGTAATATCGTTATTCGATCATTTTACTGTGATGAACCTTTTAGTAAAAAGTTCACCCAGTTTTTCAACATTTTTCATGCTTATTTCTGTGACTTTTCAATTTACAGTGATGTTACTTGTTGGAAATTATTGTTAACTTGCCATGGTTTGATTTTAATATAAAAGCACAATAACATCAATAAGATATGTATGGATGCGAATGCCAAATTTGAATCAAATCCCATCATAAACAACAGAGCAATTCTGAAAAATATAGGTGTTGCGTAAGGAGTGTGCGTAAGTGTATGTTATGGTCGTTCCACTTTACAGTTTATACGTAATACAAGTTATTGGTGGGTTGCAATGGTAATTTCTTTTTGTATTATATAAGTCAGTCCTCGTATTTATTACTCATTGTAATAATACTATATGATTTGTAGATTTACATAAATGGTGAACAAATAGAGAATCTAATGAGTACAGCTCTGGAGATATACCACGTCACTCAATACACTGGAAAACCATGCTTGTTAAATCCATGCATGAATGGCGGTGTATGCGTCCCCAAACTGGAGAAAGTGGATTGTAAATGTCCAAAACGTTTCATGGGTCAATACTGTGAAAGAAGTAGGTATATGTGTAAATGTGTTTGAGGGCATTGTCATATATGAATCTTTGGAAAAGGATTCATGTTGAAATAAATTGGAATTATTGTTATTTTAATTTGAGGATGAAATTGATAGATATTCCAAAGACAAGTTTATCCACCAAGTATTCGAATATTTGACAACCATGAAGATATTGTGAAGTAAAAGTATGAACATATGGCGTTGTTCTTATCATGTCCTTGATTATGCTACACACTTAATAGAAATAATCGTGAACAAAGAGGTAGCTCGGGTGAAAGTGTCTCCAGTCAAAAACTCGAAAACAATATTTGATGACTTCGGATTTTTTATGTTTTAGTGTAACAGTTTTTGACCTTAAATCAGATCTGACACCACTGTCTGTAGAAATTTTATAGAATTGACATTACATGTACGCCATGCAGGGCAGAGATCGCTCCTCCTGGTTGTTTGTCAAAGGCTGCTTGGCGAAGGTTTTCAAGTTAATCCATTGGACCATGTGATTATAATTTACCGTTAAAAAGTATTTAAAGGGTATTGATTGACAACTGGCGTAATTACAAATCTTTACATCATTTCAGTGGCCGAGAATTTAGAAACTAGTCTACCTGTAAAGTTTGATGGTACAACATATCTGCAATATTATAGTGACATCATTAACAGGTAGAAATACAATGACACTTTATTACTTATAATTAACAATGTAGCTTTTATAATTTTAACATGTACAAGCAATAAAGATACTAGAACATACTCCAATAACATGTATAATATAAAAAGGTATGAGAAAGTCCGACAGGGAAGGTAGCACTGGACCCAACCAGCCGAGCACAGAAATCAGAAACACCACGACACAACTACCCTAAGCAGTGCCCACAGAAACCCAGGCAAAACCGGCGACCAAATGAGACACAACAACCCCGGGGCGTGACCTAGCTTAAAACACTAAGGACAGTGACCTAACGTTATGCGACCTAAAGAGGCACAAATACGATTTGGCCTAGTTAAAATATGAGCAAGGGAGGAACGGGGTGGGAAATAATATTACATATTCCTAGCAATTACAATGAGCGTTGCCCACACATAAGCCGAAGAAACAACCAAAGATCCAAGTCCCCGCCGATAAAATGCAGGATGACCCACATTCACAAAAAAATGATATATAACGGTTATAGCCGAATTAAATGAAGTCAATACTCGACCAAGTTCCCAAAGGCCCAACTGCACGGCGAACCAACCGCACAAACCCGTGCCAAAACGGCGACTAAATGAGGTACAACCACACCCTGACCTAGTTAAAAACACCAATGAGAGTGACATAACGTTAATACGTGTTAAAGAGGCATTATGGGACTTGACCTAGTTTACAATAATGGGCAAAAAGAGGGCGAACATATATTTGCTGACTAATTACAATTGTCAGATACAGGTGATCCAAATCGTTCAATACAAATTATTGTGAAAAATGAACCTGTTTTTATGGATGTAAACTGTAACGATATATTTAAGCTCATCCCAAACTTCGTTCCATTAACTTGTTATTACAATGACTGAATACAAATATTAAAGCAGCATTAAATCTTATTTTATCATTTCAGTAAAAAGGCTCAAAAGACCAACAAATTTCAATTCCGATTTCGCACACATCAGTCCAATGGCATGTTGATATTCCAAGGTCAAGGTCCGACAACAAATACAGATTATTATGCTATTGTAATCAGTGATGGTTATGTAGAAATGGGTTATAACCTTGGTAAACAGAGAAAGGATGAGTTATTACGTATACGCTCGTCAGTTTATGTGAGTGATGGTAACTGGCACACAGTGCACGCTGAAAGGTAAGTGTTGTCAACGTATCACATTATGTCAGTCTTAATTATGTGCTAACTGGTATATCAACCTACATCGTTCGTCTTGATACATAATGCATGGTAAGAGAGACTTCTGAGACAAGTATTGATGTTGATACACTACGCATGTGCAAGTCAATAAATCAGTATTAAATAGTATGTATGTTTGTAGCTCTTTTCAATTACATAACTGATATTTTGCTGAACAGGTGTTTAGCATATTTCTGCACAAACGCTGCTGCACACCAAGTGGTTTAGTTAAGATGTACATAACGTTTTTAACCTCCTCTTATATTTTGCACATGTTTAGGTTTCTAGAAGTAAAATTTATATTGCGTGTTTAGATTTCGGACATGTATACATGTACACTGAGCGGCAATGAAAACGCAACACTTACATAGTACAGCATAACATATTTGATAAGTATGTAAGCATCGCGAAGTTTTGTCATAAAATAGATATATGCAAGTGACACATGAATATCACTTCGAATCAGAAAAAGTTGTTTAGCAACATAGTTTTTTACCAGTTGTTCTGGGGTCAGTATAAAACAGAAAGACGCATTTTTTAATCTTTTAAAACCACATCCAGGAGCGATCCATCGTGTGCATATACGGCGTATTAATCGTATGAAACGTTCATTCAATGCTAGCGGGATGTTGTGCCGTTGATGCAGAAGGGCTATGTAAACTTCAGGTACTTTTAAGGGGCCTTTACACTATTTCGCGCACACCCACTAAAATAATAAAACCTGGTCTATTTTTTATGGTCAAAGGGAGATAATCTTGGAGTAATAAATGATTAAATAATTAACTTGGCAGTTTCTTAATAACACCGCTTCGAATCTTGCGCCTCTAAACGCATAATTCGAAACTGCTCGTTTTGAGATTAATTAAATGGTATTACATTTGTCCCAAGGATGGTGAAAGTATCACCATTTGTAACTGGAAATAAATTGCATGAACGCTATAGGTATTCTTTTAAGACGGATTATTGCACTCAATGGAGAAAAACTGCGCTTTTGAATTGCGTGCTTAAATTTCAAAACACTATTTACGTCTAAATATGAACATCAAAACTTGAGCATGTAGACTAGTTCATTAATATCCAGTGATACAATTAAGTGTAAAAGTTTGGTGATTAATCTAAAAAAGTGAGCATAATTGTCCAAGAGTTATCGCGTTTGACTTAAACGATTTTCTTACATCCTATGATTTCTAATACATCTTTAGCTGTCTTAACAGGTGTATATGTATTCAAACTTGTGTCATATGAATGAAATAATGACTTCGGTAATTTAAATCAACGAAACTTTGATTTTTAGTACAGATACCTCACAATTGAGCATAACGACCGATCTTTCGGAGTGTTTCTTTGGTGTATGCACCATGTTTTCTACTAGTTATTTTGTTTTTCCGACTAATCCACCCATATTCTTCAGAATGCTTGTGCAATATGCGAGCAAATCTCTAGCCACATTTCAGCACGCGGGAAAATGTGGTTTAAGGCTATTCCGCTATGGACGAGTGATTCTTAGAGTATATTTACGGAAAAAGCTGAATTCTGTGGATAATATATATCGAAGTTAGCATGCAAATTTTCAAGTTTATAAGTTAACAGATTACGGAAATATTCAAGTTTAAAAAGTGTTGCGTTTTCATTGCCGCTCAGTGTACTTACAAGATGTATTTTCATTACAGAGACCACAGAGAAGGAACACTACAAGTAGATAAGGAACCACTGGTAACCGGGGTATCCGAGACAGGAGCCACACAGCTCGATACCGATGGAATGTTGTGGTTAGGTAAGGTGTTCATTTCTTATAATTATAAATTTCAGGAAGAAATCCACCATATCTAACTGAAATACTGTTGAAACACATCGTAAAACACAACCGAAACAAAGTAACAAGATTTATATAAAAGATATCGTCATCATTTGCAACGTTGTACCTTTCTGTGACAAATACCTGTTTGGGGAGCATAGTCCGTCTTTGACCGCTTTTAGTTTAAAATGGCTGACGGTGTTACCAAATGTGCGTGTTCCTGCCACTGATCAGTGGTCATGTGATAACTGTGTTCTTAGAAACAAAAGACACATTCACAAATGAGCACATCGCTTTCAAAGGAAATATAGTATGATTACTAAAGTATCGTAATATAATGCTATATATTTGTTATGCACAGGTGGACAAGCTGATTTACCTACAGGACTACCAGCAGATTACTACAGAAGTTACAAAGGTTGTTTAGGATCTGTGTTTATTCATGATAGACATCTACACTTGTATGATCACATCAATGGACTCTCTAATACAATAGAATTCTGTCACTGATGTGTATGTGACATGTAACATTGCCTACTTCACGCATTATGCGACTTATGTGAGAACAAACTTGACAAGAATCGGTTACTGGACATAAATGCTGGACGTTTTGAAATGCATACCAGATAACCAGTTGGCATAGTGGTCCAAATTATGTGACTTATTTTTTGATAACAAACTGTGTGTGACGTAAAATAGAAGTGTTTGACAAAATAGTTTTAAGACATTATAGTGGTGTCGTTTGGCTTTTAAAAATAATTTATATTAAGTAAATAAAAACATATTAAGTCGAATGACATATTTTGAATACACATAAGTGATGTCCTATATGGCTCGATATTGATATCGAATTTGTTAATGATCCAGATATATTGAAGGAAAATCGTTCCAGTTTTTTACAGTCAAATGTATAATCAATCACGTAACGTCTTTTATTATTTTGTATTATATGATCATATAACAATATTATTACATTTATATTGATGTCAGAGTATATCATTGTGTTAAAATATTAGCTTAAACTTATATACAACATATTGCCAGTATATTGTTCTCGATATTGCATATATCTCTAAGGTTCGTATAATTAAAGAGGCGTTCCCTACAACTATGATCGTTTAAATCGATACAGGAATACTATACATTGAAAGAGAATCATTATTGCTTTAATTAACTCCTCAAATGTTCAACAAAAAGCTCCCACTAATTACCGAGAAAAAATGAAAATATAATTCCGTAACGAGCCAAATAGTCAGGAGTTGTTGCCCTTTGACTACATAACTTTCTTCTGACGAATTATGATAATTGGTAGTGCTTTGTACATTTAGCTCATTTAATGTAACAGTAGGAAAAATAGGGAATGTCTTTTTAATGAAAATATATGTATAAATGCAACACACTAGGATAATTTGCTGGCTTAGAATGAGAAGGTCGTGACTACAAAATCAATATTTTGAGAAAACAAGAAAAACTGTCTGACAATCACTCTTTACTTATTGTAAAACAAGCTTTTTCAACAAGTTCTGATTTTCATCAAAATGGGCTCATAAAAAGCGTCTTGTGGTGTAGGTTTCAAAAATGCATTAGTCTTATAATGTCGAAAGTGGCACTAACGACCTTTTCATTCTAAGCCAGCGAATTGTATCATAATGCATGCATTTGTTCCATTACAATAGTAAATATACTGTAGTATATGGTTAATTTGTATTGCCACATGCCACGTACATATTATTATTATGTATATATCATAAATGACCAGAAGACTGCATGTAGGTGACATTTTGTGTATATGTAAACAAGAAAACAGGACGAAGACAGGAACTTCCCATGTGCACAGAAACGCCACTTATACCTTCACATACATGTACAACTACAGTTATAGCCAATGTGTGTCTATCCTGTCTTTCCAGCATTTCTAAGGTCAGTCCAGACTATAGGACACCACTGTGATATTTATGTAGGCACATATTTAATGTTTACATACTGGGGCATTCAAATGACAGGTGAAATCCAGCGACTTATTGGTCAATAACTATAGTTTGTATTGTGCATTCAGCAAATTTACGGACTGGTTGGCAATTTGCATATAAATGATTTCGTCATACTGAAATGTGTCTATACCACCCCTTATACATGCGTGTGTCATTCACCAGAACATGCTTAATAACCACTAAATGCCTGTGCAGACCAACAGCAGATATGCAAATAGTCCGGTAAAAAACTTTGGATCGACTGGAAATGGGGCATAAGTCTTGACAAACCTGCATCAGAATCATTTAATTGAGTTTATGTGATGTAGCAGAATGTTTGGCTTTAATTTTAAGTGAAAGAAGGATTGGGGCTAACCAATACGTACGTGTGAGAAAATCTGTTCACCCAAAGTTTTCATATATGATGCATAACCCCCTATTTTTTTCATTTTCTTGAAGCGTGATGCTATTTCTATTGATGAATAGATTTTGAGAGGGCTCAATAGACAAAACGTCTACATTCTTATGGCTGACATTGGTCACTTTATATCGGGTTAAAAAACAATTCTGATTGGTGTTCTTTTACTTTAAATAGCACACATGCAGTGAGACAGTACAACTTTCTGAACAATTAATATATTGTCAGCATATGGCTAAAGTGCTTGGCTTTGTGTAATGTACTGGTGGCTATAATATTTAAATATTGTAAAATACAAATTGTACATCAGTCTATAGATTATATCATTATTTAATGTGTTGTGAAATCTAGTTTACCACTAGGGGTGAACGGATACAGACATAGCCTTTGTTTATGTCTGTGTTCAAACTTCAAACCTATTTGATGAATGTAAATATTCATATGTATATAGTGACATTTGTTAAATGATAATTAGATCAATGTTGTTAAATCCGAGCTTTGTAGAAGAATATTATTGTTGGGCAATATGTGTATTTATCGTAATAATAATTGTCTATTTATCATGCTGGTCTCAGACTCTGTCATTCAAGTATTCAACATTACTCAACATTAGAGGCAGGCATGCTAATAATAAAATACCCAATAGCACATCAGGCCGGACAATAAAATACTTAACAGTTCACCAAATGGTTTCAGTCATGTTATGCACTTATGAGAGTATTGTGAAGTTACTATGTCTGTCTGTTTTGCTTGTTGCTTTTTATTTTGGGAGCATAAATGTTTTATATTAATGAATTCTTATAGAAAGTTTATTCATGTTATGTACGGTATGTTGTTACACATTAACTATGCTTTTCATAAAAAACTGCATTATACCATATCTGTTGGCACTTGGGTACTTGTGTTTGGTATAAAATTGGAACACGATATATCATTCTCAAATACCAGAATTCTTATTTTTTAAGGATGTTGATATTGGAAACTATCTAAGCCAATAAAGAGGTACCCTCGATCACTTTTACATTTGTAACAAAATAATACCTTGCAGTATCCCTTTTTACATGATCTCTTTTTGTGTTACATTTTTTAAGAAATATGGTATTAGTATGTGCTACCACATTATGAACATTCTTAAATATCCGGTAGGGCCTTATTTGTACGAAGAGAAGTGCTATTTTCCCAACTGTTTCAAAATTAGTGCACATGATCAGACAATGTAAATAGGACTATCGTTACAGAAATATCGGAAGGATTTTTAAATATAAGGTACCGGTACAAGCCAAATCCAAGCATCTTTGCTGTGCAGTTCACTGTACAGGTATTTTAAAATGCATTAGTACAAGGAATAGACAACATGTATTCCAAATTAAACACCTCTCAAAAACTCTCAAAGATTTCAGTGTGAAGGATTTCAACTAGGTTTTAGCTGCTCTATGCAGGATGTCTGTTAAAACTGATATCAAGCTACATGTATATGTTATCTGTGTTTGGTCAAGTTACCTCTGATGTATGCAGCATGTTGCAGGTTCACATCAGATGTATGCAGCATGTTGCAGGTTCACATCAGATGTATGCAGCATGTTGCAGGTTCACATCAGATGTATGCAGCATGTTGCAGGTTCACATCAGATGTATGCAGCATGTTGCAGTGTAACAGGTTCACATCAGATGTATGCAGCATGTTGCAGGTTCACATCAGATGTATGCAACATGTTGCAGGTTCACATCAGATGTATGCAGCATGCTGCAGGTTCACATCAGATGTATGCAGCATGTTGCACGTACACATCAGACGTTTTCCTCGTGTTGCAGGTTCACATCAGATGTATGCCGCGTGTTGCAGTGTAACAGGTAACCACACAGTCATACAAAGTGAGAAAGATTTCATACATGACATTTTAATTAACAAAACACTTATCTATTCTGACGAGTTGATATAAACATGTTCTAGTAATCAATACCTGATTCTGATGGTCCGAGTGTATTTGAATGACAATGTCATATAATGTTATTGAAGTTTGGATATCCACAGCATCAGAGGACCTATTTGTAAGTGTAGAAATAGCCTTTGTTTCTCTGTACCAGTCAATTAAATTTGTCGTATGGCTTGCAAATTGTGTGTGTCCAATTTGTTGAATATTTTGTTAATAGTCATTGTATTTTTTGTCTCGGATCTTTCATCATATTTCGGCATTTTATAAATATATGTGACGTTATATATGATATCATTATCATTTGTTATAAGATATAACTGCATTGTATTTTACTTGATATAAAATAAATTATCAAATAACGCTGTTTTGTATGCTCATTTCCGATTGACAGAGACAGACGTGCAAACTTGGTCATTCGGCGTTCCCCTGTCTAATTGGCAAAAGATAATTAGTTTCGATGTATTTATGGGATACAAGGAATCCAGTTATGAAACCTAGCTTTTGGTTGATATACCTGAGACTATATCTTTGTTGCCATCATCTTCATCTTTAGATGGCTTACATTATACTGTTTCAGAATAGACCAATTAAGTGACCAGTAGATATTCCAACTCTCGCTGACAATTCACAATCTTGCAAACTTACACTTAGTCTAGCAACTTCATTCTTGCAGTAAATGTCAACAAGTCTTACAAGTATTTCAAAATATTTGTTTTAATGCATAAGAAATATAAATACAAACACTATAATAATGTACAACAAATTGATCAAAGAGACGTATCTTTTACAGAAATTGATCCTGTGTATCAACAAGCAAATCTAGCAGTAGACTTGAGTAGGTACGAAAATATATATAATTATCCTTCGAACAGAATAATAAACCAACACTATAATTTGGTTATCAAAATGACTCCCATAATAACCTATGTCAAACATAATGCAATTTGACAGACACCCTACGGCAGGCTTCCCTACATTAAACATTAATATTGTATGATCAAAACAAATGCAAAACCGAAATGCCAATAGCCGATACAACACCCTGTATGCTACATGCTTTCAGGTTGAATAAAATATTCAGAAGATTGACACGTTCATCAAGAACTATGCTGATGGGTGTACTTAGACGCATGGAAATGATGAATACTGAAATTCCTTTGTGCTAATGTTAACTTGAAAATATATAATATATTATCAAGAATCTCCTCAGATTTCAGAGAAAATGTGTTTACCAGTAAGTGGAAAATTCTGTATATGTCTTGCTTGTTGGTGTTTGAAAGTTCAACAAATATCACAGAACACTTGATAAATAATGATAGTCGTCCATTTTGTACATCAAATCATTAACTGATGCCCTTTATCTGTGTAAGCAAGAACATTTGATCCACGAGGGTTCTTTCCCCTTGGTTGCCAGGACGGTACATCATCACCATAGCTAGGAGCATAATAGTAATGTCTTTGTAAACTATGATTTAACTCGCTGAGTATTGTCTTGCCATCCACTAGGTAAGGTTCTACATCTGTGTTAGATTTGTCAAGTCGTCCACTTTCCAGAAGGTTTGAAAAAGCCTAAAATACAACAAGAAACTCTTATAAATACTGTATAGCTGGATATTTCTGCGGGGTGGAAATTTCTGCCATTCTACGGTCCAAAATCAATTCAGAATATTACCTCCATTGTAAATAAATAATAACCCAGTGGTAATCACAATTTGACATATTTATTGTATTGTATTGTTTATTGCAGCTTGTCTAGTGTCACTAAGGTGTAAATTATTCGAGCGGGCATTGTTTGTTCATGCATACTGATAACTTGAACAAAATGTGATCCACTGTTTGAACTGTAAGAAATGATTACAATGTACATGTATCTAACTGCCTATTCTTGCAATCATATTCTATCCTAGTCAACTGCAGATATTCACTCTTGCCATTTCACAAATCAGCAGAAGAAAACACACCGATTTTTGGGGCAAAAAATGCAAAATATTACACCCGCAGAAATAACCAGCTATACGGTATACAAAAGAGCCTGAAACATGTAAATGTGATGAAGTAACGGAATATGTGATAAGTTTCTAGTTATTATTCGTTGGCAATCGTTCTGTTCAAAACGGATTATCCTGACAGTCACCTGTCCACTAAAGTGGTTAGTCTGTGAAAGGTCTAGTTAATTGCTTGAGTATGGACTTGCAGTCGGGCCACAAAATGCATATGTTTTACTGGTATGCCTCCAGAGCTCAGTTGTTAAAGCACAAGCTGCCAAATCCTGTGACCAGGTATCAAATCCTGGTTGGGGCACTCATATACCTGCCATATTGCATCTGCAAGCTGACTGGCACATAAAGGCTTTGCTCAACATTGAACAGTTTCAGACATACATTTATTGTTTTTGGAATGCCCTAGGTATTGATGAATTATGTGTGTGAAAGATAGATACAATTAGAGGTAAATGAAGTAAACTACTTACAATGGCTGCAGACTCCTCCAGCTTGTTACCCCAGATATATATCTGTGTTAATGTGTTGTTCATTTTCATGGCATCTGATATAGAGCATAACCCTTTACCACAAATATTGTTTGTACGGACATCCAATCTGAAAAAAACCATGATTCATTTCAAATACAATAACAAATGAGTGATGAAGGCATTACAGTTCAGTATTATTATAGCATTTGAAGAATATTGACTGTTCAATGAGCAATAACTTCGATACTCCATTCACTACACTGGCTTCCTGTTTCATACAGAGAACAGTACAAGATCATTCTATATGCATTTAAAATACAAATACAAATACATGTCATTTGTATAGCGCAAAAATTATGAAATCATATTCTATTGCGCTTTACACTAATATACATTCACTTAAAACATTCAATTTAAAACCTGGATTCTAGAAACTAGATTTAGTCATATGATAAAGAGCACACTCATTGCCGATGAAACTTCCTATACAAATAAGTTTTCAAATGTGCTCTGAACCTGGTTTCACTTTTGATGTCTTTGAGAGAGTTTGGTAGTTTGCTAAGATCTTATATGACCTTGCTCCTGTCTACATGAATGAGTTGACTAGTGAATACCAGCCAACCAGGTCTTTAAGATCAGACACTGCTATGCTATTAAACATTCCTAGAGTAAGTACTAGAGTAAGTACTAGGAATTACGGTGAAAGGGGGTTCGACAAATGTGCTGCCACCTTATGGAACGGCCTTCCTGTGGATATGAGGTGCATTGTATGCAATTGCAAATCAGTAATAATCAAGTGAAATTTTACTGGCTGACATTTGTGTGTTAAGCGCTTTAGAGACTAGTTATATAAAGCGCAATATAAATATATTCACTAAAAAAATTCAATCAATCAAATAGTTAAAAGCTTGCTGATCAATATTGGGTTAGTTTTATCATGAAATACTTTATGAGTTTTTGAGATGTGAACAGATGTCTCCAACAAAAGGCCATTATTCCTGACATTTGGTACAGCTAAGTTTGATACCTAGTATTCATGTGAAGTCTCGTTTCTATCTTACCAATGGTTAAGGATAAGAAACAAAGATAACCATATCAGTTCCTGTATATTTTTGGTTAAAATCTATTCTGTGTTTCATGTGAAGCTGAACAATTTAAAGAAATGTACAATTGAAATTCAGCCATAATAAAAGCTCTGTGGGTTGGATCTGTTGCCTGCCTTGTAAGGTAGAGTTATGGTTCTTGTGCCATGCACTTTAAGTCATTGCAAGAAACATGCATACCAAATGTGATGTCATTTGAACTTAAAATCACAAAGTTATGATGGGGACAAGAAATGCAGTATAAAATCACAAAGTTATGACGGGGACAAGAAATGCAGTATAAAATCACAAAGTTATGACGGGGACAAGAAATGCAGTATAAAATCACAAAGTAATGATGGGGACAAGAAATGCAGTATAAAATCATAAAGTTATGATGGGGACAAGAAATGCAGTATAAAATCATAAAGTTATGATGGGGACAAGAAATGCAGTATAAAATCAATCAAAGGGAAATAATTAAAAAATCGCACTTATATATTCAGGTTTTTGCGCTCTGCAATTAGAGTCACTGCAAGCATGCATTTATATCAATATATAGATTACTCTATATTAACCTAAATTATGCTGCTGCATACATATGTGTACACCGATTAAAATTGCTGAGTGTAAAACACTCAAATCCAGTTTCACCCTAAAATAATTTAAAGCTTGTACTAAAGCAGAAGTGTAGATTTATCTTATGATATACCACCAAATTGGATCATGTAAATATTGAAATTCACTGTGATGAGTAAGAATCGGTTCAGCATAAAATAAAGTATAAAATTGCCCGTTTTTTAACAAATAAATATTCACTTAGTGATCGATATTAGTCAATTTTCTGTTTATAAATTGATTGATTTGTTTCATTAATTTGTTAAGCTATAAGAAACTCAGTCTCCTATTATTTTCCAAATAAACTTGAATTGTGTATGTTATGTGTACTTACGTTTCCAAGGTAGTATTGTATGTAGCTATAGCCTCAGCAAGATGCATTGCTCCATCATCTTCCAGTCTATTATAGCTCAAATCTAACTTCTTTATTGCTGTATTCTTCTTTAATACTTTAGCTAATTCTTTTGTTCCATCACGGGTAATTCTGTTGCTGTTGAAAAAATAACTTTGTGATAGTATGCTTGTAAGATGGCGATAATTTAGTTATTTATAATTAGCTGTCTTTCTATGTTTATAGAATAACAACATAATCTGACCCCATAAAGCACATTAGGTCAGATTTACCTATTGTACTGTATATTTAGTTCACAAACTAAAATGTGTGTAGGGGCCTAAATGAGGAGACTACTGTAAGAATCATGTCATACAGAATCATGTCATACAGAATCTTGTCATACAGAATCATGTCATACCGAATCATGTCATACCGAATCATGTCATACCGAATCATGTCATACCGAATCTTGTCATACAGAATCATGTCATACCGAATCATGTCATACCGAATCATGTCATACAGAATCATGTCATACCGAATCATGTCATACCGAATCATGTCATACCGAATCATGTCATACCGAATCATGTCATACAGAATCATGTCATACAGAATCATGTCATACCGAATCATGTCATACAGAATCATTTCATGTTAATTCAGATTGTTGAATCCATAGTGTCAGTACTAAGCTTATAAGAGCAAGAACACAGTTTTAAAATCAATCTTCACAAGTAAGAAGGTAGCTGTTTGAAAGAAACAGACTGGTGCCATTTATTACTCAGAATGAGTACAAGAGAACCATGTGATAAACTCCTACCAGCTGAGATCCAGGTATTGTAATGTGAAATTTTCCATGAGATTCTCAGCTAATCTTGTGGCACCAAAATCTCGAATATCATATTTTTGTAGATGGATTTCCTCAAGAGAGCAGTTTACCTACAAAATAGGGAGAGAAAAGTTACACTGTCAAACTATAACAAGATCTTTCTTTTCAGTGCACTAGAAGTACAAACATCAATGAGCATTCATTTGATACAGAGAACCACATAAAACATAGACATAATCTCAATCTGTAACTTCAGTAAAAACATATATATTTATGGTATTCATTAACCAATAATCTATATCAACGGCAGTGCGTTCATTAACAAAAACGCTCCCCAACATTTGAGAACAATACGTGAGTGAGTGTTACTGAACGATAAGTTCGCCACAAACATATTAGCCAATTGCGAATGACCTTTACACATAGCTCGCAAAGAGAACAAAAATGACAGATAGGTAAATATTTGATTTAATTCATTATGATTTTAGCGATTTAACATTAATTATAGATTTTCATGTGTTTTTGCATTAGTGATACAGTGTGGATACCAAATCTGAATAAATGTAACTTGAAAGAAGTATTACTGAGTTCCTAATTTTCAATCTACGGCTAAAAATCTAATACGCAGGAAAAAAGTGGACATTTTTAAATTCAACTTTGTTTATTTTTATAAATATGCCAAAGCGAAATTAAATTATTTTGCAGTATTTCAATGGTTGATAGTTATATGAATATTTATCAAACAAAAATGTGGATAACTGTAAGGCCTAAATTAAAAGTATGTATGTTCACCCTTCACCTACCGACTCACTTTTTGCCACAACTCAGAATAATTATATTCTCCTACTAGCTGGTACACTACAGTACTGGAGTTTGTTTTGTACTCTTATATACTTAATAATTATATTGACATCTCAAAAATCTCAAGAATTTTTTTAAATGTGATCTTTTTTCGGCACTTTCCTCCCATTTTGTGTGTGAAATATTCTCTGTTTACAAGATGTAATTTGCATTTAGATCTTGGTGAAAAAGAATAGAACTTTTAGTGGTTGCTGCGCTCATAAAATAACATTGATCTATCATGAGTTGCATTCGAGAAAGAAACTGTGACATAAAGTTTGCACAAGTTTCTGTATTGCTTTTAGACATGGAATTACATAGACATGCATCTACACTCCATGTTTTGACTAATTTCCATGTTAAATTGTCATTACTATTTAAACCCATTCCCATTTAGGTTTCAATCTCAAAATACATGCAGTTGTGCACAAATAAGTAAAAATGATTTACAAAACATTTTTTAATAGCTTGGGTCTTTTTTTAAATGCCCTGTTTAATAGCAAAAAGGTATCTCATATCACCAAGAGTATGTTGTTTTGAAACTTGTCAGTGGTTAGCATGCTCCACCTTACTCCCTACTTTTGCAATAAGATTCTAAATACCAATGTAGGGGGCGACCATGTATTTTGTCAAGCAAAAAACTGACTAAGTAGATTTTATACCATGCTTACGCAAATAACATTAATTGTCCCCCACCACCTCACATCCAATATGTTTGCCCCCACCCTGATATATTGAAGATGTTCCAAAGCTCATGTATGAATTACCTTTAATATTTAGAATTTCTGTCATAATAGACAAACACATGAATAAGCCGCTAAATGATGCCACACCATGCTTACATATTGTGTACTTCATAATAGTAATTGATCCTTCATATTTAGTCAAATTCCTACATGACATAGTGGTACTGTCTGTGGTGTTGTATGAAGTCCCGAATTCAACCCATTCAAGGAACTCCCGAATTCGAAACCCATTCAAGGAACTCCCAAATTCGAAACCCATTCAAGGAACTGTTTCTTTGTTTTTTTTCTGGGTTTGTTTTCCAATTATAATTATTCTTTAAATAACTTTTGATAACAAATTGATGATATCTATAATAAAGAAAAATGTATTAAATAGCACTTCTATAATGGCTTCCAAATAGTATCTAAATTGCCATTTTTCAGGAGCTTTCTGGGGGCTTTGCCCTGGGCCCACCAGTGACCATACCCCCTCCCAGCTATTTACTTATGCCTTAAACAGAAATCCTGGATCCGCCAACGACTGTGGAGTGATTAAGTCAATAGAAGAGCATGTTTATGATGCAAACCAATGCTGCAGACATACCTATTATTACCATATGAGGGTCATACAATAAATTTGTGGACTGGACTCACCATTTAAATACACATTGACACAGAGAAAAACTAAGTATATCTCACTAAACTATACAGCCTTTTTGACACAAGTGCTGAACATTTCGCTCGAAATGAGGCATTTTTACAGAAAATATTGCCAAAAAAGACAATCACCTTACCACAACCACCACACAGCACAATTATATTCCGACTTCAGCGACGTTATTGACATTTTTCTATTTCTCAAATCATGGTAAACCGGACATTAAATCATGTCATTCATATGGAAGTAAACATAAATATTCAAGTTGTATACTATTAGATATATCTAACACAACATTTTATGTATTCAAACTAAAATCTTATGGATTAAACTAGACTTAATGGTTGTATGTTAAATTGAAATGCCTCGTATATAGTGCATGTTGTCCGTTTGTTCTCATTAACAGCTTATGTGTTTGTTGTGTATTTCCAAGAGAAGTACACAATTTAATAGTTGCATGAATTTCGTTTGCGTTAACTAATCGGCATTTTGACATAAATGAAAACGTGAAAGGCACAGGTCAAACACTTCTCAATTCAAACTAGAACGTCCAAATATTTAAATGATTTCACGAATTATTAAGATACTATCTTGCAATAATCGGGCAAACATATGGGAATGTAAATTAATTAGTTCAGAATGTATAACTAGTTGAACTAGTGAAAAAGGTAAGTTATATCGGTCGGGGTTGTAGCGTCTTACTATGGCAATACAACGGTTTGAGAACGCTTGTCTACCAATGTATGGAATGACCCTCGAATATTTCCAAACTAAAAGTCAAACTGCTTTTGCTAGATATATGATGTTATAAATACTTGGGAAAAATATAATTATCTACCTACCTACTTGCCTACCCAGTGTAAAATTTTTGAGTAGGTAAAGAGAAAACACACACAATTTTAATTTTGGCCTATAAGATGTTTGTACCGCAGAATTAGTGTGAAAAACCTAGACTGCATTGAATTGTGGAGAATATCAATTGAAAGGAGTATTGATGCTAAGAAAAGATTGGTTAAAACTCAAATTTTCCAAACATCAGTTAACGTACCTTTAGCATCTTGGCAAAATGAACAACACATTCCTCTTGTTCTGAGAACAAAATTGGTCGATTCACATTCAATGCTTTCAAACTTTTGTTGTTAACAAGAACTGTAGCTAGGGCAATCACACTTTCTGTGGTCTGAAATAGGATGAAGCAACATAATGTATGATTGTATCATAATACCTCAGTCACAACACAATACGTACATAACCAGTTCTCAATTGATATAAATTTGTATTTAACTCACAAGGGGGTCGCTTAATAATAGTTATCAATTTACAACGAGTTTTAGATTGCTTATATCATATAATAATGCAAAAATAAGTCTATTTCTATTGATAAAACAGAGTGTTATACTTCACTAGACAGAGTGTAGTATCAGAATATACATACTCATCATACTACTCGGATACAAGAAAAATCCTATGATATAATACGATATTACATGTACTTAATAGAGAAACACATATAATCAAAATGAATCAATCTAGAACTAGAAAAAATTATCGTATACTGTAAACCTAGAAATTATTTCCTGCGATTTAAGTTCGCGGTGTTCACGGTTAGTATAAATCCGCGAAAGTAAATACCCGCGAACATGTCAAGGACAAGAAAAACGTGAAAGTTTCTTGTTTTTGAAGGAAATTCATCATTTTAGTACGACGCTTATAAGACCGTATTATAAGTGCTATTTTGTCATTACCAGCGTAGTTTGCAATTTGTGTAAAAAAAACAATAGGTAACTGTCTACATCAAAAAGAGTTTGAGAGGGTTTAACGAAGGTGAGAACTATAATTAAGAAGCAATTATATACAAACTGAGCAATGTATGTGACAGGTTATAATATCAATAATTTTGTCACTATGCGACTTAGTGTTCGCGGAGTTTGCGGGAGACTTAAAAACGCGAAAGTTTGTAGCCGCGAATATGCAGACAATCGGCTAACGCGCAAGTTTGTATCCGCAAAAGTTTCTAGGTTTACAGTAATACTTGGTATGAGTATTGATATTTACAAGATCTGTATCACCGACATCTAGAGCTTGTAATGTTGTATTGATCTGTAACATCTGAGCAAAATACATTCCACCTCGATTACCTATCTTGTTACCGTTCAATCTTAATGCTTTCACACCCGCATTTTTCTGTAACAAACATAGAAACATGTAAAAACACAATTGCACAGCTAATGAATAAGTGACAAAACAGGAGACACACATACTAAAAGAAACCAGTATTAACAACATAATTTCTGTTTAGATACAGAGGGTTGCCCCAGTAAACCATGTTACAACTTTGCTCATAACACATATCCAAAGCGCCCGTATAAAATTTTCACCGAGGATTAATGAATATGTTTTTAAAATGTATCTGGAATTTCATGAAATGTCACAGTTCTTGCATGTTTTTATTTTTAGTGTGGCTATTCAAACATGCATATTTCTTGCAGAAATAATGAAATTTATTTGAAATTTACTATGGTGTCATTAAACAGACAATCCTTAATGATGACGTGGAAATTATGTGTACTGAAATAGCTTATTGAAAATATGAGAATTACAACTTTATTGAACATACATTGAACGAATCACGGCGCATTTTGTGGGTTGCATTTAACCAGTACATGTACATTTAGATGAGCATTGGCCTAGTTATCACAAACCTGCATAGCCCTAGCTAACACTTCAGCTCCATCCTTCCCAAAATCATTACACATCACATTGAGATCCTCTAGTGCAGAATTCTCCTGTAAATAGTACACATATAATATGCTTAAAAATTGAATAACATAATCATTAAATTTATGCAAGTTGAAATGGTGATGGTCACACTGACCGTCACCTGCTAACCTCAAAATCAAGATGCACAGTTGCTGGCCAACCAGCATGTAAAGTTTTAAGGTACTATGGCATAGCGTTCTTGAGTTCACTGTTGCTGGCCAACTTGCATGTAAAGTTTTAAGGTACTATAGCAAAGCGTTCTTGAGTTCACTGTTGCTGGCCAACTTGCATGTAAAGTTTTAAGGTATTATAGCAAAGCGTTCTTGAGTTCACTGTTGCTGAAACATTATCACAAGGTCTTCTCACAGGCTGACACAAATTATCACCCACTGGGGTAAAAACCTGACCCTGGAAATTATTATAAAAACAACAAAGTTATTGATTTATTTTTAGCAGAAATCTAAACGCATGGGTACGATATTTAAGCGCAATTCATATTTAAAGTGCTACTTTGAAATCTAATTGCACGGGTAAACTCTGCCAAGTAACATACAATTAGACCTACCTCCAGTAACTTTGCAAGGAACTTCATTCCTTCATCTGTAATGTTATTATAACGTAGGTCCAAACTAGTGACAAACACATTATTCTGTAGGAGTTTATACAAAACTTCACAATCTTTGTCAGTGAGACGTGTATCAGTCAACAGTTTGTTATTACCCGCCAGATATAGGTGCATGTTGTCCTTTATATCACTGAATAGTATAACATAAAAATAAATGTGTATCATAATCACTGCAAAACTGTACATGATGACAATATTGATATTTTCTGTTTATAATAATGTAAGGTTGTTTGTCTTTGAAAAAAAACCACAAACAACATAATTATGGTCATTTATCTTACATTATATTGTAATTATACTACCAATCTAAGCAAAGCAGACATAGTTACTGCAACCACCTAGTGACACAATAGGTCAATAACTGTATCATGGTCTCAAAGATGTATGTATATGCTGTGTCATGGTCTCCAATATGTGTGTATATGTTGAATCAATGTCTCAAAGATGTATGTACAGTGGAACTCACTTATAGCGAACTCGCTTATAACGAAAACTCGGTTATAGCGTAACGAAAAAAAATCCCCGACCGAGTGCCTTCTTTATTTAACTGTAACACCACTCGCTTATAAGGTAATCGGATATAATGAAAAATCGGTTATAGCGTAATGATTTCTAGGTCCCGACGAAGTAATTTGTGTGCATTCATGCTCGGTTATAACAAAGGGGATTAAATTGTTGTGACCGAGGGATGTGTTTATGCAAACAATCTTAATAATGTGTTAAGTGTTTGCGCCGTTGGCATACAAATTTGCGATAAACTTTCCTATTCTTATAATCCTTCACAGTAACACAGCTTTCACAATATAATGAACTTAAATAACAATTCATCTCATTACCCTTTAATCTCCTGAATATATTAATACTTACACGATGGGGAACAAAATTACACTATCACTATTGTGTGTGTGTAGTTCATTAACGTTGGTGTACGAGCGTATATGTAAGCGAGTTAACAGGATTATTACATGTATAACAAAATGGAAAATAAAAAACGAAAAGCGATTTCTATGAAACTAAATTTGAAATTCTGCAAGATATCCAAAATGGTTAAAAACAAATGAAAATCAATGACTTTTGTTAACGTAAAAACTAGATACACTAGTTTCTTTTGAAACTTACCCCTAATAGTGTGCTCCTTATACTGTTAATCATCATAATATTACATGTACACATTAAATATATGCGATATATTTTTCATATAAAAATACTGTTCAACCTCATGTATGTTTGTGTTAAGTACAACATAACTTTTTTGTACGACATGCTATACAAGTATACATGGTATAACGAAATACGTTATATCCGTACACCTATAACGAAATTTCGTTGTACTGATATAGCGAAAATCGGATATAGCGTAACAATTGTCAAGGTCCCAAGGATTTCGTTATAACCGAGTTCCACTGTATATGCTGTGTCAATTGGTCTCAAAGATGTATGTATATGCTGTGTCATGGTCTCAAAGATGTATGTATATGCTGTGTCATGGTCTCAAAGATGTATATATATGCTGTGTCATGGTCTCAAAGATGTGTGTATATGCTGTGTCATGGTCTCAAAGATGTGTGTATATGCTGTGTCATGGTCTCAAAGATGTATATACGTGGGTATATCCAAAAGTAATGTCACTGCATCATGATGCTATAAAATCGTATATAATGTCAGTAAAACCACTAAATTTTTCAAACCGTAACTTCAGTCTAATTTGAATATGATGTCCAAATTTCTCAACAATGCACATTATAGTTCTAGAGATATGAACATTTTCATGAGACATACTTACAAACATCGCCGCAAGCCCGACGTCAACGACGTCACAATGACGTTAATTGCTAAAACCTACTCATCCAGCAGAAGTTAATCCCTGGTGATTTCAAACGACTCATAAACCATGCAGTCATTTCCAAGACCTTTAAAAATGTGTAACCCACCCGACACTTACTCTCTGCGAAATCAAATTATTTTTAAGTGTCCTCTAGATAGTCCCACAGCAAAATATTTAACTCATCACATAAAGATTGCAGTTTTGAACGTCGAATTGAATTGACGGCCTTAAAAATGCTCTTAGTGTTCTTTTCGGATCTACTAAAAAAAGTTCATATGACTCTCTATCGATAATGATTCGGTGATATATGCCCCCTTTAAAGATTACACTACATACACATGAGCATATAATGCCGCCTTGTGTAACTATAGTTTCAGTAGTTGACTTTCAAAACTTTTAGGAAAAGTGCATTACTACGTGCAGCGTCTTTTTGTCACAAATCTGTCGTTTTTTCGCTAAGTAGACAATGCGTTGAAGATATATTACGAGTTTCAAAGTTGAATGACGTTAATGAATTTTTAGCAGCAGACACAAAACATTTGTTGCATCATGTCACGAAAGTATTGTTTGCTTTCGAGACTTATTTTTTATAAAAATGCATAAAAGAAAATTGTTACGATAATGAAAAACAATCGTTATTTTCGTGTGCGGCGATATGACGTCATAGGTATATTTTAAATGCTCATATAATCCAGTTATGAAAATCGAATAATGCAGCACGTTTTATATTAATCAGAATTGAATTGCTGAACATTTTGATATCATATTTATGCATATCGGCCTATAAACAATTAAACCACGGGAGGAGTGACATTACTTTTGGATATACCCTCGTATATGCTGTGTCATGGTCTCAAAAATATTGTGTTTTTTAAGGATGCATCATGGGCTCAAAGATGTATGTATATGCTGTGTCATGGTCTCAAAGATGTGTGTATATGCTGTGTCATAGTCTCAAAGATGTATGTATATGCTGTGTCATGGTCTCAAAGATGTATATATATGCTGTGTCATGGTCTCAAAGATGTATGTATATGCTGTGTCATGGTCTCAAAGATGTATGTATATGCTGTGTCATGGTCTCAAAAATGTATGTATATGCTGTGTCATGGTCTCAAAGATGTAAATATATGCTGTTATGGTCTCAAAGATGTATGTATATGCTGTGTCATGGTCTCAAAGATGTGTGTATATGCTGTGTCATGGTCTCAAAGATGTAAATATATGCTGTGTCATGGTCTCAAAGATGTATGTATATGCTGTGTCATGGTCTCAAAGATGTATGTATATGCTGTGCCATGGTCTCAAAGATAATGTGTTTAGGAAGCAATGATGGTCTAAAATATGTTATTTTTCAGTGTGCTTATACTGAATGTGTGTGTAAAACAATGGCAAATGTAACAAATGGTCACTAGGAGGTCATATCACATTGGACATTAAATTGCCATGGCTGTGTATCTGTGTCAGAAACCTAATGTACAATATTAAAGCATATTTCTTCAGAATAAGGTCAAATGAAAACAAAGTAACTTTGATACTAATTATAATTGTTAAACAGAAACATTACATGAAATAGTTGTTAACTTGAATTTCAGAAATACATGTATAATAATTATCAAAACATGAAGCCTTTCAATATAAAGTGAAATAGGCAGAAAGTAACAAAATTTTAACACAACAAGAAATTAGACAAATCATAAACAGTGAAATCTATTCTACAAACATTTCAGAAAATGTAAGAATTGAATACAAAATGCAGGTTACAGTAGAAAGCTATGGATTCTATGGAAGAACAATAGAAGTAGGGAGAGAGCAGAAGAACAACTACCTTACATGTCTAGCTTAGGTTGGCAAAGTTTGCATCATAAAGACAACTAATTTAGCATTTGTTCCTTATTTTACTTTTTATATTTGAAGCTCGAGGCACTCACAACATCTGAAGGATATACCTTACCCCATCAACATGTATATTGTGGAAACATGGGTATGACTTTTGCACTGATCAATCAAGTTATTAGTATTATATGAACATTTCATGTGCCAATATTAACAATTCAATAAAGTGAACACATACAGGGTGTATCAAAATACATGTCCGCCTGTTGAGGGTCCCCTTGTTGAGGACGTATCACTCTGTAATGTATTGCTTTACATATCTGATTTATATGTATGATCCAGAGCTCCAGATAAGGTGCGTGAAAGCGTGATTACGCATTGAAATTAACGAAAAACGCATTAAAAATTATTTCTGTGCGTCGTAAAACGCATTGAAAAAGACGATCACGCATTTCTGATCGATTCCGATGCGTGAAAGGGAAGTAACTCTTCCGTTATCCGGTCAGTCTGCTTGGTTTTAGACACTACCAATCCGGTGTACAGGTAGAAAAATCCACTGACCAATGTCACTTTGAAACAAAAGTTGTCGGTAAATATGCAGGATTCTAGCTCTCATAAGCATGTGTTTCAAACCAGATGTGGTAACACGTGAGAGTATGTACGACCTTGCGTATAATTCATCGTCGAAGATGCTTGGATGAGCTTGAATTGCAACTTTCCAGCGCAAAATAGTTGAAAATACATGCATGATGATGACAAACGCAATTGACAACATGCGAAAAATGCGAATTTCACGGTTAGTTAAAGTCGCTGTTACGGATAGATCTATAAAAGTCATTGGACCATGTAATTTTTAATTCACAAAACAAAGTGACTTTATTAATTTGAATGCAGATCATTTGATATAATTGCTGCACAGTTCATTTACACATGAAAATCTTTTTTAATTAAACTTCAACTTCGTCAATACATTGGTAAGGGTTTAACTACAATGAGACAGCACATGCATTCAGAAATAGTGATTTTTTTATTGCTTACATATTGAATGTAACTGTCATTCACTCTGTGTTTAAAGCCGAGGTCATTGATATTTTGTCTCCGGAGTGTTTCACTCGTTAGTTTTGTAAACAGGGAGTGAACGACTCATTGCACCTCAAAATTATCTGGAGCACTGGTATGATCAAAGGGCGTTCAAATCAATGTAGAAATTACGAAACAATTTTCCAAAACAATTCAATAAAGTAAACACATAGTAGTTACTAGTAGTTTAAGGAGGCAATCTGTAAGCAAGCTATAAGACAAAGTCTATAGAGTTTTACCTGATGATATGTGTAACCAGTTCATCTAATCAAAGCTTGAACAATGAATCAATCTTGAATATGTATGTATCATATGATTCCATTATGTACATTTCTTGTTATACACCCCTAAATGACGTCAATGCTTTATGTGGAGATACTCTATACTTATATCAATATAAGAATCTACCATCTCATTTGAAACCCTAACATAGCTGAACAGCTAATATCAATAGTATGAATTGAGAAACATGAAGCTTCGGTCAGCATGCATGATTTTAGTGTTGGAATGATTACAAGCCAAACACACAACACATGCATTGTATTATATGATTATACAATGTCATACAAGAATGTGAACATGCATGCTATACATTGTTATGTTTAGGTCAGTAGAACAGACTCTGTATACATATAACTACTCAATATGGATAGTTCCCATGCACAGATCCAGCAATTTTTCTCAAGGAGGTCAGGCCTCTTATTTTGTTCAGATGGTTTTTAAAAAAATATGTTGTGTTTTGATTTGTCAGTGTAAATAAATAATATAACCGTATGTTTGCCACAATTCTACAGGTCTGTCTGATATCCAGTTCCTCTCTGGATCTGTGCAGTGATAGTAGCTGAGACAGCTATTCAAAACTATTAATAAAATATGTTAATTGGCAATGACAGCATTATGGAATGTTTGTGAATGCTAAAAACTGAGTATTATTATCCAAAGGGCTGTTTTGATATAAAATCTGGTATTCAATATTGGCCCTTTTGAAAAGAAAAAAAACTTTAAAATCTTACTACATGTCCTAATGAAATTGGTGTTTGCATATAGAAATCAGTTCCCCAAAATACTAATATGTTTCTCCTGATCTATAACCTAACCCCAAGGTTAGAAAACATCCCTGGACCATGGCAATATGTACAGATGTCTACATTGCTGACAGCCAGGGTCACTAATCACCACAGAATACAAATATAGGACATAAGGATAATTTTTTTAATACACCAAATGGAAAAGCAATGGCTAACATATACAGAGCTATATTGAAATATAATTATTTCATGAATAAACTAAAAGGGATTTTGACACAAAATATGCACATTGAAGTGAGGTAACTGCAATAATTGTCTAAGTCAGGCCTAAAATACCTGAACATAGAGCACATTTTACCTAATTAGGCTTGGTTTCTTCTCAAGTTTCATTGAAATCTGACAAGTGGCAATAGTCCAGATGAGGATTTGGGATTTCTCTCTTGAACTTGCTTTATAGTATTCAGTTTTCTATTGTTGTTCTGAGTTTTCAAGATACTGAATGTCTCAAAACTGTTTGGTGCCACTCTGGAATCATTGGGGAACTTTTTTTATTGGGGGTTAAAGATGGCCTCCAAAATGGCAATTTTAACAATTAAATACAGCCTATAACTTCATATAACATTTGTACTACCGTCAAAATATCAGTACATGCATGTTTATATCGAAATGGAATAAACATTATTAATAAGGAAATGTATTCATTAAATAAAGTTCAACAAAAATAAAAAATCAACATTTAATGTGTAATTTACGTGACAATATATGACTAAAATAATAATAAAAAAAAACACTCAGTATTAATTACTGTTTTATGTCAAACATGAACTTTACAATGAAGAAGTTTTTAAGGCATTTAAAGTGATATTCAATATCAAAACACTGTATAAGACATTGTTGTTTCTAGAACGATATACGTAATATATGTTACGATTAAATTGTTTACATACAAACTAAGAAATACTATGTCTCCTACTCGTCCTGGATTATCAAACTGACATGATCAATGTTTTGTCTTGGTAGACATCTTTTTAAATTGGACATGTAATTTCTCCACTATTCTCATTCAAATCCTTTAATAGTGTAAAATTCATTTCTATTTTCTAAGTCAAAAGGCATAATTTGGTCAAAATGCTTGATAGTGTTACCTCATCTTGGGTAAAGGTTGAGGTCATGATGGGGAAAAAGTGGGCCAAGTTTCAAACCAAACTGTAACTGGACTTGAAAACAAATGAGGTGGTTTGTAAACAAACATTTTTTTCTTAGTCCAAAAGGGGCATAATTTGGTCAAAATGCTTGATAGAGTTACCTCCTCTTGGGTAAAGGTTGGGTCATGATGGGGAACAATTGTGTCATGTTTCAAACCAATATGTGAATGGACTTAGTAAATATTCGAGGTGGTATGTAAACTTCAAATTACTGTCACAATGACGCTTGGGTGACTGCAATAGCTCCCATATTCTTCGAATAGTGGAGCTAAAAACTTAATACGATATAGCAAGGTTTAGGTGACTCTCATTTGGACTATAAAGGAGAAGAAGAATCATGACAAACATATTGACATTCAATGATTCATGGAGACAGATATCTAGCACAATCATTATGTCTGTCCATGAGGAAGATGTGGGATACATCATGTGACAAAGAATGAGAGCTTCCAGTAATAAAAGCCAAAACTGTGAGTACTAATAATTAGATATATACTAAAGTACAACGCCACCTCAGATTCAAATATGTAAAATGCAATAACAAAACATGAAAAATAACATATACATGTACATGTGTATATCGTACTCCAGACTATCACTCACCCAGTTTTCTTGCGCCTGTTAGCAAAGTGCAAATGACAACAGCAACAACATCAAGTGGGTGGGGTTGGAAAATAAGACAATGACAATGTTAATATGTGAAAACAAAATCTGTATTGATAAATAAAAGTTCAATGTACTTTCTAGCAATAATTTAGTGAAGTAATAATGAATGTAGCAAACATTACCATAGCAACTACCATATAGAACCAAGTATTGCATGTAGCTTTTTATTGAACATGTGAGGTGAAACAGTTATAAGGAGAAAGTCATGCAGATCTGTTAAATCATGAAAAAAATAAAAGAATATAAGTACATGGTCATTCTGGATTTGCCCATCATTTAATATGAATTAGGGAGTTGAAAATGTCTATAAGTGTACAGCCAATACTTGGAAGAATATGGTATTGATGGCCTAGCTATAAACGTAAGTCCTAAAACAATTAAGTCATTACTGTTGTACATTAAAAGTAATTTGTGACTCTATGATGAATCTCAACATTTAACTGTTAAAGTATTGCTGGAAGAAAATACATTGAGTGACTGTTTGAATTGTATTATATAGGAACAATTACAAGATTAAACTTAGAACTACATTCAGTGTGCTGTTCATGCTGTGCATTCAAGTTAATTCATGCAATTAAAGAATACAAATGTTATCAATGTGCACTTGTAAAAGGGATAACTAACAACATCAAAAAGAGAGAATCAGTCTTAATATTATAATAATATAGCATAATATATTATAAAGACATTTACATCAATTAATATGTGTTTTAAAGTGAAACTAAATAATTGTGCTTGATCATGGTGTTAAGAATCAGATAGTGTGACTACATTGACAGTAGACAGTATTCATGCAGTATTTAACTTACATAGTAAGTCAGTGAAGAATGTGTATACTATATTTCCCGAATCTTACAGTACAAAATGCAAAATTTGAAAAGTTCAGAAATTCTTTAAATGCAGCAATTATAAATGCTGCCCACTATTCACTAAAAGTGTCACAGCAGACAACGTTAATCATTGAATTCAATAAGTGACAAACATGTAGTTCTTCCTCACTACTGGTAGTACTAAATGTATAGGTATATATACATGTCACATACCCAGTATAAAACAGTATATTTCAATATCTAGCCAACAGATATAAATTAACATGATAGGCTATACCTTGTACTAACGAGTACATTTTCTATTAATACTGAACATAAAAAGAGATATATATATGAACAACTTTCTATCATTAGCATTTATTTATAAACTAGAAATAATCCTGTTGACCAAACAACTTAGAATAGCAACATTTATCAATAATAAAATTATTTTCTGTGCATGTGAAGCATCTAACGTAAATCTACAACTTACAAAATAGTGTCCTCCTTCTCTTTTTCAAACATTTTCACAAAATAAGGGTTCGGACTAACATCCATTTCCTTGCACACAGCATCATATCGGATGGCAGTGGAATGTACGTCAGACATCTTTGTTCTAAAAAATATTCAGCAAATCATGAAACACTTTATGATAGAAAACTAAAAATCTCAAATTTGTCCGAGAACGTAACCACAACAATTAATTACTAAGGATCTACATACTTTGTTCCACAGAGAAAGAAACTATTTATTTTATTTGCAACAGACCTTTATAGACAATAACTCTTAATACATTTCAATAAAAACAATTTTATCATTCACATAATCATCTAACAATTGACACATTTTCTTAAAAAAGCACCAAATTCTATTTTTAGCTCACGGTCACATGACTAAAAGTACCGCATTTTCATACTTCGGTCAAATATTCTATAAGATATGTACCCTGATGAAGGCTTTGTAAAAGCCGAAATGTCGGTCTTAATAAAATAATGATAACATTAACCTGAGTTGAGCGTGTTGCCACTTTTACACTTCGGTGTCTTTATTGATAGAGTATCTAAAATTTAGTCAATTATTAAAATTCCATACTTATATGTGCCTAATGTATCACATTGTTTCTTTATGCTAAAATAATGCTGTAGACTATTCCCTGCAGGATTGGGGTGTGCTTTCAATTAACTGGTGCATTACTTCAACTTTTCTTTTACATTCGCAGGAAACAGTCAGATACACATGGAGCTACCTCCAGGTTTCCAAACTTAACCAGTTCATCTCAAGTTGACTGGGAAACACTAAAAAGGGTTAAAAATAACCATGGCCTGGCAGAGAATCCAACCAGGGGCCACTTGTTCAGTAGTCAAGAGCGTTATTTCCTTGACCTAAGTGCAGCCAATAATTTTTACCAACATGTTACCATGTATATTTGCTCATATTGGAAACAAACATTTCTCCCTTATAATAAAGAAACAAACATTTCTCCCCTATAATAAAGAAACAAACATTTCTCCCTTATATTAAAGAAAGGCAACGTTCATAAATTGATTATATGAATGACAAAGAAAGCTTTAAAAATATTTGAATACATAAACAATGTAGATTATAGAATTATGAACAGACAGCATGCAACACCATTTTAAAGAAATAAATGGAGTGTAGTAACAGTAGAGACATAAAGTATGACTTTCTGTTAGATATATTAACATTTTGACTTTCACAAGCAAACCTAAGTCATACTAACTAAAAATTTCTCAATCTTCTGCTGAGATCATTTACAACCTATATAGCCAAACAAAAATGAAGATTTTCCCTATTTTTTCTTTAAAACTATTTTTTTACAAATAATTGGCATTTCTATTAACTACAGTCTTTCCCTGTCTTGAAATGTAAACAACCACAGCCTCTTCTGCGCAGGCATCCCAAAACAGGAAAAATTCATTCACAGATGGCCAGTATTGAAGATGGACCAGTTTCAGTGACCCTAACATCTAAACCCTTCTTACTGTTGGAATATATTGAAAATATATTTATGCTTGATCCTTACTTTAACTTACGTTATTGTGCTTGGATTTGAACTAAAATGCCTTCAGATTATTTGAAATAATCACTGGAATCTATCATTTAATGCTCTCCATTGAATTATGTTACAGAAAATGAATTGTACCAGTTTCATTGACCTTTAGCATTATCCAAAATACAGTCTATTAATTAAAATTTCAGAAACAAAATTTGATACCCAAATAAAGTTGAAACTATTAACTATGAAATAAATGAATTAAAAATATAAATTAGTATTTTTTGGCTGGCCTGAAGCGGTTGATGAAGATGGACCGTATTAAAAATGGCGTCCCTCTAGATTTTTAAATATAGTGCACAAATAAGTGAAAACATAGTCCCTCATATCACTTTTTTATTTCTGGTTGCAAAACCATAATATTGGTACCATATTAAAGCTAACATTCTGTAGTTTTCAGAAATATATATGACAAGGTTATATTTTAATTTTCACTAAGTTTTAATTATCGCCATATTACACCAATATTTCTTGAATGACCCTAAATGATACCAAGCACACCATAAGGCGGTAACTAACTTTTGGAGTAATTATGTACATTAAAATAGAACTTGTTTAGATTATGTTACTTTGATCAGCAAATGACAGAAAATAAATGTCTCCAAGACATTTTAATTATTGCATTTGGGGTCATTTTAGGGTACTTTTATGAAACCCTATAAAAAGTCATAAGAATTTTGTTAAAAATACCCTATGATATTAAAAACAAAGGGTCACTTAGGTCTTAAAATCAAATTTTGTCTTTTTGATGACAGCATGGACAGCTATAAGGTTAGAGATAAATATGCATTCACTTTTGGCATCAAATAACTCTTCAAAACGAGTATGACACAAGGAAAAACAGGTTACCGAAACAGGGCCATCTATAACGTACAGTGAAATTGCATTCCGAGCGTTTATCTTAAACAGTTGAGTTTTAAAGAGAACATTAGATGTGGGGCAATCTGCTAGGAGATTTTTTAATTTCTGACCTTTATCTCCATCGCAGATGTGGACTAAAGTGTCATATATGTGGAAGTAGCGCCGACCAAATTTTTATCGGCACTTGAAAAGGTGAATGAAAAGTTGTAAATACCATGAAATATATAGCATGTCCACGAAGATCAACCCTTTTTCTCGTTATCTGCACCAAAAACATCCATAAAACACACAGCGGTTCGTTTGTCTGACAATTCTAACACGACGATGTCGCACTTTTAAATTCCACTACACAGCTATTTGTTGTTAATATGCAAATCGCATTCCCCTATCGACCAATCAGAATACTCGATGGAATGAGTTTCTAGAACAATGGAGGATGCTGGGAGATCTTCGGCACTATTTGGTTTTCACAGTGATGTACACTGGTACGCGTGAAACCAATTACACTGAGCTCGCTCAGGTAAAACTAAAAATTAACGAAGATTTGTAGACAAATCCAGCTGATTTTTCTTGTAAACTGATAGTTAATGACTTATGAACAGAATACGATAAGTTAAATGAATTTTACTGCTCGCTTAGCGATTCGCATGACGTTAGCATATGAATTACACATGTGTTGACTCATCTGTACGGGCGGTATACGCGTACCGGATACTCACAGTTATGTTTACATTGGATTTTCGGAAATTAAACGTGCTGATTTATTTATCAGTTTATTGATTATATGGACCAATATTAACAGGTATTCTGTGCCATTCGTTTATTTTTATTATATTTTACATGTTCAATGCTGAAAATGGCTCTAATTTGGCGTAAAAGACAGAATTCATGAAACTCAAAAACTGATCAGTAAAGCGCATAATGGGTCTTGACTTAGAAGTGGATACTCTAAGTCGAGATTGTTTGACTACAAAAACATATAATAATACCAACAGTCTATCCGAATTTATCATATCCGAAACACAGTCATTAAAACTTGACGTCGTCTTACAAAATCGAGCACATACGATGCGCAATTTTTGTTTTAATCACTGCATCTATGAGCAAAATAATCAGATTTAACATATAAGCATATTGAAATAATACTAAAAAGAAACATTGACTTAAATGCTCCAACGCACCTTGTTGTTGCTACAACAATTTTAATATCGCATATTCTCGCGATATTTTTAGTCAATACTAAATGCCGCTCCATTACGTTGTCCGGTATTTATGGCAAGGTTAATTAGCCGGTATCTGTCAGTACTAACCGGTATCCTATCTAGTAGCCCAGTATTGACACCTAATCACGTTGTATATTGCCTTGTATATTCCCTTGTATATTGACATTAATTATGTTGTATAATTGACACATGCCAGAGGCGGGGATTATGCGTATGCAACATAGATAGTGCGAATGGCTGTGTGCAGATGTATTAAGATAATTATTAGATTTATATTTTCATGTACAGTAAAATTTACAATAAAATAATAATTGTTTACTTGTAAGTATAGCATATATATATATATATATATATATATATATATATAGAAAAATTGCAACGAAAAATTAGCCGCCTCCGCTGGGAATCGAACCCAGGTCCCTTGGATTACCGGTCCAGGATGCTAACCGCTAACCGCTACACCACAAAGACGGACGTATATATATATATATGCATGTTCAATATACACGAATGTTGTGAGCTATTTAATTTTCCTAAAAACGTGTCAATAATTATTATTATTATGAAGATCAAAGAGTTGGCCTTTCATTTTAATCTCAATATAAAACGAACAAACATTATCATGTTTTCCTATGCATATGTATTTAATTGTAGCTAGCTACATGTTGTTTATTCTCTGATACAACATAATCTGTAATGAAATATAAAAAACTAGATGTTTTTGTTTGTCCTTATATATCACTGGCTTAGAATGAGAAGGTCGTAAGTGCCATATTTGAAATCTATATCACAAGGCGCTTCCATGGCTTCTTTTGAGTCTATTTTCATGAAAGCTTGTTAACCATAAGTAAAGAGTAATTTGTCAGAAAGTTTTTCTTATTTTCTCAAATTATTGATTTCGTAGATACGATTTTCTTATTCTAAACAAGCGATATGTTTTATATTATCATGGAGTTTATGTGCTTGTCTATATAATTCCATGATTATATGAAGTGATGTAGGTGTTCTAGCTCATGAAAAATAACACTATATTTTAAATCAAATACTTCAATTGCTTCAAAATTTAATTCTGTCTCTATATGTTCACTCTGAACACACAACATAACTTATTCTATTCATTCACACTTCTACACTAATCCTTTAAATGGATTATACCTAGCCATTCAATTAGGTGTCAGTCGTGATAAGACTACAATATCACGCAATATACAATATACAACACAATATACAACAGGATACCGGTAGATACCGGTACCGGCAAATAGTCCTCGCCGGTATTTATAAGCAAGTGTAAAACCCGGAACATTCGGATATCTCGAACAAAATTTACGGAACCCACGAAACTCTAAATAACTTTTTTATTTATGCATATATTTTAATTATTTTAGTTTAATTGTAAAGGTGACCCTAACCCCTTTCTTAATATGTAAATAATAATAGTGTTTATATGTGTATATGTTGTTGATATATTGATGCCAATTGTCATCATTTTTACTAAATATTTACACGCCTCGAAACTCAACTTAACCCACGGAACTCTAACGTTAAATAACTTTTTTATTTTTCTATATATATAAATAACGGAAAGAAATCAGTTTTCACTAATCCCGGGCTGGCCAACTAAAATTACTTATAGTCTTTCGGATGAGACTTTAAACCGAGGTCCCATGTATGGTACTTTACACTGGCATGTAAAAGAACCAGGGGTTCTGGAAGGTACTCGGCCGGCCAAACTCGGCCCAGTAGAAAATTTAAAATGGTCGTACTCGGCCCGATTAAAGAAACAAAGTTTTTCACAAGCGGCCCTTCAGAGTTTCTGTTTTGTATATAAAATGTGCAACTTATAATAAAATGTCTGCGCATATTAGTAAATCCTAATATATAAAAATTATATATTTATTGACTACATATTTTGGCAATTACAATATTATATAAGTCGGGAAGTCCGGTGAATTTTCAAAACAATGGATGCATCTAGTGCATTTTATAAGCCTATCTGGGAGCACTGAAATATATTTTCCTTGTAACAAACATGATGCGATTTCTTACATTCAAGTCTTTATTTTGTAAATCATCATATCCAACTATTTGTCCCATTTGTATTGAATGTGTTTTCAAGTCGACCACAGTTACCTTTCCTTGACTGGTATTATACCGGTTTTAATCTGATCGATCTTATCTCGATTGCGTAATCGCGCTACGCTAACTCAGCGGGTTGTCGGAGTGTATAAATTAATGTATATCCTATGCTGGAGGGGTTTTGTGCGTTCAGTTACACTTTTGGTATTTTTGACATTGTGTATATGATGCATACCAGGATCGTTTTTATGGGCATAGCTCTGTCATTATGAAATTTTGTTTATAAGGTAGGTATCATCAGGAACATTTAAATACTTTCATGGTATCATTCAGAATTCGTTGATCATGTGTGAGGAATCTAACAATTATGCATTTGTTATACTAGTAACCGCAATACATGTGACGATATGTATACTTATTATCATGCATATTCGATGGATGATAGAAAAAAGAAACGGTTACTAGTAACTGTACAATGCTTGAGTATGTGTGCAATATCACAGTTTAAATGAAATTTAGCAACCACTGCTGATTTTGTGCGGATACCGTTTGTTGCATTTTCAAGCCATAGACCACACAATTATGGAACTGGTTTTTTAATACCTTGAAAAATAAAAAAGTTATGACAATTTTAAGTTCGTGAAATAGAGCGTTTTTTTTTCTTGAATTAAATAGGAAAATATTCGCGCGCTCGCGGACCCGACAAAACCCCAATTTTCCCTCTAATTGTCACTCTTTTTTTTCAAGATATCGGGATGAAACATTTGTTCAACTTATATTTATGTTGGACAAGTGCTTTCAAAGTTATGAAGAGTTGAAATGTTAAACAAATACTAAATCAGTTTTCATAGTTTTAATCAATTCATAACATCAATCATATATCACATACAAAGAGGTCTTTGGATTCAGTGACAGAAGCATGTAAATATCTTTTATTGCCTCCAATTTCTGGAGATATCACATAAATATGCATAACATATCAATACGAAAGTAAATACTATACAAATGGAAATCATTATTTACACAAGGAGCACTCTCACAGACACACACAAGCCCGCGCTCACAAACATACATGCACACCTGCACGCACACACAGACACGCACCCTCACGCACACACACGCACGCGCTCGCACACACAAGAATACATGTTTTATATCTTAAGTTGTCCACACAATCTATCATACTCGCGCATGCACAATTTATGTACAATGTAAACAATTTTTTTTTCAACATACGATGGTCAGCATTTAAAGGATGATTGAAAGCACCAGATAACACGTGAGAATATAAAACGACCACGAAAGGAGGGGGAAGACGCAAAAATGTCCACACACAAGTTACATTTATAAATAAGACCCACGATGATACACTGTTACTGCGAAAACGAAAACGAAACAGTGTAGCAGAGGCAATTTGATTTGTACTTTTTGATAGGGAGAGCAGCGCCTTTAACCTTAGCAAAAGTGCGCTATCAGGTGCTTGTAATCATATTATAACATACTGTAATCGAAAAAATAGGTCGTATAATATCAATCATTGTCCAGTACAGTTTTTAAACATTGAGCAGAGAATTTACAAACTCGGCACATTGTATCAGAAAATCTGGATATTGTTCAAAAGAGATAATTGCTTGAAGTTCAGAATTTACTCCGCCAAGAAGAAAACAGGTAAATACATCGTTACAAACACTGTTTAACAATCGATACAAGTTCTTGTTCAGTTCATAAAGAGTTTGATACATGAAGATGTCTTTTCGTTGTTGTCTGATAACAGATTTACAATGGAATAGTACATGAAACAGTTGGTATCCAGTAAAGTTACTTTGACACACTTCACACTGGGTTGCATGGGTTTCCGGAACTGAGCAACACCATTTAGCTAAAGTCTTCATGGTGTTGCTCAGTTCCGGTAACCCATGCAACCCATTCTATTATATTATGAAAATAAAGAAAATGTATACTTACATCATCAGATGTATTCTTGTTTTTCTTATTATTCAGTCAATAGCTCACCTTTCCTAACCTTTTTTACGTTTAATTTTCATTTTTACAATTCGTATATATTCAATTAGGTGGTACAACGTGTCAATTAACCAGTTTGTTTAACAAGTGTCATAGGAATGATATGATTCTTCAATTTTATGTCTCAACTGTACGATTATTATAATTTTAAATTATGCGTGAGCTTATGACATTTCACTTTATTTTAATGCATGTATTAGTTTCCAAATCGGCAATAAAGTCAAAGATTCAAATCTCTAAAATCATAATAAAGTATGTATACAGGAAATATAGTGGTTATAGAAATATAGCGGTTATAACCCTTCAAGCGAATGTACCACTTTTATTACCCCACATGCTGTGACAATCGCAGCGGGGCGCGTCATAAAACAATTAACAATGTGCAAATTAAATATGTGTATTACTTATTTACTAAAAAAAAGATACCTGTTTTAAAAAAAACGTAAAAAGGGGGCAGATCTAATTATTGGATTTCTTATATCAAAACACCAATCTGACGGGAAGAAATTAAACTATTAATCAAGTTTGGACAAAATATATTCCCCGAGAAACAAAAGAACTACGGACAAGAAAGTAACCAAGTTTGATATCAAAAGCGTTCATTTCCTTCTTTGTTCAATGTGAGTGGTAGTCATGTTAAAAACCTTTAAAAAGGGGGCTGATCCCATAAAGATACAACTGTGAAATTTAGTGCATTATTTTGTAGACATATCAAACTACAAAATATGTTTGCACATAGGAAATCTCTCAAATAGTTTTTATCATATGGACAATTTTACGTGGAGTCCCCATGCCTTCCAATGGTAAAAAAATTGTCACATGTGCGAATGCAAATGGGACAAATAGTTGGATATGCTTACTTTAGTGCTTGCCCGAATTCTGGCAGTTAACTTTAATGGTTTAGTAAGATTATTTAACTTAGGAATGACAAAGTCTAAAAGTAATCTCATGAGCTTTGACAAACTTTATCGTGTAATTTATTGCTCTAATGCGACAGTTACGTGATAACATATAATATTATATTAAAAATCTTCTGCGAGCGAAGCGAGTACGAAAAATGCCCATCTTATACTTTTTTATCTAGAACATCAGGCAAATTACCCATATTATTTACGTAAGACTAGTTTAGGCCAAATAGTATACATGTACATCTGATCTGAATTATTCATTAGGAAAACTATCTATGGCCCCCGGTCCCACGACTCCTACTACACCCATGAATTGTGGCCTTCAGGAGCATTTTACGTATATTTCAAGTGCTCATTCGGCAAGTAAAAAAAGTCAATGAGTTCATGGCTATTTCTGGGGAATCTTTTACAAGATCTGCATTTACAGTTTATAAGTATAAATTTGGGAGACATTCTGCCAGGATACCTAAGTACATATTGTTGTAAAGTTAGATCTTTACCCAGCATATGTTACGAAATATTATACTAAACGGATTTAATAACGCGACACTGGGGTATGTTGTATTATAGCAGACGGTTCATGTTAATGCCTATATTTGAATAATGCAAGTTAAGGGTCAATTTATTGCCGTCATTTTGGTAAAATAATAAAAATCAGATGTCTTGAGTTTTAATAAATATATTGTACATTCAATTAGCCGATCCAGATAACGAAAGTTGCATTCTGACCATTTGGCAATAGGAATTGCGCCGATTGATTGCGCGGGCTTATGTTTGACGGAAGCTCCATGGTTAAATTTAGTTCGATGTTTTTGTAGCGGTTATTATGTCAGTTGGAAACATCTAAAACTTTGAGGCTGAATACATTTATGGGACTATCTGAGACGATGAATTCGGCTACGTCATCTTAACACATTACAGGACCTCCAAGTTGCACTACAGACAGAATGGCGACGGATTCCCCAGGCATTTATTCGGATATTGTGCAGGTCTATGAGACAGCGATGGGTTGCTGTTAGGAAAGCTGGTGGAGGACACTGCCTATTTTAACACTGTGTTGAGTATTAAATACTCATCATTTTTGGACATGTTAGTGTTATATAATTATGTGTTTATCAGTGATCATTTCAGTGAAATCAAATGTATTCATTTTTATGGAATAAATCAATGAAATCACACCATGTGTTAAAGGATCCTTATTAACCAATTGCAACATTAGGTCATTTCTTTTTCTTGGAACATGATTTGCTTCCTGCTACGATATAGACACATTTTAAATAATTGGATATATGTCATTTATTCCGTTTAATTTAGAATGTACGTATAAAGTTAAGACTGTCCTTATGTAGCCTAAACATTCGACTTTGTTTTTCAGCAGTGCACCCAATACGCCGATAAAGATGTAACTTTCGTTTTCTGGACCGATTTTTTATTTATGCTATAACTTATTTAATGCCTGTAGGACTTTACTACATTTGGTATCAAAATGACGGCATAGAATTTACCTTTACGGAAATACCAAGATATTAGATATAGGACATCGCTTTCCTAAACTATATCAACATACCCAAGTGTCGCGTTTTTTTAAACCGTTAACCATATTTATAAACAATAATTAAAAATCAATGTAATTTATACGAGGGACATTTTTATGTTCCAGGAAAGGTTCCATGGATTGTTTTAAGTTTCCTTGAACTCAATGATATTTGCAGAAATACATACTAGTATTTGCCATTTTTAAAATCCTCTTTTTTCTTAGCACTTCATATTAAGGTAATGTTCGTGTAGTATGTATGGTAATATCAGGAAGAGCTTCCCGGTGCAAATTTGACGTCAAACTAGCCATCAAATCGCTCCGACGCCATCTAAACAGCAACAACGACCTACAACTACTGTATGGAACGTTTGCGAAGGGAATCATTACATCATTTTAGTCAAAATATGACATAGTTTTAATATTCTCAGTTTTGTTGAGACAATGTTGCTGCCGTATTATAGATTGCCTATCAAATGTCAGAGTATTGTTGGAATTTAATCAGTTTGTGTCTTCTGGCAGAACAAACTTGAACTATAAGCATTATTGACCACTGCATCTATAGAACGTGGTATGTTGGTTCTTCACAGACAAATCATTTCATCATTCCTTGAAAACAAGAGATCCTTACTTGTGGAAGATACGTTTGGCTGGAAATACTGAAATAGATGCCTAAAGGCGATAAAACGCGTGAAATAATGACTTCGTTCAAGAAACATCTCCTATCCACTTCCATACTAATGGTATAAAATCTATATTATCGCCCAAAGTTCTACATTATCAGTCCGTATATGGTAGTATAGCCGGAAAGATTTCCGTTCTAGTTGACACATTCCAGGATAAATTGTAGCTAGAAACGATGCTTTTATGTGTAATATTTATACGTACATTGCCAACCTTTAGTTCGAACATTCTTGGCCTTTGACGATTCTGCTGAAGATAAACTCGTGATTGGGATTAAGTTGGATGTCATTGGATTGTTTCGCTGAGAGAGTTAATTTTTATGCATATACTACCCAAAAGTTTTAACCCGCCACCTTACATTTTTCATTTTTTATTAAAGTATGTACCCGCAAGACATTTTACATACCAATATTTGAATACAAGATGCAAGTTAAACTATACATTTATTTTGGACGACAAACGGTTATGTTCGCTGTCACAGGCGTGTTACCTAACGGGGTATTTTCTACCAATTCACAAAAATGCCTTTTTGTGAATTCGTGCAGGGAATCAACGCATGGATAAAGCACGATTTTATAAACATTTTGGCCTAACTGATCCCTGCCCACAGTGAAAAATACGCTAGATGTCGTGATTGACCTCAGTCGAACTCGGTTGAAGACTTCGAACAAAATAAGAAAAAGGCCTTGTCAAAAATGTTGATTTTGCAAAATCACGCCTGTATTACAAACCGATGTTTGTTGTTCATAAAAAACGAAGATAATCACCTAAAATACACAAACGAACAAAAATATAACAAATAATTTAGTGAAATAAAAAAATTAAGGGCCGCAACTCTACTCGAGCTCATAACCTTCCGACATGTCTGTCGCGTTCTGTGTGTGCAAACTCAGCATGTAAGGTGTTTTTTTATCCAAACTGTTCACAAACACGAGCTTTTCGTTGCGCATTTCGTTACACATGTAAACATGCTATATTACCTAGCAGGTCTAACGTAGTGATTCAATCGCAAATAGGCAAAAAATCAACACATAAATGGTTTTAATACATCTTTATTTAAGTTATTTTCTTATCATTTAGTACTCTTTACACCAACTTATTTAGGCACTTACATGTATTTTCTTATGAGCAAATGTCTGCATATCTTACTACTATGGTATTTTTCAAAGTTATTATTTTTTCAAAATTCACTGAAATTTTACACAATTATTGGTGAAATATTATTGAGGCATACTTCAAAATTTCATTCATATCTGTAATTTTTACATATATTTTAATCTAACAGTCCAACATTGCAAAAGTCACATCTTTGTCACATTCATTATCTAGTGTTAGCACCACGAACAAGTCCTTTTTAACATCCACGATATAATATTTGTGATGTATAGTTGTGGGATAACGTTTCACTCACGTATAAAGGCCTCCCACGTGATGTAAAGCCAAGACAAACATAGACGAAGTTTCAAATCATTGTTAATATAAATTGATTGTTCATTGCATCAATGATTTCGGTTGTTGAAAAAATGCACTAGGAAACACGCACAAATGTTAATGTTAGATGACTTAAGTTAGTGTTTTTGACATGTTTGATACTGCTGTTAAAAAATGTATTTCAAGGGAAGTAATTCTTACCGACTTAAAATAAGTCAATTCCCTCCCTCGGAATTCCCTCCCCTGAATTGCAATCCCCTGAATTTCAAGGGAAGTGACTCTTACCGACTTAAAATAAGTAAATACAAAATTCCCTACCCTGAATTTCAAGGGAAATAACTCTGTATTGACTTAAAATAATGAGTTTTCAGTATTTTGTCACACATTTGCATTCATTGTCATTTGATACAAATCAAACATGTACGTGTAGTGTGCAAGAAGGTGTTTATAGATCATATATTAGTTTTACATATATCATAACAAAGTTGAGCATGAAAGTGACGTCAAATTGGCATTTACCATCGAAATTACAACTTCAAATTAGCAAAAATAACTTTTCCCGGACATTCATATAGTTGTTTAGGGTATGACGGATCACTAACGACATAAGGGCTGATTACGCGAATGTACTTTATTTTGTCAGAACAATAACTGTTGCAAATGTTTAACACATCACTCGGTCACGGCTTACCAACATTTTCGGAATAAAACTCTTGATTTATACACGAGTAATCTGATGACAAAGCTACACACTCGATATGTCAATAGTGGATCACTTTAGTCTATATCGGATCACTACATTCCTCTCAATGTGAATCATCTCAAAAGCTATGTTACCTGTCATATAAGGCAAAACACCACCAGATATGTTCCAGTTAGTGTTGGGGCAAGTGGATTTCATAACAAAGTCGCTTAAAACCAGTCAATATTTGGTAGCCCCATTAACCAAGACATAAGGAATACGAAACTAGGCAAATTAATGAAAAATACCAATGGACTAGTACAATATTATTATACACAAGTATTATACAAAATTAATATAAGTTGATAAAAGTATCAAATGCTTATTATGCATTGTAATACCGGATCACTGGATCACAAAAAATGGACTAATAATTGCAGACTAAAAATAAAAAAATAATATTTACATATACTCGTATATAGCTTAAATGCACTTTTCCATTGAGTGATCCGCTATACACAAATCGACGCGGTACCATTGGACCCAGTTTACTAATAGTTGTATCAATATAAATATAAATTGGTGGTTATAGACAGATAACTGATATTACAATCAACATATTTTCATATTTTTTCCTTATAAAGTTGCCAATTACATAATAATAATAATAATACTTATATATTTATTTTTCCTCCAAGATTGAAGATTACAATAAACATAAACCAGATACAACATTCATGAGTATGTACAAGCTAATAAATATACAGGTAACAAACAATGAATGATCATCAGACTAAAAACATATATACATATAGAACAACAGCGGTTCAACGTATCTCTGTACAATGCTCGAAATGTGCTAGTCTAACACGAAACGAAATTGCTAGACTTAAGTTTTTCGTTGTATATGTAATATGTTCACATTTTACCAGTCAACAATGCTTTGAACCGAAATCGAAATGTTAAAACATTGTAATGGTAAACATGCAAATCAATTCCGTCACTTCATTACATAAGTATACATGTAGATGTACATGTATGAACGTATAAATTACACGTATACGATTCCTCATCATAGATATAATTAAGCTGGTTCTTTGCATAAGTTACCACGGAACATGGAAGATAACAACTTTATGATAGTAAAGTCATTTGAATAAACACCAGTAACAGCCAGTGATATTATTTGATCAAGTTGATGATCCCTGGTTGATAATGTGAATTCAATGTAGCTATCAACACTGATCCTTTTTCACACATCAATAAACACAACCTGCAAGATTGCACATAGCGCTTTGAGAATAATTTACCAATTATTGAAACCATGGGCGCAACTCGATAGGATACGTATTCACTGACCATAATAATTTTATGCATGTGCGATTCACTTGAGGGCGGATAATCTTTAGCATTAGGTCTAAAATCAAGTAGCCGAAGTAAACGTTCTGAGCGTGTTTTTATCATAACTGACTGGTTAATCACACGTTTCCATTGCGGTTTCGTGGGGAATATTCCAGTGTCTATATATTCCGATAAAATACTACTTAAATCGTACTTGTGTAGAATTCGGTATATGTCCGGAATAAAGCCTAACAGCTGTTCGTCACAGTTCGCGTATCTTATTAACCGTATGTTAAAGACATGTTAGGCAAGGTAGTGGGTAGGTAGTTTACATAGTTGTCCAAGAAATGTTAGTTTTCTGCATTCACTAGCAGTTTCCATGGAATCCATGTTTAACAGTGATAGTACTAGATCCGTATTTGTATTTGTGTTCAGACCTTGCATGATTTTTAAACAGAATCTATGGGCACGTTCGAGCAGAATGATTTCACTTCGAGAGTAGTTGCTCAATAATTATTCACAGCCATATAGTACCTTCGGTATGACAACAGAGGAATAAATCGTTCGTGAAATTAATGGGCTGAGACCTGTAGGGTGCAACCCACTGTTTATGATACTAAGGTAAGTTCCTCGAAGTTTGGTACATGCATGCTGTATAAACAGTTTAGGTGACAAGTCGCTGTTGCTGGTGATGCCGAGATGAGTGTATTCATCCACCTCTTTAATGATATGATTTCCAAGGCACCAGCTTCTTTCGTTCAATTGATGTTGCGATTCATTATACACAATTATGCCACACTTGTCGGGATTATAATCATATCTCCATTTACGTGAATATTCGTTACAAATATTTAACATTGTTTATAAACCATGACATGAGAAGGAAACTAGCACCATATCGTCAGCTACTGTGGGTGAACATACATTCATATTTATCATACAAAATCCACGTTGACATGCTTCCAGTTCCCGTATCAGCCCGTTAATGAAGCACAGGTAGAGTAGTGGCAAACTTTTGCTCCCTTGCCTCGTGCCTTGTAGAATAGGAAATGGGTATGAGTTAAATCCACGATTTCGTACCGTACTAGTGGTGTTTCGATACATTTCTACAAAGTTTAATCAAAGTACTGAAAGTACTGACAGGCTGGCGAACTGCTAAGGAACAATAGCTTTTCAAGTAATATAACATCAAGTGGTTTTCTTAGTCGAAAGAGAGGTAAGTGCTGGACTTAACAAAAAATAAAAATTAAAAATTTAAAAATATAAAAAATTTAGAGCCGCCGGGATTCGATCGCTGGACCTTAGCATCAGAGAAATACTAAGCGAGTTGCTTAACCACTCGACCACGATCTCGTTGGCGAATGATGATCTAAATAATTTAACATAATAAATTATCGATGCGCGCGCTATATCGCGTTCGTAACGCGTAGTAATAATTATCAACGCCTTTAAACACCTTTTCTTTTAATTTCATACAATTTCCTTCCATTTCAAGAAGAAACTAATATATTACAATCGAACAGAATAAATGAAACAAGGAAAGTTGAATGTTCTTATTTTGCAAAACTGATTAACGAGGAGGAACTATTTGCATCGAGTGTATAGATTCTGTGTTGTCAGTTTCGGGAGTAAATTCATCTTAGTGGATTTCATTTTTTAGGATTGTAATAGTCTGGCGCGAAATCGCCAGCCTAAAAACGACGCTCCATCTATACCAGTCTCCAGTAAACGATATAAGAGTCCTGCGTGCCAGACTCTCTCGAACGCTTGGCGACCATCAAGGTAACATACATATAACTTACTATTCAGTTCATGAGCAAAGTGAATACTTTCACGGAGTACAAAAGATGACATTAAACATCCTAGGTTTTCCTGAAATTCTCCTTGTTGAATGCTGAGTGTTTGTAAGATAGTTGTTTTGCACCTAGCAAGAATAACCATCTCATAAAGTTTAAGTATTACTGATGTTAGGGTTATGGCTCTGTAATTATTTGGATTGTCTTTACTTTTACGTCCGCCTTTATGCAGCGTAACAATAGTTCCAACTTTCATCTTGTCGGGAATATAACATTGTCTTAGCATGCAAGTGAATAGGAGAGCAAGAATTGGCGGAATAATTTCACTGGCTAGGATAAGATGTTCGTAACATATGTTATCCGGTCCACATGCTTTTCCTTTTTGACATGATTTTATGAGATCTGATACAGTTTCAGGAAATATCACAATGTTAGTATCAGTCGTAGTTTCGTTAATTGCATTAGTCACATGCGTATTCACACTCTGCTTCCATTGCTCATCGTATGTTGTGTTTACAGTAGGTGTATACAAATCTTTGAAGTAATTCGCCCACTGTTCTGTTAGTTCTTGCTGATCTCTGAATATTTGTCCATTAAATTTTATTTTGATTTATTTTTCCGCCTGGAATTAACTATTTTCCAGAATGCTTTTGAGTTTATTCAGCAGTTTTATCGATTTCATGGTCCAGTTTCTGCAAATAGACAGTAACACATTTTCTGTGAGCACGGCGAAACATTCGCTTCGCATCCTTATAGTTGACGTATGCGTCGTTTCTTGTCGATCGCGGACAGCCTTCTTTTAGCCATATGTTACGTTTATCCGTCATACTGTTGTGAAGTTTTGAAAGCTCAGAGGTCAAATTTGGCTTTAAGTGTGGTTTAAACTTCGACACTGGTAACTGTGCGGACGCTGACTGAATTGGGTGTATAAGATCCTGGTAAGTTTGGTCAATTCCCTCCTTGTCAAGCGACGAACGCATAATATCTTTTGACCTTATGGCATCTGTTACGCAGGGCACATACACATGCTTATCACATTATTTCACCTTACTCCAGTTTATGTTTTGCACATTGTTTACCTTGGGTAACATAAATTCATTATCACATATTGAGGGAAAACACATGGAACAAATAATCGGTCGATGGCGAGAAACATTTAAACAATTATCTTCAACAATTTCACATTTTAAAGAGCAGTCTACATATTCAACTGTCATGCATAAATAGTCAAACATTGTTTCATAACAGTTGCCATACGATACGAAAGAACGTTTTGCACCAAAACAACTATCTAACATGTTAACAGCAACAAGGTTAGTATCATTCATAAATGTTCTAAACAAATCTGCCCGCGTGTAACCATGGTTATTAAACAAATTGACATTTAAATCATCAATAAAGATTGGGATACCAATCTCTGCATACGTGTACCATATATCATATAATTTGTCTATGTAATCACGAAATGAATTAAAAGAATGGTTTGTACATGGTAAATATACCTGGAATATAAAAACATATAACTTAGGTTGTATTTGTAATTGTACACCAATTAAATGGTCATCGTCAATAGCCAGTGCCGTTATGTAATTATCCAATTTATTATGCCACAAAATAGCAACGCCACCTTTACCAACTTTTCGTTGACTTGGCCGCAATAAATTAAAGTCCGCTACAGCATGACAATTATAATTAGTATTGATACAGTTCATAAAGTGTAAATTGTAATCATATAGCCAATGTTCTGAAATGCCACATATATGAATGTTATGGTTCATTAGCATATCACTAAGGTATGAGGAACTGGAAAAAATACCAGTCGCATTCCACGTCATAACATTAATATTGAAACCAGTCGTAATGCACAGACAAAGTTTAACAGTTATATATGTTTGTATAAATGCACGGGCGAAGTATCGCCGCTATGTATACGCGAGTCAGGTGGATCGCGTTGTGCATGGTAGTTGGTTGATTTTCGTCGATTCATCAATTCCGTGCGGGATAACCACTCTGTACATACAATATCTTCGGGCCAAAAGTTTTTGTCTAACAACAGGTCTGAGTACTCATCAGATTCCACGTTTAATCTCTATTAAATATGTAAATTCTAAACAAATGTTATGACAAACCGCCGAAAGGCTAAAAATTATTGAGGTCAATCATTAAATATTTGTGATTTTTTCTGGAAGTTATCAAATGCCTTCGTTCTACTTAGACTGATCCGTTATTGACAATGACAAACTCTTGCGAGGTCAAAAAAAAACAACCAAACCATGGATCGACAAGAAGGTGAGAGCGGCAATGAGAAGGAAAAACAAGTTATACAGCCGTATGAAGAAGACAAAAAATGATAGTGACATCAGAAAATACAAACAGACCAAGGCCAACCTACAAAAACTAGAAAGAAATTCATACTTTAACTACATCAACAATCTCATAGAAATTGGCAACCCAGAAGAGAACAACACAACCACAAAACAGAAGCGGTTTTTGGAACTATATCAAATCTCTAAGAAAGGACAACAACGGCATCTCACCACTGAAAGACAAAGGAAGACTGTTTAACGAACCCAAAGACAAGGCGGACATCCTGAACAGACAGTATGAGTCCGTATTCACGCAGGAAAGTGAAGACAATGTACCCAGTCCATCAGGTACCCCACTTCCAAGCATGGATGAGATTGTGGTTACCACTGAGGGTATCGAGAAACTACTGCGTAACACCAACCCAAGGAAAGCTACAGGACCAGATGCGATACCAGGCCGTATCCTACAGGAGTGCGCCGTAGAGATTGCCCCAATCTTGACCATGATCTACAATACCTCACTGCGAGATGGGACTGTCCCTGATGACTGGAAGCATGCCAACGTAACAGCCATCTACAAAAAATGTGCCAGACAAGATGCTGCCAACTACAGACCGGTATCCCTAACATGTCTCGCCTGCAAGATCTTGGAGCATGTAATAGTAAGCAACACCCTGAAACATCTGGATGATCACCAAGTCCTCCACGATTGCCAGTATGGTTTTCGAGCCCGCAGAAGCTGTGAGACGCAACTAATTACATTGCACCACGAGCTGGCAGAATCCTTAGACAAGAAGGTACAAACGGACATGATCATCCTAGACTTTAGCAAGGCCTTCGACAGAGTCCCACACCGACGTCTGCTAAAGAAGATTAGTCACTACGGCATTCGGGGGAACACACTTCGTTGGATTGAGTCATTCCTCACTGGAAGAACACAGCAGGTGCTCGTAGAGGATCAATCATCAGACACAGTACCAGTGGTGAGTGGCGTACCCCAGGGCTCAGTACTTGGGCCGCTGCTTTTCCTCATATTCATCAATGACCTATCTGATAGAGTCAAATACAGGACCAGACTGTTCGCTGATGATTGTATCCTTTACAGACAGATTAGGACTGAAGATGACCAAATTCAGCTTCAACAAGACTTGGACACCCTGGCAGCGTGGGAGCTAGAATGGGGCATGGAGTTTCACCCTCAGAAGTGTAGCGTTCTACGGGCATCACGATCCAAGACTCCCAAAGTCTATCCCTACAAGCTGAAAGGTGTTCAATTGACAGAAGATGACAGCACCAAGTACTTAGGAGTGACCATACAGTCCAACCTTTCAAGGAGGCAACACATATGCATTCAGCTGATATGTCTTTGTTTATTACAGCGGCTGCATGTTTTCTTTAGCATTGGCAGATGGTTTCACGAAGATGCTGGATTTAAAAATAATTTGAAATACCGATTTTTACAATTCACTTCCGAAATTGATTTATTAAAAGCGATATTCTTGTAATATTCATGCATATAGTTTAAAAACAGGGCAAACCATCAAAGCTGTACCACAGCTCGATCTGGCTTGCCGGTTGTGTCTGTTCTCATAAGCAGTGTAAACAAGTTTCCATGTCATACAGGGTGATTCATAATATATTTTACACTTTCAACAGAATGCCATAAGAAACCGCTTGTTGCCATTCGATAATTTTATGTACAAATTGAAAGCTAACATTTCAAAGTTTTATTTAGTATATAACATGGCTATGTTGCTATCAACGAGAACTCTGGAAATACGATTTAACATAAATGCGTTTTTTTCGATAAATGTCAAGTGACGTTAATAATTATCTAGATTCCCGAGTTCAATTCTTTAACTCGTAAAGTATCGAAGGATAAAATCAGTTAAAGAGGGTAAAGAAACAAAATTTACTATTAATTTTGAAGTTTCATCCATTTGTGAAAACTGAACAAAATCAAAAGTGGTACTGTTGCCCTGGTTACCAGTTGCTAGGCGACAAATCAACAAAACCGTGACTAAAAATACTTTATCGCTTTTAACCAAGTAAAAAGATAACTGTGTTTTATTCTTTTGTTTTCTCTCTAAATGGTTATTTTAAATTCATCAATTGCTTTTGCTGGTTATGTGTATACTCTATATACTGGCAATAGTGAATTTACATTAATCATTAAGAAAAGATCAAGTCGAAAACCAGCCCTATCTTTACTTTGGCTATATGCGAGAATGTATTTGTGTGTCAGGTTCTTACGTTGCCTAGCGACTGTAACTGTAACATTTACTTACTTTTTAGTTGTTGTATATAAACGAACGTTTCAAATCAATATGTTATTTCATTTATAAACATTATTCAACTGGCTAGTTAACGCAATTCTTTTGAACCTATATCGCTATTTTGGTGACTAAATTTGGACTTCATTTCGACTTTTATTGAAAAAATGACTTTTTACAAGAATCTTAATTCCTGGGTTGCCTCGAAAGAAAAGTATAAAAAGTATAATCAAGCGTCTTCTTATAGCATTCTGTTGAAGGTGTAACAAATATTATGAATCACTCTGTATCATCGCAAAATTATACAACGCTAAATTACGGGGCATTAATATTTCGCAGTATAAGCAATTTATCTTAGTAAACAGATTGTGTTGATAGCACAATCGGGAATTATATCCTGATACATTGTATCGTCTGTAATGTTTGCTTTACTCCAGCGGGATATGTAAGGTATCATAAACATACAAACTATGACACGCGATAAATGAACGATTGAGAGCGATATGTACCACTTGTAATCCAAGACGAGATGTAATATGTTGATGGTGAAACATTTATAGGCATAACGTTAACATAGAGGATAATAGGTTAGTGTCGTGGATGAGAAAGTTTATCTGTCAAGGCGGAGGAATTTATCGTGTGAGCGTAGGCGAATCTGATCATTTCCGCAGCCGAGCCAGATATTCTTTTACTCATTCCATGGCACTAACCTATTATTCTATTTATCCGGTTACTACACCTGCTTTAAAAATGAAATAAACGTCGAGACTATTTAGTTGCCTTTTTATTATTTGTGCGTAACGTCAGGTTCGTTCACTGACGTCACTACAAAACGACAACGTCGGACATCTTGATAACGTCGGTAAGTCGTAGAACAATCATTGATCGACCCAAGCCCATTTTAAATACGAAAATCTCATCCTCGGGTGAAGAGTTTCAGCCGGCGACTCCGCTTTAAGAAGAGGTTCGTCAGATCACGTGATGGATATTGCAAGTCACATGACCACTTGATGGTTTTTTGAAAATGTTATCCGGCACCCTGTTATCGGGCCAATTTTGCCGGATATTTACTGGATAAAGTGTATTACCGAACATAGCCTTAAAGCATATAAATATTATATGAGTGCCTTAGCCCGGGACACTAGATTAGACTTCAAGCGCACTATCCACCGAGCTACGGAGGCACACAATGTATTCACTATTGGTCCAACGAGGCCAGCTAACTAGTGCTACAGATTGCTGAATGTGAACAAACTAAGCACATTACAAAAAAATGTACTTTGATTATTTGATTATTATACAGACAGAGTCTCATATTTTATCACTGTTAAACTCGTTTAATAAATTCAATATGAAAAGACATTCATGTAAGATCCTCTAAGTAACTCATTGTGGTTAGATATCATCGATTGTATGTTAATACGCTCTCGCAATACTTTATTAAACTGATCACGAAATTATTTTGAGATTTATTAATGTAATGCGCTATGTGATACTATTCTATGTAAAATAGATATAGCAACACACTACTAAAACTTAAAAGATCTTAAATGTGTCAGATGATTTTTGCTGATAATAATGTTATATTGAATGGACAGTCTTCTCTTTAAATAAACAAAAATAGTTTTATTACACAAAAAAAACCACATGATATGCTCCAGCGCACAATTAATGAAAATGATACCCTAATAGGGAGGCTCCGCACTGGTCCCTTAAATTGTTCCAAATTGATGTTGAACGTGTTACGCGCTAGTCAGTTGATTAATCAAAGCGCTGTAAGCGCTGAAGGCCTGGGGCTAAACTTTGTATGCTTGGGAAGAAGTTTAGTGACTAAACTGAAGTATATGTAAACGGATCCACGCCTTTTAACTGCCAGCTGCAGTGTACAGTTATGTTGACCGCACAAAGTTGAAGGTTTAATCTATTGGTCAGGCTTAACTTGTCTATCTAGATTAAGTACTTATAAACAAGAGATGTCAGAATGACATTTATGCCTCCCATTACCCACATACGAGGGGTGATCAATATATTCGAGGACTTTCCTTCTTAATTTTGAAATATTGAAACTAGAGTAATGAAATTACAGGCTGATGTAGATCAATCAATTATCTCGCTATTTGTCTAATTTTCTTTATGATTATGTCACTATTTACTTGATGACGTCACTTTTTGTAACCATGGTGAAGCACGCACCGTCGAGCATCTCGGGCGTAACGTTATTTCTGAGAAACGACACGCTATGATAATTAACGCAAAAGTTGTAAAGTCCTCGCGATATTTCCAAAATGACTTTACTTAATTGTGCATGGATTCTGTGCGCTCCCAATTAACAATTTTCATATGATTCCGTTGTTTATGTGATTGTAGGGTTTCTGTCAAACGGTTAAGTCGATAAAATAAGGATAAACTGCAAAAATAACACCGCGTTAGCGACACGTTCCGTTAAATTCTGCGAATTAAGACGCACAGATCTCAATCAAATGTAACTGGCGAAAACGAAGACTATAGGTTTACAAAACATTCAATCGTGGACTTCAAATCAAAACGGTTATTTCGATATTGCGTCCTAAACCTGAAAGGTCGTGCTTCAGTCTTAATTGGAATAATCTAATTTTGTAAAGCCAACAACCCTTTTCCGAGTTTTGTTTCCAATAACGCATCGATACTCTTTTTATTCCAACACTCATTCGAGAAATGGCTATTAACTACTTATTTCTGTAGTAAATGAAAACCTGTCTCATACATGGGACCGGGTATCAGTCCAGAAAAGAGCCATATGCAGCCCCGACGGTGACGCTTCGAATGACGTCACGTGACGTCCAACGTAACGCGTCCCTTGTATTAATAAAATAATTTTATTAGTGCATTTGGTCGGAGACATCTTTTTCCAAATGATGTTAAATGGCTTGGAGCCTTGCTGCCAATATGAAATTGCTAGATGAAAAGTCCTCGAATATATTGATCACCCCTCGTACATGCACAGTCACATAGACTGTGACAATCGAACAACATGTAGTATAACCTTGCTAATGTTTTGTCAAACAATTTCTTAAAGATTTTGACACTTATGGCTGAAGTCGACTTTCTAATACTGAAGTATCTTAAATTAAAGAGATTTTAAAAAAAATTGATGGGTGCGACTTATACAGAGTATCGACTCATGTATTGGCAATCGCGGTATTTTGTTAATTTGTTTCAAGAAGTGCGTCTTATGCATGGGGCATTACGATATCCAAAAAATAAAAATAAACAATTTTCATTTTATTTTTTCTGGAATGTCTTGTTAACGCAAAATGAAATAACACTATTTTAAATATGTTTATATAAATACCAAATATAATGTATTCAAAAAATGTCTCAGAAAAAAAGTTTCTTCTTACTGTCTCCGTAAACACTCGTATCTTTTCGGCATAAGACCGTCAAGTGAGGAACTTATATCGCATGGATATGTAAACTATAGAAACTATGTCCTAGTCAATGCTTAGCAATTTTGCTTCAATAATATTTCTTTTACACTTTTTAATGAAACTGCCATGTTAAATAGTGATGTTCTGCATTAAAGGCGGGTTAGTGAGATCCGCGAAGAACTACTTTTATATTGCCCATGAAAGTGGTAATTGGGAATTTGGAAGGTCAATTCTAGTAGGCTGAGAAATTGGTATCATAACTATGGCATTGGGGCTTCGCCCCAGGCCAAAAACCAGTGTAAATATAAAATAATTGAGAAAGGAAATGCGAGGAGCAGTGACGTAAAACCAACACCATTGTGCTGTCGGAATGCTGTATGCTGAAATCCCTATTCGGGTGGTTTCGCATACTATGGTGTTATTTCAAGTACACCAATCAACACAACGATGTCATAGCGCCGGTTGGCAACTGTCAGCGCTCCGGTAGGCTAAAAATAACGTCTGGAATGGATTATCTCTACAATAAATTGACGTCAAGACGTAACTATTTATTGTCGTCACCAAGACTGGCGGGAAATTTTCTTAGAACATCTAGAGTATTAGTAACAATGTCTAATATTCAGAAATGGTATAACTACGGTCAGTTTTGTTCCCGGTGTTCTCACATTGGCGTGACGTAAATGTACGCAATCTAGAGCAACGTTGGTTCAACCTGAATTACACGCGACAATCATCACAAGTATCCATTACACACGTACAATTGATTAGATGTCACGTAGACCGGTCGCATCTCGTATTGAAGCAAATGCTGGGTAATCTTGATGACGAAAACGTCAATTTAATGACGTTAGTAATCTGCATGTTCTGGAGCGACCATCACCAAATAAATGGACAATCATGTCGCAAGAACATGTTTACTACTGATTCCAAGTGTTCAACGAAACGTTTGGGAAGAAATCGAATGTGATATCACATGTGATGCTGGCATTTTCTGTGAATCTTGTGTTGCTACCTTACGTCCTTTGACGATCGGCAAAACGCGAAAGTTTGTATCCGCGAAAGTTTCTAGGTTTACAGTAATTATTATTCTTCTTTCGAAGCAATTATAGCCGGTGTTGCTAAACTTATTTTACAGAGAATAGTTAAATACATAGCAAGCGTCAATTTCACGTTTATAAATGCTATTCTGAATCACAACCACCTTTAGTAAACGCCAATCTAAGACAAACACCGGGAAACAGCTGTCAAACTCAACTCTTAAATTACGTTTATTCACATCCAGATCATGAGCAATAGACAGGACCACATCTGTATCTAGTCTACAAACTTTTACCAGGATCATCACTGTTAGAAATGTCTCAGTATTCCGACATTGTGTATAACATAATACTACTGAATTGGATAGCGTAGGAAGCGCTCAACAGAACAGCAGATCATGAAAAGCATCGAACAGAACAAATAAAATACTGATCACAAGTATGAGTAAAATTGGCTAGCATGTTCTAGGGTTGAATGCCACGAAAGAAACGTACATTAAAGCCCATCAATAGCACAATAATGTTCTGTATCCTAAAAGAGTGGCAACGTATGCAACACACTTCAAGTCTAATTTGATTGGATTTCGGTCGGGGTATCGATTGCCGTCAGTTTGTAGGTTAAAACGTCACACTTTTACCGTTAAATATTGTCTTTAGGCTATTGGTTTTCGCAGAATAAATCCTAAATTTCCCCTGCCTTGCGGGGGAAGCTGGATGGTAAAAACATGGCTGTCTCCCTGGCTATCTGCCATGGATCCATTTGGTCGGGGGAACTGGGGATGCAACTGACTGGTGCATTAATTATTGGTGGTGGCCAAACTTATGTACTAGGAGGGTCCATACGTTGTCGCTTATGTAATATCTTCGATTTTCCAAGCGGATAAGGACGAAAGACAAACATTGGAGGCTGTAAATTATCTATATTCGGAATATAAATAAACCATCTTATAATAGGCCTACAATACTACAGTACAGTACAACAAGGTTCCTCTTTGATTTTATTGAATTGGATTCAAATTATGACAATTTGATTGATTGACTTGTGTGCTGTATAAAGATTACAATTCACAATGATTTCATGCATTTGTTATCTCCCTTGGATAATGCATAGCAACTGGGTCCTGTGTCTATATCTACAAATATAGCATAGCGGTTATCTAATATTTATTAAATACCCATATAGGCAATGCCTTAGTTCATATTAAGGGTCAACAAATGTTCCTTTGTAAAGTTAATAAGATGGACGTTTAAAAACTATGCTATAAATGAATTACTCTTAACGAATGAATATTTAGTGTGGGGAATCACGTGATCAAATGATTTGAAATGAATAACGTTCGCACTCAAACCTTTGGCGATTTCGTCCGCTAACAGTGAATATTTTCTTGATTATAGCGATCGTGCAATTTATATGACTATATTATACAGCCAAAAGTATCTGACGTATATGTAGGAACACTAGACAATTACCAACTTTGCTCTTTATTTAACTATTGTTGACTGATGATCGACCAATGTTTTATACTCGGTTGAAAACTGCATTTGGTCGAGCATCAATTAACAGCTTAAGATAGAGCGAAATCGGTACTTGCCGGGAATTCTTACATATACGGGAGATACGTAACTTTAGGTTATATAATATAACCATATTAAATACACGATGCTTATAATCAAGAAAAAAACTCACCGTTAGCAGACGAAATCGCAATCGTTTTGAGTGCGAACGTTATTCATTTGATCACGTGATTCTACACACTGAAATGTTTTATGTAGAAGTGCAGAAAATCCCAACCTCATTATTATGCGTGTGCAGTATGCAAGCCTCTGTGATAAAACAATGATTTTGCCACATTATTCCCTGCCAATAATGTCAAGATGTTCGGTTACCCGTAATATAGTTGGTTTGGCCATATTCTCATTTTCTGACTTCCTACGAGAAATGTTTGACAGTGTAAGCATTACCCAACGTTATAGGTTTCCATTCAGACGTGAATCCATTCAGCCTGTAATATTTGTAGATAAACCGAGTGATAAATTTTAGTAATCACGAATATTATAGTTAATTGTAATATTTGTAGATAAACCGAGTGGTAAGTATTATTAATCACGAAATGTATAGTTTAATGTAATATTTGTAGATAAACCGAGCGGTAAGTATCGGTAATCACGAAGTGTATAGTTAACTTTATCATTTGTAGATAAACCGAGTGGTAAATATCGGTAATCACGAAGTGTATAGTTAACTTTATCATTTGTAGATAAACCGAGTGGTAAATATTAGTAATCACGAAGTGTATAGTTAACTTTATCATTTGTAGATAAACTGAGTGGTAAATATAAGTAATCACGAAGTGTATAGTTAACTGTAACATTTGTTGATAAACCGAGTGATAGATATTGGTAATCATGAAATGTATAGTTAACTTTATCATTTGTAGATAAACCGAGTGGTAAATATCGGTAATCACGAAGTGTATAGTTAACTGTAACATTTGTTGATAAACCGAGTGATAGATATTGGTAATCATGAAATGTATAGTTAACTTTATCATTTGTAGATAAACCGAGTGATAGATATTGGTAATCACGAAGTGTATAGTTAACTTTATCATTTGTAGATAAACCGAGTGGTAAATATCGGTAATCACGAAGTGTATAATTAACTTTATCATTTGTAGATAAACCGAGTGGTAAATATCGGTAATCACGAAGTGTATAGTTAACTTTATCATTTGTAGATAAACCGAGTGGTAAATATTAGTAATCACGAAGTGTATAGTTAACTGTAACATTTGTTGATAAACCGAGTGATAGATATTGGTAATCACGAAATGTATAGTAAACTTTATTATCCTGGCTATTGAACCTCTGTTTTACAATTTGAGAAGATGGTAATTGCTCTAATGAGTGAATAATTACGTTGGTACTAGTTAACTGCATGTAACTACATCTAACTCTATAAAACATGTAAGTAATGTGATTACATTTACCCGAAGGCAAGTATTTGGTTTACATAGTCTACATGTACGAGAGAAGTTTATGGTATCATACGTGTAGACACAGGTGGAAGGATTTTAGGTGACATTTGCTATTTACTTGTTTCTAGTCAAACATATCTTCTCATGCAGAATCCAGTGGTAATAGTTACTGAAATAATGTCATACCCAAACAGAAACTTAAACAGTTATTTAAGACTGTATGCAATAAATTGTCAAACATTTGAAAGTAATTGAAATAATAATAAATAGTCCAATATACAGAACTATGTTACAAACGATTTCCCTCTGTGTTTATTTATTATAATTACATTGCTCATGAATGCACATAGTTGCAACCATAGTTGGACTTCTCGGCACACGTATTTGCATTTATTGCATCCGTTTTATTTACTTATATTTGCATTTTACAAAACCATACATTTCCAGAAGTTTTCAAATAACGTAAGTTTAGCTTTATATTTCGGGCTTATTGCGAAAATCAATTTCAGCTGGAGACAATTAAATTAGTTTTGAAACTAGAAGTTACATTCCAGACTAATTGTCATTTACCACAGTCAGCAATTTCTAAGTCCGCATATGACATTTCTCACCTTTCCAGATGCTAATAAACCTATTGTGGCGGAGTGTAGAAACCTACTGTGGTGGAGTGCAGGACTACAGTTTACTTTATTGTCCAGTTACAATTGTTTATTCTCTGCACTTCTTTCGTTTACTATCAATATGTCCAAAAGGCTTTCGGTGATTAGGATTAAACTCTAATCACAATGGTCTATAGGGCGTGTATGTTGTGTATACAGTCACAATGGTCTATAGGGCGTGTATGTTGTACATACAGTCACAATGGTCTATAGGGCGTGTATGTTGTGCATACAGTCACAATGGTCTATAGGACGTGTATGTTGTGCATACAATCACAATGGTCTATAGGACGTGTATGTTGTACATACAATCACAATGGTCTATAGGGCGTGTATGCTGTACATACAATCACAAAGCATACATACAATCACAATGGTCTATAGGGCGTGTATGCTGTACATACAATCACAATGGTCTATAGGACGTGTATGTTGTACATACAATCACAATGGTCTATAGGACGTGTATGTTGTACATACAATCACAATGGTCTATAGGACGTGTATGTTGTGTATACAATCACAATGGTCTATAGGACGTGTATGTTGTGCATACAATCACAATGGTCTATAGGACGTGTATGTTGTACATACAATCACAATGGTCTATAGGACGTGTATGTTGTACATACAATCACAATGGTCTATAGGACGTGTATGTTGTGCATACAGTCACAATGGTCTATAGGGCGTGTATGTTGTGCATACAATCACAATGGTCTATAGGACGTGTATGTTGTGTATACAATCACAATGGTCTATAGGACGTGTATGTTGTGTATACAGTGACAATGGTCTATAGGGCGTGTATGTTGTACATACAGTCACAATGATCTATAGGGCGTGTATGTTGTGCATACAATCACAATGATCTATAGGACGTGTATGTTGTACATACAGTCACAATGGTCTATAGGACGTGTATGTTGTGTATACAGTCACAATGGTCTATAGGACGTGTATGTTGTGTATACAGTCACAATGGTCTATAGGACGTGTATGTTGTACATACACTCACAATGGTCTATAGGACGTGTATGTTGTGTATACAGTCACAATGGTCTATAGGACGTGTATGTTGTACATACAGTCACAATGGTCTATAGGACGTGTATGCTGTGTATACAGTCACAATGCTCTATAGGACGTGTATGCTGTACATGCAGTCACAATGGTCTATAGGACGTGTATGTTGTGTATACAGTCACAATGGTCTATAGGACGTGTATGTTGTGTATACAATCACAATGGTCTATAGGACGTGTATGTTGTACATACAATCACAATGGTCTATAGGACGTGTATGTTGTACATACAGTCACAATGGTCTATAGGACGTGTATGCTGTGTATACAGTCACAATGCTCTATAGGACGTGTATGCTGTACATGCAGTCACAATGGTCTATAGGACGTGTATGTTGTGTATACAGTCACAATGGTCTATAGGACGTGTATGTTGTGTATACAATCACAATGGTCTATAGGACGTGTATGTTGTACATACAGTCACAATGGTCTATAGGACGTGTATGCTGTGTATACAATCACAATGCTCTATAGGACGTGTATGCTGTGTATACAGTCACAATGGTCTATAGGACGTGTATGTTTTGCATACAATCGCACTGGTCTATAGGGCTTGTATGTTTTGCATACAATCGCACTGGTCTATGGTCTATAGGACGTGTTTGTTGTGCATACAATCACGATGGTCTATGGGACGTGCAACATGCAACTACATTGTTCTTGTGAAAAAATAACAACAATTGTTTTTTCAAGTGAACCAATGTATAGAAATAGGTAAAGCGAGTCCGTATTTTTATTTAATAACTCATACGAAAATGATACAATTTAGGAACTCATTTTTAATTGTTTAAAGCTAAGTGATTCATATATGTAACATTGCCATTCTTGGTCAAAATATTCAATATACCCAGGCATTGAAGCGTACTGTAAGAAAAAGAGACGTTAAAATTGCACACCCGGACATATTCACTGGACAACTTCAATGTTTGACACTAATGTTGTCTTGAATACCAGACTATAATAAAATAAAACCTTCAGACTGGATTAGTATGACAATGTTTTATGCTATAGATTATAATTAAAAAGCTCACTTGAGCACTTGTTGGACCAGCTGGGACGTGCAGTGTATGACGGTCGACGTCAGATCGGCAACCGCCAGCAGCTTATCCATGCCCTCGTGGATGAATGGGAAGCCACCCCCCCCCAGTACCGCATACAACGTCTGATAGGGGGTATACGGAGCAGAATCGACGTAGTCCTTCATGTGTCATACCCGTTACTGAGGTTTATGATTTTTTTCGGATGATCTTCTTAAAGCAGAGAAATTCTATGTTTTCCCGAAAAACTTGGGTACCACACTATGCTTATAATTTTAACAATACTTCGCTGAGTGCAATATAAAAATCAAATCGATGTGTATTTTTGTTAAGGAAATAATTATAGACAAATGTTGTAGGTGGTGTAAGTTTCTAGTGACGCCGAGTATGGACATACTGATATTGTTTGTACTTCAACATTGAACAAGCTTTCCATGAAACTAAAGATGACATTGCACCCCTGGATAAAATAATCAAAATTTCTATTAAACATGAAACAGTAAATAATATTGTCCAAATAAGCTTGTTTTGCTATACGAAGGACTGGATATAAATGTAAAAAGACACACATTATAGTCATTCAAGCTTTGTTCACAACTCCCATGTAACACAAATAAAAGTAATTGTTGATATCACCTCAAAAGTGAACTAGATAATTACAAAACGGGTAGGGAGTGTTATTACACTTTAAAAATAACATTGCAACCGTTTTTTAATAATCTTCAAAATGTAATAAATCAATGATATTACCTTAAAAGTGAGGTGTTTATTCAATACGGGATAAAATATACATGTACAAATCACTTTTATAAAAGTTAAACCACATTTGACGTGATTTTGAAAATGTATTACATTTTGTCACTTATTACAAAACGGGTTGCAAACAAAGAACGCATCAAATCAGTTTCTATACCTGATCCTATATTCTTCGCACATCGTCAACTGAATGCTGTTATTATCTGGGTAATTTGCAGTCCTTTCATATGGAGAGACGTCCAATTGCAGACGATTATTCCGTTTGTGTCAATTTCATAACCTAAAATGTACATGCTGTGAATGAATAAGATTAAATAGGAGCCTTAGTCAGACTTATGTGGGCTTAAAAATTTCACTAAGTCTACAACTTCCGCTATCAATTGTTTCTGAGTTTGATAAGTAATGTTTTGTGTCATCAAAGCTTCAACTACCACGTGTTGGTTATCATATAAACTCGTCTTTAAATTGAAATACATTCGTGAAATGATTATAGGAGTGGATACGTGAAATATTAAGTAACTAACAACGTTTTAATCATTCTTTTCCAAATGCATTACTGACCATACATTGGATTTTAACACTTAAACTCAATGGATTATACTTTTTCCATATTATATCTGTTGCCAACTGTGTGTTACTTTTGAATTTCAGTTATATTTATTGTTTTGATTCCATCAAGCCTTATTCATCTTGTGTACATCTAGAAACGCAACGTTTTATATCCTTGATTTTTTCTTACTGCCATTAGACATACATTTTTATGTAATAATAGGGTATTTAATAGCCAGCAAAGCAAATAGCTACACCAGTAACGGATCCACGTGCATATCTCCATCGAGTCTCTGCAGGTACTAATGCTTTCAGAAAAAGTTATTTCCAGTCAAAAATTTCAGGCAGGTTTCCGAGGTGAATAGTCTTGTATTACAGGTGTATTGTTCATGGAATAAAATATGATCAAGTTAATGCCGTTTGGTTGTCAATCATGAAATAGTTTGAAATATGTTGGCCGTAACCCCAGTGTTACGTTTCTAGATGTACTCAGTATATATGCTTTCTATTGTATTTTGTCCTAGTCTCTGATGTTCAGTGAATAAAGTATTTCCTGTTGTTCGTTCTTACTCTGGACATCTCTGGAAAATAAATGGGTATCTGTTACTTCTTTACTCTGCCTTCTCATATAGTCAGACAGAGAAACGCAAATATGTCATTAATCTGTCCTACACGGGAAGAAGCGTTAAGACAACAGGATATGTCACTCTCGTAAGATCCATCACATGGAAGAATAATACACTGTGGCACCACTAGCAAGTGTTGATGTGATGTTGGTAGAATACTTTGAAATACTTAGCATAAACACAAACGCAAAATTGTAACTTGTACATATATATTGCCATGGTTAATTTGGCTTTCGTTCGCATATACTCGATTTTTGGAGAAAAATACAAACCGGCCACTTTTAAACATTATTAAAATCGTGATTCTATACGCTTCAGTTCAGTAATTGTTCATATTTAACAGATATAACATTCATACACAATTTGTACGTTTCAAAATGTCTTCAAATTGTGTTTTTATTGAGCCCAAAAAAGCGCTGACTATACGCAACCATCACTGTATCCTTTATTGTATCGATTATGTATGTTTATTGCAATTATCAAATCGGATTTGTATCATGTATTGCACTTTTTATCGTGATTTGTGCAAAGTAGAATGCTTTACTTTTATTTCTTTCAGATGCAATGGACGCATTTCGGTGCTTATATAGCTCGTTTTCAACAGAAAACTTCGGCACCTGCATTATCCATTACACTGTAGTCCACGAAGACCGTAATTTGAAAATCCATGTGAATTCCCAAGTTTTACTTACATTTTTCTGTTTGTAGACACCACGTACTTGCAAGTACACCTGGATGTAACCACCGTCGAAGTACATTTGAAACATGACAGACACGTCATTGCACCTTACGTATACATGTATATGAGAAACTTACGCAGCTTTCGACTTGGTTTCATGCCACTTATTCTTTACCGTACGCACGACGCCCATGTCTTCTACTGCCAACTTAGAATGTAACGCACCTCAGAAACATGTGCAAATAATTTGTAAGCACTTACAACTCATTTGCTCGGATAGTGTGTGCGAAACGTGCGATGCGCGCAGTCACTTCGACAAGGTAAAAGGGTGCAATGTGTGATATATCTTTATTCTTAAGTTTTTTAAGTTTTTGACCATTTTGTAAACTACACTAAGTAAATGTTAAAAGTACACCAACACAGTACAAAGCGTTACGTGCAAATAGTCGGTCGGTCGACATGCCGAATGGTTTTCCAACAATAACACCAAAACGGGCGGACCTAGGATTCTAAAGTTTTAAGTGGAGATTATTCATCCTCCACACACGACACGACTCAATTTCAAGGTCATTTGGATCAAAGGTCAAACTCACCATGACCTTTGAACACACAACAATCACTGGTCCACACCATAAGAAATATAGGATGTTAGATAGTAAAACTTAACAGAGAGGTTGTTAATCATCAGATGTAGGCTCCTACAAATTTTTAAGTTGATAGGTCGAATGTCACGGTCGTGGTGACCTTAGCTACATTAGGCTATTAAATGTCATGAGACGTGTATGTGTCACAAACCACTCTTGTACGGTCTGTTATCGTAATTCTTCAGGTTTTGTGTTTTCCTGATGTGGTATTGATGGATAGTGTGTATGTAACATTTTGAGACTTCATGCGAAACTCATTTGTTTAGCACGTGCATTTGCATAATTAATTAACGGTTCACTGCTCGTAGCGGGCAAATTACAATCATCGAATAATTTATTGAATATTGCTGCTATACTGCTCGCATGAAGACATGCAAAAGTGAACATGATATAATGTATAATAAGATATACACATTACAATGAAAATGTCCATCGAAGTTAGAGAAATCATGGAAATTGTTTGCAATTTATGAAGAAAAAAGCATTGTTTGAAATTATGACCCCCCCCCCTTAGTAAAAAACGAGATAATATTTTATTACAAATTAAATTATATTATGTGTAACAAAGATTAATTAATACCCATTCAAAGGATTTAACGATAACATAAACCATTTCTGAAATATCAAACCTTAGTTAAGGTGAGGTGTTTTTATGTCCTCGGGTGTATTGTTGCCGATAGACATAATGTGTACTGCTTATCTCGCTACAAAACTTGCATCCTACGCGAGTCTGGTCATTTTTTTTACCCTTGGCATTGAGCATTTCTTTGATGACCTTAAAAACGTTTGGAAGCCCAAGACACACTCCTCGTCAATGAGACCTCTTAATCCCTCATTCTGGAATGGAGTAATATTTCACAACACGGCGTAACACATATTGTTCTCCCAATGACACACGGTATAACCGGATGCGTGGTCGGCCGAGTGATGCGTTACGGCCGAGGTAAATACTGATGACTGGTAAGTAGTGGGGTTATATTTCTTACCAGAACTTTTGGATCTAGCGATTTGTGAATGACCACGAAGGTTTAAATGTACTATTCACACAGCCTCGCAAGCTATCTTTGCGGAATAAATCTGATAGAGCCTGTTTATACACGACACGCAGAAAATAATGCTCAATTCTCACGTACATTGTCCGAAATTAAACAGTTTGCGCTAGTATTGAACTATTTAACCTCACAGATCTAACGAAAATTCATCTATGAACAATTCTGTAAAGTTACAACTCTGTCCGTGCCCTGAAACCAACGATTAACCCCTTCATAGAGACCCCAGTATGCGCCAAAATGATAACGTTAACAGCCGATGAGATTTTGTGATGATGACGTTTACGGCCGAGGACGAAAAATATGGATGTCGTTTACGGCCGAGGAAATACGAGTACTTACTAAACACTTACTAAAAACTGTCATTTTTCGCAGTTTCAATGGTTTTCTCACCGGTAAAGTATCGAATATTCGCCAGTGTACATTCCAATGAACATTTCTTAACCAGAAAATGCTGGATGTGATTTCCTTACACTTATTTTATTCGTATCATGTATGTATTTGATATAAAATGTCATTTTAGAGATCCATGATATTACAATACAGGCATTTGTTTGTTTGAAAAAGCATTTGACAGTCTACATGATCTCAACGAAAAATGTCAGTCAGCATACAGAAAATGACACTCTACCGAACAGGTCAATACCGTTGTGCTCCCTGTCTTCACCGGGACGTGTCTTGCACACATTCTTGTATTTATCATATTTTACAGAGTTGGGCACCAGTCAGTTGCAACCACGGCCCATATCCCCGGGGATGGGCAGTGGATAGGCGAAAAAACATGTTTTACCTTCCACTTTTCCTCGCCGGAGAAATGTGGAGGATTAAATGTCCGACCCAATATACCGGGGACAATGTTTAGCTGTCAGAGGTCGGGGAATACTGGAGATTTTACCATCAGCTATCCACTGCAGGGTGGAGGAATTGCGGTGGTTTTGAAAACCCGAAAGTAAATTTCCACATCCATACCCAAGGGTCGAGACCGTGGATGCAACTGACTGATGCATTCATGTTCGTATTTTCCTTTATTTGTTTGACGGTAGCCTATGTTTTTATGCTTTGAGTAGGGAAAGGAAAATGTTCGTCCTGAACTGATGGTAAACGTTTTTTTAACACGTATATACTGAGCAAAACAGCTAACCGAACGCTTTTTAAATTGGAATATTTCAGTATCCTGTAAGTGTACAAACTTAAAATTTTGCATAGTTATTTCAATATAGATTGTGCACCTAATGCAGCTTACCACATAAAAATACATGCCAAAATCACTCATCCATGACGAAAAAGCTTCAAATCACACTTTTGCACGTTGTGATCGATTGCTCTCGAATTGCACGAACTTTGTGTGCATGTTATGTAGTATGGGTGTTTGTTAGTCGGAAAAACATTTTTTTTATCAAACATGGCGCATTTGTCAAAGGTAGGCCGCGAAAGAGCGGCCATTACGCTCCCTGGAGGGTATCAATCAGACAGATCAGTTTTACACAGACTAAAATTATCACAATCATTAGTTCCTTTTATTTCACGTGTGGGTGAATACCAATACACATAAATAAAAATACCTAAAACAGTATATTGGGAATCACAGGAGCAAAGAAAAATAGTAAATTCAAGTGGGATAACCCTTGCTTTTTTCTTCTTTTTAAGTTCATTAAATACATTTTCCGATACAAAAAATAACACATGTTAGACCTGAGGACTTTTTTGAATGTGATTGAAAAAACGTCTTTTCTCTCCATTCAGTATATAGGACACTTTTGAAGTGCGTTCATCAGGTGTTTGTCAAATTGTTAATGCAGCTACATGCCAGCTTTGGTAATAAAAATTGTATATTTTGATAACGTTAACAAAAATAAATATAAAAATACTGAGGATGAAACCAAAATTAAGTCAATAATTACCCTCATTTATCCACAAAAAAGATATTCAGCCAAATTACCTCCCCTTGACCTTTGAAAATTAAAATAATAATTTCGAAAAATTAAAAAATCCATGTTTTGTGATTAAATCGCATTACATCATTGATTTGGCGATTAGTCTTTAATGTGTATGGAAAAAGGCGTTGTTTGAAATTATGACTCACAAAAACGTAGTTTTTAAACAAACTAAACCACACCGTAATTATTTCAATGTTATTGCACTCCAAAAACGTTGCGTTCAGACTGTCTTCATTGTTATCATCTATACCCTTGCGACTGATTTATTAATCATCAACTGTCTCCATTGTTCTCAAACATATGACACCATGTCATGTTTAAACTCTTATATCTCGGCGAAAAGGACGAATAAAAGTGTGTAAATATGCATATAGACGGGGAATGGATGTAATTTCGTCATGGTATAAGTCAAAGTGTAAGGATTTGTCAAAAAATACCTTTTTGGGGATCAAAGTTTCAAATAACGCGTTTTTTGTTAAAAATCGCATACATTTTTCATGATTTCTCCCTAAATAATTCACGGTTTTGCTCAAAATTTTGTGTACTGATACATCTTTTAACTGCGAATAAATGTACACACTTTGTTTTGTTCAGACCCTGCAAAAGGAATATAAAAACAAGCCATACTTACTTCCGCGAGTTTTGCGTACATAAACACTGACAACTGTTTTCTAAGTGCCAACTGTTTTCTATGTATCGGGTTGAACGGTGTGTAAACCACTGTGCTTAAATCATAACTCAATTAAATCCATTCACAGTCTATATGCAGATTTACTCATATTTATGCGTCCGTTTCGCGGAGATCTTTGGGTATAAACAAGGCATTGTGTCATATTTTTGAGAACAGTGAATACAGCTGATGATGACAAAAGATAATATACTCTGCAGTGTTGCTTGTGTTTTACTTGCTATGGGACCAAAAGCTACGTCATGCAATATTTTCACATATCCCCATTTTTGTGACTTTTCATTTTTCATCTTTCAATGAACTTATTAACACAAAAATTCTGGAAGACATTCAACGAGTATAAGGTAATTCATAGCCAAATTTTGAAACAGTTCCGTCTACTATTAGTCCAGAAATCATGAACTATATATCGTAGGTGTCGCGTTGGGAGTGTGCGGTAAGACTAAGAGTATAGGTTGTCGTCAGATCCTAGCGTAGCGTAGCGGGTTTGAGGATTTTACTCAGATTGCCGGTAATACTACTATTGCTTGTGCTCACTACAAGATATCTGTGCTTTCTCCTGCATGATAACATTTAAAAAGCTGGTTTATTTATTAGCATTGTGAAATGGGTTTGCTCGTATACTACAATAATAAAAGCAACTAACGTCTATTTAAGTATTGAAAACAGCCACGTTAATGATGCTATTTACTTATCCATTAAGGAGTATCTCGCTTTCCTTCCTCTCATAGAAATTTATTCCCCTTAGCAGCAAATGCGAAGCTGCTGTATAACACCAAATGGGCGTCAGACAGCAACACTTAAATCAATGGTGGCTAGATATAAAATAACGAGCACTTTGGACACAATACGTTGTTTTGTTTTCGACACGTCTCTTGGAACCAGTACACTTGACGACTGTTCTAAGTACACACTTGTAGAACTATAGAACTAGAATATATCAGGAATATACTCATCGAGACGTAAATGACACATTCCAATTTTTCTCATGCAAATAATTTCATACACGATTGACATAAAGCCATAAAAAGATTGCATGATGCACTTAGCCGAATTTTTAATTGGCCACCCTATCAAATCAATACATTGCACATTTGTGTATAAAATCATCCATGTGTAACGGTTGGTACGACATAGCTTTTGCACACGTGGTTTCTATTTCTGTTAAATTAAATCTATTAGTCTATACTTTATTATATTTTAAAAAAAAAACATACGCTTCTTTTTCTTTTTCATACGTTTTCTGCAAAATATGACACATTATTGAAATTGTACTCTCTGCGGAACAACAATGTCGTGATACTAAACACGGATCATAAACCTGTATTATTCGAGCACGTAACACTTTTTTCTCACATTGTCAGATTCGCCTTTTCTATCAATCTAAACTGACGACGATAAATCACGGTCCGCCATTTTTGTTCATTTCTATTTTTTTGACAGCGCGTATGAATACATATGTAAAGTGTTCAGTCGCCTCAATTGCATAGTATTATATAACTGAGTAGTGTAATATCGTTTTTTTTTTATTAGATGGGTTTTATTGAACTATAGCACCGTGTTTTATGTGATAAAATATGTTAGTAAAATAGCTTAGAATGGAACAGTATACCTGTCATTATGTTTTACTTCGTCGATATACATGTATAGTGCACAGCATACCTTGTGACTGAATGTCTTCACTTGACGGAAGCCACAGGGGAAAATCAGCTAGACCATTTTTACACTCATAGATTGACACTATGCACTTAGCGATTGTTAAATGTATATAGTGAATGTGTGATTGAACGTGTTCTTTGTTGACATCAGGACACCGAGCAATAACTGAACATACATGTACTAATGTTATCATCTTACCAAATGTAAACCGAGCTTATAATTTGAGAGAACCAATGGGGTTAATGGGCATTCTCAATATCTCGTAGAACGTTATGTGTTATTTAAATGTAAACCTTTTGAACAAAAATCGAATGTGGGAATTATAATTTATGTGTGGAAAAAAGGAATATGTATGCTTGTATATCTCCCAAACGCCTGTCGCGCGAACTCGTCTTAGTCGTCTTGTTTTATATCCCTGACATGCCTGAACTCGTCTTGTTTGATATCTCAGACATGCCTGAACGCGTCTTCGTCGTCTTGTTTTATATCCCTGCCATGCCTGAACTCGTGTCAGTTGTCTTGTTTTATATCCCTGACATGCCTGAACTCGTCTTAGTCGTCTTGTTTTATATCTCCGACATGTCTGAGCTCGTCTTAATTGTCTTGTTTTATATCCCTGACAAGCCTGAACTCGTCTGAGTTGTCTTGTTTTATATCCCTGCCATGCCTTAACTCGTCTTAGTTGTCTTGTTTTATATCCCTAATATGCCTGAACTCGTCTTAGTCGTCTTGTTTTATATCCCTGACAAGTCTGAACTCGTCTTAGTCGTCTTGTTTTATATCCCTGACATGCCATGCCTGAACCCGTCTTGTTTTATATCTCCGACATGCCTGAACTCGTCTTGGTTTATATCTCCGACATGTCTGAACTCGTCTTAGTCGTCTTATTTCATATCTCCGACATGTCTGAACTCGTCTTGTTTTATATCTCCGCCATGCCTGAACTCGTCTAAGTCGTCTTGTTTTATATCCCTGACATGCCTGAACTCGTCTTAGTCGTCTTGTTTTATATCTCCGACATGCCTGAACTCGTTTTGTTTTAAATCTCCTACATGCCTGAACTCGTCTTGTTTATATCTCCGCCATGCCTGAACTCGTCTTGTTTTATATCTACGCATTGCCTGAACTCGTCTTTTTTATATCTCCGACATGCCTGAACTCGTCCTGTTTTATATCTCCGACTTGCCTGAACTCGTCTTAGTCGTCTTGTTTTCTATCCCTGAATGCCTGAACTCGTTTTGTTTTATATCTCCGCCATGCCTGAACTCGTCTTGTTTTATATCTCCGCCATGCCTGAACTCGTCTTAGTCGTCTTGTTTTCTATCCCTGACATGCCTGAACTCGTCTTGTTTTATATCTCCGCCATGCCTGAACTCGTCTTGTTTATATCTCCACCATGCCTGAACTCGTCTTGTTTTATATCCCTGACATGCCTGGACTCGTCTTGTTTTATATCTCCGCCATGCCTGAACTCGTCTTGTTTTATATCTCCGCCATGCCTGAACTCGTCTTAGTCGTCTTATTTTATATCTCCGACATGCCTGAACTCGTTTTGTTTTAAATCTTTGACATGCCTGAACTCGTCTTGTATTATATCTCCGCCATGCCTGAACTCGTCTTGTTTTATATCTCTGCAATGCCTGAACTCGTCTTTTTTATATCTCCGACATGTCTGAACTCGTCTTTTTTATATCACCGACATGTCTGAACTCGTCTTGTATTATATCTCCGACATGCCTGACCTCGTTTTGTTTTATATCTGCGACATGCCTGAACTCGTTTTGTTTTAAATCTCCGACATGCCTGAAGTCGTCTTGTATTATATCTCCGCCATGCCTGAACTCGTCTTGTTTTATATCTCCGACTTGCCTGAACTCGTCTTAGTCGTCTTGTTTTATATCCCTGACATGCCTGAACTCGTCTTGTTTTATATCTCCGCCATGCCTGAACTCGTCTTAGTCGTCTTGTTTTATATCCCTGACATGCCTGAACTCGTCTTGTTTTATATCTCTGACATGCCTGAACTCGTCTTTGTCGTCTTGTTTTATATCTCCGCCATGCCTGAACTCGTCTTGTTTTATATCTCCGACATGCCTGAACTCGTCTTAGTCGTCTTGTTTTATATCCCTGACATGCCTGAACTCGTCTTGTTTTAAATCTCTGACATGTCTGAACTCATCTTTGTCGTCTTGTTTTATATCTCCGCCATGCCTGAACTCGTCTTGTTTTATATCTCCGACATGCCTGAACTCGTCTTAGTCGTCTTGTTTTCTATCCCTGACATGCCTGAACTCGTCATGTTTTATATCTCCTACATACCTGAACTCGTCTTAGTCGTCTTGTACACTTCGTTGCTCTTCTTCGACATCTTCAGCTAGCTGATAAAGTATACTTTACAGCCTTCCCAGATATGCAATACTCGATCAGTACCATACATAGTATACATCATGTATACATTACATACGCGTTACCTTGTCATACAGATAACAATACATTTATAAATAAATCATTTCTACCTATTTAACGATGAATAAACTAAAATGATTTTGCACTGATTAAATGTGCAGTCGATTAAGTGGAATTGAATTGCACACAACACAAATGTAATCATATTTGAATTTCCGTTGATGTATTTTATTGTTTAAGTAATGGTACCTAAATACTCTTTGATCGGATTGTTGTTTTCAAATATTGCACTATGCGCTAACGCTTAGTGGTCCCTCCGAGAATACTGCCAGTACAGTACCATTATATTGCAATAACGTGTTGAATTATGATTTAATTTCATTAAAACATTCATATGTTTATTGTTCATCGGATTATATTTCACGAATATTTGATTAATTTAAACCCGTGAAAGCACGAGAGCGGCATACTAAGGGGACTTCGCCATTTTTGCTAAAAATCAAAATGAAATATAATTTTATGCCCAATGACCACGATCCGCGATGTAGAAATCACTCCGACAATACCAGTGTATAATAGTGGAGCGTAATATGTATCTGGCTTAAATGGGATTGGGCTGAGCACAAACTATTATTGGGAGATCAGAGGACAACAGGACGCCAAGCAACCAAGTGAATGGATTAAAACTAACTATATTTTCTAATTAAAGTAAGCATGAAATAATGCTTCTGATATCAAGCTATTAAGAAATTAATCACAGCTTTCATCCATGATCTCTGCTGCCCCACATCCAATTGACCGGATAAACAATAAATACTTAGTCAATTTTCACTCATATAATTCAGACAAATAAAGTAGCAACAACAACATTTCAAATCATATTAGAGCACACTGGCTTGTCGAATGTTCATAGTTTGGAATAATGGGCGTGGTTCCCGCATTCAACGTGCTAACCCCAACAGGTTAACAGGACGCCGGAAAAATTGACGTTAAAGGCGACATTTGACAGCAATCTGTAAATGCCTCAAAAAGGCATACCCCAAAGAGCACCAATTAATAGCCCCAAAAGGCTAAACAATACATAAGCCCCAAAAGGCTGCCCCAATAGGCTAAACAATACATAAGCCCCAATAGGCTAAACAATATAAAAGCCCCAAAAGTCTAAACATTATATAAGCCCCAAAGGGCTGCCCCGAAAGGCTAAACAATATTTAAGCCCCAAAAGGCTAAACAATATATGAGCTCCACTAGGCTGCACCAAAAGGCTAAACACTATATATAAGCCCCAAAGGGGTCATATGACGACATCGCAGATCTCGATCAAGATTTCATCATCGCCATAATTAAATCGCCAAAATTAAGTTTTGGCACAGCGAAATATCCAAAGACAGATTGCTGGATGAGCATTGGAACCAAGCTCTACAGCAGAAAGCGAAATTAGCAACGTTCGCGGTCGGGCAAGTAATTCGGGCAAGTAGTTTCAAATTCTAATTTCGCAGACTGCTACAGTACACATTCGACTACATTCATTCAAAGCAACAATGGCTGTTACTGTTACACGGCAACTCACAAACAACAGTTTATTCATAACGTTAATATAGTTCCCGCAAATCCGGATGAGTTCATGCAGAAGTAGAGAAACCATTAAAAAGTATTAATAATACTTGTTTGGCAGCATATAAACAATATGTATGAGCCCCAATAGGCTACACAATAATAAGCCCCAAAAGACTGCACAATAATAAGCCCCAAAAGGCTACACAATAATAAGCCCCAAATGGCTACCACAATAGATAATCCCCGTAAGGTTAAACATTAATAAGCCACAAAAAGATACAACAAAATATAAGCCCCATCAGACTAAAAAATAATAAGCCCCAAAAGACTACCACAATATATAAGCCCCAAACGACTACCACAATAAATAAGCCCCAAAGACTACCACAATATATAAGCCCCAAAAGACTACCACAATATATAAGCCCCAAAAGACTACCACAATATATAAGCCCAAAAGACTACCACAATAAATAAGCCCCAAAGACTACCACAATATATAAGCCCCAAAAGACTACTACAATATATAAGCCCCAAAAGACTACCACAATATATAATCCCCAAATACTACCACAATATATAAGCCACAAAAGACTACTACAATATATAAGCCCCAAAAGACTACCACAATATATAATGCCCAAAGACTACCACAATATATAAGCCCCAAAAGACCACCAAAATATATAAGCCCCAAACGACAAGGCTACACAATAATAAGCCCCAAATGGCTACCACAATATATAAGCCCCAAATGACTACCACAACATATAAGCCCCAAATGGCTACCACAATATATAATCCCCGTAAGGCTAAACAGTACGTGGTGTTGTAATACTACATATCTACGATAATTTATCTGGAATTTCGTATTCCCTCTCAAACCGCACCTGTAAATTACTAAGTTCAACAAAATCTAGAACTTCTTATCCCCTAGCGAGAGGCACCTATAAATTACTTAACTTAAACAAAATCTTGAATCACGAACCGCACCTGTAATAATATGTTCAACCATGTATAGAATTCCCTCTCGAACCGCACCTGTAATCCTATAGATTTACAAAATCTGGAATTACGTATCACGTCACGAACGTACCTGTGATACAGACTCATCAGTGGATACTGTATTTCTACAAAATCTGGAACTTCAGTGTCGCCTTAAGCACCGCGCCTACATACGATTACGCATACTAAAGTTCTATAGAACATATAAACTAAGAATATCAACTGTGCAAAATGAACCACATTGTCAACCCAAGCAACCTAAACTACTGTATCTACAATCACCAAAATTACAAACAAAAACATAAACAAACATACATCATAGAATGATCTAGATCTACTGTAGATTTACAAAATCTGAAATCTCGTCTACTCTCAAGCGCCGCACCTGCATGATGCATACTGATTATTTACTTCTACTAAATGCGCCTTTACAAATATGCATATTATATAAGTATAGTTCTGAGTTCAATTAAATAATAAATAAGGCCTCACGTAACCCCTCACTACCCGCACATGTACTAAACTATTAAATACAAAAACTATGCAAACGACCTCAATACCAATATATAAACGCATTTCAATATTAACTCTTGGTCAGAGATATATATATTGTTCTCTGCGTTACACCGTATAGCCGAGAACCACTGTCTCAACACGGGCGTGGCCAAAACTGGTTTTGGTCAAGTTTTGTGGGTATAAAAGGTGATGTAAATCACCGGAGCGGTTACTTCTAGCGAGCTATTCGTTCGTGTTACATCTCCAATTTTCACGTGGCAATGGATGAAGCACCTGGTGCACCCAACATGGAGGAATATATCAACGATAGGGTACAGTCGTCACTGAGCGCGCATAAAGAAGATATGCTCAAAGAAATCGGCGTGATGTTTTCAAAGATAAGTGACTCTAATAATTCTAGTCAGTTGACAAAAATAAGCCACATGATGGCAGAAGATACTCATAAATTTAAACGCAAAAGTAATGAAGAACAACATAAGTTCAATCAATCGTTGTTCAAACAAGTTTGACGATAGCGTTACGAAAGCACGTGCTCACAATTTAGTGATAATACGGTTGTGTTGTAAAGGTGTAGGCAGTGTTTTTTGTGAAACACAGATTACTAAACGACATTGAGCGAGTGCAAAAGTCGTTTTGTATAGGATAGAAAATGACTATCGCAGTAAATATGCACACATGCCTTATTTGTACAAGGTTTTAGTTTTCAAGTATGTGCGAAGTTTAATGGTACTGTACTATAAACACCGATAAATGTACTTTATATTTACCGTTACAATATTTATGACAACATTAGTAGAGCTAATGCATAAAGGTACATGCCTTGTGTCTCAACACGGGCGTGGCCAAAACTGGTTTTGGTCAAGTTTTGTGGGTATAAAAGGTGATGTAAATCACCGGAGCGGTTACTTCTAGCGAGCTATTCGTTCGTGTTACATCTCCAATTTTCAAATCCAATTTTCAAAGACAAGTTGAAACATATAATTATATATATATTTTACTGCAAACTTATTTTTCCGCTTTATCAGAGGAGTTGATCTTAGAATCTAGATGTGTTCGACATCGAACAGAAATACATGAGCCTATGTATCGTGGTCTTATTTTTAAGATCGTTTTATTATAATGGTTGTTTTTTATTGAGGGTTATTAGTAACATGCCAAGTGAAATGTCCAGATGCATGTATGTTAAAATTATTGTCATTTGTATAATCATTATGACGTTATACTGTTAAAATCATATTACATTCGGCTGCGATAGAATGGAAACAGTTTCCAGAGTATAGACCTTATGAATGTACTCTGTTGTGAATACATATTTGAACTATGCATTGTCACACGTAGCACGAATAAATGCGTACTCGCCAACGCTAACTTAAACTGAGTTTGTAGTTTTGTGTCATGTATGGTGTTGAGACATATGTGTGTGCTAAGCGTCTAATTAGTGCCATCACGGCAATATTATGTGGTCAACCCAATCTCATGAACATATAAATACTTTTTTCACAGTTTTTTTAGGTGAAGAAAATCAAATGCACCACCTTGGACACAGACTGTGTTTCTGACAGGAATGGGATTCTTATAAACAACAATGAATTTATTTAAAGAATATAATATTACCCTATCGTAAATATGTAACACAGCTTTCATTGTCGTGGAATCTTAGAGGCATTTACTTTCCAAGGGAGTGATCGGAAAATTATAATCACCAAGAAAAGCAAAAAATGTGTCAAGTCATTCGTAACAAAGAATTATTGATTAAAATTTATAAAGAACCAGACTCAGTTGGCACAATGTACAAATCGTCACCTTATTTCCACAATCGTATAACTCATTTTTGACGAAAATGGAGTGTTTGGTATCGTTGGATTCGTCTTGAAAAGCTCTACAACATGATATAACTTATATGTATGTAGCAATAATATGAGTAGGTAACGTCTAACTCGCCTGAAATTCAATGAAGTTAGATCCACAAACGAACCATTTTTCAGCCAATGAGATTTCAAATTTCATACCACGTGATCTAACGAAAACTGGTGTAATGGCTGCTCAAGACGTAAACATGAAAATACTTGGTTATTAAAATTTTCATTTAATACATCTCAGAACGATGTAAGTATTGCTTACTCAAATGAATGTTAATTAATCGTATACATTATGTTGTCAAGAAAGTATAAATCAAATAGTTTTGGTGTAAATGTGAAAACAGACAGGTCTGCAAAGTAAACATATTTTCGAATGTTTCACATTTCGGACAAATTTTCTCAGTTTTAAACTTTTTAAACTTAAATTGTTATAACTTCAAACTTTTCTTACGTATTTGTGTGTTAGCTTTATTAATTATCAAACCCAATTAGTTATAAGAATCTTGTTTGGGATGGAGTTCATCTTTATATGATAATACATTTTTTGTAGTTCAATATCACATATACAATTTGTATACAATGTGTGTTCATAGAGCATATTTATAAGTTGAATGAATATGGCAATGTAGAAGACACACATGTACAGTAGGCTTAGCCACATGAGGATACTGTAACCATCATGTTAGTGCATGTATGTATCTAAGTGGTAGTGTCAACCGCTTAGTACAGCCATATCAGGTCCTAATTGATATACTTATCACCACAAAGGACAGCCTTCATAGTCCATGTGGGAATAATCACCACCATCGAGAACATACTTTATATAGTCAAAAGTGTAATCAATTCCATTAAGTACCACATTACATGTAGCTGTATCAGGCACTATAGGAGGCATGTACAGCTAACATATTATGACATTACCACCTGGTATAAATACAGACCAGACTATGCCAGGGACACACGGTCACACAATAATGCTTCTCAAAAGTACAGTCACTGCAATGAAAATATTTCCTATAAAGCATTTAGTTCACCAAATCAAGGGACATACATACATGTGTAATTAGGAGAAATATGCATTCTAAACCATCAAGGGCAGCAGCCATATGTAGTACCACCATGCACATACATACCAGGCACTGTAAGAGCAATACAGCCATACCAAAGACGAAGGAGTACTCGCCGAATCACATCCCCAATGCGTTACCCAATAGCATATCGATTCTTTATAGAGTATATTGCCCGATTTGTGTCATTACAACCTTTTAGGGTTACTTCTGTCCAACCCGAAGAAAGCAACCCTACTGGTCTGAAGTACCCATCACACCCATTGAAGGGCTCTTAGGGGATTCCGTATCACACAAGGCAACCAATACAGTCATGTTCTATTGGTGGTTTCAACACCGTTACCTACACCTGTGATAACCTCTATTCTATACTAATCTGGCCCAAAGTACATGAAACCTCGCAAGCACCAAACCAAACCAAGCTTTATTGGATACTCTACTGTCCAAATTACTAGTATTACGTGTAGCCATCACATGTGTGTTTAGCCCTGCTGCTGTCAATCATTCCTGACACAATGAGGTACACAACACATCATGATACAAACTACTCGTCACATATGTTTAGTACTAGCAGTACCCTAATACCAAACACTGTCCAGTACTAGGATGGGTGGCGGTGGCCTAGAGGAAGGGCGCGCTCTTCTGGACCGAGATGTTCTGGATTCAACCCCGTCTGGATCACTGTTAATTTCTCTGAGCAAAAATAACTCACATGCTCCGCTCCACCATGGTGTAAAATGATACCTACGAGGGCAGTGTATACTCCTTGGAGCCACAAATCGAAGTTGGTTGCCACATCCACAGGAGAGAAATAGTCTCCCCAGGGAGACACGAACGTAGGTTTCCAAAATGATGTTTGAGCGGCTTAACAGGTAAAAAGCGCCCAGAACATTGGTGACTTAACTTTGACTTAACTTAAACACGACCTGGTTAGCCATGGATCACCTTTTAGGTGATCAACAAAGACAGACAGTTAATCCGGTACATACTGCACTGCCTTTAAAGCTATAACCTACACAACCTATCAACTGGCTCTATATTTACCCTAACCAGGCAACAAATGGGTCAGTTATTGGAACTCCAACAAGTTTACGTTTGTACTAAAACATGTAAATGTAAAAACATGTTATATTGAATGATGTCTTTGATGAAAGGTAACAAAAATGGAACGCATTAGTCTCAAAGCTCAACACTAGTAGACATTGTTTAAGACTATAGCATGTGCGATAAAACATTTGTTTGTTAGGCTTTCGTAGTTTACATTTCTTTTTTATATTTGGTAGTTTTAGTTATAAAATGTATGAAACAAGATTGATAGTATGCTCAATTCTATGGCAATATGCATCCGAAATCTACTACAATTCTTAAATTATGAGATAAACGCTCAAAAATCAAGCCACCGTTCAAAAAATAAGAACCAAAAGCAGATAAATAACAAATTGAACGAGGAACTCAATTCATTCATATGATCAGTAAGAAATGGTCACCTATTTAAATTTTATTTTTTGAATAGCTCTCTTATTCTTTAATCGTCTAATATCTGACAACATGCATGAACACATGCATATGAAACTGTATACCAAGTTTCATCTAAATCTATAAAGGTATATGAGTCATAGGGAACTTTTAATCTTTAAACGCGTTTTTCTCAAAACGAAAAAATATGAGTTATACGATTGTGGAATTAAGGTGACGAAATGTGTAAAACTCTCGAGTAGAAGACTGGTAGGTATGTCCGGAGCCCGAGAAGCGTGCGTAAAACTCTCGAGTAGAAGACTGGTATGTATGTATCTCTGACTCGACAAGCGTTCGTGGAACTCTCGAGTAGAAGACTGGTATGTATGGCCCTCCGGACTCTATGTATGTATCTCTGACTCGAGAAGCGTGCTTGAAACTCTCGAGTAGAAGACTAGTATGTATGTCTCTCTGACTCGAGAAGCGTGCTTGAAATTCTCGAGTAGAAGACTAGTATGTATGTCTCTCATGACTCTAGACAAGTGCGTAAAACTTTCAAGTAGAACACTAGTATGTATGTCCCTCCGGACTCGAGACGCGTGCTTGAAACACTCGAGTAGAAGACTAGTATGTATGTCCCTCTGACTCAAGGAGCGTGCGTAAAACTCTCGAGTAGAAGACCATTATGTATGTCCCTCTGGACTCGAGACGCGTGCGTGAAACACTCACGTAGAAGACTAGTATGTATGTCCCTCCGGACTCGAGAAGCGTGCGTGAAACACTCGAGTAGAAGACTAGTATGTATGTCCCTCCGGACTCGAGTAGCGTGCGTGAAACTCTCAAATAGAAGACTAGTATGTATGTCCCTCCGGACTCGGGAAGCGTGCGTGAAACTCTCGAGTAGATTACCAACATGAATGTCTCTCTGGACTCGAGAAGCGTGCGTGAAACACTCGAGTAGAAGACTAATATGTATGTCTCTCTGGACTCGAGAAGCGTGTGTGAAACTCTCGAGTAGAAGACTACTATATATGTCTCTCTGGACTCGAGAAGCGTGCGTGAAACTCTCGAGTAGAAGACTAGAATGTATGACCCGGGTACAGGCACCCCACTTTAACCCCAAAAGTTTTAATCGCCGAATACAAGATCTATAGTTGAAACTTAGCTGAGGAATTTTATTTGAGTAGACTTTGACCCATAAAATAGTAGTCATTTACCGACGAATTTCTTAAAAGACAGATTTCACTGTGGTCCAAACCGATCACGTTACTACGCTTTGAACGAAATCAAGACACTGACGTTCCTGGTGAAATCTGTTCACGCTTGACCAATTCGCTTGCTGAACATGAATAAATTTAAGGACATTCGTTCCTTTTGAAATTTTCAGTACAAGTTAATATAAAACCTGTTATTTTTAACGAACCTTCTTTTAGATAGTTTGGGGTGCGTTTATAAAATATTGAACTAGCTTTGATATGATCGAGCGCATAGTACTACGTTTTACAAACGTTGTAACCAACTCGTGAGATTTGGTGTTTAAAACCATTTGGAATAAATAATTCGTAAGGCCTCATCAGTAGTTTCTTCGATATTTTTTATCAATACTGTAAATTAGTATTTAGCATTCAAAATTATCGCTATTTTAAGACATGAAAATATACTACCACATCAATTTTAACTTTTGCTTACGTTTTGATCATGGTAGTTAGATGCTTGAGATACGCCAAAGGGAACTCGATTTTTAAACTTCCGCTCAACTGAAATGGAACGAATGTCCTTAACAATGGTTACGTAAACAAATCGAACTGCAGTTCTTCTTGGATGCAAACCCCAAGTACAAATAGGCCAAAATAATGTTAACCGTGATAAACGGTTTACGTTACATACGTGTATAATTATTTTACGACATGGATCTTTGGCGCGCAGACGATCCGGGTACGGTTAAGCACATCTGGGTACTCAAAAGTATCACTTGAGAATCGGGGTATGGTGAAGCATACTACAAAGTACCCGGGGTACGATGAAATATTACCCGGGGGACTTTGCCCTATTCAGCGCAAATAACTCACAAAGAATGACTAACAGTTCGTCGACCTATGATTATTTTGTATAACATATGTTTGTTTCTAACACCACGACACTGTTCATATTCATATAAACTTAAAGAATTCAATAATTTTCGCCTCTCGTAGGTTTTTCATTCGAGAATGGTAGTCCGAAGCTTCAGGTCCGATCTCATTTAAATCAGATCCATATGACGCTCCACTACTTTACACTGATCTGATGACACACTGTATGGGGTCATGTCGATTGTGAACTTACGTACATCAGCCAATCAAACCGCTTCTTTCACAAAAATCTGAAATTGCAGATAATCTCTCCTTAACTACCTATTGTAGTTTATAGTAAAAGAGTTTTGTATTAAGGGTAGATTGACTTTAGCATACTCTTTATTAATACACTCAGGTTAATAGCCATAATACAACATGTACCCGAGAGGTCATTTGAACGTAACATCTTATGTAGTGTAGTCAGGTCTAACAGCGTAAAGGCACAGAACAAATGTTAGGATCTGATTTTAATGAGATTACTTCCTGGTAGAAATTAAATAAGTGTGGCATTCGTATGCGTTTTTGTTAAGCCAAATCGGCACGGGAAAATTGGATTTTAGGTTTGGTTTGTTTTTGTTGTTGTTTGAATTAGTAGTGTGAGGTGTATGACGCTTCATTTTGTGAGCCCTCTTGCTTCAGTAAAGTACTGTTTTCGCTGTCCTACGTGTTAAGAGTATCATTTTATAATGCTATAAGTCATAACATCATTATCATTTATTACCGAGTGTACAAAATGTCTTACTTCTCATAAACCGGCTTGATGAATACATACACTTAGAGCCACGTATAACTGTGCACTCAGACATTTCCCACTATCTGAATACTTAGCGGGTATATCTTGTTGAAATTTGCACAGTACGTAGTTAAAAGATATGTGACCATGCTTTTAGATATTTCATTTCATAATAGACGATATTAAAAAACGCTAGCAATTAATTACGGGATGCAAAACATGCGAATTCACGAAATCTACTCTGGTTTAAAACGCATAATTTCAATCAGCCAAGAGCGTGTCCTCTAAGGCATTTAGGCAAGAAAACTTTATCACATTTGGCGTCACATTTGAATGCCAATCCCAGTGATAGTCTATCGATGAAAAACTTGCCGCTTGTATGCATACATGTTAAAAGCCGACAAGTCATTGCATAAATATGACGTCCACGACAAATGTTTACAGTGAATGGACAGATGAGCAGGTGGAAAATAGCTTAACAACCTGTAGGTGTTCAATAATAGCATAACACATAAGTTAACATATCGAAATGCCAATAAAAAAATTCAAACAGAAATATTATGAAACATCGTGACGTAAGTTTTCATAAACACGACGTCATGGTGTTAAATAAGTTATACACTTTCTTTGTGTTTTTTAGCGTTTATTGCTCAGGAATTAAATGACAAAATGTATTTTTACTTTCCGGTGTATTATCATTTTCTCGTGCAATTCGTTAAATTGTTATTTTTTTAGTCCAAAGGGGCGATGTTCACTGAACCGTGCGATTTCAATATTGGGTTATGTTGAGTGTCGACTAACGACCAATTGCACAAAAGTTCGTTAAAAAATATTCACAAACAAAAAAGTTATTGGGAATTAAAAACTGCACAGTTATAAGTGGCTCCAAGTATATATATATAATTCTATAGACGGGAAAACACATGATTACGTTTGATCAGGTATTGTGTTTAGTTTGAAACTATATCACCTATATATCAGGGGTTGTATTAACAAAGCATCTTAAGTGAAAACTTAGACTTTGCTCAAAATCTTACAATTTTCTTAAGTATCTCAGATAAACAAAAACAATAGGATTATCAACTTTTTTACATTGTTTTGTAGCGCTATGTAAAGCGCTACAATAATGTCTAGGGTGGACTTCAATGTAGCGTGGGTTTGTACCACCGTGTACTGTTGTGTACAACGATATTTATAATGTAGTGGGTTCTGTCAAACTGGATGGTGGATGCGATAAATTACTGAAACAACAATGTCAAAGACATAAATTATTTATTACATAAGACGGTCTGATAAACCAATGTGGCTATATACTGAGTATACGTCCGTAGGACGGGATACTAAAACTAGAATGCCAAAGCATTCAATAACATAAATTTACATACATGTATACACTTCGTTAGTATTGAACACGAAGACCAGTGAGACACGTGGCTTACACAAAATATATAAAGTCGAATTAACAAACGAAATAGACATGAAACACAATTATGCTTTTAGGACAATAAATGTAACTAAAATACAAAACTAACCTGAAACAACAATGTCAAAGACATTAATTATTTATTACATAAGACGGTCAGATAAACCAATGTGGCTATATACTGAGTATACGTCCGTAGGACGGGATACTAAAACTAGAATGCACCGAAGCATACACTATAGGTAGCCTCATCGGTTTATAGGTTAGAGATGTATAAAAGTTTATTTGGTCAAACACTCTTTATAGGACTGGATATAGTGGGTATATAGGGCAAATATGGGTTTATATAGTATGCAAATAGAGCTGTTATTATAATTTATATTCTTATTTATCTATTTATAAAGTAGTAAGTTTATTTATAGTTTATAAGGTATGGTAGTATTGGTATATGTTTAGTTTATCTTATGTGGAATTGATACTGTAAAGCATAGTATGTATATATTAGGAGAATCAAAGGCATTGCATATTTATAGTCTATGACATTCACCCCTTCTACAAAATAAATGTCGTCCCGACATTTAAGTACTCGTACGTGTAACAAATACAGCGGTATAACACTGTGTTAAAACCTTATCGTAATCGAAGTTACTTAGTAACGCAACGATAAAATTACACGCGAGCGAATAAACGAAAATGTACTGTAAGTACGTCAATGAAGACATCACCAAAATACATTAAGTAGTAACAAACAAAATCAACAGTGTGACAAATTTATATTCCAAACTTTGAAGATTTATTACAGTTAAACTTCATCAAAATATTCACACCACAAAGTCACCACTCTGTATCCATCTTGGTTGTTGCCTGGCTCTCGTTGGTCTTGATGGTGGTGCGACAGCCTGCTCCTCACGGTTTCTTCTCATCGGTATCACGTACCTCGGCGTGTCATCTTGTTGCTCAACAGGATCGTTGACAGCCATGAAGGGCAGCAATAAATTGCGATGAAGTGTCCTATTAGTGCGGTGTCTGGACCCTTCAACCCGGACCTCATATACTGGTATATCTTCGTTTGGCTGCGAAACCACTACATACGGCTGATTCTCCCACTTGTCTGCTAACTTCTGTTTCCCCCTCAGTTTCACATTCCTTACCAAAACCCTGTCACCGGGAACCAGAACAGAACTTTTGGCCTTTTCGTCATATGATACTTTGTTCGTCGTTGACGTAGCTCTGGCAGTTTGTCTTGCTTTGTCATAAGCCAACCGGTGACGGTCTTTCAATTTACCAACAAACTCCGACCGTTTGTTGGCAGACAGATTATCAGTAGGTAAACCTAAAAATGCATCGATTGCCAATCTAGGATGCCTTCCAAACATCAAAAAGTATGGGGAGAAGCCCGTGCTCTCATGACGAGTGGCGTTATATGCATGAACTAGACTCGGTACATGTGATTTCCAATCACACTTTTGATCATCCTCTAAAGTGCCTAACATCTTTAGCAAAGTTTGATTAAACCTCTCAACCATACCGTTACCCATAGGGTGATACGGTGTTGTGCGAGATTTAACGGTGCCTGCTAAATTACACAGCTCTTTAATCAAGGATGACTCAAAATTCGGACCCTGGTCACTGTGAATTCTGGCTGGAAAACCATAATGGACTACGAAATTATCGAACAATATTCGAGCCGTAGTCTTGGCTAATTGATTCCGTGTAGGGTACGCTTGTGCATATCTACTGAAATGGTCAGTCAGCACCAGAATATTTTCGTATCCTCCCTTGGAGCATTCAAGGGAGAGAAAATCAACGCATACAATCTCCATTGGAGCCATTGACTGAATGGGAACTAATTCAGCTTTAGTATGTTTGTCTTTTCGCCTGATACGCCTGTCACAATGTTTGACCATGGTAGCCACATCTGCATCCATCCCAGGCCAATAGAACCGCTTTTTGAAAAGGGACAACGTTCTATCTCGGCCTTGATGACCAAGATCATCATGCAGTGCACTGAACACATCCCTGCGCAAGTTTTCGGGTAGCAAAACTTGTAGGCGTTCGTCACCAGAGTTAACAGATTTCCTGTATACCACTCCCTGGTTTACAGTCAGATGATTCCATTCTCTAAGATATGCCGATAACCTGCGGTCAATCGGCCGAACCGGTGTGCTACCGCGTTCTAAATGTTGAAAAATCTTAGAGATATGGTATCATCTGAATGCTGCGACTTTGACCAGTCTTTGGACGAAAGACTATGCGCATTGGAACAAGTACATCACTGTTAGGCGCGGTTTCTGGGTTCCCTATGGTCTCTACGAGAGGGATGTTGTCAACGCTCACAGACTCACTGATAGCATGCACTACCTTACTCGGAACAACTCTACTGATCCCATCTGCATCTAAGTGTGTACAACCTTTCTTGTACTTCAAAGAAAAATTATAGTTAGCCAAGGCTGCTAACCACCTGTGGCTGGTTGCGTCCAGTTTAGCTGTAGTGTTGACGTAGGTCAACGGGTTATTGTCAGTTACTACCAGGAACTGTGACCCATACAAATAATCATGAAACTTTTCACTGACGGACCACTTTAATGCCAGGAACTCTAGTTTATGTGCAGGATAGTGCCTTTCACTCTGCTTTAAACTCCTACTGGCGAAGGCTATAACCCGATCCTTTCCTTCATGTTTCTGGTACAAAACAGCACCAATACCAATGGTAGATGCATCAACATGTAAAGAAAAAAGTTGGTTATAATCTGCGTAGCCTAGCACTGGTGGATTGACTAGCTGTTCCTTAAGTGTTTCAAACGCACTTTGCTCAGCAGACTCCCACTTGAATGGCGTTTTCTTTGTTGTCTTGGGGTTCTTCTGTTTGCTAACTTTTGTGGGATGACCGATCAGCAGGTCATTTAAAGGCCTAGCAATAGCGGAAAACCTTTAATGAAACGCCTATAATAGCCAGCAAACCCAAGAAACTTCCGAACATCTTTTACAGATGTTGGAGTTGGCCATTCCTTCACAACATTAGTCTTTGAAGGGTCTACCTTAATGCCTTCATCTGAAACAACGTGTCCCAGATAAGTTATTTCCGATTTGAAAAACTCGCATTTGGAAGGTTTTATCTTCATGTTGTACTCCGCCAAACGTTCAAAAACATTGTGCAGGCGATCAAGATGACTGTCGATATCCTGACTAAAGATAACAATATCGTCTAAATAAATAAGACAGTCTCTCAAGTTGAGGTCACCCATACAACGCTCCATAAGCCTTTGAAAGGTTGCCGGAGCGTTGCAGAGCCCAAAAGGCATTCTATTACATTCATAGAAGCCAATACCTGCAACCTGAAACGCTGTCTTCTCCTTATCAGACTCATCTAGTTCGACCTGCCAATATCCGGACATGAGGTCAAGTTTGGAAAAATACTTGGCCCCAGACAACATATGAAGAGTGTCTTCAATTCTCGGAATCGCATATGCATCCTTTTTGGTCCTTGAATTAAGGTTCCTAAAGTCGATACACAGTCTGATGGTGCCATCTTTCTTCCTAACTACCACAACATTGGATGACCAAGGACTTTTAGAGTCCTTGATCACACCAACGTCTATCATTTCTTGAATGTGGCTCTTGACTTCTTGATAGATTGATGGTGGGATTCTCCTACAAGGTTCCTTGAACGGTTTGTTGTCACACAATTCAATTTTGTGTCTAACTGCCGAGGAATGACCCAAATCCATTTTATTCTTCGGAAACACTGACTCATATTTTTCAAACAATGAATAAACTTTCTGCTTTTGTTGTTCAGTAAGATCAGAATGGTCCAAATCAACACCATACTTATTTTCTGGACTATTACTAGTTTGTTGGTTGTCTGTAACTGTTGAAGTGGTTTGCTGATGACAAAAAGCATTAGAAGACTTTTTGTCAAACAAAGGGGCTTCTCTAATAACATTATGTTCACGAAACTCACATATGCTTGATCTTGCCGGGATAACTATTGTCCTCGCTGATAAATTGCAAAGTTTAACAGGTATCCTTGCAGTTTTACCGGGTTTGTCTAGTGTAACAACCCTAGGGCAAATAGTAACCTTGTTCCTACTTTCATCTTCAAACTGTTCTGTAACAGCTGAAGACACATTGTGGGTTTTCCTGAGTAAACTAATAATAGTAGAAGACTCCATGGGTCGTAAAGTTATTGGTTTAGTGGACCTCACAATACCAGCACTTTGGTCACATAATGCATTAAATGCCATCGACCAAGCTTTAAGAAACTATAAAATGTTCTTAGTTACTTGTATAATATGCACGGTTCAATGTTTTAACTTAAGTCAAAATATTTAAGTTATCACTTAAGATGCTTTGTGAATACCACCCAAGATATTTTGTTACTGAGCGTTGCTGGGTTACAACTATCAGAACGTATTAACAGTCTTGTCGATCTGTCTAACTTGGGGACTGTGTGTATTTAATTTGGTTTTCTCAGTGAGCAGATTGTTGGAATCAAATCCATTGACTCGAGTTTAACCCCGTGTGTCAAAAGTTTTCCAGATGTATTGTATTCTAACCAGTATTAACTCACCATTCCACAAGCAACTAGATATTTCTAAACATGTCAAAAAGACCCCACATTGCAGTGAAAACGGATTTTAAGGGTATACTCTGGATTTAGACTCGAACGAAAATCACATGACGACTTTGGACTCAGTATCAACATTGTTTTAATTCTAGATTGGCATTCAGAAGTGATTATTGAAATAACTCAAACCGCTTGAACAAAACGAATATGTGCGATGTTCTTAGTTCAGTTAGCTTAGTTAAACATAGACTTCGAGGTAAAAGTCTCAAGATGGATGTGTGTGTACAACGTTTCGAATATGTCGTTGTTCCATTGTCGTGTACGAATGTCCACATAATACAAGTACTGTACATTGTATGACTGTATCGTAAACAACCGTTACCATATTTCGGCATTTATACAAAAGTTCAAGACATTCATTCCATCTTCTGATTCGAACTATGCAGGTATATTATGAATATAAAAATGTACTTACCTCAGTAAACAAAGGTATAAAATAACGGTGCGATTTGATATGCGTAGAAATCAGCCGATGATATGAGATTACTAATCTATTCGAGAGTGTCTGGTTTCACTGTGATTTATCTAACTTTAGTTATAAATGTGAATCAACTGTATAAAACGGCAGAATACGAGACTGAAACACTTTGATTAATAGTGTATGTATACATAGCTAGGATCCAAGTGAATTATTTCAAGTTGTTTTGAAAAGCGTATGTTTTTTAGCTCTTATATTGAATGAATTCATAAAGTATTTGTTCGGAATCCGTTAATTATACATTGTAACCATATACTTGAGACATATTATGTTGGAAACGTGGTTTTTGAACAGGGAGCGTTAGCGAGTCGTTCAGTGCAGGCGATAAAAAGTCATGGTTAAGACTGTGGGCTAAAAATAGATGAATTTGCGTATTCCGCGGGATGACTTCGGACTTTATCGCTCAATCTTTAGCTGAGATAGTGTTTATAATGTTGCATGATGACTTAGCACTTTATCGCAGGAAGCTTGATAAATATATCGAGACATCGAGTGTATTATGTTATGTAAGCTAGGTTACCATCCGGTCATTGATAAACGTTCAACGTTTAAATACTACGAGTAGTATAGGCAGTAGTGGTAATAATGTATTGACTAGATACTGGAACATATATATGGCGTTGGGATGGCATGAGCCCTCATATGCTTTGTGACTGGAAACATATTTTTCTGACGACAGGAAAAATCCCTGTTCTTTCAGTGCCGTCGGCGCTTTGATTATAAAATAATGCTGCCGATATAATGGCGTCGGTAGACTAATATCATATCTAACAACATCTCAGTAAAGGTGACATAACCCTACATATTCTGCAACGCTCGATGACTTTTTTCTATTTGTTTTAAATATTGCAACTACAGTTCCGAAAGTACAAGCTGATGTAGATCAATCAATTATCTCCCGTTTCCTCGGTAACGGTACTACGAGAGGTGTTCAACTTATTTATGAACAAAACATGAACACCGATTGTGCAATATTGAATGAAAATAATTGAAATATCTTTTTTAGACCTTGCGAGAAAATGTTTTAAGTTGAACATATGATCATCATACATTGTATATTTCATTTGGTTAAAGCTAAAAACAACAATTTAGTAGATGATGTTGTTTTTCCTGTTTTTAAGGCAAAATGGCCCTTTTATAAGCATAAAAAAAGTGTTGGTAATTTTTTATTTTGCATTTTTAATGAGAACATCAGTAATATTTGTGGTAAGACTCGTTATAAAAGTTCTGTTTCCAGAAATTGTGAAATGGCACCAAACAATGAAAATTGCCCAACATTGCCAAAACCTACACTGTAAAGTTAAATTGGTTTTATGATATCTATGATGAATCCATTAGCAAAACGTGGAATAGTACAACAGATGGGAGTGTCCATAGAAACTATCAGTGACATTATTTCGAAACAGTTTTATGCATAGTTCTGGGAAAATGCGAAGTTCTTACGCTGAAAATCAAGAAAAACATGCCTCGCAGCCAAAAGTCTTGGAATCTAGAAATGCGAAATAAACAACATTATGTGGAAAAATTGTTTCATTATGGGGAAGCAATGCTAACTCTTAAAGAATGTTATGATAGATTATGGTATGCTATTTTAGAAAAGGTCACAGGGATAGGGAGAAGTTCATGTTTGTCCAGCATTGAATGTTCGCGGCCGTTTTCATGGAAAGGCATTGGGTTTGTTGTTATGGAAAGACATGCATCAAAATCAATATCAAATTGACGAAATTGAAAGCTGTGGTCTATGTACGAACCGTTTCAAGTCAGGTTTTCAACAAAAAAAGTGTTACGTATCGTTCCCAGTGACTGTTCCAAGAACATAGTGTTTCGTCCGGATTCAGCTTCAAGTCACCATACACAACGCCAAATAAATAAAACTTAAGAATATAACTTTGATATATATTATAACCAAACAGTGGATGTCGAAGTCTTCTCAAGCTTTAACAATATAATTTTCCATCTGGTTGATACTAAAACAACGATTAAAGAAAGAAAATGTAAACGTAATTATGACGTGTTTTGGACCTTCAAAACGCAAATAACAACACCGTCTACCCTAATGCTGATTATGATTTAACCGTAACGCATTGTCAATTTACAATTATTATATATACTTCGTGATACACTATTTTACACAATATAAAAGTTTTTATTCAATTTCAATGTTAGAGTAACAAAATATCGATGTTCATTTTCTGTTCATAAATAAGTTGAACACCTCTCGTATAATGTTAATAATTAAGTGTTTTCATAATGGCCTTGTTATTGGGCTGAAGACTTTCATATTAGCCTGAGGTCGAAGACCGAAGGATAATATGAGTCTGAAGTCCAATAACAAGGCCATTACGAAACAATAAATACATAACAATTAAAGGTTAAGAAAACAAGCGAACTTAAGCTATTGATTTGAGTAAAGCTTTTCTGAGTACCGTGTTCGAAGAACTTCGGGTTTCATAATGGCCGAGCTAGACAGCCAATCAGAATGCTCGAATCTCATAACGGCCGAGTTATCTCATAATGGCCGCGATTTTTTCATAATGGCCGAGTTATGTCTCTATAATGTCGAGGTATCGTTCATATTGGCCCTGCATTTAGAGGGAAAACTCGGCCAATATTGTATAGTCAATTAATAATTTATGGTAACGTCGTTATTATTTGATGACGTCACTTTTTGTAACTATATATTATAATGTGAAGCACGCACCGTCGACCATCTCAGGCGAAACATTATCTCAGAACCACGACATGCTATGAAAACAAATGCAAAACTTGTAAACTTCTCGCGATATCAGCAAGATGACTTGACTAAATTGTTCCATTTTCATATAATTTCATTGTTTATGTGATTGTAGGGCCTCTGTCAAACGGATGAGTCGATAAAATAAGGAAAAATAGCAACCCGTTAGGGACACTTTCCGTTGAGTTCTGCGAAATAAGACGCACAGCTAGATATGAATAAAATTAAATGGCGAAAACGAACACTAGTATAGGTTACAACATATTTAAAAATGGTTGACTCCAGATCATAAGGGTTCTTTCGATATTGCGCCCTAAACTTGCTAGGTCGTGCTTCATTCTTTATTGGAATAATCAAATCTTGTAAAGCCAACCGCCCTTTTTCCGAATTTTGTTTCCAATACCGCATCCATACTCCTATTAAGTGTGGTAAATGTCCAATGTTGCTATATTTAGTTTCTTGTGTGTTGGCATTTATATGTTGGTAGGTATCGTTTCATAAATTTTTCTAGCCATGTTCCGTAGCTTATTTTTACTCGGCTTAACGTAATGAAGGGCTAAATGTAGATACATGTACTTAGTGCAAGTATTTCTTTTTGGACGTTTCGCTGAAATAGCATCATCCTTAAAGTGTATTCTTTAGTATTGGCAGCAATATCAATAAATGAAACACCAGAGTGTACACATTACACACATTGGCTGAATACCAACACATGAAGCATCAAACCACTTCACTGACGCGATCTAAACAACACCCACGTTTTTTTTATTCTAATGATGTTGGGATCTACCGAGATCAACATGTTCAGACGAACCATTTCACTTGAGAATATCTAGTGTTAGTCGTTTTATGCAAACACACGAGAGTGAGTGAACCTGTGAATACTAATGTTTTCACGTCTGGCATATAGTTGTTATCACAAGCCAACGTAATATGGACGGTCCCTGGAAGATGAATCATTAATGAATGCGTGATTTGATTACTTTGTTTGATACTTTTGAGACAGGCAAATAATAATATGGAGAGGACATACACTCGTGATAGTCCATGTGATTACAAATCGAAGAACATTGTTATGCAACACGTGTGATAACAAAAATCTGCATAATTCATACGTACAATTCACTGATTTAGTAATGGACTATATTCTTTATTTATTCAAAATGATAAGTTGAAAATTGTCAATTTTTGTCATTTGAATATTCTTCGGTGCATAGTTTAGCCGAATTCCGTATTGAGTCGCTTATTTTTGGTAATAAACATTTTTCCCCCTTTTTTGACACGTGTTTTACAAGAATTAGCACATTCCTTGTAGCATCATTTCATCTTTATATGTTCACATTTAAATCATGTATGTCAACTGTACATTTGATCTTGATTGGACGCAATTAATATGATGGTAAAATTTCCCGCGGGGACTATCAGAGGAGAAAAAGAAAATTGAACACAACAAATTGGTCATTTGGGATAAGATATAATTTGCGACTGTTTGGTTATACACCTACATGTTCTATGCACGGTTACATCGGACGTATAATTGAGTGCTAAGTTCCATCTCTACTTTAATAAACTCAAGTTGTCAACATTGCTAAATCATTTCTTCTCTTCACATCTCCCCTAGGGAAATTAATAAGATCTAAGATTCTACGAAAAAATAAAAAAAGTGTAATAATACAATGTAGTGTAATAGTTTTGGTATCGAATATTGGTAGAAACTTGGATATAGAAGATGGCCTAGAAGTTAAGATAATATCTGCTTCCTGAAGGCTAGTTTTCGCTCTCACTCACTTTAGTTTCCTAAAATGGACTCAATATAACATGATTCTAAGACCAATGTTTCTTTACAAGACTAAGCTGATTGAAAGAGAATTCTAAAAAGTTCCTGCTAAATTACACTTCTTTTTGGGTATTTATCCTACTGCAACGTTACTGGCTAATTAAAACGTCATTAACGGGGGGAAATTAAGTCTCATATACACGTATATATAAATATTTTGTGACATCAGTAATCGATTTCGATTCACTGTCAATTCGACGTATTATACGAGTATTGAACTTTGTCATATCGTCCATTCTGATATAATGCTTGTGCTAGTATCGTTCAAAAGCCTTACCCGGAACCTCAATAGGTCTCGCTTGGTAAACATTTGCACAGCCAACAATCAAACCATTTATTTTGAACCCAATTGCTATGATATTTATCAGTGATATATGGAAAATGATTTATTGTATTATGTTTGTACATTTCTGATTTGCCGCACTGCTATGAGAAGTCCTATTAATTGTGGAACACCCCACGTATATAGTAAAGTGGCTTGACAACCAGGTAGTGACGGTGTAACATTGTTCAATAATTTTACACTGTTTTTTTCCAATGAAATAACCTTATAAACTGTGACTTGTGATTGCCCTTGTGATTGTTTTATTTTTTTTGTAATGCGAGCTGTGTATTTTTTGTTTTATTACCTTACAAAAGCGTGTGGTGTGCGTATTTGTTCTCTGATTTTCTGTAATATGCCGAAGGTTTCTTCGATTTTATTTATTTTTGATATTGGGATAATGTTGTTTTAATAGGACTTTGAATCTTACATTATGTTGTATGTAGTACAACAACAGGGGTTAGTGTCGCGTGGCGAATGTAAAAAGTCATTTCATTTCAGTGTAGTCATCAATGTTGTGGCAATATGATGTGTACATCTTTTTAGGCTTTGTTTTAACTCTTAATGTACACATGTGTGTGAGGTGAAGTATTTTCGATTCAAAGATGTCTGCCAAAACCGCCATAATGTTCTATTTCTGAATAGGTAAATACGCGTATGCACCAATCAGCGCTCTTGATTTACTCTTACCATCTTTGACAATTGCTTTATGTAATAAAATCAGCTTGATTTCTTTCATGAGCGCCCGTAGCATAGATCGTTAAACGTCTGATACCAATGTATTGGCAATGCTCATTATTATATTTGAGGGCTCGAATATAGTTTGAACCACTTTTTTTATAATTATTTTATATCAATGTTTTTACATTAACTTTCTGACTAGTGTTTTATGCCAATTATATGATATTCACTATTGCTTAGGTAATATGACATTTTCAGATTCATTTCAAATACCATAGTTTGAATTACAATGTGCAGGTGTACCACCATCAACGTAACATGCTTACCACGATCTGGTCTAGTACAGTGCAACACATATCGTTAATTAGTAGTCAATGTAAATTTACCAGGTATTAGATATGTAGGATCCGTCATGAGTTGTCTTTGGAGATCAACATTTCTTAAACGAGTCTAGAAAACACAAGTTATTGAGCGAGCCTTTGTTTTCATGACAGGTTTAAGAAATGTTGATCCCTAAGACAACGACCTGCAGATTCTTTTTATCACATTGCCATAGTTACTGAGTCAAAATAACGTCAGAAATCACGAACGTAAGCCGGCGACGTCACATTTCGCGCCGAAAGCTGGTGACGTCACGATTTGTTATCACACGTGTTGGGAGAACATTGTTGCGTCATGTGTTATCACATGGAGTATCACGTTATTTATGTGATAAAATAGAGGATATTCGTATTTTTCCGTATATGATTGGCTGATAATTCAATATTTTCACGAGTGGCGTAGTCACGAGTGAAAATATAAGTCAGCTGCTCTCGAGGTGAATTATCAAACGATCATACACAGTAAAATACTAATATTTTATTTATTTCATGCTCCAAATATCTCAAATGATGGAAATACTCCACCATATACCTCAAATGTATTGGGAGACGTCGTTTTCCCGCCATGCACGCGTCGAGTTGCAATCAAATAGTTCTTCTGCAAAGGCTTCAATTTCCTCCATTTGTTTTACATTTATGTACATATAATGTTCTGTATTTTTTTAAAGATTAAGGTAAAAGTGAAAATGCAAGTCTACTTACACTTTGTTAATCAACATGTAACCAGTTTCCTGATGATAGTGGTAATGTTGAGACATTGGTGTAATGCATGAATGGACAGTGTTCCAAAGTGGCAATATTCAGTATAACTTTTAAATGAATGATGTATTAATTCGATTTCCAATAAACATCGTCGCTTGTCAAATAGTATAGATTTATTCAATGTCCTCATGCAATCTATGACAGTTTAATAATATTATCTGTTTCCCGAGGAACGTAATTTGCGCCAGTATCATGTGAGAAAGGTATTTATATAAATACATATTGTGTTATACTTATTTAGTGTTTGTTTCAGTGATTAAATTACTAACACGAAGATTTACAATACATAAAAAAGTTATAACGCTACCAGTTTTCAAGGGCTCTTTTTTAACTTCCCCTTGTTATTGGACTACCTATGGAAATCTACGTTCGTGTCTCCCTGGAATGACTATTTCTCTCCAGTGGGTATGTCAGCCAATATCGATCTGCGGCGCCCAGAAATAGACACTGTCCTCACAGGTACCAATTAACACCTTGATGGAGTGGATCATGTGGTTTATTCTTGATCAGAGAAATTAACCAGTGGTCCAGACGGGGTTGAACTTGGGACCTCTCGATCACGAGGCGCGCGCCGTACCCCTAGGCCACACCAACAAAGGCTGAGGTTGTAGGAATTAATTTCACTGATGAAACTTGATTTTAGGATGGCGTATTTAACATTGTGTTTGGCAGTTCAAGCAGTAACATCGTGTAAAACGAACAACGGTGCATATATTTATATATATACGCATGTATATGTTTTGTCAAGTTATTTATTGTTCCATTAATGACAGCATTTAAATGACACTTAAACACAATATATTACAGTTGATTATAGTCACTACATGTATGTTGCCCACGAACTGAAGAGCATGTGCCACAATACGAAATTTAATTCTTACTTTTAACACAGACCTAAGAAACTTTATCAAAATCTACAGTTTTTACTGTCCCAAATGTCCATCCTTTCAATATACATAATACAGATTTGACAAGTTTGCAACATTAGAGTTGGATTCCATTGTTATGGTTCGTTATAACCAAACTATACACTATTGACAATAGACTGTACCATTCACTGCGAGTCCGCATTAAATTCAAATAAAACGGTTATAACGGCTTGATAGTATAACTTAAACACTGACATTTCGTACCTATTATTTTATCTAATGAAAGTGTGAAAAGTCGGGGATGTCAACGTCTGTTTTATGTGACATACTTTCTTAGGCCTGTGCTTTTATCATAACGCTTCAATTAGGGTTTTCACTTTAGGTAGTGCACTTTGATTCATAAGGTCGTTATTGTGAAACTTGCAAATTTCAAAAACCACGATTAAAGCAGACATACGATGTTTTTGTTAAGAGCACCACATCGGTATATTTATTTAGAAAACAATCCAGCATTGCCCTTCCCAAGCATCGAAAATAATTCTAACAGCATTCGTATTTGTAGAATTTCGAAAATGGAAGCAATGTCTAGCAATTCAAGGTTTTAAATTTACAAGACGTAATATATGTACATGTATTTGGCGGCGCGTCTTTAATGTCCGTATGTCTATTGAGCTTTACTGTAACACATACTCGTTAGTAGATTCTTGCATTAAAGAAAGTTCTGGAACATTAAGACAACAGCATTTTAAGTAAACACAATATAAATAGAGTCTAGACATATCGTTAAAGGACCATTTATCGTTTACCCAAAATCAACATGCGTTAGCTTCATATTTAATACATCCATTGGGTGAAGTAAAATATAAATGTTTAATAGATATGCATGTTATGCATGATATCCATACACAATTCTTCCTTGTTTATGGAATTTCTAGATGTACCGTAATCTGAGAACTGAGAAAGATTTGTAAACACAAACAGACACGCAATTGAAGAGTGATTCAATGCTAATGGATTTGGATGAGGCCAGTGAGTGTACGTCTTTTATGTTTTATGTCAGTCAATCTTAGAACAGCAGTTTATACAACAGTGTATGTTGAGTTAATATGAACTAAGGCGTGGCATATGATGCGAATTTCAGATTATACTTTTCAGGTCAACACAGTAAGCATAGTGCTGGCTGGTACTAAATAATACAATGCATTAATAATACTGTAGTCAGTTGCGTCCAAGGCCCCAACCTCTGTGGATTGGCGGTGGATAGCCGGGGAAATGGTCTACCTTCCTCATCACTGCCGCGGAAATGTTGAGAATGTTTTCTCCGAACCAATACCGGAGGGGGGGGGGCAATATTTAGTTGTCGGGGGGGGGGGGGAGAAATAACAGACACTTTGCAATCAGCTGTCCCCCGCAGGGCCGTGGTTTTTTGAAAACACAAAAGTAAAAATCCCGGCCCATCCCCGGTGATGGGGCCGAGAATGAAACTGGCTGGTTGACGTTTCCAATTAATTAATAGTCGGGATGTTTTGCTGTGGGGGCGTTTTCGCTAGGGGACTTTTTTACTGGATATTATTTGCATTTTATTTGAATACAGTACGATTCGAGAACGACATGATACTTACGTAAGATTTCAGTCATCGTATGTGCATTGTATAACCACGTTACATTCCTCGTTTATTGTAACGAGTACTAACATTTCTAAATAAATCGTTTAATCGCCTTTCCGCCATAAACATCTCTGTCAACGAACGCTTGGCACATATAGTAAAGCCAATGGTTAATTCCCTATACCTTTAACTCGATAGGCCTACTGTCAGGCTTTTACCATTATAGTCCAAATAAGTGGCCTTCGGTCACGCTTTAACAATATTTGCCCAAATACTGATAAATAACGGTTAAGCTCTCGGTCGCAAGTACTTTGGTCAACATATTTGGTGCCGTAGTATTTGGCCGGTCTAGTTCGGGTTGTAAGCACGTCTTGACGACAACGATACGACAACATTGTTAGTCGTAATTACTGCTTCGATACCACACACAATTAAGAGCTTGACAGATGATGAAATTGTGTGCACTGAACACAATGATCATAACTTTGTACCTATAGTTCTAGTTTTATTATTAGTAGCCTTCCTTCTTCACCACACTGCAGCATTACTAGTTTTAAGAAATAATAAATAAAATTAGAATTGTATCCCTAGGTACATAATGCCTGACCTAAATCTTTGATTTATGCGATGGTCAACATGACAACTTCTGATTTTCATGAAAATAGGCTCATAAGAATCACCTTATGATGTAGATTTCAAATATGCATTCAAATATGCATTATTGGCACTTACGACTTCTTATTTTAAGCCAGCAATGTGGCATATTAAGTAGATTGAAAATACGTAAATATGCCGGTAGGTGTATCATGTGACCGTAAAGTTGACTGTTGCAAATATCGAGTCTTCTAACTCATAATTTCATACAACACTACAAACTAATGAGCCAAAGACCTTTCATAATTTAGGTCTTTGTATGTACTAAACGTTTTAATACATTTTTTATGTTGCTCAAATTTCAGTGTACCCGGTATATTAGGTAGATAAATTTCCTTTATTCGTGCAAAATCCCATATTTGCAGGTGCACGATTGACACGTTCTGTAACACACCAACGTCGATTACATGAGGAAGATATCCAAACAAGGTCTGATAGAATCATTGTGATGTAATCAGATAAAAATATATAAATGTTACTGAATTTTCAATTATGGATGCCATATAAATTTCATCCTTAAATTATGTTAGATATTTCTAGCGTAGAACTCTCTTTACTGATGATCTCAATGGCCTTCTGTTTGATTTGTGTTTTCCTGACGTCTGAAAATGAACTGCGTGGTAGATAGTGTCGATTTTCATTATTTAAATGAGACATGCGCTTATTCATGCTGCCAAATCTTTTTTTTTCAAAATAAATCAAATCAACAAAATTTCCGGGAACAATAGAGTGGAGAATCGAACATGAACACAATTCCATCATAGGGAAGGGGTGGTGGTAGTTTTAATAGTAGTCGAAATCTTAAAGCGACCATGTATAACAGGATTATGAACTTTCCTTTACAATGGCGTTACGAAGCGATGTTAATCGCCATCCCAATATCCCGTACTTGTGAGGTTTTAGCCCAGCCAAAATTTGATCAGCCCTAATCGACTGAATTTTGTCAATCGTAAAAGCTCGGCCATTTCCGTTTGCCTCCGGAATTTTCCATTGGATAAAAACCGTGGTGATCAGAATGTGAATGTTGTGTGTAGGAATCTCGCAGTGATTAGTTATTAATAAAAATATTCATTTAATGTCTTGATTTTCAGCTCATAAATTATCTTTAATTATTTAACGATGTTTAAAAGTTTCCCGTCTAGACCATAACATAAAATCAAGATTTATTAAGAAATCTGATATGAAGTAAATACGAATAAATGTGCTAGCCTAGCGCCACTGTCTGCAAGGGACGCAATCCATTTTAGCGCGCTAATCAGTCGTCTGTTGACATTTGTTTTTATCAAGAATCGCCGGTAAACGGCGAAGTAATGATTTAAATAACCCATTACAGCATAAAAGTACCCGTTCTACGAGGAAATTCGTCCTTAATTTACATTATTACGTAGTTTTACAATTAGATCGACGGCTGAGAGGCTTGAAATTTAACGTAAGAATGTCGGCCCAGATCAAATTTGTACTGAATTTATGGAATGTCAACAATATAAATGACACTCGTATGTCTAAAGCAATGTTTATGAGATTTATTTTGTAATTGTATACATGTACAATTCACTTACTTATGGTAGAGAAACTTGCGTAAGTAAAGAATATTTTCTAGTATTTACATTTAACTTGTGGTAATTCATAATTGTGTGAAATACTTTATTTCAAGGCATTTGCTAGGATTACGGTGCCGTTATTCAAGCTGTGGGTCTAGGGTAACGGAAGTTCCGTTATCCTAGCAAAATTATATGAGGACAGTCTACAGAAGTTTTTATGCTGGCATTAACGATTTATAATTTTTGAATTTATACAAATTGAAATAACAAATAACTCTCACACTGTTAAATTCAAGATACTAGATCTACAGGGACCTATACCTTGATAGGCTTTATAATATTAATATATTGTTTGGTTTTTTTCTGATCGCATATGGTCGAGGGCATTTATCTTGACTAACGAACAGGGAAGTGAAAAAGTTTCAAAATGTTGTTGCATGATAAAAAGTGGGTACAGATGTATCGCATAAGATACTAGAGTAAATGATCGTATTTCGAGGTTTCGCTATATTTGCAATTTGTGTTCCAGTATGATTTCTAAAACTCGGCAGTTGATCATCTCTATACAATAATATAATAATTGCTGGCCAAATGTATTTGACTATCGTATTGTGATCACAGTTGTGCCAAGGGATTCATGAGACGACATTTTTTGCACCAACACTATCTATGGTTCCTGATAAACTGTGCATCACGTGTATATAGATGGAGAATAAAATATCTCGGACCTTTGATACCAAACATGCGATCTAGACATTATAAGATCATGGACTACAGGCATCAAGCTTGACAAACATTTAAACTGTCCCAACATTATTTATTACTGTAATTTATACCTCATGTTATGAAACATATAAGAAAGTGCTCTTTGGCGCTCACCTCGAAATATCATAGGTTCCATATGACTCTGAAGTAGGAGTTTGACCCTTTAAATTTCCATGAAGTCACATTTTCACCCAAAATTCTTTAAATGTTAATTTTCTCTTCAAATCAGTAGGGTTACAACTAACTATTTGGTCACTGAGGCCTAGATGCATTTATAATAACATGAACAACACCCATTTATGCACAAATCAATTGAATCCTCGGCCCCAACCCAAGGGAAGGACTGGTATTCTTAGGTTATCAAAACATCGAACCGTCAACGGCCCTGGGGGAAACAGCTGATGGTAAAATATTGTCCCCGGGATATTAGTTCGGGGGAAGCTATGCCCCGCTATCCTACGCCCATCCCCTGTGATGTGGGTCGTGGATGCAACTGACTGATGGACTGATGATGCTCTCCAATCATACAAAGTTTCAATTTATGTTTGTATGTTAAAGAAGGCCCAAGATTTTGAACATCTCAAACATTTCTCATGGAATTACAAACAAACTTTCACATAACCTTTGTCTGCACATTCATTTATGTCATTATTATCTTCTATTCGTGTTCTTCCCCAGGTGTTTCGTCAAATTGACATTGTGATACCTATCAGAGAGAAAGTGTTACCAATGTTTTGGACACCCTGTAGATACAATTTAGATTTGGTGTAGTGTAAGGACGTTCGACACATAGACAGTAAACTTGACTCGCGGTACAATACAATATAGTTTACCCATTGTGGTAGAAACAAGGCTGGTCACTCATATGAACTAATGCATGTGTTACCTTGGCAATCATCATTCTTCAAGTAACTAGTAATGGGATACAGGTGTTGTTGTTTTTTCAATGTGTAAACCAACAGTGTACAATTTAAAGTCAATATCGATCCGTTATGTCGACGCCATCGAGCTGCACGTGCAAAACATTATTATAAAAAGTTATTTGGGGGGGGGGGTATTCCGAATGAAAAACATTTCGTTTTCTGTGATTAGGTCAAGTTTATGAACTGAAAAAAACCCGTAAACTATTAATTTTAGCGAAAAATTAATTACATTTTATGACAAAATACAATTATTTCCAATAGTGGTGCGCATTGTCGCATCATTTCGATTGTCCAAGAAAAGATAGTCCGTTGTCAAAGATAAAAGCTTTATTTAGTGTTCTCACGCTATACATCACAGTTTTATAATAGTGTCTGTAACCCTTGGCATGTAATCTACACCAGTTCCATGTGAGATTTATATATACAGATTGTGTTATACTGATTTAATGTTTATTTCTGTGATTACCAACCTATAGCACGAAAGAAATACATTAAATCAAAAACTCAGATTGTTTACGATTCCAGTATAGGAATGAATGTTTACTTATAAAACCTGATTTGAGGAAGTCGTATTTAACATTTAGAAGCATTGGGTTTGACAGTCATGCAGTAACATTATGTAAAATTCACAGCGGTGCAATTGCGCGAGAAAGCCTCTCTAGTGTAATAAAACATAATATATTTTGACAAGTTCTTTATTGTTCTATTAATGACGACATTTCAATGACACTTAAGCACAATCTATCAGAGCATGTGTCTTAAAATAAATTAAAATCCACATGCGCAGATGTGTAAGGCAATGGCAGTTCTTTCAATTATTGCATTTAAAACTGACATCCAAGTAATACTAGTGTGCCCATTTATTACATGCGGCTCTGTACAGCGTAATGCAATATGCGATTTGGTTATGGAAGAGCACTAGACCACGTATCAATTGTCAGACTGGCTTACGTCTCAGTTTTGCTTAATATATCGAGTTGAAGGAAACATTTTGTAAGAATGTCGTGAATAAGACTACTCAAATAAGATAAGTAGCAAACAATAATGAAGCTAAACATAAGGGGTTGTTATATTATTTATTTCACGCTTTTCGATAGTAATAGGGTGAAATATTTGTCTAAACGCGTAACGGATTCTTATAGAGTGATTATGTTATTGGTCGGTTGATTTTTGCAAGGGATTTTTTCTGTGTTGAAAAATATGCATTGGTATGAAGTTTTGGTCATTCTACCAGACGGTTTCAGTCAGTCAGGTCACGTCTTGTTTTATTTGATAACTCAAATGATGAAATTTATAGCTTGCAACATAATTAATCGATGAATTACGATGAAAGCTCAATTGGAAATTTCAGAGTTAATAATGAAAATACATGCATGCATCATTTTATTACAAATGTCGAGTTTGGCACACGTTTCGGATTCATTTGTAAACAAACTGAGTTTTGCAATATTGTTTTATATCACATAACTTTTCTTGTATCCAGGTTAGTATAGTGATTACGTATAACTTTATACGTACCACGTTATATCAATTGACAACTCGTGATATATCCTCTATATATCACATGGATTTCCTTGTCAGTGTGTAGAATCACGTGAATGAATACCCGGCAAGTACCAAGTTCGCTCTATCTTTAGCTGTTTTTAATTGATGCTCGACCAAATGCAGTTTCCAGCCGAGTGTAATAATTTGGTCGAGCATCAATTAAAAACAGCTCAAGATAGACACGACTATACATATACTCATTAAATGATAAAAGTACACCAACACAGTACATAGCGTTACGTGCAAATAGTCGGTCGGTTGACATGCCGAATTGTTTTCCAACAATAACTCCAAAACGGATGGACCTGGAATTGTAAAATTTTAGGGGGAGATTATTCATCTTCCACATACGGCCCGACTCAATTTCAAGGTCATTTGCATCAAAGGTCAAACTCACCATGACCTTTGAACACACAACAAGCACTGGTTCACACTATAAGAAATAAAGGATCTCAGATCTTATCATCAGATGTAGACTCCTAATAATTTTGAGGTCGATAGGTCAAAAGTCAAGGCCGTGGTGACCTTAACTACACTAGGCTATTTACTGTCAGGAGAAGTGTAATAATAATAATAATAACGACTTTATTTAAAGAGGCAACACAGTTGGGCAAGCCCAGTCTTCCCCGTGAGCCTCTATGACAAATGATTTGTACATGTTTTCAGTAGTATAACAAAGCATAAATTCAAACAACAGCAATAATACTCCTGAAATGAAAATAAACATTTGTATGTAACAAATATAAAACATTATTTACAAAACAACAGAATAACAATGTACACTCAACCGCTTTAAAAACGCACCACTATTGAAAATAATCAAAATTTGTAGCTATTTAATTTTAGCATTTTTGGCTAAAATTAATAGTTTACAGAGTTTGTTCAGTTCATAAGCTTGACTTAATTAAAGAAAACGATTTTGTTTTCATTCGGAATACCCCGCACAAAGAACTTTTTTTATTTTACATGTTTTGCACGTGCAGCTCGATCGCGTTAACCTATGTGGTCAATATTGACTTTAAATTGGAAGCTGTTGGTTTACACGTTGAAAAAACAACAGAAACAGTATTTGCTAATGGTATTTTTATGCTGCGAATATCTCGAAAATTTGTTTGGATGATTGTGCCTTCGCTTCCAACTGAAAAGAGCACCAGTGCCTAAGCATGGCGGTTCAGCTGCCTCCTCACAATGATTTTGGGCTTAGAACATCGATTCCTGGCAAATGACACAGTCAAAGACCGACCTGGATGAGACAAACTAAAGGTATATGACCCGAGCTATGACGAAACATGACACAGGTTAAGCCACTGTAATCGGTTCTGAATGGCTGCACACAGTGTCAAAAGAATGTCGGGTGTCAATAAACAAGTCAAAAGTACTTTATTACATTTTCATAACTATTCTTTTCGTAATTTTCAATAAAAAGGAAAATCATTATAGTACACGTTTTAATGAGTTTTCTCCCATTTAGAGCATTCTCGTTCAACCAGCGTATTATTTTCAATTACATACTCTGGTATAATACTAACGAATCCCAGCGTGGTGAACGAAAATCTCCACCAATCAAATCCATTTCGTTCATTTCCTTATAAGGCAATTGATCAAATTCCGTCACAGGTGTTTTCCAAACACCCCTCGTCATTCGTCCAATCAAAATCGACGTTACATGCAGAATATAAATCGACAGTGTTTGATTTTTATTTCCGACTATTAAATCGACGTATGAAAAAAGATATTGTGATATTTTTGCATCGATGATCAGAAGAAGATTATACTATCATTGCACAACATAACTGGTTATTTGTATTGAAATTAGCGGTGGTTCGTCATGCAAAAACAGAACTTACCTTTAACGTTAGCTCTCCATTCGGCTCGCCGTTTTTTAAATTTTATTTCCGATAAATATTTTTCGAATCGCCGGTGGATCTACATTTTCCATTTGATAACCGATATTAGGTTATTCTCTCATTCTTCATACTTTTTATACGCCGAATTCGATTCAATATGTTTCAACAAACATCTAAGCATTTAATTTCATTCACCGTCTGCTAATTAAATAATCCATGTTCACAATTGTGTTTGTTTATAGAAATATTCCCCGGCTGTTGCAACGCGATTTCTGATTGGACGATAGCGGGAATACACTAGTGACGACATGCGAGCTATTTTTAGATTTTCACACGATATATAGCGTTGTGTATCAGAGTATAGTCTAGAGACTTGACTATACACTGATTCATGAGAATGATTTAGAGCCGAATATCCCAACTTTTTCTCTTCAAGCCCCTTCGTAGTGTTTATTTGAGGTGTCATATAAGCACCATGGAAAATATACTAACAGTCTGATGCTCATAACCAAGATTTCAAGTTTAAATAAGGCTTGAATTCGTCTTAGTTTCACATAATGCGCATATCTGAACCGCACTTGGTCGTAAGGTATTAGCCAGACACACAAAGCCTCATAACATTTATAATTCAAGTTAAGCTTGGCTTGGATGGTTAGAAACATCACGTCAAACATAATTCTATCATATTATGTAATTAATGTTATTCCTGAGGAGACGAAACCACGTACATGCATCAATGTAGCAGGCTCTTATAATTGCTTTTGAAATTGTGACTTTCACTTTCTTGGTCAATGTGTTATCTATATCATAATTTATTTTAAACTCGTAATAATGGCATGAAAAGCACACAACTCGTTGTGTATAGACTAAAGATTATTAATCAGAAAATAAATAACCATAGATTGACGTTGTCATCACTCAAACCGATATTTCATATGTGGTGCGTTTTTAAAGCGGTTGAGTGTATGTGACAATATTCACATGCAAAAATAATACTATATATACTCTTTATTTCCACTGTTAGGTGATTTACAAACAACATTGAACATATTCATATATACAGTACATGCACATTTACAACATATAATTACAATTTAGAATACAAGACATATCGCTATTTACATGTATATATAATATACAGACGTAGAAATAGTTGTCTGGGCATTGATAATGAAGCAATGCACATCATTTTGTATATTTGTACTATTTCATAGTCTACAGTTGATTGCGTCAAATAGGTCATATTGTAGTACAACACTTGTCGAAACGAAATACAAGTAATTGATTACAATTTTTGACCGCTGGAATCATTACTTGCCATAGCAATTCATAGTGTCATGTATGTATTTCATACACACATGTATGTATTTCATTTGCTCAGTTTGGTCTATTGAGAAGGCGGGCAGTTCATTCAGAGAGAACATACAGCGAAAGAAATATTCAGCGTCAGATGATTCAAGGAATAATGTTAACTGATTGCTGATTTCTTGGCGGATTTTCGATAAGAACACTTGTCGTTGTGGTTGAGTTAAATTGCACTCTGCAATAACATGTTTGTTAATATCACTTGTTCGTTCGTAGCAGCGTTTGCATTGCAGTTGTCTGTGAAAGTCACGCTGCAGTAGTATTCTCACAGACGATATTGCATGTATTATTTGCTCGCGAGTTTTGGAATATGTCCATAGTATCGATGGAGCAATTGCATTATGCACAGACATGAATCTTAGGAACTCATTATCCGTATGCGTGCGCTCCTGCCATAGACCCGTTTGAGTTTGTTGGACACTTTTATCAATGATGGTTTTCCATTTTCCTTTTGGTGGGAATATAGAATTATCTATGATATATAGGAAAAGATTATATTTTGATAAGATTCGACAAGCATCGGGTATGAACCCGCACTGATTCCTGAAACCCTTTAAAGCGTATAGGTTCAATCGATAATTAAATAATTGTTTGCTTATTGTCTCATTTGGCAAAGAACAAAGTTTTTGAAGAAAGCTCAGTTTTCTTTTATCAATTTCCGCCTCCAATGGGTACCAGCCTAGCATACTGAGTGACATGTCCGTTCTTGTGAAAGAAGGTAAGTGTTGTATAGTCTTAGCACAAAATCGATAATGTTTTTCAATTGTCTTAGTGTCTGTATTACTCATGTTGTTCCATAGCTCTGATCCATATAGAAGTGATGGAATAGTTATTTTCTTAGTGAGGGAAGCAAGCACTAACGGATTAATATCACCTGCAGTTTGTTCCATGCTTTTCAATGCAAAGAATGATGCTCTACTCTTTCGGATTCTGTTGTCAATGGTATCTGTACAATTAAACTGTCTATTCAATACTATCCCAACGTGAGTTACATTTTCACTTGATTGAATAGTTGAATCGCCGAATTTTACTTCAAACTGCACTGGTTGTTTACTACCGAATTTCAACACTTTGCTTTTTTCATTGTTGAAGTCATTACCCCATTTATTAGCGTATTTGGACACAACTTTTAGTTGTTGCTCTAGCGAGGTTAAGTTCGGACTAAGGAGGGTTAGGTCGTCTGCCAGAGTTGGGTTGCTACATTGAATGCTACCAACTGTTGTGCCATGATTGGTGGATTGTAATTGGTCTAATATCTCATCGATAAAGAGTAAATAACACCAAGTAGAAAGTACACCACCTTGTCGTACACTTTGTTGAATCGGGAATGATTTTGATTTCACACCATTTGCTATAACGAAGCTATGTATATTGTCATACGAATTTATCATAAGTCGCAAAAATTTGCCCTTGAGACCCATTTGTTTCATTTTAACGAATATTGCACTGTGTCTGACGTTATCAAATGCTCCAGCCGTGTCGAGAAATGCTGCATACGTGGGCGATTGTTGATCAAGATTACTGGAGACTGTTTCTTGTAGATTGAATGACGTAGTTGTTGGTCCGAGCAATTTTTGGTAGGCATTTTGTTGTACATGGGGAAAGATTTTATTTTTGTACTTGCACCATTCATCTAACCTTTTATGGATGATTTTCTCGAACAGTTTATAACAAACAGGTAGTAGTGTAACTGGGCGATAGCTTTTTGGTTCTGTTTTAGCTTTGCCATCCTTATATATTGGTATCACTATTCCAGTCTTGCAATTTTTCGGTACATATGAACTATTTATCATACAATTAAATAAAGTCACTATGTATTTGATAAGAGTATCACCTCCATACCTCAGGTGTTCTGTTGTCACCTTGTCAGTACCAGGGGCTTTCCTATTGTTCATTTCTCTCAGACAAACATTTAATTCTGTAGCGGTTACTTCCCTTGTTAGGATAACATCGTCCGAATAATCGTCAGAGTTAATGAAATTTCGAACAATGTTTTCAGTGCTCTTGAGAAAGTTCATATCATAGTTTTGTTTTGATTTAGGCGAAAACACATCCTCGTAATACTTGCGAAAGATATTTGGAATGTTGTTCGGGTCACGTTCAACAGTATCGCCATTCCTAATTTCATTTATAACATTGCTTTTACGAGTCCGCTTATTTTTGACCAGTGTCCAGAATAGTCTCATGTCACAATCAGCTACAGAATTTATTTCATCGTAGAATCTCTTGTTAACACCATCGACAGCTGATTTTTGGGTATTGATAAATGTTCGTTTTGCCCTTTTATATGAGACATAGAAGCTATTGTCTTTACTGCGAGGACGGCCATTTACTATCCATTTCACTCGTTCTTGCTTTTGTTGCTTATGTGCTGCTTTCACAGAAGAGGTCCAATACGGTTTTGAGTGCTTATTAAACGTACTTTTTGGTAATGTAAGTTCTGAGCAACGAATTATACATGACACTATCAAGTCATACAGCAAGTCTATAGATTCTGGGGTTGCCAACAAGCTAGTAGGATCAATTATTGACAATTCGTTGTGTAATAGGAGAGAATAAGCATATAAATTGTCTTGCGAACATTTGTTCCATGCAACATGGGACGTATTAATGGAAGAATACATAGTAAGAGGCAAATTTAGTTTTGTAACAATAGGTAAATGATCAGATACCTTACAACATTCATCATCTATGACAGTACTACATGATATCAAATCATAGTCAGAATTACATATAATAAAGTAATCAAGCGTTTTTTGAGTGGGGCGAAACGTAAATGGGAAGCCACTGTGTTTAACTGTTGACAAAGTATTCATAGACATAAATTGATTAAAGGCTTCAAATCTTCTATCATCAGTTGGTAAACTCAAATCAGTGTTAACATCACCACAAGTGATGACTATACCATCTTGGGAATAAATGTCATATAATGCCTGTAATTTATCAATACATTCTGCGTAATCATCAAACGTGTAGTTTATAGATGGCATATATATACAAAGAATATAAATAGGTTTACAGTTATTTTGTAACAATTTTATCCCAACAATTCTATCAAAGTTTGTATTGCATATCTCACTGACTGTGAAGTCTAATTGTCTCTTGTACATTATACTCACACCGCCTTTGCCCCAACGGCCGTCGACTGTCTCACATATTGTACATGCACGATACTCAGTATGTATAGAGTTTAAGAATGTGACACTTGGAGATTTTAGTTTATGCTCAGTAACGCATGCGACGTCTATATCATATCTATCTAAGATGTAACTCAGAGAGCCCGCAGACGACATTACGCCGCGAACGTTCCATGTCAATACATTGCACTTGGCGGTTTTATGTGATGGTATAATGTTCATAATACTATTGGCAAAATATAAAGATAGCAAGATGATAAAGATTACATATTTGCATATAATATACATTATGTGTCCTGATATTCATTAACCTTTGATTTCCAATTGGCTTCTGAATACCAGCGTCTGCAATAAATGCGGCGAGGCCAGAATTGTCGCTCTTCAATTGTGTCACAATCAGACTGGTAAATAGTTAATTTTGCAGCCAAACTTCCACGATTCGTGTCGATAAGTTTTATCGTAACAGGATCAACGCGTTTTGATTTTAGAAATTCAATAATACCTGCACGATTAGAGTAAGTGGATATACCTCCGACATAATATCTCTGTGTACGTCTTGAATTTACACTTTGGAACACAGGTTCATCGGCACTATTTGTATCATGATTTAGATATTCGTTGCGCTGAGAATCACGATTCACTTCGTTGTAATTGAACGGTCGATTGTTTTGTTGTTGATATTTGTCACGGCGACTATGATTGTCGTCATATTCTAATGGTTGTTTAACTCCAGTGGCTTCCGTATTAAGGTCTATGTCATTGCATCTATGCCTGTTCGTAGTTATCACTGGTATTGCTTTATTTTGTGATTTAATTGTGTTAGCCTCAACGAGCGTTGATGTTATTTGTCTTGTATTTGGGTGGCTGTTTATTGTTTTTGTTTTGAAAAATTGTGACAATATTCACAAAGAAACATCAGTACATCCACCGAAGTAAAACCATGTGAGATATGTGGTTTGAAGGCATTTAGTGAACTTGACTGACGTATGTTTTGGGGTATTTTGTTTCAGATTTTTGGACCAGAATATGCAAGAGATGTTCTGCAGAACTCTAGTCTAGGTTTAGGAATGTGCACAGTATTGTTTGAATGAGATCTTAATGATGCATTAGTACTTTTAGTAGTCTCAATAAATAGGTTTGACATGTACGCGGGAAATAAATTATGTTACGTTATGTTATATAGAGGATCTTGCATGAGTGCTCATTACATACTAGTTTTATTAAACGAGTGGACATAGAGGATCTTACATGAGTGACTTTTCATATTGAATTTATTAAACGAGTTGGATAAAAGTGATAACATACGAGGCTCTGCCGAGTATTTTATTACTTTTATCCAACGAGTTTGATAAATATAATATGGAAAGACACGAATGTAAGATTCTTTTTATCACACAAACAACATAAGCCATTTAAATGTAGAAAACTAAAAATAGTAGACCCGCTTCCCCTTAAGAGAGAAGAATATTGAGGTGAGTAATGCGGTTAAGAATAAATGAGCATCTAAATATAGTGCAACACAGTGACTGTATTTCAATTACATTTAATTCAATGTTGAAAACGAAAATAAGCCGAGACGGGTATATTTGAACGGTAATAACGTCACGGACCTTTTTAGTAGGCCCTACCCAGTCTTGAAATTAGTTAGTTAAGGGGAACATACTCGTACTAAAAACAGGAAACGTCACGTACATTGTGACGTCATGTTTATGTTTTGACGTCATCACAACTTCGAATATCCGGGATAAGATGGATGAATTTTGAAGAGATGCGATTTTGAAACTCAAAATGCATTAAAATTGTGCAGGAAGTGTTAGCCTATGTTTTGTTCAATAAAGCAATGTAGGTTTGTGTTTATTTATTATATTTGAATTGAAATGCCTTTGTAAATTCTCGTTGATTTTCTGATTCGCCTTGTTCATCGACCTGACCTCTACCGCTGACGAAAAAATCGCGGTCGGCCATGTTTGTTTATTTTTTTGACAGCGCGTATGAATACATAAAAATAGTGATTAACCCCCCTCATTTGCATAGTTATGATTAATTATTCAGTAGTGTAATATCGTTTTTTATGTAATGGGCTTTATTACACTCCCACACCATGGTTTATGTGATAAAAAACTATATGACATGAGGCTACAAAAACTCGTATGTAATTAGCACGAATGTGAGATTCTATTTATCACATAACCTTAGAGAACGCTCGTTAACGTTCAAAACACTACATAGGTTTCATTCAAAATTTAGCGTTTCAATGCGCGCGACGTCATGCCGACGTTTGTATTATAATGACGTCACGGGTGGATTCGAGGCACGGATTGGCTTACGTTACGTCATCCTGAGCTTTAATGCACTCCCAGACCGCAGGTTATGTGATAAATCATGTTACGTGTATGTTTCACAAACCTCTCTTGCACGGTCTGTTATCGTAATTCTTCCGGTTTTTTGTTTTCCTGGTGTGGGTATTGATGGACAATGTGTACATGTAACATTTTGAGACTTCGTGCGCAAAACATTTGTTTTCCACGTGCATTTTGAATAATTTGAAAATTCACGGTTCACTGCTCACAGCGGCAAAATTACATTTATCGAATTATCAGATATTGCTGCTATAGTACTCGCAAGAAGACATGCAAAAAATGAACATGACATCATGTATAATAAATATGATATACGCATTTCATGTTGGTGTACTTATTACATTTTTATAACAAGTGTATACGGTCCTTAAATATAATGTAATGTAAGATTTAGGTACTGGGAACCAGACTAGCTACCTTATTGCACTTGGCTAGAAAATTGTCCGTCGAATCTCAAAAATACAATACAAAATAATTATTATGACGTCGCGTCACAAGTTTGAGCTATTTTTCGTAACGTCAAAAACGCCGTTATTTTAGCTAAATATGACGGACATAAGGCGTACAATTGACAGAATAACTAAATCATGGGCGTACAACAACCATAAACACACAAGTTGTGTAACTATGTGTATAGGGGTGTATATTTAGCATCCTTAGGAATTACAGAACTTATAGGCAGGTAAAAAATCAAGTTCTAATTTTTTTTTAATCAACCAGCAAGATTACAGATGGAAAGTTATATATTATGAAAGGTATCAGTAAGTGTATTCCAAAACTTCTGTCCGAGGACTTCCAAATGTGTTACGTTGCCATGGAAACGGGTGCCAAGTCGAAGTCTGAAAAACTATAAAACGTCATATCTCGCGAATAAGAAGAGATATGTTGCTGAAACTTTGTAAATTTTATTTATATGTATGTAGAAATATTTATCAAGCAGTTTTATTTTCCTTACTAATGTATTTACACGAAAACGTGATGCACGTGCATTTTTGATAAAATGAGCATACTTAACTTATTATCTAAAATAACAAAAATAACTATACATTTAGATAAAATCTAGTTATTATTTTATCATATGAAAATGTAAAAATAAGTATATGTTTTATATCTTTTGCGTAAAAAAACTTTGAAAATGACTAAGGCGCGGAAAATGTTCTATTTTGTATTGTTTTAGAGATGTTCGTAATTGCATGAATGTTGTCTTTCGTTTGTAGAGCTAAATACACGATAAAATAATTATTTAAAAATGTCCTCTTGAATTTAAGGGGAATCAGCCAAGAATGGGTTAAGTACAGTAATGCTACTTTCGATTTACAAAATGGGCAAAAATAAGGTCGCGAAAATATATGACAATTGGAAATAACATAATACTGGTTGCCAATAACGTCTGAAATATCAAATTATGTTATTTTGGATACTTATATGAACTTTCTGGTTTAATTACCGCTGCTCATTTTTACTTTAAAGCAGAAATATGAATCTAAATCAGTAATCTTATCAACTGTAACGTTTTTTTGCGGCGGTCGCTACTTTGTATTGCGTTGTAAGTTGGCAGTAAGTTGCACGCACGTTGCACGCGCATCGCACGAACGTGGAAGAACACGTTGACAGAACGCAGGTCGAACGCAGCGAATGTTCTGCATACATGAAAAGGACGGCGTCGTATCTGCGTGCTCCGAAAAACGTACGGCGGTCGTACTGACTCCGTACTTAATCCTACGTGTCAACTGTTTCTTGTTACTGAACAAACGTTTGTCAGAAGAGCTCCGTATTATGGAACGTGTTTTATGGGCTACACAGTGCACAATTCATATGTGCCTACTAATAGCCCAACACCTATCGGAACATGAAACCATGCCTAATACCACTGGCAATCATGCTATGTTTGAGATTTCTGACACTATCGGAATAGATTTAAGTAGCTTAAGGCCTGGTCACTACCCGACCTGCGTGTTATAGCACGTATGTGTTTGAGAGGCTACGGCCACTTTGTTTTCTTCAAAAGTACGGACCAATTACGTCGACACTAAACAGGCGTACGGTTTCCTCTGACCTTGCGTACGTTGCGCATATGGCTAGTCCAACGTACTTACAGCGTACTATCCCCGTGCATTTGTCAGATAATCGTACTTGCACGCACTACTCAAAAGCGTTGTCCGTATGTGCTAAATTGACAATAGAAGGCATGCATGTTGCACGTACATGGACGAACACGAAGACCGAACGCAGATAGGACGCAGCGGGAGCATTTTATACCCAAAGATTCCGCGTCGTGTCTGCGGACTCACAAAACGTACAGAGTTGGTACTCGCAACGTACGGATTTCTACGTGCCATCTACGTTTTTCAACACAAACATCACGTATTTGCTCGTACGTCTAGTTGTGACCACCGCTTTCGTGGATGACATTACAGAAACATTGCAAACAGCAGCGGCCTTAACAATGAACGAACTGTAAAATGCAGTTTTATGTGAAAGATGGTCTTACACTTTTCATACACTTCCAAAATTATACAAAGAAAGTTGTCTCGATACTTCGGGGATAAGATAGTTATACAATTTCAACATGACCAGGGTATATTAAACATTGTTTTTTTTTACATTGTTATTAATAGTACACTTTCATTCTCTGGTGCTATAAAGGAATGCTCAAAAATTGATTCCAGGAATTCCAGAGTCTACTTACGATCAAAGAGTACAGCCATCCAATTTCATTGGGTTCCTATTATCAATTATTTTAGCCAAACTGAGCTGTAAAATGCTCTCACATCAATGCTTTTCAAACCCTATGTGGTATTAATCAAGACAGAATACCCTAAAACCAGCCTGAATTAGTTCTAATCACCACCGAGTACACCTATTTCAGGATCTAAGAACATGCGTATACAGTTCATATCTAATATAGTACTTAATGGTCCATTAAAACCATTCCTATAGGGCTATAAATACTAGAATACAGCCAATACAGTATTCCCTAATGGTTTCTCAAAACAACCGAATACAGCCGTACCAGGTCTTACGGGTTACCGCCATTACCAATCGCAGCCATATTAGCCCCACATTGGCACTCATAATCACAAGTATGGTACCATCAGACCATAAAGGGGACTATACATCACTAAATACAGCCATGCCGGGTACAGAGGGGTACTGCGTGTACTTGTGCTCACAACCACTGAGTTCAGCAATATTAGATCATACAAGGTACTCATCACTGTTGGATGCAGCGAACAATGTGGTTTGGGGTAGTCATGATTCAAAACTTGTTTCCCAATCCACCTTAATAGATTAGCATATACCTTGATATGTGGTTTCATAAAGCTGTGGTTCTCCATTCGTGACTACTAATTTACTTGTCTCTGTTTGGCTGGAGTGCCCTAACGGACGAAATTCCTAATACAGAAGGTATGCTGCGCAAACATCACTGACAAATAGGGAAATATTAGCCAAGGTTTTTAAAAAGGAAATGATGAAATTAGACAGGGAAGATCGCACTCAACTTAACCATCCGAGTACATAAAACATAAACAACAGCAAATACTAGTAACACAAACACACTAAACAATGCCCACTATAACCTAGTGTATGAATATACGTTATTTTATGTAATTATTCTATTTAGGGTATTTTTTTATCTTGAAGGAGCTTTCAACTTTCAGTATTGCTAATGAATCCAGGTATTCACCATAAAATAATATACATGTATTCTAACAGTTAACAATAACAATAATGTCCCATATCGACATTCAAATGCATGTATCTTTGGAAAACAATTCGCGGCTTTATTAGCACATAAGATCTTCCAAGAAAAAATGTTTCGCACTACTTTTTATGGTTTTTATGTTTACCTTAAAAAAACTTCTTCTAGTATTATATAATAATATAAATAACAGTTAGAGTACCTGCTATCACATACATGTATGTAACAAAAGATGATGTAGGTCTACAACATACTGCATGGTATATGATTGAATAATTTGCGACTACTTATCAAATCTTAATGTACGTTTTGTAGTTTGACATTGAAATGACATTGACATTGAGTGGTCTTTTTCAAAACTTAGAATTTTAAAAAATGGAAGCAGCTATCTAAGAACACCACCTCGGCCAAGATGTTCAAGCATAATACTGTCTGTTGTTTTTATATTTGAAATCACAAATTGAACTAATAAATACAGTATATCTGCCTACAAAGTATTTAATGGCTTTAAATACCAACTTGAATACAAGAGGATCGGCTAAAACATGCAAAGAAGAGTGAAATATCCATTTTCCCGCTATTTTTCATAATTTGACCTTGACGTGACCTTGAACTTGTGGTTGGTTTCAAGTTCATTAACTGTACATTATAGAGTAGATACGAGTTATGATAATACTAACACATATTTATGCATGTACCATTAGAATGACAACTTTATATAAGAAAACTTAGAATTTTAAATTATGGATACAGTTACCAAAGAATACCTTCTCAGTCAACATATGCATGCATAATAATCTCAGTTTTATTATTTTGAATTGAAAACTGAACTAACCATTTAAGAATATATTGTAACAAACTATTTTATCAGAGTTAATGCCAACTTGAATTCAAAACATTTTCTAAAACGTGAAAGTTAGAAAGAAAATATCCATGTTCAGCTATTTTTCAAGATTTGTCCTTGAAATGACATTGACCTTGACCTTTAAGTGGTCAGTACAGCATGTCCAGTTAATGTTCGTCATCAAATGAATAATATCCAGGCGAATACCTGTCAGTTAATACATAAATGAAAATCACATTAGATAATATTCTTTCGTAGATCGTAGTTCGTGAATTATAATATATGGCGGCCATCTTGGACGCCATCTTGGATTAAGCAAAACGCTATATTGTTTCGTGAAAGACACCCGACTATTTTTAATCAGCAGATCTTCCCAAACATTTTGGTATATAACATCTCTTGTTGCCTTTCATAGCAGACCCATTGAATTTTTAGTCAATTTTCATCAGACCATTAGGTATGGGATTGTCTGCACATGTATGTTACATTGACGAAAATACAAGGTATTTAACGTTACTTGTACCTGATACAGTTACTTGATTGGTATCATTATGATAAAATCAAACTTTAATATAGTGAATATATGTCATTTTACATTATATTCTTTGTTTTACAGCAAAGCAATTTCATTACCGCTATTCATAAATTCGACTTGAAATTGACCACATCTGCTATATCTGTTAACAATTTATAGCAATTGTAACGTAAACTACACATTATTAACACAAAGTTAAAGCAATCCGATAAATGGCCACCTTCCTTTCTAACATCATATAGTTTTAGTGAATTAGTTAGACCAATTTGGAATACCCCACATGATATAATGTATGTATTATACGGGTAAACATCATTTACGCACGTGTAACGTAGTTGACAAAGGATGTGAACGTACAAATATGAAAAAAAGGTTGGAAATATGTTATAAATCTATAGTATTGACAAATGTTGCAAGAAAATGATATTAATTTGCTTACGTTTACTTATAGTGGGTAGTAACTCAAAATGTTCTCACTTCGACGAATAATTTGTTTTTCGCAGAGACCCAATGTAACCTTCGTTACCATGGCAACGAGACATGTTTAGAGTTTCTCGGACAGCAGAATTTGAAAGCCTAACCCTTGTAGATTCAAAATATACCGGTCCCGTTCTGTAATCTTGCTGGTTGATTAAACTTCTTTATTAAGGCCGCTACAGATTTTTTCTTACTAGCCTATTAGATTTAGGCAAAATAACTTGTACGTAATTAACCGTATTGCTGTAATGTGTGCATTTTTATTTCATGCTTATCGGTGGTTAACGGCGTGATAACGATAGATTATTCCCCGATAATTTCACCGTTCATAATTTCACTGTTCATAATTTCACGCAAACGGACTACTTTCTTTAAAACAAATTTCCCCGCCGCCAAAATATATAAAATATTAAACATTTTCATTTGTTCTCTTAATCTTTAACAAATAACAGAACATAATATGTACATAAATGTAAAACAAATGGACGAAATTGAAGGCATTGCAGAAGAACTACTTGTTTGAAACTCGACGCGTGCATGGCGGGAAAACGACGTCACGCAAAACATTTGAGGTATATAGTGGAGTATTCCCATCATTTAAGCTTTCTGAAGCATGAAATAAATAGAATATTAGTATTTTACCGTGTATGATCGTTTGATAATTCACCTCGTGAGCAGCTGACTTATATTTTCACTCGTGGCTACGCAACTCGTGAAAATACTACATCAGCTGCTCACTCGGTGAATTATCAGCCGATCATACACGGAAAAATACAAATATCCTCTATATCCCTTTGCTCTTTGTACAGTTTAGACATGCTTGATGTAACCCCAATGAACACAGAATTCAAAATAAAAATCCCTTTATGAATAAAGTACTGTATACATTTTACTAGTATATAAAAAAAAAAATTCAAACCAATCTTTAAAATTTCGATTTCAATTTTGCATTGAATTATCGAAGCTACAACATAAACACTAAGATATTTTGACGTTACTTAGTACGTAATTTTGCTGGTGGGACATTTTGTGTCGACATTGAAAAATACTGATAACTTCATCGTATATTGAACGATTTTGATAAACAATATACTATTTAACAGCGTGGGAAAAACGTATTTTATCATTTCAGTGACGAATATTGTTTTACAGAAATTTTCACGTTCGATCAAATCGAAGTTCATGTTCAATTCAGTTTTTTGTTTTAAGCACAGGGTGGGACGTTTCATGTCGACAAAGAAAATTTGAAATTATTTTTGATCTCTTGACTCAACATCTAAAATGAATACCGTATTTAATAATATATGAAAAACGTATTTTCTATAGGAAATTTCAAAGAGAAATTACTAAAAATAAATATTGCAGAACAATTTTATCAGTGTAATAACAACTTTTTTTCCCGTAATTTTGAAATCTCTACACAACTGTTCCCGCAACACAGAATCAAAATATTTGACATTATGATGATGTCATTTTCTTTTACGTTAATGACATCAACTTTTAACGTTTAGGAACCATTTTTGCATAAAAAATACAGAATTTTGCGTATGGTTTTTGCTCTCCACACATTTTTCTCAAGCCCAACGAGATTGGATGTTACATCTCTACAGTGATATTTCACCGTATTCTGGTTATTTCGAACCCTGAAAGTGTGGAATTTTGTAGTAAAACTCAAAACATATACATTCAGGTCGGTTGTGCTGATTTTCTTCGTCCGATTGATATACTAGTATAACATATTATATTTATTGAAACAAACATAATTACATTTGCACCATTTGGCAAATAAATTACGCGAAATTGAAAATAGCTCCAACTTGTGACGCGACGTGTATATACAAGTAGGAAACATCAACAGTATATCTTATTGCATCTTTCTTTTCTGACTTCACCGTGATTCTAACAAGATTCCAATATCTCTGGAGAAAGTTAATGGTGGAATGACCAAACGTTGCCACTAGTATCTGACCTAGATGGAGTTATATAGTGTCTAAACTATTTCCGCTTGATACGGTAATCACATTGATATACTAGTTGATATCATTAGTCAGTTGTGTGACTTCTTTCTTCCTAAGCGTGGGCTTAAAGTTGATAACGACATATCTGAAGCAATTAGCAGCACAAGAATATGTGAACTTTGAACAGGCATGTATAATGTTTACCTTATTATTGTAACTAATGAGAAATGTACAGATAAAACATGTCTTTAAATGGGTGAGATTGATAAATAATCAGTTTCTCGCGAGCTGTCCATGTCATGCTATAGTTTTACCTGACGTCATTTTAACAACATTGTTGACAAGGATACGTCAAAAGAATCATCCGGTCTATATCAATACCCTTCATCAAGAATCAACTAAACCTATAGTTCATTAAGTTATATCAAAATTGCACTTGAATGCGTTTGTCCAGTGCAGTTATCTGTTGACAACAAAATATAATATGTAAGCGTTAGGATGAAAATATTTCTCTTGCTTTAAGTTTAGTCATTAAGAGTCGTCAAACATCATCAATTTCACAATTCAAATTTTAAGGCATGACCTTTATTTATGCAAAACATGTTTTCATGTGAACTTAAGTGGTAATAATAAAATGATTCTCCAAGTATTATGTTCTTATAGATATTGTGGAAGACCCGATATTGTAAAATAGGGACCATATATTATTTTATATAGCATTAACAGTGAATGATAATTGACTTTTCAGCACGACAAAGCAGCTACTCTTAATCATTTTTCAATTTGAAAAGATATTCTAAGTCCAAAAAGGGGCATGACTCTGCAAAATACATATCCCAGTTACGGGACCTGTCCCTATGAGCTTAGATATTCGCAATGAACAATTGTGTGAAGTTTCAAACCATTTTCTTCAGCGGTTACAGAGATACCAGCTTACATTCAAAATCTTAACATATACAACAAAGAGACGCCGATGCTTGGGTGAGTACAACAGCTCGAATATTCTTCAAATTGTGGAGCTAAAATGATAAAAATTAATGTGAATAAATTCGTTGCTAGGCAACAAAATGATACACCATTAGTGATCGTTCGTAAATGTATGCTCATTATTGTTGAGATATGCTATTCTACAATATGTGCATGTTAATTGTAATAATTCAACGTATGTAAGGATGAGCTAAACCATTGTCTTTACAACGAAAGAATACCCTTATGTGATGTTCATAGGTTACCTGGCAACTTAATGTATCAGCCTATAAACGATTACAGACTTCATCAGAAGATCTGCAAGGTGTAATATTTCACGATGATTAGTAGAAGCACACACAACTCCAAATACCCTTTCAGGGCTTATATATGCAACTCTCAGTTATTTTTGATTGACCCTCGTATATACAGCTAGCGTATATTCTGGCTATGCAATCGTTATCTCTGGTCAAATTGCCATACTAGTCGGACATCCGTTATAAAATCTTAAATAAAGATGTTATTAGTATTATTATAGGTTGTAAGTTCACCTTAAGACCAGTTGAAAATGGTAACCCGTTGATGACAAAACACTTATTATAAATGTTGTAGAACTCAAAGATATCGTGATTTTGGTTCTCCGTGGTACAACTGTACTCATGTACTTGTAGGTAGAACTAATTCAAATGCACAACATTTATATAACGCAAAATTATATAAAAAAATACATTCTATTGCACTTCACAATTACTTGACATACTAGGTTATAGTGCTTTACTTGGATTAAAGCAAAACTGTTGTATCTAAAAAGGTATGTTGATGACACGGAAATCAATACTTGTTGCTGTGAACCTAGTTCTTACCTTGATTTATCATCAGTAGCCTTCCTCTTCACTCACCACACTCCTAGCATCATTTGGTAAGCGAGAATGTTAATAGGTAGCATGTTGCAGAAATCAGTATTGTCATGAACCATTCCATGCAATGACGCTTCAGTAGACGTTTGGGTGAGAATGTTGCCGTCGAGACATTGAATGAATACATAATAACAAGAGGAGCTGTGCATCATTTTTAAGAATACTAACTTGCAATACATCAGAACAAGGACAACATGGCAAACATGTGATCAACAACACGATGTACCATGTAACATTCACACGTTCTTTAACACACCGACGTTATTCATCCTTAAATTATGTTAGATATTTCTAGCGTAGAACTCTCTTTACTGATGATCTCAATGGCCTTCTGTTGATTTATGTTTTCCTGACGTCTGAAAATGAACTGCGTGGTAGATAGTGTCGAATTCCATTACTTAAATTGAGATATGTGCGCATACATGTACATGCTCCCAAATCTTATTAGTTACTAAAATAAATTTCTGGGGTGTAGAATCGGACATGAACGCAATTCCACCATTTGCAGGTGGGAATTTTGGCGTTAGACTTTCTACAATGTAACCCATTTCACCATTTTAATAGTAGTCGAAATCTTAAAGCGACCATGTATAACAGGATTATGAACTTTCCTTTACAATGGCGTTACGAAGCAGTCTGATGTTTTAACAATCTTATATTAGTTTGAAATTCTTTACGTATACGATAGCTCACATTTAATTGAATTTGAAAGAATTCCATCGACATCGTACATTGCCGAGATGAAGAAAATCGGACACAATTCAAGATATTAATATGATTGCCAAATGATTTTTGTTGGAATTTTGAAATACATATATATGAGCCGTTCTCCGGGAAAACCTGCTTTTTTGACATTATGAAATTACTATAGTATATAAAACAAGGTTTTAAACAAACTCCAAAATAAGAACATACACATCAAATGATTAAATTTTAAATAATTTACCCATAGCTTTTATTTATGTTGAAATCACATGCGCCTTTGTTATTTTTGACAATTTTCGGAAAACTACCCTGATTGAGAACAACGAGAAGTAAGTTGTTTAAAACAGAGATAGCCTATCTTTGAAGGCTTAATCATTTTACTACCCCAATTGTTCTTCTATTCAATTAGTACAGACTGACACGTACGAAACATTCAAGGTGTGTTCCATTGTCGCGCTTTGTTATTTAGCCTGAACCATTCACAGCGGGGTTGGCACTATATTCAAATAAAACGGCTGTAACGGTCACATTAGAAAAAATACAAACATTTATTATTTGCTTTCAATTGACTATGGTGATTTTCAGTGAAAATAACCATGACAAATAACAGTGAAATTATCGTTTTGTTATTTTCACTGTTTTGGAGCTGGTTCCAGTATCGTGCAGAAAACGCAACGTAACGTCAAGAGCGCCGGGATTCAAAATATGAGTTTCGTCATTACGACGTCATAATTATCACGTCGTGACGTTCTAATTTCGACGTCATTTTTCCAATTAAGCCAATAACTGTACAATTTTACGAGAAAATGAAGCAAATAATAAACAGAAAATTTGTTGATTTTTGGTGAAAGATCTTATTTTATTTCACTCGTGATCACAGAAACTTATATTTTCACTCGTGGCTTCGCCACTCGTGAAAATATTGATTTCTGTGATAACTCGGTGAAATAAAATTTTCACCAAAATCAACAAATATCCTCTATATCGCTAAGGATGATGTTTCCTAGCAAACACCGTTACTTCAATAAGCATGGAATATCAAAACAACGAGTTACAATGTGACATGGAACCCAACTCGATCGGCACATCAGCAAAAGTACAATTAGTACCTGATATTATAACTAGAACGAGATTGATGGTAGATATTTTTATTGTTCTGCGTAGTACTTACAGGCATAATTAGACCCGACCATAACCATATTTGGGTCCGTCCATGCGCTAAATGATGGTTTCGTATAGGGGCCTAAAAGGGTCGCTCCGTACCAGTCAGTCTGTAATATATTGAATTATAGTTTGTGATATAATTTCGTAGGTATCGGCTTAAATTAAGTTGTAATAAGAATGTTTACAAATTATCGCATATCGTAGTTTCTGCTATATTTTCAACGTGTGTTCCAGTATGACTTCTTAACTTCAGAAGTGGAAACGACACTATAATGAAATATAATAATTGCAGGAAAAAATGTATTCGGCTATCGTATTTAGTTCACAGTTGTGCCATGGGATTCATGAGAAGACATTAATTATTTTGCACAAGCACTAACTGTGGTTCCTGATAAATGATATCACGTGCAAACAGATGGCACATAATAAAGACATGCGAACCTTTGATACCAAACATGCGATACATAGATTATAAGAGAAATGACCAGGGGCATCAAGTCTGACAAACGTTGTAAATATTGGTTTATCGATGACTAGAACACTTGAACAGTTTGAGAAATATAAATTACTGTATTGTATATGATCATGATGTGTTATTATAGTCCATGTCCCAGGTCTTGAAAATTGAAGATCCATTACCAAAGAGGTGAACAGACCCAACAATGATATTCGGTTAGCTTGATATCTAAGCTGTCCGAAATCAGTTGATGAACTTGCGAGACATTTTGCCAAATGACATTTTGGCGGCCATGTTTAAAGATGGCCGCCGTTATTTTAGGCATTGAGAGGGTTTAGTAAAACTGCGATTATTCCTCACTCAGAAGGGCTATCGGCTTGTTATATGTCTTAAAATGTTTGCAATGGAACCCTGCATGTGGTAATATATAAATATAAATATTATAATATGGTTATTAATTGAAAATTATTGATTTTTTAAAGAAATTATGATATGTTTCGATTTTTGTCGCTAATTTTTCTCTTTCAAATCGGATCTGAATGTGTAGTTGACTATTTGTTGATTATTATATGCCGAGGTTGATTCTAGGCGTCCATAATAAACATTACATTGACATATTTATATTTTAAAATCCTTCATTAGCCAGGAATATTGGATAACTGAACGTTGATTAATAGTCAAGTCTATAAATGGGATATTTAGGTTATACCCGGCATTGGATTGTGTAGTAAATATTTTTGGTTTTCTGTTAGGGAATTTGTTGTAATTGAAGAATATGAATTATGCCCAGCTGGCATCATTGAGCATTTTGTGAAAATCAAAATGGCGTCCAAGATGGCCGCCAAAATTCAGAAAAACTATCAGAGGTGCCAGAAATAAGGACCAAATCGTCTTATTGCAGATTGGTTATAGTTTAAATGTTTTAAACATAATTATATATTTATATTCAATATTATTGATTGAGTTAGTGAATGTAAAAAGGCATCCGTGATGGCTGGAATCAATATGGTGGCTAAAATGACAAGCTGTTAGGAAAATGTTTTATCACAATTTAAGTTGAAGTGGTGTAAAATAAATTGTTGAACTGTAATATGTAATAAATGCTCCAAGAAATATTTCAGTTTTAAGCATTTAACCATTAGCTGATTCAAAATGGCGGACAAAATGGCTTCCAAAACCAATTACATATTGCGTTAGTGGTCCAAAGAAGTTACAAATTGATACTTTTGTGATCATGAGCAGTGTAAGTTTTCCAAAGATAATTACAACTTAAATATACTGTATAAAATATAACATTATATATATTTGCTGATCGACTTATCCCATTTAAAATGGTATCAATGAAGGCTGAAATCATAATTTCGACAAAATGGCAGCCGCATACAGGTATGTCAAACTGAAAATTGCATTTAATCATGTATCGTAATGGAATGTGTTAATGTGAATACTGCAATAGGTTGAAAATATAGATCTACTGTAACATCAGAACACTTTATGTGCAGTATATTTGATATGACTTCTAAGATGGTTGCCAACCATGTATGTTCAAATGGGAGTATCTTATCTAATTGGAGAATAAGGATAGCCAAATAGTCGCATCGCCTGTAACTGACCAAGTGTTTACTATGGTGTTATCTGGTTGGCTGTCCTTATCCTTAAGTCAAGTACGATAAATATTGTGTACCACCGGCACTGATTGTTCAATGTATGTTGGGTTGGTAACGTGGTATATGTATAATGTATTCTTCATGCATAGTAATACATGTTTTATTTTCACATTGCCGTCAAAGAAAAGTAGTAGCTCATCATACATCAAACTCGACGCATACACCGAATTCACAGCAGCACCATCAATATGCAAAGGAAGCGTTCTGCTCACCATTACACTAATCTACCGATCACCCAGCAGTGACCCATCACCATCAGCAACCCAGCTTTTATGAAGTCAACCACAATCAACCTGCCTACCCAACATCAACAGAATGGCTAACAGGCTCATCAATTTACCAGATATCGACTTGGATACTGGCATGATTACAGACAACACCTACCATTGCCATACTTGTCCGTATTTGTAGACAATTTATTTCATTTATTTCTCATACCACTGATATTGACACATTATGAATGTTATATTGAGAATATGCCAACGTACCATATCAAATTATAACCCCATATACCATCCCAGGTATTTCCAACCATTGTTAGTAGTAATCGGAAAAGTCAAGCGTCTATGATGAAGAAGTGTGCATTCCGCACAACTTCAATATAGACAAACTTGATAACAACAGCCAAGCTCTCGACAAGGTGCAGAACTAAGCGTTGCGCATAATGACTGATGCTTCGAAGTCTACACCGATTGAATTCATCGCAAAATTCACTGGTATCCAGCGGAGACAAACCACAGTCATGCTTGAAGAGGAGAAGTTCAGATCAATACCGAACCACCCAATGGCTACAAGATTAGCTGGATTTACCAAACATCGGATCAAGCGAAGCAGCTTTGTACACGAAACCAAGAAGTTAGACAACTAATTTGCACCTCATTTGACCATAACATGCACACCTCTAGTCAGGGATGGCATAGTCAACCATTAGCAAATGATTTGTCTGCAGTAACTGTGAAATCCCTAAACTGGAGCCAGGCGTGTTCGAAGGAGCCTGACACTAGCCATGATAAGCCAAGAATACCCTCCTGAGATATGGACCCATGTCTATACTGATGGCTCAGCCAACAAAGCTATCAAAGATGGAGGTGCTTGAATCTTCATCTAATATACACCAGGCAACAAAGAGAGACACCACAGAGCCACAGGGAAGCACTGCAGTAAATACAGTGCGTAGACCGAAGCTCACAACAAAACACCAGAACTAGCCAAAATACTACATAACCTTAGTACTCACTGCAAACTAGCCCAACAGTGGATTCCTGCCCACTGTGGAATGCCTGGAAATGAAACAACAAATGAATTGGCAAAGCTGGGAGCACAGTCAGCACAACCACCAGTACTAGTGAGATATAAAGAGAAAGTTACCATTATCAAGAACTTCACAAGACCAAGACAAGTTGCTGATCCCTACCATCGCCTTAACAGGTCAGAACAAGTGATTATGGTACGACTAACCCAGGGCACAACAGGCTGAACCATCATATGTACCGGAAGTTCAAATTAGTTCCGTCCATGCGGGGAAGAAGAACAAACTGTTGATCATGTCCTCCAAAGATGCAGAAGACACAATCAAGATCGAACTGCAACGTGACCCACAGACACAACTCTTCAAGATAATCTCTATGGAGACGCAGATGATCTGCGGAAGACATGAATTTCATCGCAGACACTGGGATGATAGTGTATGACGAACAACTGAGGTGAGGAAAAACTGGGTGTGAAAAGGAATATAACTGGTCACGGTCCGCATGAAGCAACGATTCCACACAAGTTTTTGGAATACTATTCTCCCTTGAGACTAGAACGTCACACCCACGGGAGACCAATTTATAGTGACCTAGCAACTACTGGTCCACCTCAATCAAGTCTGCGTGAAGTGAACTGGTCGAGCTCACACCGTTACTTCAAAGCCAGATCATGGCCCTTCTTGACACGTTTTAGATACTAGCTGACTGACAACATGGTTCAGAAAGATATTCAATGAGAGCCAGCTGCACTCCATAACCAACTACAATTGTTACCTAGAGGGTGGAGATCAGATTGGCCCGTCCTTCGGGACTTCAACAAAGCCTTCGGTCTAAGGAGAGGCAAGCCAGCAAACTGAATTATTACAATATCAGTGGAACCTGCTGGGCAGGAATAGTACTAGCATAATTCTTGCAATCAGAACCAAATAAGTACTGGTCGGAGAACAGTCCACCAACACAGCACCAGTCACACTAGGCGTACCATCAGTCAATGGACCACTTTTTTCTGTTGTATATCTACCACCTTCTAATTCATGCAACATCTACTCACCATCTGCTTGCCGACAACAACCTCCTGAGCAGAGTAATTACTAAAGAAAATGCTTAAGTCTAACAAGATGACATGGACAGACTACAGCAATGAATGGGAGGGTCCATAGTTGATGTCATTTAATCCTTACAAGTTTATGGTCACCCGCATCACTATGAAGAGAACACGTGTTAAGACTCCGTTTATCATCCACAACAGCATGACACGTTACAAGTTGTGGCAGACATAAGTACATCGGGGTATACATAGAATAATATCCTTGAGTACCAATGTTGCTACCATTGTGAGGAAAGCCAATAACAGCATCGCCTACTTCTGGACAAACTTGACAAACTATCGAAACAGATTAGGGGTATGATGTTACCAGACACATGTCAAACCAATCCTTGAATACGCAAATTCGGCAAAGGATCAACCAGGGCAAATATTTGTCATCTGGAGGCAGTTCAGCATATTGGACGCAATTTGTCAAACGTTACTTTAGCACAACAAGCAACATCAGACAGATCATTGGTGACTTTGGTTGGAAACTGTAGAACCAGATCCAAGAGCATTGTCAACAGCGATTATGCCTTCTCGATGGGTCTTTTTTATAGTGAATACTCATGATTATTCGTTTTTTACAAAAATAACTCGCCGCTCACACGATCTTGTAATTAAATTTCAATGGTACGATAATGCCAAAGAGGACGACCATATATACAATACAGAAAGAAGAAGAACCTACAATTTATTCCCCACTTATGTAATGTTAAGTGACCATCTTTGCTGCCATTTTGAAGTCAAACCATAATGCATGTCTGATTAATAAAATGTTCAATACAAATAAAAACTATTTGAACACACTATACGATTTTAATAAAGTATGCTTATTCAGCAATTATGATGGCAATTACAGCCGGTAGTTGATTTCTTAGTACATTTGTATGCCATCCTTAATAATTTCACACAATTAATAATGCTAGGATTGAATAGATACTGTTTAACATCTACACAACTGCCAATTAGCAACAATAGTAATTTATGTAACTATTCTTTTGCACCACCGACATATTTCCTGATTTTGGCGGCCATCTTGGACGCCATTTTGAATAAGGCAACATATCAATTGAGTCGAATCAAACTCTTATTTGAATTTTAGTTAACTAGTTTAATTCCTATATCAATAAAATCATTTAAATAAATGTTTTAATATAATATATCAATATGTCAATTATTGCGGCCGTTGTAACCGCCATTTTGATTTCAGCCGACATGGATGCCATCCCACATTATTTTAATCGACGAATAACGATAGGTTTATTATAAATACATGTGTTTAAAACATTTTAACTATAACCAATCGGCGAAAAAGAAATTTGTAACTAATTTCTGGCATCTCTGATTGTTTTTCTGATTTCGGCGGCCATTTTGGAGGCCATCTTGATTTTCACAAAATGCTCAATGATGACAGCTGGTCATCATTCAGATTCTTCAATTGCAACATATTCCCTAACAGAAAACCAAAAAATATTTACAATACAATCCAATGTTGGGTCTAACCTTAATATCCCATTTATAGGCAGGACTATTATTAAACTTTTAGGTATCCAATATTCCTGGCTCATGAAGGATTTCTAAATGAAAATCTGTCAATGTAATGTTTATTATGGACGCCAAGAGTCAACCGCTGCATATAACAATCAACAAATGGTCAAATACACATTCAGATCCGATTTGAAAGAGAAAAATAAACGAAAAAAAATCGAAAAATATCATAATTTCCTTAAAAAATCAATAATTATTAATTAATAACCATATCATATTATTTATACTAATATATTACTAACGTTACATGCGCAGTTCAATTGCGAACAGTTTAAGACAAATCACAAGCCGATAGCACATGTGAATGAGGAATAATCGAAGTTTTCCTAAACCCTCTCATTGCTTAAAATAACGGCGGCCATCTTTAAAGATGGCTACCAAAAGGTCATTTGGCAAAATGTCCTGCAAGTCCATCAACTGATTTCGGACAGCTTAGATATCAAGCTAACCGAAAACCATTGTTGGATCTGTTCACCAATTTGGTAATGGATTCCGGTCTGTCACATGGACTATTAGTAGCCAACTACGTTTCTACACCAGGGCACTGTTTTATCAAAACATTTACGCTAGCGTAAACCTAAGATTTCCTAAAATATTGCGTACGTCGACAATATTTGCGTAAATACGTTTTACAAAGATATTTTAGTTCACATTCTGTCGTAAGTTTTAGCTTATTTCTACGCCAAGGCTGGGCAACCCTAAATGGCAAATATGAACGTAAGTGAAGAGTGTTTAACACGCACTGATGATTTTTGACCGTCGCATGTTATTTTGGACCGTCATTTGTTGTTTTAGACCGTCACTTGTTGTTTCAGGCCGTGATTAATCATCAAATCTTGACGTATATTTATTCATTCTGGTACCCGTTATATTTGTTATATTGTGTCCCGAGTTACGTTCAATCTTCAATATGTTTGCGTAAATGTATGCCAGTACTTGCGATCGTTTAGTAAAACACTCTTACGAGTTTGCGTAAGGTAGATATCTATGCGTAAATTTACGCGACATTTACGCATTGTTAGTAAAACAGTGCCCAGGGCACTGTTTTACTAACATATATTTACTCATAGATATCTACCTTACGCAAACTCATAAGTGTGTTTTACTAAACGATCGCAAGTACTCGCATACATTTATGCAAAAAATATTGAAGATTGAACGTAATTCGGGACACAATATAACCAATATAACAAATATAACGGGTACCAGAATGAATATATATGCGTCAAGATTTGATGATAAATCACGCCTAAAACAACAAGTGACGGTCTAAAACAACAAACGACGGTCTAAAATAACATGCAACGGTCTAAAATCATCAGTGCGTGTTAAAAACTCTTCACTTACGTTCATATTTGCCATGATTTAGGGTTGCCAAGCCTTGGCGTAGAAATAAGCTAAAACTTACGAAAGAATGTGAACTAAAATATCTTTGTAAAACGCATTTACGCAAATATTATCGACGTACGCAATATTTTAGGAAATCTTTGGTTTACGTTAAGGAGAAAGTCCAAGTAACTGTCCATTCCTGAGAAATAATGGAGACGAGGCCCCGAAGGGGCTGAATATTCATTATTTCTCAGGAATGGACAGATACGCGAATTTTCTCTGACTTAAAATACACCAATACTGTCAAATGTAAATTTGATTTTCTGAAAAGATGCTGTATATGTCAAAATTAAAAGAAAATGCATTTTTCCCAAAAAGTCTCCCCTGATGTACCTCTTATAAATAGAAGATTAAAAATATGAACATGACTGAGCGAGAAGATCATGCTTTCTTCATGAAACCAGTGAACTAATACAATAACTCTCCATTACTTTAATAATGGCGTGTAGTCCATGCAAACACATGGCGCGAGTTATGTGTTCGATCAAGCAATGGTCATTTACCCAGTGTCACTTGATGTTATAACACGGTGGACATTATAAAGACTTTGTTTTAGTCAGAGGATATATTTCCCTGCATAAACTATACATGGATATTTATAATTGATATGCAACTTTATGGACATAACTACAATGTTTTTAATATGTTGTTATTAAGCCTAGATCTGCATTTGCACAATCATGTTAATGAAAGTATTAATTAATGTACATACTCAAAAATTGGTATACATACTTGTGAGTGCAGTGTCTATTCCTTGGCGCCGCAGTTCGATGTTGGCTGCCACACCCACAAAAGAGAAAAAGTCTCCCCGTGAGACTCGAATGTTTCATTTGGTAGCCCAATGATCAGGGGAGTTCATGTCAAAGAGTGATTTAGCGGCTGAACAGCTGAAAACAGCCCTCGTAAATTGGTAACTTAGCCTTTTTCTTACCCACAGAAATTTATACAAACTTTGCCAGTTCTTTAATTCAAATTTAGGAGTTTTTAAAATTTAGCTTTGTACGTACTATTATATTCAAACAGTTTTCATCTGATCATCTGAAAACCTAAGTTGCAATGTTCATGGACATTTTAATGTAGGCCAAGGTCGATAATTTCATTTTTAGTATCATGCTGAAGACGGGTGTCATGATTTTAGTGATAATGTTGGCCCTTGTGAATGTATAGAAGCTGTAATTGGAACTTATTGAATAATCATGATCACGCGAAAGTACAAATTGTATTGTCCTTTTTGTGAACACATACATTTTGTAATGCACCAGTCAGTTGCATCCACGGCACCAACCCCCGCGAATGGCTGCGGTGTTTTACCCTCCAGCTTCCCCCGCACTGCCGAGGAAATGTTGGGATTTTTTTCACCGAACCAATACCTTTGGGACAATGTTTAATTGTAAGATAACCCCCGTTTGGGCCGTTGAAGGGCGGGGATTTTGAAAAATTCCCGACCCATCTATTTGGGATGTCGGCCAATGAATGCAACTCACTGGTGTATAATTATACATTATTTACAATAATTCCTGTTAACACACTAAATAAAAATAACTCTCCATTTTTTGTTAACACTACATTTGTGTGTTATGTTTTTCAGGCATAGAGAGTTTTCTTAACAATAACTCTCCATTATTTCGTATACACATTACATTAAATGTGTATACGAAATAATGGAGAGTTATTGTTAAGACAACTCTCCATTCCTGAAAAATAATGGAGAGTTTGTGAATGGGCTAATCCCCTGGGTGTATTTTAAGCTAGCGTAAATGCTTTGTTACGGGTTACAGTCAAAACGTAACCCCAACATAAACGTAACCCTAAAAAATAGTAAAAATGTAACACCAGTTCTGTCAGAACGTTCCCTCAGTAAAAGTCAAAATGTAATTCTTCAAAATATATTTGTAGTCATCAATTTGAGAATACAGTTTGTGAAGAATGAGTTTTGGGGATAATTTTTGTTAAATTTAAGTTTGTTAGCTTATTAGGATGCTGCGGGCAGATGATTCGAACCGAGTTCGGTATTCGCCTTCTCTTCGGGTTAAATATCGTACCCGCTGCTGGCAGCAGATTCGAACCCAGTTCGGTTTTTACACTATTATCAAGTTGAATATCGAACCCGTTGCTCACAGATGATTCGAACCCAGTTCGGTATTCGACTACTTACCATGTTGAATATCGAACCCGCTGCTGGCAGAAGATTCGTACCCAGTTCGGTATTCGCCTTTTTTTCGTGTTGAATATCGAACCCGGTGCTGACAGAAGATTCGAACCAAGTTCGGCATTCGTCATATTATCGAGTTGAATATCGAATACGCTGCTGGCAGCAGATTCGAAACCAGTTCGGTATTCGCATTCTTACCGAGTTGAATATGGGACCCGCTGCTGGCAGAAGATTCGAACCCAGTTCGGTATTCGTGATATTATCCAGTTGAATATCGAACCCGCTGTCGACAGAAGATTCGAACCCTGTTCGGTATTCGCCTTTTTTGTGTTGAATATCGAACCCGCTGCTGGCAGAAGATTCGAACCCAGTTCGGTATTTGACTTCTTTTCGGGTTGAATATCGAGCCCGCTGCTGGCAGAAAATTTGAACCCAGTTCGGTATTCGTCATTTTATCGAGTTGAATATCGAACCCGCTGCTTGTTCGATATTCGACTTCTTACCAAGTTGAATATCGAATCCGCTGCTGGAAGAAGATTCGAACCCCAGTTCGATATTCGCCTTCTTTTCGGGTTGAATATCGAACCCGCTGCTGGCAGAAAATTCGAACCCCGTTCGGTATTCGCCTTCTTTTCGAGTTGAATATCGAACCTGCTGCTGGCAGAAGATTCGACCCCAGTTCGGTATTCGCCTTCTTTTCGGGTTGAATATCGAACCCGCTGCTGGCACAAAATTCGAACCCAAATCGGTATTCTACCTCTTTTGAAGTTGAATAACGAACTTGGTGCTAGCAGCAGATTGGACACCAGTTCGATATTGGCCAAAGGGTGTCGAATAACGAACTGTGTGCTAGTTTGGTATTGGCTATTAGTTAGAAATTGAATATCGAACTACTAACTTGTAACCCGCTGCCAACTTCACGGAGCTAAATAAATTATCATTACCAAACCTTTTTAAATAATCAAAGCACTGGCAGTACTGGTAGGAGGATGCTTTTGAAAAGGATAACTTTAAGAGCATCGATGTACATCTACATAATTATAAGGTTTAATGGTTGTAGGAGACAATGATCATCAACGAGAATAAACTATGTTAACGTTTTTAAATGAGTGGTAAACTGAGTTGTTATTAACTAATAAAGCACAGAGATGCAACTTTTTGACACGCATCCTGGACCTGCACTGTTATCACTGTTCTATGGAGCCATATAGGCGAAACGTGACACAGGCAAATGCAATAAACGTTGACTAGTTTTTATTCTCTATTTTCATAGAGCATATTGGAAAGAATCGTTTGGTCAGGAATATGACTGCATTTTTATGGGGAAACATTCATGAGCAAGGCCTTTTTACACAAAACACGCATATTCCCATAGCTACTGCAGATAAATGCCCTAAGATAGCTACCCATACCACAGGACCTTCAATTTGAAAAAAGGTAGCTGTAACATGTGTTCAGCACATGTTCTCGTGTTATGCTCATTTCGAGTTTGCAGCCCATTAATCACAGGGCCTTTTTTCTTAAAAAGTGAATGGGCCTAAACCTCTTAATCAATGGTAAGATTTGAAACCACTGGTTATAACTGTAAACAGCATCGTCAAAAAGGAATTAAGATTCTAGGCCTAATGAGAGTAGACAGGTGGTAAACCTTACTATATATGGTTTATTTCGAAAAACGTCAGTCATTATGCCCATGAATTTAAGCTTAAAGGAAACGAGAATGGGATAATATTTTAATACATGTTTATAAACTGGCTCGTACATACCAGATGTGTTCATAGAAAGATGGTTTTCAGCTATACGTGCACGCATCATACCCATTTCTGGTAACCTTGGCGAAAAAACGAAATGCAAGGAAATACCACAGGTAAAGATACTAGGAGAGCCCAACATACGAGTTACATATTGACCCCGCAGCATGATGTTGGAGAGAAACATTTGTGATACATGTATTTTTATGAAGAAAGAGTCTTGAGGGTTATTATTTGCAGATAAAAAGGAATATACCGGATAATAAACCTCATCGGGGAACAGTATACATGGCATTACAGGAATAGTATATAGACTATCAATTGAATTATTTAAATACAGCGCGTATTTTCAATATCTATATCAAATTAGGTAGCACATACTTTGACTAAACACATGCTTTTACACAGTAAAATTCATTAGCTTTTTCGGGTATAAAAATATGCATGACAGCCAGTGTTCACTGGAAAGTTAATACATCGCGAACATTAGTAGCAATACAGTATAATACATGAAATACACATAGATAAGCTCAATAGAATTACATTCATGCAATTTTTATATTGTTCGAAAATGTTGCCAAGTTCTAATAATCAATCATAATTGTTATACATTACAATAATGATGTACGAGTGTTTACTCTGTTGGGGATATTTCATTATTATATTGTACAATGACGACAGTGGGAGTAGAACAAATATAGACAATACTACATAAAAACACAACAATATGAACACGTTCAGTTCAGAAGAGACCCAAAAACATTGTCAGAATACATCACATCGGCGTATTTCATAGAATAATCAATTTTATGTTATCCCTTCTATAATATATTTACTGCTGTGTAACTATAATCAGAAATGTATAGAACCAAAGCTCTATGTTTAAACACGATATTGCATTTACATTATCTTTTTAAATAAATATATTATTAGTTTATTATAATTGAGTTTTTATTATCAACTTTCTCATTATATTCGCATAGCAGTATATATTCTTACACTTATTATTACAGTATGACAGCTTATCAAATGGATATGTAACAAATAATCGTTAGTATAATTCAATGTATTGATCTCTCATGTATAAAGTTCGTTGTTCAGCGTTTACAGGATACATCATTTACGAGGTTGTGTATTCAGAAAAGTCTATATAGTCCGGATGAGGATTTGGTTTTTCTCTCTTAACCTTGCTATATAGTATTAAGTTTTTTTATTGTTGTTCTGAGTTATCAAGGTTTTGAAGGTCTCAAAACCGTTTGATGCCACTCTGGCATCATTGGGGAACTTTTTTTATTGGGAGTTAAAGATGGCCTCCAAAATGGCGATTTTAACAATTAAATACAGACTATAATTTCATATAACATTTGTATAACCGTCAAATATCAGTACATGCATGTTTATATCGAAATGGAATAAACGTGATTAATAAAGGAGATGTATTCATTAAATTCAATTCAATAAAAATATAAAAAATCAACATTTTATGTGTAATCTACATGACAACATGTGACCAAAATAATAAAATACAACAACAGTCAGTATCAATTACTGTCTTATGTCATGTCAAGCATGAACTTTACAATCAAGTAGATTTAAGGAATTTAAAGTGATATTGAATATCAAAACACTGTATTGGACATCGTTGTTTCTAGAACAATGAGTGTCATATACGTTATCATTAAATTGTTTACATACAAAGTATGAAATACTATGTCTCCTAATCGTTCTTGATTATCAACCTGACGCAATCATTGTTTTGTCTTGGCGGACATCTTTTTAAATTGGATATGTAATTTAACTTTTTACTCAAACTATGATTTACGTTACCATATGTTACCAAACATAATTAATGTAATATATGTTACCATCAAAGTAATTTAGTAATTTTAGTCTGGAATACTATACACTTACTCATTCTGAATTCTAAGTAAAATAATTGATGTTTTAATTTGATCAATCTGATTTAAACAATTACAAAGAGTTATTGTAAAATGATTTCTATTATTGAAATAGTGATTTACGTAACATAATGCAAAACTCCACTGTTCGCTGTATAATCACGATTGTCAACATTTTAAAATTTACAACGACTTATAATTATAGTAAGTAATATTTGTAAACAAATAACACATGTTTTTATTACAGATATGCATATTTACATTAGATTTGACACAAACCACCACGTTTGACCTAGCTATTTGAATCAATATATGTGTGAACCTCTAAAACTGTAATAATACTTTCGAGGGAAAATCCCAGAAGCATCACTACAGTTTGACTAGGTAATTTCAAGCATGTAGCCCTTTACCTGCACCTTAGGTTCAGGATTATTACAAGCAATAGACCCTTACGTCCACAAAATAAGGTGCCATATATACAATGACCAGTCAGACAGGAATGCACTGTCGCAAGAACACTTGATCAGCTCAAGAATTCCTGGTAGAACCATAGTAACGATGTCATATTAAAATGACTTTGTTGAACCATCAATTGACTTTAGGATAGTATATAAATAACACATAGCTTTGAGGGTGACAGTAAAAATGTCAGCCTGAGGAAAGTACTGTTACCCAAGGGCGAAGCCCGCGGGTAACAGTACTATCCGAGGGCTGACATTTTTACTGTCACCCTTAAAGCTATGTGTTATTTATTTTATTACCACGAACTTTTTTCGTCCACAATCTATTTTGGTAGATATATTTACAGGGTACGAATCGTTACGGGTACGAATAAACTTTCTTTCAATTCCAAGCTTTGAACTCTACAGCAGTCGATTTCATGGTATAATACATGAATAATAAGAATTAAAGACTATGTTCCTTGTGCCCAAGTACTGAAATCATGTGTGATTAGTTAATTACCTGATTATTTAACGGATTGAACTTTCTTCATGTACGCCTGACGACCAGAAAATAAACAACTCCAATTAACCAAAAGTAAACTTTGTAGCGAAAAGTATCAATGCGTAAGATGCACCAAACTCTTGGAATATTTGTCGGCACCAAATACTAGGCTGGATATGGAGAACTCGAACTAAAACATGGTTATGCGGGTGAAATACGCCCCATGTTTGTTTTTCCATAAATATACCACGTGACATGAAAAGTACTGTCAAAAAAGTACTATCACCCTGCTGACAGTAAAAAAATGTTCAATCACGTGGTGTATTGATCCGCTTGATCGTAACAGTAAGAATACTACCTGATTGTCTATGGGAAATTAACATTACGAAAAAAGTGAGGGGTAATAACATAGCATGGTAAACAAAGCAGAACCTGACCGTGATACATTGAGACCAATAACTGTAGCTTTACCTATCCATGAATTGGAAGCTCTTGACTTATGACTGCATTCTGTAATGCTGTTTCTCTGATGTCAACTGAAGCAAGATCTTTGACTAGGGTATCAATGGTAACATTCTTGTACATAATAACTACAAGGAGGTGATGCAGTATATAAAGGTAGAATAATTTAGAGGCAATGTAATCTGTGTGTCTGCCTTGTTGTGAGATGTTTTGAGATCTTTGCATAGTACCTGAATGTTCTTGTTCAATTCAATGGGTATATGGTTTTGTCTATTTCAACTAAATCATGATGTATTGCTTTTTTTGACAGTGTACTTCCAACTCTTTTGGTTGCTTTTTGATTTGGCAGTCGCATGGTCATGAACTGATTAATTGGCATATGTGTTTAGTTCGCCTTATAACCAGGTGTCGCTCCCCAGTCATCGACCGTGCTTCAGTTGACATTATAATTAGAGAAACAGCATGACAGCTGCGCATGCTTAGTTAGGTTGGGACACCACAACTTTCCATTTAGAAATAGGTATAGCCACTACGTTGGCACTACGTTCAAGTTCTGCACTGTTAACCATGCCTGGCAACCATACTTTCTATTTCGATACAACGGCAAGCTAGGGGTTCAACCGTCTACCAGCCTGTTTGGGGAACAGAGGTAGGGAAGTCGTCAGCTACTAGTCCAAGAATTGCAAACTTACACCTACATATGAGGCATTTACACAAACTGTTAAGCGGACACACCTACAAACAGATATGTGGAAAAGCACATTAGAACCAAGTCCCGACGGATGTAGAGATGCAAAAGTCATTTTGTTACTATGGCATCATCAGAACGACCTGAAGAGAGTGTTTGAGAGCGTTTGCTTAGAGTGCAGGAGGTCTGCCGCATCATACCAAAGACGAAATAAAAATGGTAAAAAAATATCTTGTTTGGCGCTGAGCATTAAAGGAAATCTGGCTACAATTATCTCATACCCTCGTGGCGATAGACGACATCAGGAATGATGAGTCAAGAGTAGTTGATATAAGTTAGAAAACGTGCTTCACAATCGACATCAAATAAGTTAGAATCGTGTGTTTTAGTGATTATTGCTTGAAAGTATTATAATTATAATTTTAAGAAGTCTCAGACAGTATATGCATATACTGGTATATATGTGGGGAAATAAATATGTTTAAACTAAACATGTATGTGGAATAGAAACATGTGTTGATTGTTTACAAATATTACTTCCTATAGTTATAAGAAGTTCAGCCATACATCTAGTTTGTCATTAACATGATGTCGTTGTAACTTTTAAAATTTTGACAGTCTTGATTGATACTTCTTGATCATACAATGAATAGTGGAGTTTTGTATTATGTCACGTAAATCACCATTTCAAAAAGAAATCATTTTACAACAATGCTTTCAGATAGTTTAAAATAGATTTACCAAAATAAAACATCGATAATATCAGAATTCAGAATGAGTTAGTGTATAGTATTCAAGACTAGATTACTAAAAAAATATTTGATGGTTACATATATTACATTATAATATGTTTTTCATTTGGTAACATATGGTAACGTAAATCACAGTTTGAGTAAGAAGTTAAATTACATGTCCAATTTAAAAAGATGCCTACCAAGATGAGACATCGATCATATCAGCTTGATAATCCGGAACGATTAGGAGACATAATATTTCATACTTTGTATGTAAACAATTTAATTGTAACGTATATTACACATATTGCTCTACGTGCACCGATGTCTTGTGTTTTAATACTGCATATCACATTAAATGCCTTAAAATCTACTTGATTGTAAAGTTCATGTTTGATATGACATAAAACAGTAATTAATAATGAGTGCTGCTGTTTTTATTATTTTGATCACATATTGTCACGTAAATTACACATAAAATGTTGATTTTTTATATATTTATTGAATTTTATTTAATGAATACAGTTCCTTTATCAATCACATTTATTTCATTTCGAAATAAACATGCATGAACTGATATTTTGACGGTAGTACAAATGTTATATGTAAAAATCGCCATTTTGGAGACCATCTTTAACCCCCAATAAAAAAAAGTTTCCCAATGATGCCAGAGTGGCATCAAACGGTTTTGAGACCTTCAATACCTTGACAACTCAGAACAGCAATAAAAAAACTTAATACTATATAGCAAGGTTTAGGTGACTCTCACCTGGACTAATACTTGGTAGAAAAGATAACGCACTGTATATTCTATTTTATTTGTGTGGTCATATTAAAATACATTTATGTTTAAGATTTTTTTTTATTTGGTTGTTAATTTTATGATTAAGTGTCTAATGAGTGTTCTTGTCTGGCCATTTCAACTCTATCCACCTGCTGTAGTTTGACTCGTTGACCTCATGCCCTTGACCCGATTTATCCACATAGAAGATTCGGCCCTCCTTTGACAATGCGTCATCGACTTCAGCGCGATTTTTAAATCGCACGCAGGATAAAAGATGGAAGTTGAACTTAGTTAAGTCTTCACTAATTGAAACACCCGAGTGCTTCAACATCCTTCTGTTGTATAGGATTTTGTTTCTTAGTAGTCGCGATTGAAATTTGACTATAATTTGCTGCTTATTATCCTTTTTATTGCCAATTCCATGAGCTATATCTATGTCGTTTGGTTTTATATCTAATACGAGAGCCTTGAATTTAGGTCGTTACTAAAACCCGGAATGGAATGGAATTGAATGGAACGAAATGGAATATGGAATGAAATATGGAATGGAATATGGAATGGAATGGAATATGGAATGGAATGTTAGAAATATTAGAATAATGTGGAAACGTACTGGAAATCTATTTTTGTTCCATTTAATATTCCATTTTATGTACATTATACAAATAAATAAATAAAACATGCATACTTTTTACATCTTTTATTGCTTCCAAATTCCACATATTATTATTATTATTATTATTATAGACAATTTGGGCAAAGAAATTCTAATGAGTCTGTAATTTTTTTGTTTAAATGAACACATTCAGGATGAAACTCGTTTCCACACTGGTCACAATAAATATATTCTGTTCTCGTGTCCGGCATGTGGCAAACACAATAAAGGGGTACATCGATTGTCTTTTTAATTGATTTGCGTCTTCGTTTACTGCGTGTTATCGGAAATGGTTTGATGTATTTATTTTCCAAACAACGCAGCATATGCTCCCTCATTACTCTGGGAATATAGACTTGAGGCTGGCAACTAACAGTTCTTCTTGGTGGGGAAGATCGCTATAAGCAGAATCATATATTGTGACCTGACTGTCAATACAATTAATGTTGCTGACAGTCAGCCAGTGGGAGCCCCGGCACTCGGTGTCCGGTTAACTATTTGAACAAAGCATCTTTCGTGTTTTTCGTAGTCCAGCAAGTGTGCTAGATGACAGGATTGGAGGCCAGCTAGATCAGGAAATTGGTATGGCAATAAATTCATGGCACTGTCAATTATAATATCGTTAATGTAAGAAGATTTTTTTCTTGAATATTTAAGTTATGGTGGAGTTTCTTGTTATAAGCAGGTACCCAGACTTCTAAGCTATACCCGATGTCCTTCTTTAAGCTATTTGGTGTTGATGTAGCTATGTTAGTTATCAAAGGAAATATCTTTCTTTTTAATAAGTTCTGACAATATTGTTTTATCTGCAGAAAGTTCTCTTAGTAAGTCTGAAAGTTGTTGAATTTTTTCGTCCTCATTTGTTATATCATTTGTAATTAGTATTTGTAAATCCCGTTCCATTTCTGGTTCCATGTCCCGTTCCATCTCTGGTTTCATGTCCCGTTCCTACTCTAGTTCCATGTCCCGTTCCATCTCTGGTTCCATTCCCGTTCCAACTCTGGTTCCATGTCCCGTTCCATCTCTGGTTCAATGTCCCGTTCCAACTCTGGTTCCATGTACCGTTCCAACTCTGGTTCCATGTCCCGTTCCAACTCCGGTTCCATGTCCCGTTCCATGTCCCGTTCCAACTCTGGTTCCATTTCCCGTTCCAACTCTGGTTCTATTTCCCGTTCCATCTTTGGTTCCATCTCTTGTTCAACTTGTATGTCGCCGGGCCTTGGACGTTTTCTGCCCGGTTTTTGCCTTTTCGGTCCGCGTACCTGTTTTCTCACAACACCTAAATTCTGCGGAGCTAGGTCGCTATCCATTATAGGTGCTCTTAATCCAAGCTTAACTGCTAGAACGTGGATGCAAGACTTTTTTATTGGACATGAACACAACTCATTGGGGTTTAATTTGACCACATGAATGGCACTGGTGTCACTTACAGCAAATTCACCAAGTCTTGAAGAAAAAGATATCATGTCATGAGCGACCAGCTCCTTTGCCCATACCAATCTGCTGTTTGATGCATGCTGGTTTGTTGCAACTTCAAATTGATGTGGAATGAATTTTCTGTCCTTGATTGCATTAACACTATCTTTTGGGTGGCACACTAAATTTCTGGATTCGAACTGTTCGATGTCTGTTTGAAAGTTTTGATACTTTAATTTTAGTGAATAATTTCCTAGACCAACCTTTCCCCGTCTGCATTCTTCACTATAAAAACCCTGAATTAATTTTAATGACATCAGAAGACTGTCTAACGGAACTTCTTTCCAGTTTTGAAAATCCTTCAGCAAAAAATTGAAACCTTCTGACTAATTTGTTGTTATTCCATTGATTTTGTCATACGTGCATTTTCTATCAATCGACTGGAAACAAAAATATTCTAATTTAGGCTCTACATTTCGCTCGAAGTACTTAACAAACAGGTTGTCCCATTGAACATTTTTCTGCCTGACAAGTGCCATGCACTAATCTTTTTCTGTCGACCTCAAAACATCATACAGGTCATTAACATACCTACGTCTGTCGATGCGAGGCAAATGATCAGTCAGCCAGCGTTGAACATCTTGACGTAAGTGGCGCCAACACCCCATCTGAAACAAAAGGGTGTTCTCTCTGATGGTCCGCAGAATGGCCGACTCCATGTCTGTAACAATGGGTAGTCCCTTTAATGGCTTCACTAATGACTCCAATATTTTGAAAAAAACGTCATGTGTTTCTTGTAATTTCCGTTCGTGAATCAAAAACAGACACGCCATTAAAGGATTTTTTCAAACACCGTATGCTTAAACACCGACGGTGATACATAAAATTCGCCTAAACTGAATGTTGTGTCATAGCTTAATAGAAAATTGGCATCTCGGAGTTTAATTGTAGAGTTTAATTCGTTTATCATTTCTTCACTTCCAGTAACAATGCACAAATCGGGATAGGTAGATATTTAGTGTTGAGTGTGCTGCAGACAAGTGATGTTGTTTCCTCTGCGGTTTCATTTGTTTTAATTGAAACTCCATCAATTCTGATGTTGTTTCTTCTCGAATATTGTTCCAGTTTGTTGGTATTCAAATTCGAATCAGTTACTGCTGCTTTAATATCTGATCTTAACTGATCTATCTCCTCCTTCAGTTTTACATTAGCTTTCTCAAGAGATTCTATTTTAGCTTTGAGTTCATCATTTTCTACTTCTTTGTCAAAGAGCTTACTTTCTATGATGTCTAGACGCTTCGAAACTGTCGATAGTAGGTCATCTTTCAATCTACTCATGACCTCTATTATTGTGTCTTTCAATGAACTATCATTCTTCATCATTACATTCGATAGTGTTAAATTCATTTGTTTCAACTGAATTTTTATTTCAGACATTTCTTGGTTATTTGTATTTTCATGTTCTTTTGCTTTTCTTTTATCTTCTAAACTAGTCGTTGTCCGCCTACTTTTGCGGTTAGATCTTTTACTGTCTGTACAGCTGTCTTCGATTTCGATGGTTTCCTCAGCATTACCTTCATCTCTATTGTCCACTTTTGTGTTTTTAGTTTGACTCATTATTTTTCCAAGTAGTATAGTTGTAAAATATTTTGGCGAGGAATGCTCCTTATATATACACTACTATAGTTGATCAATAACGCAATACTGTAGTCATGTAAGTTAACAAAACATGGCGTCTACCTAGCGTATACGTAGAATGTTTATAACATGTAAATTTCAGTAGTTACCATCCGTAGACACATCCAAATTCCAAGTTTACAAATCCATATTCACAAGTAAAGTTTAAATTACACAATTGTCCAAAAAATAGATGTAGAAGATCGATACTTTTGTTAAATTAGTATTACTATTTTCATGCACTGAAATACGGTTGACCACATAGGCTTCCTGGAAACGTACCTTCGCTATACAGAATGCGATCTATGACCAAGAACTTAAAAATAGTCGCATGGGACTAGATCTATAGAATATACTGGTTTATCGGGCATATTTATCTGATTTTCGTTCAAAAACTACTCTTCAGTAGATGCCTGGAGCAAAGCGGTATTTTTATGTGTGAGGGACATAATGCTCAGTTTCAGTAACAAATCGACGCTATATGAAGTGTTTCTAAGTTTTTCCTGCAGAAACTATCTGTAGAACCTATTAGCTACAAATTTACGCATTGATTTGGGCATTAGAACAGTAGGGCCCCGGTCGGTGGACAAATTCAAATGTATCACCTTCGCCACTGACTGCGTGAAATTTACAAATACGAGCTTCTTAGAATTTCAGGAATCAAATACATAATATTTCTGGTTCAGACTTCGTAAATGATAGTGAGTCTGTGTTTTGCCATCTCTTACGCTTCGTAAAAACATAGTTTGTACGAATTAGGGGTAAAAATAAAATATTTGTTGGCATTTAAGATAAGATGACTTTTTAGGCACCACACAGTGAGCTTTGTACCCATGGGGTACAAATGTTGATAACTTCTAGAATTTTCTTCAAAATGATGTGAAAGTGGGATAACATTGAGCATGTGCGATCAGCTAACTGCCCTACTACCAATATTGAAGCTTTGAGACCAATATCTAACTTTTTATCAACATTTTGTTTGCTTGTTGTTGTCGACTGATCATTCTTGTTGTTGTCTTTCAGCAGCTATTGGTTTGCTTTGAAAAATGTTGAATAAATAAAACATTGCTAAAAGACATTCTACCAAGTCTGCTAATCTAGAAAAAGATTCTCATGTATCAATTTGTCACAAGTTAAGTACATCCTTTGATATAAGGCATGGTTTCAGTCGGTTTTGCCATACGTTTTTCCAACGCTTTTTAGCTTAGTGTGCATTAGTAGGTACATTTCAAACTTACATTATGACACAACCGATAAATCGAAGTCAACCAAATTTTATCCAATTATGAACGATAGTTCCATAGTTAAACATGCCAAATTTGACGCCTTAAAATGCCGAAACTACAAAGATATGCATACATTTGCATTACTTTTCGAACACCCCTCGTATATACCTACGCTTGTTTCACGTTTGTATGTGTATCCTCGTATACGTTTCATGGCAACGTACATACTTGTCCTTGAAGTCTATAATACTGTAGAATCTGGAAAATAAGCGCATATTTGAAAATAAGCGCATATCAAAACTAAGCGCATACGGCCTTTCTGTCAATCCGTACGCAATACAAAGCGAAAAACTCGAAAGAAAATGCCGAAATTCCAAAGCATCATGATTCATCATGTTTTGTAACTATATTTAGAACTGCGTGATTGCTGGTCTCATTCTTTCAGTACATTGAGGACGGGAACCATCTTGATTCACCGTGTTTGGTTACTATTATTAGAACTGTGTGGTTCCTGGTCTCAATCTTTCACTACATTGAGGAGACGGGAACCAAAGTGTTACAATTTGACAATCGGACTCATTTTTGAACAGGGAGCGTTATTGAGTCGTTCAGTGCAGGCGATACAAATACACGTTTAAGACTGCGAGCTCAAAATAGATGAATTTGCGTATTCCGCGGGATGACTTCGGACGTTATCGCCTATTCTTTAGCCGAGACAGTATTTATAATGGTGAGTGATGACTTAGCACTTTATCGCAGGAAGCTTGACAGCGATTGTATTATGTTATGTAAACTAGATTACCATCTGGTCAGTGATTAACGCTCAACGTTTAAATACTGCGAGTAGTAAAGGCAGTAGTGGTAATAATGTATTAACTAGATGCTGGAACATACATATGGCGTTGGGGTGGCATATGCCCTCATATGCTTTGTGACTGGAAAAATATTTTTCTGACAACAGGAACAATCCCTGTTCTTCCAGTGCCATTGGCGCTTTGAATTTTCATTAGGCCCAATGGTAAGATCTGAAATCACTGGCTATAACTGTAAACAGCATCGTCAAAAAGGAATTAAGATTGAAGGCCTAGCGGTATTAATCAAGTTTATTAGAGTAGACAGGTAGTTAACCTATATATATATATGGTTATTACGAAAAAAGTCAGCCATTATGCCCATGAGTTTACTAGCAATACAATTCACATACAAATACAATTACTGTAACAATATTATACTAGCATACTATTCACGCACACATCATACATTCAGGCATACACACCAAAACATTGGCATATGCACGCACACACACACGCACACACTCACGCACAAACACATGTATACACATGTCACAGTTAACACGCAAATGTACATTTTTGACAGTACAAATGCACAGAACTCTGCAAAATATCGTATATGCAATTCAAAATATTGAACAATTAAATTAAATACCTACGATTGTTTCACGTTTGTATGTGTATCCTCGTATACGTTTCATGGCAACGTACATACTTGTCCTTGAAGTCTATAATACTGTAGAATCTGGCAAATAAGCGCATATTTGAAAATAAGCGCATATCAAAACTAAGCGCATACGGCCTTTCTGTCAATCCATAATTGATTATAAGCGCATACTATATTCTTACCACAATATTAGTCGCGAAAATAGGCGTATATTCAAATACTTGTGAACAGATTACCGATGGTTCGATCAGATGTAATTATCGGTTTTATATTTACAGTGATGAATGTTGAGTGACGGGTATTTTAACTGTTGAAAAGGTGAGAGGTTTAAATTTATTTGGTCGTCTATTGTATGTTAAAAGTTAATCGTTAAATATAAGCATGCTACTTTAACAGAAAATGTTCTCAGTATAGGATAGAACACGAGTAAGTGTCGGGTATGAAAACTAAATCGAGCTCTACGAGATTTTATGTTTTTATACCCAACACTTACGAGAGATCTATCTGTCTTAGACCACAGCTAAAAATGTTAGTTTCTCAGATACAATTTGCACAACAATCAACTACTAACTACTATGATAAATACCTAGTAAACACAATATCCCCAAATCGTTTACATTAGCCATTCATAAAATAAAATCAAGGAATGTTTGGTGCACGGGTATTTTGTGTTTTCGTTGGTAACATTCCATTGGTCAACTTTATTTCTGTATCGTAAATATTTTACGTATCTTTTTTAAAGCAAGTGTACATGCATGTGCTTTAAAAAACAAGTAGTGGAATTTGATTTACTTGATGAAACATCGATGGCTTAGAGTAAGAAGGTCGTAACTACTACTTACGACCTTATAAGACTCATGCATATTTGAAATCTGCTTCACAATGCACTTCTTATGAGCCTATTTTCATGAAAATCTAAAATTGTCATGTTGACCAAAACTTGTTTTCCTATAGTTAATGAGTAAATTACAGACAGTTTTCTCTTGCATTCTCAATATATCGATTTTGTAGTTACGACCTTCTCATTCTAAGCCATCGACATGTAGAATGTTTTGGAGTTTGAGGACGTAACCGCGGTTACGCAGATCAAGCATCTTCCATCCTGAGACCTTTTAGTCAAAGATCTGAATGAAAATCAAAGGTTTAATGACGTACAACCGCATTCAGAACAGCGTCTGCCGAAAGATACCAGAAAGCAACATTTTTGGACATGTTCAGCATACGAGCAATATGCACAATGATATTACCAGGACTACTTTTTCATCAATTAAATATACAGGGTATCCGTCTATATGAAAGCAATTTTGACGAACAAGCAATTATGGCACGCAGTTGGCATAGAAGCACTGCTGTGTATTATTATAAACAACCGTTAGAGGCACTGAATTGTAACTTATCATCCAAACTACAAACACCATCGAAGACGCCTCTATCGCCCGAGTCTACAGCTGGACTAGCCGTCTCGGCAACGGTTATCAAGGCCGAGTCTGCTGGCTTGCCAGACCCAAATGCTATTGTAATAGAAATACCTGACTGTATGTCTGCTATAATTGGTTTTCAAAGGCGACAGAAAGATGTCGATTACACTGTAAAATCACTAGTCGAAACATTTGTGTAAGCAGCAGTAAAATGTAAAAATGTTATTTCACTGCAAGTTTTTTTTTTCATTTTTGGCATACTGATTTTGTAAAATAGCAGAAAACTCTTATGTTATAACTGAATAGTTCATTAATTAACAAAGATTTAATTTTTTTTTTAGATATACTTAACTGCTTAAATAGTATTTAAGTGTATGTATATGTTTTATAATCGATACTATTGTAATTCTTACTGCTTCAGCGATAAATTATTCTGTATTTTAATGATACTTTACTCTAGTTACACAAAATATAGATATAAAGTAACATAACAATTTTAAGTCATTGAAAACGCCGCTTTATCCCCTTTAAACTCTATGTTTGATGTTTGTATTGGATGTATGCATGTATAGTGATTGTTAATGCTTAACTTCACTGTTACAAGCACACTTGTCAATGGATTGTGTTTACAATAAAGCTATAACTTCCTGACTTGATGGATTATTTTGCTTGGCCTAAATAGTATTGGATAAATCAATGTAAGTTTATATACAACACTTTTTCTTTATACCACAGAAAAGTGTTGTATAAAAAATTTTATGGGATTTATTCAACACTTTTTCTGCTCGTTGATTGGTCAGTTACAGTAAGCTGTGGTCTAAGTCTAGATCTGTTCTGTTCAGAAAAATAAAATTTCACATAATTTTTTATCAGAAAATCACTTATAGTTCACCCTACTTCTTTGTCCAAACAAAAGCCAGGGATTTTCAAATTTTTGGACCACTTATTCATTTATTTGTGCAATGGACATAATAACTATTTAGTAAATCTGTTTATTAGGACAATTTGGCTGTTTCCTAATATGGAAAACTAGACCCGCCTACTCTCACAATTTAACTGTTATTCTATCAGCAATTTATAATCTGCGTATGAGGGACGATCAATATATAACGGGAAAATGCTTATAGGTTTTTTATTATCTGTCTGATTTTACTCAAACTTTAGCCGGGTGTAGCAACCTGTATTAGCAATGAATCAGTAAATAATCAGGATTATAGCAACAATAAACTGAAATCTACCGTTGCTGAGGCAACCCGCAATACGCGTAGGCGGGGCATTTTTCGGAATTTTCACCGTTTTCACTCATATTCAAACCATAACAGTTTTCATATTAGCAATAGTACCTTGTTGAAATTTGGCACTTATAGTCACATAAGACTTACCCTACTGTTGGTGATATCATTAAAAGGTTCTGTCTTTTAAATGTTACGTCACGCACGTGAGACCGTTCCGCGTTAGCAAAAATCGCGGAAGACTGAATACCTCCGATAAAATATTTAGTTTTAAAGAAAACAAGTAACAATCAAGTTGCTTGTGTAATTAAGTGACCATTTCGTGATAATGTCATGCCAAAAGCTTTGATTTATCTATAGTATGACATATTTAACGTGGATGGCAAAAGGCATGTGATCTAACACGCGCAGGGAATAACATGACGTCGACGTCAGACATCCGAACATCAATGTTGAATGTTCGCAACGAATTACCGATCTACTTTTATCCTCAGTATCGACTTAGCCATGAGGTATGAATGTTACAGGAGTGTATTCTGAAAAGTATTTTAAAAAAAAAACAATAATAAAGTTCTGCATTTGGAGTGAGATTGTGCAATATTTACAAACGTTACGCTTTCTGTGCAAAATGACGTTGCCCCGCCTACCGGTTTCATTGGTCGACAAAAATGTTCTAAAATATAACCCATGTATCTGCCACCAAATAAAATATGTTCAGACAATAACATTCATTATCACAGTTATTTTCCCATTATATATTGATCATCCCTCTTATATACTTTTTCACTCTCATTACTCCATAAATGGTCATGCTATTGTTTGCATACAAAAACATTGGAAAGCTCACCAAAAGTGGGCGGGTAAACTATAAGCCGGTTATAGATCACATATTAGAATTATAAACAAATTAGAGCGGCGGTCGCTAGCGCTCCCTTGCTCTTATTTGTTTATAAATCTAATATATGATCAATAACCTATACATATTGTGGATAAGTATGGATAAAACACGGCTTAAACAGAAATCTTATTCTAGAGAAAAAAGTAGATTTTGTTGATTTTTATAAACGATGTAGCAACCAGTATCTCACGTGCAGGAAGTTGAAAATGTATGTATACATAAACATCTATACTTATCACATGGAATTAAATTTAGTAATTAGCATTTACTAAATAGTTTTGTCTTTGTCAGTATACAAAAATGTGCATAAAACATATTTTTATTTATGTCTATAAGCGCATATCAAATATAAGCACATATTATTTGGCTAAAGTATAAGCGCATATCAAATATAAGCGTATAAAAGTGTCACTGAAATTGATCTTATTTTCCAGATTCTATAATGTATTGTTTGTTTGCGTTAGTTTTGACATTCTGTTCTCTGTCTGGGTACTGCTTTGCATGTCCAATTTGTTATTATAGTTTTGCTCATTATCTAGAGCCGTAGGAACCTGAATATGTCAGTACTAACACTAATACACGCGAATAGACGACAAATTATTTTGTTTTGTTGAGCGAATTTAATGGAACACACTTGGGAGAACCGCGAATAAATAATTAATAAAATATACATCTCATACTTAATAAATGGGTAATCAAGTCTACAGTTACATTACGAAAACAATGCAATATTTTGTGTCTTAAAACTGACAATAAAAACCCGGACAAAGAAGGCAAAACTCAATTGAAACAGACACGGAAATAGAAGTACAATCACACGTCACCATTCCAAGTTGCAACTCGGCCTGTAGTAAATATACTGAACTACATAGTTATTGCTAGTCACAGCATTTAAGTAGAAATGTTATATATCTAGTTTCATCTGTACAGCTTGTTCAGCTATTACATTCTGGTAGCATTGATATGGATAGGGTTTGAATGAGATATTTAATCATTAGCTTTCCAATGATTTATACTAACAAGATGTAACATCAACAGAACGCATTAATGTCTTTATGTAATTTGAGCATAATGTTACAAATATTCGGTAGTGGTTTCTTGCAGTAAATAAAGTTCTGTAACATCACAAAAACAGCATCTTAAGTAAACACAATATAAATAGTGTCTAGACATTACATTAAATGACCATTTGTTTCGTTTATCTAAAGTAAGCATACATTAACTTTATATTTATTACCTCCATTAGTGAAGTAAAATAGAAATGTTTAATAGGTGTGCATGTTACGATATACATATAAAGACAGCTCTTTCAGGCTCATGGTATTTCTAGGAAAGATCCGTAGAAGTCATGCCATTAAAATATCATTCAAACACAACGTTTGTATGTTATGTTTTATATCGTCCAAGGTAAAGAAGCAGAATTTTTAACAAAGTCCATGATTCGAATGCAGAAATGATACCTTATCATTGTATTTAAATAACTCCAACATTCCGAAAAGACCCTATAATTTACAATGTAATCATTGTGGTATTCTTTGAAATTCGTAGAACCGAATATATATTTTGACAATAATTGGAACCATTCTAGTTATAAATTTAACATTTACGTTAAAACGACAATGTGTCAGACAAGAACGTCTAATTTTTGCATGTTACGATCTGTAGCTGACTTGTACTGAGTGCTTGTATAAATGCATGTAATCGAAAACATACATTCAAATGTCAATGTAAGCAAGTGAAAAACATTAATTCTGAAGAAAGTCATGTTTAGGCTTCATGTTTCAGCTACTTCCGCTTGATACATCAGAGAGAGAGCACAGATGTAGATAGTTCCTCCTACAGATGATGCTACGTGTTTATGTTTCCTGATACCTCTCCCATGTCTGATAATCACATGCGTGGTACATAGTGTCGAATTCCATTAATCTACCTCTAAAAAGACACGCACGCACACATGTTGTCAAAGCAACGTTCAAAATAACTAAAACAAACAAGGTTAGCGTGAACATTACAGTGTAGAATCAACAATGAACGCAACTCCGCCATAGTCTGGATATATACTTTCCTGAATGTAACACATTTCATCAACTTTGATTGGATAATATTCTTTTGAGGAAATCGGACACGAAAGGCATTACTCAACTTAACCAGGCGAGCACAGAAACACGAAACAGCAACAACACAACATAACACAATGACAAATACCAATGGCCACACATAACCTTACGATTGTTTGAACAAAAAAGCACCGCTTTAACAAAGCAGGTTTACACAGTTGACAAAAAGGTGAACCTAAGTGACCAAATGAATCGCAGCTAAGTATCGACCTAGTTTCCAAAGTCCCTGTTGTAAAAGAGCGCTGGGACCTTTTTTCACAAAATGACTCAGTAATTATTATCATTATTATTACTATTATACAATATTTATAACGCACTTTTTCCATATATACACACGTTCAATCACGACTAATAATTGGTTAAAACACAATGTACATAAAATATACAAGTATTGACAAATGTATTAATCACATATAAAGCATATATACCACTCATTTATGCAAACGGGTAAAATACTACTTAATCCAGTAGGCGGGCCGTACTAAACCCAATAGGCGATGGCCTACTAAACCCGGTAGGCAGGGCCTTACTAAATCAAGTAGACTGAGTCCTACTAAACTCAGTAGGCGGTGTCCTACTAAACCTATTAGGCGGGGCCCTACTTAACCCAGTAGGCGGGGCCTACTTAACCCAGTAGATGGAGACTCTACTTACCCAAGAAGGCGGAAGCTCTACTAAACCTAGTATGCGGGGCTCTACTAAATCCAGTAGGCGGAGTAGGGGGTGTAATCCTGGGAACACGTGGGTCTTTGTGCCCAATGATAGGGAGGCTAGATGGTACAAACACATAATCAGCATGAATAAGCTATTGTAAAATAGTGCGCTTTCAGCGCTTTCGTGAATGATGGTAGTGTTTTACTGTTTCTGAGTGATGTTGGCAGTGCATTCAAGAGCTTCGGTGCTGCAGCTGTAAAACATCGATCACCGTATGTGACAGTCCTCGTCCTCGGCATATCTAGAATCACAGAGACATTTTGAGACCTTTATGGAGTATATACCTCTTACGTGCTTATGATGTAGCCAGGTGACTTCCCATGTAGTGCTTTGGAAACATGGGTATTCAATTCTATAGTGTACATGTAGCCAGTGAAGATCCTTCAGTACAGACGCGATGTGATTTTAACGCGGTATCCGTGAGATCAGAAGAACATCTGTGTTTTGAATATTTTGTATTCAGAATAATTCTTGGAGAGCCACACACAGTGAGCAATTGCAGTAATATAGCCTTGATAAAGAAGTGATAAGGGAATTTGTTGCATCAACAGTAAAATGTTGTCTGATTTGACCTATTTGTCCTATCTGCATGTAACACGATCGTGCGACGAGGGTCACTGTGAGATTCTCGACTGTTCTGGCATTCCGTTTTAGTACAAACATGATTACCTTTGTTTCATCAGCATTTTATTTCAGTAAATTGTCTTTCATCCAGTGCAAAATATCCTTCAGACAAGCTTCAAATCTTTGCAGTGTTTCATCCCGCGAGACGTAATCTTTTGGTATGAATGTCATATACAACTGTCAGTCCGCCGCATAGAAGTGATGTTTTCTATAGATTGCAACCACTGATTTTGTGTACATAATGGTAAACTTGATGTAGTTCTTCTGACCAAGCACATATACCTGTGGTACGCTATAGTTTATAAGTACAGGATTTGAAAGATCTTCATATAGACAGAAAGTCTAGTAACGGTCACACAATTAGTATTTCGTCCACTCTAATGGCTTGCATGCTATATCGAAATTATTTTCAAGTCTACGTAATAGAGTGTTGTGACCAATGGTGTCAAATGCTGCTGATAAATTCTGCATTACCAGGACCGTAGCTTTATTCTGATCTAGATAACACAGGATGTCATTTTGCACACGAAGAAGAGCCGTTTCGGTTGAGTGAAATATTCCGTATTCCGTATACTGACGGACGTTCTTCGTAGATCATGTAGTTTTAAATGCTCTTTCAGTTGAGCATCGACTACTTTCTCAAGAAATTATGAAATGAAGGGTAAGTTTGACACAGGTCGATAATTTTTCATTACACTTTGGTCAAGACATGGCTTCTTTATCAGTGGACTTATTCTGGAACTTTTAAAAGCCGAGGGTACATAAGCACTTTTGAGCGATGCATTGAGTATTCTTGTTAATAATGTTAGTTATTAGTTCATTTAAGCAATCCTTCAACAGTCATGTTGGTATTTGATTAAGTTCATGTGATTTACTAGGCGATCTATTTATTAGTTTTTATTCTCAGATGTTGGAGTAAATTCTGACAGTTGGTCTTCTTCAATCCACAGGCCTAAGAAATTATATTACAAAAATCGAGTTTTAACATCCCCAATTTTCACTCATTTATAAGATAGAAGAACAGGTTTGAAACGCCTCGGTCCGCCCCTACATGACTATACCATTTGACGCATTATAAACGGGCCAGAAAATGGTTTTGGTCGGGTCTAATTATGCCTCTACCACACAAAACAATCAACATATCGATGGCTTAGAATGAAAAGGTCGTAACTACAAAATCGATATATTGAGAAAACAAGAGAAAACTGTCTGTAATTTAGTCTTTACCTATGGAAAAACAAGTTTTTAAAATTTTTTAGGTCATGAGCACCAGCCCATGAAAGTGTAATATTCATAACAATGTTGGATTTACAAAAACAATGTTGAAATTGTATAACTATCTTATCCCCGAAGTTCGAGACAACTTTCTTTGTAGAGTTTTAGAAGTGTATGAAAAGTGGGAATCTTTCACATAAAACTACATTTTACAATTCGTTCATTGTTAAGGCCACTGCTGTGTGCAAGGTTTCTGTAATGTCATCCACGAAAGCGGTGGTCACAACTAGACGTACGAGCAAGTACATGTACGTAATGTTTGTGTTGAAAAACGCAGATGGCACGTAGGTGTCCGTACGTTGCGAGTACCAACTTCGTACGGTTTGTGAGTCCGCAGACACGACGCGGAATTTTTAGGTATGTGATACTCCCGATGCGTCCTATCTGCGTTCGGTATTCGTGTTCGCCCACGTACGTACAACATGCATGCTTTCTATTATCAATTTAACTCATACGAACAACGCTTTTGAGTAGTACGTGCAAGTTGATTATCTGACAAATGCACGGAGATACGTATGACTTGCCATATGCGCAATGTACGCAAGGTCAGGGGAAACCGTACGCGTGTTTTGTGTCGACGTATTTCTCCTCCATACTTTTGCAGAAAACGAAACGGCCGTAGCCTCTCAAATACTTATGTGCTTAAACACGCATGTCGGGTAGTGACCAGGACTTAAGCTACTTAAATATATTTCGATCGTGTCAGAAAGCTCGAAAATAGCATGATTGCCAGTGGTATTAGGCATGGTTGAAATCATTTTCCAAAAGGTGTTTGGCTATTAGTAGGTACATATGTATTGTGCACTGTGTAGGGCATAAAACAGGTGCCATAATACGGAGCTCTTCTGACAAACGTTTGTTCAGTATCAAGTAACAGTTGACACGTAGGAATACGTATGTGGTCAGTACGGCCGGTTTACGTTTTTCGGAGCACACAGACACGACGCCGTCCTTTTCATGTATGCAGAGCATTCGCTGCGTTCGACCTGCGTTCTGTCAACATGTTCTCCCACTTACGTGCGATGCGCGTGCAACGTGTTTGCCACTTACTGCCAACTAACAACGCAATACAACGTAGCGACCACCGCAAAAAAAGTTACAGTTGATAAGATTTCTGATTTAGATTTGTATTTCTGCTTTCAAGTAAAAATGAGCAGCGGTAATTAAACCAGAAAGTGCATATAAGTATCCAAAATAACATAATTTGATATTTCAGACGTTATTGGCAACCAGCATTATGCTTCCTATTGTCATATATTTTCGCGACCTTATTTGGCCTATTTTGTAAATTGAAAGTAGCATTACTGTACATCTTAACCCAACCTTGACTGATTCCCCTTAAAATTACGAGGACATGTTTAAATATTTATTTTATCATGTATTGAGCTCTACAAACGAAAGACAACATTCATATAATTACGAACATCTCTAAAACAATACCAAATATAACATTTTTCTCGTCTTGGTCATTTTCAAAGTTAATTTACTCAAAAGATATAAAACGTATACTTATTTTTACATTTTCATATGATAAAAGTAATAACTAGATTTTATTAAAATGTATAGTTATTTCGCTTAGTTTTGATATTAAGATAAGTATGCTCTTTTTATCAAAAATGCACGTGCATCACGTTTTCGTGTAAATACATAAGTAAGGAAAATAAAACTGCTTGATAAATATTTCTACAGACATACAAATAAAAGTTACAAAGTTTCAGAAACATATCTTTTCTTATTAGCGAGATATGACGTTTTATAGTTTTCCAGACTTCTACTTGGCACCTGTTTCCATGGCAACGTAACACATTTGGAAGTTCTCGGACAGAAGTTTTGGAACACTCTTACTCACAGCGTATAAACGACTGTATGTATATACCGGATGTTGTCGTTGGAATTTTATTGTTGAAGAAAAAACCGCAATAAGGTTGGTAGAAAAATTCGAAATACTTAGCATATACACAAAGCAAATAATAATGTTTGCTCATATTATTTAAAAATTATTGAAAATCGTTTGACTTTTGTGGAGAAAAATGTACATCGGCCACTTTTAAACATTGTTTCCTCGTGATTCGATATGCTTCAGTTCAGTAATTATACATATTATAATAGATATAACATTCATACATAATTTGTACGTTTCAAAAAATCTACAAATTGTGTTTTTATCAAGATAGATGCCAAAAGTGACACGGCTATGTTATCCCATCACTGTATGTTTATTGAAATTAGTGAGAAATGATTTGTATGTTTATTGCAATCAATGTGTATTCATTATTGTCATTTGACATTGTGTCTTCAATGTATTTCGTAAATTATTTAATCAAAAGTTGAAATGCCATTTTGAGACACTTAGGTTGTTCAAGCATTCAATCAGTATCAATGTACCGTTCTAAAAATAGACGGCTACACATGCTCGGTGTTCTCGCTTTTCACGTGCATACTCGGTCAGTTCTTATTTTGGTAGTACGAATTTCAAACAGTACATGTATAGGATAGAACACGAGTAAGTGTTGGGTATGAAAACTAAATCGAGTTTGCGAGATTTTATGTTTTCATACCCAACACTTACGAGAGATCTATCTGTCTTAGACCACAGCTAAAAATGTTAGTTTCTCAGATACAATTTGCACAACAATCAACTACTTAATACTATGATTAATACTTAGTAAACACAATATCCCCAAATCGTTTACATTAGCCATTCATAAAATAAAATCAAGGAATGTTTGGTGCACGAGTATTTTGTGTTTTCGTTGGTAACATTCCATTGGTCAACTTTCTTTCTGTATCGTACATATTTTACATATCTTTTTAAAGCCAATGAACATGCATGTGCTTTTAAAAACAAGTAGTGGAATTTGATTTACTTGATGAAACTACTACATCGATGGCTTAGAATAAGAAGGTCGTAGCTACTACTTACGACCTTATAAGACTCATGCATATTTGAAATCTGCTTCACAGTGCGCTTCTTATCTAAAATTGTCATGTTGACCAAAATGAAGTTTTAAAAACTTGTTTTCCTATAGTTAAAGAGTAAATTACAGACAGTTTTCTCTCACATGCATGATGTTTTCGATTTTGTAGTTACGACCTTCTCATTCTTAGCCATCGACATGTAGTATGTTTTTGGAGTTTGAGGACGTAACCGCGATTACGCAAATCAAGCATCTTCCATTCTGAGACCTTTTAGTCAAAGATCTGAATGAAAATCAAAGGTTTAAGGACGTGCAACCGAAAGATACCAGAAAGCAACATTCTTGGACATGTTCAGCATACGAGCAATATGCACAATGACGCAATTCTAAGATATTACCAGGACTACATTTCCATCATTTAAATATACAGGGTATCCGTCTATATGAAAACAATTTTGACGAACAAGCAATAATGGCCCGCAGTGGGCATAGAAGCACTGCTGTGTATTATTATAAACAACCGTTACTCACCATACATTCGTGAGTAACTTTATTATTCACTTATCAAAGTTGTTGTCCAAATACAAACCAAAACAACAAAACAACAAGCACAGAGATAAGAATAAGGCTATTATTGGCAGCTATTTTCGATTTTTACACTTAATAATACAAGCTGATATTCTTGTAGAAATACTTCTTGTAGATATCGTAATCTGTTACAAATTGTTGTCGTAGGTTAATACTGGTTATCCTGAAACGAAACTAAAACTCCAATAAATTGTTGTAGTGTCAGTAATGAATCGAAGGTTATTATACCAAACAAATATTATTTTGTCATAAAAAGCTTTTAACCAAATCACTCATTGTACAGATCTTTCAAAGTTAATCGAGAATGGTTATAAACATTATGTAAACCGACAGGTAAAGTATGTTTATGTAGGTGTAACTATGCATATATAAATGTACCAGAGTTATCGATAAACCCCTCTATTCTCTCGAATGGGATAGTTTCCTCATTAGTATTACTTATTGAATCTACTATACATCGAAATTCTCACAGAAAACAGAAATACTCATAAATGGGTGGGTGGGTTGGGACTGTGATAACAACTGCCAGAAAACCTCGAGTGGCGAGAAACGCCCAGTATTTGCCTTATATACCAATGACCATGCACGAGCAATTTTCCCGCTTTAGACCAAACCCGAATTTCCAGTTATTCGTTCAACAAACTATAATTAGACAAACCTTTGAAACGTGTATAACTTCATTTAGAGGCACTGCAGTGTAACTAATCATCCAAATTACAAACGACATCAAAGACGCCTCCATCATCCCAGTCTACAGCTGGACTAGTCGTCTCGGCAACGGTTATCAAGGCCGAGTCTGCTGGCTTGCCAGACCCAAATGCTATTGTGATAGAAGTACCTGACTATATCTGCTATTATTGGTTTTCAAAGGAGGCAGAAAGATGTCGATTACACTGTAAAATTACCAGTCGAAAATTTGTGTAAGCAGCAGTAAAAAATGTTATTTCACTGCAAGTTTTTTTTTCATTTTTGGCATACCGATTTTGTAAGAGAGCAGAAAACTCTTATGTTATAACTGAATACATGTAGTTCATTAATAAACATTGAATTTTTAGATATACTTAACTGCTTAAATAGTATTTAAGTGCATGTATATGTTTTATAATCGATACTTTTGCAATTCTCACTGCTTCAGCAATAGATTATTGTGTATTTTTATTTTTTTTAATGATACTTTACTCTTGTTACACAAAATATAGATATAAAGTAACATTACAATTTTAAGTCATTGAAAACGCCGCTTCATCCTCTTTAAACTTGTATTGGATATATGCATGTATAGTGATTGTTAATGCTTAACTTCACTGTTACAATCACATTTGTCGATGGGTTGTGTTTACAATAAAGTTATAAATTCCTGACTTGATGGATTATTTTGCTTGGCCTAAATAGTATTGGATAAATCAATGTAAGTTTATATACAACACTTTTTCTATACGTGTATACCACAGAAAAGTGTTGTATAAAAGATTTTATGGGATTTATTCAACACTTTTTCTGCTCGTTGATTGGTTAGTTACAGTAAACTGTGGTCTAATTTAGGATATCAAGTTGTCTTCAGACGGAGATTTATTTAAAAGTACGTATATACACTAAGCGGCACTTCTAACGCTGCCATTTATATATTTCAGTTTCCTTGGAAAGTCCTCGATGATTTTTTATGAAATTTGGCACACGTGTACATCAATATTTGACACAAGTTCTGGCGAATTTTCCGCTCGATCCGACAATAGTCTATTGCATGATATGTCTTCAACAGACTGAATACTAAAAATGAAAGTCGCATTTTTATCGAGCAATACCGGTCACCTGGTCGTTATGTGTGCGTCTAGATGTCCTTTCTTCCTATAATAATTGTGCGTGTTGACATTCTATTTGCTCATGTCTTTCAATAATCATTAACGATATTTACCAACTATCTAGGAAAGGAAAAAGTTTGGTTTTGCTTCAAAAAAGAGTGTTTACCGTAACCATAGCGTGTCGGTTGAAAAATACGATTCCTAAGAATAACGGGGGTTAGTCTCAACTTGAAATTTAAATCTAGGGTGACCAAAATTACATTAAACTGAATAAATTTAACTCTACTACATACTATGTACATTCATTATTTAAAAGTAATTTATATTTGATCATTCAAACAGCCTCATTTGAGGTTAAACGTTTATTTTAACCCGTCGGCTTTACATTTATAATACGAGTATATTTTGGGGCGGTCTAAGCTATTTCGTTTCCTCGGAAATTGTAATGTTGATGATTTTTTAAAATATTTTTTATTGTGAACACTTATGATATAACATTTGAAGTATCAAAGAAATAAAATCTTGAAAATACTCGATTTACCCCTAATTAATTCGCTATTTAATTTTGTGACTTTATTATGTCGGGTGACGTAAATTACTTATTTACCGCGAATTATCATACCCATCAATTTCCAAAATTTCAAAAGCAGTAAGAGGCACATGCTTTAAACTAAACTGGTGAAAATTGGATAAAGTTATCTTGAACAGTTATCGAGATATTAAGAAAATTCAAGTGGCAGCGTTAGAAGCGCCGCTAAGTGTACGTAGGGTTATCCACAAGTTCGTGGACTTTTGCTCTAAAACTGTTATTTTACGTCAGATCAGTATGAAAATTACCATAAAGTGACATTAATCTATATCAAACAATTGCCTCAAAACATTTTTATAAAGTTCCATTGGTATGAAGAGTATCACGTTGCCATAGTAACACAAAAATGCGTTAGCGGCGCACTGCTGATTTTTTCCAGTAAAATGCGTTACGTTATTGTTGATTGTAACAGTGTTTCTTCATTTAAAAATACAAAAATGCGTCCTCATGTTGAGTGATGTCATACCGATATTTTGGTATAATTTAAAGGTTGTATCGTATATATTCATCATTTTATGAGCATGAGGGTTAATGTTGGCATATAAAATTCAACGTAAAATATGACGTCACAAGATATCATTTACAGTCGCAAAATAATTCAATTATATATACAGCTAGGGGAACCCGCAAGGAAGACAAGAATTGTTTGGCAAATTAAGTATGAACCCTTCTGCATTGTATTCAATTGTTTTTAAATGGTATAAATAGTAACCAGACAGTCAGGGTGGTGTGACAGACGAAGCATGTTAAAAGGCACAAAACTGACGTTCAACGAATGAGCGGTACGTTGGTTAGACTCGACCATCATAGGTATTAGAGAAAAAAATCCACTTGTAGAGATAGAAACGACACCTTTCAGTACACATCGACAGAACGAGTGTGTTTGCATATTATGAGTATGCAGCTGATTACTGGAAACAAAGAACAACTTATTTACAGCGTTTAAGAGCTTCACGAAATGATTAAGTCGAAAGGGCGACGTCATACGTCATTTCTGAGCGGGCGCCGGGTATGCCTACTACGCATGCTTACAAATGCTATATTTATGTTATTTTTAATTATATCCGTATGATATTTGGTATACGTGTTCGATATAAATCAATTTGACAGGGACGAGAGATTCGTCGCTTTAAGTTAAAAATGTTTTGAATAAGAGCAAAAGTTTACGAACTTTTGGATAACCCCACGTATCTTAATTTATTTGTAATATTACAACTCTTATTCCTCCAGTATTCAAGATATACGAGGGACATTCAAAAAATATGTAGACAAACCAATTTGCTAGCTTATTTTTTATAGATAAATCAATAATTATTTAGTTTTGTGTATCACCACATTCATTCGCCAAAATCCTAAAGTTTCATAGAAATCGGCCCGACAGTTAAGTGAGGTTCTTGTTTTATGCATTGCACCTATAGTGACGACGGGGCAAGTCCCGACGTCGTTGTTGACGTCATCGGTTTCGGTAACCTCACAACATCTTCTAAATTCTTAGAATAATACTCATTGCACAACTCTGTCACCAACCATTCTGTATAATGACCAATTTACAACGGCGGATTAAACTAACAAAAAAAACAAATAGCATACATTATTTCATTTGTTGTTTCGTGTTTCAGCGTAAAAAAATACAATAAAGCCCTGGGCCCGAAATTACAACCAATACTTACACTCAGCACTCAAATATTGAATTTATCATATTAATGAGCTTTTATTTGTTCTAGATTGTTAATCTAGGTGGGGAAATGTATAGAATTATTATTTGAATGTTAAAAATAACATTTGAAACATATTTTTGCTATTTTGTACCATTTATGGGGAAAAATCGTAAGTATTGTATTTGAGTGCACTCAGACTGGTAAATTACACTTAGAGCTTACAAATACACTAGATTTCAATTGGAAACAAGCAAATGATAATATTTAGCACCTATTCAACATAACTCGAACTTCTCGTTCTCAAAAAATGTCGCATTGACCCTCAAAAGAAGAAATTTCAATATTTGAGTGCTGAGTGCAGAGTGTAAGTATCGGTTGTAATTTCGGTTGTAATTTCGGGTCCTGGTTACAAATTAATACGTACGTCTTTTGAGACGTTACGGTGGGAATAAATGTTTGAAAAATGTGTGAGGTGAGTACCGTATGAAACCGTCGACACACATTGCAACATTTTTACCTGGTCGAAGTGACTGCGTGTATCGCACGTTTCGCACACACAATCCTGACAAATGAGTTGTAAGTGCTTACAAATTAATAACAGCGTACTTTCCCCATGCAATTGTCATGTCATACAATAGATACCGTATTTGCACATGTTGCTGAGGTGCGTTACATTCTAATTTGGCAGTAGAAGACATGGGCGTCACGCGTACGGTAAAGAATCAGTGGCATGAAAGCAGATCGAAAGCTGCGTAAAGGTGCGTACACAGCTAGTTTTGACCTATAAGTCAAGATATACTGTGTAATTACATCTACCATACATTTTCTCGAGATGCACACCTTCATTTTTATCAGGTGGTATGAGGGAAATGTATGGGCGTGATGTATTCGTGGTAAAATGGTCATCCTCGACTTATACCACCAAAACGTACTGTGTGTACGCAACTTTAGTTTCTCATATACGAAAAATGCAACGTCGTGTCTGTCATGTTTCAAATGTACTTCGACGGCGGTTACACCCAGATGTACTTGCAAGTACGTGGTGGCTACAAACAGAATCAAAGCGCCGATGGCACTGAAAGAATAGGGATTGTTCCTGTCGTCAGAAAAATATTGATCCAGTCACAAAACCTATTAAGGCATATGCCACCCTAACGCCATATGTATGTTCCAGTATATAGTTAATACATTATTACCCCTACTGCCTATACTACTAGTAGTATTTAAACGTTGAGCGTTTATCACTGACCGGATGGTAACCTAGCTTACATAACATAATACAATCGCTGTCTCGATATATTTATCAAGCTTCCTGCGATAAAGTGCTAAGTCATCTTCTTCGATAGCCACACTGCATCGGCTAAAGATTGAGCGATAAAGTCCGAAGTCACCCCGCGGAATACGCATATTCATCTATTTTTAGCTCGCAGTCTTAACCGTGAATTTTTATCGCCTGCACTGAACGACTCGCTAACACTCCCTGTTCAATATAGTCCGAAGTCATCCTGCTGATTACGCATATTCATTTATTTTTAGCTCGCAATCTTAACCGTGAATTTTTATCGCCTGCACTGAACGACTCGCTAACGCTCCCTGTTCAAAAACGTAAGTAAAACTTGGGAATTCATATGGATTTTCAAATTACGGTCTTCGTGGACTTCAATCGATAATGCAGATACCGAAGAATTCTGTTGAAAACGACCAATATAAGTACCGAAATTCGTCCATTTTATCTGAATTACTCAAGTAAAGCATTGCACTTTGCCCAAATCTCGATAAAAAGGTGCAATAAATGATTCAAATCCAATTTTAATAATTGCAATAAACATACATAAACGATGCAATAAAGGATACATTGATACCAGCGCATAGTCATCCCTTTTTGGGCTGCAATCTCGATAAAACACAATTCGAAGACATTTTGAAACGTACAAAGTGTGTATAAGTGTTATATCTATTATAAAATGTACACTTACTGAACTGAAGCGTATAGAATCACGATGTAAATAATGTTTAAAAGTGACCAGTGTGCAATTTTCTCAAAAAAGTCAAACGATTTTCAATGATTTTAGATAACATGAGCAAACATTACGGAATCGAGTATATGCAAACGAAAGCAAAGTTAATCATGATAATAAATATGTACAAGTTACAATTTTGCTTTTTGTATATGCTATGTATTTCGAATTTTTCTACCAACATTATAGCGTTTTTTTCTTCAACAATCAAATTCCAACGACAACATCCGGTATATACATACAGTCGTTTATACGCTGTGTTACTGATACCTTTCAAAATATACAACTTTCAATCTGTAATCTTGCTGGTTGATTAAATATTGTTAGAACTTGATTTTTTTACCAGCCTTGTAAGTTTTGATGTTAACATCTTGACCTATAAGTAGTTACGTCTACCATACATTTTCTCGAGATGTACACCTTCATTGTTACCAAGTGGTATGTAATGGTTATAGACCGAGTATACTAGGTATTTCTTAATATGAACAACTCGCGCACGTGACAACGTGAACACACAGAACGCGAATTGTATACAACAATGCAAATGTCATGACGTGGGATAAAAATATCGATGCGAATTTGATACAGGCTCTTATATTTTGGATGAGCATTTATAAAGCCACTTAAATACACTTGGAGGCACTTATAACTGTGCACTTAGACAAATCCAATTATCTCAGAACATTATGGGTATATCTTGTTAAAATTTGCACTGTATGTAGTTATAAGATGTGTGGTCATGATTAAATATATTTAATTTCATAATAAACAATATTAAAGAAACGCTAACAATCAATTACGGGATGCATAAAATTGCGATTTCACGAAATCAACCAAGAACATGTCATCTTAGGCATTTAGGCTAAAAAACTGTATCGTATTTGGCGCCACATTTGAATGACAATCCCAGTGATAGTTGTAGCTGCTCATATGCATTCATGTTAAAAGTCGACATGTCATTGCAGAAAAATTACCTTGGTAAATTGTAACAATAAATGGGCAGCTGGACAGATTGAAAATGGCTCCAAAAACTTGTAGGGGTTCCATGATTGCATAACACATAAGTTTACTTATTAGAATGCCGATACTTTTTTTTCCAAACAGAAATATTGTATAACATCGTGACGCCAGTTTTGATATGCACGCCGTCATGACGTCAATTAATTTACACATCTTTTTCTGTGTTTTTGGTGATTATGGATCAGTAATAGTTGATATCCGGAACTCTGTGCAAGGTGGTTTTTTCCTCAATTTACGTGTAGGTACAAACAAATCTGGTCTAGTTAGACTGGTTTTGTATTCATATGCAAACACAACTGACACCCACTCTATTGTTCAGATATGATTAGACCACAGCTTACTGTAACTGACCAATCAACGAGCAGAAAAAGTGTTGAATAAATCCCATAGATTGTTTATACAACACTTCTTGGTGGTATACACTTAAACGAATTTCTAATTGGCCACCCTAAAAAATATTATATCATCTGATAAATTATATCAATAAATCGTAGGCTGTGTTATTTGTTCATTCCACGCACTTACTTATCTATTTCTGGAAAGAAATGGCGTATTCATATACAAAATCATCCATGCGTAACGGTTGGTGCGAAATTGCTTTTTGCACGTTAGCCCCGTGCACAGCTTGGAATAGTATCGTATTTGGTATAAATTTGTTCCCTGTAGATCGACTTTTCTTTAAACACTATAATTTGTGAAAATGAGCCATGTGGAACGCGCTCACGACGTCAGATGCATGCACACATTGAACGAATTTCTGATTGGCCACGTGTTTTTATAAATTAGTTTTAAAAAAATGCTTTAAGAAGAATATAAATAATCGAAACCCCGATACTGTCCAATTTTATTGATAGAAAATATGTTTCTCGCAGTAATTCGAGCTATACCCCACGTTATTATAAATATCGCTTTTTACAAAAAGACGTTTTGACGTATATGTCTGGATTTTGGTGCTGGTACTCGTCATTCTAACGGCCTCAGCGCGCCCCGTATTACTTATTCACGCCAGTATTAACACCTTTCATTACGCCAATCAACAGAGCATACATTTTGACTGATTTCAAAAATCAAACATGTCGGGCACGTGAACCACGTGCACGTAAGCCATTTTGCACTAACTGTTCCGCATGGATGATTTTATACAGGCATGCGTAATTTATTTCAAGAAATCGATAGATAAGTGCATGGAAAGAAAATAACCACACTTTTAGAAATATTGACTGAATATATCGCATAATATAATATTTCATTTGGTGGCCAATTAGAAATTCGTTTAAGTGTAAAGAAAAAGGTTTGTATATAAACTTACATTGATTTATCCAATACTATTTAGGCCTAGCAAAATAATCCATCAAGTCAGGAATTTATAGCTTTATTGTAAACACAACCCATCGACAAGTGTGATTGTAATAGTGAAGTTAAGCATTAACAATCACTATACATGCATATATACAATACAAACATCAAACATAGAGTTTAAAGAGGCTGAAGCGGCGTTTTCAATGACTTTAAAAATTTTTATCTTACTTTATATCTATATTTTGTGCAACTAGAGTAAAGTATCATTTAAATACAGAATAATTTATTGCTGAAGCAGTAAGAATTACAATAGTATCGATTATAAAACGTATACTTGCATTTAAATACTATATTAAGCAGTTAATTATATCTAAAAAAAAATTTAAATCATTGTTAATTAATGATCTATTCAGTTACAACATAAGAGTTTTCTGCTCTTTTACAAAATTGGTATGCCAAAAATGAAAAAAAAACTTGCAGTGAAATAACAATTTTACATTTTACTGCTGCTTACACAAATGTTTCGACTGGTGATTTTACAGTGTAATCGACATCTTTCTGCCGCCTTTGAAAACCAATAATAGCAGATATACAGTCAGGTAATTCTATCACAATAGCATTTGGGTTTGGCAAGCCAGCTGACTCGGCCATGATAACCGTTGCCGAGACGACCAGTCCAGCTGTAGACTGGTGTGATGGAGGCGTCTTCGATGGCGTTTGTAGTTTGGATGATAAGCTATTACACTCCAGTGCCTCTAACGGTTGTTTATAATAATGCACAGCAGTGCTTCTATGTCCACTGTGTGCCATTATTGCTTGTTCGTTAAAATTGTTTTCATATAGACGGATACCCTGTATATTTAAATGATGAAAAAGTAGTCCTGGTAATATCTTAGAATTGCGTCATTGTGCATATTGCTCGTATGCTGAACATGTCCAAGAATGTTGTTTTCTGGTAACTTTCGGCAGACGCTGTTCTGAATGCGGTTGCACGTCCTTAAACCTTTGATTTTTATTCAGATCTTTGACTAAAAGGTCTCAGGATGGAAGATGCTTGATCTGCGTAACCGCGGTTACGTCCTCAAACTCCAAAAACATACTTCATGGCTTAGAATGTGAAGGTCGTAACTACAAAATCGATATATTGAGAAAACAGCATGCATGCAAGAGAAAACTGTCTGTAATTTACTCATTAACTATAGGAAAACAAGTTTTTTAAACTTCATTTTGGTCAACATGACAATTTTAGATTTTCATGAAAATAGGCTCATAAGAAGCGCTTTGTGAAGCAGATTTCAAATATGCACGAGTCTTATAAGGTCGTAAGTAGTAGTTACGACCTTCTTATTCTAAGCCATCGATGTAGTAGTTTCATCAAGTAAATCAAATTCCACTACTTGTTTTTAAAAGCACATGCATGTACACTTGCTTTAAAAAAGATATGTTAAATATGTACGATACAGAAAGAAAGTTGACCAATGGAATGTTACCAACGAAAACACAAAATACCCGTGCACCTAACATTCCTTGATTTTATTTTATGAATGGCTAATGTAAACGATTTGGGATATTGTGTTTACTTAAGAAATAAAAATCTGTTCGCGTTTATTGTCGGTGAATAAAACACGGGCAGGAGTTCGGATGCGGAAAAATTAAATCACGAGTGTGTAGCACGAGTGATTTAATTTTCCGCATCCGAACGAGTGTCCGTGTTTTATTCACCGACAATATACAAGAACAGAGTTTTTATTTCGATTCTAAATACGATAATATCCCGCACTATTAGACATGTACAACCAAAGCGAAGAGTGGAAAACGGAGAGTGGAAAGTGGGGAAACGACCAGGGGTTTTCTCATTACTGGCCAATAGCTTGTATAAAATTATAATAATGTAAACTGCGTTCAATTTGTTGTGCACGTTCTAAAAATAAGATATTCTTCTAAGCCACTTGTAATATAATACGTACGCACATGGCTGTCACACCAAGCTGACGAAATACTTAGTAGTAATCAATTAGAATGCTGTAAACCCATCATGCAGGCACAAGCTCATGATATACCTTGACAGATATTAATGATGATCGTGATGAGGATTGAAGTAATTAGATTTAATGACGTACGGTGCGTTTATATGACGCACGGAAAGAATCCCTTATAAACTCGGAAAGAAACTAGACAAGATGCAGAGTTCTGTCCACGGACTAGCTTACCACTCGGCGGATGCCGCAGTGTGGATATTATGTTACGAGAACTAATGACACTTATGAACATATTGCTTAAAGAACTACCTTGAATGTTTCGTGAGAACTTACATGCTTTTGTGTTATAGCTATCTAGACTATTTATATTTGGTGATTTGGAAGTTAATAAAATACCTAGAACTTATACGAGTATTCGGACTTATATTTCATACTTTGAAATACTATAGACTATATAGTTTATAATAGACTTGTGTTTGTTTACAACAGTACATCACTCAACTGTTGAATACCAGTACAGCACAACACTACACACTGAACATATTTTTAGAAAACGATGAAGCATGTAGCTTTGATATTTTGCAATGGACATCCGTATGTACCCCCTATCCGTTTAGCCTTTGATATCGTAATCAAACAGTGTCAATACTATACGGTCTGTTGCGCATATCTAGTAGTTGGTTCGGTAGCCACTGTAACATAAGTTCCTTTTAAGTAAATGCATACAGTAGTCATGATATCCTACAAAATCAGAGAGGCTGTGTACATTTTTGTAAGTATAGGATAGAACACGAGTAAGTGTTGGGTATGAAAACTAAATCGAGTTTGCGAGATTTAATGTTTTCATACCCAACACTTACGAGAGATCTATCTGTCTTAGACCACAGCTAAAAATGTTAGTTTCTCAGATACAATTTGCACAACAATCAACTACTTAATACTATGATTAATACTTAGTAAACACAATATCCCCAAATCGTTTACATTAGCCATTCATAAAATAAAATCAAGGAATGTTTGGTGCAGGGGTATTTTGTGTTTTCGTTGGTAACATTCCATTGGTCAACTTTCTTTCTGTATCGTACATATTTTAAAGCAAGTGTACATGCATGTGCTTTTAAAAACAAGTAGTGGAATTTGATTTACTTGATGAAACTACTACATCGATGACTTAGAAAAAGAAGGTCCTACTACTTACGACCTTATAAGACTCATGCATATTTGAAATCTGCTTCACAATGCGCTTCTTATGAGCCTATTTTCATGAAAATCTAAAATTGTCACTTGTTTTCCTATAGTTAAAGAGTAAATTACAGACAGTTTTCTCTTGCATGCATGATATTTTCGATTTTGTAGTTACGACCTTCTCATTCTAAGCCAACGACATGTATAGTTCAATTTTGAACCCTGAGCCATGACCTTTTCTAAAGACGAGTCTATTTGGGCGAGTAACCCGTGATTTATTGATTTCAATAGTCATGGTTTAAAGATATGACTTACTAATATGTGTAATTTATCAATTGGCAATTTAGCGCAGTTAGTCAATGCCGCAACAAGCTTTATCGGCAAATTTATTAAACTTTAAAAGTGCAGTCACAGCTCAACGCTCGAAATCGAACTATAGTATGTTTTTGGAGTTTGAGGACGTAACCGCGGTTACGCAAATCAAGCATCTTCAAACCTGAGACCTTTTAGTCAAAGATCTGAATAAAAATCAAAGGTTTAAGGAAGTGCAACCGCATTCAGGACAGCGTCTGTCGAAAGATACCAGAAAGCAACATTCTTGGACATGTTCAGCATACGAGCAATATGTACAATGACGCAATTCTAAGATATTACCAAGACTACATTTTCATCATTTAAATATACAGTTTTGACGAACAAGCAATAATGGCACGCAGTGGACATAGAAGCACTGCTGTGTATTATTATAAACAACCGTTAGAGGCACTGCAGTGTAACTTATCATCCAAACTACAAACGCCATTAAAGACGCCTCCATCGCCCCAGTCTACAGCTGGACTAGTCGTCTCGGCAACGGTTATCAAGGCCGAGTCTGCTGGCATGCCAGACCCAAATGCTATTGTGATAGAAGTACCTGGCTGTATATCTGCTATTATAGTTTTTCAAAGTAAAATCACCAGTCAAAACATTTGTGTTAGCAGCAGTAAAATGTAAAAATGTTATTTCAATGAATTTTTTTTTTCATTTTTGGCATACCGATTTTGTAAAAGAGCAGAAAGTTCATTAATTAACAATGATTTAATTATTTTTTTAGATATACTTAACTGCTTTAATAGTATTTAAGTGCATGTATATGTTTTATAATCGATACTTATGTAATTCTTACTGCTTCAGCAATAGATTATTCTGTATTTTATTGATACTTTACTCTTAGTTACACAAACTATAGATATAAAGTAACATAACAATTTTAAGTCATTGAAAACGCCGCTTCATCCTCTTTAAACTCTATGTTTGATGTTTGTATTGGATATATGCATGTATAGTGATTGTTAATGCTTAACTTCACTGTTACAATCACACTTGTCGATGGATTGTGTTTACAATAAAGCTATAAATTCCTGACTTGATGAATTATTTTGCTTGGCCTTAATAGTATTGGATAAATCACTGTAAGTTTATATACAACACTTTTTCTATATACCACAGAAAAGTGTTGTATAAAAAAATTTATGGGATTTATTCAACACTTTTTCTGCTCGTTGATTGGTCAGTTACAGTAAGCTGTGGTCTAATTGTTATTGCTATCATAATATTTCTCCATCTTTCAGGGTCCATCTTTTAATTTCAATCGTAAGTATAAGTGTAACTCGATAGTACGCTTATGTTAAAGAAATACTCTCTAAAACTATTGGTTTTAAAGCACAGGAGATGTCAATAAGTGTACCATGCGTTGCACGAAATTCTCGAACCGCGTTCACGGATAACCGCTTTTTGGCAAGCATGGGGCAGAATACAGGTATACTATTTTAAGGTGATTCGCTAGTGCTGGGGTTTACTGTACAAGGTATATCAAACCTCTCATATTTGTGAAGAACATATTTTCGACAATCATTTTGGGAAACACCAACCGTGGAAGTAACACAATGAATTAGCGTTTTACATCCGTTGTTTACAGCCTCGGATTTCGCGATATTTTTAAAGCGTGTATTAGTAAAGATACTTACAGTTTGAACTTGTTTATACATGTGTCTTCTTCAGAAATAAATGCAAAAAAACTTCCACCAAGATACTTGAAAATCAACTATAATCTTCTTTGCACTATTTGATATCGGTTTGCAGACGTTCTCAAAGCGCTTGCCAAGTAATTGTGAATTTTTAACTACTGTCCATTTCAAAAGTGGTGAATCACCTTAAACGGATGTAATCTTGTTTTACGAGATATGTTCAGGCAATTCAACTTTAAATAAATGTGTATCATCCTCTTAGATAATGCATACACAACTGCATTAAAGTTTATGCATTTAATTAAATGTTTACATGTAAAATAGTTGTACATGATGTTTTTTTGGTTAAATCATATCTTTGAATAGAACTTTAAACAATTGAATACATGGCAATGTGCTACATGTACATGAATATCTTAATAATTTAATATTATATGATATTATGTTCTATGTCCCGGCATCTGCTGATGCTGGAGACACATAGCAATGTACCAGCCCGTCCGTTACAAAATGTTGAAACTCAATCTGTTTATATATTTCAATTGCTGTTGCTATATATAACATACTGTGAAAATGGAATTTTGTGAAATTTCAGATATGGCAATCACTGTTTTTTACGGGCCTATTTATAGCGAATTCTGGAAACTGGACTTTCGTCATCAATAACATGGGGGAGAGTGGCATATATGATATACAACAACTACTGAAAAAATGTGAAGGCATTCTATAGAGTCTCAGCAACAGAGAAGTTGCAGGTTCATTTTCCTTTAGCGACACTGAGTGATTCAATTATTTAGAATGAATAAACTTTTGAAACCATCCCGACAGTTTTTCTCCATTTTCCACTTTCTTTCTGCACTTTCCACTTTGGTTGTACATGTCTATTTAACTGCGCGCATTCCATTTTCACCCATTTGACATTGAACCTAATTCCACGCTGAAATTGAGTTTGCGAGATTTTATGTTTTCATACCCAACACTTACGAGAGATCTATCATATACATATTCAAGCCTCAAAAGGATTATAACGGCAAAACTTTATTTGTACCTACAGATTAGCGGAGATCCGGAATAGGTCTATTTAATGAAATTGACAATGTGTAGTTGTATTTCACGCTGTTTCACCATTTTCTCGTGCAATTCGTTAAAATGTTATTTTAAAAGTAGAACGAGTGATGTTCAATGAACCGTGTAATTTGAATATTGGATTACGTTGTGTGTTGACAATCAACGGAACACACAAAATGGTAAGAAATATTCACAAACAAAAAAGTTATTAGGAATTAAAAACTGCACAGTTATAAGTGACTCCAAGTGAAGACGCCCAGCAGGGATGATGAATCATGTTTACAGTGTGTCTGCATGCGTCAAGGTAAAATCATATTGTTTATGAAATTGCATAACTGCACCCAAACAATAAACTTGTGATTGTATTAAAGTTAAAACCTTAAATGAACGTTGTAATTTTTACTGTGTGTGATATGTAACCGCACTTTGTCACCAGACAATTTCGGCGAGTTCTTTGAAATAATATTTCGTGAGTTTGTATACATGTACGTTCAGAAATTTGTCGTATATCAGTAAGTGCCACAATGGGGAACAGCAAAATCCTTTTGTTGGCATGTTTTGAGTGGGGAACGATTATTTATGATAGGTTGCTTACTTTAAGGGTTCGATTCTCTCCGGAGCATTCATTTTACATTCCTCTGAATATTACATTTGCGACAGCCGAGTATATGTGTTGAGACGTTGGCAAATACCGTCTGGTGAACTGGTATAGCACATGTCTGTATAATTATACTTTGACCGCAAGTATCAAGTTAAACTGTCTATAAGCACCACATATGGAACAGCAAAGGATTTATACATAATAGTTGATTTAATTTTTTATTGACGGGTGGTCCTTTTTAAGGATGGGTTATAACAAAGGGCTTGGCTTGATGTTTTGTCTATCGACAATGTTTTATTTTCAATGAATGACTGCTGTTGTGACAGTGAATGAGCATACAGTTTGACCAGGGATACCTGACAGTGACGTCATGTTGCGTTTATAATTATATATCGTCTGTAAAAATATGTGGATTATCAGTATATTTCTTAACCTATAATCTGAATGAAATCGTGGCCTAGAGGATAACCATGCCGTATTAGTAATTAAAACTTGCCGAGTTCGAACCCTGTCAGCGGAACCTTTTATGCCAATTTTTATTTACTTTTATTCAATCGCATACAAAGTATGTGTACAGAATGCTGCTTGAGTAAAAATACCTTTCTCATTTTACTCATCTGCATATGGCTTAATTTAATACATAAGAACTCGTTTTAAATTATAGTAGGGAGTCTTTGAAAAATGTTTAAATAAGGCAAAACATTTATTTTCCAAATAGATAGCTTATCAAATCATCCAAGTGTATACGTTTTTCGTATATCATACAAAAAACAAAAGTTATACTTAAATGGCTATCACAATCTTTGAACTTTGATCGCCTGAGTGAGAGTCAACAAACACATCAACACAACCATGCATCGCTTGAAATATATGAATTGGTTAGGACATTCTTCTATATAGTATGATGCCCAATCTTTTTAGGGATATACTCTGGTTATTTATAGATTGTTTCCTAATGACGTCACTGTCAAGAATCGTTGGTCGGATTGTACCTGTAAATCCATTCAGGTGCTAACACACAGTAAGTTTAGGTGTATAAGTCGACGATGTACATTTTATCTCATGCACATCATGCCCATACATTTCCCTCATACCACTTGGTAACAATGAAGGTGTCTGTAGCGCCATGAAATATCGCAATGCCGTGAAATGTCGTAACTGACGTAAAACGTCGCAGGGTTACCGCGAAATGTCGCAATCAACGCAAAACGTCGCAATCATCCTACCCTGAAATGTCGCAGCGCTGACGCAAAACGTCGCAAAAAATCGACTACCGGGAAACGTCGCAACCTTAACGCAAAATGTCGCACTTAGTAATGTAACAGATCCTTGTATATGGTGACTCAGTCTGTGGGACTTGAGTGCGATTACATACACTGCAACGATATAATTGTGGTGTTGTATTTGTTGTATTTATTGTGCTGGTCCTCAATGTGGTCGTATAGTGGTAGTATTCAACAAGTATAATATAAGTAAATAAATGACTAACTCTACATAAATAACGACACCAAGTTACATGAACAGTATTTAATTAGGTCCTTAGATTTTATAACATTATAAGGCAAATGAATAACATACAATTATTTTACAGTTTCAACTCAATATTTTAGTTATTAAACGATAAATAAGCCTGAATTAAATGGGTTATATATACGACTAGTTTGCTGGGATTTAGCGGAAGTTCAAAAATCGCATTCCCTTAGACGTATCTAAAGCATCCCACTACCATGATCAAAGCGTATGCAAAAGTTTAAAATTGATGCGGTAGTACATTTTCATGCCTTAAAATCGATCTTATCAAAACTATTTAATATTTTAAAACCGCATCCCGAACAATGTAGAAGAAGGTTCTTTTGCGTTTATTTCTTAAGGGTATTGATTAGCAAATACAGAAGAAACAACCCTTAAACTGCTCACATATGTAATAATAAACATTTATTAAACGCGTATTATCGCGAAAACTATAGGCAACGGACGCAAAACGTTGATTCGCTTTGTAACCTCCGCTGATTTAAGCATTTCTGAAATCACTATGAGTTCAATTTAAAAAATCTAGCCGAGCAATCGTCATGAAATTTGCTATGAAACTTTTATAATTGTTACTTGACGAGTTGCACATACGAAAACCGTATGTTGTTCAACGATTTTTCACGTTAAACATTTTTTTAAAAGATACATATTTTAAAATAGTATTTAAAAATACAAATAATTTACAAAATTCACAATAAACTTCACTGTATGATTCCTCATATGCGTAATTTCATGTGTGCCAAGTTTAATGCTTTTTGAACCAAAACTTTTTCGGTAAAATGCATTTTTTAGTTTTTAAGGGGTTGTCCCCTAAATCTAAGAATATCTTAAAAACTAGCCGAGCAAAATTGTTGGGAATTTTCCAAATGATTGGCATTAATCTGATCTTCATAAAAATAACAGGTTTTATATACCTTGTACAGAAAAATTCAACAGAAGTTCGTTCCAATGAATTATTCTTTGGAAGAATTAGGTGTGAAGCCTAAGCTTCGTTGGCAACTACTGACCTGACAGCCAGCTAACCAGTGCAATGAGTAGAGTAGGAAACTGGTCTTATATAGCAATACAATGGGTTGAAAGGTGAGACAAATCACTTCAACCAATGAAATATAAATGTAGTGATTATAAATGCTTCAGTGCTTTGTCTACCTTTACCCAATGATACATGTAGTATACAAAATCAATAAGCTTATAGTACAGGACAACTCAGTCCTACTACAGTAAGATCATTCAACCCATCTTTGTTTTAAAGTTACATTTATGACACCATAGCAACCAATGTACGTCGCTAGCAACCACCCCAAATTCATAGAAAAAAATCGACTACCGCGAAACGTCGCAACCCTAACGCAAAATGTCGCACTTAGTAAGATCATTCAGTTTCCAACCTTACCAACCCAACATTGTATTAAAGTAACATTTATGACACCATAGCAACCAATGTACGTCGCTAGCAACCACTCCAAATTTCATTGAAACACCTCTATATCCATGACAATCACCCTCAACTGCAAAGCAACCACCCTTCGTCCATAACTACAAAACAAAGTCCCTTAGCAACCATACGTATAGTCCTAGCAACTAGTCCAATGCCTAGAAAACCATTTAAAATCTAAAACAACCGTTAGAAGTCCATATGCGATAATTCTTTTATCACTAGTGCATTGTAAACACTGTAAAGACCTCGCCGTATTATGTTTTGCCATATGTCTTCTTCTTCAAATGTTATATTATCTTCCAATTATATAACGTTCATTACTTCTTAACATATGAAGGGGCACTGGGTTCCACCCTTACATGGGTGTAAGTGGTTCGAAAGGCTTTTGTAATAGGGGTCGGGTATCTAACGTTTAAATGGAATGGACGGGCAGTGAGGAGAGGAGAGGTATATATACACTACCCAAAAGTGCTAACCCGCCACTCATATATTTCAGTCCTGTCGTGTCAAAAATTTATATATTCATATGAAATTTCATATACCAACTAATAATAATAGTAATAGTAATTGTAATTGTAATAATAATAAAAATGATAATCATTGGAACACAATTCGTAGGTGTCAATATTTCATTTTTTAAAAAACCTGTTTGCTAATGCATTTATTAACATGAAAATTCACATACATACGTATAAAGGTGCAATAAGGCCAATTATGTGATGAATTTAACGTTCGTGCCAGATTATTAGTGGCTGTGTTTATACTAAATCAAAGACATACATGCGTGCGTTCCAATTTGATAACAGCCAGATGTTTATTACAAAATGTTCACTCACAGTAATTCCGCCAGACATTTAGATAGAATATTATGCCAACAAATATAGAGAATTCTGAAACTATAACATAATTATTTAGACATCTACTTGCCTTCTAATCCAGACATGATGATTATTTAGATTCTTAAATTTGACAGCAACAATCTGCAATAAACTAGACGGTCAAATGGCTTTAAATCACCACCTCAGTCTCCATGAGAGGTACGAAAACAAATTTCGTAAAACTACTCATCAAGAACGATGCATAATATTTAACTTTATTGGAATTTCATCCGGGCAATCAAGCATAAAATTTGGCCTCTAGAGTATTCACAAGGTTTTTCGATGATTCGACCCGGTGACCTAGTTTTCAACCCCTGACGACCCATCTTCCAATTTGACCTAAAATTTATCCATTATATCAGTTTGATAAAGTGTGCCCCTATAGTGTTCAGAAGGTTTACCTAGTTTCTAGCCCATGATGATCCAGTTTCAACCTATACCCAGATATCATGCAGACAATCATTCTGACTAAGCATCACTAAGATTATGCTTAGAATGTGGCCTCTGTAGCATTTACAAGGTGTATATATAATTTAAACCGGTGACCTTGGTATTGAAACAAGATGCTCTAGTTTCGATCATGACCCAGATTTCGTACAGATAATGAGTCTGACCTAGTATCACTTAAATCCAGCTGAAATTGTGGCCAAAACAAGGTTTTCTCATTATATGACTCCATTATCTAGTTTTAAACCACAAACTTGACCCAGATTTGATTTATGTGAACATTCTGACCGACTATCATTTAGATGAGGATAAATATGATAATAGTCTCATCATACACGTCATAGACATTGTGATTGAAGAGGAATAACACATACTAGATAGCTGACCTACATTCGGGTGTCTTATTTTTCTTTCTTTTTTTACATGACAAACTAGCGTTTTCGTTCTCTATCTTTGGTATAATCTGAGTACTTCTATGTGCAGCCTTGCTTTTCATTTGTGTCTGTGAGTGACAACTAGGCCACATTTGTTTCTGTGAGTGACAACTAGGCCACATTTGTGTCTGTGAGTGACAACTAGGCCACATTTGTTTCTGTGAGTGACAACTAGGCCACATTTGTGTCTGTGAGTGACAACTAGGCCACATTGGAACGCAGTGCATTATAACGTAATATGCAGTTCTGTGCAGGTTTTGGGAACAAAACAATAATTACAGATAGTTGCCATTATCAAGGGTAGTTTAGACATGCACAAGAAAGGTTATTAACATTTAACACGATACGTGGACGTAACAACTGACTAAATACTACAATTATCACTTCCAAAATCATACAAACACATTTAACTTTGTGTGTTTATAACAAATGAAAACCAAACACATCGTTTGTATTTTAATTAATCCGATATAAAGCTGAACATTATTTCAAGTTTCCAGTCAAGCATGCAACTTTTATTGAACAGGAAAGTCGTGCAGATGATTCCACTATCGATATATTTATGGACCGATAATACACCTGTATTTTATTCAGAAATGTTCTTTTCGTGTGTCATTATTTTCTGAAGCCTTCACTTCAGCATTGACCAAGCATTCAATAAAAGTACTGATGATGTTGTACCCCTGGATAATATAATCAAAACTTATATATAAGATGAAATGTTTAGCAAATGACATTGTCTAATTAATCTTTTTTTGCCATACGAAGAACTGGAAATGAAAATAAACTCTTGTGAGACACAAATCACAGTGGGACATCATGACTTAGAGGAAGGTAAAGCTTTCACACATATCTGGTGAACCATTTCTTCAGCTAAGTTAATGGTATATCAAAACTAAGTAATGTAAACTCCCAAATGTTGACCCTGTTTTCGACATCAAACTGAATATCATTGACAACAACAATCAAAATTGACCGCAGTAATATGTAATCCATCCTACTCAACTTAGTCAGCCGAGCATAAGATATACACGTCGTTGCCAAAACTGATCACAAATAATGTTGATAAAAACAGTGACAAACCGAAATAAGGCAACTATTAAGGATGTAACGAGAAAGACAACGCCACACAAAATATGTGTCGCTTTAATGTACGTAGATCTAAGGTCAGAGATGAATAAGAGGTAGCTCCAAAGAAGCATTGAGAATATTTACAATAAGAGGTAGCTCCAAAGAAGCATTGAGAATATTTACAATAAGAGGTAGCTCCAAAGAAGCATTGAGAATATTAACAATAAGAGGTAGCTCCAAAGAAGCATTGAGAATATTTACAATGGGCAATTACGGAGACGGCATTTACTTTGATGGAAACAGAAAGTGTACAGGCTCAAACACAAAGTGTGCAGGCTCAAACACAAAGTGTGCAGGCTCAAACACAAAGTGTGCAGGCTCAAACACAAAGTGTGCAGGCTCAAACAGAAAGTGTGCAGGCTCAAACAGAAAGTGTGCAGGCTCAAACACAAAGTGTGCAGGCTCAAACAGAAAGTGTGCATGCTCGAACAGAAAGTGTGCAGGCTCAAACAAAATGGAACACAAATCTTACATCAGCCTTATGTACCGAATAACACCGTAACGTAGAACATTAAATAAGTCAAATTACTGGTTCTGATGTTGCAATATTGATCAATTCTACAACGTGATCTTATTCATAATTAATTAGAGAGCTATGCAATAGACAGACTTTTTTCTACGAACAAACAACCAATACAATGAAATATTCTATAACCATAGTGTTGGTGTTCTTTAATAAAATACTCGTTCGATGGGAATAATTTAAAAACGAACTTCTGTGAGAGAACCAATTTACGTATTCCTAATAAGGCATTAGTATTTTGTCTTCATTTGGGATACAAAACCCTGAGGCCTTCTCGTTAGTGATATAATGTATTCTAAACCAAATATTTGCCGTAGGGTGATTACTTGGATCAGAGTTTTATGGATGCTTGTATTCTTACAAGATTGAACACGTCGTACAGAATATCACGATTGTCTCAAAGTGTCGGACCTGTGAGGGTTATTGTGTTAACCACATAATTAGTATAGTTTTTTTGGTTGCTAACACATGACAGTACAATACTGCAAGACGCAAACAAAGGCTTTTTATTATAAAATTGGCTACATAATCAAATGTGTCGATGCATTGTGCCAAATCAACAAACTGAATAGGTGAATGTCACGAGTAATCAACATTGACTTTAAAAAGGAAAGTTATGTATCACGTATTAAGTCAGCACATCACGTTTCTTTATTCTCGTCGATTTCAATTACAGTGTGTTTTTGTAAGCCGACAAGTCACCGCTAAAGTAAAGTTTACGTATGTGATTTCGACGTGGTTGTAATTCAAATTAAATATTGACAAATTGGAATTGGCAGGAAAATAAAATAAATTGAGAATGCAGAGTTCCTTTCCTGTTCTTGGAACCTTGTATAATTATTTGATTTGATTTTGTTATCCCCTTCCTCATTGAGATGGGCTTTAACTATATCACTATGTTGTCATCGTACCGGGAGGTAAATCCGTTTACGCCTCACACTGGCTTTGTTAATTCCGCTGAACGAGCAATTTATCTGCGTATCCTCATCATTATCGACACTGGATGTACACATCACATCTGACGGAAACCAATAACCAGAAACAACAATAATGACGTGTGATTGAGAAGAAGTATGGTCATGTACGTATATACAATATGACAATTACGGCGTTTATGTATGTATATTGTACGAGCAAAGTGCAAGTTCCTAGGGACGGTATGTATTGGTTGAACCGTTTGAAGTCGGAACATAATGAAACAGAATGTAAATTATTCAGTTAGTAAGACATTGCATCAATGCAAGTGATAATATACAGGCGGTTGTTGTAGGTCGAATTGAAATACAAATACGATATCCAAAAATATATTCGTAATACTTATTTTAGTTCATACTTGTATTTTATTCACGATATTGACATATATATAAACACATGCCACACAACGTTTGAAATGTCCCAATATTACAAAAACTAGCACCGAGATGATAACGCAATGACGTCAAAGCTTGTAACAGCTTATATGATAATAAACAACTTAATGTAATCGTGTACATACAAATGTTAAACTAGATTTTGACTTGCACAATGTCATGATGTGAATCTTTCCAATGTCATTAAATAACAGATAATACGAAATGATTTGCATTACTTGTTTCTTTCCTCATAAAATTCCCAGCGGAAGTTCTAAATACACGAGCGGGGATAGACTATTTGTTGATTCGGTCCCTAATCATGTGACCAGACACATTTAAAGAAACAAGTGCAAATTAGCGTGTACAATACGTGATATGCTAAGGAAAGCACTCTGTCAATGTATTCCCCAGTATAACATACTCACGTTACATAGTACATAATTGATGAATGTTTTATACGTTTTACTTCAGGGAGTTGATTATTCTATGTCTACATTATCCAGCCAACTACTAAGTATGTGCTACATTTTTCTTAAGACAATGAGTGTATGATATGCATATCCTTCATGAACATAAGTTATTATGATGTTATTGTTGAGGTGGTGGTAAAAGTTAAGTTTTTAACATTTATTTGTAAGTTCACTTCCTGGTCATTAGACGTTAAGTGTTTGGTTTGTACAATGGAGTGTGCACATTCGTTTAACCAAATCTATACAACATGTTTACCCCGTCCAGATTCAGTATCGACTAATACAGTATATGTATATGTCTGTATACACGAGTGACATAAACTTAGACATAAACTAGACCTGACCAAGACGTTATCAATCCGCGTCAATAGGTAAGGCGCGTAGTTACATGGTGCAGTTATTCCGGTTCTGACATTCGAAACAATAAGACGACAATAATACGACTACGGATTTCCGAAGATATTGTAACTCTTTATACCAGTTATATACAAAACTAAAAGAGGCTATTTTATTTCTAGCATATTAGTTACCCCTTAGGAATTTAATGAAATAAATGTACAAACACGACAAATCGTTTTAATATCTAAATAAAACGTGTATCAAACTAAGTCTGTATAATGACTAAAAATGTATGTTCAGTTTTTTAAATAATAAATCGTTGAAAGCCTTTTATTCAACAACAGGCAGCCACTAAACGGGAATTACTAAATCACGAAACGAGCACTTTCCTACGAAAAGGATGAGAACAAAGAATTCAAAAATATGATATTATCATTTGTTCTCTATTGTGCGATTTCCAAATTTTTTAAATATTGTTTTTTGAGAAACCCATATTTAGGTCAACGCAGAAGTTTTTTAGAAATATTGCGGAAAAACATTTTCTGTTTGATGATGTCACACTATGGGTGGTTTCTAAATTACTAAAAACTTAGGTATGTTCATGTTTGTAAACGTCAATTTTGGGTAAAACCTTACAATATATAAAAGCTAAGCATGACATTTGGAATCAGTAACCCATATCACCATTAACAGTTTTGATGGATCAAATATATCGTGATAGGTACTTGGGCCCATCAATAATTTCGTGAACTAGTTCCGCTGTTTTATAACGTTTTGACATATATAGCTTATTTATAGTTTGCATGGTCAACGATAATTTATTCTCCAATTTATTCAGCATGCAAAGTGATTGCTGTACTATTCGTATGAAAAATGAGCATCACATAATGAAAAATGAGCATCACATAATGACAAATGAGCATCGTATAATGACAAATGATCATCATATAATGAATAACGATCACCATATAATGAAAAATGGCCACCATATAATGACAAATGGACATCATATAATGACACATGGACATCATATAATGACAAATGGACATCATATTTTGGCAAACCATGGTCAAACTATTACACATGGACACGTTGTATTCAAATTAGTACATCAAATCACGATTACTAGTATATTACCATAATACAATAATCCTGCTGATGTTAAGGCAGCTATGACGTTCCATACACATACAACTTCAAATGTATGAGATCCTGTTATACCCTGATAATTCGCCGGTCCATAACATCAGTGTTGCTTCGGACACAAGTTAGGATCTGGATATATAACCGCATCAATCATATAACCTAGAATAGGCCATTAGCTACTTCGGGCCATTTCCAATTTCTCAAAATAGGCTACGTGGTTAGAAATGCAAGCCCCGAGAGGAGTTGGGTGCGTCGTAAACGGAAAATTTCGGAATTTGTCACGTGACGGATTGTAACACGTGAAACGGTTATTGGTCGCACAATGGAATAAATGCAAATTGTACACGTGATGTCGCTTTAAAAGGGACAAGAGCCTATTATATATAGAGTGTTAGGCTATCTATACTCGCAACATAAAATTACTATTCAACCAAAGATTTTTGACAGTGACGTCATTTTGTAAATACTATAAATAAGTTGGGTATACCCCCAAAAAGATTGATGATCATACTATATAGAAGTATGTCCATACTCATTCGTATATTTCAAGCAATAGATGGTTCTATGGTTCTGTGGTGTGTTTGTTGACTTCCACTCAAGCGATCTAAGTTCAAAGCTTGTGATAGCCATAAAACTATTACATTTTTTTTCTTTTATTATATACGAGAAATGTATACCCTTGGAAGCAAAGCATTTATTTCTTAAATAAATATCTTATCAAATCATCAAGGGTTTAGGCCTACATTACTCGTATATAAAAAAAGTGATGTAGTTTATGCATTGCTTGAAATATATGATAAGGTAAGGACATACTTCAAGATAGAATGACCATCGGTCATTTTGGGGATATACCCTTCTTATTTATAGATTGTTTACAAAATGACGTCACTGTCAAAAATCGTTGGTCAGATAGTAGTAAACGACGTAATTGGTTATTCGCATTTTGTTACTTGTAGTTTACGATATGAAAAATCATTTTCCAGGATGTCGTGAAAACCCTTCCAAAATGTAAACAAAAGCATGGATTTTGGGAATCGGTTGATTACAACTAGTCCAGATGAGGATTTTTTATTGCTGTTCTAAGTTGTCAAGATATTTAAGGTTTCAAAACCGTTTGATGCCACTCTGGTATCATTGGGAAACTTTTTTATTGGGGGTTCAAGATGTCCTCCAAAATGGCGATTTTAACAAATAAGTACAGCCTATAATTTCATATAACATTTGTATTACCATCAACATATCAGTACATGCATGTTTATATCGAAATGGAATAAACATGATTAATAAAGCAACTGTTTACATTAAATTAAATTCAATAAAAATAATAAAAATCGACATTTTATGTGTAATTTACATGACAATATGTGACCAAAATAATAAAATACAACAACACTCAGTATTAATTACTGTCTTATGTCTCTTTCTCGTTCTTGATAATTGACCTGACGCGATCATTGTTTTGTCTTTGCTGACATCTTTTTAAATTGGATATGTAATTTAACTTTTTACTTAAACTGTGATTTACGTTACCATATGTTACCAAACATAATATTATGTAATATAGGTTACCGTCAAAGTAATTTAGTAATTTTAGTCTGGAATACTATACACTTACTCATTCTGAATTCTAAGTGAAAGTATCGATGTTTTATTTTGATACATCTGATTTAAACACTTACAAAGAGTTATTGTAAAATGATTTCTGACTTATTAAAATAGTGATTTTCGTAACATAATGCTGTAACTCCACTGTTCGCTGTATAATCAAGATGTATCAGTCAAGATTGTCAACATTTTAAAATTTACAACGACTATAATTACAGTACGTAATATTTGTAAACAAAGAACATACGTTTTTATTACAGATATACATATTTACATCAGATTTGACACAAACCACCACGTTTGACCTAGCTATTTGAATCAATATATGTGTGAACCTCTAAAACTGTAATAATACTTGCAAGGGAAAATCCCCGGAGAATCACTACATTCGACTAGGTAATTTCAAGCATGTAGCCCTTTACCTACACCGTAGGTTCAGGATTATTACAAGCAATATAACCATATGTGCACAAAATAAAGTGCCATATATTTGAGCACGGTTACATGTACAATGGCCAGTCAGACAGGGGTGCACTGTCACAACTACACTTGATCAGCTCAAGAATTCCTGGTAGAACCATAGTAACATTGTCATATTAAAATGACTTTGTTGAACCATCATTTTCGCCCCTATATGGGTCTATCCTGAGGACTTGGTTCTAATACACCTTTCCATATACCTGATTGCAGGTGTGTCCGCTTTACAGTCTGTCGAAATGCATCAAAGGCGCGATAGAAGATCCCTCCTACCTTTGATCCCCAAAGACTATGTTCCTCCCCATATGATCCCTTATCATAAGCATGTTTGTGCTATCTTTGATAACTGTATCAAAATTGACTTGAGAATAGCATAGCATGGTAAACAGAGCAGAACCTGGCTGTAATACATTGATACCAATAACTGTAGCTTTACCTATCCCTGAATTTGAAGCTGTGGTGCATCACCATAACTAGAAGATCTCGACTTATGACTGCATTCTGTAATGCTGTTTCTCTGATGTCAACTGAAGCACGATCTTTGACTAGGGATTCAATGATAGCATTCTTATACAAAGTAACTACAAGGAGGTGATGCAGTATATAGAGGTAGAATGATTTAGAGGCAATGTAATCTGTATGTCTGCCTCGTTGTGAGATGTTTTGAGATCTTTGCATAGTATCTGAATGTTCTTGTTCAATTCAATGGGTATATGGTTTGGCCCATTCAACTAAATCATGATGTATTGCTTTTTGACAGTGTACTTCTAATTCTTTAACAATAAATTATTTCTTGTCGCCATCTACAGTCATGGTTGCTTTTTCATTTGGTAGTTGCATGATCATGGACAACTGGTTAATTGGCCTATGTGTTTATTTCGCCTTATTACCAGGTGTCGCTCCCCAGTGAAAGACCGTGCTTTAGGTTAGGTTGGGACACAACAACTTCCCATTTAGAAATAGGTATAGCCACTACTTTGGCACTACGTTCAGGTTCTGCACTGTTAACCATGCCTGACAACCATACTTTCTATTTCGATACAACAGCAAGGGGTTCAACCGTCCACCAGCGTGTTTGGGGAACAACGGTAGGGAAGTCGTCAGCTATTAGTCCAAGAATTGCAAACTTACACCTACATATGAGGCATTTACACAGACTGTTAAGCGGACACACCTACATACTAGTAGGTATGTGGAAAAGCACATTAGAACCAGGTCCCAACGGATGAAGAGATGCAAAAAGGTAGAAGCAACAGAGTCATTTTGTTACTATGAAGAATGACCTGAAGAGAGTGTGGTAGAGCGTTTGCTTAGAGTGCAGGAGGTCTGCCGCATCATACCAAAGACGAAATAAAAAAGGTTCTTGTAAAATATTATCTTGTTAGGCGCTGAGCATTAAAGGAAATCTGGCTACTATTATCTCATACCCTCGTGGCGATAGACAATATCAGGAATGATGTGTCGAGAGTAGCTGATAAGTTAGAAAACGTGCTTCACATTCGACATAAAATAAGTAAGAATCGTACGTTTTAGTGATTATAGCTTGAAAGTATTGTAACGCCCGCGCTGGTGGTACTCTAAAACACCGGTGGTGCTACATCTGCAATCACTAAATGATATGCTCGAATAAGACGAAAACTGTTAAATACAATGGTAGCGTGTATCACAGACTGGAGGAGGCTAACCTGTTAATGACCAGGAGAGCGTCAACCAACTGTGCAACGAAATAAAGTATATAGACCTAGGTCTAACTGAGACTCAGACCAATAACACAGGTCGAAAACTGGTTTATACACTGGAGACGTGTATCACAGCTTGGAGGAGGCTACCTGATAACACAGACCAGGTTGCGTCAACCAACTGCACGCGTGACAATTGCCAAGATCAAGATAAAAAGCAAAAATGTAAAAGACAACAGACAACATTCCTTTCGGCTTCACGTGAATTTATTAGGTAAAAGGGCTTAACAAAGACACAAGAGGGATATCAGACCAAATACTTAATCATCTAAAGTCTAAATAACGGTAAAACTAGCTCGAAGCCAGAGCAGACGACAGACAGTTAAAATTCGACTCAAGTTACTAAACCGCCAAATGTCAAATAACGTTACCGATACTGGCCTCAATAAAGTCTAAAACAATTATCGAATAAAAGCAATTCAGGTTTAAAGTTGAAAGAAAAGTTACCAGACAATGCCTAACAAAGATAAATGAAGAGCGACAGAAGCACGTCTGACCAGCTCTGGGGATAGTGGCAATGTGTCGAACGCTCATTAAATTTCTGGTATGCTAATTAGGTTGTGGTATGCAAATGAGCTTTTGGTATGTACCGGGGTATATAAACGGACACCAAAGGTGCACTTGATATTGGAGCCGCACGAACGACTGGAATCTAATTAGCAATACCAATATTCCTAAAATATATAAACATTAATTTCCACATGAATTATACCAGCAACTTTCCATCTAGAATAATAAATAAAACTTGACCTGAATTTGAAGGTTAGAGATTACATTTAACAGGAAGTTGACAACCAAAAACAACATGGCGGACGGAAGTGACACTTTTTCCAAAATGCTGCGAACATTATCCACAATTATACAAAACAGCAATGATCTAGCATGTAATTATTGAGGTAAATAGTTAAATCTACTAAATATCTAAGTATATCTATAGTATCATGGCATGACATCATAAAAAAAAGACAATAGCACTCTCCAAACACTAAAATTGTACATGTAGATCATGTTCTAAAAATAGAACAACAACATTGAGGCCTAAAATAGCCTTACTGAGGCATGTTTCAATGATCTGAGGGTTAAAGTAGACTAATATATTCATGTTCTAATGACCTGAGGCCATGCCTCACAGTATTATAATTATAATTTTAAGAAGTCCCAGGCAGTATATGTATATACTGGTATATATGTGGGGAAATAAATAGGTTTAAACTAAACATGTATGTGGAATAGAAACATGTGTTGATTGTTTACAAATATTACTTCCTATGTGTATAAGAAGTTCAGTTATACATCTAGTTTGTCATTAACATGATGTCGTTGTTACTTTTAAAATTTTGACAATCTTGATAGATACATCTTGATTATACAATGAATAGTGGAGTTTTGTATTATGTCACGTAAATCACCATTTCAAAAAGAAATCATTTTACAACAATGCTTTCTGATAGTTAAAAATCGACTAACCAAAATAAAACATCGATGATATCAGAACTCAGAATGAGTAAGTGTATAGTATTCCAGACTAAATTACTAAAAAAACTTCGATGGTAACATATATTACATTATAACATGTTTCTTATTTGGTAACATATGGAAACGTAAATCAGTTTGGGTAAGAAGTTAAAGTGCATGTCCAATTTAAAAAGATCCTACCAAGATGCGACATTGATCATATCAGCTTGATAATCCGGAACGAATAGGAGACATGATATTTCATTATTTGTATGTAAACAATTTAATGGTGACGAATATTACACATACTGTTCTAGAAACAACGATGTCTTGTACAGTGTTTTGATATTGAATATCACTTTCAATGCCTTAAAATCTACTCGATTGTAAAGTTCATGCTTGATATGACATAAAACAGTAATTAATACTGAGTGTTATTTTGGTCACATATTGTCACGTAAATTACACATAAAATGTTGATTTTTATTATTTGTATTTAATTTAATTTAATGAATACAGCTCCTTTATTAATTATATTTATTCCATATCGATATAAACATGCACGTACTGATATTTTGATGGTAATACAAATGTTATATGAAGTATTTAATTGTTAAAATCGCCATTTTGGAGGCCATCTTTAAACCCCAATAAAAAAGGTCCCCAATTATGCCAGAGTGGCATCAAGCGGTTTTGAGACCTTCAATACCATGACAACTCAGAACAGCAATAAAAAAAACTTAATACTATATAGCAAGGTTTCAGTGACTCTCACCTAGACTAACGTTATTAAAAACATTGAGAACTTTTAGCTGTGATGGGTACAAAGCGCCTTGCAGTTTAAGATATCAAAACTATGGTGTCAGAACATTTTGCTAAATGAGAGTCTTTTTGGGGTTAAATTATGTACTTTTGAGAGTTGTTTATGTTTTTTACTAAAAATACTACAATACATCCATTTAGTGTCATGATCCAACAAATTAAATCTGTGTATTTTATTTCTTTTGTTGAAATTGGGCACCATATTTGTTTATTGTTTTGTCGTTAATGAGACGCCATTTGTATCGTCAGCTTTATTTCCATGCCTCTAGTTTTCATCATGCCATAGCATGTCACTAAGTTGGACAATTTTGAAAATGTATAACCTTTTGGAAACCTTACTCTACACAATCCTACCAAAAAGTGAAGATGTGAAATTTTTACATCAGGTTTGAAATCCCACAGCAAAGCTCATATTCTTATGCATATTAAATAAAAAGTTTAATGCTCTATTTTGTTCTTTGTCAACTTCAAATAATGATGTAATACATAAATTTACATCAAAATCATATTTCAAAACATGTATTCTTTATCCCATGTTCGTCCTTTTCGTAGGAATACTTCGTGCTTTATTCATATCCAGTAAAATCTAAACTTCTGGCGACTCCGTCGACTCTTTATGGATTTTTTTATAATTTTTTCGACAAAAAGCTGGGAGTTATTGCTGATATACTGAGTAGATTTACCAGTAAGTAAATGTGTAGTCGTAATATCTTGAAGCGTCTTACATATGTAGTCTGTAGTATCAGTAACACACGAGTTGTGCTACTCCGTGTTCCGTTCAATATAAAACAAACATTCAATTAATTATCTGGGTTGTATAGTTTTACTTCTACCAAATTATTTAAATGTGTCTTATTGTCTTCGTCTAATTACTTTTGCAGAATATTTAAAGATACTTTCAACACGTTCGCGTGAAAATGTAATTACAAAAGATCCTTCGTCGTAAAATACCCAGTTTGTGATAATTTAATTTGTGACGTCCAAAACATAATGTCACTAATCCCAGAACAATTAACTTTCTTTAAATTTATGTAACAGAGATAATAGTTTTAATAGAAATGGTCGGTGAGTTTCACTTCCCCAAGCATGCACATAATGACTAGCTCAAAACATATTTATTTAAAAACGCGACACTGGGATAAGTCTTTTTGTACCAGAACTTTGATATCATATATTTTTTTATCATACATGGGTTTGAACGTCAATGCAATGCCGACATTTCGATACCCAAATATTTGGTATCGGATATGTAATAATGGAATTATTATATGAATAGGACATTAGCTCAGAAAATGAAAGTCACAGGTTTATTGAGAAAATTGGATCAACGCTCAATATGATCGACCTGTCTTGATGCCGAATATTTTTTGTGGGAAAAGCGAACTAAATCATGTTACCACAATTTCAACGGTAAAATTGGTAAAGCAGATGTTTTATCCCACGATGACAATATCGCTGTCACACAATGAAGTAATGAAACTGCATTATTTTATTTAATACTGGTCGGATTTTTATAATCATGATACCAAAATGTCGACATTTAGTTCACATTTAAAATGATGCATGATAATATAAGAAATACTGTTTTGTTTTCCATGAAAAATCCACATAACCCAACTGTCGCGTTTTTAAATCCGTTAAGTATACTGAGTACGTCTAGAAACGCAACACTGGGGTTACCGTCAACACTTTTTTAACTCTTTTTATGTTTGACAACCAATTGATGATATTTTATTCCATGAACAATTCAAATGTAACATTGTATTTAAAAAGTGCAATCGATGCGATTAAACGGTGCTTGTGTAAAATATGCGGCTAAAAAGTAAAGACACACAAAGTGGTAAAATTCTTTTTTTTTTCAGAATCGTTGTTCTAAGTGAAAAATAATTGTTTAATTATGGATTGATTACATATTCATGGCGTCCAACAAGTCGTTTAGAGGTGCATGCGAGCTTTGCCTAGAGATCGATGGTGCATGTGGAGTTACTGGTCCTGTCGGAAAGTTGTTTCACATTGATGACCTAGACGCGGGTGGTTGTTAACGGTGACGAAGTGCTTGTAGAATATCTCCAGTTGAAACATTTACGGTTCACGATAATTTAGCCGAAGTGAAACCTCACATTTGACTTCACCGTCATATGCATCCGAATCGTCGGATTTCGCCGATGTTCGGACTATCCTGGCATTTTTATTCAGAAGCCTAGAACTTTTCCTTTGTGATTAAGCTTTCCATTGGCAAACATTACAAAGGATTCGAAGAAATTTACACCAAAATATATTATGCGTAAATGGGTCACGTGGTTTTTGTGCGTTTTTTTATTTTCTTGACGCACGGGGAGTTACATAACCCGATCGATAAAATGTGGACAATGGTCAAGTTTCTAGGCGATTATACAATCTTATTACGCGAATTCGAAAATGTTTCAACAATGTAAGGAAAAATCAAGGATAAAAACGTTGCGTTTCTATACGTACTGAGCATATATATGCCCCCTCGACACATGAGAGGTGAATTCTGGTATAATGAATGAAAATATGAGCATGCCCAACCTATCTAACCAAGCAAAATGCACTTTGTGGGTGTGACAGCAAACATCGATCTGTGGCACCCAGGAATAGACACTGCCCTCACACCATGGTAAAGCGAAACATGTAGGTCTTGCTCAGACATATTAACCAGTGGTCCAGATGGGGATCGAACCCGGGACCTCTCGACCTAAGTGCGCGCCCAACGTCTAGGCCACCGCTCCCCACAGCTAACACAGCAGATGCAGTTGACTTCCAAAAAATAGCTAGTTATACTTTAGTGATGTTGAAAGATTGTGATAATATTTAAGATATAATCATGTATATAAAATGTCTTTTTTCCTAGCCGATTTCTTTATCTATTATCACAGCTTTTTGGTATACACATTAATTTTATACATAACATTCACAAACGTATTTACAATGTGGCATTTGAAGTACATGTTTTTATAATACAGCATAAACAAACATCAATGAAAACATTACATGTATAAAAAACACACATGACAAACACTCAGTAAATTATAATTACATTTCAATATTTCGATGTCTGTACGCACATATGCATTATTTAGGGACTGTTCAAGGTACGTTCAAATGGGAGTTGCACGACGGTTAAATTTTCATGCACCGATAATGTGTCATCTAGAGACACACTAGCAGCACCCTGACACCGTTTACAACCACCTATGCTCAGGTCACTCATAGGAAACAACGACAAGACCAGTAACTTCGCATGTACTATCTCCAGGCAAAGTTCACCTCTGATTCATACACTGCTAAACAACTTGGTAGACGTCATGCGTATGTTATCAATCAATAAGTAATCAAAATTTGACCACAAAGAACAACGATTCTGAAAAAAAGGATTAAAACAAATTTGTGTTTCGCTACTTTTTAGCCGCACTATACACCCAAGCAGCACTGTTCAATCGCATTGGTATCACTATATTAATAAAGGTTACATGTGTATTGTTAAAGAAGTAAATGCAGTTTGGTTGCCAATCATAAAAAGTTTAAAATAAGTTTGCAGTTGCGTTTCTATATGTACTCAGTATATAATGTACCTTCGGCTTTTTAAGATAAACCAAAAAATACTAGTACCTGAGATATAGCCAGGCCATATTTGACATTGAGCTGGATCGGTCCGGATACAGCATGTCTCAAACAAAAGGTATGTGTAAATCAGACAGGGTAGGTAGCACTCAACCTAACCAGTCGAGCACAAAAATCTGAAACACCACAACACAACGCAACTACACTGAGCAGTGCCCACATATAATCAAAAGAAACAATTAAAAGTTTAAGTCCCCGCCGAAAAAATTCTGTGAAAAAGAAGTCAACGCTTGCTATTTCAATTTCGTTCAAAGCATTGTGGGAAATAAAGAGTGGTAGACAGACAATCAACAAATCGCTGGCTAAAAGGGACTAAACTCCATTTCGATGATAAAAACACTTTTTGTAGATAACGAACGTTAGACGTTTTTATCACAAAACTATGTTTTATTTAAAGTATTCTTACAACTTGCATTCCTATCAAGGGCGCTATTGACGAAAATTCACGAACATATTTTACCGTCCATTAATAAGGTTACGGCTTTTCTCGGCATTTATATACTACTACGCTATAAAACAACGTTACAGATATATTTTATTGCGTGAGTCACGCAATAGATTGTAGGTGTTGTGTAATATTACCGACGTTAAGCGATTATTTTTCCTCTAAATGAAGAAGTCCAGATTCTATATATGTTTTAAGTCGGTCAAGCCAAAAAATGCGATTTTAAGAGAATTTTTGATACATTTTGCAGTTTACCAACTAGAGCCTGGTCCCTTAAAGCCCCGTTCTCACTGCACCGGTTCAGATCCCAGTTTCTCCCGGTGGAGGGAATCTGGTATACCGTGATGCTCAGTGACAAATCTTATAACAAAAATCAATCGATTCTCGCATTCCCGATGTTAACCCGGTGTACCACCGGTGTGAAAAAATATTCGATCAGTTTGAGACCGAAGTTTCAGTATGGTGTAGTTACAGTGAATAGCGGACTTGCCCCGAAAAGGCCCGGTTTGGTCCCGGGTGATGGCGGTGTTGTTTCGGTGACCGCCGATGGTGCATGGTCCGGTGGCCCGTGTCACCCCGTTTTACCACGGTTGTGTCCCGGTGACACGCCGGTGTTACCCTGTAGTCACTGGAATTTATATATACTAGGAGGGAAGTTGCAAACAGCATCAGTTCTAACTACTAGTAGGCTGCAAATCATTTCTAATAACGTCATTTCAATACATAATAAGCCAGCTAAGAAATGCATGTCGGTAGAGCGTGAAAAGTCAGAAATTCACATGAACTTCGCCGTCCTCTATCATGACGGAACCGCGACTATGTCTGCAATAACCACGGACGCATCTCAATTTTCCGCGTACATCCGGGATTTAACCGGTTCATATCGTTGCGCTACCTGCCTTTACCGCGACGTGTATGGACTACAGCGGTGTGCCGGAAAAACCCGATGGTGTCCTGAGTATCCCCGGATTAAGCCGGTTCTCCATATCTTCCCGGTGCCTCCTGGTGACCCCCCACCCCCCTAGTATCAAACATCTTAAAAGAACCGGTGCTGTTAGCCGATGCATCACGGTTTATCCCGGTTCGACCCGGATGCTCCCGTTGTCGCTACGGTTGTCTTCCGGGATAGACACGGTTCGCCACGGTCTGCAAACCGGGGCGCACCGGGGATATCAAATCGGGAGAGTGGGCACGGGGCTTTAGAATGAGAAGTCATAAGTACTACGTGCAACATTTGAAGACTGATACATATTTAAAATCACAATCACCATCACTAGGAGCATATTTTGATTTGTATTTGCGATCTTCTTATTATAAGCCAACGAATTGTTACAACCGCAGGTATCTGTCATGTCAAATCCCCTTCTAGACCCCATACTACACAGATACCAGCCAAAAACTCTACAATCATTCATTCTATGTATAGACATGCTTGTGTGCATACATATAGCAATGCTAACAAATAGCAATGTTCTGCATATCCATTGCGGCATATAAACGATTACAATCGATACACGTACAAAAAAGTATAACACATGTGTATGTACGAGGGTGAATCAAAAAGTTCGTAGAAAAATATCATTACTCACAAACCATAGCTTCAAATGTTTTCAAATTTTAATATAACGTGATCATAAGTATAACAAAGCCATTTGCCAAGTTTCATTGAATTAGTCAAAACTACTTCACTTTTACATTGAAACAGCATACCGGAGCACGTCAGCGTCATTCAATAAACGACGACAAATTTACGCCACGTTTGTCAATACTTACGTTAATGTTTTGACTCATTTTTGCTTCTCGAAGTGACTAATATGTAGGTTTTTTGGATAACCATCGTGAACTTAGTTTCTGCATTTTCAAGTGTGTGTTTAACATAGTGTGCACTGTCCCATAAGATTAATCTAAGTGTTTTGCAATATCCGCTATTATATGTATATAGCACTGGTCCTCTTCGACGACGTTGCGAACCAACGTCACCAATATCGGGAGTGTTTTATTCGATTTTAAACTTCTGGTATCCTACACGAAAGTACTAATTCCTCTTGTAAATCGATGTCTATTTATTTTAGGATATATACCTACACGTTTCAAACCATGTGTTATTTCTGATGCCGTACGTATATTCCAGTTTAATGCATATTTTGTTCGCAGTCCGTGGTTCCGTTAATTTCGGTAGACCCGTTTTACGCGGGTATTTCTATATGGTGCGATTATGTAAATATCAATTAAAACATTATTTATCGGAGATGACGTCTGAAATTTTAACAGACTTTATAAATGATATCACGCAATCAAACATAATATTTTGACGTTTTTTGAGGTCCTACAATTGAGATATTTGAGAAAATTTAATAAAATGTGTTTCAAATTATCCGTGTGCTCCGGTATACGTAATCGCCCTTATTTAAGATATAAATATTTTTAAAACGGTTATCATCAGATCGCTATAAATCTGTGTATATAAAGAAAATATCAATGTTTTCATTCAGCATAAATATGACGACAATAACTCTGAACATAAAAAAGTTATGGCAGAATTCTACGAACTTTTTGATTCACCCATGTACACTAGACTAATCATTACCTTTTGCATTCAATCACGTCTCTTTAAAAGAAAGCAAAAGCTGATTAATACTACTAGATTAATTGTTCAGTCTATTGAGATAATTATGTTACTCACTATCATTAATTAGTTCAGTGACAGTGCAGTTTTCAACGTAATTTGATACCAAGATGACCCAAATGTTGTATATTACGCATGTACAATATAATACAGTAGTTGTTGTTTAATGAGATATAAATGTCAAACTGTATTGGTACAGTTGCATTCAATTTATGGTAAATTGTTCTCGATAAGTATATTGGAACTAATATTTCATAAGCATGACAACCGTAACCAAAGACACATTCATAGTTTGATGAGCCTATTTGAACACAATACGGGATCGCTTATCTGCCGTTTGTATACATACAGTGAACATAACGTTAAATCCAATGAAATTACACATCAACAGAAACTCTTTGGAGTTCAAAATCGCTTCACTTTCTGGAGGTCCAGTTACAGACATCGCTGAAGTTCTTTCGTTCGAAAACTAAGCATATGACTATCTCAATAACTAAATCCATATCGTCTCAACTAATAAATGATCTCAAATGTTGTATGTTATCATTCGAAATATTACATTAGATAGAAGCTAGTCACACCAACACTAAAACTGTACACACTGTACTACCGGTATACTTTGTGTAACAAATGATTCAAGCTTTATACAATTGGGTGCTGAACAGTTTGAAGGATATACCTGACTGGGATATTTAAATTTGTAATAAAGTGGCTATCAGAGCAGTTTGAAGGATACAAATTATACTTTACTGGTATATTTAAATTTGTAATAATGTGGCTATCAGAGCAGTTTGAATGATATACCTGGCTGGTATATTTAGATTTCTAATAATGTGGCTATCTGAGCAGTTTGAAGGATATACCTGACTGGTATATTTAGATTTGTAATAATGTGGCTATCTGAACATTGTGAAGGATATACCTGACTGGTATATTTAGATTTGTAATAATGTGGCTATCTGAGCAGTTTGAAGGATATGCATGACTGTATAATTTGTAATAATGTGGCTATCAGAGCAGTTTGAATGATATACCTGGCTGGTATATTTAGATTTCTAATAATGTGGCTATCTGAGCAGTTTGAATGATATACCTGACTGGTATATTTAGATTTGTAATAATGTGGCTATCTGAACATTGTGAAGGATATACCTGACTGGTATATTTAGATTTGTAATAATGTGGCTATCTGAGCAGTTTGAAGGATATACCTGACTGGTATATTTAGATTTCTAATAATGTGGCTATCTGAGCAGTTTGAAGGATATACCTGACTGGTATATTTAGATTTGTAATTGTGTGGCTATCTGAGCAGTTTGAAGGATATACCTGACTGGTATATTTAGATTTGTAATTGTGTGGCTATCTGAGCAGTTTGAAGGATATACCTGACTGGTATATTTAGATTTGTAATAATGTGGCTATCTGAACAGTTTGAAGGATATGCATGACTGTATAATTTGTAATTATGTGGCTATCTGAGCAGTTTGAAGGATATACCTGACTGGTATATTTAGATTTCTAATAATGTGGCTATCTGAGCAGTTTGAAGGATATACCTGACTGGTATATTTAGATTTGTAATAATGTGGCTATCTGAACATTGTGAAGGATATACCTGACTGGTATATTTAGATTTGTAATAATGTGGCTATCTGAGCAGTTTGAAGGATATACCTGACTGGTATATTTAGATTTGTAATAATGTGGCTATCTGAACAGTTTGAAGGATATGCATGACTGGTATATTTAGATTTGTAATAATGTGGCTATCTGAACATTGTGAAGGATATACCTGACTGGGATATTTAAATTTGTAATAATGTGGCTATCTGAGCAGTTTGAAGGATATGCATGACTGTATAATTTGTAATAATGTGGCTATCAGAGCAGTTTGAATGATATGCCTGGCTGGTATATTTAGATTTCTAATAATGTGGCTATCTGAGCAGTTTGAATGATATACCTGACTGGTATATTTAGATTTGTAATAATGTGGCTATCTGAGCAGTTTGAAGGATATACCTGACTGGTATATTTAGATTTGTAATAATGTGGCTATCTGAGCAGTTTGAAGGATATACCTGACTGGTATATTTAGATTTCTAATAATGTGGCTATCTGAGCAGTTTGAAGGATATACCTGACTGGTATATTTAGATTTGTAATTGTGTGGCTATCTGAGCAGTTTGAAGGATATACCTGACTGGTATATTTAGATTTGTAATTGTGTGGCTATCTGAGCAGTTTGAAGGATATACCTGACTGGTATATTTAGATTTGTAATAATGTGGCTATCTGAACAGTTTGAAGGATATGCATGACTGTATAATTTGTAATTGTGTGGCTATCTGAGCAGTTTGGAGGATATACCTGACTGGTATATTTAGATTTCTAATAATGTGGCTATCTGAGCAGTTTGAAGGATATACCTGACTGGTATATTTAGATTTGTAATAATGTGGCTATCTGAACATTGTGAAGGATATACCTGACTGGTATATTTAGATTTGTAATAATGTGGCTATCTGAACAGTTTGAAGGATATGCATGACTGTATAATTTGTAATTGTGTGGCTATCTGAACAGTTTGAAGGATATACCTGACTGGTATATTTAGATTTGTAATAATGTGGCTATCTGAACAGTTTGAAGGATATGCATGACTGTATAATTTGTAATTGTGTGGCTATCTGAACAGTTTGAAGGATATACCTGACTTGGATATTTAAATTTGTAATAATGTGGCTATCTGAGTAGTTTGAAGGATATACCTGACTGGTATATTTAGATTTGTAATAATGTGGCTATCTGAACATTGTGAAGGATATACCTGACTGGGATATTTAAATTTGTAATAATGTGGCTATCTTAGTAGTTTGAAGGATATACCTGACTGGTATATTTAGATTTGTAATAATGTGGCTGTTTGAACATTGTGAAGAGTTTGCCTTATTGTGTATAATTTGTAATAATGTAATTATCTGCGTGATTTGAAAGATATGCTTTGTTTGTTAACATAACATTTAAGTGACATTTACCCTCAATATTGCGGCTATATTAGCATTTTGAAGGATGTGCTTTGAGCAATGTAAGGATTGGCCAAACAATTTTCAAATGACAACTTCTTTTTCTCTAAATTAACAAATACTTTCCTTAAATTCTTATATACAGAACTGCTTCAGTTTGAATTTATTAATTAGGTGTTATCATACCCAAAATTATATGATGAAATCAGTTGCCATAAGCTGTAACGTGAATGCCGGCATCACCCTTTGGCATTGATAATAAATACTTCAATGTTGTTTTAGCACCGTTGACGGGATCGACTGTAAACAATTTCAACAAATGGCCGTTAGTTAATAATATACCATATTCACACTTTAATCAACATTTGGGCTGCAGCATGATTCTGTTACCTCATTTATTTAAATCGCAAATATAATCGATGAATAAATGGATTTTCAATATTTCAAATATAGGCACTACGAATACAGGTTCTCTGACTTTAAGTCTATTTACCAAGAAAGGTGGCCTATAACATTGTATACGTTTACTTGCACCTGATGTTGTGTTGCGACACATTTAAGAATATATGACAGTGTAGGGCTGGTAACATTTTCAGTCAGTTTTGGGCCATAATAATACTATAATAATATATTCTACTTTCAACTAATGGCTGCGGATGACTGGTGTATATATTCTAAGTCTATTTTTGTAACATTTTTTTGGTCTATTTGGCAGCTATGACTTGTAACACATTTTGTTTCCAGTGAACTGTATGGCCATTATTTGTTTTTGATTTGTGTAACACATTGTTGATTGCTTGGTCTATTTTGCAACAGATGACTTATAACACATCTGTCCTTCATTTTGCAGTAGATGGTGTGTTATAATATATTTGCAATTTTATTTTTAAATCAAAAGTTGTCATAAAATATCTGCAATTTATTAGCAGCAGAGGGCATTATTGTTACACATTTACAGTTTATGTTGAAGTGGGTGGCTTGATGTAACTTATTTGCAGTTCATTTCGCAGTAGATGGTTTGTCATCAAAAGGTATGAGGAAATAACACGTCAGGAATTTATGATGTAGAAGATGACTTGTCGTAACACATTTGCAGTTTATTTTGAAGCAATGGCTTGTAGTTACACATTTGCAGCCGATGAAATGCTTTTAAATACATGACACTTATTACATTAGTCCATTTTTAGATGCTCTTACCATTTAACACATCGTTAGTGTTTGGTATTCTAAACGTTGCTAGCCATTTTGTCAGGGCTGTTTTGAATATCTAAGTCCCAGTTGTAGTGCACACTTAGGTTTTATCTACTATGTTTATGACACTTTTTAGCCTAAAACAAAAAGCTTATCCCTTTCCATTTTTCAATATATTGTTTTGCAAAAAAAAGTTTTAGTTAATATTTCAATTGTTTGACTGCACCTGACCCTTAAATATTGTTTTCATGATACTCACCTTGTTGGTAGAAGGCTCGTTTCACTCACCTTTTGGCATATGTATCATTTAAACTTGCGATCGAACCGTCATACTTTGCTGGGTTATACGTCTTTGATACTGATGAAGTTCTCAACATAATTATCATGTAGCGTGGATATGTGAAATGGTAACTTAGTTGCATTTATTATGATCTGATCACAATACTCATAAACAGAACAAACAAAATGTTTGGGGTCATAAGCAAAACATAATGATGTACATTTTGACAGACAGCAATGGTTCACTGCGCCTGTTTCGTTATAAACAACTTGCTATATGTCTAGTACAATCATTTAACATTGATATAGATTAACAACCTATATCTCTGTTGGTTACGAATATCCAATATTTTACAAAACAGATGTTACATAATATAATAGTATATAGACACGGCGCACTGTGCTATTACATTAAATGTTCACTTACAAAATAACAACATACATTTATACACAATATATTTGTTTCTGGACCAATCGAACGTACATGTTGTATGTTATCTACAGTGATTACATGGCCTTCTCCTATATCTATATCAATTGATACAGTTCATAAAATACACTTCAAAACGGAAAAAGAGAATAATAAACACCAAACATGCTTCTAAGTTGTTGACTAATGACTTTCATTTTAAATTTAAATAAATTAGTTATAAAACAATTAACATTTATAAAAGATAAGTGTGCAAAAATATTCTTAAAACTATGGTAACTGTGAATAGCTTTTTAGAACTTTGAAAATTGGCTGAACGTGTACGATTTTGATAAACAATGCTTGCGCCGTTCTCAAGGAAACCCGGGCATATTGATGTAATATAGTAATTATATGATTGCAATAAGATTTAGAGGCGGATTCATATAATGAACATTGCCTATCTAACCTATACAATTGAACAGTTGTTTGTTTCGAAAAAGGTATAGTTACACCATTTTGAAAACACAATCATTTCTTTGAACACTATATATAGATACCGAATATCGAATACAGATAACACACAGTCAGTGTTCCACTGGTTTCAATAAGTGATGGTGTCATAAGAAGAGATGAACTGATTAGAGCAATTTAATTTCTGTTGATCAATATAATTTATACAGCTTGTCATTAGAGGTTTACATAATAACGTATTTTCAGATTGCATGAGAGTACCAATTCTCGCTTCTATTCTGTGACACTATTAGGTACTTGCACTATTCAACAATATTACTGAGAAGTTTATCTTCAAAGCTGCATCAAATATAATATGCTATTTTTGAGAATTCATATTCTGTCATTTAGTGAAGAGTCCCGTGTGTACCTTTTCCGTATCACACTTACAATTGCTATTTATAAACCTAGTCTGGAGTTCCCTCCCCTTGATGCTACACTATCTGGGTCAGGTAGACGCCATTTTATGTCGGCTGCGATGGACTAACTAAGTAATGGGATTTTTTTAAATAATTGATCATCCGGTAATCAAAGAGCCAGGACGTGTGAAAATACATGCTGAATGTAAGTATGACCTTAAATTGCTTGTGACCAACTTCTTTTCAATAATATTATAGATTTACCAACTTGCATAGTTTTCGGATATGAATGCATTTAGTGTAAATTCGGACATCGTTGTTGTCGTAGTTTGACAGTTGGTTGATGTTCGTTTTTTTTATGCATATATTTTATATTTTGGGGTTATAAAGGTCATTTCGTAACCAGGCTTATTCGTAGCCTTGCATTTTCGGCTATTTCGTAACAGTGTGCAGGGTTTCCACTTGGTCAAAAAAAAACCTGTTAGTGTTTATGACAAATTATGTCTTAAAATAAATTGTAAATGGACATTGTGTGTAGGTTTTGTTTAGCAATTTGGTCCCATGCCTGGGTATTTTGCCACTAGCCTGCTGAATTGATAGAATAGTTTGTGTGATACAAGGAATTGAGTAGAAAAGAAACATTGTAATTTGAAAACTATATTAAATCAAATTTCCAGTGCCCCATCCGAGATTCTTCCCAGTAGACTAGGGATTGGTATTTTTGAGCACTCACCACTCCGCCAATGTTCCACTCTTTGTGTGTTTGATAACAGGTATTTTCCTAAAACATAGCGACCATATATTGCACCATTATGACTAATTGGTGTCTAATTTTGGTGGACTTCCCTTGGACCATTACCCTAATGCTAATGATATGAAACACTATCTAGACCCTATCTATTCACCAAGTTTATTAATATTGCAGTAACCAACACTGGGAAAGATGTGAGTGTAATTAGAATGTGTGCCTAAGAATACAGTCGGAAGAGCCTAATTCACAATTGGTAGGTATACCTGTGTTAATCATCATAAAGTTAATGTATCTGTGATGTATTTGTAATGTATCTGTAATCGTAATGTTTTAATAGTATTATGATATGTGTATCGGGTCCTTGGATTGGAGTCCTTGGATTAGCCCAGTTATGACTATACTGTGCAGTAATATATGTATTAATTAAATGTATGTATTGAATAACCTATATTTATTGTCATGGCCTTGTATTTAGTATTGTTTTATTTTGAATTGCAGGGCTTCGTTGAAACTTGAACGTTGATGATTGTATGTAAATAGATAGTAGAACTGGAACTTGGTGTTTGGTCTTGTTGGGTCCTGAACCTACATAAACATAGTGGTACCACCACAACGGTATTATTACCACCTGGTATTGATACTTTTACACAAGTAGTGTTATATACAGGCAAGTAAATGGGAAAAAACCCTCTGTATAGTTATTTTGGTAGGCACTGTATATCGTTTACCAATATGTTCATAAAATAACTTTTAATTAATCTATCATCAGTATATAAACTCGTATCATACATGTAGCTGTTGAAATAGCTTATAAGCAACAGAGAAATAAATTTTTAGATAAAATTTGTACCATATCCCATATGGACTTTAGATTCTAAAAAAACCTTACTAACCCCCTTCTCATTAAGACATCCTCTCACCAACATGGTTGTGAACACCACAAAGGTCATGGAAAATACCTTTTGGTTATGGGAAAAATCAGGTTATTTTATTCTTCATTTTCTGTGCCACCCTGACCACCTTAACCGTTACTCCTGAAATTGTAGTTGAAAATAGACACAAGTCTGATTTAACATGTTTTGCTGGGTGTCTCAACTGATGTACGGGAAACTTTATAATGAGTTGTATTTACTTTCAGGTTCTGACCCGAATATACATCTACTGTTCAGTTTACTGAAGAATTGTGGAGGATTTTATCACTGCAACGAAATGAGTGAGGTAGGATTCTGTTTAGGTTCAGTTACGTAACAGTTTATACTTAGTCATTTTTAAGAACGATTTTGAGACAAGTTTCACAAAGTTCACTGGTAGACACCATACACTGGAAATAGCCCCAAACTTTGAACGAAAACAAAAGTAAAAGTGGTAATCGATTTCCGACAACATGGAGTTTTTAACTATTATTCTGTAAATATTTATGCGATCCACTTGAAGTGAAATAATTTTGGTAATGAAATGTTTATTTAAAGCTCCAATGTAGCTGATTGCTTGTTAATCAGTGAAACATAAAACAATAATTGTAATAGTTATTCGTAAACTTAGATCCCTTGCGACAGGAAATTATGCCAGATCAAATGCTAATTGTAGCAATGATCCAACTGTTTCCTTAAATATTTACTATGTATAATGAGCCAACACAGTGTTAAATATGCATTATGATACTAAATAAATATTTAAGTTTAAATAGTGGCTACATACATGGATTCAATAAGTAATACATGTACAAATGACTTGAGTGAACTATCCCTTTAGAAAGAATATTGAGTACTACAGGTAACTCGGTTACACCCAGTGAGTTCAGCCTAGAAAACCATAGTTAGCCTGACAGACAAGCTTATGTTTATAACCGTTCTCATTTAACTTTGAACAGACTGGACATTTTCATTTCAAACTGCTTACTTTTTATAGCCTGCTTGAGGTCAATCTTATGCATATAGCATATCTTTTCCTAGATATTTAGTATTAGTACTTTTCTGTAACTATAATTGTATTCATATTATTTTGCAGTTTATTGCACAAGAAAGGTGGACATTCAAGTTGCTGTCTTTATATGCTTTGATGTGGAAATAACTCGTGACAGAATACATGAATTACCAACTGATGTATCGGGAATTGGAAGGATCAAATTTAGATGTTAATTTGCATAATAAATCATTTTCAAGTATCTAAATGAGTTCCTGTTGTCAGACGTCTCATGCGTTAGGGACCACCACAGTGTTATTAGTGCTTTTAACTCAATACTTACTTAAAATACTGTTGTGAAATGCTACAATTATCTCCTTATAACTGTTTAAGAAATTTTGTTGAGAACCAAACCTTATATACCCTTATGGCGGTTGATAACGTCAGGAATGAGGTGTAAAGAGTGATTTATATTAAATTATTATTATTTTATATTTAAAAACTTGTTTTACAATCAACCTAATTCCTTAAATAAATTAGTATAAACTTATCCTTTTAATGCTATGGTGGTCAGTTAAATGTACAAGAACACATATACTATAATGTGTATATGCCAATTGTGACACTTTATTTTAACACTCCAGACATTGCTCTGAATAGTGAAAAACTGCTTTTTATTGCTCAGAAACATGGATCATTCTCACTGCCAGATGAAAACTATTACAACCTTACTGTCAGTTGAAACATTCACTGGCTCACTGACTCACTGTCAGATTACAATTATTACATGCTCAATGTGACATGCTCGCCACAGATGGGATCTGTGTTATGCTCACTTTCAGTACTTACATGCTCAATGATAGATGACAATAACATGCTCAATGCTGCAGTGTCCGATAACATGTTGTACCCCCTCCATTTTTGATGAGGTGGTATATTGCTTTGTACATGTCTGTCGGTCGATAGACCAAATTGCTAAAAAACACTGCCCTCGGATCTTCAACCTCTGCATTTCTGGTTTTATGCTCACTACCAGACAACAATTTTTAAATGCTCATTCACAACATTGGCAAATGAAAACTGGTAAATGCTTAACATCAAATTAAGCATGCTCACGTCAGATGACAAATGCTGTTTTCAAAATTAGAAGAAATCTGTTCAAAATATTCAAAATATTTTGTTGGAAATGTGACCAAAGTAGGCCTTCATGTTTACCTTATCAGCTTTAGAAAAGAAAAGAAATTTGTGTGCAATTTTTATTTTCAATTTATTTGTTGATTAAGGCATTACACCAGTATATACAACAAGAGCTATCACTGTAAGGGACATATGTCCCAGATGTCCCAGATATGTGACATTGATAGTTAACACAAGTACTTTTTGCTAAAATGATATCACATTTTCATAAGACTCAGATGCCTCAACTTGCAATTTGACTGTCAAAGGTCATAACTCATAACACACATACTGACTAATATTCCTAAACAGCCTGATGATTGAAGCAGTGCAAATACTTGTCTTAAACGAGTTATGAGAAACAAAACCAAAGTTAGTCATTTCAAGGGAAAGAACTCTGCAAATACAGGTAAGATCCGAAATTAAAATATTTAGATGAGCAACTGCAGAGTCATACTGGCAAATATTCCTACAAAAATTAAAAATTAGCTGAAACAGAAATTCAGGATAATTTCCATCATTTCAAATATACATTGCCCTAATAATACTGGTTATAATTGAACAACACACGCAGATTATCATTCCAATGAAGTTTGATACCTGTATCAAAATTACTTTTCAAGTTACAGACACAATCCAAATATCATAATTTCAATGGCAATAACTCTATAAATAACAAATGGGCTCTTTGTTGTCAACCTATCATAGAATGCCATAGGTTAACTTTAAAAAACTACAAAGGAGAATAACTCCAAAAATCTCCAATACAAAGTTTTGGTTATTGAGCACTGCACTTCTCGACTGGAAGATCTATTCCCCATTAAGTTTCAAATTGATATCTCCAATACTTTAAAAGTATGAGCCGGACAGAAATGAGAGGACGGACAGAGCTGTGGCCACTCTACCTTTGGGGAACATATTATTTATAATATTTAAAAATATTAACATTACCAATATGTTACCAATCGAGTAACGCTTTCTAATGAAGCTAAGTATTACTACCAAGTTACATAAATGTTAACAATTAATAGCATTGAGAGTAAATACAACATTGAACTTTAATAAAAGCTTTAACCAAACTATCTATGTTAAAGGGTGAATACTCCCTAAAAAATTGGCAATACAGTAATGATCCATGTCAAATTATGTTAACTAATGAAGGTAGTTATGACTACCAAGTTACATTACCTTAGGCTTATAGCTTTGACAGTAAACAGAACATTGAATTTTTTTAAAACAATAACACAAAGTTGAAAAAGGAATGAACTCTTTACAAAATCATTGAGTTATTCACATAATGATATCTAGTAATATTAACTTATAATGATAATAAGTGTGTGTGCCAAGTTTCAGTACATTTGCATTGATAGTATGAGGGGCAAAATATATAATGTTCATGTACCTTACATTTTTCTATGACAACATTAAGGACAATTAAGGACAATTTTACAAGTAATAAGGTACGTTTCTTCTTTATGTCTGGAACATTTCATAGCTTTAATAGCTTTGTGTCAATAATTAAGTAATGTATCAAACTTTGAAGAGGGTACACTAGAGTCCACTGACCTCACTATAATTCGAGCAAAATTTGTGTCATTGTGTGCAGTAGTGTTTAACAAAAGCAATTGTCATTATTCATTAAACTGCAACTTGCGTTACTTTAAATGAACCCGTATGCATCCACCAGAACTTTATATCAATATGACCAAAAATTATGTTTCACTTTTATCACATTAAAACTTAAGTGTTTTAGTTAGCACAAATGAACTCAACAACTTGTATGGTAAACACATGATAGTACAATCTAAAATTCGATAGTTCTTCTTTCTATATGAAGAAGTAGTAGGCTGTACATATTCCTTCGGATAGTTGGTTTATTTTCCAGTTATATACTCGGATGTAGAATCAAACTGTAGCAATCAGGCTCAGATGAAGAAACTCTGAATTACTGACATGACCTGAAATATCAAACATTATATTTGCAAAAGAAATACAAATGTAGATAGTTTGAAATCATTCTGTTATCTACAATCTGTAAATAGAAGTAAACTTAATCAAAATTGAATATTTAAGTGCTATTACATTGATAACAACCTGTTACTATCAAGCTGCTCAGGTCTAAAAGAAAGTTTCAAAATTTTACTGATTCTATTGTTTCCATTGTTTTTCCCTGTGTAATTTTATAGTTGATTATGGACTATGTTCCCAATTAAAAATCAATTTTTTTCATCTCCAAATTTTAAGCCAAAAATTCCTAACCCAGAGTAGAAAATAATTTGTTATGAATTGACAAATTTTCCTGTAAAAACAGCCAGCACCACTAAACTTAAGGATGAAAAACCTTAATTATAGCAAATTAAACTTAAAATTTATGTTATTAACTTGGCAAATTTGACACAAACCCGACCTTTCGATAAGCATAATTTAACAGTCGATATCTTCAAACTTTGTAATATATTCATGCATAAAGGTCAGGTTTGTGTCAAATTCGCCAAGCTATACACCTTTTGGCTTTAGCAGATTTGGGTAATAAATTTGTACTTTTCCCAATTTGGAATAAATGCGGCTAAAACTCCCAATCTCGTAGCCATGGGCTATGCTCCAAAATGGATAGAAAAAACACTTTCATTTCCAACTGTTAATAATATGCACATTATTCCTATACTCCATAGATAGCTGATACATAGTGTACTTACTTCCATTCAATTGTTAATGTTCAACATCTCAACAGATGTTACTAGGAAATTATAAACACATATAAGTTGCATGAAAATACTTCTTACTTCAAGGGGTAGACATGCATGAAATCTGCATGGAGATGCATCATCAAAATATGTCTACATGGAATAACGGGTTAATAGATAGAATAATAAATGGTTGCTCAAATACCTTAGCATTTGGTTATATGTTTTATCCAAGAACATATTTCAATTCCTTCAAACACTAAACTGTGTGTGTGTATTCCAATGTTAGATTCCAGGTCTTCAAGTTAGTACAACACATGTGCAGTCTTAAGTATACACCAGTGTTCGTTAAGGCACAAGGTGAACCCTGAAAATACAACATTTAACTTTAAATATTTTCCAAAAACATTACTCAAGGAATTTTCTCTATACCAATTAATAGCATCTCTTGTATTATGATGTACTGTAAAATCATAATTTTTGTTGGGGATTACATTTCATGCTTGGAAATTAAATCCCATCGAACAATAATTTTGAACCTTGTATTAATTAACTGAAATTCAAAATCCATAAATTAAAGTCCCATCGAAATGGTCTTTTTGACCAAAACCACGAAATTTTGCCACATAGAAATTAAATGATTTTACAGTATTACATAAATAGAAGGTAATGGATCATAAAATCTTTAATTTAAAGTTTGCTATTGAAATAATACAACAGGTCCCTAGGTTTTTCAAATTTCACAGTAGTGCATGATACATTACCTGTAGAATCATTTAACTTCTAAAAGATATGACTTTCAATCAGGAACATAGCCCATATTTGGCTAAAATTCACAAAAAAACACTGAATGGTATAGTTTCAGTTCATTAAATAGCAAAACTTACCTTGATACTGCATCAGATGTCCTAGACTGCACATTCTACATAGCATCACAGTTCACCAAACATGATTTTTATCATTTATCTGAAAAAATATTTAGAGAATGGTTATTTCATACATCGGAAGAAATTAGACAATCACATATATAATATTACCCTTAGGTTTATCATAAACGTTAGTATTTACACTAGCGACTACTGGAAATAATCTTCATAGAGGAAGATCACAGCTCCAGCATGAAAGTAAATACCTGTTTTTTTCTCAAATAGGCTCTGGATTCTTTTTAAATTAATTTTTCAAAATTTGTTGAGACAGAGACAGTCTGACTCACATAGTACACCGATTTAGCCTGATCAAGCTAATTCAACTAACACACACTATACATGAACCTGTTTGTACACATCAAAACATATACAGTACTACAGAAGAAAAATAAAGATAATCAGCAAACACGATATCCGAAATGTAATGGAAAGCGTGTCTATCCGAAAACTATGCAACAACATACTATTGCTTTTTTGAAAAGATCAAATCAGATCAACAACAAATAAAGCCCCAGAAATATTGCGATACATTATTTAATTCGTTTTCCAAAAGGGTTTTCCGATGATCAACTTCTAAAATAACTCAATAAGGAAATGCTTACCGTTGTTGACACAGCGCGTCCGCCATTAAACGCCGGCTACCAGAATCTAATACTGAACAGATTGGATGTCGGGAACCAGAATATTTATAAACCAAGCGTAAACGGTAGTGACAAACATAGCCATGGTAAGAAAACATCTCTGTTTAACGTTATATGAGCTCTGCTGTGCGATTTCCAACCGCTTGATAAAATATCGATTTTTGGGAAACCCACATTTAGTTCAAAGCACATGGTTTTTTTTAGAAAAATTGCGAAAAATAATTTTTTGTTTGATGATGTCAAACTATTAGTGTTCTGCAACACACTAAAAAATCTAGGTCCTTACATGTTTGTGAAATTCTATTATTTTGGGGTAAAACCTTACAAAATATAAAAGCTAATCATGATTTTTTGGAATCAGTTACCCACGTCACCATTTAAAGTTTTATGGGATACAATTATATTGTGATAGATGTGTCGTTACTTGTAGTTTACGATATTAGAAATCATTTTCAATAACGTTGCATAAAATCCGACATTTTGGGGGAAAAGCTGTCAAAATCTAAACAAAAGCGAGAATTTTGGGAATCGGTTGATTACAATGTCATGAAAAATTATATTTGGAATTTTTTAATTGTGGTAAGCACATAGTGCCTTGCAGTTTAAGATATCAAAATTATAGTGCCAGAATATTTTGCTAAATGATAGTATTTTTGGGACAAAATAGTGTTAAACATAAACGAAAAGTGAGAATTTTGAGAATTGGTTAATATCTTGTTGTGTTTGCCCAAAAAATAAATATCAAATTAGTTAACAATACATCCTTGCTGTATCATGATCAAACAAATTAAATATGTGTATTTTATTTACTTCTTTTTATTGGGCGTTTATAATAGGACCTATACTAAGTATATGACGTTACCATATTTGTTTATTTTTGTGACGTCAGTGACGTCATTTTAAACGTTAGTTGTAATACCTTGCCTTTAATTTTTATTTTGTCATAGCATGTCACAAAATTGGACGATTTTGAAAAGGTATACCTTTTTGGAATCCTTAAACATTATTCTACACAATCCTGCCAAAATGTGAAGATATGAAATTTTGGCATCAGGTTGGAAATCGCATAGCAGAGATCAATTATGTTCATGTTATATTCCCACCTCCCTACACCCAGTGATAGGCCAATTGGCGTACAGAAAGTTCAAGAATATGTAGAAGACATGAGGGTTAACGGCTGTTTTTTATATATATGAACTTTTGAACTGTTTATCAAGGTTGAGACTTCGTTCATCAGGGATGATGTGAACTGTTTATCAAGGTTGATACTTAGTTCATCAGTGATGAAGTGAACTGTTTATCAAGGTAGATTCTTTGTTCATCAGGGATGATGTGAACTGTTTAGCAAGGTTGATACTTTGTTCATCAGTGATGAAGTGAACTGTTTATCAAGGTAGATTCTTTGTTCATCAGGGATGATGTGAACTGTTTAGCAAGGTTGATACTTTGTTCATCAGTGATGAAGTGAACTGTTTATCAAGGTTGATACTTTGTTCATCAGTGATGAAGTGAACTGTTTATCAAGGACGATTCTTTGTTCATCAGGGATGAAGTGAACTGTTTAGCAAGGTTGGTACTTTGTTCATCAGAGATTATGTGAACTGTTTATCAAGGTTGATTCTTTGTTCATCAGTGATGATGTGAACTGTTTATCAAGGTTGATGCTTTGTTCATTAGTGATGATGTGAACTGTTTAGCAAGGTTGATGCTTTGTTCACCAGTGATGAAGTGAACTGTTTAGCAAGGTTGATGCTTTGTTCATTAGTGATGATGTGAACTGTTAAGCAAGGTTGATGCTTTGTTCATCAGTGATGATGTGAACTGTCTATCATGGTTGATGCTTTGTTCATCAGTGATGATGTGAACTGTCTATCATGTTTGATGCTTTGTTTATCGGTGATGATGTGAACTGTTAAGCAAGGTTGATGCTTTGTTCATCAGTGATGATGTGAACTGTTTATGATGATGGATGCTTAGTTCATCAGTGATGATGTGAACTGTCTATCATGGTGGAAGCTTTGTTCATCAGTGATGATGTGAACTGTTTATCAAGGTTGATACTAAGGAGGAAGCATGCACGTCAAAGACAGAAATGGATACACAGTGTTCACTTTTCCATTAAAGAAGAATTTCAGATGTCGTGAGTTGTGCTTGATGAAAATTATGGAAACTTTTATTCTAACACTGTATGTATTTTACTCCAGGTAAACGTATAGGACTGTTCCATGATTTCCAGTATATCACGGTTTAAAACCGTACTACTTTTGGCTGTTGAATATCCTCCCACGTATAATGAGCACTTTTTATAAATGGAATTTACGTCTGGTTTATCACATGAGGTAGTATGAATTGTATGACGTTTATTTAACGTCAACGTTAACGTGACTTTTATTTTCGTAGCGTTCTTTCTTAATTTATGTAATCACGTATATCCGTTTATTGCAACAATAATTCCATTTATCGATTCATTTGAGTTTTTATGAAATACATAGTTTGGAATGAGCTCTAGTGATACGTTAGTCTAAATGAAATTCAAGGGGTGGATGTTTTATACTTTAAAGAGCAGTAGCTAGCAACACGACAAATAACGTATCTCTCTGCAATTAAAATAGTCCGTGTGAAATTGCGCATATTACACGTACGTGTTAGAATGCATGCCAAATAGATCTTAGATTTCCGTGATATATTGGCCGGTATATCACGGTTTATCGTTCACATGCATAGTTATTAATCTACGGCCTTCGTGATTAATTCCTACGCATATGAACTCTATGAACCGTGATATATTAACCGGTATATCACGGAAAACTAAGATCTATTTCCGAAATTTCACACATGTGTTTACAGATAAATAAATTACAGTGTCCAAATTTACAAAGACAAAATAAAATAATTATTTTTTAAAAAGATGTCATTATTTAAAACAGACACCTGCCGCAAAGGTAAACGTTAACAAGAATTTTAGTGTATCAACGAACTATAACCTTAAAGTCCCAATAAGGTTTAAAATAGTAGTATTTTCTATCTACAAAGAATATCGAAATATTGAGATATTAAATTATACTAAAAATGGTGCAGAAGGGACCCATATCTGACCTCAGGTCTTTGAGAAATAATCAACTGAAAACGCTATTTAGTATTTTGTCCTCCGTACAAAATACTCATTAGTGTTTACGTTTAAATTTTTCGAACAATTCCGAATATTTCGTCAATGATCGGAAGTACGCATAACGTATGACGGACGCACACTTTAACCCGGTATATACCAGTACTTTCCGGTATCGTACATAGTAGCCCGGTATTGACACCTAATCCCGTTGTATATTGACATGCCAGAGGCGGGGGATTTACTATGCGTGTGTAATATAGATAGTGCGAATGGGTGTGTGTCAGGATCTTGTATATATTATGTATATATTGTTTATATAGAATCCCTGGCTGTGTGCAGATGTTTTAATTTCTCCGATAATTATCAGTTTTATATTTTCATGTACAGTAGAATCTACAATAAAATAATAATTGTTTACTTGTAAGTATATAATCTGCATGTTCAATATACACGAATGTTGTGAGTTATTTAATTTTCATAAACACGTGTCAATTATATGAAGATCAAAGAGGTGGCTTTTCTTTTAATAGCAATATAAAACGTACAAACATGATCATATGAATGGAAAATTAAAGTACAGTCCAGTTAGGATAAAAATTCAGTGACGCAGTGGAACAATCCACTAGTACGGTGTAAAAACAAGTATAAAGGATTATACTAACAGTTCAATACCAAACTAAACTCTACCTATTTACGTGGGTTGTCCCAGAATCCTGTTATATCTTGAAAATTATCAAGTACTGTATGCCCAAATTATAATTAACTTTTAAAGAATTTAGTAAATCTTCACTGTGAATCATTGTATACAAATTCACCAAAACATGCCACTGACTCTTATATATATTTTGGGGTGTTGTGGCTATAACTACTTAAGTATTATTGCCCTTAAATATTTAAACTCAATATTGTGATACATACTTTTTTCGTGCTGGACCGTATACCGTTACCATGGGTTACAAAAGCATCCAATTATCGAACACGACGTATGCTAATGTAAAATAAATTCGTCAAATAAACGTGGTATTGTTGTAGAAATGCACATACAAAATTTCATAACTGTATCGTTATGGTGGAGTAAATAAATAAAAACAATACACGCTATTCTGGGACAACCCTCGTATCATTTATATCATTTGAATGTGTACTTAAAATCTAAAAATTGGCCAGAAGAAACCAAAGCCATCCGACTATGAAAACGTCCTCCCTGCACCAAATTCACGAATAGCTATTAACGAACAATTAAAACCAAACTCTGAATCAAATGATGTACGTATCACCGACTAGCGAAATACTAGCCAACTGTACCAACCCCAAAATTGCCTGAAAAATTAGACAATGACATTAAGAGACAATCAACGACTACCGAACCCAATTAAATAAGAGAATTAAGATTGAACATGAACCTGATTATAACTTTTATCCAGAAACATTAAATATTGAAATTCCACATTTAACGTCACCAATAAAATCATCAATATATATTGACTGCAATACAGAAAGAAGTGACATGTCACAAAATTCAGTTCCGTGGCTTTCAGAATTAAATTTAAATGATAAGGAAAGCATAGAATCAGATAAATGGTTAACTGATAAACATATGTATGCCGTCAACAAAATATTATCAAAACAATTCAAAAATATAAACGGGCTGCAAGACACCACTTTAATACCTTTTTTCGATGACAAAACTAAAACATGGAACACATCTACTAAATTCAGACGTCAAGCTTCGCCTTGCGCACAAATTCATTTTGATGACGACGCCCATTTGACTACAAGTATCAAATCGGAAAAAGACGACTCCGTATTTTATTTAAATTCATTAGGTACTAAATCCAAAAATTTTAAACGACAACATTCAAATTCAATTATCTCAAATTTACACCAGCAAAATTGCAAAAAAACTTCAAATAAAATCCCCAGAATTCAGCTACTAGATACGATACCGGAAGGTGCTGGTATATACCGGGGTTTACTATACGCCTGTTCATCAACAGGTGTGCTATCCATCCATTTGGTTGTCAGAAACTGGCGAAAGATTCTCAGTAGTCTCCGGATAGCGACGGAGATGCTGTTAAACGCCGTATTTGTAAACAAACTGGGCTCGTTATGCCAATCTTCAAGGAAAGATTATTTCACATATGTGACAGTAAGCGTGTTTTAATAGCTTGATGTGTTAATTATGTATCAGTCTTCAAATCAGTAACAAAGATTTGTGTTTTCTATCTATAAAAAATACGTCGTTCCGGAACCTTATTGTAGCTTTAAATATAACAATGTAGCAAACATGCTATAAATCAAACGCCAAATCTATAAAATGATATGGACTGGTCCTGGGAGACTCTATTAAGCAACCAGACCACAGTTTTCAAGCCTCATATTCGAATTGGCCTTGTGGAAAATTGATAATAGAAGGCATTTTGGCTATATATTGGGCTCTTGCATATTTATAGAATATTTCATTGCTGGTTTTGGGTTTTCATCCCTGGAAGTGGCAACAATATTACTTAATGGTGCATGCGAATTTGATGTGTTTACATTTTTGATCTCCAAGAAGCTTGGATCTTGAACCAAGCGTCTTCTGACTGACAGAACTGCTTTTTGAGTGAAATTGGCTGGTACATTTTCAAAGGTATTTTGTGAAAAAACTGCAGGGATGACAAGGGTTTCTAGTCTTGATCTGTATACGAGGGGTGTACCAGAATTACGTAGACTTTTGTCATAACTTTTTTATTTGTCATGACCAAATTTGCTGTACACAAACTTTAAACCTTTTTCAGGAGAAGCAGTAAAAATATTTTCTAACAGAATGTTAGAAAGCCATTTAATCTGTCACCATAACAATCAATAGTTTGATAGGCGGGGCAGCGAATTTTACAAACATTTTTGGCATTATTCAACTTGGTATATCTTACAGATAGCATGTCTAATTTTAATGCAACTTCGTGACATACAAGCGCATAATCCTTGGAACATACACCATAAATTTCGACTTGATAAAAGTTACCGTCGTTGATTTATGGTAGAAAACAAGTAACAGCTGCTGCGCGTAACCAGTGAAAATATGACGTTAGCGAAAAACGCTGGAAATGGCATCAACATTAAGTTTTGTTTGAACCTCGGAAATACGCCAGAACAAACGCTTAAAATGTTGGAACCTGCCAACACTAAATCTCTTGTACCGAGTTACCTGATTTTCAAACGACTCAAGCGCATCAATCGTGGTCGAGACCGAATAAAACGACATGGACCGACGGCTAAAACCAACGACGAATATGCGACGTCACCAAGTGTTTACAAGGACCACATCGACATGGATTGACGTTCTATTATAAGGGTTATATGCGACAGTACTGGTAATACATTGGAACTTTTAGTACATTTAATGTACTAAATAAACATTGGTAAGTTTTGTGTACGAATGTGCCTATCTTTATAGCTACAATGTACACAGTTAGGACCTTCACTTTTACTGGAAGTTCCGCCAACGTCGCGACGTTCCGTTGACGTGCCCCGTATACCGTACCGGAAGCTGCAGAATTTGATCGAACTAAGGTACGGCTTTGAAATTTCACGAACTTACGCAATAAATATTATTTGCACTACACACAAAAGTATTTGTCTGTATGATGAATGGTATGGAACGTATAACAAAAGTCTACGTAATTCTGGTATAACCCTCGTATATCAGCAGTTGTTAGACTTCTATCATTGACCGTTAGCGCTAAAATTGGGCTCGAACATGCCTTGTTTGGTCTCGACCGGGCGGTAACTTTGATAGTTTGACTGTTGTGAACAAAAAAGAGTGAATTAAAGTAGGCTGTATATGAAATGATGTTGCATATTTTAATCTGGACTTGGTATCTATTTAACCATGAAATGTTTTCTATTCAGGTTTGTTTGTGGGTGTTTCGAGAATTATGATCAGTTTCAGGACTTGGGTTTTGTTGAAAACTGAGACCCGCAGCCTAAAATCGCTAAAACATTATACGTGCGCTATCCACCATAAACAGCTGAGAACTTCTAGCTTATAACGCCAAACAAAAGTTAGCGGAGCTACTCATACTAAACATATGCACAGCCAATGGTTATAACATTGTAAAAAATGTTATAAAATAAACTTGTACTGACAAGTTACATAATGCGTCGATCTTTATATAGTTTAACTCGATGCAACTGGCATATGAAATGTGCTAAACTAGGTGGAAGAGCGAACTGATTGCATCATTATTAAATTCACATACACGTCTAATAATACTTGCTAGGTATGAAGTTTCAAATGGCGTTTGGCATTATTCAAAATACAGCTTATTGATAACAATATCGAAACTAAATCCAATACCTAACTAAAGTCGAACTTATAACACTCAAATAAATGAATTTAAAACATGTAATAAACTTCCACAATGAGTTGAAAAAGGTGAACTTGATAAGACATGGCGTAAATCTATATTTTAGTGTAAATAAGAGAAACTCTCTGTCCCTTCTCTGTTTTTATATCTGTTTGCTTCCTTTGGAAAAGGTAATTATTGCATTTGGAATCGTTTTACTTCCCAATTAATTGGGAATATTGGCAACTCCATGTCCACCTCATGATCAATATATACTTTTTTAATTCATGGCTAATATTGTGAATATATTGAAGTACAATCTTACAAATGACTTGATAGTAAGACATATTGGTGACGTTTACTACCTTGATATTCGAAGGCACCACCCGGTCGCGGAAGGGATGCCTAGTCGTCGCCGTATATCCCGAATGACAGCGGAAGCGATGCCGGCAGTTTACCGATATGCTGAGACAGTAGTTTGGCAACGTCTATAAATATCAGTAACCTGTCGGCATATAATCTAATCGATTCGTAAACCCTTCCGCATTAAACGCAATGTTACATCAACCTTTCCGCACGATCGGGAATATTCGGGACTAACTCCCTTAACTGTCGGCATTCAGTCGTGATTCATTCGGCTACTTCGGATATGCTTCGGCGTGTGTACCGCAACAATTCGTATACCGATCCGCGAATACTTCCCGAACAAACACTACGACAAAGCTCTGTCCATTTGTATTGATAAATGATCCCGAAACAACCAGATTGTAACCGGCAGCCCTTTCTCATAGCATCGGGATCTAGTGTAAAGCAGGTCGGTCTGAATCCCTTAATGGCATATACAGGGTGTCTCAAAATACATCTCCGCTTGTTAAAGGGTCATAACTTTGCCAAGTGAGTTGATAAATTGATAATCATAGTCTTATATGAAAGCTAAATTTATAACAGTTGATGACGTCATATACGAACATACTAACGTTATTATCAACAGACGTTCTAAAATGTCCGAAGAGGCAGATAACATAGTTTGTACGGTAACATGGGTACAATTTATATCATATGTGGGCATATTAATAGTCAGTCGTACCCTACTATGCACAAACTGGCTGAAAAACTGATCAGGGGTCATTAGAAAATGAAATAGGAAAATCGGACGTATTTAAGGGAGGAACACATTTTAAAAACAATTAGGACTGAAATTTTGATATTCACACATTTCTAGGCATATCATATTCATAAAAGATGCACCAATCGCCTCGAATGAAAATACTGGATTGAATGTATAGCGGTATGTCTAGCTTATCTCTAACAGTCCAAACATATTCATATAATGTAATTTGAAATTATAAAATAGTACTTAATGAAGTATCAATCACCAAATACTGCATTGGTAGGAGAATAAATTTGGTTATGCTACTTTTATTGAAATCACGAAAAAGTAACCAAAACATCCTAAATATTGATTTCTTCTTGTACTATTTGAAAGTAAGATTATACAGTTCAAGAAATGTAACTACATCGAAACTCAAAATATCAATTTGTGGAGAAAATGGAAACATCACATATGTGAACGTCATTAAAATCGTCAAACGACGTCAAACACAGGTTTTACCGAATTGGGGTTAGCTACTCAAAATGCATTCTATAGGTTTTGTAAGCATTGTTATGGAGAATTGTTTTGTAATTTCTACATTGATTTAAATGCCCTTTGATCAAACATATAAATCAGATATGAAAAGGAATACATTACGGAGTGGTACGTCCTCAACAAGCGGGCATGTATTTTGAGACACCCTGTAATTGTAGCTTAAGTTTGTGGAATGAAGAAACCATTTATTATTACTTTTGTCGTTCGCAATTGTTGCTCAAAAGCTGTCTGGTATGTCAGCTCTCCACAAGTCCATTGTAGATACATCATTAACTGCCGTTTCTGTAAAACCAAGTGTGCAAATTAATTGACCTTATCATTTATTTACGTCTTGTATTATCCATGCTCATCATATTCATCATGTGTGTTTTATTTTCTAGTTTAAATGAGATTCAAAACTAATTTTTCCGATCTTTAAACTAGTATAATACGCTAACTTAAACCATTTAGTTATTGTAAGAGCCAAAGTATAGCTATTGGACAAGACTTGTCATGGGTGTGGCGGTGTTTTAATTTAGCAGAGAAAGTAGTTCCATATGGTTCCATACTTAAAACTATTATTTTATATGATACAAACAATATTGGTGTATTACAGTTGGCGAACTAGATCACTAAAATTGTTGACTAAATATATCTGTATCTTAAACCTTTTTATCCGTTTAGCTAGAACAATTTATACTAATTTATTAGTTATTGTATTTTATAAAATATAAAAATCAATGCTTATCGCGAAGAATTGTTCTCCAATATGCTGTGGTGCTAGCGATAAGGATACAGTGTCTCTACACTGCTCGTGAGTGACTGTCGTGGTTTGATAGCACAGTGTGGATAGTGTAGCGATTTTGAGATTTATCGTACCAGAATTCAGAGAGGGGATTACATGATCAGTTGGTGAGTTGTGAATAATTTATGGTTTATGGTTAATCATTGGACATCATTCACTGTGACGTACTATTTATGTGCTTTTGATTTAGTTCAATACATAGTTTCATCATTATTATTGTGTATAATATCATTGAAAGAATTCCAACTTGTACCCGTAAAGCTACGGACTATGATTACAACAAATTTTAATCGACCAAATAAAGAACTTGGTATGAGGGTTGTTTCATAATAACAAATTTACATGACCGCAGCGCTAGATTTTCCGTCTCATTAGCCAATACCGATTGCAAGTGTTTGCGAGATTTCCATGCGCCTATTGGGCGTTGAAGATGTTTTAAGAATCGTCGAAAATAAAGGTGAACTTTTTCTTTATGACAGTACTCTTCTCACCGAGGAAATTCGTCTTTGGTAGAAACCAGTACGTAATATTACAATAACATCAACATCCAGATTATACCAGGTGCTTAAACTTTAATGTAAGTAAGTCGTTCTGAAATTAGATGTCAACAACTTGTTGAACAAGGCAAATCAACAATCCTTATGTCAAAGTAGCGCATTACACGTTCTTTTTTCGTTCTCATACAACATCACGTCATTGTTTGCCAAGACTGTCAGCCCAATAGCTTCGACTCGGAGTTAATAATTGCTTTTCAGAAATGATAATGGTTATATACTATTATATCAGAAAGTTTTCTGGCTAAGTGTAACATTTACTCAAATACAACAACACCTTGTACGTAAAGTTCTTAGATTTTCTAACAATAGTCATCCATCGTATAACTATAGCTTTGTTATAGGAGTAGGACTCGTTCGTTGTCAACTTGATTTACGAAAATTTGATTAAGCTATGTTTGAATCTAATTAACAAAGTACAGGGTTTGTTCAGAGAAAATGTGTATTAGTATGGTACCCTCGTATTGAATAATCAAGGGAGAGTCAAGATACACTAAACTCATTCTGAATAGATAATACATGTATCATTCGTCAGGGAGTTGATTTTTAAAATTCTGCAGTTATTATTAGATAAAGTTCGTACAGTAGCATTACTATTTCACCTTTGTCACGTGACACAGTACAGATATGAACAATAAAACATTTTCTAAACTTTTAGACACAAAGATGCTAGTAATAATAAGCCAAACTATATCTAAATATCTTGATCAACAATCTACTTTTATGAGATATGCAAATATTTTACAACTCTTACAATGGAATTTTATTGTTTTTTTATCCAGTCACTTCCGGCAATATCGACCTGATAACAGAGTGCCTGATATACTTTTCTATATCACATCAATTGATCATGATATTTCAGTCACCTCACCTCGTGATTTGACAGACATCTTGTTAAAGCGGAGTCACCGCTTAAACCTCTGTACCCGGGGTGAGGTTTTTCTATCTTAAACAAGCTGGGTTTATCGATAATTCTTCTACGACTTTTCTGCGTGAACATGGCTTTATCAAGATGTCCAACGTTGTTGTAGTTTATTAATGAAAAGGTAACTAAATAGTCTGGAGTGAGTAAAAGTTTATCCAGCTCGGCCGCGGAAATTATCGGATTCGCCTACGGCTCACCCTATGACTTCCTCCGCCTTGCCAGATAAACTAACTTTACCACGACACTAACCTATTATTCCCTATATATTGACATAAATGTTAGAACATTTCCATTTTATCTTAATTAAACGGGGTCCATATATTATGATCGATAGATATTTGTACCAAATCTAACATTTATCCCAGTTTGGTAAAACTCCTATTTCTACTGCATAATTCAAAGAATACAATCATTATAGTCAGCACTGAGCGCTTTTTGAACAAAACAAACAAGAACAATCAGTCAGCATAACTTCAACTAAGCTACCATGAAAACGTTGTTAGAATCGCCATTATTATAGATGATACACAATCGTAACAAGCAAATATTCTGTTATAAACTCGAGGCGATCGATGCCAATAGGGAGGAGGGATCGAGATCAATTCATGGACATATATGTTGATAAAACTTTGTAAGACTAAACTATTAACAATAAGTACGTATAAGCTAATATAATCATTTTTATAGTGTTGTGTGTGCCCGTATTTGTATCGCTATGTCTCGGTTTAGACTCCCGCTTCGTTCATAGTATACTAAAGTGAAGCTTATTCCTTCTTTCTACAACACAGAAACTTTTCTCTATTTGTACGAGGTACACGTCATGTAATCACACGCTTTGCTAAATGGTGTCATTTTGTTCAGTAATGACTCTGGTATTTTAACTATAGGGACATTAAGTCGGATAATTTAAGGACGCTTTTTGAGGTGAAATGCTAACATTTAAAATGTTTTCTACAATCGCTATCGTGCTTCTTGTCTCAAAGGAATGATTCAAACAAAAACTTCTAGTCTCCTAGGAACGAGTGTAACTAAACCAGGCTCTTCCTAAAATCACGATCTAGTGATAATCTATTCACAATCGAGTTAATAAAAATGAGATTTCGCAGTATAACTAGGTTATTTTACACAGACAGACATAAAGTGTGCGTGTGTGTTATTAGATATACGGCAATCCAGATTGCCAATTTGTAATCGTAATGTACGGATTGCTCAAATGTTGGTAATGTACTACATATTTATCACATAAACCACGGCGTGGGAGTGTAATAAAGCCCATTACATAAAAACGATATTACACTACTGAATAATTAATAATAAGTATGCAAATGAGGGGGGTTAATCACTATTTTTATGTTTTCATACGCGCTGTCAAAAAATAAACAAATATGGCCGACCGTGATTTTATCGTCCGCGGTACAGGTCACATCGATAGACAAGGCGAATCTGAAAATCAACGAGAATTTACAAAGGCAGTTCAATTCACATATAATAAATAAACACACACCTATATTTATTTATTGAACATAGCATAGGCTAATACTTCCTGCAAAATTTAATGCATTTTGAGTTTCAAAATCGCATCTCTTTTAAATTTATCAATCTCTTTCCGGAAATTTCAAGTAGTGATGACGTCAAAGCATAAACATGACGTCACAATGTACGTGACGTTTCCCGTTTTTTTAGTACGAGTATGCTCCCCTTACCAAACTAATTTCAAGACTGGATAGGGCCTACTAAAAAGGTTCGTGACGTTATTGCCATTCAAATATACACGTCTCTGCTCATCTTCGTTTTCAACATTGAATTAAATATAATTGAAATACAGTCACTGTGTTGCACTATGTTTAGATGCTCATTTATTGTTAACCGCATTACTCACCTCAATCTTATTCTCTCTTAAGGGGAAGTGGGTCTACTTTTTTTCTACATTTAAATGGCTTATTTTGTTTATGTGATAAAAAGAATCTTACATTCGTGTCTTTCCGTATTAAATTTATCCAACTCGTTGGATAAAAGTAATATAATACGAGGCTCTGCCGAGTATTTTATTACTTTTATCCAACTCGTTTAATAAATTCAATATGAAAAGTCACTCATGTAAGATCCTCTATGTATTACATAGTTTCTCATAGTATACAAAAGGACATACGAATATAAGGGCATCAAACACTTCTGTAAATAAAGTGTAATATCTAAGAACATCCTGTTATCAGTCGTTACAAAACCTTTTTCCAATATGTTATTAAAGAGAATTGTTTCACCACTTTACGTTTTTAAAGCAATTAAATAAGGAAAACGGATACGCATGTATTTGTTATTATATATGCATATGCACGATGTAAGTCTCTCATATGAAATATTGATGGTGCGCTACTGTAACATTATTTGCTGAATAAACACTACTTGGCATTTAAGTAAATAATCGGACGGTCCTTTTATGTTCGAAAGTGTTCTTGTTTTGCATTAACCGACCAACGTATTTCTTTCACACAAGCTGGCATCTGTGTTATGAAAGTGTAACGTTACTTTATGTGTGTTTTTTTCATCCGCCCGTTAGATAGATGTATATATACATATAATCATATATATATCGGACAAGTATGTTGTTAAACTAATACTAGGTAATAAGGTTAAAAAACTATGTATAAGATAGGATAAATTTACTATCTTCTAACTCATGCTTTTTCACAAATAAACGTGGGTATATCCAAAAGTAATGTCACTGATGCTATAAAATCGTGCATAATGTCAGTAACACCACGACATTTTCCACACCGTAACTTTAGTCTAATTTGAATATGATGACCAAACAAATCAGTGCAAAGAACAGTTCTTGAGATATGAACATGTACATGAGACATACGTACGAACATCGCCGCAAGTCCGACGTCAACGACGTCAGGATGACGTAATTTGCTTGCACCTATTCATCCCACAAAAGTTCATACCTGGTGACCTCTAATCATGCAGTCATTTCCACGACTTTTAAAAATGTGCAACCCACCTGACACTTACTTTATGCGAATTAAAAGTATTTTTAAGTGTCCTCTAGATAGTCCAATAGCTAAAAATTTACCTTACCACATAATGATCGCAGTTTTGAACGTCGAGTTGAATTGACGGCGTTAAGATGCTCTCTTGGTGTTCTTTCGGATCTACTACACAACGTTCATATGAATCTCTGTTTATAATGATTTGGTTATCAATGCCCATTAAAAGTTTATACTACATGTACACGAGACTATGTTGCCGCCATGCAATGCTAAGTTTTAGTAGGTGGCTTTCATAACTTTTAGGACAAGTGCATTACTACACACAGCGTCTTTTTGTCACAAATGTGTCGTGTTTTCACTAAGTAATCAGTGCGTTGAAAGTATATTGCCAGTTTCAAAATAGAGTGACGTCAAAGCATTATTAGCAGCAGGCACAAAACATTTGTTTCATCACGTCATGAAATTATTGTCTGCTTTCGAGAATTATTTTTTATATAAACGCATAAAAGAAAATTGTTAAGATTATACTAAAAAAAATCGTGTGCATTGATATGACGTCATAGTTATATTTTGAATGTATATATAACCGAAGTATGATAATCGAAAAATGCAGCACATTGTATATTAATCAGAATTGAATTACTGCATATTTTGATCTCTTTTGTATGCATGTCGGCCAATGATCCACGAGAGGAGTGACATTACTTTTGGATTTACCCACGTACATATACATGATGAAATGTAGAAACATACACATAACCACTCAAGTTGATGTTAAAGAAGACAATATATCATGCTGCCCTCTGTTATAATGTTTTATACATTTGAGTCAAGTCAAAGCAGATGTTCATTGGCCAATTTGACTTGGATTTAACCGAAACACTGAACACATATGTTTCACGTAAATACAGTTTCACTTCATCAATTTCTTTTGATAACAAGTAATATTATATGTTTTGACAACATAAATAAGGTTTATATGTTTAGCACGCCATAATACCCTCCCTGTTTTGTATTAGGTATTTTAAATAATGTTTGCAGGAAAATGTCAATTTAGCCTTGTTTAGCATGCATATATGCAATACATATTACTGATTGATCTTTAACAAAATCTCCTCTGTTTCACCGAATAATGTTTTATTCTACGAACTCTATAAATTGCTTACACGCATTATTGTTTTCCGTTTACAACGGGAACGCAAGATTGTATCTTCATTCTAACGGTACACGTCCATCCAAACAACGACACCATTACATACCCCTGGTGTACAGTTTAATGTGCCTGTGTCTCTTATAGAAGCACCAACTTAGCCGAACTTCCTCTGGGCATTTTAGATTAATTAATTTTGATATACTATCGTTATATTCCATTTAGTGATGCGAGTGATAGCACTGTATTACTCTGTCTTATTCCCATGACATACACTTCGATGGCTTAGCATAAGAAGGTCGTAACTACAAAATCGATATATTGAGAAAACAAGAGAAAACTGTCTGTAATTTACTCTTTACTATGGGAAAGCAAGTTTTTAAAACTTCATTTAAGCCAACATGACAATTCCGATTTTCATGAAAATAGGCTCTTAAGAAGTTTCTTGTGAAGCAGATTTCAAATATGTATGATTCTCATAAGGTCGTAAGTAGAAATTACGAACTTCTCATTCTAAGCCAGCGACTTGTACTTTAGTTGACATTTGACCATAGTTCTCCACATTCAATAAACATACTACGATGGCAATTGGTTCAATGGAGCAGTTTTCAAAATCTAAATATTGGCCAATCCATGTGTGGTTTGTGATTTCGATAACCTAACGATAGATATTAAATGCCCAAATTCAAGCTGTATAAAAGCTGGATAACCTAATTTCATAAAGATATACCAAAACGGTGACCTCAAGTCACCATACGAGACGTTGTTGTGAATTAATCCAGTTACTGTCCCCTGATGACCCGAAATACCATGCCAAAACTGCGAAACCCAGCGACTAAACATACCAAAAAGATACGAGGAAGTCGAACAGGAAAGGCAGATAAAAAAGGGAACACCAAATGACAAAACGAGATATTACTATGACCCAGTCACACATCCAGGAATCCTGCGAGGTTCAGCGACAAAAATGTCCTCCGCCAACGACCATATCACACAAAAAACACGGCCAACTTCTACCCCCTGTGACCAAACAAGGTCCATCCATAATTTGACCGAGTGACCTAATTATAGACATCGGATAACCAACCATTAAGTGCCTGCCAAAACGGTAATCCCTAGTGACTTAACAAACAACTTAACAAGGTTTTTGACATACGTGTACTTACTTATACTAGTCACATAGTGCTACAAAACAATATAAGATGTGTCATCATTGTACAACAGAACAACAATCACCCATGAAAACAAAGTTTTAACAAAATGGCAATAAGCATACAAATTAGCACTAATACATGACCTGCTTTACCAGCTACATGTATAGTTGAAACCTATAAAACAGCCACATGTGCAATATGTTGCAATCCTATCGTAATTATATGCCTTACTGGGTGTTATAATTGCTTGTCATTAAACAGCAACGCATACTACGAGGGCCCATCAATAATTTCGTGAACTAATTTTATGTAGCGAGTATACATAGACGTACACACTTTTAGCCTCAGGACCTTATTAAAGTAACATCCCGTGAACAGTTTGCATTTATTTCATTGCTCGACCCATAACCGGAGCGCGTGTTACAGGCCGTCACGTGACATCTCCCGCAATTTTTTGTTTATGACGCACCCAACTTCTCTCGGGGCTTGTATTTCTAACCATGCAGTCTATTTTTGAGTTTTGGAAATGGCCAGAAGTAGCTCATAATCTATTCTGTGTTATAGGATGGGTGCTGTAACAGTTTTATATTCAGGTCATAGAATGTGTTCGAAACAACGCTGCGGCTACCAATTGCCAAATTTCATGGTATATCAGAATTTCATACATTTGAAGTTGTATGTGCTTTTATTTAATAGCCGATAACAACTGATGTTTAATTATTGCTTCAAAAGTTTCTAATAACAGTAGCTTTCGGAGAAACACAGTAATTACAAGTTATTATTTGTATGTCGCAAAATATTATGGTCAATACACTTTACCGACCGCTAATTTTAACAACCAATGGCCGTTGAATATGCTTATCGTTTTTGTTTGCTTCTCTAATGTCCTTTACGTACTTCTTCAACAATGAAAATGCACTATTCGATTACCAAGAGTCCATATAAACTGCATGCAAACTTTTCTGAATGTAGAGGACATGTTGCCTGAGTAATGTATAAATCATTAATACAAAACGTTACTCGATCATACCACGCGACGCCATTTTTGATAACGAACGCCAATGACATGACGTTAGAATATTGCTATGACGTCATAAATAGTGACGTCATCAATCACTTTTTATGCTTAATCAATTGGATAACAAATTATCTTTGACCATGCAAAATTTCAATAAGCTATGTCAAAGCGTTATGAAACAGTAGACTTAGTTCACGAAATTATTGATGGGCCCACGTATACCAAAAACTAATGATTTATAGTGAATCACGTGTAATTTAGTATTAACAATGTTCTGATTCATTGGCATGATAAGATATTGATGAAGTATCTGATTGTGCAATAATGCATTGCACACAACCCAGTATTGTCAATGTACATGATTGTATTGTGAAGCACCAACCAGCGCATATTGACTGAATTTTATCAAATATTGTATTACTCCAGGAAAATCCCGACATAATCGGAGCCAAGCAATATGAGCACATGTCAAACAATACATTAAAATACATAATTAATATTTCCATGACGCTGTGTTATTATATTTCATTATTCTTGTACACAATTCATACATTCGATAAATGCAATTAGATGCCAACATATTTTTCTCATCATTACGCCTAAAACACTCCGTTATAACACAACCTGTTTAACACAATGTAAAGCAAACTGTACCAAGGGTTTGTATGTACAAACTCAAACGTGAATAAAGGTAGTTTATAATGTAACAGCAACAAGATAAACAATGAATGTAAACGAAACATATGTTGCCATAACTTGTGCTTAGTTTATGAAAATATTATACAAGTTATATCATAATTCACATTGTATGTATATAAAAACGTATTTAGGGAAGTATAGTACGGGTACATGATCTATTCATTTTGCAGTTTACGTACATTTTAAAACATGTCAAATAATTACAATAATGCATGCACAGTTGGTGTATCATGCATTGACAAGTGCTTATTGTAATTTATTTTGCACACACTATTCACAAGACAAGTGTGTAATGATGTTGAATAACTAAAATAATACATTTACTGTCTCAACGGAAAATAAAGTGAGCAAACAATATTGATATTCAGGCTTCAAAAAAGGTGGATGTCAGATTGAGAAGTGATACAGATTATTTTGACAGGGACAACACTTTTTACCACCGAGCTAAATTACGAAAACACCTGCTATTCTATTTGCTGGTTTGTATGTTGTGTTCATGTGTACTAACATACATCAGCATTGCCAACTACGAGGGGTGTTTCTTAAATAATTCAACTGCCCCGCGCACGCGCACTGGGTGCTGAATAAGGAAGAATTGTTCACTGCATTCGAAAAAATCAATACTTCATTGACAATAATCGTAAAAATCAAAAAGTATGTCAGCAAATAAATCCGAGGTAAATTACTCTATTTAGGGTCCACCCGCGCCCACTGTGTTAAATTCAGCTAGACAGAGATAGCCAAATCATGACGTTGTCCAGTTTTGAATGACCTGTAAATGATTTTTGCATCGCACGATTGTATTGAAACTAGCCCTGCATCTTGCGTAGTGTCTAATCAATACTATGCACTGCTTGCTCATGCAAAAGCGAGCGGGGTTTCCAGAATAACCTGCAATTTCTAGGAAAACCATACCCACCAAAACACAACCCATCTTTAAAAAAGTACTTTTTCAAAAAGACTAAATATATGTTGAACATATTGGATTTTTGTCTGTATTTTATACATATTTAGAAAGCTGTTAAAAAATTTTTTAATTGCCTGCACGTCTATGTTATCAAGGGATTTTCCTCTCATATGGGGCGAATGCAAATTGTTGAATTTCTGTTCGCCAGCTCCTTGACCCTAGACTCCCCATGGCATCATTGGTCTTGAAACAACAACACAAGGTATGGTGAACATAACCTATGCATACTAGTATTATTTTGAAATTAAATAATCGCGTGTCTCCATTATCATACAAACTATATTCGTTCTCAAAGATAACTAAACCTTCTTAAACCCTTGCCTGCTATCAGCTTTTCATTGTCATTTTAGGTGAAGTTAAATGAATATTGTGAAATTGAAATGTCTACTGAATAGTTTTACTATTACAATTGATGCCAAATTCTATTAAACTTTTATACACACGTCCGTCTATCCATCTATTCGTCCTTGTTTCATTAACTTGTAAATTATTGGATATATCGATCACGCAGCTTTATAACTACAGTAGTACCGCTATACTATTATTTTTTAACGAACTGCATCAGTTCGGCTTTCATTGATAAGCTTGTCTTGAAACTTTTATAACCAAACGCATAAGTCCGAATATGTTTTTCCAATTGCTTATATATAACGATAGGTCATAACTTCAAAATACGTTAGACCATTTCTAAGGGTATAAATAGCACACTGCATATGTCTCTTATCATACAAGTTAAATCACTTCCAATTGTATACAATAACATGCGAGTGCTGCATCTGTCTTGGCATGCATGTTAAACCCACATCTTGATTATACTTGTTAAACTGATTATACTGACATAAACATTCATTCAGTAAATATATCTGTCAGTTTAAAGTCCGTGATGATTGATATGTCTGGATGTCTAGCTTCCTGTGCTATAATCACGTTATCAGATATGACTAGTTATGCCGTAGAAGGTAATATTAATAAGACATGTGTTTCAGTGCTCTTGAGGAAGTTCATATCATAGTTTTGTTTTGATTTAGGCGAGAACACATCCTCGTTGTACTTGCAAAAGGTATTTGAAATGCTGTTCGGGTAACGTTCAACAGTATCTCCGTTCACATTCACCTACAGTATTTACTCGTCGTAGAATTTCTTGTTTTTGTTGCTAATATGCTGCGTACACAGAAAAGGTCCAGTACGGTTTGGAGTGCTTATTAAACGTACTGTTTGGTAATGTTAGTTCTGAGCATCGGATTATACATGACACTATCAAGTCATACAGAAAAGTCTACAGATTTTTCGGTTTCAATATAACTTGTAGGATTAAGTAATGGCAATTTGTTATGTAATTTAAATTGTCTTGCGAACATTTGTTAATGGAAGATTACAAAATAAAAGGCAAATTTAGTTTTGTAAGTAATCAGCTACCTTACAGCCTTTATCATCGTCGCTAAATATCATACCATGTATTTTACATGTATTGCGGCCAGTAAACATATCTTCGCCAAATTTCATACCGTGTGTTATCTCTTAACTCACATACTAAGCGATTAACCAGCACAAAACGAGTAACAATAAGTAATATGCAACATATGTCGTATGTTTGGATTCATTTTCTAACATGAAACATACATTATGTCATATAGACTACATTAGAGAGATACAATCAATGCAAGTAACAGGCATACGCGAATCCAAAAGGGGGGGGGCGTACGCCCCCCCCCCCCGTACGCCCCCCCCTAAAATCGCCAAAGTAACGATTTTTATTTGACTGAAATAGTCTAGTTATATGTAATTTGCCTTTAATTCTTTGTGAAAAAGTATAAAAATGTGAAAATTTCGTGCACGCTGCGCTCGCAAACTTACCTTTAATCTATAAAAGAAGGGGCACATCCACAAAAAATGATGCTACAAGTGCGCCTATATACTGGATCACTCTGCAATGGATGAAGCACTGTAGACTTCAAAGACTTAAATTAGTCTGGTTTTGTAATAAAGCATGTCCTATTTACTGGCTAATAAGGTATCTCAAGCCACCAGAATGCACCAGATTGATCCCTCGTTTTGAAAATGTTCCCGTCAGAGCATGCCTCCCCGGACACCCTACTTTTGCAATTAGATTGTAAATATCATTAATTTTGTAAAGCGAGTTTTTTGTTATAAAACTATGATTCAGTGCAGATAACATACGTGAACATTTTTATATTACCTTTTTACTGAAAAAAAAGGTTTTGCTCGCTCCGCTCGCAAAGTAACTTCAAATCTATGAAAATGTGTCAACATACGTTCTTTGCGAAAACGTATACACTCCATTCACATTAAGCATAGATATCAAAATCGGGCACTTGTGCAAACTCTTCATTACGATTAATCTAAGTACTGTTCTGTATTTAATAATCAAACGTGTCCTGTTTAAAACACCAAATAAGGTATCTCTAAACGCCCAAAATGCATCAGATTGATCTACTGTTTAGAAAAAATTTCCGGGGGAGCATGCCTCCGGTCTCCCCTATTTTAAATGATCAACTTCCAGTTACCGCGTAATAACAAATTTGACAGAGAATCATAAACTCAGTTGTTATATATCAGTATATAGATATAACCAAAATACGCTTCCATGAATGAAGTGTAGTAATGTTAAAGACGCTCCTACGCCCATGCAGGACTATGCCCTGGACCCAAGAAAATTTCTTACGCCCCACGTAACCGGAAATCCTGGACCGCCCATGACAGTTATATAATATTGTTTTGTAACATATTTAAATAGACCGGTAATATGACATGACGCGGTTTATTGGAAATAATGTCACTATAATGTCCTTTATCTTATAAGCTAATGCTTTCTACCGATATCGCTTTGTAACGTGATAAGCGATCGTAACATTTGGTCCGACACTCTATCAAAATATCTTGTTTAACTGATAATCTTGTTCAAAGTTGTTTTTAAATTGAATTTTGTTTATGAACCATATGTAGATATTGTAACTAATAATATTAGGTTTTTTATTACAAAACTACGTATTTCTGCTCATTCTCTACGAATACAGACAGGTAGATTTGGAGAAAATAGATTACCACGTCAAGAACGATTTTGTTTATTTTGTAATTTACACGATATAGAAGATATTTATCACTTTGTATGCATTTGTCCCAATTAAAGAACGATAAGATTAAAATATATTCAACAATATTACTATCTGAGACCGCCGGTGTGTAGTTATAACAAAAAGCACCTATGTAACCTTGCATATTACTTGAAGGAAGCTTTTTGAACTAGAAATACGGCTAATATAATTGTCAATAATTAAATCTAGTCACTTTTGTGTGTATGTCAATGTGCCGTAAGAATTTTTTGTGTGCGCTTGAGCATGTATTCGTTGAATGAAATTATTGAGTATAAGATTTTGTCGAGCGTGTCTGTGTGCGTGAAATATAATACTGTAGGATCAAATAACATTGAACTGTATATTGACTTTACTGAAGATTTAAAAACGTTTTCTCTCCGTTACTATAGATCTACAACAAGCACTCGGGCGTAACTGTACTTTTAACATTTGAATAATCCAGGTTATAGGGGTGTATTTACCTATAAAGCATGCATTAATAATTCACTGATCAAGTAATGCGCATAGCGCAGTCGGCTAAGCTACTATGAATACGAGTACTTCAAAACTGAACGTATGAGTTCGAATCGCAGTCAGCTATATATTTTTTTAATTTTGATCAGCAAACATGTTTCGTGCTTTTCTTATTTCACAGAGATGCATAATTATAAAAGTCTCAGTGAGTAGGAAGCATATATGTCATAGCTGGTACACAGATATAGCGACGGCGCGAACGATCTCATCGAGAAAGTAAATAGGTTTTGTATGGAGGAGAAGGAAATAGGACTTCATTGTCCGTGTGTGAGAGGGCTGTCGGACTGATCAGAGCTAGCATATAGACTGCATATAAGGTTGTCTCAGCGTTGAAACTTGTAGCTCAATTGAAACTTACATTGTATAATTGATATAATTAATATAGGAACAAAGAATAACGCAAAATATGAATAGAAAAATATATAATGATATGTGATCATATTCGGGTCATAAAATGAATGCATATAGCATTACATAGAATAAAATAAGCGATTGTAAGCTATGTACTATGACCAGTGCACCACACAGACACACAACATACATAATTAGCTAATTCTGACGTTTCTACTGCAAATTCTTAAAATGGCGATTGCAGCGAAGCCACTGACTGCAGTTATTAGTAATAATATTCAATTATCACCTGAGCATGAAGATGAAAATTGAGCAATAAATACAATATCAAGACTGTAATGGAAACAACATATTTTTTATTAGTTATAAAACGTGAATTTATAAAATATTAAGAATTAAAATATACACGTAATACGATAAAAACTATTGAAATATAAATTTAGTTATTGAAAAAGGGTATAGCAGCGGACTCGAACCCACAGCCCATATATAAAATATGTTACTGCCAAGAGAAGAGTTTATCCACTAAGCCACGTTGCCAGCTTGAAATAAACTGTGTTTTTCTCAAACGTTTTCATATTTTTTCGTAAAATAACGGTAAATATCGTTTCAACCTTGGCATATGGACTCGTCCAGGGGTCATATTTCGAAGGTCGTTGTAGATCTATAACCCATTTATCATGTGTATTTTGTATGTATTACAGAGTTGTAGACTATGTACTTGTTACTTGTCTTAATAAAATATACGTTCTGTTCTGTTCTGTTTTCACCTATCATATTGTATTCATAACATTTTCATGAAAGCGCAATATCTGTTGATACTATTGTATTCCTTTATTAATACGTACAGTGTGTTGATCAAATTAACTAAAATTATCGTGCAAACAAACCATTATATTTTCATTTCTCGCAATTGTCCCATATTGTATAGTATTGATGTCCAGGATGTCTGCATATCGATAGGCGCATTGCATTGTTTTCACAGTGTAGCTTTGTTTTAGGAGGCGATATAAATGGCCAAAGACTTAATTCTCTAAATGTGAACTGTCGACACAAGAGACAATTGTATAATCATTAAGTTAAAAAGGTACCCACGCAAGTATGGACTAACGTAATAATTGTTCGGCAGTTGCCCAACTGCGTTGTTTATACGTTAAATCCTCTAGAGAGCCGGAGGTGACTGCCACAGGGAGTGTATCAAGAGAGCCGGAGATGACTGCTACAGGAAGTGTATCAAGAGAGCCGGAGGTGTCTGCCACAGAGAGTGTATCAAGAGAGCCGGCGGTGTCTGCCACAGGGAGTGTATCAAGAGAGCTGTAGGAGACTGTCACAGGGAGTGTATCAAGAGAGCTGTAGGAGACTGTCACAGGGAGTGTATCAAGAGAGCTGTAGAAGACTGTCACAGGGAGTGTATCAAGAGAGCTGTAGGAGACTGTCACAGGGAGTGTATCAAGAGAGCTGTAGGAGACTGTCACAGGGAGTGTATCAAGAGAGCTGTAGGAGACTGTCACAGGGAGTGTTTCAAGAGAGCTGTAGGAGACTGTCACAGGGAGTGTATCAAGAGAGCTGTAGGAGACTGTCACAGTGTGTGTATCAAGAGAGCTGTAGGAGACTGTCACAGGGAGTGTATCAAGAGAGCTTGAGGTGTCTGTCACAGGGAGGGTATCAAGAGAGCCGGAAGTGTCTGTCACATGGAGTGTATCAAGAGAGCTTGAGGTGTCTGTCACAGGGAGGGTATCAAGAGAGCCGGGGTGTCTGTCACAGGGAGTGTATCAAGCGAGTCGGGGGTGTTTGTCACAGGGAGTGTATCAAGAGAGCCGGAAGTGTCTGTCACATGAAGTGTATCAAGAGAGCTTGAGGTGTCTGTCACAGGGAGGGTATCAAGAGAGCCGGGGGTGTCTGTCACAGGGAGTGTATCAAGAGAGTCGGGGGTGTTTGTCACAGGGAGTGTATCAAGAGAGCCGGGGGTGTCTGTCACAGGGAGTGTATCAAGAGAGCCGGAGGTGACAGCCACAGGGAGTGTATCAAGAGAGCCGGGTTGTCTGTCACAGGGAGTGTATCACGATAGCCGGAGATGTCTGTCGCAGGGAGTGTATCAAGAGAGCCGGAGGTGACAGCCACGGGGAGTGTATCAAGAAAGCCGGAGGTGACTGCCACAGGGAGTGTATCAAGAGAGCCGGAGGTGTCTGTCACAGGGAGTGTATCAAGAGAGCCGGAGGTGTCTGTCACAGGGAGTGTATCAATAAAGCCGGAGGAGACTGTCACTGGGAGTGTATCAAGAGAGCCGGAGGAGACTGTCACAGGGAGTGTATCAAGAGAGCCGGAGGAGTCTGTCACAGGGAGTGTATCAAGAGAGCCTGAGGTGACTTCACAGGGAGTGTATCAAGAGAGCCGGAGGAGACTGTCACAGGGAGTGTATCAAGAGAGCCGGAGGAGACTGTCACAGGGAGTGTATCAAGAGAGCCGGAGGAGTCTGTCACAGGGAGTGTATCAAGAAAGCCGGAGGTGACTGTCACAGGGAGTGTATCAAGAGAGCCGGAGGTGACTGTCACATGGAGTGTATCAAGAGAGCCGGAGGTGAGTAAGTAAGTTTATCTATCTAAGTTAACCTACGTCGTATACCAAATTTAAAATAATATCTGTCCGATCGGTTTACATTTCATGCGACGACAGTATCAATGTGATATATTAATGCTGCTCAAAGCTCAAACATGTGTTACGAAATGCGTCTAGTGTGGTTGACAATCATGTCTTTTACCGCTAGCGAAAAGAGAGCCGAATGCGTAAGCCTCTCATGCCAGTACATAGCCTTTACGTTACAAAAACTTGCACAGTGCCTCTCAGTGGCAACGCACGGATAATGGTTACACACGTTTCAAGGCTAAACTGTTGCAAGATCTGGGAACAACAAGGGTCCCAGAGATGCAGTGTGAAGGCCTACCGGCGCGTAGACATGCCCTAGCACTGCATCAAACCTTGCTCCAACTATGTGAGAATAGCCGGCGAGATAGGAGTCGAAGCCCAGTAAGGCAACTCATCTAGGAGAAGAAAAACTCCAAATTAAAACCTGGATAGAATTTTGCTCATTAGTCTTGGAAGGTGACAATTCTAGAGGAAGGAAACCTTGATCACAAATCCCTGGCCCTCCAGGTTGGATTGTTTGGCATGGGGTTAACTACCCCATCCAGTAAAAAGAACTATGTTACAGAAACTGCAACAATTAGAAATGAAAACAACTTTGGAGACTCGAGCATTAGCAACATGACGAAGAATGACGACGAGTTTACTGGGACCAAAAGACAAAGTACATATGTCAGAACTATGTACGAGACATCCAAAGCTGCCCAAGTAACCAGGGAAATGCAGTTGTACAAGTTAGATATTCTAGGTGTGAGCGAGTGCCGCTGGACAGGATCAGGAAAAAAGACACTACAAAGTGGACATTCCATACTATATTCTGGACATAATGAAAACCACATCAATGGAGTCGCAATTATCATCAACAAAGAAAAAGCTAAAACACTACTAGAATGGGAACCAATAAGTGACAGACTCATTACAGCAAGATTCTATTCAAAATACACCAAACTTACAATCCTACAGTGCTACTCACCAACAAATAAAGCTGAAGATACCATCAAAAACGATTTCTTTGAACAACTTCAAATAGCAATAACAAGAACACCTCAGCATGACATGTTGCTTATTATAGATGTCCTAAATGCCAAAGTGGGTACAGAAATTACTGACATCGAACGTATCATGGGAATTCATGGCTGTGGAACAAAAACGAAAATGGAGAACGACTCATCGACTTATCCACCAACAACAAATGTGTTATTGGAGGAACCATCTTCCCACATAAAAGCATACATAAATTAACATGGGAATCCCCAGATGGCAGAACTCTAAACCAAGTCGACCACTTTATTATCAACAGAAAATGGAGAACATCATTATGAGACGTCTGAGTTCTAAGAGGTGCAGATGTAAACAGTGACCACTATCTGCTTAAGGGTACCATCAAACTGAAACTACGGAAAGCACTACCGAAAGAAAATACAAGAAAGAGAATAGACATTGCTAAGCTAAAACTACCTAAAGTAAAGGAAGCCTTTACTATAGAACTCAAAAACCGTTTCCAAGTCCTGCAACACTTAAATCAAGAACAGGAAAGAGTGGGGAAAAAATGGAAAAACATCAGAACTGCACTCACAGAAACCGCAGATATGTGGAAAATTAAATGCTCAACCAGCCTTCGTTAATGACAAACAGGGGAATCCAATAAAAACAGGAAAAAACAAGCTGACAGATGGTTACAACATTTCAAAGAAGTACTTAACTGCCGAGAACCTGATCTACTAGCAAATCCCATACCAACAGAAGATGGTTTAAATATAAACATAGAAATACCAACTCTTGATGAAGTAAAGGCTGCAATAAAATCTTTGAAGTCTGAGAAGTCACCAGGAATCGATATGATACATGCTGAGATGCTGAAAGCTGACTTGGACACAACATCAAAAGTGATACATGATCTCTTCTGCAGTATCTTGGAGAACGAAACTATACCAACAGACTGGAGCGAAGGACTGATTGTTAAACTACCAAAAAGGGGGACCTACGAATTGTGACAACTTGCGAGGAATAACACTGCTATCAATACCAAGCAAAGTGTTTTGTAAAATCTTACTCAACAAAATAGAAACAGTTATTGACACCAAACTAAGAGATGAACAAGCAAGATTTCGGAGAGGAAGAGAATGTGTTGATCAAATCTTCACACTCAGAAATATCATCGAACATAGTATTGAATGGAACACCCCCCTATTTATAAATTTAATCGACTTTCGAAAAGCCTTTGACAGCATCCATAGAGACACCTTATGGAAAACATTTAAAACATATGGAATACCAGACAAAATATGCAACATCATTAAGACATTCTATAACGGCTTTGAATGCAGAGTTATCATGGGAAACTCCATCATCACTTCATTTGAAGTAAACTCAGGAGTAAGACAATGATGTATTTTGTCGCCAATACTTTTCCTGCTTGCAATCGACTGGATTCAACGACAAACAACATCAGACAGAAGTAGAGGTGTTCAGTGGACTCTATTCAGTCAACTCGAAGATCTTGACTTTGCTGATGATCTCGCTGAAGTATCAACTTCCAACAGCCATCTACAAGAAAAGACCACGTTACTGAATGATGTCGCCAGACAAGTTGGACTAAACATAAACACCAAGAAGACCAAAGTAATGAAGATCAACACTGCCAACCGTGTAACATCACCATAGGAAACACGCAAATTGAAAATGTCGAAGATTTTGTGTACCTTGAAATTAAAATCAGCAAAGAAAATGGAGCTGGTAAAGACATTGAAGCCAGACTTGCAAAAGCCAGAGGTACCTTCGCCATATTGAAGTCAATATGGAAGTCAAACAAGTACAGTAAGAAAACCAAACTGCTCATCTATAACAGCAATGTTAATCAGTACTGCTGTATGAATCTGGATGTTGGCGAGTCCTGGAATCTGATGTCAGAAAAATAGAAGTATTCCACAACAGTTTGACTCGCCTAAGAAAAATCAACAAAATATTTTGGCCAAACAAGATCAGTAACATAAACCTTATGAAAATACGCGACTCCAAAAACATCACAACTGAAATCAAACAAAGAAGGTTTAGATGGCTAGGACACGTCTTAAGAATGCCACAACAGTGTATTGTAAAAACTGCCTTATTTTGGACACCACCTGGAAAGAGGAAACCTGGAAGACCACGAAACACCTGGCGAAGAACCATGACATCCGAGCTAGCCGAGATCGACTACACCTGGGGCCGTGCACAGTTCACAGCGAAAGACAGAGGGAAATGGAGGAAACTTGTTGCGGCATATGTCCCACAGGGGACGAAGAGGATAGGTAGGTAGGTAGGTAGAAGCTCAAACATGTCTAACAGAATAGCCCACAGCGTTTCATGAATTATTTTACATTGATATATCGATAATCTTTTAAAGTTTGTACTGCATATTACTTCAGCTACTTTTATATTGAACGTATAATATTCCGTTATCCTGGTTCCCAACGTTATTTTTAACATCATATACTGACAGCAATATACGCGACCATTCTTTAGCTCAAATGTTATTCAATGTATTTAATAGGTAGTTCAGCAAAAGCAGGAATACAGCATTTCCAAACATCATCGTATGTTTTAACAAGATTCTGGTCTGGAAACTAGCCACATTATGTATGTTGATGACATGGTTATTACTGCAGAACATGGTTTAATAACGACGCCTTTATATTTCTTTCCCCCAATGAATAACACGAATCATGATACCGCCTAGCTTACATATAACATTTCTTCTGGTTTCGTTCTATTGAAATCGTACCATCATATTAACAGAGAGAGTAGCGGTTAGGAAATCAGAATCGACAAACCTATTTATTTTATTGATATCAATGTGTCATATATAAATAAAGCATATGTATGCCAGATATACATGCGAAATGTTTCGGTCGTTCGAGAAAAAAAGAATCGTATTCAATGAAAATGTTTCAGTACTTATTGCACCTACAAGAATGAGATTTTGCACGAGTGATCAAAATATATCTCCACAATCTTCCCTGAAATGTCAGCAACATCAGAAATATGTTTAAGAAAGTTTGTTCATAAGTTCCATGTTAAATACACTCGGCGGCACTTCTAACGCTGTCACTTGATTATTCTTGATATCTCGAAAACCGTTTGAGATAACTTTATAAAATTTTCACCAGTTTTAGTTAAGGCATGTGCCTACCGTGCACGTGTTAATTCAGAAATTGGTGCATATGAAAATGCGTGGTAAAAGCGTAATTTACGTCACCCGGAATTACAAAGTCGCAAAATTAAACAGCGTATTAAATAGGGGTCAATTGAGTATTTTCAATATTTTATTTTTTCGTTGCTTCAAGTGTAATGTAATGAGTGTACACAATAAAAGTATTCATAAATTTCATCTACGTTACAATTTCCTAGGTAACCAGATAGCAGTTGGTAAGCTTAGACCGCCCCAAAATCAGCTCATAATCTGAATATAACATAGATGCGCTTAGAATAAACGTTTAACCTCAAATAATGCTACTTGAATGGTAAAATTCGCATTTCTTCTGAATAACGAATGTTAAAAGTACGCAGTTAAATTTATTCAGTTTGATATAATAATTAGTCACCCTAAATTTAAATTTCAAGTTGAGCTCAACCTGCGTTACTCGCAAGAATCGTACGGAAAACACTATATTTTGCAGCAAAACCAACAATTTTCGCTTTCTAGCATTTTGGTAAATATTGTAAATAACTATTAAAACACATGAGCGAATAAAGTGTTGCTATGCACAACCATTATAGGAAATAGGGACATCTACACGCATACATAACAATCTGATGGCCGATATTGAGTGATAAAAATGCGACTTACAATATAAGTATTCAGTCAGTTGAAGACGTATCGTGCAATAGTTTATTGTCGAATCGAGCAGAAAATTCGCCAGAAACTGTGCCAAATATTGTTGTTTTGGTATGCCAAATTTCATTACAATACATTCAGGACTTTTAAAGAAACCTGAGATATATAAGTGGCAGCGTTAGAGGTGCCGCTAAGTGCATGTATAGTTTTCTATTAAAAAATTGAAATAAGAATACTCGATACTTGCAACATTAATTTTCTGGTCATGTGATACGCATAACGGTATATTGCTTTAGTTGCAAACTACTTAATACGACGCATATGAGGTCCGTCTGTGAAGCTGACAAAATATTTGTACATGTATTAATTTGTCGTGTCGATAAACTTTAAATCCGATGCTTCATGATGCAAATGCAATGGCTTATAATACTCAAATATTGAAAACATGTTTACAGCATCTGCAAATGTTTCTGTGTGCTTAATTTTCACCTTTCCTCAGACGTGTGAACACCGAAGTCACGTTCAGATCATTTCATATAGCTTGTGTGGACGCATAACGCAATTATTTAGACCAGTAAGTGTGTACGTTAAATATTGTAATTTCATTTATTAGTTCTTAATTATACACTAACGCACACTCCCAACGCAACACCTATATTTTTCATAATTTTTCGACTATAAGTTTACGGATCTGGTTCAAAATTTAGCTGTGAATAAACTAATACTCGTTGAATGTTTTTCAGATTTTTCGAGTTAATAAGTATGTGCGTCGGTACCATTCATCTATTTGTCCATGTTTCATGATTGTTTCTCAATAACTTTTTGTACATTATTAAAGGTTTCAACATAAGGTAACAACAACAGCATCAGTTCGGCTTTAATAATTCATAAACCTCTCTTGGAAATTTCATAACCACCCTCGTAAGTCGAATATAATTAACCAATTGATTATATAACCACTGGTCATAACTTCCAAACAAGTCTTCACTTCTAATGGTATAGATAGCATACTGCATGTCTGTTATCACACAAGTTAAATCACTTCCAATTGTATACAATAACATGCGAGTGCTGCATCTTTCTTGGCAAGCATGTTAAACCCACATCTTGATTATACTTTTTAAACTGATTATACTGACATAAACATTCATTCAGTAAATATATCTGTCAGTTTAAAGTCCGTGATGATTGATATGTCTGGATGTCTAGCTTCCTGTGCTATAATCACGTTATCAGATATGTCAGGATGTCTAGCTTCCTGTGCTATAATCACGTTATCAGATATGTCAGGATGTCTAGCTTCCTGTGTTATAATCACGTTATCACATACGTGGGTGAATCAAAAAGGTCGTAGAATTTTGCCATAACTTTTTTATTTTCAGAGTTATTGTCGTCATATTTATGCTGTATACATGCATTGGTATTTTCTATACATACACAGATTTATAGTGACCTAATGGAAACCGTTTTAAAAATATTCATATCTTAAACAAGGGCGATAACGTATACCGGAGCACACCGATAATTTGAAACACATTTTATTAAATTTCCTAAAATATCTCGACTATAGGACCTCCAAAAACCGTCAAAATGTTATGTCTGATTGCATGATATCACGTATAAAGTTTGTTAAAATTTCAGACGTCATCTCCGATAAATTATGTTTTAATCGACATTTACATAATCGTACTACATAGAAATATCGGCGTAAAATGGGTCTTCCGGAATTTACGGAATCGAGGCCTGCTATCAAAATCTGCGTGAAACTGGAATATACGTACAGTTTCAGAAACAATACATGGTTTAAAACGTGAAGGTATGAATCCTGAAATAAATATAAATCGATTTATAAGTGGAATTAGTGCTAACGTGTATGATACTAGAGGTTGACAACCGAATAAAATACATCTGATTTTGCTGACGTTGGTTCGCAGCGTCGTCGAAGAGGACGAGCGCTATATAATAGCGGATATAGCAAAACACTTAGAATAACAGCGCACACTATATTAAACGAACAATTGCAAATGCAGAAACTATTTTCACGATGGTAATTCAAATATATCTATATATTAGCCACTTCGAAAAGCGAAAATGAGTCAAAATGTTAACGTAAGTATTGATAATCTTGGCGTAGGTTTGACGTCGTTCATCAAATGACGCTGACGTGCTCCGGTATACTGATACAGTATGTGCGCGATTCGGTGTAAAAATAATGTTGTTTTGACTAATTCAATGAAATTTATCAAATTGTTTTGTAATACTTATGATCACGTTATACTAAAATTTGAAAGTATTTTAAGCTGTGGTTTGTGAGTTAGGATATTTTTCTACGAACTTTTTGATTCACCCACGTATGTCTGGATGTCTAGCTTCCTGTGCTATAATCACGTTATCAGATATGTCTGGATGTCTAGCTTCCTGTGCTATAATCACGTTATCAGATATGTCTGGATGTCTAGCTTCCTGTGTTATAATCACGTTATCAGATATGTCAGGATGTCTAGCTTCCTGTGCTATAATCACGTTATCAGATATGACTAGTTATGTCCTCAAAGGCAAGTCAAGGGTGGTGTACATGTATACAAGGGTGTACATTGTACTGGTTTGGAAAATAATTCAAACATACTTTTACGTTATTTATATAACAATATATTTATTTATTACAGTGATGCTGCAAACAACACATTTCTCTAATCGCTTGCATAGCATGCTAGCCAGAATTATGATATTGATAAAGTACTCTCGTATGTGTTGGTTAGTTGGACTGGCCTCAATGTCTTCACTATTTGATTCGACTGTAACAAGTGTAATATCTGGACGGTGGTAATAATGATGATGTTCTTCTAATCAAACGTCTTTTGATTTACATACTCTTTGATGCAAGTAAAACAAGATTGTTTTCATTATGTATAAATAAGGCCGCTCGCAAACAAACACACTCAAACAAATTGGAGAGAAAGGACCTTCTATATGGACTATAGGACTCTATATGTCGTGGAAAGCTTAATATGCGTTTACCTTACAGTTACGTATGTTTCATAGATATCGGTGATAATTCCATTGATTCAGTTATCCTATGAGTGGATGCTGACAAATATATTCAGGTACAAAATATGTTTCAGATAGATATATTTTTATTCCTCCAATAAGGAGAGCAGAACATTTTTACAGATCATAACATATTTACATGCAATGATATTCATCAGTAAATGTTTTACATGTATATACAATTGATACGAATAATTGTTATAACAATACAGTTACATATATAGCAAAGAAATAAAGAATTATATATAACAGTACACTATTCAATGACCTGGACATTAACGATGTTTATACAGTTAGTGGTATAACATATATTTCTTTCGATGTGTCATACTTAAAAGCTTAATACTAAGTTGCCTTAAACGAAAGTCGAAAAATAAGACTGTTAAGTATAAGCTACAGTCGCCCAGATTACAGACACACCCTTAATATAAAAGCGTGCACACTGATTTAGCAAGGTTCACATGCTTGAGACTCCTACCATTGTTTTGAGTAGAAATGCTCAATATGAGCCTACATTGATCAATGCTGTTAGAGTTCATGACTCTGAGATACACATTTAGTTGTATATTTAATAAGGCTTTCCATACTGTCAGTCTCTCTGGCTCTTTAGAGGAGCAATAACATATATATGCTCCGTTATGTTTTTCACTAAATAATCACAGAATTTACAGCGCTGAACAAACTGTGTGAAGATTTCGGCGGAAACGCGCCGTGTTCAAGGTATGTGCCGAGTACATCTTGAAGGTTATACTTGTTTAAAATTCTATTAATGTCTGGTATAAAACCTCGATGTTGTTGCTGGCCGTTTATTAAGCGGACGAGTCGATGGGTGAATATAATTTTCGCTAGGTACTTCTCTGGTAAACGACATAGTTGCCAAATAAAAGTTTTCTATAATCAATGTTGTTTTCAATTGGTAACACGTCTAGGCACAGGAGAGAGTAATTTACATGCATATACGAAGGTATTTGTTGGATATGTTTCAAGCAAAATCTATGAGCGCGTTCAATCACAAGCATGTCCTTTGTTGAATATGAGTTCCAAGTTTCACAACCGTATAGCGCTTTCGGTAATATGGCTGATATGTAGATTGTTCTTAGTGTCAGTGGGTGTAACTCTTTATGCATAGTTATGATAGTTCCCCTTTTCATTGCTTTAGGAATGTATCCACTTCTCAGCATACACGTAAACATTTTTGATAAAACTGGCGATATCGCTTCTTTAGAATGTCTAAGATGTTCATACACAACGCCATCTGTATTTCCTGCTTTTCCATTCGGAAGGGAACATATAATTGAATACACATCGCTTTCGCATACTACTGCTAGAGGGTCAGGTTCGATTGAGTTCAGAGTGTCTGTTACACTAAGGGTTACATTACGCTCCCACTCGGAGTCAAAGTTCGGTAAATTAGATGGCGAGTAAGTTAGTTTAAAAATTGTTAGAATATGTTGCAGAACTACGTCCGGGACGTATCCAAGAGTGATACACGTTACCAGAACAGTATATTACAAACATACCATCTACTTGTACCAAACATATATGGTTTAAAATGTCACGGTGTCCACAAAGAACAATGAAGGTAATCAAATTGTGAATGTTGCCACCTAAACAATTGTCATGGTCGCATTTGTTGACCAATCTAGCTGAGATGTTTGTGTGGCTATGTGTGGGCATTTTGCAGATGTTTGTGTGGCTATGTGTGGACATTTTGCCGTGTATTTGTTGACCAATCTAGCTGAGATGTTTGTGTGGCTATGTGTGGACATTTTGCCGTGTATTTGTTGACCAATCTAGCTGAGATGTTTGTGTGGCTATGTGTGGACATTTTGCCGTGTATTTGTTGACCAATCTAGCTGAGCTGTTTGTGTGGCTATGTGTGGACATTTTACCGTGTATTTGTTGACCAATCTAGCTGAGATGTTTGTGTGGCTATGTGTGGACATTTTGCCGTGTATTTGTTGACCAATCTAGCTGAGCTGTTTGTGTGGCTATGTGTGGACATTTTGCCGTGTATTTGTTCACCAATCTAGCTGAGATGTTTGTGTGGCTATGTGTGGACATTTTGCCGTGTATTTGTGTTATGTGATGTTTATATTTTCTGTGTACGGCTCGTTAAGATGGCGGCTATCTTCCCTGTGTACGGCTCGTTAAGATGGCTGCTATCTTCCCTGTGTACGGCTCGTTAAGATGGCTGCTATCTTCCCTGTGTACGGCTCGCTAAGATGGCTGCTATCTTCCCTGTGTACGGCTCGTTAAGATGGCGGCTATCTTCCTTGTGTACGGCTCGTTAAGATGGCTGCTATCTTCCCTGTGTACGGCTCGTTAAGATGGCTGCTATCTTCCCTATGTACGGCTCGTTAAGATGGCTGTTATCTTCCCTGTGTACGGCTCGTTAAGATGGCTGCTATCTTCCCTGTGTACGGCTCGTTACGATGGCTGCTATCTTCCCTGTGTACGGCTCGTTAAGATGGCTGCTATCTTTCTGTGTACGGCTCGTTAAGATGGGTGCTATCTTCCCTGTGTACGGCTCGTTAAGATGGGTGCTATCTTCCCTGTGTACGGCTCGTTAAGATGGCTGCTATCTTCCCTGTGTACGGCTCGTTAAGATGGCTGCTATCTTCCCTGTGTACGGCTCGTTAAGATGGCTGCTATCTTTCTGTGTACGTCTCTTTAAGATGGCTGCTATCTTCCCTGTGTACGGCTCGTTAAGATGGCTGCTATCTTCCCTGTGTACGGCTCGTTAAGATGACTGCTATCTTCCCTGTGTACGACTCGTTAAGATGGCTGCTATCTTCCCTATGTACGGCTCGTTAAGATGGCTGCTATCTTCCCTGTGTACGGCTCGTTAAGATGGCTGCTATCTTCCCTGTGTACGGCTCGTTAAGATGGCTGCTATCTTCCCTGTGTACAGCTCGTTAAGATGGCTGCTATCTTCCCTGTGTACGGCTCGTTAAGATGGCTGCTATCTTCCCTGTGTACGGCTCGTTAAGATGGCTGCTATCTTCCCTGTATACGGCTCGTTAAGATGGCTGTCATCTTCCCTGTGTACGGCTCGTTAAGATGGCTACTATCTTCCCTGTGTACGCCTCGTTAAGATGGCTGCTATCTTCCCTGTATACGGCTCGCTAAGATGGCTGCTATCTTGCCTGTGTACGGCTCGTTAAGATGGCTGCTATCTTCCCTGTGTACGGCTCGTTAAGATGGCTGATATCTTCCCCGTGTACGGCTCGTTAAGATGGCTGCTATCTTCCCTGCGTACGGCTCGTTAAGATGGCTGCTATCTTCCATGTGTACGGCTCGTTAAGATGGCTATCTTCCCTGTCCGATTTCTTAATAATATATTTTTGTTGTGGTCTCGTTACTAACTTCCAAGGTTTATCGAATTTACCATTATCTGAAATGTGTGTTTGTAAATTCCTGTGGGTATATTATTGGCATTCTTCGTTTAGTGACGTCATTTTATCACATGGAATCGCTACTCGTTTTCAAGCGTACTTATGGTCAAATCATGTTAACGTCACGTATCTAGCTTTAGGATACCCAGATGTTATAAAGAATCTCCTCTCGTACATATCTCAAATTTAGTAGTTTTATGCAAATTTCCTATAGGTCATGGGTTCAAACCCTATTAGAGCCAACATATTTTATTCTTTTTTTCTTTAATAATATGTTGCTTTGATTGTGTCGCCACATTTACACTTCCGTGTCATAGTTGATATTTGTTTAGTTATAAGACAATATTTTGACTTCATAACATGACTTTATGTACTGTTAGGAGAAAAATATGTGTTTTTTCTTTTCTTTCTTTAATTTTATAGGAATTAATATGGAGTAAATAGATGAAAATCGGGTTACTAATTACTATGGATATACCATGTATATTTTCAAAACCGCTCGGGTAAACCTTTTAAACATTGGTTAAAACATTACAAACACTTTGAAGTTATTTTTTTAAATTCAGTTGTGCCAATTGTTTAGTTAATATTTTATTGACATTTATCAATAGGGTACTTTTTGGCAATATGCAAAAATGCCTTAATTTCAAGGAGGGTAGGGTTACAGTTCTATTTTATCTACTTCATAGTTAGACCAAACATCATGTTTACACTTTTGATTTAACAAATAATCATTATCATTAGATTTAAATACACTCTTGAATTTATTGTGTCATCTGATGGAGACTTATTTTATTTATCATGCAGTCCATACTAGAGTATCTTTGAAATGGTCAATCGTTGGTTTCAGGGCTCGAACAGAGTTGTAACTTTACAGAATTGTTCATAGATGAATTTTCGTTAGAGGTAAAATAGTTAAATACTAGCGCAAACTGTTAAATGTCTGGCAATGTATGTGAGAATTGAGCATTATTATCTGCGTGTCGTGTATAAACAGGCTGTATCATATTTAGTCCGCAAAGATAGCATGCAAGGCTGTGTGAATAGTACATTTAAACCTTCGTGGTCATGATCAAAAAGAAATATCGAAATCGATAAGTTCTGGTCATCAGTATTTACCTCGGCTGTATCGCATCACTCGACCGAGCACGCATCCGGTTATTCCGTGTGTACAATGTGCTTGCCATTTGATTAATGTAAGTGATTGCAATGTTTATGACGACCGGCCCCACGCGTGAATATGATATCGTATTTAACAGAACATCACAATAAACTGTCCACTATTAGTTTAAAACCGTACGTTAATAATTCCGATTAAATTGCATAAAATATGGACATGTTTATTACGACTTTTCAAACCCACTGGGGAAATTAGTGCTAATTTGCATCGAGGGAAATATTAATCTTTCTTTGCGTAACCATTAAATATGATAAAAGTTCAATTACTGTCTAAAATGGTATGAATTACATGAACCAATTATTGAACTTGACAGTCCAATTATCAACTATTTATTAACCAGACCACGCACATCATGTCTTGGAAATCTACGTTCTGACAAGAAAAGATCACACCATAACCATTTTTCTACATGTAATTCAGTGCAATCAAATCAAAGTTACCACATTATCCAACCATCATACATTTACAGGAGCGTGATGAAGTGTTATTTGAGCTTTCCATTTAGCTATGCTATTGCGGTAGATCACATGTAACTTAACAGTCACATCTAAGTCCTGGTGATTTTCTGTAAATCCAGTCCTACAGTATTACCAATGCATCGGTTATATGATTAAACATTGCTTTCTATCCGTGCTCTTATCTTTTAGATGCATTGCAAAGACATGTATTAAATGATTATAGTTCACAAATCGTTTACATTTTTTCTAATGACACTTTGCATTCCTCGTGTAATACGCTATCACACATCATTGAGCACTCCTTCACGTTAGAGATGAGTGATCTGTCTATCTTCCTATTTGTCTCTACTATATGGATTCTATTTTTGTTGGTGGTTATGTTAACGAACTATACGGATTGTATGGGGTTAAAAGATTTTTTGTTACGATTTCGTCAAGAAATGAAAATATATTATTGACATATTTGGACCGCCTGAATTTTCTCTTACATGTACATAATTTATGCTTACTTACTTTTTTGAAAGTTGATAACTTATATTTTACATGAACGCAACATAAACAACCCTTTCAACGATGTTCTACATGTTTCGATTACACTTGTATTTGGAAACACGAAGTGCGTGTTACGTTATTGCATTTCAAGACAGATGTCAAATGATAAGATTCAAAAGAACATTCCAGTGAAATAAGGAAATAATATCTGCGTAGCATAATGTCAATTGATGAAGGGAAACTTTTGATTGGAATGCAAATGGTACTAGTATTTCTGACATGCACACACAATCAGTATCTGTGAAAACCAATAACCTAACGTTTGATTAACAATGGTCAATGATTATGTTATTGAATTGACATGCTAACGTGATGAGTTTGCATGTTATGAATACTATGGGGATAGCAAAGCGAAATTCACATTGCAAATATTCGCCAGTCTTTAATCCTACCAGGTATCTTCTAAGTTTGACATTTCTTGAAGTATTAGATATAGCGATTGGCATATGAGTATGTTACACACTCTCGTTTAACATTAAATGATACTTCTTACGCAGCTGATGTTACATGTTCCTAATAGCACACGACTATTAGAAAGAAAGCGAGTATATATAGTCTTTTACCCCGCCTCTGACAAATTAGTAGCTAAATCATTGCATGATTGGTCCATTGCCATCACATGGTGACACAATATCATCCCATACCGGGTCAGTAAAAATCAATATCGGGTGCCCACGTGATCAAATCCATGTCAGTAAATTCAATACCGGGTGCCGACGTGATCAATACCATGTCAGTAAATTCAATACCGGGTGCCCACGTGATCAATGCCTAGTTCGACTAGCTATCGGCCGCCATTGTTTTCGTCGCATTGAATTCTTTTTTTAGCAGTTTTGGTCAATAAACGGCGTTTTTAAAGGCACGGACTATGATGAAAACAAATTTTAATGAATCAAATAAAGTTTGATGATAAGGGCTGTTTCGTTTTAACATCTCAAGCATCGAACGTTAGCAAACTTACATGACCGTGTCACTAGCTTTTCCGTGTCACTAGCCCATTAATTGCAAGCGTTTGCGATATATTTTCCATGCGCCTATTGGACATTGAAGATGTTTTAAGAATCGTCGAAAATAAAGGTGAAATTTTCATTTAAATAGCCGATTTATCCACGACAGTACTCGATCTCCGAGGAAATTGGGCTTTAATAGACATAACAATGATATCAACACTCAGATCATACCAGCTTCTTGAGCGTAAGTAGGCTACAATTTGTTCCACAACCAGTTGCTCATGGGATCACTATGTCAACAATCCTATGTCTCAATGTAGCTTGTCAAAGCAATGTTTTAATATAAGATTATTTTATTACTGTGTATTTAAAAGACTTTTGTATCAGTCAAGTTTCATCCACATCACCCCACCCTGGGGAATGGTCGGGATTTTGACTGTTTGAGTCGAAACCCCCGGCCTTCCACGACCTGCGGGTAAGGTGATGGTAAAATGTCCGGTATTTCCCCCGACAACTAAATATTGTCCCTTAGCTATTGGTTCGCAGAAAAATGCTCCTGATCTGCGGGGAAGCTGGTCGGTACAAAGACCAATTCCTTGAATTTAGTGGTAATTTTCTTGATGTGGTCTTTTATGGTGGTTATAATCCGTTTTGAATGGTCATCGACGGGGTAAATTCGTTGCATGGTCATCTAGTGACCTGGTACGGGATGATACATGGTCAGTTAATATCGTACCATGACTCGGCTTCGCCTCGCCAGGTACGATATTTACTGACCATGTATCATCCCGTACCAGGTCACTAGATGACCATGTAACTAATAATATAACACACGTCTTACATATTACAAACATGTGATAAAATGTTAAAATAAAGTCACTATAAGAGTTTATTATTTCACTACAAACACATGACTTGTATTTTACTTTATGGGTTTCATGTGATATAAAGGATCTATCACTTACTGTGTCAATTGATATAATATTATTAGTATCAGTACAATATAAATGATTGTCGTTTTTATTTCCTATAGACGGATCTTCCTGGTCATGTGAATGTGGCGATGATGACAAAACAATATCTCCAGAATTAGAATATTTCAGTTACCCAGTCACGAACATCCTTGCATCAGTTTCCAAGCCAAATACACAGGAACATACAGAGGTATTCGAGTTTTCTGCGACATACCATGGATGAACGTTAGAGCAACAGTTACTGTGTACTATAACTGGTGAGCAGTGCTATCAATCATACCATGGATGAATGTTAGGGCAACAGTTACTGTGTACTATAACTGGTGAGCAGCACTATCAATCATACCATGGATGAACGTTAGGGCAACAGTTACTGTGTACTATAACTGGTAAGCAGTACTATCAATCATACCATGGATGAACGTTAGGGCAACAGTTACTGTGTACTATAACTGGTAAGCAGTACTATCAATCATACCATGGATGAACGTTAGGGCAACAGTTACTGTGTACTATAACTGGTGAGCAGTACTATCAATCATACCATGGATGAACGTTAGGGCAACAGTTACTGTGTACTATAACTGGTGAGCAGTACTATCAATCATACCATGGATGAATGTTAGGGCAACAGTTACTGTGTACTATAACTGGTGAGCAGTACTATCAATCATACCATGGATGAACGTTAGGGCAACAGTTACTGTGTACTATAACTGGTGAGCAGTGCTATCAATCATACCATGGATGAGCGTTAGGGCAACAGTTACTGTGTACTATAACTGGTGAGCAGTACTATCAATCATACCATGGATGAACGTTAGGGCAACAGTTACTGTGTACTATAACCGGCGGTGAGCAGTACTATCAATCATACCATGGATGAACGTTAGGGCAACAGTTACTGTGTACTATAACTGGTGAGCAGTGCTATCAATCATACAATGAAATATATAATGAGTTAAAACTGTAATCACTCAATATAATGTATTGATACGTTGTATAAAGAAGGTAGTCGAAAGGAGTGATAAGATACTACAAATGATAGTAAGCAAGCAACTATTTTAAATCTTGTGAGATGAAATGCCTATAGATCCACAATGGCATGTACGTATACAAATCGTAGTGCGTGGAATGAAATTTAAAACCAAACATAATCATATCTTTATCGATCGTTACGTTCAAAGAAATGCAATGTCAATAATATGTATTTTCCTTGTATTTAAAGTTGGTTGTTCACCAATCTAAATAGTTGGTATTCGTAATTTTCTTCTTTTTTTCATTTATTTGTCAGTCTCGTCTATCTGCGTAACTTACTTGGTTAGCAAGAGACCCATGTAATTTACAAAATTACCATGGAGACAAATGTTAGGTTTCTCAATAAAAGTATAGTAATTGCAGATATGTGTTTGGCGTATACATTAAACAAGCATAAGCCAGATGTCTCATTTTGAAGTGTTATTGGTAATTCGAAATGGCCCAAGTACAAACTGTATTTAGGTCACAAAAGTTTCGCATCACCACAGTTTCCAAATCTTTACCTTGTGGAAAGTCATTCCTAATACTTATAGTGCATTGTATGTCGGTTTCGAGTGATTCTGGTACATTCTTTCTTTGTACATGCAAATAGTCCTTGATACGCAAGGAATGTTTGAACGTCTGTGTTTATACGAGGGTATATCCAAACGAAATGTCACTGTTGTTATAAATCGTACATAATGCCATTTAAACCACGAACTTTTACACACCATAGCTTCAGTCTAATTTAATAATGATGACAAAATGTCACAAAAATGCACATAACAGTTCTTGAGATATGAACATTTACATGAGACATACTTACAACATCGCCACAAGTCCGACGTCAAAGAATTCATAGCGACGTTACCTTCTGACACATACTTATCCCTGGTGATACCTAACGACTCCGAAATTATGCAGTCATTTTCACGACCTTTAAAATGTGCAACCTACCCAACACTAACTATATGCGTTTTCGTATTGTGTTAAATGTCCTTTAGATGTTCCCACAGATAAACTTTTAACTCACCTCATAATGAACGTTGAGTTGAATTGACGGCGTTATAAATACCATTAATCTTCTTTTCGGATCTGCTACAAACCGTTCTTGTGACTCTCTGTTGACACTGATTTGGTTATACATTCCCCTTTAAATCTTATTCAACAGGTACACGAGACTATTCTGCCGCCGCCTGTACCGCTAAGTATCAGCAGACGACTTTCTTACCTTTCAGGACTAGTGCATTACTACGTGCAGCGTCTTTTAGTTATAAATCTGACGTGTTTTCGCACAGTAATCAGTGCGTTAACAATATATTACGAGTTCCAAAATAGAATGTTTAGCAGCAGACACAGAATATTTGTTTCATCACGTCACGAAATCATCGTCTGCTTGAATTATTTTTCATATTAACGCATAAAACAAAAAAGGTTAAGATTATGAAAAAAATCGTAATTTTCGTGTGCGGCGATATGACGTTATAGGTATTTTTAATCTTTTGATAATCGAATAATGCAGCACATTATACAAGTATATCAATAATAATTGAATTACTGCACATTTAGATATCGTGTTATGCATATCCGCCTATAAACAAATAAACCACGTAGGTCAAAGTGACATTACTCTTACCCAGGTATATATATTTACTAGCATAATATGTTGATCATGTGTTGAATGATCGGCTTAGTTGATTTAAGTCTCCTCCATTGGTCAAGTCCGATTATGTTTGAGAAATGGTGCGGTAACTGTCAGAGTGGGTGTCGTGATTTTGGTATTGTTTTTCATGAAGTTTTTAGTATTTGTATGGATGACTTTGTGATTTCTGCTTTTAAGTTCCTTAGACTTCTGTTTCGTGTGTGTGTACTGATCTGACCGAGATGTCATTATACAAGATCTTATTGCAGAACATTGTATAGCTGGATAATTTATTTAGCAAAACCAAATGTTATGGTCGTATTTTCTTTATGGTTTCAAAACCACAATTCCGGATATAACACCTGAATTTTAAACATGAAACACCAACGAGTCAAAGCATTGTCTATGGAACGCTCCATAGTCATATAAAGTGTAGTTATTGATACATATTTCGGTGTCAATCATAGTTGAATAATGCTCGTGTCTCTAAATTACCATTCCAAGTGAAAAATCGGCACAAAACATGCAAAAGTTCGTGAATGTAACATGCAACAGATGTCGCATTTGTTGTTTCCTTTTCGACCAAAAACTGACAATAAACGTATAGTATGTCATTTAGACTCCAAATGAGAGATACAATTTGTATTATATGCAAGAAACAGTTATATAATATTGTTTTGTAACATATTTAAATAGACCAGTAATATGACATGACGCGGTTTATTGGAAATAATGTGGCTATAATGTATTTTATCTTATAAGCTAATGGTTTCTACAAATATTGCTTTGTAACGTGATAAGCGATCGTAACATTTGTTCCGACACGCTATCATATTATATTTCATCCGTTGTTTAATTCATGTTTTCAAAGTTCGGAAGTTGTCTTCTATAGATGCTTTATTTCTCGCTGCTTCATGAAACATCTCTGTTGACGTCACTGTGTCCATACAATGTATTAATCTAATTAACAAGATTCTTCTCGCAAGCAAACCATTATCTTTCCATTTCTTGCAATTCTATATCGTATAGTCTTGCTGAAATGTCCTACATAACATTGTGTTACCAATATAGCTCTGTGGTAGAAGGCACTGTTATACCAATTAGTATGAAACTAGACATCTGTCATCTTTGATTGCTATTATTTTAGACATTACTGTATTTTAATTGAGAAACTTATCATTTATGCAAGCGATGTTATGTTTTTAACGACACTGACATAATTAAGGTGACAGAATCAGAAATATAATTTAATTAAGAAAATTGGGCATATGCTTAACTAAAGCTTGGAATATGAAATATTAAAACTTTGTAACCATGGGTATAACACCACAAGGAAAGAACATGCATTGTCTCTGCAATGGTTCGTGCACACATATATAATGAATACTCAACTACGAGGGAATAATAGCACATACTGTGCTGTTTAATTTGATTATAAATATTCAAAAATATTGCTTTGTATCGTTTAATTGCGATGTCAGGTATCATGCATCGATGTTCAATTTCAATAAATGTTAATTTAAAAAAAACCCACCCAACTACTGTATTTAGTACTTAATGTTTTTAGAAATACAAATTCGACATTTGCTCCAACAAACATCACATGATTATGTTCATGTATTTTTTATGTTATTGTCAATATATTGCTTGAGGGCACACATAGACATTTTCTTATATTAATAAAAGGCGATTTTACGATAGGCAGTGTATTGTATGACTTATTTTCAGAAAATGCAACAACGCTATATCGAGGATGTTCACATTAAGTAGAAGCTGAAACTTTAATAACTCAACAAAAGAAAGAATATAGATTTAGTGTCACAGTTTTAGTTCAAGTAATATTTCGAACTGGTAGTAAAGAGATATTCGTTGTTTCTGGGTTTTACGTTACTGTTTAAATGGTGGTGTATATATATTGTACTTTTCAGCCTTTTAGAACTAAATATAGCTAGAAATATGTTATGCTATCCCCTTTTACTTTTACTGCGGGATACATTTGTCTCATTTGCTTGCTTTGATCACCGTTTTGGCATATACGAGGGTTGTACCAGAATTACGTAGACTTTTGTCATACGCCCCATACCATTCATCACACAAACAAATAATTTTGTGCGTAGTGCAAATAATATTTACTGCGTAACTACGTGTAATTTATAAGCGGTATCTTATTTGGATCAAGTTCTGCAGCTTCCGGGGATAGATAGGGGTAAGGTATACGGGGCATGTCAACGAAACGTCACGACGTCGGCGGAACTTCCAGGATAAGTGAAGCTCCTAACTGTGTATATTGTAACTATAAAGATGGCCACAACCGTACACAAAACTTACGAATGTTTATTTACTACCTTAAATGTAATAAAATATGCCATATATTACCAGTAATGTCGCATATAACCCTTATAATAAAACGTCGATCCAGATCGATGTGGTCCTAGAAAACGCTTGGTGGCGTCGCATTCGCCGTTGATTTTCGCCGTCGGTCCTTGTCGTTTTATTCGGTCTCGACCACGATTGATGCTCTTGTGTCGTTTGAAAATCAGGTAAATCGATACAAGAGATTTAGAGTTATCAGGTTCCAGCATTTAAAGCGTTTGTACTGGCGTCTTTTCGAGGTTCACACAAAACTTCATGTTGATGCGATTTTCAGCATATTTAGCTAACGTCATATTTTCACTGGTGACGCGCAGCAACTGTTACTTATTGTGTACCATAAATCAACAACGGTAACCTTTATGAAGTCGAAATTTACGGCGTAGGTTCCAATGATATTGCGCTGGTATGTCACGAAGTCGCGTTAAAATTAGACATGATATCTGTGAGGTATAAACAATTGAATAATGCCAAAATGTTTTTAAAATTGCTGCCCCGCCTATCCAACTGTTGGTTACTATGGCGACAGATTAAATGGCTTTCTAACATTCTGTAAGAAAATAGTTTTACCGATTCTCTTGAAAACGGTTTGAAGTTTTTCTACTGCAAATTTTGTGATACAACATGCCTAAATAAAAAAGTTATCACAAAAGTCTACGTAATTCTAGTACACCCCTCGTATTTGTGAAACTATGTCATCCTGCAGGGGAACTTGTGGAACTAGGTCGGGTCTTAGTTGCGCGGTTCAATCTGTCACTGATGATCACCGTTTTGTTATGTCTTTTTTGAAATTGGGTCATCCAGCATTTTGTGGCGGGACTAAGCTTTTAATAATTTCTTAGATTTAGTTTGTGTGTGGGTTGTGTCGTTGTGTTGTGTTGTGATGTAACTGTTTTCTGTGCTGCCTCCTTGTCCGATTTCCTTAATTCTTTTTTTTCATATTTTTTATTGTTTTACATTTCAACAACGGCGCCTTATATAAAATATCTTGAGCCTCAAACATGTCTAACATAATAGCCCACAGCCCTTCATAAATTATATTATATTATTGTATCGATTATCTTACCAATTGTAAAGTTTTTACTGCAATGATAATTTTGTGTTATGTTAAAATAATGATATATCAATTATCCTGATCCTATCGTTATTTCAACATGTCATATAGACACCAATATTTGCGACCATTCACAGGCTCAAATGTTATTCGATGTATGCAATATGTAGTTTGGCAGAATCAGAAAAATAACAATTCCAAACACCTTCGTATGTTTGTACAAGATTCTGGTCTGGGAACTAGCAACCTTATGTATGATGATGACATGGTTATTACTGCAGAACACGGTGTAATAACGACGCTTTTATCAATCAATAGGTCGCCTGGCTAACATCAAAATACTTCTTCTGGTTTCGTTCTAATAACACTATCCAAATCGTTACATTCATATAAGCAGAGAGATTTGCCGTTAGGGAATCAGAGGCGATAAACATATTATTTCATTGATATCAATATGTCATATGTATATAAAGCATATACATGCTAGTTTTACCGACTTCATCTTTTATAGCGCGTAAGCTAACATAAAGACATGCTATTGTGCATGTTTAGATAAAACTAGACTGCGTTCCATAAACACGCTTATGCCCCGTGGAAGCCATTTCAATAAGTCTAAGTCCAAAATTAGGTCAAGGTGATACAGGTGTGTGGAGAGTGGTCATATACAACATCCATGCAAGTATGAAAGCTTTGTAGCAAGCCATATTAATGCATATTATATCAGTAGATATATGGGGTCAGTCATATTGCTATACATGATTTAGTATCTTTAACAGACGACAAATTACGACTTTAATCTTGCAGTAAAAGTATCATCAATGTGCATCACAGAGAGTCCATTGAATGTTATCTGTCAGTTCCAATATAAATTTTATTTTCAATCAACAGTCAGAAAGTGAGTTAAAAAGAATTTCGAACACATGTCATAGGACGATGACCACATCAATCAGTCGCTTCATGTATTAGACAAATGTAACTCTACAATTTTTATAACCGAATTACCTCTGATGGGCGGTGTTATATTGATTTGTCGATTCACAAAGAACACGAACGTTGCCATAGACAAGCTTCATTGGAAATAATATGTTTCTAGTCCGTTAAAGTACTTAGTGCCTGAAAAAAAATTTCTGTAAGCTGGAAAAGGACATTATGACTATGGTTACCGACACTTATAATGTGTCGCTTTTACTTTAATACATTCGTCTTTATATTTCTTGCAATGAGTAAAGATATTATTCCATTATTCAGTCATACATTCTTATGCCATGTATAGGCTGCACACTATGCTTGAAAACAATTCTTAGCTCCTTACCAATCAGTTATTTGCACCTCTATTTGGATTCCAATCAATATTACAGCACCGCCTAGCAGTACTTTGAAGATTTATAATAAAGCCAATATATTTCCCGGGTCTTGGGAAAGTCATTGGTAGTCACAGACAATCGACTGTAACAAATATCTGATTAAACTAGACGAAAATTCACCCAGACTGTCAGGACAAACTCTCTGTCTTTACAAGCTAGTTTTCTGCATCCTTGCCTGTTTAGTCCGCTATCTTATCAGTTATATTTGGTGTGCATGGACGAGTTTATACAAAAAACGACACACAAGTATATTGAGACTAGCTAGATTATATGTAGGATAATAGGCGTGGTGAAATGTACATCAAGCAAATTGACACTTATGTCCCAATTTGGTGAGTATGACGTCAATAAGTTTATGTTCCACACTGTTGTTAACCACGCTCGGTGTAACATTGGAACAAACACAAACCCTTTTGGCGAATATCCATTACTGTTTCCACAGTGCGTTTTAAATACGGAACTAATTATATATTTAAATTTCAAATACATTTTACGTCAAACTACATGTAATTTGAATGTTACATATTTACAATACTTATTATTACATTCATTCATAACTTTCATTCTCCCGTCGATCATCCACTGATTATGTGTCAACCAAAGTTGTATCAAAGGTTCAACTTTCCCATAAGGTGTCTCAATATGCTTGTGTCCGGACAAACGGGAAGTTATGGGCGTCCAAGTTGCAACTGTTACTGTTGTGCATTTTGGCATAATATTTATTTACAAATGCCATTAACTTAATTGGGGCGTTTTTAGCATGATCTTTGGAGTCATCCGGGATCATAACGGGGTCACTGCTTCTAAACTCATAGTAATACCTCGTTTGGTGACTTGATACCACTATTTTGGGATATCTTTATGAAACCTTAGGTTACTCAGCTTTTTGACAACTTGTGTATGGGAATTTTATTGTCTCGTTCGGTTATGTGTGTGCAATGTGCCATGTTTATTGTAATGTGACGTTTTTTATAGTTTCATTACGCGGCTGGTTAAGTTCAGTACTGCTTCCCTGTCCGATTTTCCCATTTCATTTTTTCTATATTTTGCTTGTGTTTCACTGGGAACGTAGCCGTCTGAACGATATAATCTCGTCTAAAAACATTGTTCACATCGGACAGCGACCCGATTTTCTATATATACAGCGTATGGTACTTTTTCAATGACAAAGTAATGACTTGATCAATTTTGGAGACGTCTTATTACTTCCATATAACGAGAGGGTAAAATCTCGTAAACGATGATTATTTGAATCTATACCATTAATCATTACATTTATACTATTGATTGCTGACGGAAGCCATTGGTAATTGTATGAGGTAGCGGTTCGTTATTTCCGAATCGTGTCAGACAAAGGGAAGGATTTAAATATATCACGTATAGGATACTTCCTATTCACAAGACATCATCGTAATTCTGAAACATTGATTCTAAGGTTTGGCACAGTATGAAACTTTCTAAGGTTTGGTACATTCTGAAACATTCTAAGGCTTGGTACATTCTGAAACATTCTAAGGTTTGGTACATTCTGAAACATTCTAAGGCTTGGTACATTCTGAAACATACTAAGGTTTGGTACATTCTGAAACATTCTAAGGTTTGGTACATTCTGAAACATTCTAAGGCTTGGTACATTCTGAAACATTCTAAGGTTTGGAACATTCTGAAACATTCTAAGGTTTGGTACATTCTGAAACATTCTAAGGTTTGGTGCATTCTGAAACATTCTAAGGCTTGGTACATTCTGAAACATTCTAAGGTTTGGTACATTCTGAAACATTCTAAGGTTTGGTACATTCTGAAACATTCTAAGGCTTGGTACATTCTGAAACATTCTAAGGCTTGGTACATTCTGAAACATTCTAAGGCTTGGTACATTCTGAAACATTCTAAGGTTTGATACATTCTGAAACATTCTAAGGTTTGGTACATTCTGAAACATTCTAAGGTTTGGTACATTCTGAAACATTCTAAGGCTTGGTACATTCTGAAACATTCTAAGGTTTGGCACATTCTGAAACATTTATACTAAGGTTTGGAACATATTAATGTGTTACCAATTATTAATAACAGCAGTTTACTGACAGACTTCATGAGTGTATTCTCATTCTAAACAAAAACATAAATTATAATGGGAGCGTTCCAACACCAAAATGAATAAGTTCTGCTTAGTGAGGTACGGCATCACGATGGGAAGATTTTTGGCTAACTTATTCCATGTAACAAAAGTAGTAAGTACACGTATCTTCTTAACTAATACATATATTTGAATTCATCAGTATAACTCTAACGCGGTATTGGGACCTGTGCCACATAAAGTAAACAGGCAGATCAGGTACAACAACATATAAGGATATTGGAAAAGGGTTATCTTTTTCAATGTGTATAGCTTGGCTATTGTGACCTGAACCTGACCTTTATGCAAGAATATATTACAAGATTTTTGCTTTGATTATATCAATTTCCGCAGAAAAATCGTGCAATATCGGTATTTCAGATTTGTGTTTGTATTACATCTTGAGCGTCTTCGTGATACTCCCCGATTATGAAAACATACACTCGGTGTTGTAAACGTAGACAATATATCGACTGTTAATTTATGCTAATCAATAGGCCAGGCTCATATCAATGTGACCAAGCTTTATCGTTATTTTAATTTACTTGGTGAACAGAAGTGAGCAGGTAAAATACACTTCCGCTCTCCCTAAATCGATGTAATGGTCAGTGATTTCTGTTTATATTGACATTGCAGAATATCGCGTTAGGCTTATAACGATGTGATGTGTGTATGTATTGTCGATTCAAAGATGTCTGTCAAAACCGCCATAATGTTCCATCTCTGAATATCTAATTGCAGTAAGTATAACCACTACGCTATAGGACCATTAGATTTTTAGTCATTTAAATGTATTATTGATGGTAGAATTTAATCCTGACACACCTGTCATAATCAACCGGGATGAATGTTTGTTTACGCGATTGTGACAGAGATCTTTGAATCAACTATATAAAAGCAAGTAATAATTGACTGTAAACATGGAATATACTGAGCGTGATATAATACAACAAGAATTGACTGTAAACATGGAATATACTGAGCGTGATATAATACAACAAGAATTGACGGTAAACATGGAATATACTGAGCGTGATATAATACAACAAGAATTGACTGTAAACATGGAATATACTGAGCGTGATATAACACAACAATAATCGGCACATTTTCTAGACCACACAGTTGTTCATTATAATACAACAATAATCGGCACATTTTCTAGACCACACAGTTGTTCATTATAACACAACAATAATCGGCACATTTTCTAGACCACACAGTTGTTCATTTGCAAATAATTATTATTGAATATGTGATTATACGATGATATGTACAGTTAATGGTACACGTTGAGATATTGACACATTCGAGAAATAGATTTAATAATATGTGTTTGTATCTGAGAAATATGGCCCAAATGAGTATCTGGGCGAAAATGAGTTATTCACAGTTTCTGATACCTGGATATGTGTAGAGTACACAAAAATAAACATTTTTTTAAAATTCCCAATTTCAAGTGAAAAACGGCCAGATTCGTGATGTCACCCTCACGACCAAAATGTTTTCTTTTTAAAAAAAAAAACATGAAATTTGGGGAAGTTGGGCAAGTCTCTTGTACATAACACACACATATTTTACATGTTTTATTATGGCTGATCCAAATAAACATATATCAGGTTAAATTTGTATAAAATTAAATCCGGCTATTTTGGTTGCCATGGTAACATACATCAAGACAATTCTAAAATATTCAATTTTGTTCAGTGTTGTTGGCTATCAGCATAAATAAAACTAGTTATTAACATTTGTTCGATTTAATTGTGTATACAACTGCGTCTTTGAGTGAAAACAAAACAAACAGGAATGATAAATTGCAAACGTTGCAAGCAAAACTGTACTTAAAACATTGGTGATACATGTATCTACATTCGTATTGCCATTAATTAATATGTTTTAAGTAAAACAGACTACTCTTAATTTCCACATTTCAAGACTTGAAACTGTTCTTAACCAGAAATTGATTACTCAAAATGTGTAAGGCAATATTCAAACGATTCTTTAAAACATTCAATTACACTTTTTGAAGGAAAAAATGGTATCCATGGCAACAAATAAAAAAAAACACAATTGTTTCTAATAACCATAGCAACGGTTGTTTAAAATACTGATTTAGTTAATAAAAACATTGCAAAAGATAGACACATGTTTCTTGAGGGCAATACGACTTTATCATTTTCACCATTAATTTGCACAACACACAACTATAGGACTTCACATAATAACACCAGAAAGTGTGGGTAAGCAATATCAAACCAGCAGTTGACTACTTTAAACATGTAAGGCATTAGTTAAACATATATTTGAAATATTCAGAGACACAACTTTGTGATTGAAACAATGGTTACCATAGCAACATACACCATTTTTTCACAATTATGTCTGGTAACCATAGCAACGGTTGTTTTTGACACCAATCATTGTTGTTAAAATTATTGTAAATTGTAGAAGAATGTTTCTTGAAGATAATATTATCATTTGGAATTGAAATTTCTATGGTTGGAAAAGAATATTGCTTGGTGGTAACTACATTATTTTCACCATTAATTCATTCACATCGAAAAATATATGACCTCACTCGATAGCATCAGAAATTGAGAGTGAACATGACTAAACAGACACTTGAATACATCAAAAATGTCAGGCAATATTTAAACAAATATTTGACAAAATCAGTGACACATTTTTGAGAATTAGAAAATGGTAACCATGGCAACAAACAACAATTTCACAAAATTTTGTCTAGTAACCATAGCGACGGTTGTTTTGACACCAAACTGGTAGGTTCAATAATTGCACAATGTAGACCAATGTTTTGTCAAGATGGTTGTCATGCGACATAGATGTAAATATAATACAAAGGATCGTTGATTCAAACATGTAGGCCTCTGGCTTGCTTGCAATTTTTAGTGGCGTATTTATGTTAAACTTCATGTACTTCATTGTCTGGTTTTCTCAAATACTTTTACTTATATAAACCAATTCCGGCATACAATAACAGTTGATGGCTAATTGATTACGAAATTATTGATATTTATTTCATAACATCATTAATGGCAGCACAGTTCCAAAAATATATTATGTTAGGATTTACATCCTACTATTGACTTTTCAATACAACATTTCTACGACATGAAGATATTTGATATTTTGATATGTTATTCAAAAGTGTACTATAAGAGACTACTAACCCATTACATTGCTTTTAATCAGCCATAATAATTCATGGTTTGGTGGTCTGTCGATTCCAAAATTCCTCATTTTTTGTTTTTATCTGACTTAGTTTAACACACAAAAGTCGTATTGTTTTGATTGTCTGTCACTTAAGTACGGACGCTGTAAATGCCAATCAGTATGCAGATATTACAGGCCTTATATCGAAATTGAATTATTAACACCATTGTAGATAGCAGATTCCAATAAACAGGTTTTTCGTTTACATTTTTCCAGGTTTATCCCAAAATATCGCATTTCACACACGTTACTCACATAATACAGAAATCTTTTGATGTATTCAGCAAATTGATACCACCAACCTAACACAGTAAGTTATTATTAAATGCTATGATTAATAATGATGTGGTCTTCTGATTCAAAATTACTTAACCTATGTTTATATTTTGTAATGTTTTACCCCAAAATATCACACAATGATAAACTTTTTAGAATAGATTATTACTGTTTGTGCGGAATGACAACATGTGCCTATTCGTCTTGTTTAATTATCAAATAGCTCAGTTTATGGTCATCAAGTTTAATCATCAAGTTAGTTTATATTTTGTAACATTTTACCCCCAAAACATGGTATCTTCAACAAAAGCTTTAAGTTATCCATTTCTTACTATATATAATACTACAAGATATTACAAACCAATTGCAGTTATGTTGGATAAAATATGGTTATGAATAACATTGTGATAAATTGATTCCAAAAATCCTCACTTTTGTTAATATTTTGGACTGTTTTACACCAAAAGTAGCTCAGGACGCGTATCACTTTGAAACTAGATGATAAATATATTAAGCGGAAAGACATCATATGCCTGCCTTAGTGCTTTATTACTAAATAATGTGATTAATGACATTGTAGTAAACCGATTCCAAAAATCACCATTTTAGTTTATAATTTGTACGATTTCACCCCAAAATATCATATAGTGATCCAAATGGATAATGTATTATTTGATATATTAAACTTAAAATAACTACAAATCAATTACAGTTGCTTTAGATATAATACGATTATAAATGTCAAATTGATCAATCGAATCCAAAAATCCTCATTTTTGTTTAATTTTACAATGTTTTTGCCCCAAAAATGTCTGAATATGGACAACATTTTAGACATCAGATTTTCCATATCTTATGCAGGCAGACTACATGTATCCATCATACTGATTTATAATCAAATAACATAATAAATGGCATTACAGTAAACCAATTCCAAAAATCACCATCTGTGTTTATTTTTTGAAGGATTTTACCCCAAAATATCATATCTTGATCAATAACTGATAATTTCATATACTATATAACACAACAAGACATAACACTCATATTGCAGTGGTTTTCAATAAAATCCAACTGTAAATGACCATGTGGTCAATCGATTCCAAAAATCCTCACTTTTGTTTAATTTTACAAAGTTTTTGCCCCAAAAATGTTTGAAAATTGACAACATTTTAGACATCAGATTTTCCATATCTTATGCAGGCAGACTACATGTATCCATCATACTGATTTATAATCAAATAACATAATAAATGGCATTACAGTAAACTGATTCCAAAAATCACCATTTGTGTTTATATTTTAAAGGATTTTACCCCAAAATAGTGTATCTTGATCAATAATTGGTAATTTCATATGCTATATAACACTACAAGATACTTCATTCATATTGCAGTGGTTTTCAATAAAATAGGACTGTTAATGACCATGTGGTCTGCCGATTCCAAAAATCCTCACTTTTGTATGTAATTTGCCAAGTTTTAACCCAAAAATATAGGCTTTATGTGTTAGTATAGAACTCCATATTAAGTATGCTACAAGGCAACAATCATGTGGCAGGATACAACATAAAACATTTTTGTGCATTTTTTGCCTCATTCTGAAATTCACAAAAAATGATGTCGTAACTTTGAACGTCATTTTCTAGACAACGTCATTTACCTCATTTGGGCACAAAGTCCCAGATAATGACACATATATCCACATTTTAATCAGAAAAATAAGTATGGGTATTTTTTATATATTTTGAGTGAACACGCACATATATTAGACACACACGTTATATGATACATAACTACGAGTATATATTTTTTATATTTCCACATGACATGTTTATGCTGTCCACCTATATCCTTTTCAATAGACTTGAAATATAAATTTTCAGAACTTTATTTCGGATTCACTGTTCATTCTCGAATCCCTTCTGTCAGATAAGATAACTTCAATTTCGTATATGGACGCACCTTACTTATGGTAAGTCACTTAAAGTGTTATTTCATGTCGAAAATATAGTTATTTCCTTGCTGATGAAGTTTAAGTCACATTTAATTATAGAAATAAAAACCTCTTTAACAACATTACGCATTATACATAATGGATATTTGGTAGTCATCGTGAGTATAATAATTGTTATTGCAATCTTCAATTACCACTCACTGTATACAGATAACATTATTTGTTTACTTATTATCAACACAACTATTGATATGGGTTGGATACACATCTGTGTCAGTAATAATACCATTGATATGTGAGCAAACTATCAGGAAATAGTTGGCAGTATGAAATCATTGTCTCCCATCTGCTCTGACAATATCATAATGTGATATATTGAGTTAACTCTGTCACAATGAACGATCAAGCACGGTCACTAACGGTCGATACATTTCTAAATTAGTTTAAGTCCCATGACATATGTCAGTGAGTCATTTATTGATGCAATAACACATCGTGTCCTTGAAGCCAATGATTTGACCGTGAGTGAAATGGCCTGTCACAAATAGAAGTAATGTTGTAAACCCGACTTCAGATAAAAATTTCATAGCTGATTGTTTACAATGCACGCATCCTACTCAATCATATATCGAGCTTGGTCGACATCAAGCCGGATCGAAGGTGTGAAGTTTCAAATTAAAGAAATGAAAACAACTACCAACATGCGTTTGGATAACACCTTTTATTTAATGGTATTTACTAAGAACAGCTGGTACCTGTTACTCGCACATCATATACATGTATGTCTGACCTAAATTAACGGTGTGTCTTATTAAAGATACATCGACACATGTGAATATTTGTGCTAGATATCAGTCGCATGAAATTTACGTAATTCACTTCATAGCTGATGTTGTTTTAAATTGAAACTTGGCGGTTTATGGTCGATGATTGAATGTTTATAAACACTTTTGCGTGACAGTCGTTAGTCGACTCGTTAAATCTGATGCTTTCTTTTCCTCATGCTATATTGCATGATATCTGAACGACTACTCTTTTATTGAACTATCACCAAATTGCAAACAAACAAACTGTGTGCTGATAAAAAGCGATAATGAAAAGGCTGTACCATATAATTTGTTTTCCATTGTGTTGTTTTTTCTGAAGCGATATATTTAATTATATATCGATAATACCATGAACTTGATTTTAATGGAGAAACGGGTTTCAAAATTTAGAACAAAAGTGAAAAATTATTTTCGCATAAATCTGAAAAAAATGATAACGCGGTTTGTTGTTCAACTATCCAGTGTGTTTTATATGATACACTTGTTGGCGTGAATGAATAAGCTTAAAATTTCTAAATTTGTGGGTTTTTTCATTACATGCACTAATCTTTTGTTATTATATGCACTGTCGAATTCAAGAAATAAATTTTCATCAAAATCGTCCAGGTGGATCGGTTGGTGCGAAATAGCTTATATGCACATGATCATCCACGCGCCCGACATGTCTGATTTTTAAAATCTATCTGAATATATTCTCTTAGTTAAACATGTCGAGGATGAGCAATGTAGTGTGCACTGAAGCCGTCAGAATAACGAGTACCGATATCCTAAACCAGACAAATACGTCAAACGTTTATTTGAAAAATGCGATATTTTTAATTACGTGGGTGTTCTTCTACGAGAAACATGTTTTCGATTATTTGTATTCGTCTAAATACATTTTGGCAAACAACATATATCAGAACACGCCGTCAATCACAAATTCGTTCAACGTATGCATGTATCTGACCTCCTGAGCGTGTTCCGCACGACTCATTCTTGCGAAATTAAATGTATGTTAGAAAAGCCAATCGACAGAGAACATATTCATACAAAGTATGAAAATATTCCATCCTTAGTACAAAACCCACGTGCACAAAAGCCGTGTCGCACTATCCGTTATGCATGAGTGGTTTTGTTCATGATTGCGTAATTACATTCCCGATATCGATATATTAATGCGTAGAATGTACAAATAACAGAGCTTATCCGATTTAAGCAATTGTACAACATTGGAATGATAACATATAAATGCTTAGTTACAAAAGTATTTCATAACCAATCACATTTGAATAAAATAAATGCCAGTTTTGTTTCAATTTCTATCTTTATGCCATTTAGACTGCACACGAGAAATAGGATTTGTATAATTTGCAAATAATGGTAACATACTATGGTATTCAACATATGTAACATATTCAAACATACCAGTAATATGACATGGCGCGATTTATTGGAAATAAAGTGGCTATAATGTATTGCATCTGATAAGCTAATGCTTTCTACCGATATCGCTTTGTAACGTGATAAGCGATCGTAACATTTGGCCTGCTATGCCACTGTTTCAGTTTTGATCAATTGTTTAATTCATGTCTCAAAGTTCAAAAGATGTTATATCTATCATGTTTTATTCATTGATGTTACATGAACGCGGAATCTCAGTCGATACCAGCTTGTTAAATCAGTGTGTTAATCAAAGAAGCAGTCTTGATTAGGCAAAGAAACAATTATGCTGTCCTCTTTTGTATTTGTCCATACTAGAATTCCTTGCATATCGATATGCGCTTTTAATTGTGTCCCAAATGCAGCTTCGTTTTAGGAAGCTCAGTACAACCAATTACATTGCAATTAGGCATTGTCATCTGTGATCGCTATTATGACAAACACAGTTTAGACATTCTGCAATGATATTGAGAAACTAATTATTTTTGCATGCGATGTTATATTTCGTAACGACCAGACAAGAAACATTATTTAGCGCAGACAATTGGGCGGTACCTTTAAAATCATAGACTATAACATATAAGCAGACTGAAAGTAAAGACGTGTTACTACCACAGGTAGCTGTATCGTTGAAAACGAAAAAAAAATTTTTTTTTGAAAATTTATATTTTTCTATAAAGGTTTATTTGTTCTAGATGAACCAGAATTTCAATCGATCAAAAACAAAATTTGGCTGTCAATATCTCCATAAACTAATTATATTCATATACAACAATGTTTAAAGTACATATATGCCAGATCTTATCAGAATTGATCAAATAGTTAAAAAGTTATACTATAAAATGTAGATACTGTTTCCCAGCCGATTCATATGGTGCAATCAACACAAATCCATATGACCGTCCCTCACATTGTGTTACACCAGCAACAGTTAAAGTATACCTTTAAGCAATGAATTTTATGATATGAAGTTAATTTTTGGCTTACATTCATCCCGTAACATTGTTTGTGTAAACACTCATCCTTTTATAGATAATTGGTATGCATAAAGTAGTTTTTTTATTAAAAACAAACTGCACCTCTCGAACCGGCTCGTTGATTACTGTACAAATTGACCTTGATAGAAAAATATAAAATTAAAAAAAAAATTTTTTTTTTCGTTTTTGTTTTCGTTTTCAACGATACAGTTACCTGTGGTTACTACTACATGTACTATAATTATACATGTATGTTATTATATTATAAACAATTCTCTACGAAGTACCATAAGATTTATCATTACGAGTTCAAGAGTTGATTTTAAAGTTCTAGTATATTGCGGTCAATATATGATCGCAAAATATAATTGGCACATCACTCTCGTTCATCACGCATGTACATATATGTACCTCTCTATCGCAGGTGATCAACCATCATTGGAAGTGCTCGTTCGGTCTAGGTCGAGTCTCTATTATTTACATTTCTTTTGAACTTTTATTTTTATACTGACAATGTATACCTAATACACTGACTGCAACATGCGACCATTTACAAGCTCAAATGTTTTGGGTTTCTTGTAATAGATAGTTTGGCATTAGAAGAAAAGATTACATTCCAAATTACCAACGTATATTTTTACCCGAGTCATATATTGGTCTGGGAACTAGCCACATTATGTATGATGATGTTATTACTGCAACGACAATGTTATGTTACTTTCCGCAACGAATAATTTAAATCAAGGGACAATATGACTTACGCAAACAAATTCATTTTGGTTTCGTTGTAACAACACTACTTGTACAAAAGTCGTACCAATCATATAACTACAGATTTATGCCGTTATGGTATTAGAAGCGACAGATGTTACAACACTACTTGTATCAAAGTCGTACCAATCATATAACTACAGATTTATGCCGTTAGGGTATTAGAAGCGACAGATGTTACAACACTACTTGTATCAAAGTCGTACCAATCATATAACTACAGATTTATGTCGTTATGGTATTAGAAGCGACAGATGTTACAACACTACTTGTATCAAAGTCGTACCAATCATATAACTATAGATTTATGCCGTTATGGTATTAGAAGCGACAGATGTTACAACACAACTTGTACCAAAGTCGTACCAATCATATAACTATAGATTTATGCCGTTAGGGTATTAGAAGCGACAGATGTTACAACACTACTTGTATCAAAGTCGAACCAATCATATAACTACAGATTTATGCCGTTATGGTATTAGAAGCGACAGACATATTTATGTTATTGATATCAGTATCTTTTATACTTTTATAACGCGTATTATAGCAATGTATGTTTATATTTATGAGTATTATGACAAGTTGCCTGACATGGCCATAACTGTGGGTAAAAAGGACCCCATTGTATTCTCAATTCACCATAGGGAGAAAATGACACGGATCGCTAAGATATGTTGGGTAATTGTAAACAAGGTACAATGACTTAAAGGGTCATCCATACATAAAATAATATTATTAGCAGAACTATACGTATTATAATACACATATAATGAAGAAGAGGAAATATATAAACCAACTTACCATGGACAAAGCGAATATCTTGCTATAAAAGATACTTTTACCTCATTCATTGAAATGCAAATTGATACAGATATGTTTCTTTATACATCTGGCAGTTTTAAATTATGATGTCCCCGGTACGTTGACAACACGTCTAATACCAACTGAATACATTTCTACCTCTTCTTAATGTGTATGTTATTTTTATTCGATAAATATAAGAAACACGCGTACAGTGTCGTTGGTTATAGTATTATCAGTGTGAGTGTGTTTACAGAATCAGACCTATCTGGCAGTATGTGCATTAGTTAATAGACATTATATTAGCGTCAGGTCGTCAAGTTTTCCGACGGATTATTATATCACATACCAACAGGGAGTCATACCATGGCGTTAAGTTGTATCAGTGTAAAATATTAAGCCCGGTCTAGGAGGAAATATGACACAGGTTGTGTCACTGTAATTTATTCCGCATGACTGCACACAGTGTCAAAATAATGCCGGTGTCAATCAACAAGCTAAAAGTACATTAGTGCATTTTCATAATTATTTCTTTCATAATTGTCAATAAAAAGGAAAATTATTTTAGCACATTTTTGTGTGGCAATAAGCTACACAATGTTATAACTATCTTTCAATCTTTCAGCTTTATATATACTATCAAGTTAACGCCTTAATGCCTACACCAATAAATAGTTATATGATTTGAACAATATTACAAGCATGCTACACAGGTTACACGTATCATTGAACCCGATTTGTTTACATTACGAACATTTATTAATATTAAGACCAACAATTATATCAGACTTTTATTGTTAGAGGATATTTATAGCAAATTATTCCGCATGGACTATATTCCTACTACCAAAGCATGTTTTCACTGGTGGCGGGAAGCTGAAATAGTTCTACGTAGATTCGGTTCACGGTACGACGAATAGACCGCTACGGTACGGAGTTTATCCATTCTTCGGTTAAAATGAAGAAAAATATGAATCATTCGCTTGACATTACTAATCAATTAAACGAACGGACGTCAATATTTTTTTAGATTAAATTACGAGTGCGACATCTCAGAAGCAATATTGTGTTTGTTATCAACGAGCGTGGAAAGTGACAGGACGATCGCCGCCATATTGGTTATGCAGAATGGCTGAAGCCCGTTCGGGACCGCACCATACGAATCCGGACCGAAAATACGTTCAGAATAGTGAAATAAATACGGACAAAAATCGTAAAATTAATTGACAGCTCATAGAATGGAAATGTTTGTTATGTTCGAAAAAGAACTTTAAAGAAACAATAATAAATTAATCAGTGAAACTAAAGGTGACAGTTGTGGGCTATAATGGGGATCTTCTAAACTTCATAAGACCCTTACATACAGTATATGGGGACATGTCTGTGCAGTATTGGGGAATTATTTTTTTAAGTGAACTTCATTTGTTGGTAAAAGTAATTGCTTTTAATAGGTATTTTTGTAAGAGAAGACGTCTTATAAAATGTCTGCCTGTTTATATAAGGAAAAAAGCCTTTATGGGAGTAATATCAAAAGTTTCAACAGTGAACATACTCATTATACAGTCTTAATGAAAAACTATAATGTGTATCGTAATACGTATCGTATAATAAGGTCTATATCGTGATACGTATCGTATCGTTACACCCCTACTAGTCCTGCTTCTATAGCAGGGGGATGGCCATCTCGTTTGTTGTGTTTTAATTTCCACTGTATTCAGTTGTATGGAGACTACCCAGTCACTCATCTTGACACCGGCGCTTGGTGTCTTGAGAGCAGCACAAACATTCGAGTGAGTCTGGGCTTTTCAGAGCTCTGACACAGCATGTTGATGCAGCCTTTATTTGATTGGTTATAATGACATCAGTACGCCACACATTAGTACTTTCAGTGCTTTGATTTAATGAGTTTTCTCCCGTTTAAAGCCTAACGTCCCAACTTTTTGTCTTCAAGCTCCTTCATAGTGTTGAATTGAGGTGCAATAGAAACACCAAGGGATATGTCCTGACAGTCTGATGCTCATACCTTAGACTTCAAGTTTAAATAAGGCTTGAATCCATCTAAGGTTCACATAATGCGCATATCTGAACCGCACTCGGTCGTATGGTATTAACCAGACAGCCATAGCCACATAACATTTATAATTCAAGTTAAGCTTTGCTTGAATGGTGGGAAACATCACGTCGAACATAATTCTATCCTATTACGTAATTAATGTTATGCTTTAGGAGGAGATACCACGTGCATGCATCAATGTAGCGGGCTCTTATACTTGCTTTTGAAATTGTGACTTTCACTTTCAGGTGTCTCAGTGTTATCTATATCATAATTCATTTCCAACTCGTAATAATGGCTTGGAACTCACACACAATCGTTGAATATTGACTGAAAATTATTAATCCGAGAAATAAATAACCATAAATTGACGTTTTCATCCCTAAAACCGATATTTCATATGTGGTGCGTTTTTAAAGCGGTTGAGTGTACTATGTCATCACTCCACATACAGTTCGGAAAGGCGCGCACTACCTCTTACACTAGGTCATCACTCCAAATACAGTTCGGAAAGGCGCGCGATACCTCTAACACTAGGTCATTGCTCCACATACAGTTCCGAACACAAACGATTTCAACATTTGACATCCCTCAAGTTAAGAAATAGTTTTGAGTTGCTGATGAGTTTAAATTTCGAAGGTAGAACCACGAAACACCGTAACATAACATACATACATAACTGTACTATAAACGCATATTTCGCAGTCACCGTCAGTATACTTGCATTATTCAATTACCAATCACTGTACATTGTATATAAATAACATCATTGGTTTACACACCATTATAAATAAACTCTTGAGATGTATTGTATTCACATCTGTGTCAGTCATGATGAACATTGACGAGTGAGAAACGTAATTATCAGGAGTGTTTTCCGTACGCTATCATTGTCTCTCATCTGTTCTGATGTAAAGCTAATACTGACAGTATTCTAATGCAATATATTGAGTGAACTATGTCAACACAAAGGAGGCAAGGTCCCTAATACTATGTCTATTTCTTAATTAGTTTCATTCCCATGACATATGTCAGTTGGTTTTTTGTTGATACAATAATACGTTGTGCCCTTGAAGCCAATAATTTGATCGCGAATAGAGTACTGGCGTATAACCAAGGTTCTACGTATGTTATGTACGTTCGGAAGCTGAACGGTGCGGTGTCCATACTATGATTAAGAATATCTAAATGATTGCACATTGGTTGGCATTCAATATGCAAAGTTGTACCCTGTAACTATCGAATCATGTATGCCCGTCTTATGAAAAAATACATTATGTTTCTTTGTTCGTTGATATATTTACACATCTGGATACTTGTATAAATGTGTGCTAGATGGTTTATACATAGGCACCGTCATGTTATGCCCCCCCCCCCCCTGTAGACCCCAATACTACCCAGGGCACTGTTTTATCAAAGCATTTACGCTAGCGTAAACCTAAGATTTCCTAATATATGGCGTACGTCGATAATATTTGCGTAAATGCGTTTTACAAAGATATTTTATTTCACATTATGTCGTAAGTTTTAGCTTATTTCTACGCCAAGGCTGGGCAACCCTAAATGGCAAATATGAACGTAAATGAAGAGTTTTTAACACGCACTGATGATTTTTGACCGTCGCATGTTGTTTAAGACGGTCATTTGTTGTTTTAGACCGTCACTTGTTATTTTAGGCCGTGATTAATCATCAAATCTTGACGTATATTTATTCATTCTGGTACCCGTTATATTTGTTATATTGTGTCCCGAGTTACGTTCAATCTTCAATAGTTTTGCGTAAATGTATGCAAGTACTTGCGATCGTTTAGTAAAACAGTACCCAGGTACCACCACCAACCCAACATATACAACCCTAGCACATATTTTATACATATCAGACCAAATAAAATTGTTTGCAACAAAATATATAAAACATATTACACAACATGTGGTATAGTATAGTATCATAGTATCACTTGAAGGTATAGAAGTAATGTCATCAGACGAGACACTAGTCTAGTTTCAGAGGCCGTGAGCGCGTAATTTTCGCACCAGCACATCAAGCCCAGTCTTATTTGTCAACCAAATGATTGTTCTTTGTCATAGTATACTTTTTAATGCACACACTTGAGCGTACTTTGAGCGGCGAGTCGTCAAAGTGGCGAAATAGCTAGCTTTCCAGAATATGACCGAGGCTTGTTTACAAATTACCCCAAATTTATCAGGACTGTTAAACTTTATCCGCTCGTGATTCCCGGCGCACATTTTCATGGACGTTAACCAGTAGAATTAAAAAACTACTTACCGTCAGCCGTTTCCATAATAATTTCCTATATAATTCACTATGACACATTTTCCGACTGAATAGAATTTTTCAATGAAAGTCCAGCCATTTTAGCGGATGCACTTGGATAAAAGCCGTACATTTCGTACAGGTCCGGGCGGTTAGTGTCATGGATTGGTCCATTACGGGGGGGTGTCGTTGGTTTCCCGTTGCGTGTTAATCTAATTTAGTTGAGCCAGAATCAATCTTCCTCGCACATTTCAAGGAGTTGATTACAAACAACGACTAGCTGTTGATTTAGTTTCCAAAGGCCACAATTTAGTCATAATGGGTAGGACAGTCAGTGGAAAGACGTTTACCGTTAAAAGCATTGCCGCGTGTACATATACTTGATAACGACACTTACCGTCCGGACCTGTACGAAATGTACGGCTTTTATCCAAGTGCATCCGCTAAAAGTGCTGGACTTTCATTGAAAAATTCTATTCAGTCGGAAAATGTGTCATAGTGAATTATATAGGAAATTATTATGGAGTCGGATGACGGTGAGTAGTTATTTAATTCTATTGGTTAACGTCCATGACAATGTGCGCCGGGAATCACGAGCGGATAAAGTTTAACAGCCCTGATAAATTTGGGGTAGCCACTACACCTGTAAGTTCGTGCACCTAAAATTTCAAATGGGCACATCTGCACAAAGGCAATTTAATTGGAACCATCTTTATGATCAACAACATCAATTATCTATCTTTGAACAAAATCCAAACACAAATTGAATGTCAAGCTGCTAAAAATGGCAAAACAGCGTCAATGCTACATGCAGTCTGCAGTCGTGAAATAAACATTGTGACCTGTAAGTTCGTGCACATAAATTGATAACGTCATCAGGAGAGCACGTGAAATATTATTGCAATAAAAAGTCGCATAAAATAAAGTTTGGTCTATTGTCAGAAGGTCAACAGCTTTTTTGATCGTAAATATATCGCATCTATTGAAAAAAATAAGAAAAACAAAGGTCTCAGGTTTTCGCGACCGGAAGCGGTGAATATGTAAACATAAAAATCGGTGCTCGGACAAAACTCGCCACGAACGTAATAAACCATGTTTTTTAAATTATTTATTTGCATTATTCGGCTCACTGAATGTCTTCTCAATGATTTAAAATGAATTTGGAATCGAAAATGAGAGTTTTAGCAGAGTAATCAACGTTTTACTGAAGTGCACGAACTTGTAGGTGTGCACGAACTTATAGGAATAGAGGCTAATTTGTAAACAAGCCTCGGTCATATTCTGGAAAGCTAGCTCTTTCGCCACTTTGACGACTCGCCGCTCATAGTACGCTCACGTGTGTGCATTAAAAAGTATACTATGACAAAAAACAATCATTTGGTTGACAAATAAGACTGGGCTTGATGTGCTGGTGCGAAAATTACGCGCTCACGACCTTCTGAAACTAGACTAGTGTGGCGAACCCGGACTTAGCGCCCAGGGTTCTTAGTTCGTTCGAGCCGGTTCTCTCGTCAGGATGACACCACTGGCTATCTAGGGTCAGCCAGAACCCAATAAGTACAAAACTATCAAAGAAGTACGACAAACGCCAAATTAAATGAACAGGTTTTAATTATATACAAGATCGAAATCGTACAAACGAAATAATGCAGTCGTAAACCAGGAAAAAGGATAACATTAAAGCAATAATTACAAAGATACAAAAATCAAAGTGTATTTACAAGATCAAAATACCAAAGTAAAATGAAATAAAATGTACAAGTATATACATATGCCAAGTATTCAGAATACACCTATCGATCAGCCTAGTTCAACAGCTATATTCTGCATACAACTCTGCAGGAACAAGTTTCTTGTGAAAAATATAAGTGCAAGTATAGTCCAAAACTCAGGATAATTGTAAAAAATATAACCCAGTTTGTTACGAAGTTAAAAGCAAGTGCAAAGAGAAATAAAACCCACATGGTTTATAAGTGATGAAACTATCATTAAATATTCACAATTGCACAAACAACGAAATCTACTAGTATTTATCAAAAGTGTTATCAAAGTGTACAATTGTTCTAAACTTCTAAGTATAAACCCAAATTATGACAAAATGCTTAAAGTCCAAAAATAATCTAAGTGTCTAAATATTTTCCTACTAAAATATCCTAAGTATAAATCTAATTTTACATCAAATTGTCAAAACTCCAGAAATTTCCTAAGTGTCTTAAAAATAATTAATTAAATAATTAATTACCAGTAGATAATCACAGATTTAGTCTTTTTCCAGTTTCCTTGGCAGCAGAGAATGACTAAAAAAACACCTGCAAGCTTATTTATAGTGATCTTACATAACCTCTAATTGGTCAGTGGACAATGTTTAATAAAAGATTGTGATTGGCTGATAAGCCTCTGGTCAACTGGTCAGTCAGTGTATTCTGAAGATTGACAGTTCTGAGACACTGATATGCACCGCCTAATGTCTACCAGTGACTCATCACACTAAGCCAATTAAAACAACAACATTCAATACACTAATATTTTGTAGAGGCAATTACCATAAAACTAAACTTCCAATCAACAAACTAACAATGCCATCATATTCCTAACAAAATGCTGATTTAATAGACACCAAATATAACCACATTTTGATAAAAATAAAGATTTTGACCATTTAACACTTTTATGTAAAACATAGTGCACGTGTACTGGAGTAAGCAAAACAAATAAAAGACAATTTCTATAAAACCAGACTTCAAATCTACATTTTAGCACTGCCATCTTATTACTTATGAAATACTGAATAAATCAACACTAAACATGACAATATTCTGTTGATAATAAAGAAATTAACTATTTAAGCATTTATTAAACACAATACACAATATAATCTAATTAAAGCTTGACATATCTATCTACATTTGTATATGCATATCTGTATAAGAGTGTATTGGTATTTAAACTCCCTTAAACTTGATAATTATCTATGATGGCCAGTTAACACCTCCTGTGGTGCTAATTGATATGATCACCAACCTCTACAGAAGTATAGTAAAGGTATTTGTATAGACTGGCCACTGATTTATGCAGTGCAGAGAAAGGCCTGGGTACACTAAAATACCCAATATAAAATCTAATAATATAGTACTTCTAATATAGTGCTATTAATATAGTGCTATTAATATATAGTGCTAATAATACATAGTGCTAGATCCCAGAAACTTCACACTGCCCCCTTTCTTGAAAAAGAATGCCACTTCACTAAGAGGCATTCAATTCCGACCCGGAATTTAAAAAGCAAATACTTGTTCCATTTTCAATGGGGTCTAGTCACTCACAAAAGTATCAGCTGATAAAACAGTTATGCACTAAAATACTAAAATGCATGACTGCTAAAATAAAACTTATTTACACAAATCAAAACAACAACATAAAACCAACACTGCAAATAGCAAAATGTTCAAAATAACAACTAAATTCTCAAAAAATAGCAACCTTTTCAAAATAACTTCATAATCAAAAATAGCAATTGTCTCCTAAGGATAACAATTCTATGCCCAAAAATAGCAACTTTATGCTCAAAACTAGCAACTCTATGCTCAACTAGCAACCCTAAACTCAAAATACCACTCTATGCTCAACTAGCAACCCTAAACTCAAAAGAGTAGTCCCAAAGGTATTCTCACAATAGCTTACAATATCAATACTTCTCAAAAACAATAATAATATGAACACTAAATTAGCTTACTAACAAAACTTCTCACAGTAACAGTAAAGTCAGACATATTATACAGCCGTTTTTCCAACCAGTGTTATTAAAATATGTGTGAGTACATTAAAATTTACAATGCGACAAGTTAAAAATACAGTAGGAAGTGATATGGTTACCTGAGAGACGTTAAATGCATATGACAATATCTAATTAAATTTATACATTTTCAAATTTCTATATTTCCTACCCTCTTGTGTTTTACTACACTTCCCAAGTAATGTGCAATATATCAATCGTAACAGAGTATTACCAATCTATGTTCAAACCAGGGGGGTAAGTGTTCGTCCCCCCTATGACCAGACACAAATTGAATGCTTAACTGTTGGAAACATTATACAAAAACCTCTCGTAATAACTCTATTAAACAACACTCAACCATGTCACTGGACAGGACATCAGCGTGTTACACAGTACATAACTGTTGGATGTGACTATGAATGTAGCCCGCTGTTGTCCATACAGTGCAGAGACTAACCCAATCTCCCTATGAACTTATAAATGCACCCACATACTATCATGAATAAACGTTCTATTCATATATACCAACGATAGCAATACGTGTTCTAAACCCAGTCACACAGTCTGGAACTGTTCAAGTATCATCTATGGCAATTCTTTCTCAGTGTCTCTAGTACATAGCACATACCTAGGTAGTCTGTTAAAACCTAGGAAGCCAAGAGTGTCCTAAAATGTTCACTTCCTAGAACTATGATGTCACATAATAGTCTATAATACTTATAATAATAAATTGAAATGTCTGAAGTGCTTATAGCTTATCAAATGTCTGTGCTATACACTCTGGAGTAGTATATGATATATCCGCAAAAGTCAAATGTTATCAGAGCACACATATAATAAAGGTCTGAAATTGTTCATGGTTAAACGTCAGTACCTTCGCCCAAGGTTCACACGGATAGTGTGAACGAACTGGAATAGTTCATGGTTAAACGTCAGTATCTTCGCCCAAGGTCCACACGGATAGTGTGAAAGAACTGGAATAGTTCATAATAAGCGTCTACACAATGGTAATCACCTGTCCACACAACGGAGGTGAAATTAAACGAAAAGTCCACAATGAGGCAACGATATATATTAACATGTCCACACGACAGAGGTAAAATTAAATGAATAGTCCTCAATGGTAGATCACCTGTCCACACAACAGAGGTGAAATTAAACGAATAGTCCGCAGTGAGGCAACGATATATGTTAACATGTCCACACGACAGAGGTAAAATTAAAGGAATAGTCCACACTATGGTTTGTTAGTAGTATCCCTTCCATGGAAACCCGTTGCTATATTACATTGACATATGTTTTCCATGGTTGGAGTTGGATCTTCATCATAAGGTTTTCTCCTGTAGACCTCTTTCACCTTTTTAGATGGGGCTGTAGCCCGGCCTTCTAGCACAGCCCCTGTTCGTTTTCCTTCGGTTTCTCTTCAGGCTTTCCTTTACTGGTAGTACTATCATTCCTGTTTGGACAGTTAGGAGCTATATGTCCGCGCTCATTGCATGCATAACAGACAATGTCTCTTCGTGGGTATCTGTTTGATTTCGTCTCAATGCCTTCGCCACGATGCCCATTCTCGGAACTGATATCTGCAAGCTTCGCCAACTGCTGCGACATGTAGTTCTGCATTTCCCGCCATAGTTGGCTTATTCTCTCCTCAGTGACTGCCTTACGTCCATGCACCCTACGCATTTCAGAGGTTGACTCTGCATCTGATTCTGCTCCAGACTCATGGTCAGTGTCGTGGATATTCCTCACGCCTGAAGATTTGGAGGTATACTGTCGACATGCTTCGTGCCAGGTTATCATATCTACCGTCTCCGATAGGTCTCTAGGTTTCCTTGTAAGGACCTCATAGGCTAGTCGTTGGTCAGGTAGCCCCTTCAGCAGATGTTGAATTGCCAAATTGTTGTAGATATCTGTACCCTCCATTTCTGGATATGCACGGGACATCAGTTGGCTAACTCGCGCGCTATATTGCTGAATCGTTTCTTTCGAGCTTTTACGAAGATTGTACAAGTTAGCACGATGCGTTTCAGCTAGGAGGCATTGACCGAATCTTTGTTCAAGAGCTTTCACTAGTCTGTAGGAGTCGTCGCGTACGGTTGTTTGAAGATTGGCTACAAACATCAGGGCTTCTCCACGTAATGAAAATAGTAACTGCTCCTTGAATTTTTCTTCTGACCACCTATATGCCTTGCTTATGAACTTTAACTGCATGAGGAATGGTTCCCAGGTGTCTGACTTGCCTTCAAATGTCGGCGCTCTGGGTTTGAAGACATTGTTTTCATGGTGCCTACACCTGTCTTCACCATCTAGTATAGTATTCGCAACATATCTATTCCCAGGCCGAGTCGTTTATTCTGTCCATGGTCTTCCCCTTTGAGGCTCGGAATGTGTAGGCCGCTCGGACAGCCATGGTGGTCTCTCGTCATACTCTTCCGATGAAGGTGTGCATACGGGTCGACGGTTGGTGTTGGCAAACTGAACCTGTCGGTCTGGAAACGTTGGGTCAGGTCGGCGTACGTGCGGGGTGTATGCATGATCAAACGAGCTCGCCTCTAACCTGTGGTCCCTATTCATTAACGGTGATTGGTCAACATACCGTTGCATACTCTCATCAAAATGCGAGGTTTCCATCCAGGGTGGTGGAGGGAAAGACAATTGCTGTGGTTCCCTTTCAGGCAAGTGCGTTCGATTACTCAAGATTGAATTTGGTGTACTGTGGTTTGACCCACCGGCACCAACACCCTGGGTGTTCATCATATCCCCTGCTTCAGCCATATTTAATTCAGACAGGTCCCGTTCAAGAGGGTTTTGTAAAGTTCTAGACCTCAATTCCATTTACTAGCGGTCCTAATGTTTAAACTGAATGTTATCGTGCACCCCCAATATTAACTGGTTTCAGCGCCCTTAATTGCCGAGCTTTCTGAAACCCACCTAATTTATTTAAGTTAGAGGTAAAACAATAATTATGGCTTCCCCTATATGCAAACAATTTGGGATAACTAGTATAATCCCCTAAGATTTACGTATGTTGTATGATATGCATCAGACATAAGTTATAAAGTTGCCTAATATAATGCGAGGAGAGTTCCAGTGCTCTTAATTGCCGAGCTTTCTGAAACAGCCTCAATTAACGTTAGGCCGTTCTTGGTTTTGTATAGACGCAGTATAGACAACTTATGTACTGATACGCCTCCACAATGCACAGAAATATTAGTTATAACTTGGATATTAACGATATATTCTCAGTGCTCTTAATTGCCGAGCTTTCTGAAAACACTCTAGATGTAGCAAATTGAAGTAATATCAGTATTTAAACAGTAAATGTTACGGTGCTATAAATAGCATTACTTAGAAAAAGTTTTAAGATTGAAATGATTATTCAAAATTATAGTTTCAGTGCTCTTATTTGCCGAGCTTCTGATGACGATATGAATATAGCAATCACAGTATCACACGATGCCGAGGAGGTGATCTTTAATAATCTCATCTAGATGCTGAGCTATGACAAAATAGCAGTAATACAATCTCAAAGATTGTTAAAATAACATAGACATAGATATCTCTGGAGTTCTGACACTATTATAACATGGATAATAACTTAATGCTCTTAATTACAGTGCAAGCTAAATTTCACAGCAATGTTCATGGAAATTAAAAGACACCAGAATCGAATCTCAACCTGTCAGATTGTCTAGCCAGATACTGATAATACACAAAAGCAATCCCTGATTCTCTATTAGTATAGACAATACTTAGCGCCCTTAATTGCCGGGCAGTCCAAAATTATTGTCGATTCCCCCGAACTACTACCAAATGAGATACCTGGGGTAAGCCACCCCAGTTATACGGTTTTAGGGCCTGCTTTCCTATACCCGAACACTATAAACCTGATCCTTCCCAATCTGTCTTTTATTACCTCTACCGATAATAAGGTCGAACTGCTGAACAGCTAACTGCTAACTATTACTGCGGCTAACTTGTTACCAGATACTGCTATGACTACCTAGTTCAGCAATACTACGTATAGCTAACTGCTGTACTACACCTAGTTCAAATACGCAATGTACATCTAACTTATAATATATTATGACAAAACATATAGACACTATCAATACAGTTATCTTAAACACAATATATACACTACTTAGAAAAAGAATACCAAACACGAACACACACATCTATCATCCACTATGATGCATACATAAATTCTCACTATACAGACACAACCCAATGATAGGTTACAGTTCCGCATTCCTTAATTTAGTGCATGCAATATCTTATAACACTAAAACATGTAAAATGAACCAATCTCACAAAATTTCCTTAGATAGAAGAAAATAGAATTAGTACAGTGGGAGTTCGCAGAATGCAGTCTCAAACTACTTTGGTTAGTTAAATATAAAATCATGCACGGTACATTCAGGTACCGGTAGGATGCTGTGCATTCAGGCACTGATAAGAACACCATGCAAAATCTTAACCTAACATATAACAAAATTGCCTTAGATAGAAGAAAGAGAATTAGTACAGTGGGAGTTTGCAGAATGCACTCAAAACCACTTTGGTTAGTTAAAATATAAAATCATGCACAGTACATACAGGTACCGGTAAGAACACCATGCAAAATCTTAACGCTAAAGTATAACAAAATTGCCTTAGATAGAAGAAAGAGAATTAGTACAGTGGGAGTTTGCAGAATGCACTCAAAACCACTTTGGTTAGTTAAAATATAAAATCATGCACGGTACATTCATGTACCGGTAGGATGCTGTGCATTCAGGCACTGATAAGAACACCATGCATAATCTTAACTCTAAAATATAACAAAATTGCCTTAGATAGAAGAAATAGAATTAGTACAGTGGGAGTTTGCAGAATGCACTCAAAACCACTTTGGTTAGTTAAAATATAAAATCTTAACACTAACATGTAACAAAATTGCCTTAGATAGAAGAAATAGAATTAGTACAGTGGGAGTTTGCAGAATGCACTCAAAACCACTTTGGTTAGTTAAAATATAAAATCTTAACACTAAAATGAGCAAATCATGCAAAATTGAATAAATCAGACAAAATTGAACAGACAAAACCCACACACAGAAATTATGCTCACACAACTCAAACTTGTATCTTTCTTCCGCTACCAACAGCTTTACAACATAAACTAATTAAACTACTACACTAACAAACTACTAACATATTAAAACTACTAACTACCAAATCTACATATCCTCTAACGTGAATTAAAGAATAATTTACCCTGGAAATTTAAGAAAAAATGTTAAGGAAAGCAGCCCCCAATCCTCAGATAGACACAGAAAATATATTAAACAGTATGAGTAATCCCAACAATCTGACAAAATATTGAGACCTGAATTATAATTGCTTAAAACCTACAAAATTCAAATATAGCTGTTAGAACTGGCCCTTAATTAAAAAATAATCTTATGACATTGAAATATTTCTAAAACATTAACAGTGCCTAAGATCCCGCTTCTGACACCAATTTGTGGCGAACCCGGACTTAGCGCCCAGGGTCCTTAGTTCGTTCGAGCCGGTTCTCTCGTCAGGATGACACCACTGGCTATCTAGGGTCAGCCAGAACCCAATAAGTACAAAACTATCAAAGAAGTACGACAAACGCCAAATTAAATGAACAGGTTTTAATTATATACAAGATCGAAATCGTACAAACGAAATAATGCAGTCGTAAACCAGGAAAAAGGATAACATTAAAGCAATAATTACAAAGATACAAAAATCAAAGTGTATTTACAAGATCAAAATACCAAAGTAAAATGAAATAAAATGTACAAGTATATACATATGCCAAGTATTCAGAATACACCTATCGATCAGCCTAGTTCAACAGCTATATTCTGCATACAACTCTGCAGGAACAAGTTTCTTGTGAAAAATATAAGTACAAGTATAGTCCAAAACTCAGGATAATTGTAAAAAATATAACCCAGTTAGTTACGAAGTTAAAAGCAAGTGCAAAGAGAAATAAAACCCACATGGTTTATAAGTGATGAAACTATCATTAAATATTCACAATTGCACAAACAACGAAATCTACTAGTATTTATCAAAAGTGTTATCAAAGTGTACAATTGTTCTAAACTTCTAAGTATAAACCCAAATTATGACAAAATGCTTAAAGTCCAAAAATAATCTAAGTGTCTAAATATTTTCCTACTAAAATATCCTAAGTATAAATCTAATTTTACATCAAATTGTCAAAACTCCAGAAATTTCCTAAGTGTCTTAAAAATAATTAATTAAATAATTAATTACCAGTAGATAATCACAGATTTAGTCTTTTTCCAGTTTCCTTGGCAGCAGAGAATGACTAAAAAAACACCTGCAAGCTTATTTATAGTGATCTTACATAACCTCTAATTGGTCAGTGGACAATGTTTAATAAAAGATTTTGATTGGCTGATAAGCCTCTGGTCAACTGGTCAGTCAGTGTATTCTGAAGATTGACAGTTCTGAGACACTGATAAGCACCGCCTAATGTCTACCAGTGACTCATCACACTAAGCCAATTAAAACAACAACATTCAATACACTAATATTTTGTAGAGGCAATTACCATAAAACTAAACTTCCAATCAACAAACTAACAATGCCATCATATTCCTAACAAAATGCTGATTTAATAGACACCAAATATAACCACATTCTGATAAAAATAAAGATTTTGACCATTTAACACTTTTATGTAAAACATAGTGCACATGTACTGGAGTAAGCAAAACAAATAAAAGACAATTTCTATAAAACCAGACTTCAAATCTACATTTTAGCACTGCCATCTTATTACTTATGAAATACTGAATAAATCAACACTAAACATGACAATATTCTGTTGATAATAAAGAAATTAACTATTTAAGCATTTATTAAACACAATACACAATATAATCTAATTAAAGCTTGACATATCTATCTACATTTGTATATGCATATCTGTATAAGAGTGTATTGGTATTTAAACTCCCTTAAACTTGATAATTATCTATGATGGCCAGTTAACACCTCCTGGGGTGCTAATTGATATGATCACCAACCTCTACAGAAGTATAGTAAAGGTATTTGTATAGACTGGCCACTGATTTATGCAGTGCAGAGAAAGGCCTGGGTACACTAAAATACCCAATATAAAATCTAATAATATAGTACTACTAATATAGTGCTATTAATATAGTGCTATTAATATATAGTGCTAATAATACATAGTGCTAGATCCCAGAAACTTCACACTAGTGTCTCGTCTGATGCCATTACTTCTATACCTTCAAGTGATACTATACTATATTTTATATATTTTGTTGCAAACAATTTTATTTGGTCTGATATGTATAAAATATGTGCTAGGGTTGTATATTTTGGGTTGGTGGTGGTACCTGGGTAGTATTGGGGTCTACAGGGGGGGGGCATAACATGACGGGTGCCTGTGGGTTTATATACAGTTTATACAGTTTATTTTCAGACATTAAGGCATTATGCACATGGTTCATGTACAGTTAAAGACGTATGAATGAAGTTGGACATTTTTACATAACATATTCAAGTTACACGTGCAGAGATACGTGTTGTAAAAACGTTAATAAAATAAGGGAATATTCAGAGCTTGACAAAATGTCTCTATGAAACCAACATTCCCTTTATGATTATATCTGGAGTGGTGTGAGAGTCACGTAACGTTATGCCGGTTTGTGGTTGATAATATAATGTTTATATACAATATTGCCTGACAGTATATAATACATCAACTCCGTTGTTTTTGCACTCTATTTTATTGTTGCAATATTGATATCTGAACGCATAAAATTTTATTGAAACTTCCATAAAATAACAAACACACTGTGTAATGATACAAATTGATGATAACAAAATAACATTTCAACTTGGTCGTTTGTTCTAAAGCAATAGCTTTAATTATTTATCAATTATACCTTAAATGGTTTGAATGCAGAAACGAAAATCAGCATTTAAGTGCCATAATGAGGTTCAGTGATGAATTATTTACGTAGTCATCTGCAAAACTGATAGCTTTGGTCTGTAAACGTGAGGCTTTTTATCCAATCAAGATTTTATCAGCACCAGTTCGCACATCAGTGGCGAGGCAATGATACGTGTTACGTACATAAAAGATCCTACAAAACGTTAAATGTGATCAAATTATTTCCTGCTTATACTTGTTGAATTTAACAAACAAATACTATGACCTTATCTATAGCTAGTTTGCGATAGAAAAAAACGTGTTTTTTTAAAGATTTCTGAAAATCTATTCAACAGATTTTGGTAAAAAATTACACATAACTACAATAACCTCCTACATACTCCCATTATGAATTTCATAATTTTTAGTCACCAATTAAAAGACATTTATTCTTTATTACATATTGAAATTACATACATATTTACAGTTTAACGCAGGGAGGTAATCTGGCATTCCATTGATGATTAACTATCAATATTATTTAACCGTTACACTCCGTGGTCGGCGGGATTGGGATTAGTGTTATAAAGACAAGCCTTAGAAGGCCCCTGTGATTCGATTTATTGAGGTATGTGTATAGGATAGAACACGAGTAAGTGTTGGGTATGAAAACTAAATCGAGTTTGCGAGATTTTATGTTTTCATACCTAACACTTACGAGAGATCTATCTGTCTTAGACCACAGCTAAAAATGTTAGTTTCTCAGATACAGTTTGCACAACAATCAACTACTTAATACTATGATTAATACTTAGTAAACACAATATCCGCAAATCGTTTACATAAGCCATTCATAAAATAAAATCAAGGAATGTTTGGTGCACAGGTATTTCGTGTTTTCGTTGAAAACATTCCATTGGTCAACTTTCTTTCTGTATCGTACATATTTTACATATCTTTTTTAAAGCAAGTGTACATGCATGTGCTTTTAAAAACAAATAGTGGAATATGATTTACTTGATGAAACTACTACACCGATGGCTTAGAATAAGAAGGTCGTAAGTAGTAGTCGTACTACTTACGACCTTAAAAGACTCATGCATATTTGAAATCGGCTTCACAATGCGCTTCTTATGAGTCTATTTTCATGAAAATCTAAAATTGTCATGTTGACCAAAATGAAGTTTTAAAAACTTGTTTTCATATACAGTTAAAGAGTAAATTACAGAGAGTTTTCTCTTGCATGCATAATGTTTTCGATTTTGTAGTTACGACCTTCTCATTTTAAGCCATCGACATGTAGTATGTTTTTGGAGTTTGAGGACGTAACCTTCATTTAAATATACATGGTATCCGTCTATATGAAAACAAGCAAATAATGGCACCAGTGTGCATAGAAACACTGCTGTGTATTATTATAAACAACCGTTAGAGGCACTGCAGTGTAACTTATCATCCAAACTACAAATGCCATCGAAGACGCCTCAATCGCCCCAGTCTACAGCTGGACTAGTCGTCTCGGCAACGGTTATCAAGGCCGAGTCTGCTGGCTAGCCAGACCCAAATGCTATTGTGATAGAAGTACCTGACTGTATATCTGCTATTATTGGTTTTAAAAGGCGGCAGAAAGATGTCGATTTAATACACTGTAAAATCACCAAATTTTGCAGTCATGGTATGTGAATATACCTGGTTAAACACCATGTATGGAACGCCTTAACTGTCTTATGTTAGCAAACAGTTCGATATAATGTCAATATCGCTGAACATAAATGCGTGCGACCGAAAAGTGATATTAATATTTGCCCGCCTATAAAGCAATCTGATTGGCTAATAGATATGCCAAAAAGTTATATAGATTTTCAGCTGAAATTATGGAGAATCGATTTTTACTCACTAAAATGTATATATAATAACGTTTTTATTACTGAACGGAAACATGCCATATGGGTATTCATTTTCTTAGTTATATCATTTGCTACAATTTGGTCTTTATTTGGATGCAAAAATCTGAAATTTTTCGCAGTTACATGCGAAGAAAATTTTAAAATAATTGATACTTATTTAATTAAATTGTCAATGGGTTATTTTATATTAACCCTGTTATTTGTCCTCGGGACAGACGTTGAACAAATATCAGGGCTAATATCAAATCGCCCATTTATTAACATGCAATATTAATGTTTTGTCATTGTATATTCATCTTTTATATTTATATACATATATAAATTTGCCATTATATAGTGGTCGCATGCATTTATGTTCTGCGATATTGACATACTATCGAACTTTTTGCTAATATAAGACATTTAAGGCGTTCCATATCCATGGATTGGTTACTCTCTTTGATCACAAATTCATTATAATGCTTAAGGTGTTTCGCCGCTTTTGAGTTTGGTGGAAGTTAAAAAATGACTGTAACTTAGGTGTAATGTGAACGTCTTACAACCGAGATCAAATGATACAAAATGCTTAAAATTGATTTTCAGCATCTTCCCTTGTCTTAAAATCGCAAATGTACTGAATAGTTATTACGATTATATACTTTCAATGAAAATACAGAATCACACTTAGCTCAATCCCTACGGATGATTTATTCCAAATGATATAAAACACCTAATCTAGCGAATTGGTTACAACGTAGTTAAACGTAGTTCTATGCGCCCATATCAAAATTATTCAATAGTTTTAAACAACAATATCCCGAGCATTTTAGTAGACGGTTCTTTTGCATTTATTCCTGAATAATATAAACTAATACACGCAGAAGTACCCGAATTAAAACTGTCAGCACGTTGAATTGTGCACTAATTTTGAAAATAGAATAATCGCAAAATACGAATACAACGGATGCAAAACGTTGATTAATGTTGTAACCACCCCTGTTTTCAGCGTTTCTGAAATCATTTAAAGTGCAATTAAAATAAACAAGCCAATCAATCGTCTTGAAATTTTGCATGAAACTTCAATATTTGTCACCCTACTTGTTGCATGCATTTCAAAAACAAAAATTTACATATTTTAAAATATCATTTTAACAATAATATAACTTGCACAGTATAACATAAAATTTAATATTTGATTCCTTATATACGAAATTTTATGCATACCAAATTTTATGAGGATTGAATCAAAACTTTTTCGGTAAATAACAATTTTCATTTTTTAGGGGTTGTCCCCAACATTCAAGAATACCTTAAAAACTAGCCGAGCAAAACTGTTCTGATTTTCCAGAATGGTTGTTGTAACTGGGTTTTTTTATAAATATAACAGGTTTATATAGCTTGTACAGAAAAATCCAACACAGGTGAATCACCTTAAGTCTTAATGCATACCCTATGCCAATACGTCCCTTTGAGGGCAAATAAACATCCCTGCATGAATTAGTCACGGCTCAAAAAACATGGTTCATCTATACTTCGTCATATTCACAGACGTGAAGTAGGTTGCAAATGCGTAAATAAACCGTTATGCGTATCACGTGACCGTAAAATTGGCTGTTGCAAGTATCAAGTCTTCTAACTCTATTTTTCATACAAAACTACAATTATGTTACTTAGAATTATGAACGAAACTTTTTTTACTCATTTCTGGTGTTGCTGTCTCAATTTCAAGGTCATTTGGATCAAATGTCAAACTTACCATGACCTATATATACACATCACTCACTGGTCCACACCATAAGAAATATAGGATCTTAGATTGTTAAACTTTACAGAGGGGTTGCTAATCATCAGATGTAGGCTCCTACTAATTTTGAGGTCGAACGGTCTAAGGTCAAGGTCGTAGTGATTTTAGCTAAACTAGGCTATTTACTGTCATGAGCAAATAACATTTTGATAATTTCACAGTTCTGGTCGCTGGTTCCAGCACCGCACATTAAACGTGACCTCAATGTCACCGGGAGTCAAACTATCACCCTGTGTACCCCGGTAATATGTGTTAGCCAGGGTACTGCTGATTAGACAGAGCGGAAATGTCGACGCTGGAGAGGTAATGTATTTTGTGCCTGTTTCATTTATTTCGTGTCCATTCCAGTAAATCGATGAACATGTATGTATGCAGTGGTTCTTCCTCGACATGCAGATGTATTTTTTCCCACGAGGAAACGTCAGATCAGATTTCAAACTTGATAAATGCGTCCAAAAGTCCAAAGTTTAGTCTATAAAAAATAATTAAAAATACTTCTAGATGGCGGAGAATATACATATGAATATGTAGCGAAATAATAGTACCATATTCTTTCACAATGATATATTCACTGACGTAAGTATCTTTCTAAAAATAACAGTTTTTCTACACTTAGTGTCACCAAAATGATACTGATTGTGTTATATGGTAGATACTGCTTTTGTCCAATGTAATTTAATAGGATACTGCTTTTGTTGTCTTTTTGTATTTATTTCATGGGTTAATGCAGGGACAATATTGATATTCAAATACTTTCTCGGGATTAAATATACACTCACTGACTTAATTCATCTATCATTAACATATGTGCGTGTTTGTTTCTTAATGCATTGCAAGGTGCGTTCACCAGATAATGAATGTAACAAAAATTGTGACTTTTGCAATATTGGACTGTTAGATTAAAACCTATGTAAAATATTATTCAATTACAGAAATGAATGAAATTTTAAAGTATGCCTCATTAATATTTCACCAATGATTGTGTAAAATTTCAGTGAATTTGAAAAACTAATAACTTTGAAAAATACCATTATATATGTTTTGCGTTTCTTTTGTCCCTGAGTGTACTCTAATCCTTACTAGATATAAGTATGTATAAGAAATATTGTAAAATTGCCTTATTTTTACCGAATATTTAAGACGAATTAACATTATGGTAATGTATGTAAGACTGTTTGTTTTCTTTAATAGAAATAATCTATATAACGGTAGGGGCACGCATAAACAGAATGAAACTACAGTGTACTATCAAATATATAAATCGAGTAACGAGTGCATTGAGCTATAACAGATCATTTAAGAGAATTGAATACGCATTATCTTCTCAGCGTCTAGCAATGTAGTATGTGTCAATATGTCTCTGGTCTGAATATCATCTATTGTCCCTTAATACTTTTGATTGTAGTATGTTCACCTCCATCCGCACTCGATAGATAAAACAGACAAATTACACATAAGCGCATCAGTATTACATAAATATTACGGACTCAGAAAAAAATCGCTGTTTCTAGCGCATTTAACGCGACTGTTCTAAGATACTACGATGAAATGATACTATTCAAGCTAATAATATGAAAACGATGTTATTGGAGATCATCCACGGCCATATCTCCATCGGCTAGAGGTTTAATTGCAAAAATGGCAATCGATTGTCATACCTATGTTTTCTATTCTATTGGTAAATAGCCGTCTCTACACGCGATCTCAGCCGCTTAATTAAATGAATAGTTTATACGATTTTTCCAGTTCATAAACTTAACCTAATTACAGAAAACGAAACGTTTTCATTCGGAATACTCCGCCCAAAGAACATTTTTGATTTTGCATGTTTTGCACGTGCAGCTCGATCGTGTCGTCGATCTAGCGGATCGATATTTACTTTAAACTGTATAGATAAACCATGTTTTTTAGCCGTGACTAATTCATGCAGAGAGGTTTATTTGCACTCAAAGGGACGTATAGGTATAGGGTATGCATTAAGACTTAAGGTGATTCGTCTGTGTTGGATTTTTCTGTACAAGCTATATAAACCTGTTATATATATATATAAAAAACATTTACAACAATCATTCTGAAAAATCCCAACAGCTTTGCACGGCTATATTTTAAGGTATTCTAGGATTTTTGGGACAATCCCTAAAAAATGAAAATTGTAATTTACCGAAAACTTTTTATTCAATCCTCATAAAATTTGGTATACTTAAAATTTCGTATATAAGGAATCAAACAGTAAATTTTATGTTATACTGTGCAAGTTATATGATTTTTTAAATAATATTTTAAAATATGTAAACTTTCGTTTTTGAGTTTAACATGAAAACCATTGAACAACATACTGATTTGATGCATTCAACAAGTAGGGTGACAAATATTGAAGTTTCATGCAAAATTCCATGACGATTGCTCGGCTAGTTTATTTTAATTGCACTTTTAGTGATTTCAGAAACGCTGAAAACAGGGAAGGTAACAACATTAATCAACGTTTTACACCCGTTGTATTCTTATTTCGCGATTATTCTATTTTTTTTTAAAAAAAGTGCACAATTCAACGTGCTTACAGTTTTAATTCGGGTACTTCTGTGTGTATTAGTTTATATTATTCAGGAATAAATGCAAAAGAACCGTTTACTAAAATGCTCGGGATACTGTTTAAAACTATTGAATAAATTTGATATGGGCTCATAGAACTACGTTGTAACCAATTCGCTAGATTAGGTGTTTTATATCATTTGGAATAAATCATCCGTAGGGATTGAGCTAAGTGTGATTCTGTATTTACATTGAAAATTTATACTCACAATAACTATTCAGTACAATCGCGATTTTAAGACAATGGAAGATGCTGAAAATCAATTTTAAGCATTTTGTATTATTTGATCTCGGTTGTAAGACGCTCACCTAAGTAACTGTGATTTCTACCAAACTCAAAGGCTGTGAAACACCTTAAGCATTATTATTATTATGTGATCAATGAGAGCAACCAATCCATGGCTATGGAACGCCTTAACTGTCTTATATTAGCAAACAGTTCGATAGTATGTCGATATCGCAGAACTGCGACCACTATATAATTGCAAAATGTATTTATATAAATATAAAAGATAAATATATAATGACAAAACATTAATATCATATGTTAATAAATGGGTGATTTGATATTAGCCCTGTTATTTGTTCGAGGGCAGTCGTATTAGCCCGAGGCCGAAGGCCGAGGGACAATACGTCTGTCCCGAGGACAAATAACAGGGTTAATATCAAATCACCCATTTATTGACAATTTTATTAAATAAGTATCAATTATTTTAAAATATGTCTTCGTTTGTAACGTAAGCACATCAAACTAGACTGGCATAAAAGACTGCGAAAAAAAATTTTTTTTTTTCAGATTTTTGCATTCAGATATAGTCCAAATTGTAGCATATAATCTAACTAAGAAAATGAATACCCATATGACATGTTTCCGTTCAGTAATAAAAACGTTATATAAAATTTAGTGAGTAAGAATCGATTCTACGTAATTTCGCTGAGGATCTAAATCACTTTTTGGCCCTGGCTATCAGCCAATCAGATTGCTTAAAAGGAGGGCCGATATCATTATCACTTTTCGGCCCTGCCTATTAGCCAATCAGATTGTATAACACTTTTCCGGCCCGGGGCCGACAACTGATATAGATTTACGGCCCTGATATAGTGGAAGCATGCGTATTACTAGACTAGGACAATGCTGTGTTTTAGGGCTAATAATTGATAGTCATTTAAAAATATGTGTTAATAAATGGGTGATTTGATATTAGCCCTGTTATTTGTTCGAGGGCAGTCGTACTGGCCCGAGGCCGTAGTCTTTGCATGTAACGTTAGCACATCAAACTAGACGGACATAAAGACTGCGAAAAAATGTCAAAAACTTGGTTTCAGATTTTTGCATCCAAATATAGTCCAAAGTGTAGGAAATGATCTAACTAAGAAAATGAATACCCATATGACATGTTTCTGTTCATTAATAAAAAAAGTTATATAGTGAAACCCCATGAAGCCGGTGTATCCACGGTACCGGTGTATGTAATTTTCTCATGAAATTGTAGATTCTTTTTCTCGTGACATTGCCTGCAGGATTGTTTACAATAACTGACGAGTAAATTAAATAAATAAATACGAAATGGACCAATTTCTGAATGAAATCACAACAAAAACTTACACCATGCCTTCACTACGAGTAAATCCTCATTTAATCGGCAATGTTTGACATGCATGTATTCAATGCTCGCTTGTTTATTTATCAAACATAATTTTGACAGCTATGACGTCATCCAATGATAAAAAGGGTCGTATGCAACTTTTGGCGGGAAAAAATCAACTTGTCAACAAACTGGATCAAATTTACTTTGAACAAGTCATTGTTGCACCGGAAAGATGGGGTTATTTCACTTTCCTAAAATTTTACATGGTGTTTGTTTACATGTATTTTTTTCCGATTCCAAAGGTCATTTGATGTGATTTTGCAGTTTTATTAAAGATTAAAGGTCATTTTAGCAGTTCCAACAAAACATGTGTCAAGGCGTTAGTGATTTATATTTATTTTGTCAATTTTGTTTGATACACCGGCTACATGAGCTTCAAGGCTATACAATTTAGTGAGTAAGAATCGATTCTCCGTGATTTCAGCTTTGAATCTATATCACTTTTTGGCCCTGGCTATCAGCCAATCAGATTGCTTAAAAGGAGGGCCAATATTAATATCACTTTTCGGTCCTGTCTATAAGCCAATCAGATTTTTTCGGCCCGGGGCCGATAACTGATATAGATATTTTGGCCCTGATATAGTGGAAGCATGCGTATTATTAGGCTAGGGCAATGCTGTGTTATAGGGCTAATAATTGATAGTCATTTAATAATGTATGTTAATAAATGGGTGATTTGATATTAGCCCTGTTATTTGTTCGATAGGCAGTCTTATTGGCCTGAGGTCGTAGGCCGAGGGGCAATACGTCTGTCCCGGGACAAATAACAGGGTTAATATAAAATAACCCATTTATTGACAATTTTATTAAATAAGCATCAATAATTTTAAATTTTCTTCGCATGTAACGTTAGCACATCAAGCTAACCGACATAAAATACTGAAAACAAAATCACATTTTTGCATCCAAATAAGTCCAAATTGTAGCATAAAATGAATACCCATATGGCTTGTTTCCGTTTAGTAGTAAAAAAGTTATATACATTTTAGTGAGTAAAAATCGATTCTCCATAATTTCAGCAGAAAATTATATCACTTTTTGGCCCTGTCTATTAGCCAATCAGATTGCTTTATAGGCGGGCCAATATTAATATCACTTTTCGACCCTGTGTATTAGCCAATCAGATTTTATAACACATTTCGGCCCGGGTCGATAACTGATATAGATTTTTCCCCTGATATAATGGAAGCATGGCTTTCATTAGACTAGGTCAATGGTGTGTTAAAGGGCTAATAATTGATAGTTGTTAAATAAATAAAGATATAACTCCTTAACATGTAGATAAATCATCAATATATAAAGGCATAACTTCTTTATATGTAGATAAAACATTTTTTACATTTATATATTGAGATTTTGCCATTAGATAGGGGTCGCATGCATTTATGTTCAGCGTTATTGACATTATATCGAACTGTTTGCTAATATAAGACAGTTAAGGCGTTCCATACATGTTGTTTAACCAGATATATTCACGATATATATTTATGCGATATTCTGTCACTGCTCAAAAAACATGTTTTATCTATACACTGTTTGTTAATACACTGAAGGAAACAACAGAAACAATATTTTCCGAACAAATAATACATCTGCATGTCGATGAAGAACCACTGCATACATACATGTCCGTCCATTTACTGGTATGGACACGAAATAATTGTAACAGGCACATAATACATTACCTTTCAAGCGTCGACATTTTCCGCTCTGTCTAAACAGCAATACCCTGGCTAACACATATTACCGTGGTACACGGGTGAACTATGCATATCACCATGGTGGTACCATAATTGCAACGTCGTGTCGTTTTAACTTCAACGTACGTTTTCAAATTAGCCAACCACTGCCCAATTTTACGAGAAAAAGATATACAAATATTGATTTCTGTGATCACTTGGTGAAATACAATTCGATCTTACACCAAAATCAACACATATCCTCTATATATTTACTCTCTTTCATTCACTTTCACCAACCTTGAACAAAAACCATACACGCTGGTATGATCAGGATAATTTTAATACATGTTGCTATTTCGGACTTTCTGGTGTTATGTACGGTACAATAATACAGTAATATTCATTCTTCAAAATACATAAATATCAGTTATTTCGTCTGTTTCGTCCAATTTTGTACTACTATGAGAGGATTGAAAGTCTGGGGGCTTGTTAATTTGTTTTCGGAAGGATTTTAATAAAGAATCATTGATTACTGGAGATAATAGAATAATTTAAATTTGCAAACGGTCTCTATCTCGCTCTCCGTTATCCGGCAAGAATCCGAGGCCTTTATCAGCGGGACCTAATACAACTTCTTTGCATTGGACGATGTCCGGTCTTTTTAGGCAAATTGTATTGAATCTCGTGTGTACAAACTCTTTTAAGCTATATATACATTTTTCAATATTCAATCAATCACTGTATATAAATGGTATACCATCATCTACATATAAATGTTAAAGGTTTTATACCGACATTGACAAGTGAGAAAAAGATCAGTTAACCATTCGTTATATGTTATCTGTTTCTTCCATCTGTTCTTATGGCAATTCTGCTATAAAATATTTTAACTGTATATAAATGGCATTCCATCATCTACATATACATAATAGAGTTTTTATTCCGACATTGACAAGTGAGAAAACGTAATATGTTATCTTGATTTCTCCATATTATATGTTCTTATTGAAATTCTAGATATTTTCTAGTTATGGATATTACGTATACGTACGTCATCACGACAAATGGTACATGATCTACAATCATGCATATCCTCAATACTCAGTGGCTAGTTATTTTCCCAGACAACCATGATTCTGAGAAAGTACATGCTCGTGGACGAGAAATATTTTAAAGATAGCTTGAAGTCTATTTTACCCCGAAAAATCTGCCAATAGAAGTGATGGCTTGAAACAATAATACAATTCAACTTCGGAATTGTCCATTTGTTTTTCGAGTTTGTATGGACATACAACTATGTATGTTTCTTAAAAAAACACCATTCAAGATAGTTTAATTCATTTTGACAGGTTTCAATTGCTTACGATGCACCGCTGTTGTGTTGATGTTGACGGTTCTGGTACGGTAATTGTGTATGACACTCATCATAGGACCATAGTTATACACAAGGGTTGTTAGAAAAGAAATGAAATTGTCTCTATTTTTTTTTTTGATCGATCCGATTTCAATAAAACTCCCAAAATCTTCATTTAAATCTCCGCTACACGATGCATATCGATTCTATTTTAAATTTCATGATAAATTTCATGTTTTAGCGTCTAGAAAATGTACTACATCCATGGACGGACTTCCTGGAAACGTACCTTGGCTATACAGATTGCTATGTAAGACTAGGAACTTACAGTTAGTCACATTGGACTACATCTAAAGAATTGACTTCTTTATCAAGTATATTTATACGCTTTTCTATCGGAAACTACTGTTTCCTGATGCAAAAAGGTATTTTCATGTGAAAGGGATGAACTGCCCAGTTTCATTTACAACTCAATCGATGTTATAGGAAGTATTTTCTGCACTAACTCTCTGTTGAACCTACTAGTTACTTATTGGTTCGGGTTTTTGAATAGAAGGACCTTGGTCAAATGCATCACTTTTGTCACTGACTTGTGATTTACAAATAAGGCCTTCTTTGTATTTCAGGAAACAAATATATAATTATAGTTCTGTTTAAGTCTTGGTAAGGTTGTATTGCTCCCTCTGTTATACAGCATAAAAACACATTTTGTATTTTGGTAGAGCTTAACAGATTTTTATGCTCCCCGAAGGGTCCGGGCCATAACTTGAACAGTATAAGACATATCAATTTGAAACTTCATATGTCAATACATCTCATTAAGAGTAAGTGCAGTGTACAAGAACCATGACTCTTCATTGCATAATTTTAATTGCATTAATTTTTAGAGTTATTCCCCTTTGTATTTTTTCATACTTAATTCTTGTCCGGGCCATAACGCATACAGTATAACATGTATCAATTTGAAACTTCATATGTGGCTAGATCTTATTGAGGGAAAGTGCAGTGCACAAGAATCATAACTCTTCATTGCATAGTTTTTGAGTTATTCCCCTTTGTATTTTTTGATGACCTTTATCACTGCACGGGAAGCATCACCCGTCTGTGACGCCTCTTGTTGAACCAGTTGCTGTTCTATACCGCATACCATGCCATTGGGGAGCGGTAGCCTAGAGGTAGGACGCGCGCTTCGGGATCGAGAGGTCCCGGGTTCGATCCCCTCTCGGCCACTGGTTAAAATCTCTGAGCAAGACCCACAGCTCCACTTCACCATGGTGTAAAATGGTACCTGTGAGGGCAGTGTCTATTCCTGGGCGCCGCAGATCGATGTTGGCTGCCACACCACAGGAGAGAAATAGTCTCCCCATGGAGACACGAGTGTATGTTTCCATATGTAGCCCAATGACCAGGGGAGTTAAAATGTCAAAGGGTGCTTGGGCGGCCTAACAGCTGAAAGGAGCCCTAGAAAATTGGTAACTTAACTTTTCTTTTTTTATTGGCAAGATTATTGAACATAATTATTTTGAGACTGAAATTGTTTGTTTAGAAATGAAAAACCAAACAAATGTCTAATTAATCTAGTTAATGCCTTCTTGGCACGACTAATATCTAAACTGGTCTGGAGAAGATATCAAAACGAAGTGGACCATTTAAATTAGTCGCTCTAGACATCACATTGATGGAGTGATTTAGTATCACGACAAAGTAACACAAGGAAGAACTATTCAATGTTAAATCCTGAACGTATATCGTTAAAACGTAATTCTCACACTAAGCTAGATAAGTATGTGTCACCATGGGAGTTGGTATGATCATCAATATGTTTCTAAATGCCTCTTTTACTAAAAGCAGAAGAACGTAGTGTTGTTAAAAGTACATATAAACCGTAAATAGTATATATCACTCAGTATCATAAATATGTAGGTCAAATATTGCAGTAACTTCATTTTTATGAGTATATAATTTCAAAGTACACCCACCTACATTGTATATATATACCTAAACCTGGGTAGAGAATATTAAATATTAAACAACAGATTGTTCAGCTGGAGTCTGTACAGCACAGGGCTGTGCGCTGGGCAATGGGCGACTATGGTCGAACATCCAGTGTCTCTCACATACTAGGTGCTCTCTAGTGGAAACCTCTTGACCTACGACGCATAGACCAGCGCCTGGTTATGCTACATAACATCCTGCATAACCAGGTTACTATACCAATGTCACAAGACAAGACCCTCTCGCACAAATCATTCTAGGGTATTCCAACAAATATACACTTAATCCGACTACTACAAATTCTCCTTCTTCCCTAGAACCCTAGTCCACTGGAATGCCCTACTCCCTGATACAGTTATCTTGCCTGGCCATGAGTCAGCCAGATTGAACATGTATCTCCCTAATTTCATACCTGCCCTGTTTTTAACCTTTTAACCCTATGTTTTCTCTCTTTTGTACTTTTGTACGTTTTACGTATGAGATTCTAATGAACATCCAAACGTATGAATTTCATACGGGGCGCTTTTTCCTGTGTATGAATTCAACACATGAAGTATCGTATGTCTAAATTTTGTTGTAATCAAGATTTCAGAAGTCACTGAACCGAACCACGAAATGTAGTGACCGAAAAAGTAAAAGTCATAAAATTGTTAATGTATTAATAAGTTGCAATCTGGTGTGCAAAACATGAACCTGTTGGAAATATAGGACATTTGAATAACGTGCATAAGGAAAATACGTAACTCCCTAAACTCTCTGAAGTTTCTGATTGATGGTGGCCTTCTTAGCGGCCATCGGAGTAGCTTCACCAGTAAAATTGCAGTGATCTCCAAAGAGTTAACATGGGCTGTCAATAAGATTTCCCGTATGTAGCATAATTATGCTGCATTGTGTCCGATGGTTAAAATTTCTTTCTTATGTCTATAGCATCTTGAATCCACAACTGGAAGTCGATAGAGAAATATGTCATAAATTATATAATCATGTATTTATTTCGAGAAAAATCATAACAGGAATATGACTATCGTCCCATTTATTGACTTATCATCCAAGAAAATAAAAAATAATAATGCATAGATGAAATTACAACCCTCTCTACATGCAGAAAAACCCGAATTTTAACTGTAAGCATCTTTACTTATTCACGTTATTTTAAAAATAAATGAGCGCGAAATCTTTATACAACGGATACAGAACGTTGATTCATTTTAGCTCACCTGTGCACAAGGTGCTCAAGGTGAGTTATTGTGACCGCTCATCGTTCGTCCGTCCGTCTGTAAGTCCGTCCGTCCACACTTTCAAACGACATCTCCTCTAAAACCGTTTAGCCAATTTTGATGAAATTTTGCCAGGATGTACGTGACATTGGGGGATTTAGTAATTGTTCAAATTATTGCCCTGTGTAAAAATTGGCCCCGCCACGGGGGTCACCCTTTTACATAGACTTAGATAGGGAAAACATGTAAACAACTACAATGCCTGGAGCTTTGATATTTGGTATAAGCATCATCTAGTGGTCCTCTACCAAGATATTCAAATTCTGGCCCTGGGGTCAAAAATTGGCCCTGCCCCGGGGTCAGGTTTTTATGCTCAGTACATCTAGAAACGCAACGTTTTCATCCTTGGTTTTTTATTACTTCCATTGCTCATACATTTTTTTAATTTTGTGTAATAATATTGTATAATCGTGTAGAAACTTGGCGATTGTCCAAATTTTATCGATCGGGTTACGTAACTCACATGCGTCAAGAAAATGCAAAAACGCACGAATTCCACGTGCACCATGATAAATTTTGGTCTAATTTGCTTCAAATCCTTTGTAAGGCTTGCCAATGGAAAGAAAATCACAAAAGAAAAGTTCTAGGCCATAGAATAAAACTAGCAGGATAGTCCGAACATGGGCCTAGTCAAGCGATTCGGATGCCTATGACCGAGACGTCAACTGGGAGGTTTTACTTTGGCTAAATTACCATGAACCGACAATGTTTCATCTGGAGACACTCTACTAGCACTTTGGCACCGTTTACAACCACCCATGTCAAGGTCACCCATGTGAAATAACTCTCCGACAAGACCAGTAACTCCACATGTACCATCTCTAGGCAAAGTGCAGAACTGATTCATACACTTCTAATCAATTTGTTGGACGTCATGCATATGTTATCAATCAATTATTAATCAATATTTTATCTTTTCAGTTAGAACAACGATTCTGAAAAAAAAGGATTTTACCAATTTGTTTTCCGTTACTTTTTAGCCGCACTATACATACAAGCGTTCTTCAATCGCATCGATTGCACTATATGAAAACAATGTTACAGTTGCATTGTTCATTGAATAAAATGTCATCAAGTAAATATAGTTTGGTTGCCCATCATACAAAGTTTGAAAAGTGTTGACAGAAATACCCCAGTGTTGCGTTTCTAGATGTACTCAGTATACATAGACTTACATAGGAAAAACATATAAAGAATCTTCATGTCTAAAACTACAATGCCGCCTAGAGCTTTGATATTTGGTATATAGCATCATCTAGTGGTCCTCTACCACGATTGTTCAAATTATGGCCCTGGGGTCAAAATTGGCCCCACCCCGGGGGTCACCAGTTTTACATAGACATGTATCTATTTGGAAAATATATAAAAAATCTTCTTGTCTAAAACTACAATGCGTAGAGTTTTGATATTTAGTATGTAGCATCATCTATTGGTCCTTTACCCAGATTGTTCAAATTATGGCGCTGGGGTCAAAATTAGCCCTGCCCCGGGGGTCAGGTTTTTACATAGACTTACATAGGGAAAACATTCCAAAATCTTCTTGTTTAAAACCGCAATGCCTAGAGCTTTGATATTTGTTATGTAGCATCATCTAGTGGTTTTCTACCAAGATTGTTCAAATTATGCCCCTGGGTAAAAATTGTGCGTAGGATCTGATGAAAAGTGATTCAAATAGAAAGAGTATCTGTCACAAATGGAGCTCAATAGATAAATAATGTAAATTGTAGCCGCATTTGAAAGAGTTGTGTCAGTAATTAATGTTACAAACACTTTAAAAATGTTTCTATGTTACTTAGATCAATTTGTTAATGAATACTATAAAATACAGTGTACGTTTTCGCCATCTGCTCAGATAATTTTTTATTATCTATCTCGTTTCGTTCGTGGTTTAAAGGTTTAAATACGTGATAAAAGCAACGTTCTAGGTAAATAAAATTCCGCGGACACCTACATGAATGTAACTAGGGGTCCGCCAGGTGCGAACGCAACCCTACCGTCCCCCATTGTAAAAATATTCTATTTTAGGAGATATTTATTAACTTTATTAAGAATTTAGGCTCACTTCGCTCGCCAAATAACTTTCATACATACTTAAGAAATGTTATGTAGAACGCCACTTTGTTGTATGAGCCTCAGATAAATCATGTTTTTGTCTGGCTCACTTCGCTCGCCAAATACCAAAACTTATCAAATCATGTTGAGGTCTAGTTTGTGCAGCATGCAGTTCGTAACGTTAGAAACAATATATTTTTCTGTTTGTAGCATAAGCCTCAGATAAATCATGATTTTGTTTTAATTCATATGTTGAGAACTAGAGTCCGTGGCAAGAGCTTTATTCGCCAAAAATGTTAGCCACTTCATAACTGCGTTTAGAGAGCTTAGCTCGTCAAATAATTTTAATATTAGTTTATGTGACAAGCAGCGGGGACAAATTTTTAATAACTAATCATTCCATGTAGAGAACGAGTTTGTGTGAGCTCTGATCAATAGTGCATATTTTCTGGCTCACCAAATAACCTCAAAGCATTGATAATATCATGTAGAGAAAGCATTTGAGTGAGCTCGGGTGTCTCCTCCTCTAAACACCCATAATCTCTTCAAGACACGAATGCATACCCCTTCTGAAAAAAGCCCGAGTTAAGGCTAAAATTCATGTCTGGTTACGGCACTGTTTTAGCAACATGTAACTGAAACAATATCTTTATGTCATCCTTCCTTTTTATGCTGAACGTCTAACAAGCATATTACTGTTGCATATTTTTTTATTTCCACTAAACGTGGTCTTTGATCGAACCCGCGACCTTCTGTACTCGAATCTTTTCTTTTTTTATTTCCACTAAACGTGGTCTTTGATCGAACCCGCGACCTTCTGTACTCGAATCTTTTATGTTTTTTATTTTGACTAAACGTGGTCTTTGATCGATCCCGCGACCTTCTGTACTCGAATCTTTTCTTATTTTTATTTCGACTAAACGTGGTCTGTGATCGAACCCGCGATCTACTGGTATAATCATATGCGCCTTCCTTTTGCTATGAGTACAATGTCAATAACTAGATTGTGTAAATGCATACATTATTGGAAACCATAGTTTGTAACAAGAAGTGTGGAAGGATGTATTGGTACGCTCCTTACTATTCATTGAGTAAGCATATAATTGAAAATCGTATTGTATCATTCATTTAGCTTGCTCATCTCCTCATTAGATAATAATGTCGGAACGTTAACAGTAATTATTTAGTGACTTCTCAAACATGGTATCATTGTTCTTATGCTTTGTTTCGCAAACATTTTACAGTTTGTAATCTGCTTTCAGTTTTGGCATCACTTTAAATACCTCACACTCCCCCACAATCTAGCTCTAGCGTGCTCATCCTTAGTCCGTTAATTTACATTAAACGACATTCCTTTAAGGAACACGATAATGCTGATTGTGAAATTGTCTTTGAAAATGTCATATGCATTAAAGTGTGCAAATTATCAACTTTAAAATCAAATTTCGATGTTGAAGGATTCACTGAATCCAATTGACGAAAAAAGTTCTAAAAGTCTGTTAGAAAACTTTTCCTGGAATAATTATCTTATCTATTTTACCAAATGGTAACATTTCAAAGGGAATTTACTCCAAACCATATTGTTGACATAATGGCTTTGAGCATTGTAGATTATTACAGCATAAAAATGGTGATTTCGCTCATACTTAAACGGGGGAAAAAGGTAAGTTATTGTAAAGATTCTCGCGCGCACGCGCTGTTGGTGTTCAGTTTTCAGTTTAAGTATGCTCATTTCAGGACCCAGCCGACGAAAATAAATGATTTACAACGTTATATGAACTGTAATTCACATTCTTATTGTAACTTTTAATCAATTTTATATAATAGTAATTTAGTAAAATAATAAACGTACACAAACCCCGAATGTCACTGTTTTCTTGGTATTTCCCGATACCGGAAGTCGACGCTCATAACAAAAACTTGTATGTGACGCAACGTTTGCTAAGCGACGTCGCGTTTGTTTTTTCCGACGTCGCCCAAAATGTCCCGCCAAAATTTCATAATTTTTAAAAACATACTAATAAAGTGTTGTTTTTACGCTATAATAGCGTTTACACAAGCCTTTTCGTGTTAATACATCAGCAGAGTCCCTCATGAGGGCTTGGGCACCAACCGTCTCTCGGGACTCTGCAGATGTAATAGCACGAAAAAGTATGCGTTAACCCTACAGTGAAAAGCATATACTTTTACACTACTGGTTTCAAACTGATAACAGTATCGTATATCGTAAATAGTTTGAATCAGCCTTCATAGGACATTACATATGAAAGCTAGTTTTTTAAAATAGTAGTGTGAATAGTGTAACACATATGACTTTATATGTGGATGAACTGTGATTGAAAAGTGAAGAAAAATAAATTATGTGCGGAATCGAAAGGAACGAACATTTTGGAAAATTGAAAAAATAACCTTTAAAAAACTATAGTTTATATAGTCAAATGACTATATGGTCTCTATTCTTCATGAACTTCATGAATATCTAACTTTCGCAACAGCCATAATATGTTGTCCCTTGCTAGAAATTATTAACGTTCATCAAAAAGTGATATAGCACATGCAGTGTGGTAAAGTATCGGATCCCCATATTTAATTATCAATGATAGTCGATAGTCAACGTTGTCTAACAGACTCATGTCGTCATACAATAAACATTACATCGTTTGTAAATATAATTTCAGGTTGCCATGAAATAAGTTACTGGTGTTGAGTATTGACTTTGGCCTACACATCGAGAACATCGCAGCAACAAAGGTAAATGCTACAGTATCATTTAAAATAATCAAACGTTTTGGATGAGTTGGAACTTGAACAGTTTGGAGGAAGCATTGTTGATGTGGTTGTGTACACATTGTTGATGTGGTTGTGTACACATTGTTGATGTGGTTGTGTACACATTGTTGATGTGGTTATGTACACATTGTTGATGTGGTTATGTACACATTGTTGATGTGGTTGTGTACACATTGTTGATGTGGTTGTATACACATTGTTGATGTGGTTATGTACACATTGTTGATGTGGTTGTATACACATTGTTGATGTGGTTATGTACACATTGTTGATGTGGTTATGTACACATTGTTGATGTGGTTGTGTACACATTGTTGATGTGGTTGTATACACATTGTTGATGTGGTTGTGTACACATTGTTGATGTGGTTGTGTCAATGTCATTATATATCCATATAAATAGAACGTTTGCTCATATGATTGAACGAACGCCGTTTCCCTATTGTCTACATTTCGTAATTCTTCCATTTTTTCCTTATACGATTTATGGCTTTTGGAACCGTTTATTTACTCTCCTGGATTAATGAAAGTGCCATCTGGCATTTTCGGTGTTTATTGCATATATATTGTAGGTGTGTTTCCATTAACGAACCTAACAACAATGCTTTCACAAACTTTGACATATAAATAAATCTACCTTTGTACATAAACGCACATGTTCTAGTTGACATTATAGGTATATAGCGTAATACTGTATAGTACTGTTTCGTATTGACATAGAAATTACTTTATCCTTTGGATAAATCTTAGTATATCAATATAGAGAGTGAGTAAGAACTGGTAAGAGATTGTAATTGGAATCTATATAATTTATCATTATATTCGTACGATTGATTGCTTAAGGAAGCCATTGGTAAAGTTCTGTGTGAGGTGTCAGAAAGCGAGGATTTAGGAATTGTACGTATATACATACATGTATAGGAAACCCGACATTTACAAGATTTAATCATCGGAAAGAAACAAGTTTGCGTACTGCGTTCTGAACATCCTTTCAACGACTAAGAGCTATTTAGATTTTGCAAAGTGTTACAAATTAGTCAAAGCTGTTCATGGAATGTCTGATTCACCGTATTCTCTTTAATAACACATGCCAACGTATCAACAACAAAATAAATGAATTCACAATTTGGTAGAAGCGGTATGAAAATATAGAACGGATAACATGATAAATGGAAAACTATCTTTTTGCTTGCTTGCGAAGTTCAATCATGGAAACGAAACCGCGCTAGCACCATTTAATTTCACATTAATTCACATTTCTATCTGACCTTTCTTACGGTAAGATCTGATGACGACCTATACGAGTTTATATTTTCAGAAGTCAGAATTTCCTCAATCGCTATTTATTATCTATTCATAATTCAGCAAATCATATAGCTCGTTACATTGGTACATCGGTCGTAGTCGAAATGTTATTCCAATATTAATAAATAAAAAATTACAAATACAACTTTTGCCGCAACTTAAGTCGGCTTTTTGGAGTAATCCTGATTAATTCGACCGAGTGTATGTTTTCATAATCGAAGAGTATCACGAAGACGCTCGAGCTGTAATACAAACACAAATCTGAAATACCGATAATGTACGATTTGCTTGCGGAAATTGATGTAATCTAAGCAAGAACCTTGTAATATAATGTTAATCTTGCATAAAGATTTGACCTAGTGACCTAGTTTTAAGTCATGATAAGTAAATATTGGATTTGACTTATATTTTGCTTTGATTATCCCTGTGACGTGGTGTCATAAAGATTAGGCAAAATGGGCGCCTTTTAAAGATTTGTTCTATCATTTGGCCGAGTAAACTATTTTTAACTTAGGTTAACCTTATTTCACACATGACATAAATTTTGTTAAGATGATCATTGTGACTAAAGGAAGAGGTACTATAAGGGGTGTTTTTGGCCCAATGCACGATTTTAATGAAATTTCTCTAAATGAAAGATATATACTCTCCTGTAGACGAGTTTGGTATTTTAAATATTTTATGTTCACTGTATGTTGCCATAGCAACCGTTTTTTCTAATTTCTAAAATATGCAATAATCTGAGTTTTTCTTCTAATTTAAACGAAAAAGTGATCATTGGAAGTCATGTACTTGCATATCACGATTTCTACATATTAATTTAAAAAAAGTTAGTTTTTGTTTCCATGCAACCATTTTTTACTTTCACTAAATATGCAATGAATTGTGTATCCATCTATTTTTTCTGAAGTATTATTCAATATATGACATATACCATTTGTGTGTGATATATTTGTACTGTTATTACCATTTTCTGTGCTTCTGTTGCCACAGCAACCATTTATACAAATTAATAAATATGCAAAAATATACGATTTACATTCAAATTTCATTTATTATTCATACGCTTTTATTTCATATTTTGTTTTTTTATCTCAAAAATATTCCACTTTAAAGTATAGTGACATTTGAGTTTGCCTTAAATAAAATGTAAGTTACCAAGCATCCTTTTCATTGATTAATCATCAAGTAACATTATTATTAACATTGCAGTGTGTCGATTCCAAAAAAATCACGCTTTTTGTTAATTTTACCCCAAAATACACCTTGTTTGAAGAAAGATCTGAATCAGGAATTTATCTTACTTAGACTTTGGGTTACTATGCATCCACAATGGGTATTCATTATCACATAAAATATCGAATGACATTGCAGGTTACCGATTCCAAAAATCACACTTTATTTCTTATTTTGTGGTTAACCCCAAAATAAACCTTGTTTGCAGAAATATTTGAATCTGGAATTTGTATAACTTAGACTTTGAGTTACTATGCGAAAACCAAAGCAATTAATTTTCAAATAAAGGGATTCATGACATTGCAGTGAACAGGTTCCAAAAATTCACACTTTCATATTTTGTCACTTTGAGTGCATCCGACCTTATACTAGAAAATGGTATTCTCAACGGTAAGTGTCGCTGGAGTTGACTCGACTGAGTGGGGATTTCTCGAGTAGGCGAAACGGTCACTTGACAGTGACCCCAGATACACTCAAGTAGGGTTATGTGAATACCGATTTAGCGCACGAATGTTGGGCTACCATAAAGTTATTGCAGTTTCAAAATAAATAGACCAACGAAACCTTATGAAAGCATGTGCTACTCAATATACAACTATAAATACACATTTTGTAATATATATTTTGCATACTATATTTAGTAATCCTAAAGTATATTTTTGAAGTTCAGTTGCAGTACATGTCTAAAATATGTGGCATTTAAATTTAGTAGTTTTTCTGCGATGTTAATAAATTATATGATGCATAGTATTCATGTGAATAATACAAGGAAATAATACTGAAATACATGTACATTTATATATTGATTTTAATCATTGCCTGTTATTGCTTTCAATCCCGTGAAGATAACTGAAATAGTTTCATTAAAATGAAAACTTTGTCACACATGTATGTTATTTCCTATGTTGCATGACTAATGTGCAAGAATGTCGCCTGCATATCCTAGTGGTAGAGTGCCCTCGTCGAGTGCGGGGGTTCGATCCCATGTCACGTCATACCAAAGAATAAATATAAATGGTAAAATGTTGCCCCCACAAGACGTTCAGTATATTAGGCAGAATCTTGGAACTCTTTTTGTTTATCGATACAATTGTGACAATGAATATAATTACGAATTTTGTGTCGAGAATGATTGAAATTAATTGTAAAACATTGTTTCGCTATCAACTAAAAATACATTAGTACATGCATAAGCTAGATGCACACTTGATATGTATTTAATTATTTTCATACATCAGGCTTTTCTGTGCTTTATCTATTGTAAGTTGCTCACAAAATGACACAGGACAGTGAGCTGCTGGTAAAAACAGTAACCGAGTTTAGCTCATATGAATTTTTAATTATTATTCTGAAACTACATGCCCAACGGTCTCACGGTGGAATTCATATTGATATGATGCTATTGGGCCTGCTTCCACAACAATACTGGAATATGGCACGGTATCATTTAAAACTCGTGTACATTGTCTTATTGTTACATGTTTATTGTATTATTGTCGACATAATAAGTATGCGTTTAATTAACGCTCATGTAATTACATCTAAGTTTTATATAAATGGGTCCAACTTACTTTTGGAATCTTATTATCAGTATTATTATTGTGTATTCAAAATAAGGTCGTATTAATTTGTACATGTATTCATCTCATGTAGCATATTAAACATCATCAAATTATAATTTCACTTTGTTAATATCATGAAAATGTACCGAAACAAAAAAAACTATTCGATAATTAAACATGGATTGTTTACACAGTGTACTATCCTACTAGTCTAGGAGCTGGTGCAAGAAATTCAAAATCTATTTACCCCATCTGGTAGAAAAAGTCCATTGGTATTTTCAAATAATACATACATTCAGGCTTCAGAAAAAGGTGGATGCCAGATCTGAAAGTGGTGCAGATTTTTTTAACAGGGGCAACAACTCTTGCTTCCGAGCTAATTTACGAATACACATGACATTCTTAATTCTGGTGTGAATTTTTCGTTTATGTATATATTGCCATATATGTGGGTGGATATTATTCAATTAATGTTATGCATCAAATGGACATACAAAACTGACCAGTTTGAGGTCAAGGTCAATGTCATTTCAAGGTCAAAGTGAGAAAAATAGCTAAACATTTATATTTCACCTCAGTTCTTTCTTCATATAGCTTATGTTTGGAATCAAATTTCGTTATTTAAACGATAGACGTGTTGGTAAGTACATATTCTTTCATTATAAGCCATTTGTTTAATGAAAATAATCCTCTCTTTGTCAAAATAGCCATTTCATACATATGCATGCTGGCCGAGAAGGCATTCTTTCGACCACCCCTGGTATTCTATGTTCTAATATGATAAAATTGTTCATGTATATATTGCCACATATTTGCATGAATATTATTTATTTGATTATGGACATTAAATGGACAAACATAATTGACCTCTATTGGGTCAAGGTCAAGGTCAGTTCGAGGTCAAATCGAGAAAAAAACAAAAAATGGACACTTCTACTCTGTTTTTCTTCGTATAGCATTTGATATGAATGTAAGCTGCTTATTAAAATGATAGCTGTGTTGGTTAGTTCATATTCTGTCATTATAAGCCATTTGTTTAAAGAAACAATCATTTCTTTGTCAAAATAGCCATTTAATACATAAGCATGCTGGCCGAGAAGGCATTCTTTCGACCACCCCTTGTATTCTATGATCTAATATAATTTAAATGTTCATGTATATATTACTACACATTTGCACGGATATTATTCATTTGATTATGGACATCAAATGGACAAACATAATTGACCTTCTTGGGTCAAGGTCAGTTCAAGGTCAAATCGAGAAAAATAGCAAAAATGGACATTTCCACTCGTTTTTTTCGTATATCATATGATATGAATTCAATTTGCTTATTTAAATGATAGATGTGTTGGTTAGTTCATATACCTTCATTATAACTCATTTGCTTAATGAAAATGTTCATTTTCATTGTTCAAATATCCATTTTGTGCATGCGACAGTTTACGAAAACTTTTACGACAGCCCCTGGGATTCTATGATCTAATGCGATTTATGTGTTTATTTATGATATGAGTCACGAATACTATTTATTATATTATGGACATCAAATGGACAAGTATCTAAACCACTTTGGCATTAAAGTCGTTTCAGGATCGAAGTGAGAAAATAGGTAAAAATTGATTTGTCCACTCTGTATTTGTAATTCTCACGTATGCTTGAATTCAACTTTATTAGGAAACTGCAAATTTGATTTGTCTCATTTTTTATTAAATGGACTGTACACAATATTGCCTAAACGACCATTAATTTTGTTTAAGTTCAAACAAGTATGCAAGATAACTTATAAATGCTTTCAAAATCACTATGCCTGTCTGTTTTTATGCCAGTCTCGGACTATTCATATACGCCGTTGTTTCACAGGGCCACTGCTTGGAAGTGTTCTCATGTGTATGCATATCATTAAATCCATCAGGATTTCCAGTCTCTTTGGAGACCCATTATGAGCTACTTTTTGTAACTCTCTAGGGTACAATAACCGTTGTTCACATTCACAAGGACAGTATGGCGTACCTACAACACATTATACAGCAATACGTACGGCCTATGACAGGTGTATCCAGCGGTAGTTAAATATCAGGCATGACATGACTGAATAACATCATGATGAGCATCATCGACTCCTAGTCAAAATATTGACTTGTGCATAACACATAACTTAGCATTCGATGCCTGTATAGCTATAATCTAGAGTGCTATTGAGTATCATTACGGTCTGTGATGAGATATTTCATTTGTGGTAGCTAGTACTAAATTGGTTATGATATGTATATTCCTTACAGTGGTATGTACCAACATAGACATCTGATACCCGTACTTAGTAGTAATAATAATAATAATAATAATAATAATAATAACGTCTTTATTTTCGGTGGATAACATAATTGGTGTAATGTGTACGAGGGGGTATCAAAAAGTTCGTGGACTGAGCCTGCCATTTGTGTAGTTTATGATCGAATTTAGTAAAAATCACACATTCCTTAAAACTACGTATTTTGAATCGATTTGCAAATTTCCAGTTCATATAACGTTTTTCCAAGTATGTGATGGTTACTATGGTATTTTAAATTATGCTCCGCGGCGCACTTTAAAAATACCATTCACTTGACCTCCCACATATACCTATAATTCTGTGAATCGTCATCCGATTTGAAATATAAAACCGTCGACGTAAACACCAAGACCGTTGCATCATTCTGATGTATATATTACAGCGTTGATGTCACGGATACTGATGCGACGTTATAAACATGCCGTTTTGTGTCGCCTGATTTTCGACGCTTTTCATGACGTCGGCGCACTTTTGGACTTGACGTTGCACTCGGACTATAGATCTTCCGTTGCACTCGGACTTAATTCTTCCGATGCATTTTCCCTTTTACTCAATTATACATCGATATTTATATATATATTATAGATATTTATAAGAACATGTCACCTAAACATATAAAAGTGAGATTGTCTTGCGAAAATTAATCTGTTTAAATGGTATAAATGATGTAGCTTGAATGATGCTAATATCAGTAGGGTTGACTATGTGTATCGTGTGATAATCGGCGCTGAAATAAATGAACTTGTCAAATCTTTCATTATCTGGCCGAACTTGTTTTATGAATAAAGGGCTATTAAGCATAACTTAAGTATGCTGGTAGGCAATAGAACAGTTCAGTCCAGGTTTGTCAGTTTTGGATTCCTTAGACGATAGAAAAGTGGCATGAGTTTTGACGTTTCATGACGTCGTAACGTCATAAAAGTGCGCCAGGTGGCTGTTGGTCATTTTTTAAATCGTTAGAATATTTGATTGATATTATCATTTAATCAACTTTTCATTTGTTTCTGAGTACACAATTGAATGTAGTTTAAGATGACAAAATAAATAATTCAATCGCATTACGCATATTAAAATGAATGGGTCAGTCCACGAACTTTTTGATACCCCCTCGTACGTCATAGATCCTGTGAAAGCTGTAACGGGCAGTGTTTTGAACCACACTAGATTCTGATGTGGTACTCATAACCATTAAGGGCAGACAGTCCTGGTCCTATGGAAAATACTAGTACAACATAACTCCTATAGTGTAGTCACCACTGCAATGACCAAAGTGACTTTGCACTGCAACAAGTAAATAATGCCACAGATACGTGCATTTCATACAACGGCATAAAGGCACCCCAGACAAAGTAGTAACAGCACTATGTATAACCATCTCAGGCCTAATAGCGTACATGTATCCATTACGACATAATATTTTAGAAGCCTTACGACATCATACGCTGCACGCACCACCACATAATTCAGCCATACCTGGATCTACAGGATACCCATTGATACTAAGTAGAACCCTTCCAATTCCTAATAGATAGACATGGCTACAGGATACATATACCCCCTACCCTTGGGAATAGATACCACAACATTGCATGTCCATACCAGGCTATAAGGGTTGGTCCACCCCGCGGTGTACTGCCATTTTCAGGTTATACTATATGCGGTACTCCTCATTGCCAAGTACATGTATAGCTATCCAATGTCACACATCATCAGGTCTTGAGCCAGCTATCATTTGATACTGTGTGATACTTAACACACAAAACATCCTGGGACATTCAGGGTGTCCAAATCCAAATAGTACTTTAACAGTTTCTTTGCCTATTTACCAAATGTCTTCGTTCTCCTATCACAGAGCAAACTTCACTTAGTGGGGTACATACGAGTATCTATCATTGGTTTTGCCATTCTGGATTTCAAATTATTTTATTGAATTCCAAATGGATACTCAACTAGTACAGTCATATCTGGCGTTATCTGATATGCTTCACTGCAATTTACAAGCCCTACTAGTATGGCCTATGAGTATACCCACTATCACAGCGTACAGCTACCTCATACCACATTTGGTAATCACTACTGTATTGTACAGTTATTCAAAGCTCACCACCAAGTTAACCATTATAGACTTGGCCATTGCGGGTTACCAATCGCTACTTTGTGCAGCTATCCTTATCCTAGGAGGTAAGCATTACCGTCTGCCAGATCGGTCAGCCAATGCTCCATCGAATATACACCACAATCAAGTACCGCCACATCCGACTTAAAGGGGTTCTCACTCCCATGCAGTTTACTTATCCTAGTCCATATAGGTTGACTAACATATTTGGTACATCCATTACATTCCTTATTCTTGGTACAAAGAAATTTGTAATCAATGGGGCATCTAATGATGGTGACCAAACTCTACTTAATATCCAAAGTCCAATCGTTTTGGATTTATTGGTCGGAAACCACTTGGTGTGTTCATTCATTTAAAGACAACAGTGGTCCTGACATGCTGATAGCAGGATCATTGCTATCTGCTGTTTAATACCAACCAACTTACCAAAAGACTAAGGATAGTAGGATCAATCATTGGGAAGGCGGTAACTTGGAAACCGTTTCATCTACCGACAGGCCGACACACAGATTAACGTGTGTTTTAAGCATACTTTCTCATTAAAGATTTTCATAATGTGTGGAGCGGTTGTCTAGAGGTAGGGCGCACGCTTCGGGATCGAGAGGTCCCGGGTTCGATCCCCCTCTGGACCACTGGTTAATCTATCTGAGCAAGACCCACATGCTCAACTCCATCATGGTGTTAAATGGTACCTGTGAGGGCAGTATCTATTCATGGGCGCAGATCGATGTTGGCTGCCAAACCACAGGAGAGAAATAGTCTTCCCAGGGAGACACGAGTGTAGGCCCAAGGGTAAGTTGAAATGTCAAAGGGTGCTTAAGCGGCCTAACAGCTGAAAAGAGCCCTAGAAAATTGGTAACTTAACTTATAACACTCGCAGCTAATGGATTCCAATACAATGTATTACAATGTTCCTACATATATCCAATAACACTAAAACATACATGCGAAAAAGAACTACAGATCTGAGACAAAAAATATCATTTTTGAAGCTATTCTTCTAAATTTGACCTTGAAATGACCTTGACCACAAACTTATTTAAGATGATTGTACATTTGATGTCCATAATCAATGAATACTGGTAGCATCCCTGAATATACATGTATGTCTCACTACATACACAAACACATATATCACATTTTATCATAGAATGTCAGGGGTTGTCGTGCAAGGTTTTCGTAAGCTGTCATATGCAAAATAGCTATTTGCACACAAAAAAACCCACAATTGTTTATTTAACAAATGGCTTATGATGAACGAATATGACTAACCAACACAGCTATCATTTAAATAAGCAACTTTCATTCATATCAAATGCTATACGAAGAAACACAGAATGGAAATGTCCATTTTTTGCTTTTTTTTCTCGATTTGACCTTGAACTGACCTTGACCTTGACCAAAGAAAGGTCAATTATATTTGTCCCTTTGATGTGCATAATCAAATGAATAATATCCATGCAAATATGTAGCAATATATACATGAACAATTTAATAATATTAGTTAAAAGAATACCAGGGGTGGCCGAAAGAATGCCTTCTTGGCCATCATGCATATGTATTAAATGGCCATTTTGACAAAGAAATGACTATTTTCATTAAGCAAATGACTTATAATGAAAGAATGTGCACTTACCAACACGTCTATCATTTAAATAACGAAATTTTATTCCAAACATATGCTATACGAAGAAAGAACTGAGGTGAAAAATCAATTTTTAGCTATTTTTCTCACTTTGACCTTGAAATGACCTTGACCTTGACATCAAACGGGTCAGGTATGTATGTCCATTTGATGCATAACATTAATTGAATAATATCCACCGACATATATGGCAATATATACGTAAACAAAAAATTCACACCAGAATTAAGAATGTCATGTGTATTCATAAATTAGCTCGGAAGCAAGAGTTGTTGCCCCTGTTAAAAAAATCTGCACCACTTTCAGATCTGGCATCCACCTTTTTCTGAAGCCTCAATGTATGTATTATTCGAAAATACCAATGGACTTTTTCTACCAGATGGGGTAAATAAAAATCCATTTTAAGGTCTTTTTGAAACCTGGCTCCTGGACTATACCATATATTATAACGGTCACCCACTCGAGAGAGTGGAGGTCGATTAATGTTTGGGAATACCAAATCTCCACTCGAGCTTCACTAACTCGACCGTCTCTCCAGCTACACTCCCTTAGGTTAGGGTGAGTCGAGTTGGAGTTGAGAAAGACATGTGAATATGGATCCTAGTGTAGCGGGTTTGAGGATATGATTTTAATCAATTTGTAGTCCTCGTGAGTATATTTACGTTATTCAAATACTATTCATGCATATACATAACAATATTTTACTACATCTCACCAAATAAACTATTAAGATAAATTGTATCCTCAAAAGTGTCAGCAACAATGGACATGTACGAGTGAGACAAATATCAGGAAACTGTTTACAATATACTATCATTGTCTCTCATTTGTTCTGGTGTAACCTTCATACTGACAATATTCTAATTAATTAATTAATGATAATTAATTCTATATTAAGTAAACTCTGTCAGGACACAGGTGGTCACAAATGTATTGTACATTTCTGTCTTCATTCCCATGACCTATGTCAGTTGGTCTTTTGTTGATAAAATTACACGTCCTGTCCTCGATGATGTTGGGAAGTTGCCAGTCGCAAATAGAGTACTGGCGTAAAACCAAGGTTCTATGTTCTAATATATTGGTGGTTTTACCTGTATATTTGCATAAAACATAACTAAGCTTTCATATCATAATCGATGATATCAAAAGCTTTTATATCGCACCATTGGTTGACCTCGTACGTGAAAAGATGTACGACGTGTATAGCTCACGAATCATATATTATATTGTTTGTCTGACCTGCTGTTTCTTCTTGTAATTGGCATACTTGTACTCGTTTATGTGAGCTGGTTACTGATTGTATCCGTCACACGAGAGTTACTTAATTAATGTCATATCTGATATGAAATTTGTCAATTTATGGTCGATGATGGTATGTTTATATACATTTTTGCGTGACAGTAGTTCGTCGAATACAATTCTATTGAATTTTCCATAAAATAACAAACACACAATTGCATGATACAACGTGATGATAAAAGGAAAACTCAGTCAATATAATTTGATTCCAGCTCGATCGTTTGTTCTAAAACAGCAACTTTAATTATTTATAAACCATGTTTTAAAATGGCCATTAATGCAGAAACGGAATTCAACATTAAATACCATAGTGAGGCAAAGTGGTGAATTATTTACACATTAATTGATAGCGTTAACACTTTTTGTTTATATGAAGTTGTTTATCCCATTGTGATTAAATCAGTACCGCATCTCACAACAGTTATGAGGCAATGATACATGGAGAGCACATTTCAATCATGTACATTGTAAATAACTCACAGGAGGATCAAATTAAAGCGTTTCAGTAATCAATGCGGCGTAAGCGAGGTATTCATTACAGTGTTTTGAGTGTTATTACACTTTGTTAATTACATCGCAACCCGTTTTGTAATAGTTTTTTCACAATGTAATACATTTTTTTATTTCATGTTTATCGGTGGTTTACGGCGAAATAACGGTGGATTATTCCCCGATAATTTCACAGTCCATAATTTCACAGTTAATAATTTCACGGAAACGGACTACTTTTTTTAAACAAAATTCCCCGCCGCCAAAAATAAAATAATAAGCATTTTCAATTGTTCTCTTAATCTTTAACAAATAACAGAACATTATATGTACATAAATGTAAAACAAATGGACAAAATTGAAGCCATTGCTGAAAAATTATTTGATTGTAACTCTACGCGTGCATGGCGGGAAAACGACGTCACGCAAAACATTTGAGGTATATAGTGGAGTATTTCTATCATTTAAGCTATTTGAAGCATGAAATAAATAGAATATTAGTATTTTTCCGGATATGATCGTTTGATAATTCACCTCTTTAATTCACCGAGTGAGCAGCTGACTTATATTTTCACTCGTGGCTACGCCACTCGTGAAAATATTACATCAGCTGCTCACTCGGTGAATTATCAGCCGATCATACATTGAAAAATACAAATATCCTCTATATATGACCTCAAATTTGAGGTATTAGTTATTAAAAAACTGGTTTTATATTTATGTTTTATATAATATTATGTTATATTGTTTAGCCAATTGCTTTGATATTTCGCATATTTATCAGTGATAGATGGTAAATTATTTCATGCTTATCGGCGGTTTACGGCGGAATAACGGTGGATTATTCCCCGATAATTTCACTGTTCATAATTTCACGAAACGGACTATTTTTTTTTTAAAACAAATTTCCCCGCCGCCAAAAATAAAATAATAAGCATTTTCACTTGCTCTCTTAATCTTTAACAAATAACAGAATATTGTATGTACATAAATGTAAAACAAATGGACGAAATTGAAGCCATTGCAGAAGAACTATTTGATTGCAACTCGACGCGCGCATGGCGGGAAAACGACGTCACGCAAAACATTCCAGGCATACCGTGGATTGTTTTCATCATTTAAGCTATTTGAAGCATGAAATAAATAGAATATTAGTATTTTTCCGTGTATGATCGGCTGATAATTCACCGAGGGAGCAGCTGGTGTAATATTTTCACGAGTGGCGTAGCCACGAGTGAAAATATTAGTCAGCTGCTCACGAGGTGAATTATCAAATATCCTCTATTTAGTTTTTGCTAATTTGTTTTCTTAATTTCTAATTTGCCGCACTGCTATGAAAAAGTCTTAATAATTATTAATAAAATCATTGATTAAAATCATGTCTAAAACTAAATTTTAATGGTATTAATGAAGATTCACTTATTGCCATTCTCCTAATACTAGCTGGGAAACAAATTTACAATGATTGAATAATTGTTATGCTATTTCTGACATTGTTAACATTGTAATTATACTATCATATTCGTTGTTCAAAAGACATAGATAACGGGTTTCCTCGTTTTCACCCAATTCTGTTCATCAACTGAGACGTATTGAAAGTCAAAGGGATTGTGAATATTTTTTTTTTCGGAAGGAATTTAATTAAGACTCATTGATTACTCGTGGTGACAGAAGTATTTGATCCCGATCTCGCTCTCCATTTATCTATCGAGAGAATTTGAAACACGATTTCCGACTCTAAGAAAAAGAAACTGACACTCAGTGAATACAGTCCGTGTTTGTCGATTTAGTGGGAGCCGTGTTATTCATTCAAAAAGATATTATAATACGTTTATGGTACGATCCTAAATGCGGGTGAATGAACGTGTCCTTCCAAAAATGAGTCGATGTTTTATTGTGTTTGGCACTTTATATAAACTTGAACTTTTTAATACAGTACGTATTTCGAATAATGTATTATATTAACATTTAAATCACTGATGAACAAACGTAATCATAAACTTGATAAAGATGTTGTATTTTATGGATTAACATAACATCCAATGATAGAACCAGAATTAACTATTTCATTTCGCTACTTGATTGAGCTAATGCATATACGTGATATATATATTGTAGAAGGAAGAAAGAACCCGTCCCGGAAAATGTATATTGAAAAATTGCAACGAAAAATTAGCCGCCTCCGCTGGGAATCGAACCCATCTCCCTTGGATTATATATATATCGGATAGGAAGTTATATATAGACACCAACTTTACGACAGTAGGGAGATTACAAGCGCATTGCCAACGTTGTCTGACATTTTTTGTGCAAGCACTCAGTCGTTATCGTATGAACACGCATACTTTGTCGAATAAACATAAATTCCTTTTCAATTAACACTTCACGAGGATGACATCGTTAAAACATTTGTAGTTCATGCCAAATTGAACAGATCATGTCTATAGTGAGTGCTTGTCCACGTCTATTTGTGCCTCTCAAAACTAAGACCACAATGTAAGGTACGATACGATCATTTCCGGGAAAAAACTATTTTGTTTCGTAATGGTTCTCGTGTTTATAAATGCATTATTCAATGACCAATCCCTGTATCAAAACATGACATACTACCAACTCATATAAATGTTAAAGGTTTTTATACCGACATTGACAAGTGAGAAAGAGATCAGTAAACCATTCGTAATATGTTATCTGTTCTTATGGAAGTTCTATTATGACATAGTTTCAATGTATATAAATGGCATACCATCATCTACATATACATACTAGAGTTTTTATAGTGAGAAAAAGACATGTTATCTGTTTTCATCTACTCAAAACTGTGAAATATTTTGTGTCTGAAGTCAAATCTATGTTCTACATACTGAATTCTTTTACTGAATCATGTGTTATAGTAAAATAACTCATTTTTATTTTTATGCTTTATACTTGAATTATTCCAGATGATTTGTTTGGATGCTTCGATTTCAATGTTTAGGACCTTAGACCATGAAATCAATATATCCTTTAAAAACTTTGATTTTATATTGAGACCTTTATCAGTAACAAAACATTTAAATTGAAATAATCCTCCATACTTTTCCAATTCGGTCTTGTAATGAAAACTCCAGTTGTCGTTTGAATTAAAAAATATTTTTATCCAGCTTATATTTAATGAATCTAGAAAATATTCCATTTCTATCATTTTTAGACCTCCGTCTTTGTATTCTTGAATTATTTGTTTAAGGTGATATTTTATCAGATTTTGAATTCCATAAGAAATTAAAGAAAATGTTATTGATCAATTTGTGCTGGTGGGTTTTGTAACACAGTTGGGGGGTAAATTAGCTTTGGAAGAACAAATGTTTTTAGAACTGTTATTTTTCCAATGAGTGTTAAGTTCCATTTTCCATTGTTTTATGACATAAACGATGAACCAGGTCTCATATTCTTTTCTGATTTCCAAAAAGCTTTTGATAGTTTAAATCATGAATTCATGTATAAATGTTTAAAAGAACTAAATTTTAGTGATTCGCTCATACAATGGGTTGAAGTTTTTGTATGCAAATACGAAGGGCTTTATTACTAATCCAAGCACAATTTAGTCAAGTCATTTTGGTGATATTGTGAGGATTTTCAACTTTCGCGTTAATTTTCATAACATGCCGTTGATCTGAGATAAAGTTACACCCGAGATGCTTAACATTGGTTAGAAAAAGTGATGTTATCAAATGAATAGCGACGTTACCATAATGTCAATCAGAAGAAACGCCAGATAATTGACCGATCTAAATGAGCTTGTACTTTCATCACTCTGTGTACATTATTTCAATAAATTAAAAGGAAAGTCCTCGAATATATTGATCACCCCTCGCAGGACAAACAATACACGATCTCCAATAAAACACATACGCATAGTCATATGTTAATGGTAGTTCAATTACAGTATGTACAGGCATAATTATAAGTGATACTATGTACTTTTCTTATAATAACAAAATTATTTACACCAGTAAAGGTTATCACTTATAATTACCTCCTTTTATGGCTAATTATACACAAAATTCGAAGTCCGCAGTGTGTCAATTATTGCGGAGTGAGCATATAAGGCTCGCTTGAAGCATCCATTTTGGGGGATGTGGATGGCTTGTACTATGTCTGACTCTTGCGTGTGTGGCTAGACGCTGCCGTCGTAGCTGTGTGGCTTTGGTTTGTGCCCTACTATTTACTTATCACTACAGCAGATGTTAAGTGCGGTGTGGCGGCTATAAAAAATCGCCCCGTACTTCACTTCAGTGTAGTTATCACTTATAATTACCTCCTTTTATGGCTAATTTTGCACAAAATTCGAAGTCCGCAGTGTGTCATTTATTGCGGAGTGAGCATATAAGGCTCGCTTGAAGCATCCATTTTTTGGGATGTGGATGGCTTGTACTATGTCTGACTCTTGCGTGTGTGGCTAGGTGCTGCCGTCGTAGCTGTGTGGCTTTGGTTTGTGCCCTACTTTTTTCCTATTGTTGCATCAATCTAGACAGCGACATACTGAATCGAGTTGTTAGTTCAGATACAACACTCCTGTATGGCGCTCAACCTTACTGCGAGAAATAGCCCATGTTGACACAATTCACTAATAAGATTTCTTGTGAGAATATATAGACAATATTTGTATTTTTCCGTGTATGATCGGCTGATAATTCACCGAGTGAGCAGCTGATGTAATATTTTCACGAGTGGCGTAGTCACGAGTGCAAATATAAGTCAGCTGCTCACCAGGTGAATTATCAAACGATCATACATGGTAAAATACAAATATTCTATTTATTTCATGCTTCAAATAGCTTAAATGGTGGAAATTCTCCAATATATCCCTGAAATGTTTTGCGTGACGTCGTTTTCCCGCCTTGCACGCGTCGAGTTGCAATCAAATAGTTCTTCTGCAATGTCATCAATTTCGTCCATTTGTTTTACATTTATGTGCATATAATGTTCTATATTTCGTTAGAGATTAAGAGAGCAAGAGAAAATGCTTATTATTGCATTTTTTGACGGCGGGGAAATTGTTTAAAAAAAAAATAGTCCGTTTCCGTGACATTATGAACTGTGAAATTATGAACTGTGAAATTATCGGGGAATAATCCACCGTTATTCCTCCGAAAACCACTGATAAGCATGAAATAAATACACTATAATTTTGAACAAAAACATATAATTCCAAATTTGGGGTAGGTAGTGATGTATATTCACGATTGTTACTTTTAGTAAAGTAGTAATTACAATATCTTATCTTGAATTCCCATGATCTCTCTGCACTAGAAGATGTAAAGTGAAGGAACGGATGAAAGGACATTAATACAACAAATGTACAGAGTATATTGAATCGTTGAGTAAAGTTTGTTTTACTGTGAAACTTGTAACTGAATGGATACAATGTACGTAGTTTGGTGTATTTCCTTCAGTGTTCAATGAAGAACAGCGTTATAGGAGAGCCTTGATATGCTTATAGAAATAGACTAGATTCTAGTATATTGGAACAATGAAATAGTTGCATCTGTAACGGTAGATCTATAGTACATGAAAGTTTCGGCATGCCAATGGTTTGTTCCATGTGTATGTATTTGTCTGAATGTACGTCAAAACGAGTGTGTCACAAAAATATATTTAAATGTTTAAAAATGATTTCATGATTTTAAAGACTTTTATGAGAAATACGCATGTACTGAATTACATTGTATGAACTGACTGAAATAATTCCAAAGAAGAGGAAAACGATTTTTCATGATCAAATGTAAAACACTTATTTGAATAAACGAAGCTTAGATATGGCGAATTATTTAGAGAAGTAACATTCTCAACTTATTCCAGAAAAGAGATATTTTATCCAGAAAACGTGTCGTGATCAAATAAATTTCGTTATTTAGTTTTTTGTGAGCACAATCGTTTCAGTTCAAAATGCAAAAGTTGCATGATTTCAAAAGTTTAATTTTCAGCGTAATGCCTGATGACACCAAATGATAGGCAGTGCTCATGTTCCGTTCAAGTTCTTTCTGAAAACTCAAGGTGATATAAAACAAAAACAAACAAAAGCGGTTAACATATCACATGCTCTCTTCGGTCGAGTGACTATGCCAGAATCGGACTATTACCCAATTCCACATTTGCAAAACCATGTATAAGCAAGACAGCTAATTGTATTTCAGTAACCCTGGAGAGGTTGGGAATTCATCGGGGTACATGAACGCTAAACACAACTCTGAATATCGAGTTTAAGGTGACTTTAATGTGGATGTAGAAATGTCACTAGCGATACACGTCTTTAATGGGAAACTATTGGGTCTTCGGTCCTTTGTTGTAATGTTTTATTGTAAATATTCGCTTTCGGCAGAACATTCCAGACCATTAATACAACTGCTGCGAAACATCTTTCCCCGTACTTGACTGTCATTGAGCATAGCATAACTACAGAGTCACTTTGATCCGAAACCGACATAACAACAATCTTCTAAATACGCGAGATAACGCCTCGTCTAAAGTGTTATTGTACAGATGATCTGCATTGATCTTAAGAAGGAGTTTTAAGATCGACAATGAAACGTGGTATTGTAACGTTTATATTAGTCGCTCTTAACGTCTCATCTCTGGGGTTATGTATTGACATGATGACGTGACAGAGTGATTCATTGGTTCATCCAAGCACGCTAAGCAAGACAAGTGTTTGTCACCAAGGGAGCTGAGTTTAACCTCAGTTTGTTTTCTTATGCCCAAATAATAAGGATAAGTAAATGAGATAATCAAACACACCATTCCATTACATATCTTCTAGTATCTTATCTCATTGTAAGGTATATTTACCTTGGTTGTTTGGTTGAAACAATGAGACAAAGTTCATAATATATCTACTATGGTTCATGATTATATAAATGAGATACTCCACTATATATATGGTGTACCGGTATATACTTTACAATCCACGCACAAAACAGTGTCGACATATGTACCGCTAACGTTAATGTACGAGTCTGAATTAGTTACAGTATTTGATTATCACTACCAGAAGTGTTAAGTGCGGTGTCGCGGCTGTAAAATGTATCCTTGTACTTATATCCTCAGTGTAGTTATCGTGCAATACAACCTCTCGTATTGGTTAATTGTGCACGACACATTGCCCAGAGTTTGTCCTTCTATACTATGTAAAATGAATATATCATCACTACTAAAACTTTAATAATCTTAAATGGGTCAAATGATTTTAGTGATAATGATATTATATTGAATGGGCAGTCTTCTCTGTAGGGTTAACGTATGTTGTTTCGTGCTATTACATCTGCAGAGTCCCGAGGGACGGTTGGTGCCCAAGCCCGTCAGGGCGAGGTCACCAACACTCCCGAGGGATTCTGCAGATGTAACAGCACGAAAAAGCATGCGTAATCGCTATTATAGCATAAAGCAACACCTTATTAGTATGTTTTACAAAATTATGACATTTTGGCTGGACATTTTGGGCGACGTCGGGAAAACAAACGCGACGTCGCTTAGCAGACGTTACGTCACATACAAGTTGTTGTTATGAGCGTCGACTTCCGGTATCGGCAAATACAAGAAAACAGTGACATTCGGGGTTTGTTTACGTTTATTATTTTACTATTATAGAAAATTGAGTAGTTGTTACTATTAGAATGTGAATTACAGTTCATAACGCTGTAAATCATTTATTAAGAAATCGAATCATGATGGGTATCACATGTGATGCTGGCATTTTCTGTGACTTTTGTGTTCCTGCCTTACGTCCTTTATCGCTAATTTACAAGCAGTTAGCACGTGGTTATTTAAATCATTTTCGGTATACATATTTGCATTATTAGGGCCCGCAAATGTTTTGCAGGTGCCCTATAGTAATTACCCTGTCCGTCTGTCCGTCTGTCCGCACACACGAAAGCTACCTTAGGTGGTCGGAGGTGTGGCCTAACACAATAGAAATTCAATTCATTCCGTGACCACTTAATTCTTTTGTCCTTAAAGTAGTCGTTCCTTTGATCTGACCACCTAAGGTAGCGATCGTGGGGGCGTCCGTCCGTCTGTCTGTCCGTCCACATTTTTCATGTTTTTTCTTAATAACTTGCAAACCGTTAAAGGTATCAAACTTTAAACATGAGGTCACAGCAACAATACACTATTGTATGCCAAGTTATGTTACTCCAGCTAAAGTATTGTAAGAATTATGGCCCATTGTAAAATTACAATTTTCCTCATTTTTCATCTTTTTTTCTACATTACTTCAAAACCGTTACAGATATTCAAATGAAACTTGCTATACATATTGACAGTGACAATACGCACATGTGTAGCAAAGGGCAACAACTCTAGCTTTAATAAATTTTGGCTTGTGCCCCTGTTTTGACTTCAACACTTTAACATAGTTCAAAAACTTTTCAAGATATTCAAATGAAACTTGCAATTCTTATTGACAATGATAACGACAGGGCCCTGATCACGACAGTGACGGTTCTAGTTTTGTATTAAACGTCAAATGAAATAATTCTTATTCTTCTTTCAAAAATAGTCTCATATTAAGCAATTAAACCCAGTGTTTCTAAACTTTTTTTACAGAGTATATTTGGAAAAAGAACTAGAATCTACAAAACCGTGCTCAACAATACTGCTTTGATGTTTGAAGGAAGAAGTGTCGTTATTGCAACACAGTAATATTTCAACAGTAACTGTTTCTGTAAAATAATTTAATTTAGAAGGGACGAAAATTCGTGGGTTTATTTTGGTAAAAACACACCATTTTTGGACGTTAATTCGTCGATTTTGCATTTCAGGTAATAAATACAAGGGTCAAAATTATTGTTCGGCGGGATCTGATTTCGTGGTTAATGGTGATGGAACCACGAAATTTAATCCACAACGAAAATTAATGCTTTTCAGTATTTCTTTGTATTTTCTTAATCTGTTATTTTCGTGACATGGTCACTATGCGATGAATAATATCGGTCATAATGTTTTAATATTGATGAGCTATCTGATTATGAGATACTCACTTACCCACATACTTGTACAGTATGTCATTAGTGGATAAAGTTAGTGATCAATTTCATTATTTATTTACATGTATTATTTCATCTGAATTATATAACCAATATGGGGAATGATACAATGTGTTGATAAGATGAGGACGAGTTAGAATTGCGCTCAGAATAGTCATGTTTAAATTTTTGGCTGTTCGAAATGCATTCCCAAATAATACATGTATGACTATGTCTGCACTTCATTGGCGTTCTAAATATTCACACCCAATCGTGTATCCACAACGAATATTTCAATATCGAATCGGGTAGTAATGCAGAACTCAATAGAAACAACAGACCTTGAACTTTACTAAACGGAACACACTAAAGAGAAAAATCACCAATTCAGACAAATACTTGTCTTGTTGATTATCAATATGTTGGATTGAAGGTACAACATTGCTTTCGTTTATGTATGCCTTGTTGTATCGTTTATGTATGCCTTGTTGTATCGTTTATATGCCTTTGTTGCCTACAGCCTAGTGTAAATATTTTACTGTATTAATATTTTAATTGCATCAAAATCTTGCATATTGTCTGTCGGAAAATCCATGATATTTCATTTAACATAAAGCCCATTGCTTTATTCAATGTATTCCTGAAGATTGGTGAACGTCAACAAATGATCGTATAATCCCAAAACAGAAGATTGGTGGTAAACATGATAACTCTTTTTTAAATATTTTAAAATACAGATTAAATTATTCATTTGCAGCAGTTTTTAAACGACGAAACATGATTTTATATTAAAAATACATTACCCTTCTCATCTAGTCATACTTAATGCAAGAATAATGCAATGTACACAGAAATAAACTGAATAGACAAGTCCCATAGCATAATACTACTCAGTTCCGAAATCGTCGATCTTAATAAAATATCCTCAGACAAAGTTTTACGTTTTTCCTGTTTAGATGTCCTGTGAGTGTGGTTAATTCGTTCTCTATGAAATAAAACAGTCACCGAGTGTCAATGGCCGTCAACGTAATGCTATATATTTGTTGATATCAAACATTTCTTCACACACTGACTAGACATCCCATTTACTTACTTCCGAACTCTTCATCTAATTCTGTATCAGTTTCAAAGTAATTGTTGAATTGGTGAACGAACACTTACGTTGATGCGACTGTTACATAATGCAACATGGTTCCATCAGGTCATACCGATATTTTGGTATAATTTAAAGGTTATATCTTATATTTTCGTCATTTTATGAATATGAGGGTTAATGTTGTCATATAGAATTCAACGTTAAATATAACGTCACAAGATCATTTAGAGTCGCAAAAATAATTCAATTATTTATACAGCTAGGGGACCCCCGAGGAAGTCAAGAATTGTTTCGCATGAATCCTTCTGCATTGTTTTCAATTTGAATGACATAAATAGTTAACAGAAAGTCAGGGTGATGCGACAGAAGGTGCATGTTAAGGTTCTACGAATGAGAGTAGTATAGTAGGAGTTCTTCCTTCCTTACTTTGCCATAGCCCCTTTGATGTGGTAATTTAATAACGTGTCACATGTCGTGATTAATGAGTTGGTTTCTTTGATAATATTGACGACCTTGTAAATGCCTTGTATGTCACGTAGGCGCGCTTGTAGAGGTCAAGGTCGTGACCGAAAACGGAGAACAACTGATTTACAGCGTTTAAGAGCGTCATGAAATGATTTAGTCGAGAGGGCGACGCCGTACGTCATTTCTGAGCGTGCTATCGGGTATGCCTACAACGCATGCTTACAAATGCTATATTATGTTATTTTAAATCATACCCGTATGATATTTGGTTTACTTGTACAATATAAATCAATTTTACAGGGACCATGTATTAGTAGCTTTAAGTTAAATGGTTTTTGAATAAGAGCAAAAGTCCAACAACTTCAAGTTTGTGTTCTTAACGTACAGAATGGTGTTTTTGTGGAGGCAGTCGAAGCTCTGTTTTGACAAATCAGCAGAGGTGAGATGACAGAGTTGTGGCATTTTCGGTTCTGTTGAAGCTTGTACAGCGTAAAAGGCATTTGTCTCTCGTATCTTGTTTATGTGTTATTGAGCTAGTTACACAGATTTTTTCCGAATTCGTGCGACGATACAGAACTTGATATTTTGGCGCGTAATGGCATGTGACGTCATCGCGTATAACGTGACGTCCTTCACGTGACGTCATCATTTATACATAAATTTAGTATGAACTTTTATATCTTGATATTATATAGAGGATATTTGTATTTTTCCGTGTATGATCGGATGATAATTCACCGAGTGAGCAGCTGATGTAATAAATATTTTCACGAGTGGCGTAGCATACACACAAATACTAATATTGTATTTATTTTATGCTTCAAATAGCTTAAATAATGGAAATACCTCACTATATACCTGAAATGTTTTGCGTGACGTTGTTTTCCCGCCATGCACGAGTCGAGTTGCAATCAAAAAGTTCTTTTTTCAATTTCGTCCATTTATTTTACATTTATGTACATATAATGTTTTGTTATTTGTTAATGATTAAGAGAGCAAGTGAAAATGCTTATTATTTTATTTTTGGCCGCGGGGAAATTTGTTTTTTTTAAAAATAGTCCGTTTGCGTGAAATTATGAACTGTGAAATTATCCATCGTTATTTCGCCGTTAACCACCGATAAGCATGGAATAAATTATGGTCTAAAACGAGAAAATATTAAACATCGTTAAACAATTTAAGATAATTTATGAGCGAACAATTGAGGCGTTAAATGACTATTTTTTTATGACCAAACCTCGCAAGTACGGGATATTAGTATGGCGATTAACATCGACCAGTTATGCTATGAATCCCCTTACATGTACAAACAATGAGATAAATTGAAGCGGTCTTTGATCGGTAAAATCTGTTGCTAATTAGTTCATTCGTTGGGTTGTTCTGGTTGTCCAAATATCATTTTTCATTATGTCGGTTTGTTGATGTTTTTTGGATCATGTGGCATGTGATAACAGAAACCTGACAATGTCATTACGGAAATACACCATGCAACAGAAATACAATGCTTCAAGTAAAAACAATAATGATTTCAGAAAGGGAGTGTTCTGCAGAATAGCTAGCTGCTCCAAACGTAATCAATATAAAAGCAGCACCCACAAAACCAAACACAGAAAAACGATTTACATGACTATTCGTCACCTTAATTCCACAATCGTATAACTGATTTTGTTTCGTTTTGAAAAAAACTTGAAAAGGTACATGTACGTAGAAGGAACAGTGGGGGAAACCTCCCCTTTTTATGCTTAGCATCTTAGCAAGGGTACTAATACAATTTATATTTCAACGTTGGTGAAGCACGGTCTGTGATCTGTCCTCGGAGCAGTTACATTGTTCCTCTATGCTTTAAAGGCGAATATACTGGCCTCTTTTAGCGTATACACTTGTTAAATGTTATAAGTACACCAACATGTAATGCGTATATCTTTTTTATTATACATGATATCTTGTTCATTTTTCGCATGTTTTCATGCGAGTAGTATTTCAGCAATATCCGATAATTTGATGATTGTAATTTGCCCGCTGCGAGCAGTGAACCGTGAATTTTCAAATTATGCAAAATGCACGTGCAAAACAAATGATTTTCGCACGAAGTCTCAAAATATTACATCCACATTGTCCATCAATACCCACACCAGAAAAACACAAAACCGGAAGAATTACGATACAAGACCGTACAAGAAAGGTTTGTGAAAGATACGCGTCTCATGAAAGTAAATAACATAGTGTAGCTAAGGTCACCGCGACCTTGACCTTTAACCGATCAAACTCAAAATTAGTAGGCGTCTACATCTAATGATTAGCAACCTCTCTGTAAAGTTTTACAATCTAAGATCCTTTATTTCTTATGATGTGAACCATTGATTGTTGTGTGTTCAAAGGTCATGGTGAGTTTGACCTTTGATTCAAATGACCTTGAAATTGAGTCGGACCGTCTGTGGAGGATGATTAATCTCCACTTAAAATTTTAGAATCCTACGTCCACCCGTTTTGGAGTTATTGTTAGAAAACCATTCGGCTTGTCGACCGACCGACTATTTGCACTGAAACGCTATGTACTGTGTTGGTGTACTTATAATATTTAATGAGAGTAGAACAAATACGAGGCAAGAACGAATAATTTTAAGAAGTGTGGAAAACAATAATGTATAAGTATTTACATGACTATTCGTCACCTTAATTCCACAATCGTATAACTGATTATTTTCCGTTTTGAGAATAACGCTTTAAAGGTTGAAAGTTCCCTAGGACTCATCTGGAGCTCTTCAGTATATAAGATCTGTGGACTCATATACATTTTTAGATGTTGATGAAATTTGGTATGCATTTTCATATGCAAGTATTAATGCATGTTGTCAAATATTAGACGATTCGATTAAAGAATAGGAAAAACAATTAAAAAGTTGGCCATTTTGCACTGATCATATGGATGAATTGAGTTCCACGTTCAATTTGCTACTTATCTGATTTTGGTTCTTAATTTATTAACGGTGGCATGATTTTCGAGCGTTTATCTCATAATTTTAGAAGGAGTGTAGTAGATTGCGGATGGATATCGCCATAAATTTAAAGATACAATCAATCTGATTTCATACATTTTATAACATAAAAGATATGTAATCTTCACAAGTATGTATGTATTCTTAAACAATTTCTAATAGTGTTGTGTTTTGAGACTATTGCATTCATTTTTTGTTCATCCATGCCGTCATTCAATATAACATTTTTTCTCATTTACATTTCCGCATGTTGCTTGGTTAAGGCACATATAGAGTCAAGTGCTAGGTTGTGTAGGTTACGGCTTTTAAGGCTTTGCTGTATGTACCGAATTTACTGTCTGTCTTTGTTGATTATCTAAAATGTGATTCATGGCTAACCAGGTAGAGTTTAAGTTAAGTTAAGTTAACTTTAAGTTATCAATTGTCTAGGGCTCTTTTCAGCTGCTAAGCCGAGGAAGCAGCCTTTGACATTTTAACTTCCCCTGGTCATTTGGCTACCTATGGAAGCCTATGTTCGTGTCTCCATTGGGAGATTTTTTCTCGCCTGTGAGTGTGACAAACAACGTCGATCTGCGGCGCCCAGAAGTATACACGGCCCTCACAGGTACCAATTTGAACCTTTGTGAACTGGAGCATGTGGGTTATTCTTGCTCAGAGATATCAACTAGTGGTCCAGACGGGAATGAACCCGGACCTTTTGATCCTGAAGCGTGTGCCCTACCTCTAGGCCACCGCTCCCCGTACCAGTACTAGTGCTTGGTACTAGGGCATTACTAGTACTAAGCATCTGAGGAGTAGTTATATATATTATGCATATAGCTATATTGTAACGGTCATTTAATACCAAAATAATTACTTGCATTGTTTCAAGTACAAATATGCTACTAGACTACCTTAATTGCAAATTAAAACTTTGGATGGGTTCCGTGTACTTTGATTCAATCGTCAAGAATAGACGATTCTTATAATTTCATAGGGTGTTCTAAAAAAACATCTAAATATTTTTTAGTTTTTGAAACTTGTTTACAAAATATCGTCCGATATAGCTCGTACACTTTAAACTGGTTGGCTAATTGTTTTTAATAAGACTTTTGTAAACCATCTGGCTAACTTTTTGGTCTGTGTCTATGACTGAAATATGGTATGTAGGTTGTGTATGATATAGAGGATATTTGTTGATTTTGGTGTAGGATCGAATTTTATTTCACCGAGTGATCACAGAAATCGATATTAATATAGTTTTATGTGATCACGAGTGAAATAAAATTCAATCATACACCAAAAATCAACACATTTTCTGTTTATTATATGCGTAATTAATCATATTGTTAATATTTGACAATTCCCTCTTGGAACTTCATCCCTCGGGGCGCCCCATATTCATTTCAACCTATTCACTTTTTTAAACAGCTGAAAGAAGTATTTTTCTGCAACACATCAAACAAGATATGTGTGAAGTTTATAAATAAAACAAATATAATATTTGACGAAAACAAAAATATTTAATGTGTTATTGCAATCGAAATAACTGGCATTTATTAAATTTAATCGCGGAGTAATTTCATTGTCATCAAACAATTTTGTGATCCACCATTGTGCATTCATGTCACGATGCCGGAAATGTTTAATCATTATTTCATGCTTATCGGTGGTTTACGGCAAAATAACGGTGGATTATTCGCCGATAATTTCACAGTTCATAATTTCACAGTTAATAATTTCCCGCAAACGGACTATTTTTTTAAAACAAATTTCCCCGCCGCCAAAAATAAAATAATAAGCATTTTCACTTGCTCTCTTAATCTTTAACAAATAACAAAACATTATATGTACATAAATGTAAAACAAATGGACAAAAATGAAGCCATTGCAGAAGAACTACTTGATTGCAAGGCGGGAAAACGACGTCACGCAAAACATTTCAGGTATATAGTGGAGTATTTCCATCATTTAAGCTATTTGAAGCATGAAATAAATAGAATATTAGTATTTTACCGTGTATGATCGTTTGATAATTCACCTCGTGAGCAGCTGACTTATATTTTCACTCGTGGCTACGCCACTTGTGAAAATATTATATCAGTTGCTCACTCGGTGAATTATCAGCGATCATACACGGAAAATTACAAATATTCTCTATATATTCATTCTTCGCCATATTTTTAGCTCCACTTTTCGAAGAAAATAAGTGGAGCTATTGTCATGACCCACTCGTCGGCGTCGGCGGCGGCGTTGGTTAACCTTTTCGTTCAGGTCCATTTCTCAGTAACCGTCAAAGATATTTGATTCAAACTTAGTATGCATGTTTACTATGATAAGGGGAACCCATTTCACAAGGGCAGGTAACCCTAAAATTAATTTTGCCAGAGTTATGGCCCTTTTTCGATTTAGAATTTCATGTTTAGGTCCATATCTCAGAAAGCGTCAAAGATATTTGCTTTAAACTTGGTATGCTTGTTTACTAATACAAGGGGAACCCATTTCACAAGGGCAGGTAACCCAAAATTTAATTTTGTCATAGTTATGGCCCATTTTCGACTTAGAATTTCACATTTATGTCCATATCTCAGAAACCCTCGAAGATATTTGCTTCAAATTTGATATGCATGTTAACTATCATAAGGGAACCCATTTCACAAGGACAGGTAACCCTAAAATTAATTTTGCCAGAGTTATGGCCCTTTTTCGATTTAGAATTTCATGTTTAGGTCGATATCTCAGAAAGCGTCAAAGATATTTGCTTTAAACTTGGTATGCTTGTTTACTAATACAAGGGGAACCCATTTCACAAGGGCAGGTAACCCAAAATTTAATTTTGTCATAGTTATGGCCCCTTTTCGACTTAGAATTTCACATTTATGATCATATCTCAGAAACCCTCAAAGGTAGTTGCTTCAAATTTGATATGCATGTTTATTATCACAAGGTGAACCCATTCCGCATGGGCAGGTAACCCTCAATTTACTTTTGTCATAGTTATGGCACCTATTCGACTTAGAACTTCATGTTTAGGTCCATATCTCAGAAAGCGTCAAAGATATTTGCTTCAAACTAGGTATGCATGTTTATCATCACAAGGGGAACCTATTTCACAAGGGCAGGTAACCCTAAAATTAATTTTGCCAATGTTATGGCCCAAAATATTGTGTTTCAGGCGTATGCATGTTTAGCATCCACTACACTATCCAACACTTAAAAAGTGGAGCGCGCTCTTATTTAAGGTCCGATTTGTTAATTTAACTTAGTTTAGGGTCCCTATTTAGTATACGTTTAACCCAACTCGCCTTTAGTGCCTTGATTAGTGACCATATATCAGTCATTTTTAATCCCCCGTCTTTATAATCTTGAATAATTTGTTTTCGTTGTATTTTATCTGGTTTTGCGTTCCACAAAAAGCTAAACATCGCTGTTTCAATTTATATTAGAATCTCATTTGAGGGACTTTCCAGAACAGTGTATTAATTTTGAACAGCAAATGTTTTAGGACCCTTATTTTACCATCATTTATCGTCGTCATATTTCTTTTACTCCATGATTTCACGCATTGATTAAAAGCATCGATCTTAGGATTGATATTGTTATTGAGCATATTTTGTTTGCTATTGCTCAATGTTATTCCTAATGCTGTGGCTGAGTTTGACTTGAATTGTTTTTCCTTGCAAAATGTTGTGTTTCGATGCCCCTATGCGCAATACATTACATTTAGAAGTATTTAATTGCATTCCTGATATTTTTGCAAATTCTTCCAGTGTTTTGATTAGGCTTTCAAACGAGTATTTCGAAGTGGAAAACTAGCATCGTCCGATAATAGAGATTGTTTTATTTCGATTCCGTTTATTGTAATTCCTTTAATATAGGCATTGTTATTAATCACTATAGACATAATTTCTATACAAATAATAAATAGGTAGGGGATAGTGGACATCCTTGCCTAACTCCTTTTTCTATGTTAAATAATCTCGACATATATCGATTGTTAGTGACACTCGCGTTAACTTCATTGTATAGAACCTGTGTCCATTTAATTACTGAATCACTGAAGTTAAAACTTTTTTGTGTTTTCCAGATAAAATTATGGTCTAAGCTATCAAATGCTTTATGGAAGTCTGAGAAGGAAATTAGTTCGGGTTCATTTGTTGTGTTTGTATTATCGATGATTTCTGATATTAATCGAACATTTTCTCCTATATATCTATCTTTTATAAATCCCGATTGGTCTTCCGTTATTATAATTGGTAGGAATGTTTTTTTATTCTATAGCAATACATTTTGCTGCAATTTTATAATCTACCTTTAAAAGAGATATTGGTCTCCAATTGTTTATAGAAAGTATGTCTTTTCCTGCTTTTGGCAAAAGTGTTATTAAGCTTTGGGTTTATAAAGAAGTAAGTTTACCATTGTGTTAGGGATCTTACAAGATAATATTTTATATCGTTCCAAAATTTGTAAAATTCAATTGACATCCCGTCTGAACCTTGAGATTTATTATTATTCATTTCTTGTATTGCCTTTCGGCGCTCAATTCGGTTATTCCACCTTGCCGTTTGATCTTTTCGATCGCTTGAAAGTTTTGTATCTACCCTGTCAAATATTGAAGAATCGTTTTCTAATGCATTGTCTTTTATGTATAGATTTTTGTAAAATGTGGTTATTTCATTTAAAGAGTTCTTATCTTCTGTAACTGGTTTGCTCTTATTGTTTTTATGCGTTTGGTAGACTTTTTTCTTTTTTCAAGATTTGCAAAGTACGCGGTGTTTTTTTTCGTTACCTTCGACCCATTCGGCTTTTGCTCTAAGTAAAATTCCTTTTATATTTCATCATTATAAGTTTCTAGTTTTTGTTTTTCTGACATTAATCTTTATTTTAAATTCTTATCATTCAGGTTCGTGTTTATATCACGTTCAATATCTTTTATGTTTGATTGTATTTTGAGTTCTTCTTTGTTTTTTCTTTCTTTCGTTTAGTAATATATTTTATTGATTCGTTACGTATCGACCCTTTTATTAGTCCCCAAAGTATGTTTGGATTCGCATTTTCGTTATTATTGACTAATTCTTGTATAGCATTTTGATCCTTGTTTTATAGTCATTTTCTAAAAAATTGTTAAGTTTAAGATATCCAGGTCCATGTGGTGTTTTCAATAGGTTTATCTTAAGTTTTACCTCAGAGTGATCTGATTTATATCCATGTTATATTTTACATTCTGATACTTGGTTTATAAGACTTTGTGATATTAAAAAGAAGTCAAGTCTACAGAAGATGGGAGGGTTGTGATAAGAGTGCCATGTGTATCTTCGTTCTTGTGGATATTTTAAGCGCAACATATCATGTATATCATATGTATCTATTAAATTGCTTTATACAGGCTTGGCATTTTTTATGTGTATCAGACCTTCCATTTATTTTATCCAGTTGATAGGGGATTTAATTGCCTGCGCGTAGCGCAGGCTATTGAAAATACCCAGACCGGTAATACGGGTGACATGCGTATTTTCGTTGAGTCTCAGCAGGTACTAATGCTTTCAAAAAAAGTTATTTCCGGTCAAAAATTTCAGGCAGTTTTCCGAGGTGAATGGTCCTTGGAATATAAAAAAATAGTAAGCTGTAAACGGTTGAGCTTATCGTTCTCTTTCAATTAATTATTATTTTTAAAAAAATGTGTAATAAATAAAACAAACTATTTTTAAAAAACAAAGGGAAGTAAGAAATACCTCTACTCCCCATGACCGTGGACCGTGTCACTAGCCAATTCATTGCGAGCGTTTGCGAGATTTTTTTCATGCGCCCGTTTCACATGGAAGATGTTTTAAGGAACATCAAAAATAAAGGTGAAATTTTCATTTAAATAGCCGATTTATCATGACAGTACTCGATCTCCGAGGAAATTGGTCTTTAATAGACATTTTTACGTAGCTTTACAATGATATCAACACTCAGATCATACCAGATGCTTGAACGTAAGTAGGCTACAATTCGTTCCATGTCAACAACTGAACAATGCAAATCAACAATTCTATGTCTCAATGTATAGCTTGTCAAAGCAATGTTTATGAGATTATTTTGTTACTGTCAGTGTGTATAAGACTTATGTACCAGTTAGTTTCATCCACAGCAGCTCAGCCACGGGGGAAGGGCGCTCTGGAATTTTGAGTTGTCAAAAACAACGGCCCTTCTACGGCCAGCGGGGGAAGCTGATGGTAAAATCTCCCGCATTTCCCCTGACATCTACCGGTAAATATTGTCTTCAGGCTATAGGTTTTCGCAGAATAAATCCTAAATTTCCCCTGCCTTGCGGGGGAAGCAGGATGGTAAAAACATGGCTGTCTCCCTGGCTATCCGCCATGGATCCCTGTGATCGGGGGAACTAGGGATGCAACTGACTGGTGCATTAATTATTTGTGGTGGACAAACTTGTGTACTAGGAGGGTCCATATGTTGTTGCTTATGTAATAACATCTTCGATTTTCCAAGCGGATAAGGACGAAAGACAAACATCGGAGGCTGTAATATATCTATATTCGAAATATAAATAAACCATCTTAAAGTAGGCCTACAATACTACAATACAGTACATCAAGGTACGTCTTTGATTTTATTGAATTGGAATCAAATTATGACAATTTGATTGATTGACTTGTGTGCTGTATAAAGATTACAATTCACAATGATTGCATGCATTTGTTATCTCCCTTGGATAATGCATAGCAACTGGGGCCCGTGTCTATATCTACAAACATAGCCTAGCGGTTATCTAATATTTATTAAATACCCTTATAGGCAATGCCTTAGTTCATATTAGTCCAATACAGTATTGAAGTATCCGCCTATTATGATAGATTTGTCTGTATGAGTATTAAGAAAGGTATCTAAAGTGTCATAGAATTCGATGTCATCAGTGTTTGGGGCGTATATTTAGGATAACAATTTCATGACCTTCTATTCTATATGAATAGCTTGAAGTCTTCCTACAATTATCTCATGGGCACCTAATAGTTTGTAATCTAAATTTTGTTTTATAACGATACCTATTACAAGACTATAAGAACAATCCCCACTCAAATATACATCACAGTTCCATTGTCTCTTCCATTCAGAAGTTTTGATTTGTTTATAATGTATCTCTTGCAGCAGATTAATGCTGAAGTTTTGTTGCTTTAACCATTCAAATACACTTATGCGTTTTTTCTTGTTAGCTAATCCTTTTACATTGAACGTGCATACTCTTATTTCATCCATATTTTACTAGAGTGAAGATATTTTGCAATAAATAATTTACATGTGAGAGGGAGGTATACACACCGTATATATATGTTATAAGTAAGTCATCTAGTGACCTGGTACGGGATGATACCTGGTCAGTAAATATCATACCTGGCGAGGCGAAGCCGAGTCATGGTAGACTAGATGACAATGCAACGAATTTACCCTGTCGATGACCATTCAAAACAGATAACCGCAATAAAAGACCACATCAACAGGACAGGGGGATTTTCTGCGTACCAATAGCCAATATTTAGTTGTTGGGGGGAAATACCGCAGATTTTACCATCAGCTTCCCCGCAGTTCGTGGAAGGCCAACGGCTTTGACTCAAAATCCCAACCATACCCCGGGGTGGGGTGTTGTGGGTGAAACTTGACTTGACTTGTCTTTTACACTGTAACATATTAAAACAATGCTTTAACAAGCTACATTGAGATTGTTGATTCGCATTGTTGACATACCATGAGCAACTGCTTGTGGAACAAATTGTATCCTACCTTCGTTCAAGCATCTGGTAAAGACCTGTCAAGATAAATCGACTATTTAAATGAAAAAAATCACCTTTATGTTCTACAATTCTTAAAACATAGATCTAATAGGCGTCTAATAGGCGCATGGAAATCTCGCAAACGCTTGTAATCAATGGGCTAGTGACACGGAAAATCTAGTGACATTGTCATGTAAATTTGTTATCGTTAGTTGCTTGAGATTATAAGGATCCAACATGAGCTTTCCTTATCCTACATAGACTGTCTCATGGTGGATCATTTTTCTTCGACGTAATTCGCGAAAAATTGAGTTTTTATCATTATTTAGCATTCGTGGCGTCAACGTGACGTCATCATAACGTGGCATTTGCCGTACGTTTGCATTCAAAACAATCACTGTTATGCTCTGCCTACAAAATACCACTTAAATATTATAGAACCTATTTTTGTTCTTCTTGTTAGCTAAATACCAAGTTTATTTACTATGCAGACGTAGTAGAAGTAAAAGTAGATCCATAAAGGTCGGAATAAATTCACGTGCGGTTGCTCCTCTGTATTTCCATCATTTAAGCTATTTGAAGCATGGAATAAATAGAATATTAGTATTTTACCGTGTATGATTGATTGATAATTCACCTCGTGAGCAGCTGATTTATATTTTTCATATTACATCAGCTGCTCACTCGGTGAATTATCAGCCGATCATACACGGTAAAATACAAATATCCTCTATATAATTCTGAGGTTGAGAATGTGCATGTTACGTTTCTCATTATTATCATCAATAACAATTACCCATAGCCATAATTGATGAAGTACGGTAAATACAGATCCCTAATATGTGAATTACCAATGATATGCAATGCAGCCTCGCAGACTTCTGTCGTCAATTAATATCGTGTGTTATCATGAAATAAGTTATTGGCGCTCAATATTGACTTTGGCCTACACATCAAGAACATCACAGCAACAAATGTAAATGCTACAGTATCATTTAAAATAATCAAACGTTTTGGATGAGTTGGAACTTGAACAGTTTGAATGAGCTATCATGATTGATATGGTTGTATACACATTGTTCACTCTTTGATCAATCAGAGATCCATCGGAAAGGAATGCTTTGATTGAACGACATCCACTGGACGCTTATTTCTTTTCATTAAGACTTTGCTTGGTATAGCTTTTTAGCACGGTCTGGAACTATTTATTTAGATGTAATAATCAGATCAGTGTCTGTCGCTTCCCCGAGTAACGACAAGTGTATATACTGTATACGCAAACATATCCGTTATGTTAGATTGCTCTTGGTTATATTCAAGTTATGAGAACCCGATGAGATTTCAGCAGAAACAATGCATTCACACATTCTTCTTAAGTCACAATATGGAATTTAATTACGCAAAACATCCCATATGTATCTCTTCACATCCAGACGTAATGTGATTATATCAGACAAATCATGTCTGTCATGTAATGCTTTAAGAAATTTACCCATTTAGTACTATAACTATCTTACCTTTAATATTTCATTTAAATTATGTTAAAATCAGATACTCGGTTGCTATGGTGACCAATTTTTGAAAAGTACTTTGATTGAGAAAAATGAGGAGTAAGATGTTTAAAAAATGTAATAGCTGCTTTTTAAATGCAAACAATTACGATTGTGATACATATTGTAAAAGTTTTAACAATTAGTCATAACCATAAAGCTTGATGCTATTTACAGTTTATGTCAAGAATTGATCAAATTGTTTATTATGAAATATTGTGTACAGTAACGTCGAATAACGTTAGAATGACGTTTGAGGCGTCATATGAATATGACTCTACAAATACAGCTGTAATTTCACTGAAAACTAGATATTAACAAACTCACTTTTGCTTTTAAATACCATTCTTTAAAACTACTACAAATTTCGAAACTTATATTTTTGTCAAAATAGCAGGTTTTCCTGGAGACTGGCTCAACCGTATCGACAATATAAAGCTATATAGCAGAAATAATTATCAGCATAAGCCCCTAGTCACACTTAGTATAGAATTGTTAAGCATGATTTTACTATTATCTAAAATACCTAAAGTAATGTTTTTGCTGCGTGATACTTGAACCAATAAAAAAGCATAAACTATTCCAGGAAAAAATGGAAGTAAATAGAGGATATTTTAAAAAAAATTCGTTTATGATCAGCTGACTTATATTTTCTACGCCACTCGTGAAAGTATTACATCAGCTGCTCACTCGGTGAATTATCAAACGATCATACACGGTAAAATACTAATATTCTATTTATTTCATGCTTAAAATAGCTTAAATGATGGAATACTCCACTATATACCTGAAATGTTTTGCGTGACGTCGTTTTGCCGCCATGCACGCGTCGAGTTTCAATCAAATAGTTCTTCTGCAATGGCTTCAATTTCGTCCATTTGTTTTACATTTATGTACATATTATGTTCTGTTTTGTGTTAAAGATTAAGAGAGCAAGTGAAACTGTTTATTATTTTATTTTTAGCGGCGGGGAAATTTGTTTTAAAAAGATTGCGTGAAATTATGAACTGTGAAATTAACGGGGAATAATCCACCGTTATTCCGCCGTAAACAACCGATAAGCATGAAATAATATATTCGTCATTTCAGTTTTATTATTTTCATACGTGACGAGAATAATTTGACGATGGTTGTTCAATTAATACCCGGACGTTCGTCATAGCCCTTGATAGGAACATGCGATTGTAAGATGTTTCCTTTAAACAAAATTTAATCACTTGTTTGTTTGACTGATCAGGTACAATTTTTTCCAACAGAACACAAACTGTAGTTACTAAAGTTACTTGCCAAAGGGCTACACACTCCAGCACAAGAATGTAGTGTATTGTTGCATGTCAATCTGGCACTGGTCGTGAAATTTATTATTTTTATTTTAAGTAGTAAACGTCAGATAACATCATGTAAGTGTTGAGGTATATAACATTTAGTGAAATTTACAAAATCTTCACTACCGTATATGTGTGTCCTTGCGAATTCTTGACCCCAAAAACGACCAAACGGATCAACGCGTTAGTTGCGAAATTGGTGTAACAACGGGATACTTTGGCGTCAACTTGGGTAAACTCAAAGATATAAAACTAAAACGCTAAGATCATTACGTGAACCCCTCATCAATACATTATTTTTTAGCAATGCCGATCGTCTGGGTATTACATGAACATCGTACATCAGCAACTGACGTTTCATTGAGCACTTTTTGGCCTTGGCTATGTACTCCCGATTTAAATAAATTTATTAACTTTGGGAGGCATCGGGAACAGTGAATTCACAAACTTCCTAATGATTACCTCGAAGCTTCCCCGAGACAACGACTACCCTTTGTCGATACCTTCTGGTGTCATTTATCAAATCGGGAGTACACCGCCGAGGCAACAATATCTCAGTGGGACCAAGGCATAAGCTGAACTGTTCAAGTATGTATGTTTTGTGACAGTAGCATCGATATCGTTGACGAAACCGGGGTGATCATTGCAAATTACAAATATATTATAAAACACGATATAAAGGAACGACAGCTTCCTATAGAACTGATTTTTATATGTTATCCTAGTTCTGTGAAACATATTGTCCACAATATTAAATTCTGCGGAAAATATTCAACATAAGGATCATAATGCGTCTGTATTAATCAATTTGAACAATAACGAGTACAATGGGAAACACCATCCGTATTCTGATGTAAACGTCTTCTCATCCAATATACAATACGAACTGTTGTATATTTACAGGTTAATACACGACAGAGCCGGGCCGGAAGGCGATAATCAGCCCGGAAAATTAATAATCACCGCGAGGGCTTTAGCCCGAGGGTGACTATTCATGCCGGGCCGATTATCAACTTCCGACCAGGCTCTGAAGTGTATTAAAGTCTTTAATACAATTGTTCGATTCCAAAACTCAATGAAAGTAACAGTTACTCACGCTTATTTCAGTTCGTAGATATCTAAAGTAGATTTCTAAATTTATGCTGAAAATCTTATAATTCTCACAATTGTCAAAGAAATTGTACCTCTATGTAACGTAACGTCATATTTTAGCTCTAACTTGACGTCATTTTAGATCCAACGTGATAGCTTTGATAACGTAACAAGCGCCCGTTCAACGGGCCGATTTCGATTATGAGATTGCGGACCGGGCCGATAGGCGATAGTCAATCACGTGATGGTCATAATCAGACTATATATAGTAACAAGTGTATAAATATACATAAAACCCATACACATCTTTTCATTATATTCCAATCTATCATTTGAAATATGATTATGTCTCTGAACGAACAACACAATATCTCCAATTTGTATAGACACTTATGAGGAATTAAGATAAGGAATTAAAAATGGTATTTATACGCAGCAATATACAGAAGCAAAATCATGAACGAATTTGTATCATACCTTCCGGACATAGACTCTTATGATTTGTATTCATCACTAGACATATAAAGTGATTTATCCAGTCACATCCGATTTTAAAATGAGCCTGGGTCGATCAATAATTTTTAAACAGTGTTGCAAAGACGGAAATTTTGAGTCTCGCAACTTGATTTTTAGCACAAGTTCTAGATAACTATACGAGTATATCCATTCAGTATGACATGGCGATTCTCATTTTATGGAAGATGCCTTCTAGTCTGAAATGAATAACGAATGTATCGTGATTCAATATTTTCATACCTATCAATCACTGAGTGTTTCAATAAAGTAAGCGTCGGTGATTAAATATCAATTAGCTATCCTAATTGTTCTTGCTTCTGACAATTTTATATCACATGGCGATGCTCTCACTCTATCCAATTAAACATATAGCATCATACACGACAGTTAAATTGAAAACAATTATCAAAATATGACGGCTAACAATATAAATATTGAAAATACAATAATAAATTATGCAACAGCTGACAACATAATTAGCTATTGGAATGTTTGTTTTCATGCGATTCATCTATTAGAAGAAGCATTGATGAATTAGATTAATGATCGCATTTCATTTCATAAATATCTTCACCAACTTCTGAATTTCGTTCCAATATAAACACTTAGAAATACAGAAATTATCTCTTTTTGTTTAAGTATGCCTTGTTTATATTGGTGTATATATAGAGTGATAGAAAAAACATTCGTTCGGGTAAATAATTGAATAATCGTTTCAATTTAGCTAATACTATACTCTTGATACAATATTGTTTTCTGTTAGATATAGTGATAAGTGGTTTGACTTTGCGTTCGACATTCAGTCTTAAGTCCTAGTTCAACGCAACTTTCCCCTCCTAATTGGCCAATGACCACTGTATTCGAGGGAAGTAGCCTCATGGCAATTTTATCATTTCCATGGTCAGGTAAATCAATGCTGTATTTCCGTTTCATTAATATTACGAACGTAAGAACTAATCAACTAAACCAGATGCCGAAACTGTCAAAATAAGGATATATCATTGCTTGACACCGTCTGATTTTTAAACAAAACAAAAGTCTATCGACGTATGCATAATTGATAAGATAAATTGCTTTCTCTGTCTATAAATCAAATAATCAACACGTTCACTGTTTTCTGACGATCGTTGTTTGTCTATGGATGCCATAAGTGTCTTAACAACGGCGCATGGGTTTAATTATTAGAGGTTAATACACGACGGAAGGCGATAATCGGCCCGGAAAATTTATCATCACCGCGAGGGCTTGGTCACGTGATGGTCAGCCTGAAATAGGCTCCTTTTTATTACTATATATAGTAACATGTGTATTAAAGCCATTTGATAAGAACGATACATGTATTACACTACTCAGTAATGTACTAGGCAACTGAGGCTGATCACTTTATTTATTCATACGCCTATCTCAAAATCCGAACGAGATTTGCAAAGGAATTTCAATTCAATTATAATCAATAAACACAAACCTGCAATTTAATCCTGTTAATTCATTTTCAGTTTCAAAATTGCATCTCTTTAAAATTTACCAATGACATTCCAGAAATCAAATGTTCTGATGTCGTCGAAACATAATCATGACGTCACTCAGAACGTGGCGTTTCTGTTTACAGTACGAGTATTCTCCCCTTCAGAACTGGTTCTAATAATTATACAAGATTCGTCTTCAACACTGTAATATTCATTAAGTGATGTATTATGTTTATTTGCTGATTTATTTCTAACTGTATTACTCACTTACCTTATTCTTAATAGAGGGAAAGCGAGTCTACTATTACGGGGTAGCACATTCACGGGGCTTATTTCGTTTATGTGATAACAAAACAAAACTGAAATAAAAACAAGTTTCATATGGCGCTATTTTAGAATATTAAGAGTGTAGTATAAAGATAATATTATGAACAAATATGCTCAGATGCATCGTCGGATACCCACGGTACACATTACGTACAACTTCATTTCGATGTATGAGTATAACATAATTATAACGATCATACACGGTAAAATACTAATATTCTATTTATTTCATGCTTCAAATAGCTTAAATGATGGAAATACTCCCCTATATACGTCAAATGTTTTGTGTGACGTCGTTTTCCCGCCATGCACGCGTCGAGTTGCAATCAAATAGTTCTTCTGCAATGGCTTCTGTTTTACATTTATGTATATATAATGTTGTGTTATTTGTTAAAGATTAAGAGAGCAAGTGAAAATGCTTATTATTTTATTTTTGACGGCGAGGAAATTTGATTTTAAAAAATAGTCCGTTTGCCGTGAAATTATGAACAGTGAAATTATGAACAGTGAAATTATCGGGGAATAATCCACCGTTATTCCGCCGTAAACTACCGGTAAGCATGAAATAATATGCAATATAATTTTACAAACAAATATCGATACAAAGTCTGGTGCATTGTACCGTTGTTTGAACAAGTCGTATATGGGAAATGTCAGAAATAATGAAGCTTTACCTTTCAACCATTCCCCAATCAATATATGAGCTCTGCTGTGCGATTTCCAACCGCTTGATAAAATATCGATTTTTGGGAAACCCACATTTAGTTCAAAGCACATGTTTTTTTGAGAAAAATTGCGAAAAATATTTTTTTGTTTGATGATGTCAAACTATTAGTGTTCTGCAACACACTAAAAAATCTAGGTCCTTACATGTTTGTGAAAGTCTATTATTTTGGGGTAAAACCTTACAAAATATAAAAGCTAATCATGCTTTTTTGGAATCAGTAACCTACGTCACCATTTAAAGTTTTATGGGATACAATTATATTGTGATAGATGTGTTGTTACTTGTAGTTTACGATATTAGAAATCTTTTTCAATACCGTTGCATAAAATCCGACATTTTGGGGGAAAAGCTGTCAAAATCTAAACAAAAGCGAGAATTTTGGGAATCGGTTGATTACAAAAATTATATTTGGATTTTTTTAATTGTGGTAAGCACATAGTGCCGTGCAGTTTAAGATATCAAAATTATAGTGCCAGAATATTTTGCTAAATGATAGTATTTTTGGGACAAAATAGTGTAAAACATAAACGAAAAGTGAGAATTTTGAGAATTGGTTAATTATCTTGTTGTGTTTGCCCAAAAAATCAAATATCAAATTAAAATGTAGTTAACAATACATCCTTGCTGTATCATGATCCAACAAATTAAATATGTGTATTTTATTTCCTTTTTCTTATTGGGCGGTTATAATAGGACCTATACTAAGTATATGACGTTACCATATTTGTTTATTTTTGTGACGTCAGTGACGTCATTTTAAACGTAAGTTGTAATCCCTTGCCTTTAATTTTTATTTTGTCATAGCATGTCACAAAATTGAACGATTTTGAAAAGGTATACCTTTTTGGAATCCTTAAACATTATTCTACACAATCCTGCCAAAATGTGAAGATATGAAATTTTGGCATCATGTTGGAAATCGCACAACAGAGATCATATACTCTTAAAGTTCCTTATAAATGTGTCCACACGATTCGCTTAGTAAATGTGAAGAAAATTGCCAAGTTTTATGAAATTTGAATGAGTACAAAAAAGTTATGACAAAAAAGTAGGTTAAAAATGTCATGAGTTATGAATAAGATTTAACCGACATGATCATAAAGTTGCTGCTCAGGGAAAAACACCTTAATTTTGCTTTGCATTTATACTAATATCACAATTTCTTCTAAAATATAAACAAGTTAACCATTGCATGTTTCAAACATTTTCTGTGATAAATATTCTATATAGAAACGTTAATACTTTTTATGTTGAACTATCATTGTCATTTTGAGTTTAACATATTATGTTGAAATCAGACAACTCTTTATACAACTTTCAGCTTTCTGACATAGTAGTTTGTATCACAGAGATGCTATCAGTAACAATTATTCATGCTTTTACCCAGTTTTTTTTAAACATGGTCTTAGGTTATGTCATGAGCGTAACGCTGAATTTGAAGTTTTGTGTTGTTTCTTTATTCCTGTCTACCCTTTATACATTTTCGATTAGCATTTGATGTTCTGCATTTTTATCATGCGAGGTATGGGAATTTAATTAATTAATGATAAAAACATGCGTAAGTGATAATTTTTCAAAAAGATTTCCCATTGTTGTAACTGGATTGGTAAAATGTTGTTCAGTGTACTTAAAAACGCACATGGAAACTGAAAGTGTTACACTTTTTATCTGTCATGATTTCATTTCTTAGTCCATCCATAAGTGTTACACTAATGACATTGTTTTATAATTTCTGTGTTTGCTGAAATTTAAACTTCTTATTGGCTGCAAATTTTAACATACTGATGATTCCGTGATTTTTCTCCGACTGATAGGGGATTTCTCCTGACTATTCAATGTGATCGCAACTAAAATACACCTACAAATATGACATTCGACCTCGCCTTACGACCGTATCTTCATTGCAAAACTCATTATTGGTATGTATGATGTATCTTACAATTTATACATGTTGCTAACAGTATTTTGGAAAAATATCTATTCTATAAAGGCTTGAGAAGAAGCTACCAGTAGAACATAATCATGTTCTTTGAATTTTGATAAAACTCCCTGACAATTCCCTGATTTTTTGCCCAATTTTGAAATTGTATAATGTTTTCCTGAATGGATTTGTTGACCAGATTTTTCAATGGAAGAGATGTTTATAAAACTCATACAGATAGCCCCGTGGCATCCCAATAGTCTAAAACGGTAAATTTCAAATGACCTTGACCTTTGATATACTGACCTCAAAATACATTGGGATCATCTTCTTGCTGAACAAACTCCATGTAAAGTTTAATGATTCTAAAACAAAGCGTTAATGAGTTATTGAACAAAAACAATAGGTCTAAATATGGTATAGGTCTAATAGACCTTGACCTTTGACCCACTGACCTCAAAATAAATAGGGGTCATCTAGTTCTTTACACCTGAATTATCGTGGTATAGAACAATTAATTTACTATCTCTACAAGCATCGAAAGCCGTGAACATGATATTTAGGTATCAACAATACTTTGGATACTTTTCATTTTTATGCAAACTGTTGGACGCGCTTGTTCTTCCAATATTAATATACTCCGCTGATATCTGGGGATACAAAGTATACAATGAAATAAACAGTTAAAATTCGTTTCTGCAAGCGAATTGCAGGCCTGCATCAAAACGTGAGCAACGTACTTGCCTTATCAGAATGTGGAAGGTACCCCCTGTCGATAAACTGTAGAGCAAAGTGCATTAAATACTGGGCGAAATTGACACAAATGAATAGAAAACGATGTCCACGTCAGAGTTACTTAATGCTACGGCAACATGACGAAGGTGTAAAACTGTTACTTTTCCAAGATGGATTCGGATTCGCTTGGTTATCAAACGAAATTGGTGACATCAATGTGTTTATGATGACGTTCAAAACCAGACTTAAAGATGTTACATACCAATCGCTCCATAGTGAAATAAACTACTCTCCGAAAGCTCTGTTTATAAACTTTATAAAAGCATGCTAGTTCCAGAAACCTACTTGACAATACATATTCCCTACAGGAACAAAAGACTTTTGTCTAACGACACTCAAACATACCAAAGGACTTACGATTATGTTCATATTGTGAACAACAAGGGATATCCGTAATAGAGGACGAGTTGCATTTTCTGTTAGTGTGTCCGTTATATAAGTCTTTAAGACAAATACACTTTCCAAGCAGATGGTATTCTAGTGTCATAGACATACAACTGTTCATAAACATCATGAGTGATACGAACATAAACAATATAATATCGATTGCTAAATACATGAATGATGAATACGAACTCAAAAGTCAATATTTGAGTCTTTTTTCGTGTGAACATTTTGTTATGAACCGTTTACAAATACTTCACATAGTTATAAACGTTGTAATCTCACTTTATAATATAAAGAACAATCTAATTTCCAGACTATGTATTTAAGTGTCCACAACATATTACGTTAAAAAATGCATATACTATTATACATGATATATTACTAATTGATGTACATTCAAATACTAGATGGGTGTTTACATTTTGTAAAATAAATGAATACATTATTTATTTGATTAATACATTGTGCTAGCATGAATAAGTTCATTTATATGTGTTGCTTGTATATGTTGAAATGTGTATTTGTAAACATTATTTGTACACAATTATGATTGTATCGTATTTTGGGCCGGAGGCCTTTCATTACATTGAACAAATCTTGAATCTCCATGGAAAGTTTGAATATCCTAGGTCAAATCAGTCTTGGGTATTTTAACGGAAACCATTGGTCTATTTACGGACATACAGTTGGAGACAGGCAGACAGACCGTCAGATATGAGCAAAGCAGTACATTTATAAACCCTCATCAAACATGGGGGGCATAAAATAGTTCCCATACTTTTATATTTTTTCTGAGAATGTGGCAACCCTGACAATGTACCAGAACCAACAACTTCATATTCATTTTAATTTTATCAGCAGGTGGATCGCCAATAGCCAAATTGGTGAATACATGCCTGGATAACTATAACATAATCTACATTAACCAAACAAATCACACTTTCTAATACACTAGCACATAACAGGCATCTGCATAAACTATCAACATCATTTTAACCACGTTAATTTAAAGTGACACTGTCTTTGAAATACTATAAAGGAACTTTACATACAAAACTATAACTGCATGATAAAAACCAAACCATAAAAGTTACAGCATCTACCAACACATTTTGACACATAACCCAACGGTCACACAAGTGTTTTTAAAGTGTTGATGACATCATGTCATTAATGACATCACAACTGCAATTAATTACATCTTAGGAAGGCAATTTATGATTCCACAAAATGAATTGTTGTTGACAAAATACAACTTATGTTATAAATGCAATAAACTAGAACTTTGGTAAGAATACATAACTAAAATATAAAAGACACAAAATTCCATTTTATTCTCAAACAATAACTTAAATCGATGTAAAAATGACATTTTTAGGAACCTTAATACTATTTTAGTCAAAATACACCATAAATACATAATAAACTGGCTTTGACTAAGTAATTAACTTGATTACATTGTTATTGATATTTTGCAATTTTTGATGAATTAGTTTAAAGTATTTTGTAAATAATTAAAAACGTGCAGGTTTATCACAAACCCATAGTATCGTACATGAACTGCAAATGCTATCTATCCATTTGCCTGGAACAAAAAAAATATTGACGCATTTCATTTTGAAAATTTTCACTTCATGTCATTCTTGGCTTCATTATTTCTGACATTACCCATATTGAACGAATAATGAAAATCTAAAAACGAAACATATAGCGTATTATGTTTATATAATGTACCCATCTGCTAAAATACCGTTCCTAAAACAAATTTCATGACTATGATAGCCAACGGAGTCTTGCAGACATTTGTCGTCAATTAATACCGTTAGTAAATATCATTTCAGGTTTTGATGAAATAAGTTATTGGCGCTTAGTTTTGACTTTGGCCATATGGAATATCATTTCACACAACAGTTCAGATGTATCTCTTCACAGCCAGACGTTATGTAATCATTTCAGACAAATCATATGTCTGTCATGTAATACCTTAATGAGTCTATGATTGCCAACTTTATCGATCAGACAGTCGATACTTACACTGCAATTGTAGACAATTTAAGATGTTTATTGTCTTTTGCTGATTGAAACAAATCTTTAAATGCGTGTATCTTGTTTCCGTAAGCACGTTGCGACATTCTGAGCGCATATACGCGCTTCCTGCGTGCATACTTTATTGCGTATTTTTATGTCGATTTATTAAGGTATTACTTTGAAAGACACATTGTATTTAAATGTGATAAATATTCTCATAATCTGCTTTAAACAACTATAAGTGTCTCTCATGTAGCATAATTAGACTAGTAGTACAGTCATTGGATTATGTGAGGCAAACCGTGTGTAAAAATGCGTATCTAAACCATTTAATACTTTATATCCAACGCATGTTGGTAAAATGCAATCTTTAAAAATACTCGGCGTATTATGTTGCATTCAATCATCATATGTTTAGTAAGTGCCGGAGTTTTATGGCCACTGGTTGGAAGTGTATATTTTGGAATGACTTCTTTCGAACTGGTATTAGAAATTCTCATTCAGCGAATGCGATTCGAGTGGTGGGGAAGACTGCTGACAATAATTCAATTTGATGAAATTATAACATATAAAACAAAATAGGTAACATACAAACTGCAATAATTGTACGGACACAATGTGTTCGCCCCTCAAGTTGAAAGGATTTTGCACAATATTGAGACATAGAGACAGAGTTCAACATTTAGAAAATGATTCGTTGTCCTTGATTCAAGACCACTCCATTAAATAATATAATAACGCAGATGAACAATTGAAATGCTGTAACATATTATAAAACCTCATAGATGTATTACGACACTTTTTGAATTCATTTTAATTAAAATTTTATTTTAAAGCTTTCGTCATTATAGATATTATAGCATTAATACGGTGATTTTGCTCATACTTAAACGGGAAAAGAAAGGTATGTTATTGAAAAGATTCTCGCGCGCACGCGCTGTTGGTGTTCAGTTTTAAGTATGCTCATTTCAGGACCCAGCGGTCAAAAATAAATGATTTACAGCGTTTTATGAACTGTAATTCACATTTTAATTGTAACTACTAATCAATTTTCTATAATAGTAAAATAATAAACGTAAATAAACCCCCAATGCTACTGTTTTCTTGGTATTTGCCGATACCGGAAGTCGACACTCATAACAAAAACTTGTATGTGACGTAACGTTTGCTAAGCGACGTCGCGCTTGTTTTCCCGACGTCGCCCAAAATGTCCCGCCAAAATGTCATAATTTTGAAAAACATATTAATAAAGTGTTGTTTTTATGCTATAATAGCGTTAACGCAAGCCTTTTCGTGTTAATACATCTGCAGAGTTCCTCGGGAGTGTTGGTGTCCTTGCCCTGACGGCCTTGGGACTCTGCAGACGTAATAACACAAAAAAGCATGCGTCAACCCTACAAAAACAAATATATAACCGTTTTATCCATTGAAGAACTACATTGTTGTGTTCAGACAGACGACTGATGTTTAACAGCAACTGTATTGTATTGTTTTGTAATCGTAGCATCCTTTTCTGCTGGCAACATATGGAGCTGTCATGAAAATTTAGTAGATTAACTCCCTGTAATTCAGCACGTGTGTGTTGACCAATCAGTGAATGCAATCCAGGAATAAGCTGGCTATCATTCATAAAATCCTCTCTTAGTTGTCTCTTACCCTCGACATCTGTATCAGGAGCGGATTTTTTCTATTTGTAGGCCCTTGACAATATGCTTGAAACATTGTTGTTTCAGTTTGTTCTTGGATCGGCTTTGGAGCTTTGTGTGAAGTAGGTTGGGTGGTAGGTTTTTTAAAAATGTCTCGTCTGAATTAGTTTTGGTCCAAATGATCTGAGCCTGAACTTTGAACCTTGTCCTTGGCTATACTGGTTCTGGATACAGTTATCCATGATGTTTAGAACGAGTTTGTAGCATGATGTTCTGAGCAACGCTCGGACAATGTTTTTATCTTTTACATAATCAGGTAGAGAACAATTTTGTAGGATATGCTTTTTTAGATAAAAAATGCATTTTTCTAGCTCCCTTTGCTCGCCCTGTGACTTCATGGGTGATTAAAAGTGTCACGTAGAGAGCTATGTTTGTTTTGTCACTCAATGTACAATACATTTGTGTTGCTATCGCAATTATTATATTACGGGGTATTCAGTGAAACATTTTGCATTCAGTAACACTACTTCCGGACACTGTAACCCAACCTTCTTTACCAGTAGGTAAGGTCCTTATCATGACCAACCCCTTTCTCAACAATGTTTAATTAAGATACATCCTATTTGCATTAAATGTACTGGAACGGTAAGCTACCACTTGTAAATTTGACATTCCAACTACAGAAAGTATATTCAGATTTCACATATAGCCTGTCTACATGTACTTTTCTTCTATAGTGTTTTATGTACATTGTGCTGCACTATGATGTTCAACCCAGATAATGCGTGAAGTTGATATGCATGTACATTCTTTCAGATGATCAACCACTTACAAAAGAAATAATAGAAGTTTTTCAAATCTTGAAAGAAATAATGGGACAAATTTGACGTCAAAACTCCGCCAGGGACGTCTTAATCGATTATACAATACAAAATAACTCTGGGGGAATATCCCCAGACCCCCTTCCGCTCTTCTCAGATTCCGTATGTTCAAATTACTCCTAGCTACGTCTCTGGGCGTAACGTTATCTCAGAACAACGGCATGCTATGAAAATTAACGCAAAACTTGTAAAATCCTCGCGATATCTCAAAGATCACTTGACTAATTTGTACATGGATTCTTTGCGCTCTAAATTGGCTATTTTGATATGATTACGTTGTCTTTGTGATTTTAGGGTCGCTGCCAAACGGATGAGTCGATTAAATAAGGATAAAAATTACACCGCGGTAGGGACACTTTCAGTTACATTCTGCGAAATAAGACGCACAGATCTGAACCAAAAGTAACTTGCGAAAACGAGACAAGTATATTAGGCTACAAAATATTGAATCGTTGACTTCAGATCAAAAGGGTTCTTTCGAAATTGCACCCTAAACTTGTTTCATTTTTTATTTGAATAATCCAATCTTGTAAAGCCATCCGCTCTGTTCCCAAGTTTTGTTTCTAATAACGCTCCGATACCCTTTTTATTCCACCTCACATTTAAGAACTATTAATGACTTATTTCAGAATTAAAAGAAAAACAATCTTATACTTGGTGCCGAATATCAGTCCAGACAGGTGCTGCTCCGACGGTGACGCTTGGAATGACGTCGCGTGACGTCCAAGATAGCGCGCCCATTTAAAAATGAAACCATTCTATAAGGGCATTCGTCAGAATGAAATATGAAATTGCTAGATAAAAAGTCCTCGAATATGAAGCAGAAGTAATGGTCATATCATAAGCCTCTAGCCATACTCTGTATAGAAATGTTAAGCATGATATGTTGTTATTATCTAAAAAAATACCTAAGGTTACAGTTTTGCTGCGTTAAACACTCATTAAATGTTATACACCAATACATTACATAGCGATACGTGCAAATAATGCATGTAAAATTGTTTCTAGCTTGAAAAATGACAGTATAGAAGTGTTTTATTTCATGCTTACCGGTGGTTTACGTCGGAATAACGGCAGATTATTCCCCGATAATTTCACTGTTCATAATTTCACAGTTCATAATTTGACGACAAACGGACTATTTTTTAAAATCAAATTTCCTCGCCGTCAAAAATCGAACAATAAGCATTTTCACTTGCTCTCTTAATCTTTAACAAATAACACAGTATTATATATACATATTATGTAAAACAAATGGACGAAATTGAAGCCATTGCAGAAGAACTATTTGATTGCAACTCGACGCGTGCATGGCGGGAAAACGAATTCACGCAAAACATTCGAGGTATATAGTGGAGTATTTCCAACATTTAAGCAATTTGAAGCATGAAATAAATAGAATATTAGTATTTTACCGTGTATGATCGTTTGATAATTCACCTCGTGAGCAGCTGACTTATATTTTCATTCGTGGCTACGCCACTCGTGAAAATATTACATCAGCTGCGCACGAGGTGAATTATCAGCCGATCATACACGGAAAAGTACAAATATCCTCTATATATTACGATCATGATTTATTATGTTTAAAAATCTTAAAATGTAAACGTATTTAAGTGAATATGTATTGTATATATGAGTTGTTATGTACAGTGCATGCTTGCCGATCTGTCGTTCGACATGCAGAATGGTTTTCTAACAATAATCCAGAACAGATGGACCCAGAATTCAAAAATTTAACGTGGATATTGTTCATTCTGTACAGTCGGTCCGACCTAATCTCAAGGTCATTTGGATCAAAGGTCAAAATCACCGTGACCTTTGAATACACAACAGTCTCTGGTTCACAACGTAATAAATAAAGGTCGAGAAACTTTAAAGAGAGGTTGCTGATCATCAGCTGTAGACTCCTACGAAGTTTGAGGTCAATAAGTCATAGGTCAAGGTCGTGGTAACATTAATTACACTAGCCTATTTACTAGCATTAGACGTGTTAGTTTCACAAAACTCTCTTGTACTTTCTATTATAGGAATTCGTCCGGTTTTTGTGTTTTTGTTGGTTTGGGTATTGATGGAAAATGCGTAGGTAACATTTTGAGACTTCGTGCGAAAATCATTTGTTTTACACGTGCATTTTGCATAATTTGACAATCCACCATTCACTGGTTACAGCGGGCAAATAACAATTATCGAATAATCGGATATTATTGATATATACTATATACTACTTGAATGAAGACATGCAAAACATGAACATGACATCATGTATAATAAAAAAGAAATACGCATTACATGTTGGTGTACATATAACATTTAACGGATGTAATTAAACCAATAAAAAGAACAAAACAACTATTCCAGGAACAATAAAAGCAATAAAGGTTATTGTTATTCGTCATTTCAGTTTTAGTAATTTCATCCTTGACGAGAATAATATTACATCAGCAACTAAACGTTTCAGTTTGCATCGATCCTGGAAGAAGTTATTGGAACTTATATGTAATGACTTGCAATGAAAGTTTCGAGGAAGTTATATCTCTTCACACTGAATCAACCAACCACCATGTGCATTCATGTATTTTTTTTTACATTTGCCAATGAACAAACTTTTCATTTCTTACCTTGTGCGTGTGTTTCTGCCAGTTATCTGACAATGAAACATTGGTGCCGGCTAACATTTGAGAAACATTTGCATAGAAATTGATGACAACCTGAGCGTAGCATCCATTAATGCGAATGATGCACTACTTGGGATTCATAAATAACGACATGATAGATAGAAAATCAGATATTCACCTCGATGAAATGGAACAAAGAGCCATGCAAAGTAACGGGCTACACATTCTCAATATGGACGATGTTCCAATTGAAGTGTGTAGCTACGAGATATTGAATGACAATGTATCATAATATGACTACAAAAAGAATGAATAAATGTCGTCATGAACAGAAGTTGATTTTACAAACTGTTTACCGTATGTGTACATGTAGCAATCAACGCATACCATGGCTGTCATGTTGCTTATGATGTTGTGTACCTGTTTTCTGATTGTTTGGCTTACAAAATTATTCTTTTGTGTCCTCAGAGACATATGAAATTAGATACAAATAAAGCACAAATTATGTTTTGTTTTCAAAAGCCTAATTTAATTCACTGTTCGTCTACTGGACCCATAGATTACCGCACCTCCAGTTAGTGGCGTTTGGAAGTAATTTCCCAAAATGTGAACGACCACAATGTGAAAACCACTTAATGTTCGGTTTCCTGAATGCGTCATATGATCTTAACCAAACGAAATAATATCTTGTACCCACCTATCGATTCCTCATGTCGTCTACGGTTTTCGTAGTTCGATTGTTGGTGAATACAATGTTGGTAAAATATGTCCCTTGATAACTAAACTCAACACATGCGAGTAAATTAAAACAAATAGATTATAAATGCATTTAGTATTTGAAATGAATATAAGTTGCCTAGGGGGATGTCATTCATTACAATTGTCAATTGAAGTGATATTGATGCGATATCACCAACACTCACAACCATATTAGGTAACAGTTATATTGTGTTTGAATTATGATACACGAACAATCAAATTGTTTTGCCTTGGTTTGTGTTCAATAAAAAGTGAATAGAAATGAGTCAACTTACACAGTGTGTCTACTTGTTTCGAATTAAAGCAGATAACAAACTATGAAGCGTGAATAGGATTGAGTCAAATAACAAGAGTGTGCCTATCTAGTGTTTGGTATATGACAATCAATAGAAATAAATCAAAAAACGAGATTTTGTATGTATGTGGAATTAGTAACATACGGTATATAAACAGCTAACGTTTTAATGGGGGGGGGGGGGCTATTGAAAATACCCACACCAGTAACGGATGAACGTGCATATCTTCTTTGAGTCTCTGCAGGTACTAATGCTTTCAAAAAAAGTTATTTCCGGTCAAAAATGTCAGGCAGTTTTCCGAGATGAATGGTCCTTGGAATATAAAAAATAGTGAGCTGTACATGGTTGAGCCTATCGTTCTCTTTCGATTAATTATCATTTTTAAAAAATGTGTAATAAATAAAACAAACTATTTTTAAAAAAACAAAGGGAAGTAAGAAATACGCTCTACCCCGCCTCTTACAGATTTGTGGCTAAATCAAGGAATGTGATAGGTCCATCGCGACCACGTGGTGACACAATGTCATCCCATACCGGTCAGTAAAAATCAATACCGGGTGCCCATGTTATCAATACCATGTCAGTATCATGGGCTGTTTCGTAATAATACCTCAAGCAACGAACGATAACAAATTTACATGATCGTGGACCGTGGCACTAGAATTTTCCGTGTCACTAGCCAATTGATTGCAAGCGTTTGCAAGATTTCCATGTGCCCATTGGACATGGGAGATGTTTTAAGAATCATCAAAAATAAAGGTGAAATTTTCATTTAAATAGCCGATTTATCAAGACATTACTCGATCTGCGAGGAAATTGGTCTTTAATAGACATCTTTACGTAGTTTTACTATGATATCAACACTCAGATGATACCAGATGCTTGAACGTAAGTAGGCTACAATTCGTTCCATGACGATGCAAATCAACAATCCTATGTCTCAATGTATAGCTTGACAAGGCAATGTTTATGCGATTATTTTGTTACTGTCAGTATGTATAAGATTTATGTACCAGTCAGTTTCATCCACAGCACCCCAGCCCCGGGGAAAGGGCCCTCCGTGATTTTGAGTTTTGGGTTGTCAAAATCAGCCACCCTTCCACGGACTGCGAGGGAAGCTGATGGTAAAATCCCCGGTATTTCCACCGACAACTACCTGTATTATATTGTCCCTGGGCTATTGGTTTTCGCAGAAAACATCCTAAATTACCCCTGCCTTGTGGGGGAAGCTGGAAGGTAAAACACGGTCGTTAAATTATGTTAAAATCAGATACTCGGTTGCTATGGTGACCAATTTTTGAAAAGTACTTTGATTGAGAAAAATGAGGAGTAAGATGTTTAAAAAATGTAATAGCTGCTTTTTAAATGCAAACAATTACGATTGTGATACATATTGTAAAAGTTTTAACAATTAGTCATAACCATAAAGCTTGATGCTATTTACAGTTTATGTCAAGAATTGATCAAATTGTTTATTATGAAATATTGTGTACAGTAACGTCGAATAACGTTAGAATGACGTTTGAGGCGTCATATGAATATGACTCTACAAATACAGCTGTAATTTCACTGAAAACTAGATATTAACAAACTCACTTTTGCTTTTAAATACCATTCTTTAAAACTACTACAAATTTCGAAACTTATATTTTTGTCAAAATAGCAGGTTTTCCTGGAGACTGGCTCAACCGTATCGACAATATAAAGCTATATAGCAGAAATAATTATCAGCATAAGCCCCTAGTCACACTTAGTATAGAATTGTTAAGCATGATTTTACTATTATCTAAAATACCTAAAGTAATGTTTTTGCTGCGTGATACTTGAACCAATAAAAAAGCATAAACTATTCCAGGAAAAAATGGAAGTAAATAGAGGATATTTTAAAAAAAATTCGTTTATGATCAGCTGACTTATATTTTCTACGCCACTCGTGAAAGTATTACATCAGCTGCTCACTCGGTGAATTATCAAACGATCATACACGGTAAAATACTAATATTCTATTTATTTCATGCTTAAAATAGCTTAAATGATGGAATACTCCACTATATACCTGAATGTTTTGCGTGACGTCGTTTTGCCGCCATGCACGCGTCGAGTTTCAATCAAATAGTTCTTCTGCAATGGCTTCAATTTCGTCCATTTGTTTTACATTTATGTACATATTATGTTCTGTTTTGTGTTAAAGATTAAGAGAGCAAGTGAAACTGTTTATTATTTTATTTTTAGCGGCGGGGAAATTTGTTTTAAAAAGATTGCGTGAAATTATGAACTGTGAAATTAACGGGGAATAATCCACCGTTATTCCGCCGTAAACTACCGGTAAGCATGAAATAATATGCAATATAATTTTACAAACAAATATCGATACAAAGTCTGGTGCATTGTACCGTTGTTTGAACAAGTCGTATATGGGAAATGTCAGAAATAATGAAGCTTTACCTTTCAACCATTCCCCAATCAATATATGAGCTCTGCTGTGCGATTTCCAACCGCTTGATAAAATATCGATTTTTGGGAAACCCACATTTAGTTCAAAGCACATGTTTTTTTGAGAAAAATTGCGAAAAATATTTTTTTGTTTGATGATGTCAAACTATTAGTGTTCTGCAACACACTAAAAAATCTAGGTCCTTACATGTTTGTGAAAGTCTATTATTTTGGGGTAAAACCTTACAAAATATAAAAGCTAATCATGCTTTTTTGGAATCAGTAACCTACGTCACCATTTAAAGTTTTATGGGATACAATTATATTGTGATAGATGTGTTGTTACTTGTAGTTTACGATATTAGAAATCTTTTTCAATACCGTTGCATAAAATCCGACATTTTGGGGGAAAAGCTGTCAAAATCTAAACAAAAGCGAGAATTTTGGGAATCGGTTGATTACAAAAATTATATTTGGATTTTTTTAATTGTGGTAAGCACATAGTGCCGTGCAGTTTAAGATATCAAAATTATAGTGCCAGAATATTTTGCTAAATGATAGTATTTTTGGGACAAAATAGTGTAAAACATAAACGAAAAGTGAGAATTTTGAGAATTGGTTAATTATCTTGTTGTGTTTGCCCAAAAAATCAAATATCAAATTAAAATGTAGTTAACAATACATCCTTGCTGTATCATGATCCAACAAATTAAATATGTGTATTTTATTTCCTTTTTCTTATTGGGCGGTTATAATAGGACCTATACTAAGTATATGACGTTACCATATTTGTTTATTTTTGTGACGTCAGTGACGTCATTTTAAACGTAAGTTGTAATCCCTTGCCTTTAATTTTTATTTTGTCATAGCATGTCACAAAATTGAACGATTTTGAAAAGGTATACCTTTTTGGAATCCTTAAACATTATTCTACACAATCCTGCCAAAATGTGAAGATATGAAATTTTGGCATCATGTTGGAAATCGCACAACAGAGATCATATACTCTTAAAGTTCCTTATAAATGTGTCCACACGATTCGCTTAGTAAATGTGAAGAAAATTGCCAAGTTTTATGAAATTTGAATGAGTACAAAAAAGTTATGACAAAAAAGTAGGTTAAAAATGTCATGAGTTATGAATAAGATTTAACCGACATGATCATAAAGTTGCTGCTCAGGGAAAAACACCTTAATTTTGCTTTGCATTTATACTAATATCACAATTTCTTCTAAAATATAAACAAGTTAACCATTGCATGTTTCAAACATTTTCTGTGATAAATATTCTATATAGAAACGTTAATACTTTTTATGTTGAACTATCATTGTCATTTTGAGTTTAACATATTATGTTGAAATCAGACAACTCTTTATACAACTTTCAGCTTTCTGACATAGTAGTTTGTATCACAGAGATGCTATCAGTAACAATTATTCATGCTTTTACCCAGTTTTTTTTAAACATGGTCTTAGGTTATGTCATGAGCGTAACGCTGAATTTGAAGTTTTGTGTTGTTTCTTTATTCCTGTCTACCCTTTATACATTTTCGATTAGCATTTGATGTTCTGCATTTTTATCATGCGAGGTATGGGAATTTAATTAATTAATGATAAAAACATGCGTAAGTGATAATTTTTCAAAAAGATTTCCCATTGTTGTAACTGGATTGGTAAAATGTTGTTCAGTGTACTTAAAAACGCACATGGAAACTGAAAGTGTTACACTTTTTATCTGTCATGATTTCATTTCTTAGTCCATCCATAAGTGTTACACTAATGACATTGTTTTATAATTTCTGTGTTTGCTGAAATTTAAACTTCTTATTGGCTGCAAATTTTAACATACTGATGATTCCGTGATTTTTCTCCGACTGATAGGGGATTTCTCCTGACTATTCAATGTGATCGCAACTAAAATACACCTACAAATATGACATTCGACCTCGCCTTACGACCGTATCTTCATTGCAAAACTCATTATTGGTATGTATGATGTATCTTACAATTTATACATGTTGCTAACAGTATTTTGGAAAAATATCTATTCTATAAAGGCTTGAGAAGAAGCTACCAGTAGAACATAATCATGTTCTTTGAATTTTGATAAAACTCCCTGACAATTCCCTGATTTTTTGCCCAATTTTGAAATTGTATAATGTTTTCCTGAATGGATTTGTTGACCAGATTTTTCAATGGAAGAGATGTTTATAAAACTCATACAGATAGCCCCGTGGCATCCCAATAGTCTAAAACGGTAAATTTCAAATGACCTTGACCTTTGATATACTGACCTCAAAATACATTGGGATCATCTTCTTGCTGAACAAACTCCATGTAAAGTTTAATGATTCTAAAACAAAGCGTTAATGAGTTATTGAACAAAAACAATAGGTCTAAATATGGTATAGGTCTAATAGACCTTGACCTTTGACCCACTGACCTCAAAATAAATAGGGGTCATCTAGTTCTTTACACCTGAATTATCGTGGTATAGAACAATTAATTTACTATCTCTACAAGCATCGAAAGCCGTGAACATGATATTTAGGTATCAACAATACTTTGGATACTTTTCATTTTTATGCAAACTGTTGGACGCGCTTGTTCTTCCAATATTAATATACTCCGCTGATATCTGGGGATACAAAGTATACAATGAAATAAACAGTTAAAATTCGTTTCTGCAAGCGAATTGCAGGCCTGCATCAAAACGTGAGCAACGTACTTGCCTTATCAGAATGTGGAAGGTACCCCCTGTCGATAAACTGTAGAGCAAAGTGCATTAAATACTGGGCGAAATTGACACAAATGAATAGAAAACGATGTCCACGTCAGAGTTACTTAATGCTACGGCAACATGACGAAGGTGTAAAACTGTTACTTTTCCAAGATGGATTCGGATTCGCTTGGTTATCAAACGAAATTGGTGACATCAATGTGTTTATGATGACGTTCAAAACCAGACTTAAAGATGTTACATACCAATCGCTCCATAGTGAAATAAACTACTCTCCGAAAGCTCTGTTTATAAACTTTATAAAAGCATGCTAGTTCCAGAAACCTACTTGACAATACATATTCCCTACAGGAACAAAAGACTTTTGTCTAACGACACTCAAACATACCAAAGGACTTACGATTATGTTCATATTGTGAACAACAAGGGATATCCGTAATAGAGGACGAGTTGCATTTTCTGTTAGTGTGTCCGTTATATAAGTCTTTAAGACAAATACACTTTCCAAGCAGATGGTATTCTAGTGTCATAGACATACAACTGTTCATAAACATCATGAGTGATACGAACATAAACAATATAATATCGATTGCTAAATACATGAATGATGAATACGAACTCAAAAGTCAATATTTGAGTCTTTTTTCGTGTGAACATTTTGTTATGAACCGTTTACAAATACTTCACATAGTTATAAACGTTGTAATCTCACTTTATAATATAAAGAACAATCTAATTTCCAGACTATGTATTTAAGTGTCCACAACATATTACGTTAAAAAATGCATATACTATTATACATGATATATTACTAATTGATGTACATTCAAATACTAGATGGGTGTTTACATTTTGTAAAATAAATGAATACATTATTTATTTGATTAATACATTGTGCTAGCATGAATAAGTTCATTTATATGTGTTGCTTGTATATGTTGAAATGTGTATTTGTAAACATTATTTGTACACAATTATGATTGTATCGTATTTTGGGCCGGAGGCCTTTCATTACATTGAACAAATCTTGAATCTCCATGGAAAGTTTGAATATCCTAGGTCAAATCAGTCTTGGGTATTTTAACGGAAACCATTGGTCTATTTACGGACATACAGTTGGAGACAGGCAGACAGACCGTCAGATATGAGCAAAGCAGTACATTTATAAACCCTCATCAAACATGGGGGGCATAAAATAGTTCCCATACTTTTATATTTTTTCTGAGAATGTGGCAACCCTGACAATGTACCAGAACCAACAACTTCATATTCATTTTAATTTTATCAGCAGGTGGATCGCCAATAGCCAAATTGGTGAATACATGCCTGGATAACTATAACATAATCTACATTAACCAAACAAATCACACTTTCTAATACACTAGCACATAACAGGCATCTGCATAAACTATCAACATCATTTTAACCACGTTAATTTAAAGTGACACTGTCTTTGAAATACTATAAAGGAACTTTACATACAAAACTATAACTGCATGATAAAAACCAAACCATAAAAGTTACAGCATCTACCAACACATTTTGACACATAACCCAACGGTCACACAAGTGTTTTTAAAGTGTTGATGACATCATGTCATTAATGACATCACAACTGCAATTAATTACATCTTAGGAAGGCAATTTATGATTCCACAAAATGAATTGTTGTTGACAAAATACAACTTATGTTATAAATGCAATAAACTAGAACTTTGGTAAGAATACATAACTAAAATATAAAAGACACAAAATTCCATTTTATTCTCAAACAATAACTTAAATCGATGTAAAAATGACATTTTTAGGAACCTTAATACTATTTTAGTCAAAATACACCATAAATACATAATAAACTGGCTTTGACTAAGTAATTAACTTGATTACATTGTTATTGATATTTTGCAATTTTTGATGAATTAGTTTAAAGTATTTTGTAAATAATTAAAAACGTGCAGGTTTATCACAAACCCATAGTATCGTACATGAACTGCAAATGCTATCTATCCATTTGCCTGGAACAAAAAAAATATTGACGCATTTCATTTTGAAAATTTTCACTTCATGTCATTCTTGGCTTCATTATTTCTGACATTACCCATATTGAACGAATAATGAAAATCTAAAAACGAAACATATAGCGTATTATGTTTATATAATGTACCCATCTGCTAAAATACCGTTCCTAAAACAAATTTCATGACTATGATAGCCAACGGAGTCTTGCAGACATTTGTCGTCAATTAATACCGTTAGTAAATATCATTTCAGGTTTTGATGAAATAAGTTATTGGCGCTTAGTTTTGACTTTGGCCATATGGAATATCATTTCACACAACAGTTCAGATGTATCTCTTCACAGCCAGACGTTATGTAATCATTTCAGACAAATCATATGTCTGTCATGTAATACCTTAATGAGTCTATGATTGCCAACTTTATCGATCAGACAGTCGATACTTACACTGCAATTGTCTTCTAGACAATTTAAGATGTTTATTGTCTTTTGCTGATTGAAACAAATCTTTAAATGCGTGTATCTTGTTTCCGTAAGCACGTTGCGACATTCTGAGCGCATATACGCGCTTCCTGCGTGCATACTTTATTGCGTATTTTTATGTCGATTTATTAAGGTATTACTTTGAAAGACACATTGTATTTAAATGTGATAAATATTCTCATAATCTGCTTTAAACAACTATAAGTGTCTCTCATGTAGCATAATTAGACTAGTAGTACAGTCATTGGATTATGTGAGGCAAACCGTGTGTAAAAATGCGTATCTAAACCATTTAATACTTTATATCCAACGCATGTTGGTAAAATGCAATCTTTAAAAATACTCGGCGTATTATGTTGCATTCAATCATCATATGTTTAGTAAGTGCCGGAGTTTTATGGCCACTGGTTGGAAGTGTATATTTTGGAATTACTTCTTTCGAACTGGTATTAGAAATTCTCATTCAGCGAATGCGATTCGAGTGGTGGGGAAGACTGCTGACAATAATTCAATTTGATGAAATTATAACATATAAAACAAAATAGGTAACATACAAACTGCAATAATTGTACGGACACAATGTGTTCGCCCCTCAAGTTGAAAGGATTTTGCACAATATTGAGACATAGAGACAGAGTTCAACATTTAGAAAATGATTCGTTGTCCTTGATTCAAGACCACTCCATTAAATAATATAATAACGCAGATGAACAATTGAAATGCTGTAACATATTATAAAACCTCATAGATGTATTACGACACTTTTTGAATTCATTTTAATTAAAATTTTATTTTAAAACTTTCGTCATTATAGATATTATAGCATTAATACGGTGATTTTGCTCATACTTAAACGGGAAAAGAAAGGTATGTTATTGAAAAGATTCTCGCGCGCACGCGCTGTTGGTGTTCAGTTTTAAGTATGCTCATTTCAGGACCCAGCGGTCAAAAATAAATGATTTACAGCGTTTTATGAACTGTAATTCACATTTTAATTGTAACTACTAATCAATTTTCTATAATAGTAAAATAATAAACGTAAATAAACCCCCAATGCTACTGTTTTCTTGGTATTTGCCGATACCGGAAGTCGACACTCATAACAAAAACTTGTATGTGACGTAACGTTTGCTAAGCGACGTCGCGCTTGTTTTCCCGACGTCGCCCAAAATGTCCCGCCAAAATGTCATAATTTTGAAAAACATATTAATAAAGTGTTGTTTTTATGCTATAATAGCGTTAACGCAAGCCTTTTCGTGTTAATACATCTGCAGAGTTCCTCGGGAGTGTTGGTGTCCTTGCCCTGACGGCCTTGGGACTCTGCAGACGTAATAACACAAAAAAGCATGCGTCAACCCTACAAAAACAAATATATAACCGTTTTATCCATTGAAGAACTACATTGTTGTGTTCAGACAGACGACTGATGTTTAACAGCAACTGTATTGTATTGTTTTGTAATCGTAGCATCCTTTTCTGCTGGCAACATATGGAGCTGTCATGAAAATTTAGTAGACTAACTCCCTGTAATTCAGCACGTGTGTGTTGACCAATCAGTGAATGCAATCCAGGAATAAGCTGGCTATCATTCATAAAATCCTCTCTTAGTTGTCTCTTACCCTCGACATCTGTATCAGGAGCGGATTTTTTCTATTTGTAGGCCCTTGACAATATGCTTGAAACATTGTTGTTTCAGTTTGTTCTTGGATCGGCTTTGGAGCTTTGTGTGAAGTAGGTTGGGTGGTAGGTTTTTTAAAAATGTCTCGTCTGAATTAGTTTTGGTCCAAATGATCTGAGCCTGAACTTTGAACCTTGTCCTTGGCTATACTGGTTCTGGATACAGTTATCCATGATGTTTAGAACGAGTTTGTAGCATGATGTTCTGAGCAACGCTCGGACAATATTTTTATCTTTTACATAATCAGGTAGAGAACAATTTTGTAGGATATGCTTTTTTAGATAAAAAATGCATTTTTCTAGCTCCCTTTGCTCGCCCTGTGACTTCATGGGTGATTAAAAGTGTCACGTAGAGAGCTATGTTTGTTTTGTCACTCAATGTACAATACATTTGTGTTGCTATCGCAATTATTATATTACGGGGTATTCAGTGAAACATTTTGCATTCAGTAACACTACTTCCGGACACTGTAACCCAACCTTCTTTACCAGTAGGTAAGGTCCTTATCATGACCAACCCCTTTCTCAACAATGTTTAATTAAGATACATCCTATTTGCATTAAATGTACTGGAACGGTAAGCTACCACTTGTAAATTTGACATTCCAACTACAGAAAGTATATTCAGATTTCACATATAGCCTGTCTACATGTACTTTTCTTCTATAGTGTTTTATGTACATTGTGCTGCACTATGATGTTCAACCCAGATAATGCGTGAAGTTGATATGCATGTACATTCTTTCAGATGATCAACCACTTACAAAAGAAATAATAGAAGTTTTTCAAATCTTGAAAGAAATAATGGGACAAATTTGACGTCAAAACTCCGCCAGGGACGTCTTAATCGATTATACAATACAAAATAACTCTGGGGGAATATCCCCAGACCCCCTTCCGCTTCTCTCAGATTCCGAGTATGTTCAAATTACTCCTAGCTACGTCTCTGGGCGTAACGTTATCTCAGAACAACGGCATGCTATGAAAATTAACGCAAAACTTGTAAAATCCTCGCGATATCTCAAAGATCACTTGACTAATTTGTACATGGATTCTTTGCGCTCTAAATTGGCTATTTTGATATGATTACGTTGTCTTTGTGATTTTAGGGTCGCTGCCAAACGGATGAGTCGATTAAATAAGGATAAAAATTACACCGCGGTAGGGACACTTTCAGTTACATTCTGCGAAATAAGACGCACAGATCTGAACCAAAAGTAACTTGCGAAAACGAGACAAGTATATTAGGCTACAAAATATTGAATCGTTGACTTCAGATCAAAAGGGTTCTTTCGAAATTGCACCCTAAACTTGTTTCATTTTTTATTTGAATAATCCAATCTTGTAAAGCCATCCGCTCTGTTCCCAAGTTTTGTTTCTAATAACGCTCCGATACCCTTTTTATTCCACCTCACATTTAAGAACTATTAATGACTTATTTCAGAATTAAAAGAAAAACAATCTTATACTTGGTGCCGAATATCAGTCCAGACAGGTGCTGCTCCGACGGTGACGCTTGGAATGACGTCGCGTGACGTCCAAGATAGCGCGCCCATTTAAAAATGAAACCATTCTATAAGGGCATTCGTCAGAATGAAATATGAAATTGCTAGATAAAAAGTCCTCGAATATGAAGCAGAAGTAATGGTCATATCATAAGCCTCTAGCCATACTCTGTATAGAAATGTTAAGCATGATATGTTGTTATTATCTAAAAAAATACCTAAGGTTACAGTTTTGCTGCGTTAAACACTCATTAAATGTTATACACCAATACATTACATAGCGATACGTGCAAATAATGCATGTAAAATTGTTTCTAGCTTGAAAAATGACAGTATAGAAGTGTTTTATTTCATGCTTACCGGTGGTTTACGTCGGAATAACGGCAGATTATTCCCCGATAATTCCACTGTTCATAATTTCACAGTTCATAATTTGACGACAAACGGACTATTTTTTAAAATCAAATTTCCTCGCCGTCAAAAATCGAACAATAAGCATTTTCACTTGCTCTCTTAATCTTTAACAAATAACACAGTATTATATATACATATTATGTAAAACAAATGGACGAAATTGAAGCCATTGCAGAAGAACTATTTGATTGCAACTCGACGCGTGCATGGCGGGAAAACGAATTCACGCAAAACATTCGAGGTATATAGTGGAGTATTTCCAACATTTAAGCAATTTGAAGCATGAAATAAATAGAATATTAGTATTTTACCGTGTATGATCGTTTGATAATTCACCTCGTGAGCAGCTGACTTATATTTTCATTCGTGGCTACGCCACTCGTGAAAATATTACATCAGCTGCGCACGAGGTGAATTATCAGCCGATCATACACGGAAAAGTACAAATATCCTCTATATATTACGATCATGATTTATTATGTTTAAAAATCTTAAAATGTAAACGTATTTAAGTGAATATGTATTGTATATATGAGTTGTTATGTACAGTGCATGCTTGCCGATCTGTCGTTCGACATGCAGAATGGTTTTCTAACAATAATCCAGAACAGATGGACCCAGAATTCAAAAATTTAACGTGGATATTGTTCATTCTGTACAGTCGGTCCGACCTAATCTCAAGGTCATTTGGATCAAAGGTCAAAATCACCGTGACCTTTGAATACACAACAGTCTCTGGTTCACAACGTAACAAATAAAGGTCGAGAAACTTTAAAGAGAGGTTGCTGATCATCAGCTGTAGACTCCTACGAAGTTTGAGGTCAATAAGTCATAGGTCAAGGTCGTGGTAACATTAATTACACTAGCCTATTTACTAGCATTAGACGTGTTAGTTTCACAAAACTCTCTTGTACTTTCTATTATAGGAATTCGTCCGGTTTTTGTGTTTTTGTTGGTTTGGGTATTGATGGAAAATGCGTAGGTAACATTTTGAGACTTCGTGCGAAAATCATTTGTTTTACACGTGCATTTTGCATAATTTGACAATCCACCATTCACTGGTTACAGCGGGCAAATAACAATTATCGAATAATCGGATATTATTGATATTATACTATATACTACTTGCATGAAGACATGCAAAACATGAACATGACATCATGTATAATAAAAAAGAAATACGCATTACATGTTGGTGTACATATAACATTTAACGGATGTAATTAAACCAATAAAAAGAACAAAACAACTATTCCAGGAACAATAAAAGCAATAAAGGTTATTGTTATTCGTCATTTCAGTTTTAGTAATTTCATCCTTGACGAGAATAATATTACATCAGCAACTAAACGTTTCAGTTTGCATCGATCCTGGAAGAAGTTATTGGAACTTATATGTAATGACTTGCAATGAAAGTTTCGAGGAAGTTATATCTCTTCACACTGAATCAACCAACCACCATGTGCATTCATGTATTTTTTTTTACATTTGCCAATGAACAAACTTTTCATTTCTTACCTTGTGCGTGTGTTTCTGCCAGTTATCTGACAATGAAACATTGGTGCCGGCTAACATTTGAGAAACATTTGCATAGAAATTGATGACAACCTGAGCGTAGCATCCATTAATGCGAATGATGCACTACTTGGGATTCATAAATAACGACATGATAGATAGAAAATCAGATATTCACCTCGATGAAATGGAACAAAGAGCCATGCAAAGTAACGGGCTACACATTCTCAATATGGACGATGTTCCAATTGAAGTGTGTAGCTACGAGATATTGAATGACAATGTATCATAATATGACTACAAAAAGAATGAATAAATGTCGTCATGAACAGAAGTTGATTTTACAAACTGTTTACCGTATGTGTACATGTAGCAATCAACGCATACCATGGCTGTCATGTTGCTTATGATGTTGTGTACCTGTTTTCTGATTGTTTGGCTTACAAAATTATTCTTTTGTGTCCTCAGAGACATATGAAATTAGATACAAATAAAGCACAAATTATGTTTTGTTTTCAAAAGCCTAATTTAATTCACTGTTCGTCTACTGGACCCATAGATTACCGCACCTCCAGTTAGTGGCGTTTGGAAGTAATTTCCCAAAATGTGAACGACCACAATGTGAAAACCACTTAATGTTCGGTTTCCTGAATGCGTCATATGATCTTAACCAAACGAAATAATATCTTGTACCCACCTATCGATTCCTCATGTCGTCTACGGTTTTCGTAGTTCGATTGTTGGTGAATACAATGTTGGTAAAATATGTCCCTTGATAACTAAACTCAACACATGCGAGTAAATTAAAACAAATAGATTATAAATGCATTTAGTATTTGAAATGAATATAAGTTGCCTAGGGGGATGTCATTCATTACAATTGTCAATTGAAGTGATATTGATGCGATATCACCAACACTCACAACCATATTAGGTAACAGTTATATTGTGTTTGAATTATGATACACGAACAATCAAATTGTTTTGCCTTGGTTTGTGTTCAATAAAAAGTGAATAGAAATGAGTCAACTTACACAGTGTGTCTACTTGTTTCGAATTAAAGCAGATAACAAACTATGAAGCGTGAATAGGATTGAGTCAAATAACAAGAGTGTGCCTATCTAGTGTTTGGTATATGACAATCAATAGAAATAAATCAAAAAACGAGATTTTGTATGTATGTGGAATTAGTAACATACGGTATATAAACAGCTAACGTTTTAATGGGGGGGGGGGCTATTGAAAATACCCACACCAGTAACGGATGAACGTGCATATCTTCTTTGAGTCTCTGCAGGTACTAATGCTTTCAAAAAAAGTTATTTCCGGTCAAAAATGTCAGGCAGTTTTCCGAGATGAATGGTCCTTGGAATATAAAAAATAGTGAGCTGTACATGGTTGAGCCTATCGTTCTCTTTCGATTAATTATCATTTTTAAAAAATGTGTAATAAATAAAACAAACTATTTTTAAAAAAACAAAGGGAAGTAAGAAATACGCTCTACCCCGCCTCTTACAGATTTGTGGCTAAATCAAGGAATGTGATAGGTCCATCGCGACCACGTGGTGACACAATGTCATCCCATACCGGTCAGTAAAAATCAATACCGGGTGCCCATGTTATCAATACCATGTCAGTATCATGGGCTGTTTCGTAATAATACCTCAAGCAACGAACGATAACAAATTTACATGATCGTGGACCGTGGCACTAGAATTTTCCGTGTCACTAGCCAATTGATTGCAAGCGTTTGCAAGATTTCCATGTGCCCATTGGACATGGGAGATGTTTTAAGAATCATCAAAAATAAAGGTGAAATTTTCATTTAAATAGCCGATTTATCAAGACATTACTCGATCTGCGAGGAAATTGGTCTTTAATAGACATCTTTACGTAGTTTTACTATGATATCAACACTCAGATGATACCAGATGCTTGAACGTAAGTAGGCTACAATTCGTTCCATGACGATGCAAATCAACAATCCTATGTCTCAATGTATAGCTTGACAAGGCAATGTTTATGCGATTATTTTGTTACTGTCAGTATGTATAAGATTTATGTACCAGTCAGTTTCATCCACAGCACCCCAGCCCCGGGGAAAGGGCCCTCCGTGATTTTGAGTTTTGGGTTGTCAAAATCAGCCACCCTTCCACGGACTGCGAGGGAAGCTGATGGTAAAATCCCCGGTATTTCCACCGACAACTACCTGTATTATATTGTCCCTGGGCTATTGGTTTTCGCAGAAAACATCCTAAATTACCCCTGCCTTGTGGGGGAAGCTGGAAGGTAAAACACGGTCGTCTCCCTGGCTATCCCCCATGGATCCCTGTGGTCGGGGGGAACAGTGGATGCAACTGAGTGGTGCATTAATTATTTGTGGTGGACAAACTTGTGTACTAGGAGGGCCAACTGAAGGAGCCCGCAACACAAGCTAGCTTTTTCGTGATGCGATCTAAATCCTTGTGGTAATGTATGCAGCGATATCGTGTATGGTTGCACTGTTTAATATTGTTAATGTTATTTCACTTGACTAACGTAGCCTACTGTACAACTTTGTTCCCTTTGCTCTATCATAGTGGTCCTAACTGGAATCTATGGAACTTGGTTACAAAAGCATTTCAAGTTTAGTCAATCCTTTTGTAACATGTTATTTTAAACAGAGTTAACTATTATTTCTGGTCTTAAATAAGAGGAAAACTGATCAGTTGCTGATCGATAAGTATCTCCATATAACATCTAAATTCACTTCAATATCTAGTCAGTGTATATCTGAAATATAGCTTAGAAGTTACCTAATATTTTTTTAATCCCCGTTTAGGCGATGCCTCAGTTCATATTATCAGAATTGATAGCATGAATAAGTATTAATACATCATATCATATGTCCCTTAGCGAAGACTAACTAACTACGGTCAACCATTATTCTAAGGAAATCATGCCAAGATAGTGTATTACAATGTACTTGTATTAATGAATACGAAACATACACGATGAATGTAATAATGATATAACTGAGTTATTCCACATTATAAAGATAATGATATACACTCAAGGACGTAAAAACGCCTCACCTGATTCAAAGTCAGTTATCGCCTTATTTATTTGTTTTATTGAAAAAAAGATTTATATGTGCGTCATCACCATACAGTCTATGCTTTTATGCCAGAATTTTCATCACTAGCGATGAAGGGTGTACAGTTATGTCCTGGGTAGTAAACCACTTATCAACTACTTGCTAAGTATTAGGGGTCAGCCTCACACAGCATGAGAGCTATTAATCTGCCAGCATACATTAGGGTTTCATCCAAGATCTTATCAAACATCTGTGTCATATTATACTTCAAGAGATATACATTTGTACTCTAGTATTATAGTATTAAATGAGCAGACCATTGCACAACCGATTACAAATCAATAAACCACACACAAGCCAAAGCTGCATGTTTTATTTATTTCACAAAATTGGGAACAATATTAATATTGAATTTATTTTTACATTATATTTGATGTTTTATTAGATTGTAATTGAATGTATGGTATATTTTACAAATACAATACCATGCATGTATTTTATGCATAATGATACTTTTTATTTTTTATAACTGATTCTCGTAATTTAAACATACTGTACATGTAGATCATGAATTTTATTTTTTATTTTCTTAAAAGCATATATCTTTTTCTGTGAAAATCAATGTACATGCTCATACGGATGCTTATTTTACAGATTTTAAAATGTAGTAGTGTTTGTTTTTACAAGGATTAAATCTACTATACATGTATAATGCTGTTTCTTTTTACCAAACAATGCATTCCAAGCTTTGCTGAAAGCCGAAGGTATTGAAGTCAATAGGAATCCAGCATGCTCTAAAAAACTTGATTCAAATATGCTCTGGTTCAGATCAATTGAATAACTAGATTCGCCTTAACATGCCGTATATACCAAAGATATAAAAGGTCACATGAGTATTTGTACCATAGAATTCGCTGGTGTAAAAATCAAAACTGGCAATATTAGAAGTGGAGATGATTATTTGAAATTAAGTGGAAAAAAGGTTATTATAAATGGAATTTATGTATATGGTATGAAATAGAGGATATTTGTATTTTTCCGTGTATGATCAGATGATAATTCACCGAGTGAGCAGCTGATGTAGTATTTTCACGAGTGGCGTAGCCACGAGTGAAAATATAAGTCAGCTGCTCACGAGGTGAATTATCCTAACGATCATACTCGGAAAAATACTAATATTCTATTTATTCCATGCTTCAAATAGCTTAAATGATAGAAAAACTCCACTATATACCTCAAATGTTTTGCGTGACGTCGTCCCGCCACGCACGCGCCGAGTTGCAATCAAATAGTTCTTCTGGAATGGCTTCAATTTCGTCCATTTGTTTTACATTTATGTGTATATAATGTTCTGTTATTTGTTAAAGATTAAGAAAATAAGTGAAAATACTTATTATTTTATTTTTCGCGGCGGGGAAACTTGTTTAAAAAAGTAGTCCGTTTTCGTGAAATTATGAACTGTGAAATTATGGACTGTGAAATTATCGGCGAATAATCCACCGTTATTCCACCGTAAACCACCGATAAGCACGAAATAATCAAGTGTGCCGCACCATCAGGACACACACGAGGCAACAACATAGAAAATAAATGAGTCAAGAAAAATGATGTCGAAAAGTTGATGTATTTATTTCCCAAGATCATTAGAAACATCACAATTATGTTTAAAACTTGAAAAACTTGAAAAAGTGTGATAACTTCAGACAAAATAAGTTAAGTTTTCACCTAAGATGATTTGTAAATATCTTTCCTGATTGTTTATTTAATTCTAAAACAATTGTTTTAAATCTTGAAACATTTGTTTTAACATGTTAAAGGGGGACTTTGGTTTACCAGGAAAAAAATTAGTGGGTCAGCAGGCTATTCATTAATGGCAATGTGTGAAAACTGGTATCTGTGAGGGTAGGTCAAAACATGTGTTATATCTTTCCTTATCATCTTCTACCAGCATGTGGCCTATGGTCAGGGTAACTTGGACAATAATTGTGAATGATAGCATCTCGTTTTACACTCAGACAGTACTGCATTGATTTCATATCATAATTAATATGATAACATTGAAGACAAAAAAAACTTTTAAATTCAGAGAATTTTCACGAATAAATAAACTGTACACACATCAATATATACTCTTTGTACATATGGGGCTCATATATATACATGTAATTGGATTCCAACCCATATATTCATACTGTTCATCACTATAAAAGTTACACATAACCAATATTACATTATTCTTTCCATGGATTTTAAATACTGTACAATATCATAAAGTCCTGGGTATTGTTTTATCAAAACATTTACGGGAATCTTAAACTTACGATCAAATGTAAATGCTTTATAATACTTACTGCACAATAAAGTGTCAGGAATAGAGCAGCAATACTTATAAAGATTCAGTTAATGGACTCTTACAAACAATATCTGTCCCAAAAGTGCAGTTGTTCAAGGACTGTGACGAATTGAAATTTGAACATACGTTTACGATTTCCGTAAGTGCGTTGATAAAACAGAACCCTGGTCTTTCACAATGACTGGGAACATATCCAAACAGGTGCTAAGTAAGTTTTAATCATGTCTAGAAGTTTTTAAAAGTTTGTCCAAATTGAAATGTTGCATTTGAACTACAGGTATTAAATTATTCTGAATTATTTACCCAGGGAAATGAAATGTAGTTTTTCAACTAGATTGAAAAATATTAAAAATGAATTTCATTTTTAAATGTTTAAAATGATCTTGTAATTTTGAAGTTTGCAATGTGTACATAGGTATTGAGAATGTTTTTAGAAATACAACATAATCATAAATGTTTTAAGGCGATGTATAATTGATTTGAAAGCATGGATGTTAAAACTTAAATTGGAAACATTTTATCTAAGTTATCAAGTTCAACATGATAGAAAGTGTCCGGATAACCTAACACTCCTCATCACCAGAACATTTCTGGCATAACAATAGAGACTTAGCTCAAGATTACAAGTCTGTTTTACATTTGTAGCTACAAACCATTCATGTATAGAGTGGTAACATACCAAGCTGTACCCCATACAGTGATATTGTAACATAGTCAGTATAGTATGCTAGATACCCAGATGGTCAAAAATAGAAATACATCCCCATCATTTCCAGTAATTGCTGTGCAATATATTACATGAAATAATAACTATCAATGACATGATAAAAAGGTCCATGCTGTGCCCCCTACCGCTGGCAAAGTCCCCCTTTAAGGTCTTATCATACTTGCATAGTATTCCTCTACCCAAGTTACAAATACAAAATGAACATTGGATTCTCCTAAATAATATGTACTGGTAACATCTGGACCTTATTATTGAGTAACAAACCATGAAGGTATACTCGGGGTCAATTACTGAGGAAACTGGACATCAAGCTGATATCAAGCTGAGGTGCTAATAGGCTGTACTGTTATCCAGAAAAGCAAAATTTGGGAGAAGCCTGGCATAAAAGCATAGACTGCATAGGCAAAAGTGCGGGATTCTCAATACTGCCACTAATACTAATGCGGGATAAAATTAATCTACAAAATCTTTTAAACAATTTTCTGTCACTGTACGACGTTCACAATGTATGTATGTTCAACACAACATTCCCCTGCCAAAATTAGTTAAAACTTATTTTTATTAAACATGTTGAGGTCAGGTTCGTAAGTATTTGCGTAATTATAACCAAGTATTTCATTTGCAGATGTTTTAGAACAATTATATAGTACGATTAGCAGTATTATTTTTTATATATTACATAACAGGTATTTGAGGAATTAAAGTGGTCACATAATCTTAGACGTATATGCATAGTGTAATTTCACACATAGCCGGCAATCCCGCACTTCTAGCTGTAGTGATTACGCTTGCAGGCTTCTCAGTAAATAACGAGATCACATTTTATTACAAATTAAATTGAGTTATGTGTAGGAAAGATCGATAAATACCCAATGGAAAGGATTTAGCAATATCACAAACCATTTCTGAAATGTTTAACATTAGGAAAGGTGAGGCGTTTTTTATGTCCTCGAGTGTATATGACATTGATTATTATGTGGAAGGCAGCACTCAAAACAAACATCTATGATAGTTCTGCATGAAAATTGCCCCAGTCAAAATGACGAAATTGCAGCTAAATTAAGACATTTGCCATATTGTGATATATTGTAATTTAAAACACGTAGAATATTGTGGTACAAGTGCAGATGTAACGAGCAAGTTATAAAACTCTCGTGTACTACTTAATGCAAACTTTACATTACATGTGATCCCTTGTTCTAATTTCCTCAAAACCTGTTTATGCCTGAACATAACTGACATTCTTGTCATTCGGACAGTGTATATGCCAGGTTTATATGTCTCACCGAATAATGTAATGCAGACTAAGATTTAATGATAATATGTCAAATGTCATTTCAAATTGAGATGCAAGTAATGTTATACTTTATAATTATTTGTTTATCCTCTTGCTGTATTTGATTTACAGTATAGGTAATGTGAAATGAATGTCAGCTGTCGTTGTATACCAGATGCAGTTGACTAAGTTTATTTACTGCTTAATGAAAGATGTCTTCTTAATCGAAATGAATGACGAATGGCTCATAATTTAGTTTGTTCGAATAAAAATCACCGAATACTCCATTACTGTGTGAATACATTGGTGAGTAAATATCAACATGCTGTCCTCTTTCCAGTTATATTGAACACAACAAAAATATTGAAAAACAATATGCAACAGCTGACGACGTAATTAGTAATCTAACAAATGACCGCAAACGATTGTAATTAATATTTTTTTTGAACGTAGCGTGGATAAATTCGATTAATAATCACATTTATGCTTATAAATATCATTTGAGAATTTTAAAAAAAAGTCACAGTTGTGTCCACTTTTGCAACATTAGGTTCCCTTGTGTATTTTATGTATATTACACTGAACATCGTCTTTGCGTTATATGGTCTATCTTGTGATTTATTGTTATTTACTGTCAGTTATGCATGACTTACTGAGGCGGCATACTGACGGGTATGTGGGATATATGTGGCCGATCATTGGTTGCATGTTCATTTCGGAGTAATCATTGTAACCTGTGCACTTTGAAGTATAGTTTTCATTTCAAATCGTCATCGATACGTTACAGTATTTTAGATTATAAATAATGACAAACACGTTTAGCTTATTACAGTTATATCAAAGATCTACATACTGTAATGTTTGTTGACTCACTATACAGCTCACTCGACGTTGTTAACATTTGACTCGCAATGCAGCAACTGTCGTATTGCAACCAGTGTTTGTCTCATTCCTTACTTTCAATACTTGTATAGAAATCTGATTGTCATTAACAATAATATATCTCTAGGTTTCATCCATCCAATATTGAGGAGAGCGATGGCATAGAGGTAAGGCGAGCGCTTCGGGATCTAGATACCAGGTCCAACCCCGTCTGTACCACTGGAACGAATACTCAAACTTTGTTTTAGTTTAGGTTTTATATCACATGTAGTATTGAGTCTCTTCTGGCATCTCTTCACATCAGCCATGTTAATTTAATTGATCGTCAGTTTTCTACGGTTTCAAAATACACTCAACCGCTTTAAAAACGCACCACTATTGAGATTAATCAAATTTTGTCGAAATATATTTTTTGCTAAAATTGATAGTTTACAGGGTTTGTTCAGTTCATAAGCTTGACCTAATTATAGAAAACGATTTATTTTTAATTCGGAATACCCCGCCCAGAGAACTTTTTTGATTTTGCATGTTTTGCACGTGCAGATCGATCGCGTCGACATGTGTGGTCAATATTACTTTTAAACTGTATGTTGTGTGTTTACAAATAAAAACAACATAAACAATATTTGCTAATGGTATTTTTATGATGCTGCGAATATCTCGAATATTTGTTCTCGATGATTGTGCCTTCGCTTCCAACTGAAAAGAGCCTCGGTAGCTTAGCATGGCGGTTCAGCTGTCACCATACAATACATGTGGGCTTAGAACATCGATTCCTAGCGAATGGCACAGTCAAATACCGACCTGGATGAAACCAGCTAAAGGTATTAAGTCCGAGCTAGGAGAAAACATGACACAGGTTGTGGCACTGTAATTGGTTCCGCATGATTGCGCACAGTGTCAAAAAACTGTAGGGTGTCAATCAACAAGCCAAAAGTACATTATTGCATTTTCATAATTATTTCTTTCATAATTGTCAATAAAAAGTAAAATTATTTTAGTAATTTTTTTAAAGAGTTTTCTCCCGTTTAGAGCTTAAAGTCCCAATTTTTTGTATTCAAGCTCCTTCATAGTGTTGATTTAAGGTGCCATAGAAGCACCTCGGGATATGTCCTGACAGTCTGATGCTCATAACCAAGACTTAGGTTCACATAATGCGCATATCTGAACCGTAGTCGGTCGTATGGTATAAGCCAGACAGCCATAGCCACATAACATTTATAATTCAAGCCAAGCTTTCCTTGAATGGTGGGAAACATCACGTCGAACATAAGTCTGTCCTATCACGTAATTAATGTTATGGTTTAGGAGGAGATACCACGTGCATGCATCAATGTATCGGACTCTTATACTTGCTTTTGAAATTGTGACTTTCACTTTCATGGGTCTCAGTGTTATCTTTATCATAATTCATTTCAGGCTCGTAATAATGGCATGAAAACACACACATCGTTGAATAAAGACTAAAGATTATTAATCTGAAAATAAATAACCATAAATTGACGTTTTCATCACTCAAACCGATATTTCATAGGTGGTGCGTTTTTAAAGCGGTTGAGTGTATGCAGCTGGAAAGTGTTCTTTCAACCGGCATAACTTTATTTTAGACGTTATTCATCCACAACAAAACGCAAATACAGTGTTAAATTAGCTTTTAAAATGTCCCATGCCGTTGCAAATGGCTTAACATGAAAAAATCGTTTGACAATTGGACTAGTTAATGACCATGTAATTGAAGAGAATGACATTAAGGCGATGCCAACGTTTTCAGTTGAGCAGGAGTTAAAACATATTTCAGGTTTCAGTTTAATGTTTGGTCTTCAATACAATAGCTTGCGTTTCAATTCAATTGCAAAATATTAACGAAGGAAATCAGGTAAGCAATGTCTATACTATACCATAATAACTAGTCAGGTGCGAAATATACAGCTGTGGTTCACAATTTCAGTTTGCCTAAATCAGCAAAGGACGTTCACACAAGTCTAAACGCCACTTAACTTGTGTGTAAACGTCACGTCCGAGCAAAGGGATTTGTTTACGGAAATGAAGTTTATCAGAAACAGAATTATGCCATAGCGTTACAAATATCGATGTTTTTATGCATTACACTATTTGCGCTGATATGCGTTTTTTTTACTTATTTTTTTTAACAAAATCGTCCAAATCCGTGCGATGTTAAGGAATGGAACCAGTCAACAAATCATTAAAGTTTTGGAATTTATGTGGTGCCCGTATGTTTGTATGGCTTTTGCATTGGATTTGCACGATGAACAAATGGTGACGATGCAAATTCGCTGTGATCGCCCTGGAAGCATCGGTTTGACTCATTGTCGACGAAGTCCGTGGGCTCTGAATCGCTAGAAGCTCGTTGTAATGAGCTGGATGACCCATATTGTACTGAAGTCGTAGTATTAATATGTAGAAAGATACCTAATTTCCTTCTAATTCAAACAATTTTTACTACAGTAGAAGCCCGCTAATAAAACCACTGTCCGTTCTTTTTAAAAGTGGTCTTATTAGCGGGGTGGTCTCATTAGCGGGAGAGACCACTCAGAGTTTTTATCAGTGGAATGTGTCTGACTTTAAATCATATTATAATAAAGTCTATATAAGTGTTTTGTGTTTAATACATGTAGTAAGTTTTAAAACTGTATGAAAAGCATGACGTGTTGTGAATAAATAATTTTATGTACATATATAAAGTATTTATACTGCCGTGTATAGAGTAAAATAGAAACTGATATATAATTGAGCAGTATATCGTTTCAATTGATTCAAATATTATACTATTGATATATAACGCTGTTACGTGTAATATAATAGAGGATATTTGTATTTTTCCGAGTACGATCGGCTGATAATTGCCCTAGGGAGCAGCTGACTTATATTACTCCACTCGTGAAAATATTACACCGGCTGCTCACTCGGTGAATTATCAAACGATCATACACGGTAAAATACGGTGATCTATCTATCAGGCTTCAAATAGCTTTAATGATGAAAATACTCCATATATACCTCAAATGTTTTCCGTGACATCGTTTTCCCGCCATGCACGCGTCGAGTTGCAATCAAGTAGTTCTTCTGCAATGGCTTCAATTTCGCCCATTTGTTTTACATTTACGTACATATAATGTTCTGCTATGTGAAAATGCTTAATTATTTTATTTTTATTTTTGGCGGCTGGGAAATTTGTTTAAAAAAGAAGTCCGTTAGCGTGAAATAATGAACTTTGAAATTATGGACTGTAAAATTATCGGGGAATAATTCACCGTTATTCCGCCGTAAATCACCGATAAGCCTGAAATAAATTGTCATGTCTTTGGCATTGCTAAAATGAAACGTTAATTTGTTGTGACGTGGTTTGATAAATGCAGTCGTAAGTGTTAGGTCATCTGACATTTTTTCTGCCTAATTGGCGGATGGTCTTCTGCTTCGAGGGAAGTAGCGAGGCGACATTTCTCCTGGTTTAGAGTATATACGATAAGACATCAATATTGTACTTCCGGTTCATTAATATAAGATTATATTCCTATAACGAACGTATTAAGTAAGAACTAATCAACTAAACCAGATGCCGAAGCTGTCAAAAAGGATATGTCATTGCTTAAAACCGTCAGATTTATAAACGAAATAACCAGGCATACCAAATAAATGTCTATCAACGTATGCATTATTAAGAAGATAAAATTGCCTTCTGTTTCTATGAATCGGATAACAACACGGTTGGTTGTCTCGACTCATGACTGTTGTCTATCTATGGAACTCCGTAGCTGTCTTAAGTTCGTTTAAATATATAGTAGAATTACATAATAGCCCTCAAAGTGATGTTTAAATAAATAATTCCGCGCTTCGAAATGTCAGCGAATAATGAATATAATTATTTGGCAAATTGTCAACTTCCGGTCATCGCATTTATACATTCACATTGAATCATATAATATTCCAATAATTCATACAGTGATTGTACAATCGCAAATTCTTTTGCTCGCCATGGGTTATACAAGTTGAATCGTATAGTATCCCAATTTGTCTAAAATGATTAGGTTCACACGATGGTGCTTTGTATGTGTAAAATAAATAGGATCCGTCATGAGTTGTACATTGTCTTTTGTGATCAACATTTCTTAAACGAGTCTAGAAAACACAAGTTATAGAGCGATCCTTCGGCAAAATAAACGTTTGTGGAATGGTAGTGAGTGTTTTAAATTCACCTGGCTTCGCCACATTATAATTTACCACTTCTTCGCAAACCTCTCCATGTTAACACAGTATCAATAATTTATATATATTGAATGCCGACATATCTATATTAACTAAATCGGTTATTCTCTACGACTATTATTTTATATGACGATATCAAAATCGTATATTGATGCGTACACCATTTACTTTATAAAAATGCATTGATGTATGCGATAGATTAGACAAAACAATAAAGAACCCTCGGTCAGGTGCAGTCCAGCTAGATTAAAAATACAGGGACACAGTGGAACAATCCACCCGTACGGTGCAAAAACAAGTATAACATTTCATCTGAATCTATGGCAGTGAATGAAACAAAAATGGATAATGCAAGATTATAAGGATCCACCATGAGCGTCTATGTAGGATAAGGATATCTCACCCGAGGGGTCGGATTTTAACCAGGGACGAGGCTTGCCGAGTTCCCTGGTTAAAATTCCGACCCCGAGGGTGAGATTTCCTTATCCTACATAGACTGTCTCATGGTGGATCATTTTTCTTCGACGCAATTCGTGAAAATATGAGTTTTTATCATTATTTAGCGTTCGTGGCGTCAACGTGACGTCATCATAACGTGGAATTTGCCGTACGTTCGCATTCAAAACAATGGATAACATTACGTCGTAAATAAAGCATATGCCTACACTGTTACGCTCTGCCTAAGAAAATGCCCCTTAAATAGTATAGAACCTATATTTGTTCTTCTTGTTAGCTAAATACCAAGTTTATTTACTATGCAGACGTAGTAGAAGTAAAAGTAGACTCATAAAAGTTGGAATAAATTCACGTGCGGTTGCTCATGTAAGAAAGATGTTGCTAATGGAAGATAAGATTTTCTTCCATTAGCAACGCGCTTATCTTACATTAGCAACGCCGAAGAATAAAATTTCTCTATGGGAAACGAAAATTTCTCACAGAACATGCAAAGAAACTTCTGGCATCTTCACAAATTCAGTGTCACTTTGATTATGCTTGTTCCTTCTGGTAGCATACTTTGATCAAACAACTTAAATCTAAACTTCAATTCACTCAAAATAAACTTACAAGATTCATCCTGAACCTTTATCTTCCATCTGGTACCAGTGTCATAAGATATTAACGTTGATGTGCACTTGGAGCACATGCTATGAAAGTTTTAACAATTTATTTACTGATTTACTAGAACGAGCCTTCAATGTCCACAAAATTAGATGATTCAAGTGGGTATATATAGTCACTCATAATTAAATGATATACTGTGGACTTAGAATTTTGTGCATAATAAGCTTTAAAGGGAGGTAATTATTAATGTTGACTACACTTCACGCATTTCCTCTTTTTGTGCTGATTTAAACGATTGGTTCCAATTAGGTTTGGCATTGCGAATTAAACTGAACATTACAATGTAATCGCTTGTTACTACGGTAATGTCGATAGTGTCGTTGTAAAGACGCCCAATACTCACCGGGCAATTGAGTTACGTATTTAGATTTGTAAGAAACTATTTAGCGATTCTGCGAATCGAGCTGAAACACGTTTATTCAATGCAATTTGCTGAGCGCTGGGCAAAGTTTAAGGTAACTTTGAAAGAAACCTCGGAAATCATGAAATAGTTTTGCATACGTGTGAAGTAGGTTCCCTGTACTAAACACTTCTGGTCATAATTTTCCAATTTCCATCGAGAAATATTCGAAAATGACTGTCCGGTTATATCTAATGAATGTAAATTATATACATATTAACGATACCGAAACTAACTTTCCGAGCCTTCAATATCCACAAAAATAGATGATTCAAGTGGGTATATATAGTCACTCATAATTAAATGATATACTGTGGAATTTGAATTTTGTGCATAATTAGCTTTAAAGGGAGGTAATTATTATTGTTAACTACACTTCACGCATTTCCTCTTTTTGTTCTGATTGAAACGATTGGTTCCAATTAGGTTTGGCATTGCGATTTAAACAAAACATTTGAAACGTAATCGCTTGTAACTACGGTAATGCTATAGATAGTGTCGTTGTAAAGACGCCCAATACTCTCCGGGCAATTGAGTAACGTATTTAGATTTGTATGAGCTCTATTTAGCAATTCTGCGAATCGAGCTGAAACATGTTTATTCAATGCAATTTAATTTTCTGAGCGCTGGGTAATGTTTAAGGTAACTTTGAAAGAAACCTCGGAAATCATGAAATAGTTTTGCATACGTGTGAAGTAGGTTCCCTGTACTAAACAGTTCTAGTCATAATTTTCAAATTTCCATCGAGAAATATTCGAAAATGACTGTCCGGTAATATCTACTGAATGCAAATTATTTACATATTCACGATACAGAAACTAACTTTCCCTTCAATTTACGACCTCCCGAAGTCAATGGACTATTTAAACAAGATATTTTTTTTTTTTTTTTTTTTTTTTTTTTGAGGTGGAGTATTAGTTTATTGTCCTCGTCAATAGGTGTGTCTGGGTCGAGGACATCCCAGTACACACCTTACAAGTTCTGAGTTAGTAAATACCTGGATTAGTACACAATTATGATACTATATAATGTATAGTTGTTTACACATAATTGCACTGTCAAATTTACAGAATGTCAGAAATATTAAACAATTTTACACATTGTAAACATGTTGCAATATAAAATACATGTATAGTAATAAATGGTGCATACGATACATATAAACCAACACTCTCTCCTCAGTTTTTAGGGAAAATTGGTAAGAACTCAACTTTGACAATGGGACATTCTTATATTTTTCTTATAATATTCTGGTTCCGGTTTGGGGTATGTTATTTGTTTATTTGTATAGGTGTTATCTGGAGATTCATATGAAAAGTCCGGTTATGTCATTTCAAGTATCATTAAAATTGTTGATGGTGTGATTCTTAATAGCTATTTCTTTTAATATGTTGTATTGGTACTTGATATAGTGTTTAGCGTAATTAATAGTGGGAACTGTATCTTTTAATCTACAGTTATAGATGAATCTTTTGGTGTAGAAGAATAAGAGGTTTAAGGCTGTTTTGTTTTTGTCTCGTATTCCTAGGATAAAATTTTCTCTATTTAAATAGTTTGTAACAGTTGTATTATGCAAACACATATTTTTTAAAAATTGTGTGGTTACTGGGCAGTGCCAAAATAAGTGTTCAATTGTTTCTGATGATGTTTTACAAAAAGAACAGTGTTCGTTTTGCCTAATGTTTATCTTGAATAAGAATGAATTAGTTCCAAGGATTCTATGTATTATTCTATATTGGAACCACTGAATGTTAGAATCACTTGTAATTTCAAACGGTATAGCAAAAATTGCGAACCAATCTTTATCATCAAAAATTCATATTTAGTTTTTCCATCCATTTTGATTTGCTCGATGGCATTACTTGAGTTTGTGTCATTATATCGTACATAGGTTGTGTACCTTTTTTAAATTTTAGAATGTCTTTGAAACACGGCGGAATGAATGGTTTAATAAGCATTGTATTGTATTTATTTTTGTATTCTGATAGGCATTTATTTACAGATAGTTTTACTCCATAGTATTGAACAAAGTTAGTTTGGAGACTGAATTTCAGGTTGAATTCCTCTAGACTTAGTACGTTACCGTCCTCATTCATAAGGTCTCCTATTGTTTGCACTCCAGCCTCATACCAGGTTTTATAAAATATAGTATTGCTCCCTACCAAGATTTTAGGGTTATAAAATAAAGGATAAGCTAATAAATCTATTTCCTTAAGTGGCTGATGTTCATTATATTTAACTAACGCTTTAAACACATCTTTCCAAAATGTGTTTTTTAATGTATTTACTATTAGTATAGGGTAACGAGTGCTACAGTTTATTAATTTGTCAATGCTAAATAGCGTACTTGCTATATTTATCCATTTACTATTGGTTTGTATAATTCTCCTTATCCAAGAGATTTTCAAAGAACATATAAATGCGAATATATCCACCATTCCCAATCCTCCTCGTGAATAGTGTTGTTTCAAAACTTCTTTCTTTATTCTAGCTTTACCCTGCCAAACGAATTCAGAAAATGTATCGTTTAGAGTTTTAATAGTTTCAAAAGGAGGATTAGGAAGGGATGTAAATAGGTGGTTGAAAAGAGATAGTATTAAAGTCTTAATTATTAAGATTCTCCCGATGGGAGTTAGGTTTCGTCGCTTCCAATTTGCTAATATTTTATTCATCTTAAGTATTTTATTTGTATAATTAAGTTCTATCATCTTTTCAAGATCTACATGGAATTTTATTCCTAACATCTCGAAACTACTTTGATTCCAAGACAGTTTCCATTTTGTTTTGATGGTGTAAGAGCTATATTTATGTTTACCTATCCAGACTATTTTGGTTTTATCAAAATTTACTTTGAGTCCAGAGAGATATGTAAAATCTGATAATATATTCAAGGTTTCGTTGAGAGATTCAGAAGAGCCATCAAGGATAATTGTTGTGTCGTCTGCAAATTGTGACAGTTTGTGTTCTACGTTATTCACTTTCATACCTTTGATATTATTATTTGATCTAATTTTCAAGGACAGAATTTCAGCACACAATATGAAGATGTAACAGCTTAACGGGTCACCTTGACGGCAACCACGTTGTATTTTAAAGAAGTCGGATAAAAATCCACACTGTGTAATAGCTGAAACACTATCTTTATATAATACATTGAACCACCTTTTTATATCATTTCCAAAGTTAAACAAAGTTAGACTTTTCTGTACAAATTCCCACGATAGAGAATCAAATGCTTTTTCAAAATCAATTTGTAATAATAATCCAGGTATATCATTTATTTCAGTATGTTTCATTAAGTCGTATATAAGTCTCGTGTTTTCCCCAATAAATCTATTTTTTATAAAACCTGTTTGGTCAGTATTTATTAATTTTTCAAGATATTTTTTTAATCTTTTCGCAATGCACCCAGAACCTATTTTATAAACACTATTTAAAAGTGTAATTGGACGCCAATTACTGAGAAATTGTCTTGGTTTTTCACCTTTTGGGATACATGTTATTATTCCTTGAGTTTGTGTGATCGTTAATGAATTTGATAAGAAAGCATCATTTAGCGCCTTGCAGACAAAAATACCAATTCTTTTCCAGAAAACCTTGTAAAAATCAGAGCTGAATCCTGACGTTCCAGGACTTTTATTATTAGCCATAGTTTTCAAGACTTCTGAACATTCGTTTAATGTAATTAAACCTTCTATTGAGTTTGATTCTTCATTTGTCAATTTAGGTATGTCTATATCGTGTATAAAATTGTTAAAAATATCTGAGTCTATCTCGTTTTGTTTTTTAGAATATAGTTCTCTATAAAAATACGATGCTTCGTTCAGTATATCCTTTTGATCGGTTAACTCGGTTCCGTCAGCTTTAACAAGTCTGTTGATAGTTTTTGTTGTATAGTTATATTTTTCTAAATTGCAGAATAATTTGCTTGGTTTTTCTCCATTTATAACCCAGTCAACTTTCGATCTCACCATATAACCTTTTAATTTACTTTCCTGGATATTCTTCAGTTCGGTTTTTAATTGGTTTAACGTGTCTATATTTTTTTCTAAGAGAGGGTTTTCTAGATTCTCGATTTTCTTTTTTATATTAATTTCATTTTGATTTGTATTTTTCTTTTTATACGAGCTATAAGAGATGGACTTTCCGCGTATTTCCATAAGTAAAGTTTCTAAAAATAGTTGGTCATTTATTGTAAATTGTATGTCCAAGGGAGGATTTTCAAGAATTGTATCGATATTGTAGACAGGCAGAGCATATTGTCTGATAGTTTCATTGATTGTTTCATTGATTACATTCAAGTAGTCTATATCGTTTAGCAGTGAGTTGTTATGTTTCCATAGACCGCATTTATGTTTAAACTTTGAAAAGTTGAGTTTCAAGATTATAATTGAATGATCAGATCGAAAACTTGGTTTAATTAGTATATCAGAAACATTCGTTAATAAAAGCGGGGATATTAAAAAGAAATCGAGTCTGGCCTGTTGTAATGGATAAGTCCTTCGCCATGTGTATCGTTTTGTATCGGGATAATTATATCTAAAAGGATCTGTAAGTTCCCTATTCTGGATTTCATTTAATAGTGCTAGACGCGAGAGTTTGTTATTTATATGTTTATAATTACAGTAGTCCAACTTAGGGTCTAAAACTAAATTAAAATCACCGCATAACATGTAGGTTTCATTTTCCATACTATCAATTACTTCAAAAATATTTTCATAAAAAGATGGTTTGTCAGTATTAGGCCCATATATTGACGCTAAAGTCAATCTAGTTTCCCCCAAATTAATATCGAGTATAACATAATTTCCATCTTTGTCACACTTTATGTTATGAATTTTATATTCTAATTGTTTCGAAAAAAGTATAGCGACGCCTCTAGAGTTCGAGGAGCAGCTGCTTAAAATACACTCCGATCCCCATTCAGTATAAATGTCTTTCAGTTGATCCTCATTAAAATGAGTGTCTTGCAAACACAAAATGTCACAATTTGCTTCTTTTAAGTACTGAAAAACCTGGAGTCTCTTTAAAGTACCTTGAAGGCCTCTACAATTTAAAGACAAAATAGAAATATCACCCATATTTGGATTTGTATAGAATAATTTGTGAGATGACCCCTACCAGAACCAGAAAGGCAAGAATAGATACAAAAACAAACATTGTCACAAAGATTGAGTATATAACAAATAACAAAAATATGTTGAAAGAAAAGATTGAATAAAAGGGAAAATGGTTGTGGGAAAAATCATTTCAATAGGAATACATGTAGTTTAATTAATTTGCAATATTATAGTTGGTTAATCGATTCTATATTGAAACCTTATTGCCTTCTTGATTATATAGAACAAATAACAAAACCTGTAGAAAAGGAAAGTATTGCATATGAGGTAAAATAGATGTAGATAATACATTTCTAAAAAGATTAATTTGTAATATCATAACTGGTTAATCGATTCAATATTGAGTTCTTATGTCAATTTATAAAAGATTGCTAGTACTTCCTTATATGATCTAAAATATACTTTATGATAAAGACACGTCAGGAAATACCGTTATGGTGGTATATCTTTAATATATTATCTTTCTCACCAGTCATGTGTAACCATAATTCAGCCATACACCCTTTAAACAATGTCATGTTAAAACACTTACAAGGAACATAAAGCATTCTCTCATATATGAACAAACGCAGTACACTCAAACTATACACATGCAAACTAGTAAAGTAAAAAGCATGTAATTATTTTACAAATAGAAAATTACAGAGCAAGTAGATACAATTGCAAATAGAGTAATACAGAGAATACATTTTACAAGGCAGTTCTGTTTTTGCAAAGTCAGTTTTTTAACCATCTATTTAAAATAACTAATTTAATGTTACGTATTGATGTACTTAAGATATATATCTATTAACACTAAACATATTTGGAGCATGTCATGTTAAAACACTTACAAGGAACATAAAGCATTCTCTCATATATGAACAAACGCAGTACACTCATACTATACACATGCAAACTAGTAAAGTAAAAAGCATGTAATTATTTTACAAATAGAAAATTACAGAGCAATTAGATACAATTGCAAATAGAGTAATACAGAGAATACATTTTACAAGACAGTTCTGTTTTTGCAAAGTCAGTTTTTAACCATCTATTTAAAATAACTACTTTAATGTGACTTATTGATGTACTTAAGATATATATCTATTAACACTAAACATATTTGGAGCACAAAATTAATAATAAACGATAATAAGCGATTAGACAAATCATACTCTTAACACAAACTATCATCAATAATTGCATCAATACATGAAGATATACCCGAGTTCTTTCACTTTACCCAAAGAAAGATCAGTCTGGACCTTTCAATTAATATATTTAAGTATGACTCATTGAAGTGATAAACATTTAAAATGAATTAACACTAAGCATATAATTACACTCGCATAATTGTACTATTGTTATGACAAATTAATCCGGGAATATATTTAGGAATGACTCACCCATGTGCTAAACATTTAAACCAATAAACAGTAAGTATGCAATTAAGCATACAGTGTATTATTGCTATGACAAATTAATCGAGGAATATATATAGGTATAACTCATTGACATGCCAAACATTTAAATCAATAAACAGTAAACATTGGATTAAGCACACACAACTGTATTATTGCTATGGCAAATGAATCAATGAATATATTAAAGTATGACTCGTTGGTATACAAACATTTAAATCAGTAAACAGTAAACATGTGATTAAGCACAACTGTAGTATTGCTATGACAAATTAATCAATGAATACATTTAAGCATGACTCATTGATATGCAAAACATTTAAATCAATAAACATTTAAATCAATAAACATTTCATTCATTAAACATTAAGCATGTAATTAAGCATACATTGTATTAATGCTATGACAAATTAATCGGGAAATATATTTAGGTATGACAATGAATATATTTAAGTATGACTCGTTGATATGGTAAACATTTAAATCAATAAACAGTAAGCATCGATTAAACACACATAACGCACGCTTAAATCAAGCGACATTTCATATACATGTACATGAATCTAACATTGCAATACCCGACACATGCACATGATCACATGCTTACCGTCTATCGCTTCAAACTGGCTTATACTATATAAACCCATTTGAAACAACAAACAGTAAGCATGCAATTAAGCATACATTTTATTATTGCTGTGACAAAAATAATCGGGAAATATAGGCATGCGATTATACATACATAAACCACGTTTAAATCATGCGACATTCCATATACATGACATCAAATATTGTCAACAAGTGAAACAAAACGTATATATAAACCAAAGCAAACAAATGACATTAAATACTGAAATGAGTATGAGAATACATGTCTATAAACCCAATCAAATGATTGAATGGCCTTTCATTAAATATTATTATACCCATGCACTTAAATGAGCAATTTTATACACCACTTGTTTCAAAACAATTGTATTATCATCAATAAACAATAGTATCATCAATAAACAAAACGCATGTATTTAGTGTGATGTGTAATGTGCTAATTTATCACATAAATAAACGATTTATAATTTATTAAATGTTATAATGGTCAAGCAAGTTTATCATCTCAACACGGATCTGTACACTTGTCTTCAAGTTAGTAGTTCGTATAAACGGGAATCACGTGGAAAGCTTACTCAATAAAACACGGTCAGTCGTGTCGGTGGTATAGTTACCTACAAAGATAACGCACGTAACAATTAAGTCTGTCTTACTATGGCTGGCCATGGGAGATCAAGCCACTGATCGTACTCCTTGTACTTCACTTCATGTATATCATCATTTGTATCTTTATAAAATATCTTTCCATTCTTTGACCAGGCTTCGCTGACATTATCTTTCAATTTCTTTTTGACACACATAAGCACAAGCTGGTTGAGTGATGTCAAGTCTTCATTTATGAAGATACCGGTATTCTTCATGGCTCTTCTTCTTCTCATTATCTCTTCTTTGACATTTCTTGAAATCAGCTTAATGATTATTTCTCTGTTTGTCTTCTTTTTATTTGGTATCCTATGTGCAATGTCGATATCATTCATCGACAGATCAAACACATCATGTTTCTTTAACAGTTCTATTACTTTTATAGCTGACTCTCTAGCTGTTTCTCTAGGATTGACATCTCCCAAGTTCTTGCCACTGATTCGAATATTATTTCGTCTGCTGTATTGTTCAGTTTTATTTTCGAACTCTTTTCTGTCGTTGTCATTGTTTTCTATCATATTCCTTAGCTTATTGTTTGTTGCGGTTCGTGTGTCAATCTCTTTCTGAAGCTTTCCAATTTCTTCCTTCATGGTCTTATTCTCTTCCTCCTTGTCAAATAGCTTACACTCTAGGATCTCAATGTTCATTATTACAGACTTCAGCAGATCTTCTTTCATATCAAGCAACAGGTCTTGCATGGTTGTTTTCAGTGATCCGTCTCCTTTCATCATCACATTCTTGAGCGTCTCATTTATTTTTGAAACTGAACCTTCAACATGATCTAATTTCGCAGTCATCCTTTTCATTTCTGCTAGAAAATCTTTCATTTGATTATCAGATTTACTTTGTTTGTCTCTCTGAACTTCTGATACATCATCTGTATTAGTAGCTTTTCGACTTCTCGTCTGTTTCTTCTTGCTTTCTTCTTCTCCTATCTCTTCTGATTTTTTCATTTTGACCACGTTATCTTTTTCGTGTAGTATAGTTTGAAAAATAATTTGGCGTGGTTTTGTGTATAATTTTACTGTCAATTTATCTTTTTACATTCAATTTGTTGAAAAGTGCAATTTTATTTCATGGTTGTTACCTCATTAATATATGTTATCGCTAACAAATTATTCCATTTTATTATATATAAAGCACTTATTTCATCCTTTTCCCACGGAGCGATATTTTTACATGTTTACTTTTAACCGGAAGTCGTCCTCCTTCGCTATGAAAGTTACAATTATTTATTTACTGATTTACTAGAACGAGCCTTCAATATCCACAAAAAAAGATGATTCAAGTGGGTATATATAGTCACTCATAATTAAATGATATACTGTGGACTTTGAATTTTGTGCATAATAAGCTTTAAAGGGAGGTAATTATTAATGTTAACTACACTACCCAAAAGTTCTAACCCGCCACCTTACATTTTTCGTCATAACATTTTTATTAAAGTATGTACTCTCGTGAAATTTTACAGACCAATACTTGAATACAAGATGCAGGTAATCATAAATTTATTTTGGACAACAAACGCTTATGTTTGCTGTCACAGGCGTGTTATGTAATGAGGTATTTTTTACCAATTCACAAAAATACCCAAACTGTTTGTGAAATCGTGCAGATATCAACGCATGGAAAGCACGACGTCATAAACATTTTGGCCTAGCTGATCCCTGTCCTCGACGAAAAACACGTTAGATACCGTGATTGACTTCAGACGAACTCGGTTGAAGAGTAACAAACTTTGCACAAAATAAGAAAAAGGCTTTGTCAAAAAGATTGATTTTGCAAAATCACTCTTGTATCACAAACCGAAGTTTGCTGTTTATAGAAAACGAAGATAACCACCAAAACTACAAAAACAAACAAAAATATAAAAAATAAGTTTGTGAAATTAAAAAAAATAAGGGCCGCAACTCTACTCGAGCTAATAACCTTCCGACAGGTCTGTCGCTTTCTGTGTGTGCCAAACTCAGCATGTAATGTGTTTTTCGCGTAGGAAACTCATGATTTTTATCAAAACCGTTCATAACACGCGATTTTCGTTGAGCATTTCTTACACGTGTAAACATGCAATATTACGTAACAGGTCTAACACGGTGAATTCAACCGCAAATTGGCCAAAAATCAACACATAATTAGCTTTAACACATCTTTATACGTCTGTATGTAAATTTTCATGCTAATAAATCTATTATTAAAAAAAGTATTTAAAAAAAACATTGACACTGATTTTTCGAAATCCCTTGAGTTTTCCCCTCGAATAAATTTCAGAATAAAACGTGTTTTTCAAGATCAGCAGCCATCAACAATGCAGAATTCGTTCATGCGCACGTAAATTTTGGTGCACATGCAACGCACGTGCAAAAATGCGTTATTACGCAATACGCCGAATGCACTGAGTTTAGCCACAATATTGCCAAAACAAATTAATGATCCTCTGCTTCTACTAAACAGGTATCGGTATGTGAAATTTCACATGAATATATCAATTTTTGACACTATAGGAATGAAATATATAAGTGGCGGGTTAGCACTTGTGGGTAGTGTACACTACACGCATTCCCTCTTTTTGTGCTGATTTAAATCATTGGTTCCAATTGGGTTTGGCATTGCAAATTAAACTAAACATTTGAAACGTAATCGCTTGTTACTACGGTAATGCTATAGATAGTGTCGTTGTAAAGACGCCCAATACTCTCCGGGCAATTGAGTTACGTATTTAGATTTGTAAGAGCTCTATTTAGCGATTCTCCAAATCGAGCTGAAACTCGTTTATTCAATGCAATTTTCTGAGCGCTGGGTAATGTATAACGTAACGTTGAAAGAGACCTCGGAAATCATGAAATAGTTTTGCATACGTGTGAAGTAGGTTCCCTATACTAAACAGTTCTTGCCATAATTTTCAAATATCAATTGAGAAATATTCGAAAATGACTGTCCGGTAATATCTACTGAATGTAAAATTAATTATATGCGTAGTGACGAGACAGAAACTAACTTTCCCTTGAAAGGTCGTAAACCTCCCGAACTCAAGGGACTTTTTATACAAGATATTAACGTTGATGTGCACTTGGAGCACGCGCTTTGAAAGTAACTATTTATTTACTGATTTGCTTGAACGAGCCTTCAATATTCACAAAAGTGGATGATTCATGTAGGTATATATAGTCACTCATAATTAAATGATATACTGTGGACTTTGAATATCCTCTATTGATTTAATTTAGACATGCTACCCGATATTGAGGATGTCGTATTACCTAAAAATAGCTCAGACAAAAAAAGTAAATTAAAACGGTAGGCTGTTGCGTGACTTATGTAAATCTTCAGGTCTAAGAATACTGAATGCTAGAAAAGATTATGATAAGGATGGTAATTTACATGTGTGACTGCTCAAGAAGTAGTGTTAAAGATTTAGTACACTCAACCGCTTTAAAAACGCACCACATATACTTAACAACTTTTCTAAGTCCTCATTTTCATTTATCCATAACTTTTTTATTATATACAATGAAGTGAAAAAATTTCTCACGTGACGCTTGTACACCAAAGTTATCCTAATGTGCGTATCGAACTGGTCGTATGTCACGTGGTTTGTTAGTCACAAGATTGACGTGCGTTTCGTGAATTTCTGACGCCACGCGTTTACATATACCTTAAGGGTGTTCCGAATGCCACCATTATATGACCAATGACTCACAACGTGTGAAAAACAGTTTATAAAATAATTTAGAGATCACAGTTATGCGTCGAATGATGTCAGAAAAATATGAAGTGACGTCAGTACTGTACAGAGTAGCATTTAGTGTCGAAAACCATGACGTATTACGTTAACATCCACGTCTGATATCTTTTCAACGTATACGTGTCTATTTGAGTGTTTAATTCAAGGTAAACGTATTTTTTTCTTGTTGTGTTATACTGATTGCAAAAGCATTTAGCCTTTATTGTGACGTCATGATGTAAATTCGATCTACGCCGTAGACACATGTCAATTTTGAGTTTAGACGCTCAAATCCAATGAGTATCTTCATTCAGCAATGCCTTCAACTCGTGTATTTGATTGTCAGTAGAAAACATATGACTAAATAGTGGTCATCCAAGATATCAAAATATGTATTTGCGACTTTTACTTTCTTGCGGTCTTATGTTATGCGTTTATCCATTCAATGAATTTCAATCAAAATTGACTTTTTGTTTTACAATTCTACAAACCTATAGCACAAGAAAGTTATAGCCAAATTTCATTGGGCTACATACTAGTCTGACAAAATTATCTTCAAATATATAAGTGTGGACTTAGAAAAGTTGCTAAGTATATGAAATATCGGTTTATGTGATGAAAACATCAATCTTTGGTTATTTATTTTCGGATTAATAATCTTCAGTATATACACCACGAGTTGTGTGATTTTCATGCCAATATTACGAGTCTAAAATAAATTATGATACAGATAACACAGTGACCCATGAAAGTGAAAGTCACACTTTCAAAAGCAATTATAAGAGCCCGCTTCATTGATGCATGTATTCTCCTCCTAAAGAATAACATTAATTACGTTAATAGAATAGAATTATGTTTGACGAGATGTTTCTGACCATCCAAGCAAAGCTTAACTAATTTAAAATGTCATGTGGCTTTGGCTGTCTGGCTAATACCATACGACCAAGTGCGGTCCAGATATGTGCATTATATGAACCTATAATGGATTCAAGCCTTGAAGTATTGGTTACGAGCATCAGACTTTCAGGATATTTCCAGTGGTGCTTATATGGCACCTCAAATCAACACTATGAAGGAGATTGAAGACAAAAAGTTGGGGCATCCAGCTCTAAACGGGAGAAAACTCGTTAAAAAGTGTACTAAAATGATTTTCCTTTTTATTGACAATTATGACCTGTGTCACGTTTCCTCATAGCTCGGACTCAATACCTTTAGCTTGTTTCGTCCAGGTCGGTCCGTGACTGTGTCATTCCCTATGAATCGATGTTCTAAGCCCACAACCGTTGTGTGGATGCAGCTGAACCACCATGCTAAGGCACCGATGCTCATATCAGTTGGAAGCGAAGGCACAATCAACCGACCAAATATTCGAGATATTCGCAGCATAAAAATACCATTGGCAAATACTGTTTATGTTGTTTTTTTGGCGGGGTATTCCGAATGAAAACAAAATCGTTTTCTTTAATAAGGTCAAGCTTATGAACTGAACAAACCATGTAAACTATTAATTTTACCAAAAAATGGTTTTTGACAAATTTTGATTATTTTCAATAGTGGTGCGTTTTTAAAGCGGTTGAGTGTACTACATGTACTTACATAAAAAATTATGAAATCAAAGAATTCATTTTTTCTCATTTTTGACATTTTTCTTAATCTTATTGCGTAATCACCGTACGATGTCATTAAGCCCGGTTTTCCTGGAGAACGGATCGTATATATTACATGATATGTGCAAATTTCGATCAAATCGGATTGACATTGTAGAAATGATGTACATTTATGTAACCCCTCCAAAGCTCTAATATGACGCATGTTGTCGATAGTTCAGTGGGTAATATACCTACATGTATAATGCCATATAATATTAAACAATCTAATGATAGTATCATTACTTGTTTTCGCTAGAGGAAGGTTGTATCTTTCAGAAAATATGCACTTTCATGTACATTTAGTCAATATTTAACAAGTTACAGGGGCATTATCGGAACTTTGAAAATGCTCCCTCGTAACGTGGTTTAACTCTGCGTTCGACATGCAGTCTTAAGTGCTAAGTCATGTGATAATGTCCCTGCCTAATTGGCCAGTGGCATCCGACTTCGAGGGAAGTAGCCTCGTGGCAATTTTACCATTTCCCCTGGTCAAGAGTACGAGTATATACTCGGATACATTAATGATGTATTTCCGGTTCATTAATATAAGATTATATTACGAACGTAAGAACTAATCAACTAAACCAGATGCCAAAACTGTCAAAATAAGGATATGCCAATGCTCGAAACCGTCGGAGTTTTAAACAAAACAAACAGGCATACAAACAAATGTCTTTCAACGTATGCATTATTGAAAAGATGAAATTGCCTTCTGTGTCTGTAAATCGAATAATCGACACGTTCACTGCCCTTGTCTCTTATGATTATTGCTTATCTATTGAATGATCTAATCACATTGATACATGCGATATATTAGAGGAAACAATAACGACTAATAGATCAGGTAGACAAACCTCAATAGAACAAGATGTGCAGCACGAGCAGCACGAGCAGTACAGAAGATCACAGGGCTATGTTAGAATTTCATTTTATTTCAGAATTAAGACATTGTAAATACGATTGAACTATTTCGGGAAGGTTGCTGTGTTAATTATATACTAAACGGATTTAAAAACGCGACACTGGGGTATGTTATATTATTGCAGACGGTTTAAGTTAATGCCTATATTTGAATAATGCAAGTTTAGGGTCAATTTATTGCCGTCATTTTGGTACCAAAATAATAAAAATCAGATGATTATTAATAAATATATTGCACTATCAATAAGTCGATCCAGAAAACAAAAGTCGCATTTTGACCATTTGGAAATAGGTATAGCGCCGATCGATGTATTAAAATTTGCGCGGGCTTATGTTTGACGGAAGCACCATGGTTAAATTTAGTACGATATTTTTGAAGCGGTTATTATGTCAGTAGGAAACATCTAAAACCTACGAGGCCGAATTGTTCCATTTTAAATTTTATGGAAATCTGAAGCCACGAATTCGGCTAGGTCATCTTAACACAGTACAGGACCTCCAAGTAGCAATACAGACAGAATGGCGACAGATCCCTTAGGCATTTATTCCAACATTGTGTAGTTCTTTGAAACAGCGATGTGTTGCTGTTAGAACGCTGGTGGAGGACACTGCCTATTATAACACTTGGATGAACTGTATTAAATACTCATCATGTTGTGACATGTTAGTGTTACACATGTGTTAATTAGCGATAATTTCAGTGAAATCAAATGTATCCATTTTATGGAATTCAATCAATGAAATCACACCATGTGTGCTAAAGTATCCCTAATGACCAATTGCAACATTACGTGCTTTCTATTTCTGGGAATATGGTTTGCGTCCTGCTACCATATAGACACATCTTAAATAATTGGATATATTTCATTTATTCCATTTAATTTAGAATGCTTATATAACGTTAAGACTGTCCTTACGTAGCCTAAACATTCGACTTCGTTATTCAGCAGTGCACTCGATACGCCGATAAAGATGTTACTTTCGTTTTCTGGACCAATGTCTTATTCACGCTATAATTTATTTAATACCTGTTGGATTTTAAAACATTTGGTATCAAAATGACGACATTACATTTACCTTTACGGAAATACCAAGATATTTGATATAGGAACTCGCTTCCCTAAAATATATCAACATACCCAAGTGTCGCGTTTTTAAATCCGTTAACCATATTGTTAAGTCGTATTACATAACATAATACCGAATGCTGAATCAAGTTAATTGTTTTCCCTTAGAACGGGGCATGTTACTGGCGATAGGAATCGTAGGCGGTACTATTGTACTAATGTAAAATCATTAATTTTCGTGGGGGTTAAATTTCGTGGATTTCGTGGTTCGCCTCAACCACGAACTTTAAACCCAACGAACATTGATTTTGACCTGAAATGCAAAATCCACGAATTCAAGTCCCAACGAAATTGTCTTTTTTACCAAAACCACGAAATTTCGTCCCAACGAAATTAAATGATTTTACAGTAATTCAAACTCAGATTTGCTTTCACTGGTATTATAGGTTTCAAATGCGATATGTAAAGAATTTGCAATGATAATACATGAGTTCTTATATAATGTATTTGAAGCAATGAATAAATTGACCTCAATAGTAGGGTGTGGTAGATGGAATCATTATAAGTAGTGATTTCATTAATTGTTTATAGCTAATGAATGAGTGGTGTTAATTTTCCTAATTTATATGTTGATAACCCATTTATTGGAAATAAAATGATTGTGTCTGTGTCAATCATTGTGACTGTGTCAATCATTGTGACTGTGTCAATCATTGTGTCTGTGTCAATCATTGTGTCTGTGCCAATCATTGTGACTGTGTCAATCATTGTGACTGTGTCAATCATTGTGACTGTGTCAATCATTGTGACTGCGTCAATCATTGTGTCTGTGCCAATCATTGTGACTGTGTCAATCATTGTGACTGTGTCAATCATTATGTCTGCGTCAATCATTGTGCCTGCGTCAATCATTGTGTCTGTGTCAATCATTGTGACTGCGTCAATCATTGTGTCTGTGTCAATCATTGTGTCTGTGCCAATCATTGTGACTGTGTCAATCATTGTGACTGCGTCAATCATTGTGACTGTGTCAATCATTGTGACTGCGTCAGTCATTGTGTCTGTGCCAATCATTGTGACTGTGTCAATCATTGTGTCTGTGCCAATCATTGTGTCTGTGTCAATCATTATGTCTGCGTCAATCATTGTGCCTGCGTCAATCATTGTGTCTGTGTCAATCATTGTGACTGCGTCAATCATTGTGACTGTGTCAATCATTGTGACTGTGTCAATCATTGTGACTGTGTCAATCATTGTGACTGCGTCAATCATTGTGTCTGTGCCAATCATTGTGACTGTGTCAATCATTGTGACTGTGTCAATCATTATGTCTGCGTCAATCATTGTGCCTGCGTCAATCATTGTGTCTGTGTCAATCATTGTGACTGCGTCAATCATTGTGTCTGTGTCAATCATTATGACTGTGTCAATCATTGTGTCTGTGTCAATCATTATGACTGTGTCAATCATTGTGTCTGTGTCAATCATTATGACTGTGTCAATCATTGTGACTGTGTCAATCATTGTGACTGCGTCAATCATTGTGTCTGTGCCAATCATTGTGACTGTGTCAATCATTGTGACTGTGTCAATCATTATGTCTGCGTCAATCATTGTGCCTGCGTCAATCATTGTGTCTGTGTCAATCATTGTGACTGCGTCAATCATTGTGTCTGTGTCAATCATTATGACTGTGTCAATCATTGTGTCTGTGTCAATCATTATGACTGTGTCAATCATTGTGTCTGTGTCAATCATTATGACTGTGTCAATCATTGTGTCTGTGTCAATCATTGTGACTGTGTCAATCATTGTGACTGCGTCAATCATTGTGTCTGTGTCAATCATTGTGTCTGTGTCAATCATTGTGACTGCGTCAATCATTGTGTCTGTGTCAATCATTATGACTGTGTCAATCATTGTGTCTGTGTTAATCATTATGACTGCGTCAATCATTGTGTCTGTGTCAATCATTATGACTGTGTCAACCATTGTGACTGTGTCAATCATTGTGACTGTGCAAATCATTGTGTCTGTGTCAATCATTGTGACTGTGCCAATCATTGTGTCTGTGTCAATCATTGTGACTGTGTCAACCATTGTGTCCGTGTCAATCAGTGTGTCTGTGTCAATCATTGTGACTGCGTCAATCAGTGTGTCTGTGTCAATCATTGTGACTGTGTCAATCAGTGTGTCTGTGTCAATCATTGTGTCTGTGTCAATCATTGTGACTGTGTCAATCATTGTGATTGTGTCAACCATTGTGTCTGTGTCAATCATTGTGTCTGTGTCAATCATTGTGACTGTGTCAATCATTGTCAGTGTGTCTGTGCCAATCATTGTGACTGCGTCAATCATTGTGTCTGTGTCAATCATTGTGTCTGTGTCAATCATTGTGTCTGTGTCAATCAGTGTGTCTGTGTCAATCATTGTGTCTGTGTCAATCATTGTGACTGTGTCAATCATTGTGTCCGTGTCAATCATTGTGTCTGTGTCAATCATTGTGTCTGTGTCAATCATTGTGTCTGTGCCAATCATTGTGACTGTGTCAATCATTGTGTCCGTGTCAATCATTGTGTCTGTGTCAATAATTGTGTCTGTGTCAATCATTGTGTCTGTGCCAATCAGTGTGTCTGTGTCAATCATTGTGTCTGTGTCAATCATTGTGACTGTGTCAATCATTGTGACTGTGTCAATCATTGTGACTGTGTCAATCATTGTGTCTGTGCCAATCATTGTGTCTGTGCCAATCATTGTGTCTGTGCCAATCAGTGTGTCTCTGTCAATCATTGTGTCTGTGCCAATCATTGTGTCTGTGCCAATCAGTGTGTCTCTGTCAATCATTGTGACTGTGTCAATCATTGTGACTGTGTCAATCTTTGTGACTGTGTCAATCATTGTGTCTGCATCAATCATTGTGACTGCGCTAATCATTGTGTCTGTGCCAATCAGTGTGTCTCTGTCAATCATTGTGACTGTGTCAATCATTGTGACTGTGTCAATCTTTGTGACTGTGTCAATCATTGTGTCTGTGTCAATCATTGTGAATGTGTCAATCAGTGTGTCTGTGTCAATCATTGTGACTGCGTCAATCATTGTGACTGTGTCAATCATTGTGTCTGTGTCAATCATTGTGACTGTGTCAATCATTGTGACTGTGTCAATCATTGTGACTGTGTCAATCATTGTGACTGTGTCAATCATTGTGACTGTGTCAATCACTGTGTCTGTGTCAATCAGTGTGTCTGTGCCAATCATTGTGACTGTGTCAATCATTGTGACTGTGTCAATAATTGTGTCTGTGTCAATCATTGTGAATGTGTCAATCAGTTTGTCTGTGTCAATCATTGTGACTGTGTCAATCATTGTGTCTGTGTCAATCAGTGTGTCTGTGTCAATCATTATGACAGTGTCAATCATTGTGTATGTGTCAATCATTGTGACTGTGTCAATCAGTGTGTCTGTGCCAATCATTGTGACTGTGTCAATCATTGTGACTGCGTCAATCGTTGTGTCTGCATCAATCATTGTGACTGCGCTAATCATTGTGTCTGCATCAATCATTGTGACTGCGTCAATCATTGTGTCTGCATCAATCATTGTGACTGCGTCAATCATTGTGCCTGCATCAATCATTGTGACTGTGTCAATCATTGTGTCTGCGTCAATCATTGTGACAGTGTCAATCAGTGTGTCTGTGCCAATCATTGTGACTGTGTCAATCATTGTGACTGCGTCAGTCATTGTGACTGCGTCAATCATTGTGACCGTGTCAATCATTGTGACTGTCAATCATTTTGACTGTGTCCATACATTGTGACTGTGTCCCTACATTGTGACTGTGTCCCTACATTGCGACTGTGTCAATCATTGTGTCTGCGTCCATACATTGTGACTGCGTCAATCATTGTGACTGTGTCCATACATTGTGACTGAGTCAATCATTGTGTCTGCGTCCATACATTGTGACTGCGTCAATCATTGTGACTGTGTCCATACATTGTGACTGAGTCAATCATTGTGTCTGCGTCCATACATTGTGACTGCGTCAATCATTGTGTCTGTGTCCCTACATTGTGACTGCGTCAATCATTGTGTCTGGGTCCATACATTGTGACTGCGTCAATCATTGTGACTGCGTCCATACATTGTGACTGCGTCAATCATTGTGACTGCGTCCATACATTGTGACTGCGTCAATCATTGTGTCTGGGTCCATACATTGTGACTGCGTCAATCATTGTGACTCTGTCCATACATTGTGACTGCGTCAATTATTGTGTCTGCGTCCATACATTGTGACTGCGTCAATCATTGTGACTCTGTCCATACATTGTGACTGCGTCAATTATTGTGTCTGCGTCCATACATTGTGACTGCGTCAATCATTGTGACTCTGTCCATACATTGTGACTGCGTCAATTATTGTGTCTGCGTCCCTACATTGTGACTGCGTCAATCATTGTGTCTGCGTCCATACATTGTGGCTGCGTCAATCATTGTACGTTTATGGACTAAGGGTGTCGATAGAAAGTCAGTGCGGGTGTTATCTTAATAATGAAATGTACGGACACTTCCAAGTCATGTATAAGCGGTGAAAGCAATTATCCACCCACGCATATGACGTATTCACCCAAAACATGAAACGTTAAGCAAGTAGGATATCAAATGAATCATTGGTATGGTCTGTAACTCAGAGCGTTAATTTCATCATGCCAAACCATATACCAATCACATTCCAATCGCCGCAATGCGCACTAAACAAAAGTGATATTTGAATATTAATTCAAAATCAAATTTAATAATGGTTGCCATATTAAAATAACTATTTGTCTCTGGGGACAAAATGTGCATTATGTATGAGATACAATACTATGTGTAATTGAATAGCATCTGATATGATTGAAATATCAACGTTCATATCATGGAAAAGTTCTACTTACTTGCCAGCGGGATTCCGATTCATTGCCATAAACAATAGACTGTTGTATTATGATTTGATATTAAATATAAACAACACATGCGGCTGATCCATTCAATGATTGCTACATATTAGTTACTATGGAACATTATGTTTATTTCAATCAAATGTTTTCAGTTTACGACATCTAGAACTAAACGCATCGCCGCTGTTAATTTTGTTGAAGAAACGGAACGCATGTATTGTCATTCCAAGGAAACAACTATTCAGCAAAATGTATCACTGAACCTATCACTACACCAAATTTGAATAGAAGAAGGATAAAAACATTTTATTATATTTCATTGCAAATATACACTCAACCACTTTAAAAACGCACCACTATTGAAAATAATCAAAAAATTTCAAAAATCATTTTTTGCTAAAATTACTAGTTTATAGACCCTTTCAATTAAGCGATAATCGTATGTACAGAGTTACCTCTCGTAACCGGATGTGACGTCAAACGAGGGCTCTACAAATTAACCACACTATAAACGCAGTAGCGAAGAGATTATTTAATCGCTTTTTTCGTTAATTGCATGTTTTGTAGCTGTTGTTTTTTCAATAAAGATGTTTATAATGTACTAACAATGTATGTATAATATGTTACATGTTATGGATGTGGAGGAAACGTGTGATTTCTCGGATTTTTTTCTATCAACAATGGTCAATTATCGGGCGTTAATTTCCAAAAAGATCTGTAGTTGTATTAATGTTGTTTTGTAATTCGGTTGATTGTCATGCACATTTCGTACATTAAATTGAGCGTTAGTGCTAAGATACAGTGTATATTTGTACTTTGATAAATGTATATTTTGCCGGGAATATAAAGCGCAAGTATTTTCACCTGGTTCTTTCAATACTACATCATTACCGCCATTAGACCTAGTTAACTCTGGATCATTGCAATGTCTCATTTCTTTTTACCAATACAATTCACAAGTTATGTGTTGTTTATTATGGATTGTAATAAAACAAAGACATAATTATTTAGGCCTTTGAATACACAAATATTAGAGCCACAACGATTTATTGGAATGTCTTATCTGGTTACACACGTGCCATTTCGGGCAAATTCGGCTTAAAAAGCTGTATAAATGACGATTTTGATAGCAGTTGATTGTTATAAATTAATTTAAAAAATACATTATTTATATACAACTGCTCTTCAAACTAACATCACAATTAACAATATTTTGTTTTTAATATAAGAATTGTAAATCTTAATTCACAAAAAGTGACCTGAACTGCAATTCGAGTGATGGGAAAAACATAACAAATTAAAGTGAGACAGATACTTAAGAAGTTAAGGTGCTAAAACCCTAATGCATAAATAAAATCTTGTCAGATGATGAGGTGCTAAAACCCTAACGCATATTTAAATTCTAGGTGCTGTATAATTGTATAATGATTTACAATAAACAGCATAGATCCCCTAATATCAAGATAAGCCACCAAGACCATACACTAAATTAGTTTCACAGCAGGGTACTAATATACAACCAATCAGTACTATGTTGTCACCATCTGTCATCTTAATATACATGTACAGTATATTGATCAGTGTTTTGATTGACATTGATTGACACTTTTAAATCAACGTTTGGGTTACTTTTATAAAAAAGTATAAATAATGTTTATCCAAACCACGGAGGTCTCTCTAATTCCGTGTCCGAACAAAAAGTGTAAATTAATGGACATGCACCTGTATGACTTGTGCTACAATGCTCATTTTGATGTTTCAAATATAATTTATTGCAATATTTTCACACGTAGACACCATTTAAAATAAATAAAGCACTTTTCTCATTTACTTGTATATGAATTTCAAATGAACAAAGGTTTCATGATGGAAGAGTAAGATTTGAAACAGACTACATTGTATTGCCAAACAATTTAGTTTTACCTACATACAACAAAATTTTACATAGAATTGATTCTGATTTTAAGTTATTCGTCGTGTGAACTTTTCCGGTGATTCCTTACTTTCTTTGATTGTAGTAAACAACACATCAATGTTCTCGTGTTAACACTAAACAAGTTAGCACATGCGGACATGTAAATCATGCCGCCTGGATTTTAGTATAAACTATATCTAGAAAGAAATTTCCTCCTGTGTAAATTCACGTTTTAATTTCTGGCTGGATAGTCGTACTTTTGAAATGATATAGCTTATATTTTATACTTTTATGATGTGTGATGAATTATTAAAATACACAATTTCTTTATGCTAGTATAAAATGTAAGTCAGGTTTCAATGAATGGATTGTGCGCGCGTGATGCATGGTATTTAGGTTCGAAAAGCATGGCTCTCCTTTTAAAACTTTAATAATATCTTTTAATAATATAATTGTTGGAAAGCTTAGTCTACACAGTTCTTAAAACTGCAAATAATAAACATTTTGAGCAAGTTAAATGCCAATTGTTGAGTATTGAATTCAGTTCTTTATTTTTACATTTTCTTGCCCTTGAAATTTTTGTTCCGAAAACATGGCTTTTTATTTTTTATTATTGAAAATACATTAACAAAAGTTACATTATTAAAAAGTCTATACGATCTTGTTTTCGTAAGTGTTCATCTTTTAAAAATCGACTGAGTAAAACGTGATTTACAGCGGTTTAAAGTTGACACATTTTTTATTTCCTTTACACGCTAACGGTAATCGGCTCGTGTATTCGCTTTGAGCCCTCGTTTGACGTCATTAAAGGGAGACAATTTAATTACGGTCTTAATTGAAAGGGTGTATAGGGTTTGTTGTTCAGTTCATAAGCATGACCTAATTAAAAAAACGATTTTGTTTTCATTCGGAATACCCCGCCCAAAAAACTGTTTTGATTTTGCATGTTTTGCACGTGCTGCTCGATCGCATCGGCCTATGTGGTCAATATTGACTTTAAACTGTATGCTGTTGGTTTACACATTGAAATAACCAGAAACAGTATTTGTAAATGGTATTTTTATGCTGCGAATATCTCGAATATTTGTTCGGATGATTGTGCCTTCGCTTCCAACTAAAAATAGCATCGGTGCCTTAGCATGGCGGTTCAGCTGCCTCCACAAAACGATTGTGGGCTTAGAACATCCATTCCTAGGGAATGACACAGTCATAGACCGACCTGTATGAAACAAGCTAAAGGTATTGAGCCCGAGCTACGAGGAAACATGACTCAGGTTGTGTCACTGTAATTGGTTCCGCATGGCTACACACAGTGTCAAAAGAATGTCGGATGTCAATACACTAGCCAAAAGTTCATAACTATTCTTTTCATAATTGTCAATAAAAAGGAAAATCATTTTAGTACATTTTTGTCCCGTTTAGAGCCGAATGTCTCACCTTTTTGGCTTCAAGCTCCTTCATGGTGTTGATTTGAGGTGCCATATAAGCACCACGGGAAATATCCTGACAGTCTGATGCTCATAACCAAGATTTCAAGTTCAAATAAGGCTTGACTCCATCTTAGATTCCCAAAATGCGCACATCGGAACCACACTCGGTCGTATGGTATAAGCCAGACAGCCAAAGTCATATAACATTTATAATTCAAGTTAAGCATCACGTTAAACATAATTCTATCCTATTGCGTAATAAATGTTATTCTTTAGGAGAAGATACCACGTACATGTATCAATGTAGCGGGCTCTTATAATTGTTTTTGAAATTATGACTTTCACTTTCATGGGTCACAGTGTTATCTATATCATAATTTATTTTAAACTCATAATAATGGCATGAAAATCAAACAACTCGTTGTGTATAGACTGGGGATTATTAATCCGAAATTAAATAACCATAGATTGACGTTTTCATCACTAAAACCGATATTTCACATGTGGTGCGTTTTTAAAGCGGTATGTACCAGGAAACGTCTATCACTTTATCTGCTTTCCAAGTGAAGCAAATATCTTCTTGTGTTTGTAGTCTAATGTCACGTGGTATTGCTACATTGTACCTGTAGTCTAATGTCACGTGGTATTGCTACTGTGGTGAAGGCAAGCAAAGTCTCTGGTAATAACTGTGTCTAGTTTAATTATTTTTGGTTCGGTCGTATCACTGACTCCACCATTCCTCTGACATGGTTTTAATATAATGGAACTATAGCATAATTACTTTACATAATTATTATATTATGTTGCAAACGAATAACAGCTATCAACTGGTAGCGTCATTGGTTATATCACTATTCGTTGGGTAAGCTCTTGTCGGTCTGTAGAGGACAGATATTGAAAATGCAATAAATCACTGTATGTATTTCGTAGATGATTTCTATGCAAAGTACAGATCATTACGTATTTCAATAAAGTTTGTCTTATTGAACAGCCTGTCAAATCCAAGACTGCATTGACATTTGACCAGTTGAATATTACAATTAAAAACCTTTCACTCACGTCATTTCATATGCAGCAGGTAATTACAAATTAAAAACCCCACAGTAATGGAAAGCTAACAGGAAATAGTCAAAAGTTTCGCAAACGAATCAAACATTAATTTTTTTAAAATTGTTAACTCGAAAGAACTTTTTACTTACACTGTATATTTGTGTACCCATAGAGTTCATGTTGAACCCATTTACGCTGGCCGTTACGCTTGGATGATCACACCATCACAAATGGTAAAACGTCTATTCAAGCGTGCAAGGTAAGGGTTTTTCATTTCCGACTAAATTTCCACTTCCAATTTACTTGATACATGTCTGTGATACGAAATACACAAATCGTTAGTCAAAATATTTTGCAATGTACGCTACATTTGAGGGCAAAAATTGACAAATGTGAACATAATCGTGTATATAAGAGTCACGAGGCTGACGTTTCACTAAAAATACTTTGTGTCGGATACATTTGATATGTCTCTATCATAATAAGACTGTTGCATCATATCCAACATACGGACCGTGTATATGACGTACCACGTGACATCAGGTCAAGGGTTAATGCAGCTGACCTAGACAGAGAATGCTGCTATAAGTCTAAAACCAAACTCAATGACATTGTTTTAGCTTAATCGTAGTCCAACTGACATTAAAACTTATGGGGCACTTATTTTTATTTTGTGTTTTTATGACCAGTGCGCTGTTTCTTAAAATGTGACATTTCGTACAATGTCTATTACAACATTCACACTTGTCTGTGGTCAAAGGGAGATCATTTTGGTACAATTACCGATTAAATTACCTCCCTTCCACTGCGAAAAACGTAGTAAAGCGTTTATGTTCACATTTGTCAATTTTTGCCATCAAATGTGGCGTACATTGCAAACTAATTTGACTACCTATTTATGTATTTCATATCACAGACATGTATCAAGTAAATTGGAAGTGGAAATTAAGACGAAAAATGAAAAGCCGTTACTTTGCGCGCTAGAATAGACGTTTTACCATTTGTGATGGTGTGACCATTCAAGCGTAACGGAGGCCGGTGGAAATGGGTTCAACATAAACACTAGGGGTACACAAATAGACAGTATTAGTAAAAAGTTCTTTCGAGTTAACAATTTAAAATTTTTGAATATTTAATTCGTTTGCGAAACTTTTGACGCTCAGTATAATATACAATTAACAACCGATCTTCAAATACAATACAAAGTTATTCAGGCATAACCTAGCATTTCGCATATTCATAGCCAACATAATAAATATATACATTTACATGAGCATGATATTGTGTTATCAATTTTAGCAAATGTATGGATAAAGTACATGTATACAGGTTTACAGAGAAGTTCAATGATTTAGGACATTTTCTCCATTAATGAACTCAAATTATTTATGTTACTTTATGCAGATAATCAAGCTGTGTTCGCTAAATCTAAAAAAACTTGCAATCGCTATTAAATGATATTGAAAGTTATTGCAACACTTGGAGACTGAAAATAAGCCCACAAAAAACTAAAGTCATGATATTTGAAAAAGGTAGACACACATGATTTTTATTTATATGGTACCAAACTAGAAACCGTTAAAAATTTCAAGTACCTAGACATGAACTTCTACAAAAATGGAAACTGGCATCGAAGCCAAAAACACATAGCACAACATGCATCCCGCGCATTAAATAGTTTATTTGTAATTTTCAAAAATATTGAGTTACCGAATTCCCAAAAATGTCACCTGTTTGACACCCTGGTTTCATCTCTCTTACATTTCGGCGGAGAAATAATCGGAACCTAAACATGCTCCGACCTTGAACTCGTTCATAAAAAATTTATGCGAAGAGTATTACTCGTTAAACGTTCTACCAAGGTGACAGCTTTGTATGGAGAACTAGGTAGAGTTCCATTAATTAGCATACGAAAAACAAAAATGATCAAATATTGGATAAAAATATTAAACTTACCAGAGTATAGCTTAATTCGGAGTACATGTAACATGCTAAAACAAGATGCAGAGAATTCAAGAACATATAATGGAAACAATTGGGTTTCTCAAATAAAATCAATTCTTCAAGCACACGACCTAAACGACGACATATGGCTGAATCAATCCGCAGATAGCAACAATATGCACATTATTAAACAAAGAATATATGACATGTACTATCAACAATGGTACTCTAATATTAATTATTCGAATAAACTCGCAACATATTGTTTATTTAAACACGATTTCTGTTTTGAAAACTACCTTAATAATATACAAATATCTAAATATAGAATAGCACTATCGAAATTTCGAGTCTCCTCTCATTGCCTCGCGATTGAAACCGGTCGTCACGACAATATACCACCATCTGAACGAAAATGCACTAATTGTACAATGAATACCGCTGAAACAGAATACCATTTTCTCCTTTTACAGAGAATTAAGAACTAAATATCTCACCCAGTACTATTGCCATTGGCCAACACTAGATAAATTTGAAAACATCATGTCCTCAGAATCCAAACGCACACAAATAAATTTATCAAAACTCATCTACTTTTCTATGAAAAAAAGAACTCAATAATGTAACTGTCTGTCATTGCTTATATTTATTGATTCACTTTGTATATATGTATGGATACTTTATTATTTTCTTTTGTTTATTTTTGTTTGTTTTGTTTTGATTATTTCTACTTTTGTTTCTATATTGTGTACATAGGATGGGACTCGTTTACTGTGAATAGGTATTCACCCAATACATTGTACAAAACAATTACAGACACCACTTGTAATGAACCATACAAATTCAATTACGAAACATAAAAAATACTCATATTTGATCCTCCAAATGTACATTTGATACACCTAATACTGAACCGGTTTAAGCGAGGTAACCTAGGTTTTCTTATTTATATGTTCTTCTTTCAATCATTGTAATATACTTTAAAAAAGGGACGTAACTAAGGTCTCCTCGCTTATAAACCAACTCACACTACCAGTTAATGTACATTTTGTTACCATGATATCAAGATTTACTACAACATAAACACAGTCTTCACTTAAGATGGACAAAAACCACTTACCTCACCAAAAATCACCATGTGGGCAATTAATAATCCCATTATCATATTTAGCACAGAATACAAACATCTAGCATATTTAAACCCCCTGAATATTATCGTTATGCTTCGGTCACGTGATCTTGTATATTTGCAATATACAGTGTCACGTGACTAAAGCATAGCGACCGCTACACTTCCACGTGAAAAATGAGCACCATCTCCATGAATGAAATTCTTTTCCAGTGTGTTTCATCCTGGTACGGAGCGATGTCAAAGCGTAACGCAAGTCCAGACGACAGCCTGCTATAGACTCCTCGCGAAAATACCAAAGAAACTTTGCACATCGGGCGATTAACCCCTCTTATAACGTTTTACTTGATGCGATCGTTCAACACATCGACAAATAAGTATTTGTTCTAAATGATTACGCTAAAAAATATAATTAAATGCGTGTAGTAAGTTTATATTTATACCTGAAGTAGTCCTGTTTTGCGAAAAATTAAAGAAATTACTAATTATGTTTAATATATCGCAATATAAATAGTACAAATTAGTTATTATAACCAGATAATGTTCTATAAGAACTATCTTTGCTATAATACGTGTATTGATACACGTACATGTTTCACAGGTCGTAAAATGTGAAGCTGCTGATTTTTTGGGAATGTCTTGAACTCTAAACGACTTAAAATATTTTGTCATGGTCTCTAAACGAATTTGTTATAGATAATAGACGACATTCTCAAGATGGAAATCTCTTACGAATATGGAGATTCGGTTGATGTTAGTGGCATAAATGTCGGCTCATTTATGGATGTAACGACGACAGACATTTCTGAACAACAACTGTGCAGTACGCCTGTAAAGAAAATTCTCCTGCAAGTACTTTCATTCTATGTCCCATCAACATTTGTTCTATGGCATTAAGACTACCTATATATCATCCTGGTAACAAGCACAATTTGCCTGGGATCAGAACCGTATATTACTGCTCAAGATGCGGATACTCCAACCATTCTGTCGTCGACATTTAATAACAGGTGTTGTAGAACTACTTTTTATGTTCTGTCTTAACACTGATAATGTGAATGATAACCGAAGGCTGGGGTAGTCCATTCAATAAGTAATACCAATGAGGGAACTATCCCGTTAACTGATGTATAAAGCTTATACCCAGTCAAACCTATATAAACTTCGCTTACCTGTTCGTTAGTTCAAAATGTTAAGGCGTCTATACAAAACTTGATGAATTATTGTGATATACACGTAGTCATCATACTAAATCGTAATGATAGTCAACAAGAGTTGTTGTGCGCATGTGTTTTTTTCTGATTCGATAAGTACTAGGAGTACTATCCGAGTTAACCTTTACATGTAGAAGAATTGTTGTCAATGTCATTTAATACCTTGTTGTGAACTGAGTTCGAACTGTTGTTTACTTTACACATCTTGTGCCACATTGTTGTGTAGGAATGTTAAGATTTCCTGTCTCCTGATTACTATACACTGATTTCGGATTACAGTTTAACTCAATTCCTGTAATAATACAACATATTTTGTATTTTAGTTTGTCCTCTGATTTGAAGAAATGAAGATAAGACATCTTCTCATCGTCGTGACTTCGCATGCAGTGCCTTATTGTTGAATTTTCACTCTCACTGCACACGTCACAAGAGCTGCATATGAACTTGTGTTCCAAAAAAGTAAAATCATAAATAGTATTAATGATAATAAGAGGTGATGATTTCACTACAATATTCCACTCGGCTAAACAAAACATTTGTAAGGTATATTTTGTAACATTCATATCGACAGAGATGAGTGGCCATTTCAAACGAGATAGCACATAACCAGTCAACGTATGGAGCAGGCGCAGCTAAATTGAGCAGGGATACATGCCATTATATTAGAAAAAATGTGTTTAAAAAGATGCGTACGGCACATTCCTTTAAACATTTTATGTATTTCTATGTGTAACAATCAAATGATCATTCAATTGAGAGCGCCAATCTCTATATAAAGGAAATTACAAATGCTAGGACCAGTGGCCGAAAAAACACAAAATACGTATATGACCCATTGGGTCTTATTATGGCGGGGATTTCAATTTACCAGACATAGACTGGTCGAAGTTAACCATCATTGGCAATGACTACCCAAAGAGAGTAAGTGATACTTTCCTGCAGATTGCTATGGGCCTGGGGCTTGAACAAGTTGTAGATTTTCCAACAAGAAAAAGGAGCCAAAACACCTTAGATCTCATTTTCACAACTCATCCGTCATTCAAGATACGATGCAGACCACTACCACCTATGGAAGGGAATATCCGCCAGTACATGCATGCTGTTAAGTGACAATTTTATGTTGTCTTGTTACATGCATATTGCTAAATGACAATTGCATCTTGCCTTCTTTCATTCGTTTTAAACTAACTGCAACAGCCGTGTGTCTTTGTGCTTCTTTCCTTCAGTAAGTGACACGTGGCTTGAATCTTTTCTTACTCTATGTATATAAATTACATATTCTTGCGTGTAAATGACAATTGCATCCTTTCTATTAATTTGTTTGTGTATCATCTTAAAATGCTAATGCCAACAAATTCTTATTGCTTCCTACGTTTTATTTAGTGAATTTGATTTAATCGTTCCTCCATTATTATCATACCGACCCATGCGTGTTAACATCAGTGATTGCAAACTCAGCAAGGCGAAACCAATTAGCACTAAGCAGCAGCTAGCATGAACTTAAACGAATGCATTCGTAATACTAGTATTCAATTCATACAATGCTGGGAACCAGACTTTTTCGGCAGTTCCCGTAAATGTCAACCTTGCGTAAACAAAAAACTACACGACGATTTAGTGTTGGCCCAACCGCCAATTTTGACGAGTGCAACTGCTAGACGACATTTCATTAAGATAAAGCAATTTTGATTGTAAAGTATTGTTACGGTGCTTGTATGTAGTTCAAGTTATCCTACGTACTGTAATTGTAAAGTGAATTTGATGCGTTTAGATTTTATAAGGCCACAAGAATTGGACAGTGGCAGTGGAGAATTTGTTTACATGGGCATACGTTTTTTGTCCAAAAAGATATGAAGACTAGCTATTCTGAATCTCGGCAGATTTTGTTTTAGTTATAGTGTCTATATATAGATCTCTTGTTACCGTCGACCTCACTTGCGAGTGTATCGTGAGTGTACTGGGTGGGGGGGGGGGGTACTCACCGTTTGTTTGGGAGAGTGAGACTAATAGAACGCAAAATCTGAGCTATGGATACGACTTAGCATCAGGAAAAAAGGAGACTAGTGTAGCTAGTGATATATTTATAAATGGCTGGGATATTCAGTAGCCCTACTAGTTGGCCGAATTTCATTCATGAACAAATTCGGAAGGTCCATTGCGTTGTCACAAACGGTCTAATTAATTGGACTAGGATATTCACAAGCCCGATTAACTCATTTGGTTGAGCATCTTACTTGCAATTAAGGAGGAGATCGCGTGTTCGAGACCTGCATCCGGTACCTTATTTTCCTCCTCCTTTTACACCAGAGATAAAATATACTCGGCCTCGGTAGGTTTGGTATAGTAAAGGTTAAATTATGATTAGGTCTATTTTAAACAATCCACTCAATTATTTTTGCAGCTATGAGCCAACAGCAAGGAGCAGCTGCTCTTTTACGACAGGCTGCTGACTTGTTGAATGTTAATTCTAGTAACTTGAACAGCTCATCAGTACAACTACCTGTGACAACTACTATTAGCACTGCTAGTGCTGCCAGGGCAATTTTGCCCCATATAGGAGAACAAGAAGAATTGGGCGTGGACCACTAATTAGAAGCTAATGCGGTGTCCTGGCGTCGTCGTCACAGTCTAATTAGTAGGACTAACAAATGATATGCAGGGCTCAAGCAAAAGTAAACCTTATCATCCGAGGGTGGGTGTATGGGCCGTGACTGCAAATGACTAGATCTAGTGGCAGTGGTGCATGACAGGTTAAGTTATAATTTACAGTTGAAAGACAATGCCTTAACAAAGCATTTAAGGACGTTAGATGCAGTATTCGTAATGTAGGCTAGCTAGTTACAATAACATGGATATTTGAGATAACTGTCTACCAAAGCATCTAAAATCAAGAATTCGTCAACGATCACCAAATTTAAATAGCATACTGTATAATTATATAATTGACATGACTACGTTAGGTAAGAGTTTAGTTGACGCTTGTACAATTTATAATATATCATAAATACATTGCAAACCCTGTCTTAAACTATAAGATATAATGCCTCTATACATTAGACAGTCAGAAGTGTTAGTTTTGTTGTTTCAATCCAAGAGTCTATCCGTCCGTTGTAAATAATTCGTTTGAAGAGAAAACATACCTGGACATGATTTCCGCGAAAAACGATGCAACGAACGGGCAAGTTTTCACTTACTCACCGTTAAACCACGGAAAATACAGAACGTTTAAATTTGCTGTCCTGGGTGATCTCACTTGTATAGTAATTTGCGCTAGAAGCTAAAATTTCTTTTGGTTCCCTGTGATGTTCTTAATGTTGTAAATGTATTATCAAGTTTAAATGTTCGCGAAGTTACAACTTTAAAGCAGTAACAATTAATCAAGTATCAAAAAATACCAACGATCCAAAAGGTTGTTTGTAGTTCGTTACGTTCAGTTGCAACAAAGTCAAATGCACGTAGTCAAACATAGAATGCAGTAAGAAATAGTAAGAATGAATAATTCAAGATTACAGAAGTCAAAACATAAAGGTATGTCGCAGTTGGCAATTACATGCAAGAATAAACGATATACATGAAGGGATTGTCCACTTAGCATCAAGAAGCATGAAGTATGAATAACGTGGACATCACTTGTAAGAAGCCAAAATGCAGTTGTCAAGTAGTAGAACGCATGTGAAAGTAGATAGCATAAAATTGTCACTTATTACAGCATGCATGTACTGGCGAATATTCCCTTCCATAACCACCACTTGGCAAAAGCGACCATGAAATTGTCCTGCTTGACGCAGCTAACAGACCTCACTGCACTTGAATGCCTCGTCGCAGAATTTACCTGTGGAATTTACCTGTTGATAAGAATGTCCCGTTAAAAATGTCTAGCACCAGATCTACTCATCCCTGGGTGGACAAAAAAATTAGACGTCTGATGAGGAGGAAACAGAAAGCCTACTTCAGAGCTAAGCGGTCCAAAAAATAAGCTGACTGGAACAGATAACAGCGACTACAAGCTGAAGTCCAAAAGAGTACTCGGTGTACGGAATACAACTATGTACAGAATACATTCAGCGATGACCTGAGGAAAAATCCAAAGCGCTTCTGGGGCTATGTCAAGAGTAAACGCCAGGTAAATGAGGGTGTCTCACCACTCATAAACAAAGACGGCTTCCTACAGAGCAGCTGCAACCCTTGAAGCTATTGCCAGCAAGCTTCGCACAGGAAAAGACCAGGTTGATGTAATCCTGCTTGATTTTGCGAAGGCATTTGACAAGGTGCCACACAGACGGCTCTGCCACAAACTTCGTCACTATGGTATCAGGGGACACAACCTCAAATGGGTTCAATCATTCCTGAGCTACCGCTCTCAACAGGTTGTCCTGGAAGGCCAACACTCGGCGAAAGCAGACGTGATTTCTGCTGTACCACAGGGGACGGTCCTATGCCCTCTACTCATCTTAGCCTATATAAACGACTTACCAGAATGTACTTCATCAGAATCACCTTTGTTTGCAGATGACTGCCTATTATACAGACGACTCATCAAATCCCAAAACGACCAACATAAGCTCCAAGAAGATCTGGATGCACTCTGTGAATGGGAGGGCAAGTGGAAGATGCAGTTTCATCCACAGAAGTGCCAAGTACTCAGCATCTGTACAGAGTTACAAACAGTGTATTTAGACAGGACACCCAGTATACTATAAATGGTCACTTACTGGAGAAGGTCAAGAGTAGAAGGTCAAGAGTGCGAAGTACCTGGGAGTGACGCTAACCGACGACTTGTCTTGGACGAAGCATGTTGATTGCATTACAGCCAAAACATCGAAGACCCTGGGTTTCTTGCGACGCATTATCTACAATACCTCCAAGATAGCCAGGCAAACAAAGGATAATTCAAATGAAGTCTTTATCTCGTTTCTAAAGATACGCGTGAAATACTGCAACACTGTTTCCTGAATTTGTATGAACTGAACTGAACCAATGTTTCATAAACTGTGCGTGAAATACACTAACGTTGTTTCTAAAGTTACTAGTATTTTTGCTATCGTTTCCTGGACATGCGTCTAATGTCACGCGATTTCCTGAGTTGACGTGAAATACACAAGCGTGTTCTGTGTTTGCGTAAAATGTCTCACTGTTTCACGAGGTACACGTGAATTGTACGACAGTTTCTGAAATAAGGATAAAGGAATTAAACTCCATTTCGACGACGAAAAAACATTTTGTAGACAAAACTATGTTTTACAAATACATAAAGCATTCCTACAACTTACGATCAAAGGCACAATTAACGAAAACCCCGAAACATGTTTTACCGTCCGTTATGGCTTTTCTCGGTATTTGAACCCAACCACCCGTTAACAACGTTCCAATAATATAGTTATAATAATAATATTCACGCAATATATTTTTTAAAGTGCTTAGAAGGTAATAAACCGACGTTATGCGAATATTTTTCTTCTAGATAAATAAGTCCAGGTTCATAAATTAATGTATTAGGTCGGTCAGTCCAAAAATGCGATTTTAGGAGAGCTTTTTGATAATTTTTGCAATTTACCAACTAGAGTTGAGTCCCTTAAATGCAACATCGTTTCACGAGCAATACGTTTCCTTTGATAGCGTGAATATCACCATCGCTTTCTTTGTACATGTATACTCAGGGTTGTAAGAGCCATGAATGTTCACATGGTGTATAAAGCACCAAATTTGGCACAGTTGCTCTATAAGTCAGTCTGATGAAAAAAATCCAAAGAGACACTCATGAGAGGCCCTGTCTCCTTCACAAATGAGGCCCCTAAGGGGTATGAGAATCTCCACCTACCCATTAGTATAAATACATGATTATTTGCCTGATTGTCAAGCAATGTGAGTGTTTGAAATCTGCTGCTTTTTGTTATAAATAAAACATGGAATAGAGGCCCCATCGTTGGTTTAACAAAAAATGAGGCCCGAATTCGGAAAAGATAAAACAAGAGCATGAATGTTCACATGATGTATATAAATCAACAAACATATCATAGTTTCACTCCAATTCGACCTTCTTTATAAATACTAAGTAAAAATGTATGTGAGGCCCCGTGTTTTGCACTAATGAGGCCCCAAACGGTGCTTGATTTCACAAATTAATCTGTATATAATGTACACATTATTATTTTCTCAATTGTTGTGCAAATAATATATAACTGTGATGTACATAATGCTGACTTAGTTAGTTATTTTCATAATTTACAATCTTAATTAATAAAACAATATGACAGTGAGGCCCCGCTTGTGGTGTTAACGATTTATTAGACTCGCCATCAAGCTACACAGTCATATATATAGAAGTGCAACAATTTTTGATAATAAAATCATCCATAAAGATTGAGTTACATTGGTAAATACAGTGTACATTTATATAAAAAAATTGCAATACATACTTAACTATTTCATTTGATAGAAACGAGGCCATAATAAGGTAAATTTATATTAGAAATCCCCAGAATGAAATAATTATCTTTCAAAAATGGAACAATTAAGTAGTAGTATTTTCTCTCCCTTGATGCAATCCCATATGCATAGTGCATTTGAATGTAGGCATAACAGTTGTCCTGTGTCCAATACTTGTAAAATGTTATACATTTGAGGCACTGCTGTGGTTTAAAGAATGTGTATTTGAATTGATAAATAGAACTTGGGGTCATTATAAGTTAAATTTAAATGTGAAAATGGTGCCAATTACTATATTTTGAATGTTTTGTCACTGAATACAAATGGTTTCATGACATTAAAATGATTTATTTATGCATGTACTCATTTGTTTATAAATTAATCCGCATCAATACCTTCAGAATCTTAAATTTAGTTACATAGAATGTGAAAAACGGCTGTTTTTTAAAGAATTTATTGAGGCCCGTAATAAGGTATTCATTTCTTGTTATGCATGTACATGTACTTATCCTGTAATAGCTTGATTTTGGCCCTCACCATGGCCATGATAAGTCAACGAGAGACTGCAAAAACATACAGTTATGAAACTGTGGGTGATGGGAAACGTTGGCATAGAGGTAGGGCGCGCGCTTCAGGATCGAGAGGTCCCGGGTTCAACCCTCATCTGGACCACTGGTTAATTTCTATGAGCAAGAAATACTCACATTCTCTGCTCAACCGAGGTGTAAATTGGTACCTGTGAATGTAGTGTTCATTCCTGGGCACCGCAGATCGATGTTGGCTGCCACACCCATAGCAAATAATTTAATATCTTACGGATGCAAAAACCTCTGTTGGTTATGATCATTTGTTTGCTGTTACAAGGCAACCAAAGAAGACAACTAGGGGCATGCGTTCACGCTGTCATGAGAAAATTGTGTCAAAACAAATCACATATAGAGATATTTCCCTTAGTTTTAATATTCATTCTCGCTATTCTGTCGATTTTGATTTTAGTCTTTCTCAATTCCAATTCATTTTAACCAGGAACAATATAAACCAGTGTTCCTGTTTTAACTAAACCATGTAAACCGTTGGCAATTCTGTCGCGCAATTATTTGAGAAGCAATGAAACCAATGCATGCATGCGGGCATTTCTAAGACTACGAACGATTCAAAAGAATTTTATTTAGATTTTGCCAATATCTTTATATTTAAATGAACTTTATGCTTCCGTCATCGATTAGTTTAATGTCGATTATCGAACCCCTACCTGCATGATGCCTAGCATTTCGAATGATAGGACTAGGGTTAGGTCCTGATTTTCCATAACAAACACCGAGCAATAACAGTATTTACTCACCACCACCTTATTCTACCATTTCCAATGGATACCAGTGTGTGAATTGATACATGTGAGGGCAGAGGACCTCAATGATGGGTACACACCAACCAGTAGAGAATAAGTCGCAACATGGGAACTCGGACGCATGTTTCCTTAGGCTAATGATCAGGGGAGGTTAAAATGTTCGTTAAAACGTGACCCTATGGGTGAACGTTTGAAAGCGGCCCTCGAAAGCTGAAATCTTAACTCTTAACTGTACTAGGCACATACAATCATGCCTCTAGACATACCTCAAATGTTTGACATGTCTATTTCATACACTGGCTCTGTGGTTTACCTTTTACTCATCGACACATATATTTCAGGTTCTATTGGGTATATAAAACTTATTGTCACACATTTTCCTGTCTACGCTGTCAACCAACGTCAAAATCAATTGCTTCAGTAAGGCCATACCAAATCGTTTTCTCATTAAGCGTCCGAGGACGGATAGGTTTGAGCATTTTGGGAAAGAAAAAAACAACAAAAATTGTAACCTCTTATATCTTCAAAACCCATTTAGATATGGCTTTTACACTTATCATACTTGTTCACCAACATGTCGCCAACCCCTGCACAGCAGTAGGTTTTATAGAAACAAATTTTCAGCTACATTTTGTATTTCTTTAAGTTATCATGATTGACAATGCTTTAAAGCTATATTTGTTAGCCATATAATAATGAGCAAAGAAGTTGTTATGACTTTTTTCGATTGTTTTTTGTCTCAAGATAGCTAGATAGGTTTTCGAACTTAGGACGGACGCTAAACGAAGAAACGGTGTGATATGGCCTAACTCTTGGTTCAATGGGGGACCTGTCACTCTTTGGCACAGTCTTCAAGCTTTGTTTGCCACCTAATTTCCATTCAATTTGGCACATCTACATTAGGCTCAATAGGGTCGATACACCTGTCAGTCCTAGCTCTATGAGTAACTGTTAGTGCCTCATGTACAGATATTCTGGGTCCATGGTATGACAAACACGGTCAAATAATACATTAATGGGTGCTCTGCTAATGTAGAAGGTAATTTGTATTTTGTGGTACCGGGGTACATGGCACTACTTCAGTAATGCATGGTCATGAGGTACATGTTACCTCCTAAATACTTTATCATGTACTGCAAATCCATGGCTCCATGGAATATCTGTAAAGTAGGGTCATGCTGGGCTCTAAAACTACAACCATTCCTTGCGGTGTACCAACCTCCAGTCAATACTTTCATCTACATACACTTTCAAGCACAACTATAATCATTAGGAAGAGCAATGCTAGTGCGCAATGCTGTTTGAAAGTTCGCGCGATAAAACATCTGTTACAAAACATAACTACATAATAGCAAGTGTTGAACTAATATTGATAAACATTCATATTCGTTGTACAACACAATATTATGTTTTATCTCATCGATTTGTGCAATGAATATTCGGTATTAACATACATGCGACATGTTGAAAATTCGAATATTATGTATATTGTAAACAATAATTAAAAACAAATATTGACTTTGCTGAATTATTTCCTATTTACTCCATAATGGGCTTCAAGTGAATTTCAAACCACATACGGGGCCTCATATCCACACTTACTATTTAAAATGTGATATAGCTCATATGCCAACATTCAGCACAGTATATATTTCTGTTACAGATACTTTGATTAAATCTATAAGTACATATAAATATTTTAATATCGTTTCTATACATAATGAATTCAATCCATTTTTCAAAATAGATATGACCCTTAATAGGGCCTCAATTCACTAAATGTAATCAAATATCAGTTATTTACTGTATTATTATGTATTAATGGTATGAAATATGCCTGTATTTGAGTATTAGATTAATTTACTGATTTATTTTCTATTGTGTCTAATACCAAGTCTTATATTTATGTTGCACCCATAATGGGGCCTCATTATCACATTGAAATATTTTTAAAGTATCAATATAGTACATTTTGTCATGCAACAAAATATAAATCACTTTTACAAATCATTTGTTACCCATTTTAGAGACATTCGTGTGTCTTACAGATTGAATCGCCAACATCTTAAATTCTTCCACTTTTTTCATGATAACAAAATGCCATTTTAAGGGCCTCAATCAATATACAAATTGTATTTTAAATCAATTAAAATGTATCATGAGCATCACTGGGTCAACTGGATTGCATGTTATTGTTGTATTGTTCAACAATTCATAATACTGATATTAAGTATAAAAACTAGTTTTTATTTCATGAAAATTTTCACAATTACCCCTTTCGGGCCTCATATTTGCAATAAAACGTGTATAATAGTGGCATTTATAATACAATATATCAGATATGTACTTGATTTGGACATTCCAATTCAAATTTTAGTGAATTTCTATAAAGTTTTTAAAAAATGAGCGTTTTCATATTTTTAGTGTGCACATCAATTTATCTTGATGGACCCTATTTGGGGCCTCATATATGCGAAATCAGGGGCCGAACAGGTTGTCTCTTTCCCTTTTCTGGAAGCCAATATATTTATTGTTATTTTGTGAAAGTTTGGTGCTTTATACACCTTGTGAACAAAACGACCATTTTTTGGTTCTTACAACCCTGAGTAGTACCATCATTCCTCGAAATGGCCTGAACTACACCCTCGCTTCTTGAAGTGACGTTAAATGTCACACTGTGTTTTACTAACAGTGTTATATGTTTTATATTGTCGGTTTATATTGATGATATTATCTGTTGATAGATACACGTCACCTGGTAAGCATGGTGGATAAACAACTAGACTGTCACATGGAATATGTAAGTTATGATCTTGTCATTATAGTGTCTGTCCTCGCTCCTCTAGAATGACAAGTACGTAACTTGATAATTGAATATTTTCTGTCCGCTATATTTCAGACAACAATGAATAACAGCAGCAGCAGCACGGAGTTTGAGAGAGAGGAAATGTGTTTAGCCTTACAGCCACTGGCGCATGCGTACTGGAAGATTCATCCGTATGTTATACTTGTTATATGTACATTTGGTATCACCACAAATATCGTCAACATTGTGATTCTATGTCAGAAGAAGATGAGAAGTTCCATTAACTGTATATTGACGGGCATTGCAGTATCTGACATCATTACCATGGCCGATTATGTGCCTTATGCAGTACATTTTTACATTCGAACAGACTTCGGTAAGTGTGAACTTATACTGTAATACCAATTGATACTAGTACAGTACGATGAAATATTTCTCCCAAAAGTATTTTCATAAACATGTAATGCGGGGTGTCCTTCATTTTGTTTTTGAATCAGGTTATAAATCCATTCCACCATGAAGCAGTCTTTTACTACAAGCCGTACAACTATTTAATGCCATATCGTATACCAATAGTTTTCCTCGATGTATTTCACTTGTCATTTGTCGTTACAACTATCAACACTTCTTTCCTGATGTTATCTATCGCCAGGATATGCAAGGTATTCAGTTTTAGAGTATAACTAGAGAGTTTCTGCCACCATTTTTATTTTGTCTTTGGTATGGCACTGCCTGTGATTGAATCCGTGACGACCCGTACTCGAAACAGTCAATTAAATAACTTCAAACGGCTCGTGCAATTAATGACACAAACGCCAAACGGAAGCATCATAAACTATATTCATTAAAGTTAAATAAGGTACATCATATATTTTCCAATAACCAAGATAAAAGACACTTGTGTAAGAAATAGTTTTGAGCATAACCTATAACTGTGTTATTAATTTTCTTAATTAACAAGGCTTAATCACTGTTATGTTTTACGTGTATGTATCATTTATTCGGCTATGGAGACTTATTATCATGTATATATGATTGACTATGGCCGCATATATGGCTATATAGCGTGATAGTATAATATATTCCCATGATGGATGCTCGTATATAGACTGCTATATTACATCTCACAAAGGCATTTATGAGCACATTATATTATTCCAGTATATTATGTGTCTGTGTAGATGTTGAGTTACATTTCTTATCTTAAGATCATTTGATGATACACCTCCCCTCTGTCTACCATCGTTCGATTTCATCTTAAGAATACGTTGCCAATGGCATAACACCATAGACCACCATAGGACTGTTTTACATAATCTACCCAATGACATAACACCGTAGGGCTGTTGTACATAATCTACCCAATGACATAACACCATAGGACTGTTGTACATAATCTACCCAATGACATAACACCGTAGGACTGTTGTACATAATGTACCCAATGACATAACACCGTAGGACTGTTGTACATAATGTACCCAATGACATAACACCATAGGACTGTTGTACATAATCTACCCAATGACATAACACCATAGGACTGTTGTACATAATCTACCCAATGACATAACACCGTAGGACTGTTGTACATAATCTACCCAATGACATAACACCATAGGACTGTTGTACATAATCTACCCAATGACATAACACCATAGGACTGTTGTACATAATCTACCCAATGACATAACACCGTAGGACTGTTGTACATAATGTACCCAATGACATAACACCATAGACTACCGTAGGACTGTTTTACATAATCTACCCAATGACATAACACCGTAGGACTGTTGTACATAATGTACCCAATGACATAACACCATAGGGCTGTTGTACATAATGTACCCAATGACATAACACCGTAGGACTGTTGTACATAATGTACCCAATGACATAACACCGTAGGACTGTTGTACTGTACCCAATGACATAACACCGTAGGACTGTTGTACATAATCTACCCAATGACATAACACCGTAGGACTGTTGTACATAATGTACCCAATGACATAACACCATAGGGCTGTTGTACATAATGTACCCAATGACATAACACCATAGACTACCGTAGGGCTGTTGTACATAATGTACCCAATGACATAACACCATAGGACTGTTGTACATAACGTACCCAATGACATAACACCATAGGGCTGTTGTACATAATGTACCCAATGACATAACACCATAGGGCTGTTGTACATAATGTACCCAATGACATAACACCATAGGGCTGTTGTACATAATGTACCCAATGACATAACACCATAGGGCTGTTGTACATAACGTACCCAATGACATAACACCATAGGGCTGTTGTACATAACGTACCCAATGACATAACACCATAGGGCTGTTGTACATAACGTACCCAATGACATAACACCATAGGGCTGTTGTACATAACGTACCCAATGACATAACACCATAGGGCTGTTGTACATAACGTACCCAATGACATAACACCATAGGGCTGTTGTACATAATGTACCCAATGACATAACACCATAGGGCTGTTGTACATAACGTACCCAATGACATAACACCATAGGGCTGTTGTACATAACGTACCCAATGACATAACACCATAGGGCTGTTGTACATAACGTACCCAATGACATAACACCATAGGGCTGTTGTACATAACGTACCCAATGACATAACACCATAGGGCTGTTGTACATAACGTACCCAATGACATAACACCATAGGGCTGTTGTACATAACGTACCCAATGACATAACACCATAGGGCTGTTGTACATAATGTACCCAATGACATAACACCATAGGGCTGTTGTACATAATGTACCCAATGACATAACACCATAGGACTGTTGTACATAATGTACTAGATGTAGTACACTGTTATTTCATACATCACTTACAGAACATCTGTATTATAACATCTGTTTCGACGTGTAATACGTGTACTGTATCACCAATTTGAGTTACATGTGGAAATGCTCATTGACATTTGTGAACGGCTTTGATTATAAGACAGTAAGCACGTACATTTATCAGACATTGTGAAGGCGTTATTGATCAATACATTCTGGCAAATTTCTTATTTATCTACTAAGAATACTTTCATTGTTATTGTTATAATCGGAATGACATATATGTGCGCTCAGGATATTGTGATGGTTACAAACATTGATTGGTCTACTGTGGCAAAGTTTATCTAAATAAACACGGGTGGTCAATTGTATACTAAAATAACACTGATAAATCATGCTTGATTTCTCCACCTATGCGGCCCGTCCTATATTTTCCCGCGCTTTTCTCGTTATCCGGGGCTGACCATTGTGTTATACAGGGACGTGTTTGTTTTCCTATTCAGATGATCTAAGTGAACGTCGAACATTTGGGTGGATGTATTTTCTAGCTGTACACTCATGTTTAAGTATCACCACTCATACATTGTCACTGTGGCTTGCTGTGCTTATGTCAACCGTTAGGTAAGTATACTGAATTAAGCAATATATAGACATGTTAATGATACATACAGTAAAACTTCGTTATCTCGATGTGTGATCGGAATATATATGTCAATTACTCGAGCTAAACCGTGTGCTCGAAATACCAAAAGATCCTGTATTGAGGATATAAACGGATGTTGGTTTAAAACTTGCTCGAGATAGGCGGGGCGCTCGTGACATCGATGTTCATCATAACGAAGTTAAACTGTATTTCAATAACATATAGATACATAAACATGTTTTGAAATTTTGAAGTTAATGTCGTTTTGGTGTTAACGTTCAATTCTATGCATGCATGCAGTCAAAATACCGGCTGTCTCAGACTAAAACCCATGTCGGGTTCAAACCGTCAATTTTTAGCTCAATATACGCGTGCCTAAAGCACTAGGTGATTGGTTGGGTAAGGAACTATATTTAGTCATGGTTCTGGTACAAGTATCGATCACTGTTGATCAGCTATAAACACAATTCTCTCAAACACTCAATCATGATAAATCCAATCAAGTGAGGCATTTGAATATTCAAATAATTCGTATTTATAGTCTATTGAAATATTCGTTTTCGTTTCGACATATGCAAATTCAAATAAACTCATGCTCGAACTACTTCCGGTGATGGTGCAAGTTAAACACGCGTTCATAGCATGCCGTACATTTACATATGATAAAATATTCTAGTTATTAGTTTCAGAAAAAAATTCATTTTGTTTATAGCATATATGACGTGTTCAGACAAGCATACACGGGCTTATCACAATTAATCATAAGAATTACATGCACCAAAACTGAACTTTTTTATTATAATAAAGTGCGTATAGTCTACAAGTTATCATAATGTGGGTAGAGTACATTATTGTAAGAGTTCTATACCTTGCGCGTAGATGTGTGCAGAGTGCAACCGATATGTCTCCCTGGCAATTGGTTTCAATTTTGCTAGTATCAACTTAATAGAAGTGTTAGTAGACATAGCGTTATGCACAGTCTGGTTAGGGTAAGAATAAAATAAAGCAGCGGTAGAATACACTATTACAATGTTAGTAGACATAGCGTTATGAACAGTCCGGTTAGGGTAAGAATAAAATAAAGCAGTGGTAGAATACACTATTACAATGTTAGTAGACATAGCGTTATGAACAGTCCGGTTAGGGTAAGAATAGAGTAAAGCAGTGGTAGAATACACTATTACAATGTTAGTAGACATAGAGTTATGAACATTCCGATTAGCGAAGCAGTGGTAGAATACACTATTACAATGTTAGTAGACGTAGCGTTATGAACAGTCCGGTTAGGGTAAGAATAGAGTAAAGCAGTGGTAGAATACACTATTACAATGTTAGTAGACATAGCGTTATGTACAGTCCGGTTAGGGTAAGAATAGAGTAAAGCAGTGGTAGAATACACTATTACAATGTTAGTAGACATAGCGTTATGTACAGTCCGGTTAGGGTAAGAATAGAGTAAAGCAGTGGTAGAATACACTATTACAATGTTAGTAGACATAACGTTATGTACAGCCCGGTTAGGGTAAGAATAGAGTAAAGCAGCGGTAGAATACACTATTACAATGTTAGTAGACATAGCGTTATGAACAGTCCGGTTAGGGTAAGAATAGAGTAAAGCAGTGGTAGAATACACTATTACAATGTTAGTAGACATAGCGTTATGAACATTCCGGTTAGCGAAGCAGTGGTAGAATACACTAATACAATGTTAGTAGACGTAGCGTTATGTACAGTCCGGTTAGGGTAAGAATAAAATAAAGCAGCGGTAGAATACACTATTACAATGTTAGTAGACATAGCGTTATGAACAGTCCAGTTAGGGTAAGAATAGAGTAAAGCAGTGGTAGAATACACTATTACAATGTTAGTAGACATAGCGTTATGAACATTCCGGTTAGCGAAGCAGTGGTAGAATACACTATTACAATGTTAGTAGACATAGCGTTATGAACAGTCCGGTTAGGGTAAGAATAGAGCGAAGCAGTGGTAGAATACACTATTACAATGTTAGTAGACATAACGTTATGCACAGTCCGGTTAGGGTAAGAATAGAGTAAAGCAGCGGTAGAATACACTATTACAATGTTAGTAGACATAGCGTTATGAACAGTCCGGTTAGGGTAAGAATAGAGTAAAGCAGTGGTAGAATACACTATTACAATGTTAGTAGACATAGCGTTATGTACAGCCCGGTTAGGGTAAGAATAGAGTAAAGCAGTGGTAGAATACACTATTACAATGTTAGTAGACGTAGCGTTATGAACAGTCCGGTTAGGGTAAGAATAGAGTAAAGCAGCGGTAGAATACACTATTACAATGTTAGTAGACATAGCGTTATGTACAGTCCGGTTAGGGTAAGAATGGAGTGAAGCAGTGGTGGAATACACTATTACAATGTTAGTAGACGTAGCGTTATGAACAGTCCGGTTAGGGTAAGAATAGAGTAAAGCAGCGGTAGAATACACTATTACAATGTTAGTATACATAGCGTTATGTACAGTCCGGTTAGGGTAAGAATAGAGTAAAGCAGTGGTAGAATACACTATTACAATGTTAGTAGACATAGCGTTATGTACAGTCCGGTTAGGGTAAGAATAGAGTAAAGCAGTGGTAGAATACACTATTACAATGTTAGTAGACATAGCGTTATGTACAGTCCGGTTAGGGTAAGAATAGAGTAAAGCAGTGGTAGAATACACTATTACAATGTTAGTAGACATAGCGTTATGAACATTCCGGTTAGGGTAAGAATAGAGTAAAGCAGTGGTAGAATACACTATTACAATGTTAGTAGACATAGCGTTATGAACAGTCCGGTTAGGGTAAGAATAGAGTAAAGCAGTGGTAGAATACACTATTACAATGTTAGTAGACATAACGTTATGAACAGTCCGGTTAGGGTAAGAATAGAGTAAAGCAGTGGTAGAATACACTATCACAATGTTAGTAGACATAGCGTTATGAACAGTCCGGTTAGGGTAAGAATAGAGTGAAGCAGTGGTAGAATACACTATTACAATGTTAGTAGACATAGCGTTATGTACAGTCCGGTTAGGGTAAGAATAGAGTAAAGCAGTGGTAGAATACACTATTACAATGTTAGTAGACATAACGTTATGTACAGCCCGGTAAGGGTAAGAATAGAGTAAAGCAGTGGTAGAATACACTATTACAATGTTAGTAGACATGGCGTTATGTACAGTCCGGTTAGGGTAAGAATAGAGTAAAGCAGTGGTAGAATACACTATTACAATGTTAGTAGACATAGCGTTATGTACAGTCCGGTTAGGGTAAGAATAGAGTAAAGCAGTGGTAGAATACACTATTGCAATGTTAGTAGACATAGCGTTATGTACAGTCCGGTTAGGGTAAGAATAGAGTAAAGCAGTGGTAGAATACACTATTACAATGTTAGTAGACATAGCGTTATGAACATTCCGGTTAGCGAAGCAGTGGTAGAATACACTATTACAATGTTAGTAGACATATCGTTATGAACATTCCGGTTAGTAAAGCAGTGGTAGAATACACTATTACAATGTTAGTAGACATAGCGTTATGAACATTCCGGTTAGTAAAGCAGTGGTAGAATACACTATTACAATGTTAGTAGACATAGCGTTATGAACATTCCGGTTAGGGTAAGAATAGAGTAAAGCAGTGGTAGAATACACTATTACAATGTTAGTAGACATAGCGTTATGTACAGTCCGGTTAGGGTAAGAATAGAGTAAAGCAGTGGTAGAATACACTATTACAATGTTAGTAGACGTAGCGTTATGTACAGTCCGGTTAGGGTAAGAATAGAGTAAAGCAGTGGTAGAATACACTATTACAATGTTAGTAGACATAGCGTTATGAACAGTCCGGTTAGGGTAAGAATAGAGTAAAGCAGTGGTAGAATACACTATTACAATGTTAGTAGACGTAGCGTTATGTACAGTCCGGTTAGGGTAAGAATAGAGTAAAGCAGTGGTAGAATACACTATTACAATGTTAGTAGACATAGCGTTATGAACAGTCCGGTTAGGGTAAGAATAGAGTAAAGCAGCGGTAGAATACACTATTACAATGTTAGTAGACATAGCGTTATGAACATTCCGGTTAGGGTAAGAATAGAGTAAAGCAGTGGTAGAATACACTATTACAATGTTAGTAGACATAGCGTTATGTACAGTCCGGTTAGGGTAAGAATAGAGTAAAGCAGTGGTAGAATACACTATTACAATGTTAGTAGACGTAGCGTTATGTACAGTCCGGTTAGGGTAAGAATAGAGTAAAGCAGTGGTAGAATACACTATTACAATGTTAGTAGACATAGCGTTATGAACAGTCCGGTTAGGGTAAGAATAGAGTAAAGCAGCGGTAGAATACACTATTACAATGTTAGTAGACGTTGCGTTATGAACAGTCCGGTTAGGGTAAGAATAGAGTAAAGCAGTGGTAGAATACACTATTACAATGTTAGTAGACATAGCGTTATGAACAGTCCGGTTAGGGTAAGAATAGAGTAAAGCAGTGGTAGAATACACTATTACAATGTTAGTAGACGTAGCGTTATGAACATTCCGGTTAGCGAAGCAGTGGTAGAATACACTATTACAATGTTAGTAGACATAGAGTTATGTACAGTCCGGTTAGGGTAAGAATAGAGTAAAGCAGCGGTAGAATACACTATTACAATGTTAGTAGACGTAGCGTTATGAACATTCCGGTTAGCGAAGCAGTGGTAGAATACACTATTACAATGTTAGTAGACATAGCGTTATGTACAGTCCGGTTAGGGTAAGAATAGAGTAAAGCAGTGGTAGAATACACTATTACAATGTTAGTAGACATAGAGTTATGTACAGTCCGGTTAGGGTAAGAATAGAGTAAAGCAGTGGTAGAATACACTATTACAATGTTAGTAGACGTAGCGTTATGAACATTCCGGTTAGCGAAGCAGTGGTAGAATACACTATTACAATGTTAGTAGACATATCGTTATGAACATTCCGGTTAGTAAAGCAGTGGTAGAATACACTATTACAATGTTAGTAGACATATCGTTATGAACATTCCGGTTAGTAAAGCAGTGGTAGAATACACTATTACAATGTTAGTAGACATATCGTTATGAACATTCCGGTTAGTAAAGCAGTGGTAGAATACACTATTACAATGTTAGTAGACGTAGCGTTATGAACATTCCTGTTAGTAAAGCAGTGGTAGAATACACTATTACAATGTTAGTAGACATAGCGTTATGTACAGTCCGGTTAGTAAAGCAGTGGTAGAATACACTATTACAATGTTAGTAGACGTAGCGTTATGAACATTCCGGTTAGTAAAGCAGTGGTAGAATACACTATTACAATGTTAGTAGACATAGCGTTATGTACAGTCCGGTTAGGGTAAGAATAGAGTAAAGCAGTGGTAGAATACACTATTACAATGTTAGTAGACGTAGCGTTATGAACATTCCGGTTAGTAAAGCAGTGGTAGAATACACTATTACAATGTTAGTAGACATAGCGTTATGTACAGTCCGGTTAGGGTAAGAATAGAGTAAAGCAGTGGTAGAATACACTATTACAATGTTAGTAGACGTAGCGTTATGAACATTCCGGTTAGTAAAGCAGTGGTAGAATACACTATTACAATGTTAGTAGACATAGCGTTATGTACAGTCCGGTTAGGGTAAGAATAGAGTAAAGCAGTGGTAGAATACACTATTACAATGTTAGTAGACGTAGCGTTATGAACATTCCGGTTAGCGAAGCAGTGGTAGAATACACTATTACAATGTTAGTAGACATATCGTTATGAACATTCCGGTTAGTAAAGCAGTGGTAGAATACACTATTACAATGTTAGTAGACATAGCGTTATGAACATTCCGGTTAGCGAAGCAGTGGTAGAATACACTATTACAATGTTAGTAGACATAGCGTTATGTACAGTCCGGTTAGGGTAAGAATAGAGTAAAGCAGTGGTAGAATACACTATTACAATGTTAGTAGACATAGCGTTATGTACAGTCCGGTTAGGGTAAGAATAGAGTAAAGCAGTGGTAGAATACACTATTACTATGTTAGTAGACGTAGCGTTATGAACATTCCGGTTAGCGAAGCAGTGGTAGAATACACTATTACAATGTTAGTAGACATATCGTTATGAACATTCCGGTTAGTAAAGCAGTGGTAGAATACACTATTACAATGTTAGTAGACATATCGTTATGAACATTCCGGTTAGTAAAGCAGTGGTAGAATACACTATTACAATGTTAGTAGACATATCGTTATGAACATTCCGGTTAGTAAAGCAGTGGTAGAATACACTATTACAATGTTAGTAGACATAGAGTTATGTACAGTCCGGTTAGGGTAAGGATAGAGTAAAGCAGTGGTAGAATACACTATTACAATGTTAGTAGACATAGCGTTATGTACAGTCCGGTTAGGGTAAGAATAGAGTAAAGCAGTGGTAGAATACACTATTACAATGTTAGTAGACGTAGCGTTATGAACATTCCGGTTAGTAAAGCAGTGGTAGAATACACTATTACAATGTTAGTAGACATAGCGTTATGTACAGTCCGGTTAGGGTAAGAATAGAGTAAAGCAGTGGTAGAATACACTATTACAATGTTAGTAGACATATCGTTATGAACATTCCGGTTAGTAAAGCAGTGGTAGAATACACTATTACAATGTTAGTAGACATAGAGTTATGTACAGTCCGGTTAGGGTAAGAATAGAGTAAAGCAGTGGTAGAATACACTATTACAATGTTAGTAGACGTAGCGTTATGAACATTCCGGTTAGCGAAGCAGTGGTAGAATACACTATTACAATGTTAGTAGACGTAGCGTTATGTACAGTCCGGTTTGGGTAAGAATAGAGTGAATCATTTGAATACTGTGTAATAATATTGTTTAATCACGTTGAAAAACTTGGCCATAGGCAAAATTTTATCGATCGGGTTACGTAATTCCCTTGCGTCAAAAAAATCACAGAAAACGCACGAATTCCACGTGCACCTTTTATGCATGACAAATGTTTGTGTAAATTGCTTCGAATCATTGGTAAGGTTTGCTAATGGACAGAAAATCACAAAAGAAAAGTTCTTGGCGTAGGAATAAAAAATGTTAGGAGACTCCGAACATTAGGCCAAATTAGGCCATTCGGACGCCTGTAACTGGGACGTCAAAAGGGAGGTTGCACGACGATTACTTTGTTATGCTTCGGCAAGGTCTCATCAGGAGACACGCTTCCAGCACTTTGAAACCATTTATAAAGACCCATGTTCATGTCATCCATGTGAATCACTTCTCCGACAGGACCAGTAACTCCGCATGTACCATCTCTAGAAAAAGTTCATACCTGATTCATACACTGCTAAACAACTTGTCTGACGTCGTGCGTATGTATAATCAATAATTAATTAATCAATATTGGACCAATTCACTTAGAACAACGATTCTGAAAAAATAGGATTTTACAATTTTGTGTTTCGTTACTTTTTAGCCGCACTATACAAACGCGTGCTGTTTAATCGCATCGGTAGCACTATATGAACAAATGTTACATGTGTGTTGCTTATGGAATAAAATATCAGCAAGTTAATGCAGTTTAGTTGGCAATCATAACAAATTGAATCAAAGCGCCGATGGCACTGGAAGAACAGGGATTGTTCCTGTCGTCAGAAAAATATTTTTCCAGTCACAAAGCATATGAGGGCATATTCCACCCCAACGCCATATGTATGATCCAGCATCTAGTTAATACATTATTACCTCTATATTGCCTATACTACTCGCAGTATTTAAACGTTGAGCGTTTATCACTGACCGGATGGTAACCTAGCTTACATAACATAATACAATCGCTGTCTCGATATATTTTCCAAGCTTCCTGCAATAAAGTGCTAAGTCATCATACAACATTATAAACACTGTCTCGGCTAAAGATTAGGCGATAAAGTCCGAAGTCATGCCGCGGAATGCGCAATGGGATCTATTTTTAGCTCTCAATCTTAATCAGTATATACTTAACGCTTTCACTGACCAGGGCGCTTAAGCTCCCTGTTTAAAAATGCTGACAATGACCCTAGTGTTGCGTTTCTAGACGTACTCAGTATACAAACTTGTGCAGTATAACTTCAATGCTTAACAAAATTTAACCTGTTCAGGTAATGGTTGTTATCTTTTTATGATGTACGATATTTTGGGTACGCATACACGTGAACAAGAAATCAACGATAATTAGGACTTGAACATTTTGGTGTGTATGTAGAATATCGAAAACTCCTTTCAACATACGAGTTTAAGCAAACTTTGTTTGATACCATCCAATACAATAAACGTGTGTGGTCACTGGTATTACTAGTTGGGATATAGATTTCTATATAGATGGTATAACAGCTGTGTGGCATTCTTTATATCCAGATTGTTTGTTTACAGAGCACGGTATGTTCGTTAAATCATGAAATGTGAAATCCGCATGCTTCCGTTTTCTTTGAAACTTACATTTACCTTTAAGATTTCACAGTTTAGTCATGTACACCTGTCATACCGTATTTTAATGGCACTCTTTGACAAGTGTCATTCAAAAAGGTAAACTGATGCTACATATTGCGCTCATGATTTTAATTGATATTTAAATGCGTTGTGTGTTATTTGTATATTTGAAGGTATTTCTTCATTCGCTCCAGTGGACGATGGAACCTAGATATAATGCGGACACGTCTTGCTATTATAGGCATCTTTATTTGTACTGTTGTACTGTCCGTGCCATTATATGCCGTCACCGATGTACATGGAGAAGAGGGGGCTAACGAGACAGTATATTTTATACGCTCGGTCATGGTGTATTATAATAAAACAAGCGTCATGGATGTTTTAAATGTTTGGTTACTGATCATAGCTGGAAAGCTCTTACCTTGTGGCTTGATATGTGTGTTTGGTTGTCTCTTACTTCAAACATTGAGACAAAGTCAACAACTTACCGAGAACTTAAAGCTAACTTCCTGTTCAAGACGCATGCGCGCGCACAAACGGACAACCCGGATGTTGTTAGCTATAATGACAATGTTTATTATATCAGCATTACCAGCGGCCATATTGATGTTAGTTTCAGTGTTTGTCAAGAATTTTTTCCTAGATTGTTATCTGCTTCTGGCAGACCTTCTAGATTTTCTGTCCTTAACAAACAATGCTATCAATTTCATTATGTATTGTGTAATGAGTCGACAGTTTAGAGATTGTTTATGTGAGGCGATTCCAATGTGTGGCAGTAGGTTTGTTACGGCGAAATACCAGCCAGCTACATCCGTAAACTCAGCTGCAAGACCTTCAGTGAAAAATTGTAATCTGTAAAACATATTGTATTAAATAAAATAGCATCCGTGGTTCTGTAACACTGCCTAACTATCCATCTAGGGAGACAATATATTTAAATTAAATCTATAAATTTGTAAAATATCTTTTTGTTGCCATAAATTCCTCAACTGAAAATATTTTAAGTTTACTCTAAATGATAATTAGGATGTACAAGATTAATAATAACCAAATTTAATATTATTCAAAACCGATAACGTGCCATAAATTATAGCATTAAGATAATGTTAGACCTACGGACACTACAGTATTTCTTATTACGTTACCTGAACAACGCATGTTATTTAATTTACATGGAATCATCAGTAACACATATACATGGAGAGTATATTAAGTCTTAGTGTTTTTTCAAACATTATTTGTACAGTGTCTTAATGCACCATTCCATTGTATCATCATAGTCTTAGTGTTACATGTCGTACATTGTTTAAATGTCACATGACGTACATTGTTTAAATGTCACATGTCGTACATTGTTTAAATGTCACATGTCGTACATTGTTTAAATGTCACATGAAGTACATTGTTTAAATGTCACATGAAGTACCTTGTTTAAATGTCACATGAAGTACCTTGTTTAAATGTCACATGTCGTACATTGTTTAAATGTCACATGTCGCATATTGTTTAAATGTCACATGTCGCACATTGTTTAAATGTCACATGTCGCACATTGTTTTAATGCCACATGTCGCACATTAATTAAATGTCACATGTCGCACATTGTTAAAATGTCACATGTCGCACATTGTTAAAATGTCACATGTCGTACATTGTTTAATGTCACATGTCGCACATTAATTAAATGTCACATGTCGCACATTGTTAAAATGTCACATGTCGCACATTGTTAAAATGTCACATGTCGCACATTGTTTAAATGTCACATGTCGCACATTGTTTAAATGTCACATGTCGTACATTGTTTAAATGTCACATGTCGCATATTGTTTAAATGTCACATGTAGCACATTGTTTAAATGTCACATGTCGCACATTGTTTTAATGTCACATGTCGTACCTTGTTTAAATGTCACATGTCGCACATTGTTTTAATGCCACATGTCGTACCTTGTTTAAATGTCACATGACGTACATTGTTTAATGTCACATGACGTACATTGTTTAAATGTCACATGTCGCACATTGTTTAAATGTCACATGTCGTACATTGTTTAAATGTCACATGTCGTACATTGTTTAAATGTCACATGTCGTACATTGTTTAAATGTCACATGTCGCACATTGTTTAAATGTCACATGTCGTACATTGTTTAAATGTCACATGTCGCACATTGTTTAAATGTTTTACATGCTTGCTGTAGCTCTCTGCTTATCAATTCAGATAAAACAGTTAAATGTAGCGTATTCTACTACTTATGTATTCCATCTTTTACCGACGTTTATATGTTTGGTTTGGATATGTTTGATAATACAAAGGGAACTAACTACACCTATACAGTACACCGCCTAGCTAGAGTTGTCTGGGATTACGCATCCAGTTTGCGATGGGTAGGTCATATTTGTTTTTAACTTTCGTTTACTAGAACAGCACATTCAAGTATTTTAAAGACGCCATGACAGAAATGACAAACAAGCAGTTTGGATAGGCTTGTGATTTGACCTTTAAAACTACATTAAACAACCAGTTATTGCATTTAATACGTTCAAACAACCCTTATGTACACCACAACGCTGGACTAACATACGGACTTAATTCAGAAATGATGTTTTTGAGCCGTGACTTATTCATGCAGGGGGTTTATTTGCCCTCAAAGGAACGTATATGTATAGATCTACAACGACCTTCGAAATATGACCCCTGGACGAGTCTATATGCCAAGGTTGAAACGATATTTACCGTTATTTTATGAAAAAATATGGATACGTTTGAGAAAAACACACTTTAGTTCAAGTTGGCGACGTGGCTTAGTGGATAAACTGTTCACTTGGCAGAAACATACTTTATATATGGGCTGTGGGTTCGAGTCCGCTGCTATACTCTTTTCAATAATTGAATTTCTATTTCAGTAGTTTTTGTTGCGTATATTTTAATTCTTAATATTTTACAAATTCACGTTTTATAAGTACATGTAATACAAAATATTTAATTTCCTTTACATTGATTTAGTCTGTATATTACTGTATTTATTGCTCAATTTTCATCTTCATGCTCTGGTGATAATTGGATATAATTACAAATAACTGGAGTCTTTGTTCATATATTAATTATATCAATTATACAATGTGTCAGAATCAGTGTAAGTATCAATGGAGTAACAAGTTACGACGCTGCGACAACCTTATATGCAGTCTATATGCTAGCTCTTGTCAGTCTGACAACCCTCTCTCACACACTGACAAGTCCTATTTCCTTCTCCTTCTCACAAAACATATGTACGTTCTCGATGAGATCGTTCGCGCCGTCGCTATATCTGTGTACCAGCTATGACATATTTCTTATAACATGAAAAATCGTTGAACAACATACTGATTTGATGCATGCAACAAGTAGGGTGACAAATATTGAAGTTTCATGCAAAATTCCATGACGATTGCTCGGCTAGTTTATTTTAATTGCACTTTTAGTGATTTCAGTAACGCTGCAAACAGGGGAGGTGACAACATTAATCAACGTTATGCATCCGTTGTATTCTTATTTCGCGATTATTCTACTATTAAAAAATAGTGCACAATTCAACGTGCTTACAGTTTTAATTCGGGTACTTCTGCGTGTATTAGTTTATATTATTCAAGAATAAATGCAAAAGAACCGTCTACTAAAATGCTCGGGATACTGTTTAAAACTATTGAATGATTTTGATATGGGTCCATAGAACTACGTTTAACTACGATGTTACCAATTCGCTGGATTAGGTGTTTTATATAATTTGGAATAAATCATCTGTAGGGATTGTGATTCTGTATTTTCATTGAAAGTATTTACAAGTACTCGTAATAACTATTCAGTACAATCGCGATTTAAGACCAGGGAAGATGCTGAAAATCAATTTTAAGCATTTTGTATTATTTGATCGCGGTTGTAAGACGCTCACAATACACCTAAGTTACTGTGATTTTAAAACTTCCACCAAACTCAAAAGCTGTGAAGCACCTTAAGCATTATTATGTGATCAATGAGAGCAACCAATACATGGCTATTGAACGCCTTTACTGTCTTATATTAGCAAACAGTTCGATAGTATGTCGATATCGCAGAACATAAATGCATGCGACCACTATATAATGGCAAAATTTTTATATATAAATATAAAAGATGAATATATAATGACAAAACATTAATATTGTATGTTAATAAATTGGTGATTTGATATTAGCCCTGTTATTTGTTCGATAGGCAGTCTTATTGGCCTGAGGTCGTAGGCCGAGGGATAATACGTCTGTCCCGTGGACAAATAACAGGGTTAATATAAAATAACCCATTTATTGACAATTTTATTAAATAAGTATCAATTATTTAAAAAAATTCTTCGCATGTAACGTTAGCACATCAAGCTAACCGACATAAAAGACTGCGAAAATTTTCAGATTTTTGTATCCAAATAAGTCCAAATTGTAGCAAATGATCTAACTAAGAAAATGAATACCCGTATGGCTTGTTCAGTTCAGTAGTAAAAAAGTTATATACATTTTAGTGAGCAATCAAAGCACTGAAAGTACTGATCTGTGGCGTACTGATGTCATTTTGACCAATCAAATAAGGCTGCACCAACATGCTGTGTCAGAGTTCTGATAAGCCCAGACTCACTCGAATGTTTGTGCTGCTCTCAAGACACCAAGCGCCGGTGTCAAGATGAGTGACTGGGTAGTCTCCATACAACTGAATACACTGGGAATTAAAACACAACGAACGAGATAGCCAACCCCCTGCTATAGAAACAGGACTAGGTAGAAATATGTTAGCAACATTAAATAAAGGGAGGTAATTAATAAGATAGAACCAGATTTCAATAGAAGGAAAATATAAGAAAATTATATCAATGGTAATATCATGACTTCTTTTGGTTGAATGAAATTATGTAAAGTTTTTTAATCAATTCAACAAAATCGGAAAAGTATTTCTACGAAAATTTGACCAAAATGAGTGTCAACGGCGATTTTGGTTAATTAGACATACCAAGTGACACATAAATTGAATAAAAGCACTTTTGTAATGGATGATGAATTTTCCTTTTTGTCACCATTAATGATTAATTCCAAGATAAAATCACAAAACAACAATTGTCGACAGTAATCATAATTTAATTTTTGTAATTGCCTATTCAAAGCTGACATACAAATATTACTTAAACGATATATGCACGTTGTTATACATGTAATATATATAGACTTGCCTTATAAGCATAATTATGTAAATGAATTAAATTGAAGTGGTGTAGAATGGCCATGTTGACTTGTACTCTGACGGGTCACTCTGTTAGAGTTAAGAATGCCTAACGCAAGGCAGCAACCGAGGACAAAAGTCAGCGATTTATTATCAAACTGTTATATTGATTTATTATAACAAACTACCGAGTACCGGTGTAAACCGAGTACATTCCGAGCACTCAAGAAACCGAGTACGCTCGATGCACTCATAACCAACCGAGTACGCTCTGGGCACTCAATATATACCGAGACGAGTACGGTCCAGGCAGCACTCATAAGAGATCGAGTACGCGCCAGGTACTCGAGATATCAAATATCGGGACGTACGCCCCAAGTACGCCGTAATAACACCAGGTACGCTCCAGGCACCGTGTAAAATCATGACTACAGTAAGTATGTATTCTAACCAAATGTGTCTTATCTAAACAAATGAGACATTTTAAGATATGCAAGTTTTTTATTTGAGTCAACGCTCGGACAAGTCTTAAATGCTCATAAAAAACTACAGTCATGTGACTGAAATTTGTAACCATAGGGACCTCAGCCACCACTGGTAACTCAGTTGAGACCGAGAGAAACCCCATGAAAAATATATTTTGTATTGTCATTGTTAATAAAATAACATATTTTCCCTCGGTTGCCTCCAAGCGACAGAATTTTCCGCCACGGAATGAAGAATAATATAGAATTTGACATCTCTATTTTATTTATCTTCATTTCCCCCAAAATTCTTATACTATATCAATTAAAATGCCTTCGCGAATGGCGTCAGGGTAAAATTCCAAACCAACGTCGGACAAGTGTACGCCATCATCGCGAAAGAACCCAGGTGTCAGGACGTCGATGTCCACAGTAATTTGTTTAGTGCATTGTTTTCGGCCCATCACAGTCACACGTTTGCGTTTTTTTCAATGGCATTAAGATTATGGGCGTGTTCTCCCCAGGTAACTCTAGGAAGAATGTCAACCCATACTAAATTAACAGGGGAGAAAGCTTGGCGAACATAAATAACTGCCTGTATAATTAAATGCATTTCAATGAATGTTTAAGTAAGATCGTTGCCGCCTAAATGAAATAGTAAAACTTTAGGACAGCTCCTAAACAATACGGGGATTTGCAAAGAGCTGGCTAGATCGTCAAGGCTCATACCCCTCTTACACCACCAAGCCACTGTAATGTTGTCCGGTAGCCTCAAGTTTTCCCTTTGACGGTCAGCAGCCCGTACCACAGCCCAATACGGTATAGAATCCCCAATGATCCATACGCCTGTAACGACAAAAAATGTGTGGAGAACGAATTGTTTAACCTGTATTCACATATGATAGACATCACACATTACAAGCCTCGACCAAAATCAAACCCTTATGTAATTGTTATATGAAGATGAAGTCCACCTCCCCAATTTCATTATGTCTGACTCGGACAGTCCCATTAAAGCTAGTTGTGTAGCCCTACCTATGCGAAATCTATGAGTTTTAACGTTTGAATGATTGTACTGAGAACAGTCAATGCATTTTTTCAATACTGTTGCAAACTGGTATCTGGTCACTACAGACCCGTTGCTATGAGTAAAAAGCGGACCGGTTTGATTTATGAATGAGGTAATTCTGTAATGAATAGACAGGGCATATGGTTCCATTACGCTCGCATGATAACTTTAAAACCACCTGATTACCACGTTGATTAGTTTTAAACCTGCTCATAGTAATGAAGACGTGTTTATTGCGTATATCGAGAGTTACGTTCCTTGATAGTATTATACTATATTGACCCTTGGAAGATACCAATTCGCCTACGTGGAAAAGGCCAAAGTATGCCAGACAAAACATAGCCTTGAATAACTGCAATTCGTAAGAATCGTAACAAATCCTAGGTAATAGTCTACATATTTCCTTTAGCATTTCGATTGTAACCGGTGCTCTTGTATCAAAAGTGCGGCGTGATCTATGGCAACCCTCGAGTAGCTTTTTGATAATAAAAACTTGAGAAAAATCAGGCCAATTGTTAATTTTATGAAAGAATGACAGACCGGAAATGTAAGCTGCTATTGTCCTAGCAGATAAGGCCTTTTCAATTAATATGTAATAAACAAAACTACCTCGTTTAGAGGTATCGGCCAGTTATCTGATAAGTTATACAATCCCCTAAATGCCTGAAACTTGTTCCTAGCTGTAGAATAAGTCGACGCAGTGTTTCCAGCTATTCCTGCACTGGCCAGGTATTTAGATCTGCTTTGAAGATGTTCCAAAGAAAGTTTGGTATTACTGATGGATACAGAGCCGCCTCTGGAGCTAACTTTCTGAACCGTGAGAACTGAAAACGAGACAATGCGTCACTTATTTCGTTTTTTATCCCACTGATGTGTGAAGCCTTTACCCAACAATTATATTGTAAACACTGTAATGTAAATACCATCATTAGTATCATAACTGGCGGTGATTTAGAGGTCATTGCATTTAATATTTGGACTACTGATTGATTATCGCAGTAGAATCGAATTTTCTTGTTTCTTAGTTCTTTACCCCAAATGAAAATTGCAGCGACAATGGGAAACAGTTCTAGTACTGTGATATCTTTAGTGAAGCCCTTTTTATGCCATGCGTCTGGCCATTTACCATTACACCAATTCCCTTTAAACCAAATCCCAAATCCTATAGCAGCTGCGCTATCTGTATGAAGTTGCTCGTCATCGTCATGGAAAACAGATATACCATTATGTCCCCTGAAAAAACGCAGCCACATTAAGAGATCGGATTTCATTTCGTTATTAACCCGCACGTAGTGGTAATGCTGTTTAACGCCACATGTGGCATTTATCAGGTGCCTACAAAAGGGTCTACCTATAGGAATTGCCCGGCAACAAAAATTCAAAGACCCAATAAGTGATTGTATGACTCTCAAGCATACTTTTCGTTGCGAGAGAACGTGCTCGATTTCTTTAATAATTTTCGTAATTTTCTCGAGTGGTATCCGAACCTGCATTTTAATCGAATCGAGCTCTAAACCCAGGAAAATAATAATTTGAGTCAGGCCTGCGGTGTTTTCGTCCTCAAGCGGAACGCCTAGTTCGTCCATAATTGATTTGAATAATGCCATCAACTCCTTACAAGACTTGTATGTTTTTTCACACCCTAAAAAATCTTCCAGAAACATGTAGTGTATTAGGTGGCCCGATTTCATTTTGGTTTTAACACAAAACTCCAGGAAGGTTGAAAGTTTTTCGAATAAACACGGAGAAATGCTACTGCCGAAAGGAAGGGCTTTATCAAAGAAAATTTTGTCTTCAACCATAATTCCCAACAATTCAAAATCATGCGGATTAATTGGTAGTAAACGGAATGCGTTTTTTATATCCGACTTAAACAGGTAACAGTTTTTTCCCAGCTCCTGTATAATATGAATAGTTTGGTCGAATTCTGTGTATTTAACAGAGCATACTTTCAGGTCAATAAAGTCGTTGATCGATGACCCTTCTGGGTAAGAAAGGTGGTGTATCAACCTGAATTTCCCGGGTGTTTTCTTTGGTACCACACCAATCGGTGATATTTGAATGTTTTTAAACGGACTAACTGTAAACGGGCCAGTCACACGACCTGCATTGATTTCTTTTTGTAATTTTTGCATAACAATCTCGGGTAAATGTCTAGCCGACAATAAATTCGTTGAAAAGCGTTCCCCACGTGGACCAGTATAATTCAACCGAAAGCCGTGTGTAAAACCTTCTAATAGTATAGATGCGTCATGAGAATTATAACCCGACAGCCAGTATCTTAATCAAAGTACTGAAAGTACTGACAGGCTGGCGAACTGCTAAGGAACAATAGCTTTTCAAGTAATATAACATCAAGTGATTTTCTAAGTCGAAAGACAGGTAAGTGCTCGACTTAACAAAAAAATAAAAAAATATAAAAAATAAAAATATAAAAAAATTGGAGCCGCCGTAATTCGATCGCTGGACAATTACTAAGCGAGTTGCTCATCCACTCGACCACGATCTCGTTGGAGAACGTTGACCTAAATAATTTAACATAATAAAAAGAACTATTTGCATTAAGTGTATAGATTCTGTGTTGTCAGTTTCGGGAGTAAATTCATCTTAGTGGATTTCATTTTTTAGGATTGTAATAGTCTGGCGCGAAATCGCCAGCCTAAAAAATGAAATCCACTAAGATGAATTTACTCCCGAAACTGACAACACAGAATCTATACACTTAATGCAAATAGTTCCTCCTCGTTAATCAGTTTTGCAAGATAAGAACATTCAACTTTCCTTGTTTCATTTATTCTGTTCGATTGTAATATATTAATCTCTTCTTGAAATGGAAGGAAATTGTATGAAATTAAAAGAAAAGGTGTTTAAAGGCGTTGATAATTATTACCACGCGTTACGAACGCGATATAGCGCGGCGCATCAATGCTTTTATTATGTTAAAATATTTAGGTCAACATTCTCCAACGAGATCGTGGTCGAGTGGTTGAGCAACTCGCTCAGTAATTTTCTGATGGTATGGTCCAGCGATCGAATCACGGCGGCTCCAAATTTTTTTTATATTTTTTTTTTTTTTTTTTTTTTTGTTAAGTCCAGCACTTTCCTCTTTCGACTTAGAAAACCACTTGATGTTATATTACTTGAAAAGCTATTGTTCCTTAGCAGTTCGCCAGCCTGTCAGTACTTTCAGTACTTTGATTTAGGATTGTAATAGTCTGGCGCGAAATCGCCAGCCTAAAAATTGTATATTGATAGGTGAAGGAGCTAATTGAAATTGATTATCCATAGACGCAGGTGTGTTATTATTTTCTATAAAAACCTCGTTGACCACGGAACTGGTTATATCCTCGCCCTCTATAAGGGCGACGACATCGAAAAGTATTTCCATTGGCCCCTTGGTGGGTATTAAGACCAGCATTATATGTTTGTGATTGACCGGAATTATTTGGGGTAGCCTGTTGGGGCACGGTGCCATAAGGAGGATTCTAAGTACCCGTAGGGCAGTTCACAAGGTTGTGTATGTCGCCATAACTCATACATGCATGCTTATACCTACAGTTCAGCCAGCTACATGAACCTTTATTAAAGGCTACACATATGTCAGGTAATTGGTGATTTTGCCTCCGTGGTTCGACGCCAGATTGTTTAAAGTTATATGTATCTGTCTTTTGTGCCAAAGCCTAGACCACAGACCCTGGTTAATAACTGACCACGACGCCGGTGTAGTGGCCTGGCGAAGGCGAAACTGCTGGTCGTTTATTTTTTCAAAATTGACCCCCTTGGCGGGATGCACATTCACATATAACATAAAAATAATGCAACATTTCATGTATCTTGGAAGGATGTGTGGATAAGTAAATAGACATATATACAATGAACGCGTCTGACCAGCGTTCAATCGTTTCGATATCGTCCTAACATACCATGGGCTTAACGCCAAACGTACCATCGGTATTAAGTTTTAGCGTATTACCAGAATAAATATCGTCAAGCTTGACCGCACCCTTTATCAGCAAAGCAATATTTACATATTCTCCCTTACATTTTTTTTGTTTTAGAGCAGAGGGTACATGTGGAGTTATGTCGTCCTGAGCGACACGTGTCAGCTCATGACCCTCGTGGAACATGGTTACAACATTTTGACCTTCATTATATAAATTAGCACTTGTTTGCAATTACCGATTAAATTACCTCCCTTCCACTGCAAAAAACGAAGTGAAGCGTTTTGTTCACAATTGTCAATTTTTGCCACCAAATGTAGCGTACATTGCAAACTATTTTGACTAACTATTTGTGTATTTCGTATCACAGACATGTATGAAGTAAATTGGAAGTGGAAATTTTGTCGAAAATGAAAAGCCCTTACTTTGCGCGCTTGAATAGACGTTTTACCATTTGTGATGGTGTGATCATTCAAGCGTAACGGAGGCCAACGGAAATTGGTTCAACATAAACACTATGGGTACACAAATATACAGTGTTAGTACAAAGTTCTTTCGAGTTAACAATTTAAATAAATTGAATTTTTAATTCGTTTGCGAAACTTTTGACGCTCAGTATATAATCGGCATTTGCAGACGGCTGGGACTGAGCAAAACCAGCGCTAGACGACGAATTGTTTAGACAAGAAGTATTTACGCAGCCCTTATTGGTGTTGCTGTTAACACCAGCATTACTGCTAATACCAACATTATTGGTTCTTGCTCGGAATGAACTTGAGCCTCACAAATTATTTGTTCAAAGTCAATAATATTACTATTATTACCTCGACTTGGCTCTGTACCGTCGTCCAAAGCCGGACCTGGCCCTCGTCCTTGGTCCCATGTCGACTCCAGCTCGCCTTTTCTGCCCTTTACCGCGACCCGGCATGATAAATTGATGCAAATAACAAAATTTAATAAGCTCAAAATGTAACTTTCGTCGTTGCTGTTCGAATGGCAAGTGAGCGTACGTGGCATACCATGTGATCTTTACCGGGTAGCGACTAAACGACATTGTGTATACACCCGGCGACCACGTGAATTTCCTGTAATAAATTAGATTAATTCATAGATGAATTAATCTTCATTATTCTTTCGATACTGTGATAAATTTCTTGTGAAACAAATCTTTGAAACAGACTATACAAAAAACAACTACACCTGCGCAGAATTAGCCGAAAAAAATTACGTCATGAAAACCGGAGCCATCTTGTTTTGTGACGCAATTTGACCTAGTTTAGCGAAGGTATGATGTTTTGAATTGTTTACATTTGTCAATGAAGGCTGTTTCTATCCAAACAGCACCATAATTTATTCTAAAAATAGGATAATCTCAAATGTAGAAAGCCAATACCCGTTAGATGCGCAGAATTACCCGACAGCACTGTAATTCAAGAATGGAACCAGATAGAATTATGTTTTCATGTCACAGCACTTCTCCTAGATGCCATATACATATATATTTAAAGTCGATCAATTGAATTTAGGTGGACAAGTGGTCCAGTGGTAAGGGCTATTGACTACTGATATGAAGGTTGTCCGTACTCCCGCCGGATCAAGAGCAGAAATGTTTTTCGGAGTAACATAACTAAACTTACGAACAGACTTTCGGACCATACTCAGCGTAAATGAAAAGTTACCACCCTATTGACAAATTTCAATCATAACCATGTGTTTGTTATTACTTGCATCATCAAACAGAGCTCATAAATTGATTACCAGGGAGCTTACATTAATAAATATTTTATGGCAAGATAAATACTTTTATGCAAGTACCGTGTGTACCGTTTTCAGAATTTATATACGTCCCAGTACGGGACCGGTTTTTAGCAATATAATATACGTCCCGGTAAGGTACGGGTTTTTAGCACTATATTTTTTCTTCACAACAAGTCGTTCTCACGCATGAAATATACTGCGAAGAAAAACGCATTAATCGTTGAAATTTATAGACTACTATACGTAGAACTAGTTCAGCTTCCCGCCACCAGTGAAAACATGTTATTTCTATTTATAGCATCAATGTATGTAAACAACATAATTAGGTCATAGTCTATAACGTTCAGCGGCGGAGTGATTTTAATTAAAACCGTGGGATTACTTTATCTGCCTTGACGGTTAACAGGCCTTTGGTAGTAGGAATATAGTCCATGCGGAATGAGTTGCCATAAATATCCTCTAAAAATAAAAGTCTGATATAATTTTTGGTCTTAATATTAATAAATGTTGGTAATGTAAACAAATCGGGTTTAATGATAAGTGTAACCTATGTAGCATGCTTGAAGTATTGTTCAAATCATAGAACTATTTATTTGCGTAGGCCTAAATGCGTTAACTTGGTAGTAAGCCAAAAAAACCGGTAATATCATTGTGTGGCCTACGCCACACAAAAATCAATTCTCCATAATTTCAGCGGAAAATCTATATCACTTTTTGGCCCTGTCTATTAGCCAATCAGATTGCTTTATAGGCGGGCCGGTATTAATATCACTTTTCGGCCCTGTCTATTAGCCAATCAGATTTTATAACACATTTCGGCCCGGGTCGATAACTGATCTAGAATTTTTGCCCTGATATAATGGAAGCATGGCTTTTATTAGACCAGGTCAATGATGTGTTAAAGGGCTAATAATTGATAGTTGTTAAATAAATAAAGATATAACTTCTTAACATGTAGAAAAATCATCAATATATAAAGGCATAACTTCCTTACATAAAGATAAAACATCAATATATAAAGGCATAACTTCTTTATATGTAGATAAAACTTTTTTTATATTTATATATAGAGATTTTGCCATTAGATAGTGGTTGCATGCATTTATGTTCAGCGTTATTGACATTATATAGAACTGTTTGCTAATATAAGACAATTAAGGCGTTCCATACATGGTGTTTAACCAGGTATATTCACATACCATGACTGGAAAATGTGATATTCTGTCACGACTCAAAAAACATGGTTTATCTATACCACATTTGGCAGATAATTTCACAAACAATGATGCATATGTATTGTTGTGAAGACCCCTGGTCCCGAGTTCACACATGACTTTCACCTATCAAATAATAACATGTATGTATATATAATTTATCGGCTAGAAACAAATTATTGTTTAATGCCTAAATAAACTTTTGTATTGTATTGTATTAATTAGATTTCAAGATCAGTTTCAAAGTTTCAATAGGTATGTACGTAATGGTATAACCTTAGACTTCAAAGACACTCAGTTATAAAAAGGTGAAGATAATTAATTTTAATCCTGGTTCCAAAATGGATCCTGTCTTTTCAGGATCAATGTCAGTCTAAATACACTTAAACGAATTTCTAATTGGCCACCCAATGAAATATTATATTATGCGATATATTCAGTCAATATTTCTAAAATAGTGGTTATTTTCATTCCATGCACTTATCTTTCGATTTCAAGAAATAAATTACGCATGCATGTATAAAATCATCCATGCGGAACAGTAAGAGCAAAATGGCTTACGTGCACGCGGTTCACGTGCCCGACATGTTTGATTTTTGAAATCAGTCAAAATATATTCTCTGTCGATTGGCTTAATGCAAGGTATCAATACTGGCGAGAATAAGTAATACGGGACGCGCTGAAGCTGATTGAATGACGAGTACCAGCACCAAAATCCAGACATGTACGTCAAAACGTCTTTTTGTAAAAAGCGATATTTATAATAACGTGTGTTTTAGCTCGAATTACTGCGAGAACTATATTTTCTATCAATAAAATTGGACAGTAACGGGGTTTCGATTATTTATATTCTTCTAAAAGCATTTTTTAAAACTAATTTATGCAAACACGTGGCCAATCAGAAATTCGTTCAATGTATGCATGCATCTGACGTCATGAGCGCGTTCCTCATGGCTCATTTTCACAAATTATACTGTTTAAAGAAAAGTCGATCTACAGGGAACAAATTTATACCAAATACGATACTATTCCAAGCTGTGCACGAGGCCAACGTGCAAAAAAGCCATTTCGCACCAACCGTTACGCATGGATGATTTATTATATGAATACGCCATTTCTTTCTAGAAATAGATAAGTAAGTGCGTGGAATGAACTAATAACACAGCCTAAGATTTATTGATATAATTTATCAGACGATATAATATTTTTTAGGGTGGCCAATTAGAAATTCGTTTAAGTGTATACATTTTATTACTTTTGCAACTGAAAAATGATGTTCTTAATATTTGGAACATGTTAACTTAAAGTGGTGTAAGTACTCTTTACATGGTTATTAGTGGTTTTACCAATGTTATCAACAACTTCCAAACAATAGGAAATCATTTTCAGGATTGATGTGATCCTTTGTGAACACGGGCCAGAATATAATACAAAACATAGTTTTGAGTGAAACCAGCCTTACGTTCATTAACGAAACCGCTCGCCGCGAGAATTCGTTCGTCACGCGAACTACTTATTGAACGATTATAATCGTTCGCCGCAAACAATTTCAAGATGGCGGAGATAGAAGATTTAATGGTCTAACTTAATATATTAGATTTTCAGCCGTAGATTGAAAATTAGGAACTCAGTAATACTTCTTTCGTGTTCTATTTATTCAGCTTTGGTATTCACACTGTATCACAAATGCAAACCACATAAATCTACAATTAATGATTAAATTGCTAAATATTTATCTATCCAAACTGCAAACTGAGTGACATGTCCGTTCTTGTGAAAGAACATGTCCGTTCTTGTGAAAGAAGGTAAGTCTTGTATAGTCTTTGCACACATTCGATAATGTTTTTCTATTGTCTTAGTGTCTGTATTACTCAAGTTGTTACATAGCTCTGATCCATATAGAAGTGATGGAATAGTTATTCTCTTTGTGATGGAAGCAAGCACTAACGGATTTATGCCACTTGTAGTTTGTTCCATGCTGTTTAATACAAAGAATGATGCTCTACTCTTTCGGATTCTATTTTCAATGGTAACTGAAAAATTAAACTGTGTATATGCTCTACTCTTTCGGACTCTATTTTCAATGGTCACTGAAAAATTAAACTGTCTATTCAATACGACCTCAAAGTGAGTTACATTTTCACTCGATTTAATTGTTGAATCGCCGAATTCAACTTCAAACTGCAATGGTTTGCTTTATTTATTGTTGAAGTCATAACCCAATTTATTAGCGTATTGGGATACAACTTTTAGCCATTGTTCTAGCGAAGTTAAGTTCGGACTAAGGAGGGTTAGGTCGTCTGCCAGAGTTGGGTTGCTACATTGAATGCTACCAACTGTTGTGTCATGATTGGTGGGTTGTAATTGGTCTAACAGCTCATCGATAAAGAGTAAATAACACCAAGTACGCTCGTAGAAAGTACTCGGGAATCATTTTGATTTCATACCATTTGCCATAACGAAGCTATGTACATTGTCATACGAATTTATCATAAGTCGCAAAAACTTGCCCTTGAGACCCATTTGTTTCATTTTAACGAATGTAGCACTGTGTCTGACGTTATCCAATGTTGCATACATGGGCGATTGTTGGTCAAGGTAATTGGGGACTGTTTATTGTAGACAGAATGACGTAGTTATTGGTCCGAGCAATTTTCGATAGTCATTTAGTTGCGCATGGAGAAAGATTTTATTTTCGTTCTTGCACAATTCATCTAAAAATTTATGAACAATTCTCTTAAACAGTTTATAACAAACAGGTAGTAGCGTAACTGGGCGATAGCGTTTTCGGTTCCGTTTTAGGTTTGCCATCCTTATATATTGGTATCACTATTCCTATTTTGCAATTTGTGGTACATATATGAACATTTTATCATTAAATTGAATAAAATCACTATGTATTTGATGAGAGTATCACTTCCATATCTCAGGTGTTCTGTAATCACCTTGTCAGTACCAGGGACATTCCTATTCTTCATTTCTCTCAGATAAACATTTAATTCTGTAGCGGTTACTTCCCTTGTTAGAATAACATTGTCTGAATAATCCTCTGAGTTAATGAAATTTCGAACAATATTTTCAGTTCTCTTGAGAAAGTTCATATCATAGTTTTGTTTTGATTTAGGCGAGAACACACCCTCGTAATACTTATTACATTTTATGAATGTTGTTCGGGTAACGTTCAACAGTATCTCCTAATTTCATTTATAACATTGATTTTACGAGTCCGCTTGTTTTTGATCAGTGTCCAGAATAGTCTCATGTCACATTCAGCTAAAACATTTATTTCGTCATAGAATTTCTTGTTAACATTACGATAGCTGATTTTCGGGTATTGATAATGTTCGTTTGTCCTTATATATGAGACATAGAAGCTATTGTATTTACTGCTTGCGAGGACGGCCATTTAGTATCCATTTCACTATTTCTATTTTTGTTGCTTATAATATGCTGCTTTCACAGAAGAGGTCCAATACGATTTTGAGTGCTTATTAAACGTACTGTTCAGTAATGTTAGTTCTGAGCAACGGATTATACATGGCACTATCAAGTCATACAGCAAGTCTATAGATTCTGGGGTTGGAAACAAGCTAGTAGGATCAATTATTGACAATTCGTTGTATTAAAGGAGAGAATAAACATATAAATGGTCATGCGAACATTTGTTCCATGCACCATGACTGGTGTTAATGGAAGAATACAAAGTAAGAGGCAAATTTAGTTTTGTAGCTATAGGTTAAGTGATCAGATACCTTACAGCATTCATCATCTAAGACAGTACTCAGGCGCGTAGCTAGGCATACGCAAATACGCACGTGCGTACACTGTTTGAAAAACTGACATCATTAAAGTGATCAAAAATGTAAAAAAATGCAATACTTAACACGGGTTATGCATATTTTCCACGTGATAATTAAATTGTAATTTATTTTGAAAACTCTATTAAAAGTATCTTAAACGCTACAAATTAAGTTTAACAAATTTAATAAAAAACGTGTCATTATGGTGTCCATTTTTATGCCATGAAATAGCACGGTTTAACACATGAATAACGTGATATTCCATGTGATGACAAATGACGGAACAATTTTCTCCAACACGTGTGATAACAAATCCAAGAAAACGTAACATCGCCGTTATTTCTCACTCGGTACTATGGTAATGTGATATAAAAATAATCCGTCATACGATGTCTTTGGAGGTCAACATTTCTTAAACTCGTCACGAAAAAGGTTCGCTATATAACTTCTAGACTCGTTTAAGAAATGTTGATCTCCAACGACAATTCATGACGGATCATATATTTCTCCACCGTGCAAATGATCATAATTTACTATCGTCTGAAACTACCCCCGAATGCATGTATGGCTTCGTAGAAATAAACAAATACCCATGGGCGTAGGAGCGTCTTCAACATTGGGGGCCAATCATTTGGCAACTTAGGGTAAAAAATATTTTTGTTCGCTTCGCTCGCAAAGCAACTGCATTAGGTCGAAATTTGTAAATATCCATTTTTTGCACAAAAATTGTACTCTTAAACGTACACAATCCTCCTACATCTACATAATAACTGTGGGTTTATGGTTCCGTGGTAATTTGGTTTAGTAATTACGTGGTTACTGGAAGTTAATCAGTTCAAGTATACTGGGGTCCGGGGACATTCCCCCGGGAAAATTTCTAAACAATGGATCAATCTGGTGCATTCTAGGCGTTCCGAGATACCATATTTGGTATTAAAAAAGGACCTAAATACAGGGCATTTTAAAAATTCTTACATCAAAGTGTTTGCCCAAAATTTAAATTGCTTGATTTTGAGATTGAAGTTTAATGTGAAAACGTTTGTTTCAAAGGCTAATATATAATTGACAACCTGTCAAAGTCGAATAGAAGGGTTGTGGGACGTTTAGAGTACAATTTATGTCATGAGTGTATTTTTGCAAACAATTGGTGTTGACATTTTGTTCTATAAGGAAGTTATTTTGCGAGCGAAGCGAGGAATTTTTTTATACGTTTTCACCAAGAACTGAAGGCAAATTGCAAATAACGAGATAATCCCCCTGCCCCGCCCCCTGCTCCTACGCCCATGATACCGGGGAATCTTGCTCGCCCCTAGCAACCCTGGATTATTATGTGAATATACTGAAAGTAAACATAGCTACACCCTGGCCCATATACACGGCCTATATTTCTCTGGTTTAGGGTGGGGGATTCTGTGTTGATTTTAACTTCTGCATGGCCCTGTGGCATGGATTTTACCCGGGGTTTAAACAAGCAAAATCAAATCCGCACCCTTCTCACCGGGCTGGGTTTAATGACTGGTGATACATTCAGTGTCGATGAATTATAGCTTCAAATCAGATTGGCGTAACCAAGCGTGGACTCCTGATTCGTGCACTATAGAAATCTATCCGCAAAATCAAACGCATGAAAAACGTGCAGAAATTACAAATGACGTCAAAAATGATATGTCCGGATTACACGTGAGTCACGTAACCTTGGTAACATTAAACGACAAGTACGTTAAACGTGTACCATAGATACGAATGACGTTATGGAAATGTATATTACAAGCTGTACCTCGCAATAAATATGCTCAAAAATATTGATTGCGCTTTCAAGCAGTAGATTGTCCAGCTCGTAGAGTGTGTATTCCGTTGTCGCGGAATATAGAAGTCATATAATACTAAGATGGGACAGCTGGTTAAGGTCTCTTACTATGAGGACTGCTGGTCGTCTCAATCCTTACTAAGACGTCAAATAAAGAAATAATTGTTGATTCTTATTAAGCGGCCAACTATAATCTATAGTACATGTATATATTAACCGGAGACAAACGGAAATGACCGAACATTTACGATTGGTCCTCGCACTGCGGTGCTTTCGCGCCAAAAATAGTAGGGAGTATTAAATTCACTGGTTTATGACTGGGGCATTTATGCAGGAATAAAGAAATCCAGCATTTTTTAGTTGGACGAAGCGTAGATGGAAGCCACTGTCTTTAACTGGTGACAAAGTATTCATAGACATAAATTGATTAAAGACTTCAAATCTTCTATCATTTGTTCGTAAACTTAAATCAGTGTTAACATCTCCACAAGTGATTACTAGTTGTGTACCATCTTGGGAATAGGTGTCATATAATGCCTGTAATTAATCAATACATTCTGCTTAATCATCAAACGTGTACTTTACAGATGACAAAAGGTTTACTAACATGTAGACAACGCGTACTTGCACGTAGACAACACGTACTTGCACGTAGAACACACGTACTTACATGTAGACCACATGTTCTTACATGTAGATAACGCGTACCTACATGTAGACTACACGTACTTACATGTAGACAACACGTACTTACATATAGACAACACGTACTTGCACGTAGACCACACGAACTTACATGTAGACAACGCGTACTTACATATAGACCACATGTACTTGTACGTAGACGACACATACTTACTTGTAATTTACGCGTTCTTAAATGTAGACTACGTGTACTAACATGTAGTTAACGCGTACTTACATGTAGACTTCGCGTCCTTACATGTCGACCACACGTACTTGCACGTAGACGACACGTACTTAAATGTAGTTTACGCGTACTTACATGTAGACATGTGCTTGGACAGTAAGAACTCCGCATGTGTTTCGGAGAACGCAAACACGACGAAGCACAGTCCGTGTGAGCGTTAGATCTGCGTTCAGGGGAGCACTCAAATTGTGAATAAACGTCTGCTTCAAGAAAAATATGAGACAAGAATTAGAAGGACGTGAAAGGCAGCATTCAACTGAAAGATCACTCATACTGTCAGAGATGATAGTAAAGGTGTCATTTTAACTCTGGACTTTTCTATTATACGATAGTTAATTCCACAGTACATGTTTTTGGTATTGATTGAAATTTCATGAAAACGTGGACGCACTATTATAATTGTTTTAATGTCCGATGGCTTCCAGCTGAAAGGTGCACGAGGCACCTTCGAACATGGCACAAACCGAAAACGATTTTAGCGATGAGTCTGTAATAACTAGGCATAGCAAAATCAAAGTTACATTATTAAACTCAAACGTGAATTGTGCTTTTTACATCGTATAAATGTACACGGGAATAAAGGTAAAGTGGTACAGGTGTCGTTTTTGTTATTTTTTCGCGAACACGTGGCGTGACTTGTAACAAAACAAGATATGTATGTAAAACACAATAATTTTAGCAAAAAATAAAATTTGAAATAGTCCGTTAGTTTCAATAGTGGTGCGTTTTTATTCAGCGTTTAAGTGTACATTGTATTTATAATTATTCACAGAGTGACTTCAATAAACACCGAGAATGTCAATAAACATGGAGAACGTGAAGCAGAAATCTCCACATTTTACATAAACATTACACCAAGGTTTTGTATAATAAAGTAGATTGACGTTACATAAACTTGTTTTGCGACCACAAGTATTGTTAACGGTGCGGACTTGATCAAAAATGAATGTTCTTCACAAGATTGATGCTGTGATTAACAACAAAAATGGTAAAACATAACTATTAAAGAACTTCAACGTGCCTGTCGGTACCTTTATGTGCGACATACATTTATCACCATTCCGGTAACAAATCGTTTTAAATCACTAAAATATGCGTGCACATGTATAGATTACAAAATTATACAGATCTTCTTTTGAGGTTTTACTTGAAACAATTGTCACGTAAATAGTAATTAGATTTACAATTGTAACACGATTTTATTGTACATTATATACATGCTTGATAATTGAGGATCAAAGCAAAATATCCACATTGAGTCACAAAGTCGGTATAGTGCGTTAGCGACTATATGTGCCTCCGTAGCTCAGTGGTTAGTGCGCTTGCCGTCTAATCTGGCGACCCGGGTTCAAATCCGGGTGGAGGTACATATATATATGCCTGCCATGTTTCAGTAGAAAAAGAGCAAATAAAGGCTATGCTCGGCATAAAGGCTATGCTCGACTAAGCTGGACCCCCATAAACCTTAAATATCATAAAAAGTACAATGCCGATTAGAACAAAAATGGGTATGTCTTCGTAAAACACCCTTACCAACTCTCATAAAATAAAACGGAATTTTCGGTCCACAGAAAAGTGTACTTTGCATAGACGCCTTATGCAAAATTTTGAGTCTAAAACAGAGTAAATACGTAAGGGTATTGGAAGTGACCGGAACAGCAAAGGTAAACAATTTGGTCCAGTATAACTGTACATTTAGTCACACACCAGTGACTGTTGAAAATATTTACTGAGGCCCATGCACGAACGTTTATCTTAGTTTGTATAACTGAAGCAACTTCGTAGCAATACTTGCAAGAAAAACAATGTATTTCTTGTTTGTATAAATGATCCTTCCAATCAGAAGATGGGTCTCAACTATATAAACATTGATGATCGGACAAATGTATGTCAAAGTTATAAAATTATACCGTTATAGTTGATACATAATACAATAGCATAGCATAGCTGATCGTAATAGCTTATTTTACTCCCTGTCTATTTGTTGATTAAAATACTAAAAATAATACATTAGACCCAATGGGAAAAACATTAATTAGACAACAAAAAAATCTGAAATTAAACACAGAGTTGGTAAAGGTAATTAAGTTAACTCTGCCAAATTTCAATAAAATTGAACAATCGCTTTTTAAGATATTTAAGGTTTATGGGGGTCCAGCTTAGTCGCTAACGCACTATATAAAAGAATAAGTATTAAAAGTTATATCCAAACTATTGCAAACTGCACCATATTAACATGAACTAAGCCATTGCCTATTTTGCGGATTTATACTAAAGAGTCAAATAGCAATGTAATCCGCAATCTCATAATCATACTCGGTCCGCTGAACAGGCGCATGTTACGTTTTCCACGTAAATATGACGTCACATTGGATTCAGAATGACGCAAGTAGGCCTACGTTTGGTAAATGTATGTAGTTGCCGTACGTGTTCGGGTTTTAAGCACGTCTAGACGACAACGATACGACGACAACTGCTAGTCGCCATTATTGATTCTGTTCCCCACACAAAATTGAGCTTGACACAGGATGAAATTTTCAGGCGAAATTTCTCACACACGATATCTTCTTGCGCATTTAAATGCGCGATCTTCAGCCACGCCTTAAATCCGCTATGAGGTAAAATCCCCACAGCTGAATTCGCACAGTTGTGCACTTCTCTACCTAGTGGGGTGCAATCGGAACACTTCGGCCATATGCTAATAGTAAATAATCGTATTTTTCTAGCGACATCAGGAAGCGATAAATGCCGTACGGACGTTCCGATTGAGTGGGGTGTTGTCTCTAAGACTATAGGGCTTAGACTATAGAGTTTCGAAGATATGCTTAACTAGCATTAACAAGAGGGCTAGCCATTGCATATAATTTAACTTCATTAATGTTTGCACAACAGTATTTTTTAAAAGAACCCACTAGAATGGCATACTAAACTGAACTACAGGTAACATGCACATTCAACAACGGTCTTGAAGAAATCATTATGTTCTCCTTGTCAAACAAAGAAGAGGAAGTTTGTCAGCCTTGAATATCAATATTGGGGATTTTTGGCCACCACAAAGTTTACGGATTCCCTTGGCTACATTCAAGATGCAAGTATAATTCATACCGCAGTCAATGGTAAGATTTAAATGTTCCATTTTCTGGTCATTTGGTAACTCTTGTGGTGTTTATATCATAACTAGAGGCCACATTAGTTTACTTAGTAAGCGTTTCACCATAGGTAGCCCTATATGTGAGCTCAAGACAAGGATATGCTCTTCAATTCAGGATATAAAACTGTTGTTAATGTAAATCATAATATCATATTGTAGTTTATATGTTGAATTTGAATGTATCCATGTCGGATTCCGACTGCAAGTTAACAGTACTTGGTAAAGTTTGTTCTCTATATAATTCTATGTCAGTGTTCTGATGTTGCAAGTATGCACTGAGCTTTGGTTGTACTCAAATACTAAGGGGCTAATCACAAGTTGTGGATGACTAGCTGTTTGAATAAGTTAAATACCAAATTCGGCAGGTTGTCTATCTACACATTTAAAAGCAAGATATTGCAGAGTTCGAACAGTAAAACAACTCAGAACATGAACTTCCACGTGAAAAAATAATTCAGTATTTTGGTGCAATCAATTAATAAATGATCCTTCTACATGTTGCATCATATGTTTGACAGCTGCCACACTTTACTACAGAACTAAAATAAATCCAGTTATTCACTTCAGGAATAATTGCCGTTATTTAATGAAGTTTGTTTACATATACACCGCCGGAAACAGTTTAACTACCGGTACCCCCCCCCTTTTTCATTCGGACTTCAGCCACTATATAAAGGCCTCGCACGTGGCTACCCAGCCTTTCAGTTGTCAACTGTCATCCTTACAACATTACTTACTATGCCAGGAAAAGGAAGAGGTCGTAAAAGACAGGCGGACAGGCCGCACGAGGACGCGCCAGCTATGGCTGTGCGAACAAGAGCTCGGGCACGCCGCAATGACCCGGCTAGAATAGACGAACCGGATAGGGGTGAGAACTTCGTCGACTTTGAACACATTTTGAGAGACGCACAGTGCGTGCAAATACCTGAGCCGCCTCAAGAGGTAGCTCAAGAGGCTTCCATTGCGGAACAGGGCCGCGTTCTACAAAGAACGCCGGCTCTCAGTACGCAGCCATTTGTTTTGAATGCATCATCCGGGCTATCGGATATGCTAACACCCGAAATATTCCGGTCGACGGCGGACGACCTGTCCCTGCACGTACCGTTGGCCCTTAAACGCCTAATTTATAAGGTAGACTACGTAAACTTATCTTTGCTTCTAAAAGGACCTATAGAGCTAAATGAAATTTATCAAGCACAAACTGTAAGCATGTCGGAAGGTAACTTGGTACTCAGGCCTAAAGAGACGAAAGAGACCATAAGCACTATTGAGAAATGGACAGATGCTTTTATTATCTATGCATCCTTGTATTTAACCACCCATGTTGATAAAATATATGAGATTTTACAGTATATGAATACAATTAGGGAATGTTCCAAAAGGGCAGGTTTTGCCTGGGTAACTTATGATAGACAATTTCGCCTCCGACAAGCCCAGTCACCTGGCTCCTGGTCCACCATTAATGACCCTGTGGTGCAAATGCATGGTTTATATTTCTTCTTCCCCACTAAACCCGGCCCAGAACTCAACACTAAGTAGAAGTAACACTTGCAGAGCCTTCAACAGTGCACTCGGGTGCAAATGGAGGAACTGTAAATACGCTCATATTTGCGAGAATTGCAGAAAACCCCATAGCATAGTGCATTGCTTTCGGCTCAATCCTAGCAACCAATTAAATAATGGACAGGGTTCCCATGGAACTAATGCATGGGGTGGAAATGGTAGGCCCGAACAGAATAATAGAAATTTTCAAGGCAGGGGGAGATTCAATAAATCAAACGAATACTAAGGATAGGCAACCAGACCAAACCAACTCAATTACTTCAATAATATTGGCAAAATCTCCGATTAATTTAGAAAATTTGAAAAAATTGCTGAAGCCATACGACAAATATAAAGCAAAATTTTTAGGGGATGGGTTTCAATCTGGCTTCAAGCTTCACTATTCAGGCCCAAGAAATAAAAGGGAATCTAAAAACTTAAAGTCAGCTCGCGAAAACCCAGAAATAGCTATGGAAAAAATAAATAAAGAAATATTAGCGGGTAGAGTCGCAGGCCTTTTGGAGCTAGCATTAGCCCAAGTACATTTGAATTTTTTTCTACATTTTTGGAATTCACGGTCAAAGAAAGGCTACAGTCAGGCAAACTAATTCACTACCTAGACGATTTTTTGGGGGGAGATAGATCAAGGGTAGCCTGCCTAAAGATTATGCAAATATTTAGGGACTGTATGATAGAGCTGGGGGTACCACTAGCGGAAGATAAAACAGCGGGTCCCACCACCATATTAGTGTTAGACTCTTAGAAAATGGAAGTAAGAATACCTAAGGAAAAACTTAATGTCCTAATAGAGAAAATAAAGCACTTATTAAAAAAGATAAAGTAATGCTTAAAGAGATGCAGTCACTCATAGGGTCACTAAATTTTTGCTGTAGGGCTATCGCATCCGGCCGCCCATTCAATATGCGGGGTAAAACGGCCTTATCATCGTATAAGGATAATCAAATGCATCCGCGATGACTTGAAAATGTGGCTTCATTTTTTCAAAAAAGTTAACGGGATCTCAGTATTCAACGATAGGTTCTGGTCAACGAACATAGAACTGCAAATATACACAGATAGCGCGGGTGGCAAAGGGTTAGGATTTGGAATTTATTGTCAAGGTCAATGGGCCCATGACAAGTGGCCGCAAGAATGGCACCAAAAGGGTTATACAAAAGACATTACAGCTTTGGAACTTTTCCCAATTTTAGTGGCAACAATGCTATGGGGCAGCAACATAAATAATAAGAAAATAAAAAATTCTGTGATAATCAAGCGGTTGTTCAAGCGATTAATAATAAGACTTCCAAATCAAATCTGACTTTGCAAATTCTAAGAGCTTTGACTATGAGATGCCTTAAGCTAAACACACTGCTCTGTGCAGACCACATTCGAGGTGTAAACAACTCAATCTGTGACTCTTTATCTCGGTTTCAGATGGAGAGGTTCAGGGCACTAGCACCCCAAGCAGATCTTTTTCCCAATCCAATACCACCATTAGCCTGGAACATCTTCAACATAGAGCCAATCAAATGTTATCAAATGGAATAGCTAAAAATACCAAAGCAACATACAAGACAGCTTCAAGGGCCTTTACAGTATTTAGGGAAAGTTTGATTTAGACGTTAGTTGGCCAGCCAAAAAACCACATTACTTTATTCATAGCTGCAGGCCTAGAGTCTGGCAAGTCTCCAAAGACTATAAACACTTACATTGCAGGATTAAATTTCTATCACAAAATAAATGGGTGGTTTAACATTTTGGAAGACTTTGCAATAAAAAAGCTATTAGAAGGGTGTCATAGGCTTAAGAAAACAAGAGATGCAAGGGCCCCGATAACAATAGACATATTAAAAAGAATATGCAACAACTTAAAACATATCTGCAAGGATAACTTCGAAACCCAATTGTTTACGATAATATTCACACTCACATATTTTGGCCTACTTAGAGAAAGCGAAATAGTATGCAACTCAAAATCTGCAACAGCCAATAGTCTGAATATGAATGACATTAAGTACGAGTGGAAAATACGTAACAATTACTCTCCGTCATACTAAAACCAACCAAAGAGGAATCCCAATCTCCCTGAAACTACCACAAGAAAAGGATATATCTATATGTCCAGTCGAAAATTTTAAAAAATACAACAGTTTTAGACCAAACTTACATGGCCCAATGTTTTACCATGCTGACGGTTCGGTAGTTACCAGATACCAATTTACAGCAATATTAAATAAAATTTTGAGCTACCTTAAACTCAATGGGGGGAAATATAGAACACATAGTTTTAGAATAGGCAGGGCGATCGACTTAGCTCGGATCGGAGTCAGTTACGATAACATTATGAAACTAGGTAGATGGAGATCGGAGGCTTATAAGTCTTATATACGTTAATTAACCCCCAATATTACTTTAGGAATATAAATTAGGATATAAGGCCAAGCCATTTACATCTTCTACCTTATCACATTATCCTTTAAAAAATAATCTATTCTTCATATATAGATATTTGGATCCTTGGGGACTCGCTCCCATACTGGGCAGGGAGAAGAGCCATACTGAGAGAAAGGCCAGATCTGAAGCTCCCGGTATCCATTTCTTGGTGGGGGATAAGGGGTATGACCTGGGACGACTTCCTGTTCAGCCTGCAGCTGGACGTATTACTGAGACAGGCCCCAAAGGTGATTCTTATACATTTAGGGGGGAACGATCTAACGGGAGCTGCAACAAAACCCTTGTTAGAAAAAATTACCGAAGGTTTAAATTATCTGAGGCAAGCCTTCGACCAGACACCGATTATCTGGGTGGATATCCTCCAACGCCTAAATTGGGGAGGGGATAAAAAATATAATACTACCATAGAGAAAAAAAGGAAACGTATTAACAGGTGGGGCCACCAATCTATAGGAAACGAGAATAGACTGATAAAGTTGGACATTGATATAAAGACACCAGGTTTTTTTAGGCCAGATGGCATTCATTTATCAGACGTAGGTCTAGATATGTATTTAGATGGCATAAGGGAGGGCATTTTAAGAGTTATCTAATTGTGTAGAATACTTATATCATATATTACATATCTAGGACAACTGCCATTACAACACTATCAAATGTCATAGGTCACTAAAACTAGGCTGCTAATTATACATCAAGTCAATTCAATAAATAATTCATGTACCCAGTTAAACCCAGATAAACATAGTTTACATGCCAAACTTAATATCCTTATATCCATTCTCATTTGACTTTGAAAGGACTGCACAGTAGCTAGCTACCTTAATCTATTAAATATAACCTAGATATCAACCTATTAGGGCTTCCCTCTTACTGCATACTTAAGACTTTTTGGGGAAAGTATTCTTACATATTTAGTCATTAAAATACTCCATAATACTTTTGTGGCGGAAAAATTCGTTAAGGGGACAGACATGCATGTTTAAATTATATAATGTATAAAAAGGGAGATAATCTAAGCTTGCGCACGATGGAAATGATACTCGGCGGGGGAGCCCCAAGTTAGGTACTTAATTGGAAGAGGGTTTTTTAGGGAACCCGGGGTTTTGTCCAGAATAAGCAGTCGCTTGGCTGCAGACAGGCCCCGGGGTTAAGCTTTTTGGTCAGAGAGTAGATACAGGATATGGCTATCCGCAACAATTCTGATTATGGCAAGTAGCATTCTGGGTATGGCTATCCGCAGTTCTTGGACATGGCTGTCCTGGTTATATAACAACCGGAAATTAGCTCCGCACTGACCTAAGTTCACTTACTAATTTAAGCTGTAATGCATGTCTGTCCCCTGGCGGAATCGGACATACTGTGGCTCCATGATACCAGATGTCTATCCACGTCACGGCCAATTTTCCCCATAACTCGACCTCACTCCCCCTCTCGTATGTTTGTTTATTGTATGATAACTATCGTCATTATTTAATCAGATGTACTGTATATCCAGTTGTTTTACTTACGGGAAATTGACCTTATGACAAGGCCTTTGAGACTTTAATTAATTAATTCTAATTTCAACTTTGGCTGTCATACTTTAAATCTCGGGCGTTTTTGTGAGGTCAATTCCCTGTCTTGAAAAGTTTCATTTAAAAAAACAATGGAAACTGATATTAATTTATTGTTGATAGCTAGTAGCCAATAATACTAAAGAAACATATAAATGATGAACCAAAAACGAACTTGTCCGAAAATGCGTATGTATCCGAAATCAAGTCACTCGCGTGTATCTTGTCGTCTTATTTCCGATCATTTGTGATTTGTACGAGTTAATTAATGAGTCTTTACTCATCAAGATATATTAAATACTTAATTATGATGTGAAATTAAAAGAATACTGCCGTACCTTCATTGGAAAACCAGTTTTATGCCTCACGAATACATTTAAAACAAGTTCTAAGTCCAAAAGTTTCAATTAAAAATACAGTAAATTACTCTCGGCAACCCGCGACAACTCGCTGATTTTCAATAATATCGTATCAATTACTCAAATTTAATACCCACAAATATCGAATACATTACGACATCTGCACATCGAAGACGCCGCTCTTTTACTGAGTCGCCGCGCGGTTCGTTTTGAAGTCGTAAGATCTAAGAGCGGCGCTGACTGCTTCTAAAAACCTTGACCAAGATTTTCGCTGGTGCTGTCGATTGCTTGCTAATTTCAAAGATAACTATTTTTTTGCTCAGAGTTGCAAGTTTGTTGGATTACTGTTATATTTCTATGTTGGAATATTTTTTGCCGAATATACGTGCATTACAGGTATCTGATGATTTTCATTATTGATACGTCTTTTAGTGACATATTTTAATTCATTACTCGTCAATATTGTGCACGTGCGCGGTTGCACATTTACTGTCACGGTACCGAATTTCATCCAATCAAATAAGAGAAGGCGGAGCTTCGACGTGAATTTGTAGTAACTGTTGTTTGTTGATTCAAGCATGTCAGTAGACCTCCCGTGGTGCTTAATTGTCGTTAATTGACACGGATATTCTGACTATCGATTGTTTATTGCAATGTCCGGAAGGCCACATGGAGTCGTAATATTTTGTCACCAGTAGTAAAATATCGGACTTGGATTTGATTATACGCATTTTTTGACAGTTGTCCGATCTTATTGTTCTTTGAAATTAGAGTTGTCCGGGACTAAATATTTGCACAAAGTCAGTTGTCCAAAACGGATTTAGAGTTGTTCCGGACGTCGGACTATAGGATTTGTAGAGCCCTGATATGTATAATCAACATTTGGCAAGTTGAAGAAGTAAGAGGCCCGTCCAAGTGTAAAATGTGTGATTTCTGACGATAACACACTTGTCATACATATGTGGTTATTATTCATAATTACCCTACCCCCTAATGGTTAATTATGCACGAAAATCTAAATCTTCAGTATGTAATTTATTTTAGTAGATTCATTTTTGTATTAAATATTGAAGTAGCTATTGACTCAACAAAAATGTCAATGATGCATGACAATAATTTGGTTAGGGTGGAATGGTGTTTGGGACGTGGAGTATATCGCTCGCTTAGAATGAGAAAATCGTAACTACAAAATCAATATTTGGAGAAAACTGTATGGCAACCACTCTCTATACATATGGTAAAACAAGTGTTTCAAACTTCAGTTTGGCCAACATGACAAGTTCCGATTTTTAATGAAAGTTTGCTCATAAGAAACTCCGTATGCTGTAGATTTTAAATATACATCAGTCTGATAACTTACGACCTTCTCATTCTAAGCCAGCGATATGTAAGTCTAGTTTTTAGTTTTTTCCCCATTATTAGCAGGGTATGTGTGGATACCATGATTATGTTTAGTAAAGAACAAAATAGTTACGAGTACGAACTTTTAATTTTAAACTCGTAGTTACACATTATACAAAATATTGTCCTTACAAAACGTGACAAGTTGAATGTTTGTACGGCGAAAAATTGTTATTAGGCCATTAAATACTACGATGAAGATAACATATGTTGTAATAAGAATTTGAAAAGTTTCATAGTTTTTTTATTAAAGCTGTCATAGATCGAAGCAATATTGATATATTGACAATATCTTTTATCGGATCTTTTATCTGTTCACATTTTGAGATATCTATACATGGGTAAATGAATGGAACCACCAAAATCCTCATTTTCTAGCACAAGACATAGATTGCGCATGCGTGATGACGATCAGCTGTTCTTTTCGAGAGCTCCATGAATTTTGATTATTACCATCATTTTTCCTACTGGAAGGATACTTTTTTGATTATATATCAATGAAACAACATATTATGGTTTTATCTACCCAATATTGTTCCCGATCTACGAGCGGTCTGCTGATTCCTAAACTTTTTGAACTTCCCTCTTTCTTATTGCAACCACCAGAACGAGGCTATGTGATCCAAGATGGCGGCCCCCATGAACTTTTTGTAAACAATGTTATTTCTACTGTTTGTCTACATATATTTTGCAACATCTACCATCAGTACCAGCTTTCTAACCTACAAGAATGAGGTTCTACTCTTAATTGGCGGAATTGAGCCAAATCCTGGCCATAGAAGACCAAAATTTCCATGTGCTATCTGTGACAAGGCTTGTAAACTGAAGTGTATTGCGTGCGATGACTGCGACCAGTGGATGCACAAGACCTACATAGGATTGACGTCTACTGAGTTCAGTGCTCTAGGTAAGAGTGAGGACAACTGGTCATGTCCAAGTTGCCATAAACCCAATAACTCTAGCATTATTTATTCAGTCCCGGACTCCAGCAGCAACGAAAGACACGATTCTAATATCTCAACCAACCCTGCTTTATATGATAGCATTTCAGATATCTCGTGCTCGACTAGAGGAAGTGTAAGCTCTAAACACGATGCAACTTTCAACTCAATCAGCTCATGTACACCACCTCGGACTTCATCCCCCTACCTAACAGCAAGAATAAAAAGAACGAAACCTTTAGAAAAGTTACATCTCTTCGGATCCTCAACATAAACTTCCAAAGCATCCGCAAGAAAGGAAACCTGCTAGAAAGTATTATTGAAGACTGCAACCCCGATATCATCATTGGTACGAAAACATGGCTGGACTCGGGTATAAAGTCATCAGAGATCCTCCCAACCCAGCTTGGATACGACATACTCCGAAGGGACAGATCCAACGACGCTCATGGTGGTGTCCTCATAGCCATCAAGTCGTTCCTACAACCAGGTGAAGTTACAGTGAGTTCCAACATAGAACTGATCTCTACCGTATTCAAGGTTGGCAAGAAAGCAATCTCCATCTCCGCCTTCTACCGCCCCCTAACAAGATAGACGAATCATATCTATCAACTATCAAAGAGGAATTCTCCAGCATCAAAGTCAAACATAAGGATGACATCATATTCATTGGTGGAGATTTCAATCTACCAGACATCAACTGGGGCAACCAATCAGTCACCGGAAATCAATATTCATTCAGAGTGAACAAGGTCTTCCTCGACTTTATAGCAGACACCAGTTTGGAACAAGTAGTGGATTTCCCTACCAGACAGTCAAACACCCTAGACCTCATCCTGACGTCCCACCCATCATTCAAGGCAAGGTGCAAGCCAATGCCTTCCATAGGTTCTAGCGACCATGATATTGTGCTCCTAGACACAACAATCATACCTCGTCTACCCAAACCAGTGAAAAGGAATTTCCACCTTTAGAAAAAGGCCGACATAGCTGGTATAAAGGATGACATCGCCAACCTGACATATTTACTGGAGGAATGCGATCAGGACGTGGATACAGTATGGACCACCCTCAAGAACGCCATCTTGGATGTGATTCAACAAAGGGTTCCTACCAAAATGACCACCACGAGGCATACTTACCCATGGATAAACACAGGAATTAAACGGACCATCCGAAGAAAGCAAAGGGCCTTCAGGAAAGCCAGAACAACCAACCTGAAGCGGGACAGAAACCGATACAAGCGCCTTCAGAAAGAGGTCCAGCAACTTGTGCGGCGGGCGAACAAGACATACCTGAAGGAAACAATAAGTGGAGACTACAAGGACAACCCCAAGCGTTTCTGGTCCTATGTGAAGAACAAAGGGCAGGAAACGATTGGAGTTGCTCCCGTCAAGAACACCATCGGTTTCGTCCAGAGCGACCCAGTTGCCCAGGCTAACATCTTGAACGACCAGTTCAAATCAGTCTTCACTGACGAAGACTTGTCAGACATGCCAGACATAGGTACAAGCTCCACACCCACCATGCCAGAGATTGAATTGAACTGGAAAGGGGTCCATAAACTACTAACCAACCTTCGACCACACAAGGCAGCTGGGCCTGACTCAATCCCACCCTTCATACTGAAGGCTGCTGCTACAGAACTTGCCCCTGCCATTGCCAAGTTATTCCAGCTCTCGCTCAACCTCGGAAAGGTCCCTGATGACTGGAAAACATCTACAGTAGTTCCCATCTTTAAGAAGGGCGACCGCCACCAAGCAGCCAACTATCGACCTGTATCTCTAACCTCCATCATCTGCAAACTACTAGAACACGGATTTAGAATGAAAAGATCATGTGAAACTCAACTTATCACCACCATCCATGAAATTGCAAAAAATCTACCCCTTGGCAAGCAAGTTGACATCATCCTACTTGACTTCGCCAAAGCTTTCGACAAGGTGCCGTACCAAAGATTACTCCTCAAGCTTGACCACTATGGAGTCAGAAACAACACCCTACAATGGATCGAGTCATTCCTCACTGGCAGAAATCAACAAGTTGTCCTGGACGGTGCGTCTTCAGATCATGCTGATGTAAAATCCGGAGTCCCACAAGGATCAGTACTAGGCCCTCTCCTGGTTCTGGCATACATCAACGACCTACCTGAAGTTGTCAAGGATTCCATCACCAAATTGTTTGCAGACGACAGCCTACAACTCAAGGTCATCAGCAACATCAATGATAGGATGCTTCTGCAAATGGATCTGACTGCCCTTGAACTCTTGGAGCACAAGTGGCAAATGAATTTCAACCCCAGCAAATGCATGGTGATAAGAATTGCTTCCAAGCGAACCAAGAAACAAGAGACTAACTACCAGCTGCATGGACAGACACTTGAGGTCGTTGAGGGCAGCAAGTACCTTGGAGTCACGATCTCAGATGACCTCAGTTGGGACTGTCATATAGGTAACACCATCAAAAAAGGCAACCGGACAGTTGGCTTCCTCCGACGCAACCTGAAAGATTGCACACCATCAGTTAAGGCAGCAGCTTTCATGTCCATCGCCAGGCCAACTGTTGAATATGCAGCCTCAGTCTGGGACCCAGTACATCAGTCTACCATCAAAGACATTGAAGTACAAAGAAGAGCGGCCAGATTTGTGGTTAACGACTACACAAGCAAGACACCAGGGAGCGTGACGAAAATACTTGAGGACCTCCAATGGGAATCCCTTGAGAGTCGAAGACGCAAAAACAGGCTCCTGATGCTCTTCAAAGTTCACTATGGACTTGTAGATATTCCAGCTGACACATACCTCAAACCCAGTGACAGCCGCACCCGTGGCGGGAATAGGTTTTACCAGGAACGCTTCACAGACAAGACCTTCCTCAACACCTTCTTCCCTAGATCAGTGAAGTTTCGGAAATCACTCCCAACCAGAGTTACGGCGGCGACTTCCCTCGAGGACTTCCAGTCTCTCCTCAGGGTCGGATCAACATAGGTGGATCCAAACCATGTATAAAGTTTTAATACTACTGACAGTTTTTATCCACGAACTTTGTTATTTTTTAACTCAATTTGAACTTTTGATAGCCATCACCATGAATTAACTTGTCGCTGAGCTATTTACGGTCTATGAAGACCCCTGCTCAATACCAGGAAGAAGAAGAAGAAGAAGAAAACAGTTTCTTTGTTAAGATTGAAGTTTACAGTCAAGTCAAAACTCAATATTTTCAAAAGCTGAATCTAAAACCAACATGTACAGTGTAGAATAGCAATAAGGGAATAATGACCGATGTTCGTTGTTTGTCTTTATATGTGATATTCTATATATTGATGTATTGCCAATGCTCGTCTTCTGATATATTGGAATAGTCAATATGCCTCAGGAAAGTAGGGCAAAGTAGGGCTCAGATCAAAATAGTAGGACTAGTAGGGCCCAGTAGAAAGCCTGATCAGGTCATATCAATGCTAATTCTATTTTAAATATAATTTTGATAAATAATTATGCATGTGCATTGTATGAACCAAGTATTGAACGAAAATGCATATCTGTGAAGGTCCAATATCATTTGGAAAATATGTTTGATATTATTTTTGACACAAAAACGTATGCTATAAACAAAGGACCATAACACTGGCAATAATCTTCCTACCAAGAATTCCTGACAATATGCATAACTACACTTGGCACAATCTGTTTATTTGTAGTTCAACTGAAATATTACCAGTGGTTAAGGAAAACTAGAGCCGAGAAATTTTGTGACATCCATTCAGACAGACGTTCAACACAAAATGGCTATGTCTCCCGCACTCTGTGTTGGAGACTATTACTCAAGTGTTAAAAATGTTTTCAAGGTAAAATAGAACAAAACGGGAGTTAAACAAACGTGGTTTAATAAAATATATAAAACAATGTATGTACATTATATATGACTAGATTACAATGCACTTAAACAAATCAAAATTAGTAAAAGAGAGTAAAAAGACATCATGCGATCGTATGTTATACATGGGTGCAAGTTTTTAGGTATATTCCTGTTTTCTTATATTTCAGGGTAACAAAGTGAATTTTTCATTTTCTTTATATAAATTGACCAGTTTTTATGATTTCAGTTTTTTTTGTACTTGTACCCATGTATAATGTAAGAAAATTGACATTTCAAAACAAGAGCCGTCAGAGACGGGTGATGCTCCCCTTGGGGTGTTTGTCATAGAAAAAAAATACTCATATGAGTAATGGTTGCATTATAACAATGAGTCGTGACATAATAAAAAACCCCCAAAGGGCATACTATTATATGGTGCAAAACTTGAACAACCTTGGTGAAAATTCCCTAAAACACCTCTTACCATTTTGACGTTGCGCAGTAAAGATGGCGGAATGTGTTGTGAAAAAAATGCGACCTCGTTTTCAAAATGGTCACGTGGCATCGGAATGGGTATGGGCAAATACAATGTTTCCGTGAACAGAAATCAATTACCGAACACACGAAGTTTTAATTAACGTGCGTGTCCAACAGAAGCAATAAAACATATTTTACGGATATTTACATAAGCCCTTAGTTTTATTATCAGTTTCAGAAAGAAAAAAAAACAAAAAAACACCGGCATATTATGTATATTTCGGATAATCATATAGGTCCGCATATAGCCCCGCAGAAATACACAGTTTTAACTTTGCCTTATTTCGGGATATTTCGGACAGTATCGTGACAAGCGTTCTGGATATTTTGGACAGTATCGTTAAGTTTGGTGCAAGAAGTTGCGATTGATGCATGGCCATTTACAAAAAGCCTTTACAGTACTACGGCGCTTTCAAGCAAGCGCCGTAGAATAAAGTCCTGGCTAAAATCCATTTTTTCTAGTCAAATTCAGTTCATTAATTTTATTGATGTAAACTAATCTTGTGTTTTTGGTGATTATTTGAATAGAGATTATTCTGTGCACATTCTACAATAACCAATCACAATAATTATCCATCTTCGTTCTAAATTAAGATAAACAACATATAGTTATAGTCGCCATAAATACAATACATTTTGTAGTACACGTCATTAAAATGACCCATTAATTTTCTTCACTCCATAGTCATATTGAATTCTCTGTGGTGTTTGAACACAGTTAACAACAAAAAATAATGATTGATTGAATTTGCACGTTGTCTCGTTATTTAACCATAAAACGGCGCAGTTGACGAGGAGTGGGGGGAGGGTTATACATCACATGACGAGTTTAACTAAAGTCAAAATATTACCTACATTCGACACAATTAAAACAATCACTTTTGGCTGTGAAATGAAAAGTTAACATGGTATATTTTGCTTTAAGCAGACATAGTGTCATGTGATGGCGCAAATTCATTTTCGGCCAATCAATGAGCAAGATTTAGATTTAGAGTTATATACCTACATTCTAAGTGAGTTGGAACCACAGGTCCGTGAAAAGTCGCCTAGGACATCATTATTATTAGTTACATGGTCATCTAGTGACCTGGTACGGGATGATACCTGGTCAGTAAATATCGTACCTGGCGAGACGAAGCCGAGTCAGTCATGACACCGAGGCATTATAGACAACGGTAGAAAATTATCAAATATTCACCAACTACACTCAGGGACAAAAGAAACGCAAAAAACTTTCAGGGGTCAAAATTTTCTAAATAAGTGCGATATATTGTTTTCGTATAATGTAAATGATACATGGGTTACAACATTAACATATCAGCACTTTTCTACATAACTAAATGTGTTTTAACCGGATTGTACCAGTTTGTGGTAAAACCCATTTTTGTGTTCATGGAGCACGTGCGAAATTGCAAAGCGGAACATTTTTATTGCCGAATGACAGTGTATCCATAACACTTATGAAAACTCATCAAATAAAAGCATATAAAATAAGTTAAACATGCCATGTTTGCTTGCAAACACAAGGTCTGAAGCAGTTGGACTGCTCCAAATGGGTTCGAGTCATTCTGGTGTTGTCGGCCAATTTCATTACCACCCTTCAACCACAACGTGGCTACATGAACGATAATAGGCATTTAGAACAGTTAAGGACCGCAAACACACAGGGAAACCAATGAAAACCACTCGACGACAAGACTGGACCATACGCATGCTTTATCGCAGGAACCGCTTCCGACCAGCCAGAATTACAGCTAGGATACATAGGAGCCCATGGGTAGGCAAAAAAACTACTTGTTTGAAAAAATAAAGTTCCTTTCTAAAAATATTGCACGTTCATTTTGATTAATTTTATTTATAATTTACATTCATGACGACAACGATACACTTCGAAGTCGTCTATGTTTAGCCAATGAACGTCATACCTCTTCAACAGTTCAACGGCAGTATCATAAACACAAACTAAATTCATCTATCCTTAACATTATATGTAAAAAACGTGTTTCCTAGTGCATTTTTCCAACACCATACATGTACAATTTCGTGGTTCGCAACTGGTAGGTAATAAACAATAAACTTATAATAACAATGATTAGAAACTTCGTCTATGTTTTTCTAGGCTTTATAGTACGTGGGAGGCCTTTATTCGTGAGTGAAACATTATTACACAACTATGCATCACAGGTATTATATCGTGGATATTTAAAGTGCATTTGTGTTGGTGGCGCTTACACAAAATAATGAATGTGACAAATATGTGACTTTTGCAATGTTGGACTGTTAAATTTAAACCAATGTAAACATATTATTTAATTACAGAAATGAATGAAATTTTGAAGTATGCCTCATTGATATTGCACCAATGATTGTGTAAAATTTCAGTGAATTTGAAAAAATAATAACTTTGAAAAATACCATTATATATGTTTTGCGTTTCTTTTGTCCCTGAGTGTACAATGTTTAAAATGTATTAACACGCAATATCAGAGATCACTTAGTTACAGATAAGTATGAAAGTATAAGCAGATGTTTACAGAATGTGGTTAGATAGTTGAAGAAGCTTACAGTACGACGATACCGACTCACATCATTCGATTTAATGTTGACAGTGTCGGTCGTAGATGCTGTGAACGACAGATACTTTTTTTTAAATAGTTTGTGAAGAATAAATATTTTGCAAACGACACCACACAATATCATAAAACATGGCCCTAGTCCAGACGAGAGTCACCTAAACCTTGCTATATAGTATTAAGTTTTTTTTATTGTTGCTCTGAGTTGTACAGATACTGAAGGTCTCAAACCCGTTTGATGACACTCTGTCATCATTGGGGAACTTTTTTATTTCGGGTTAAAGATGGTCTCCGAAATGGCGATTTTAACGATTAAATAACGACAATAATTTCATATAACATTTGTACTACCGTGAAAATATCAGCACATGCTAGTTTATATTGTATGGCTTTAAACATGATTAATAAAGGAACTATATACATCAGCTGGGTTTCAATAAAATACACATTTTCAACTGTTTATGTGTAATTTACGTGACCACAATGATAAAATACAAGAACAATCTGTACTAATAACTGTTTAATGTGATATCAAACATGAACCTTACAATGAAGTAAGTTTTAAGGAATTTTAAGTAATATTCAACCTAAAACAATGTGCAAGGCATCAGTGCATGTAGAACAGTATGTGTAATATACGTTACATTTAAATTATTTTTATGCAAAGTATGAACGATTATGTTTCTTGCTTGTTCTGGGTTATCAAACTGATAAGATTGATATTTTCTCTCGGAACACATGTTTTTTAATTGGACATGTAATTTAACTTCTTAATAAAACTGTGATTTACGTGACCATATGTTACCAAATAGAAAAATGCATAATATAATGTAATATATGTTACCACCAAAGTATTAAAGCAATTTAAGTCTGGAATTGTATACTCTTACTCATTCTGTGGTAGAAGTTTTCTTTCGCTAAATCTGTTTTAAACTATCACAAAGCATTATAGTAAATCGATTTCTGATTGAAATAGTGATTTACGTGACATAATGCAAAACTCCACCGTTCACTGTATAATGAAGATGTATCCATCCAGTTTATCAATATTTTAAAATTTACAATGACATGATGTTAATGATAAACTAGATGTATGTCGGAACTTATTATTACAGTAAGTAATATTTGTAATCAATTACCACATGTTTCTATTCCCCATACCGGACGAGCTATTTAAATCAATACTTGACAAGATTGTTTAAAATTATAATTATGCTTTCAAGAAATAATCACATAAACATATCCACAGTTTGACTAGATAATAGTAATTTTCAATCATGTCCATGATGTAGCCGTTTACATTCATCTTCGTATCAGGATTATAATAAGCAATAGAATACTAGTACATGCATGTACAAACAAAGGTACACTAAATTGGAGTTAAATATTATTGTCACAACCACATTTTGTGTAAAAAGTTTTCTAACTTACTTCAATCATTCTCAACACTAAATTACTGTTGTTATTCATTGCCACGAGGGTATGAGAGAATAGAATCCAGATTTCCTTTAATGCTCTGTGTCAAGCAAGGGAATTACAGTAGGTACCATTTTTGTTTCGTCTTTGGTATATAGGCGAACACCCTACGACATGGCTATCGAGGAGGCAGTTTAAGTGTTTTATATTGATGCCATAGTAGCATTGTGAGCTATCATGACTAGGAAAAAGGACAATGCTGATTCTACCTTTACGCATTTCTAGATCCTTTGGGAATTGATTCTAATTAGCTTTTCCACATACCTGTCAGTGTGTGCCAGCTTTACGTTCTTTTCAAATGCCTCGTATGTGGGGTTATTTTGAAATTCTTGGCGTGATAGCAGACGACTTCCCTACCTTTGTTCCCCAAACACGCTGGTGGACGGTTGAAGTATAACCACCATTTCCATATCTCTTGTCATGGTATCAAAATCGACACACAGTACGGTTGCCAAGCGTGTTTTCAAAATGTAACGGAGCAGACCTGGACCGTAATACTTTTAGAGTAGTAGCTTTACCTACCCATACATAGGAAGCGGTGGTGTCCCAACTTAACAAAGCATGTGACGCTAGAATATCTGGAGTTTAAAAATATGACTTCTTTTTGTAGTGCTGTTTCTCTTATGTCGTCTGAAGCACAATATTTGACTTGGAAGCGACGAGTTGTAATATGGCGAAACAAATACATAGGCCTATTCGTGAGTTGTCAATAACCATGATACTACCAAACAAAAAGGAACCATGGCTGTAGATGGCAACAAGAAACAATTGTTGAAGAGTTAGAAGTACAAACACTGTCAAATGAAGCACTACATCATGATTTGATGTAACTGCACAAAACCATAGACCCATTAAATTGGACAGGAACACCAGGATACTACACCAAAATACCAAACAACTAACGACGAGGCACAAGCGGTGGCATAGAGGTAGGGCGCGCGCTTCGGGATCGAGAGGTCCCTGGTTCGATCCGCCTCTTGACCACTGGTTAATTTCTCTGAGCAAGACCCACATGCTCCACGCCACCATGGTGTGAAATGGTACCTGTGAGGGCAGTGTCTATTCCTGGGCGCCGCAGATCGATGTTGGCTGCCACACCCACAGGAGAGAAATAGTTTCCACAGGGAGACACGAGTGTAGGTTTCCATAGGTAGCCCAATGATCAGGGGAAGTTGAAATGTCAAAGGGTGCTTGAGCGGCCTAACAGCTGAAAAGAGCCCTAGAAAATTGGTAACTTAACTTTTTAACAATATATGGTTTCTGACGCACATGAGGGGAACACTGACTAAAATATGACAATACATATTACATAACCTCTAAATTATTATATAATATATACACAAATAACTAACTCCCTGGTCAGAGATCCCGCTTCAGTTGACATTAGAGAAACAGCATTACAGAATGCAGTCATAATTAGAGATCTACTAGCGCCAATTCAGAGATAGGTAAATCTACAGTAAGAATTACTGCTCTCAATGTATTACAGTCAGGTTAATCACATTAGGCTACCCTTCAATCAATTTTGATGCAATTATGAAGGAAAGCACTAAAGATGACAACAGAGAATGTGACTATGTTACTACCAGACTCGAGCTGAGTAAGAGTATAATATTCCAGGCTTAAATTACACTTTGATGGAAACATATATTACATAATACTATATATTTTCTATGTGATAACATATGGTCACGTAAATCACATTTTGTGCAGACAGTTCAATTACATGTCAAAGTATTTTTAAAAGATGTCTACCAAGAGAAAACATTGATTATATCAGTTTGATAACTCAGAATGAATAGATAACATAGTAGAACATAGTTTGCAAATAAATAATTTAATGGTAACGTATATTACACATACTGTTCTACATGCAACGATGTTGTGAACATTGTTTATCACTTACCAATCCTTTAAACCTACTTCATTGTAATGTTCATGTTTGATATTACATTAAACAGTTATTAGAACCGATTATTCTTGTATTTTATCATTTTGGTCACGTAAATCACACATAAACTGTTGAAAATGCGTTTTTTTTAACCCAGCTAATACATGCAGTTCCTTTATTTATCATGTTTATTCCATTTCAACTAAAACATAGAAGTGCTGATATTTTGACGGAAGTACATTTAATGTTATATGAAATTATAGTCAGTATTTAATTGTTAAAATCGCCATTTTGGAGGCAATCTTTAACCCCAAATAAAAAAAGATCCCCAATGATGACAGAGTGCATCAAACGGTTTTGAGACCTTCAATACCTCGACAACACAGAACAACAATAAAAAAAACTTAATACTATATAGCAAGGTTAAGCGAAAAATCCCCAATCCTCGTCCGGACTACCCCACTGTATTGTTTTATGTATTGTGTCAGTGTTTCAGGAAAATGTAAGCATGAGCTGGTTATGCTCTGAAACTAGCTTTTTACTTTAAAGATGCATATTCAAGCACTGTTGAATAATCTATCGCGTGTTTAGTGACTGTGATTAGAAACCAGCAAAACGACTGGTTAAATATGAAATAATCATGCTTCGATTTCAAAACGCCTCCCGTTGTGCATGTTTGTATGCGACTACCATGTGATCAATAGTTTCTTTCAAACATGGAATACGAGTCTCTTTCTAAAAGCAGTCAATCACTTGTCATAGCTATTTGAATACCCATATTGACTATACAAATACCCATATTGACTTAACAAATACTCACAAAGACTATATTGACTATACAAATACTCACAATGACTATACAAATACTCACAATGACTATACAAATACTCACAATGACTATACAAATACCCACAATGACTATACAAATACTCACAATGACTATACAAATACTCACAATGACTATACAAATACTCACAATGACTATACAAATACTCACAATGACTATACAAATACTCACAATGACTATACAAATACTCACAATGACTATACAAATACTCACAATGACTATACAAATACTTACAATGACTATACAAATACTCACAATGACTATACAAATACTCACAATGACTATACAAATACTTACAATGACTATACAAATACTCACAATGACTATACAAATACTTACAATGACTATACAAATACTTACAATGACTATACAAATACTTACAATGACTATACAATTGCCCATATTGACTATACAAATGCCCATATTGACTATACAAATACCCACAATGACTATACAAATACTCACAATGACTATACAAATACGCACAATAAAAAATATACAAATACTAACAATGACTATACAAATACTTACAATGACTATAAAAAAATACTCACAATGACTATCTAAATACTCACAATGACTGCACAACTACCCATATTGACTATACAAATACCCATATTGACTATACAAATGCCCATATTGGCTTTTATAGTCATTGTTAGTATTTGTATAGTCATTGTAAGTATTTGTATAGTCATTGTTAGTATTGAGTATTTATATAGTCATTGTAAGTATTTGTATAGTCATTGTGAGTATTTGTATAGTCATTGTGAGTATTTGTATTGTCATTGTAAGTATGTAATACTGTACAAATACTTACAATAGAAATATACAAACACTTACAATGACTATACAAACACTCACAATGACTATACAAACACTCACAATGACTATACAAATACTCACAATGACTATACAAATACTCACAATGACTATACAAATACTTACAATGACTATACAAATACTCACAATGACTATACAAATACTTACAATGACTATACAAATACTCACAATGACTATACAAATACTTACAATGACTATATAAGTTTGTTAGTATTTCGTCCTCATTGTATAAATGAAGTGATTGACTTTATGGATAGTTTAGGTAAAGGTAAACCAACCATGAATGACATAATTACGGAGCCTCTTAGGAATTAATGTCATACAAACATATAACGAATTTACTTTTTCTTTAACATATATATCATATATGGAGTGAAAACACAGTACACGAAATAAATGCCATTGTGATATTTCATAGAACTATTGTGTTTCGCATCAAAATATGCTAATTACGTTGTCGCATCAACTTTTATTTTATATGATATGACGATCTTCTGTAAACATGATTGAAAAGTATTTATTCGGTTAAGTTGGGTATTTTAATGGGACAACCACACATACCAGAGTGAATCATCTATCACACTGACGGAAAACGGGATTTAAACATTTTACACATATAACAGTGCGTTTACTTAAAAAAGTGTGGTTTTGTTAATAATACCGGTTAACCTAATAACAGACACAATCTTATGTCATACGCTTTCACGCTAAAATAGTAGGCCTTCTTAAATTCATAACTGCCTGTATTAAAATATTCTGTCAAGGGCGGCACATTTTTTTTCTATTACCGATCCATAGTCCCATATACGAGAACAACCTCAAAGACAGAAAACATAAAAATGCTTCCAGTTGATTATAAGGTACAATTGACGTCAAAACCCGTTTTAGCGTGACGCTTTATGACTTCAACTTGTGACGCGCCTTCAGTTGTCTTTGCTACATAAAATGTGTTTTACTCGGTATTAAACCTGTGAAACCCTGATTTTCTCAGAATTCTGCAATAAACAGCTCGATAAAGTTAAATTGACTGCTCTTCAGTTTACTCCAACCTTGGTTGTCAGTCCACGTTGGTGTTATAGATTTATCCTAGGTTGGCCATACAAATAAAACTACCATGAACTGAATATGAAAAACAAGCAATGAGCACGCAGCTGGAAACGCATGTCCCTCTAATGGCATATGTTACTGGTTGGTGGTTAAAAAGACAAAATCATGCTCTGCTGACACTAAATTGATGCTGAGTGAGTATTTGGTATTCAAAGACCAGAAAAAACACCCTCCGTTGAAACTAGTCGACTTGTAAAATGATAAAAAAGCAATACTTCATAAACTTATGCAAATAACACACCATATACTTATGAGACAATAGTTTTTATTAGAATGTTTCATCACACAATAAACTTTATGTGATGTTTTATGCTGACAGCGGATGATTAAACGTTTCGTGAACTTTATTACATCACAAAAAGCTTGAAACAACATCTTCTTTGAAGTGTGGTCCATCTCTAAGTGTGGTTTTAATGAGGTCCGTAACGCTTCATCGTATGTTCTTAAACTTATTCAGATGAGTTGAAATGTATGTTTCGTGTAGTTTTATAATAAATATAAATCATTATGTTAATTCATGTCCTGCAAGTCACCATACATCTCCATATAAACTCGCCGTCATTCTTCACCAACATTCAGCGGGTCGAACATTGTGTATATATGTACAGTATGGCTGTTTGTACAACCGGCCAGTCGAACATGTTGAATAGATGTACAGTATGGCTGTTTGTACAACCGGCCAGTCGAACATTGTGTATAGATGTACAGTATGGCTGTTTGTACAACCGGCCAGTCGAACATTGTGTATAGATGTACAGTATGGCTGTTTGTACAACCGGCCAGTCGAACATGTTGAATAGATGTACAGTATGGCTGTTTGTACAACCGGCCAGTCGAACATTGTGTATAGATGTACAGTATGGCTGTTTGTACAACCGGCCAGTCGAACATGTTGAATAGATGTACAGTATGGCTGTTTGTACAACCGGCCAGTCGAACATTGTGTATAGATGTACAGTATGGCTGTTTGTACAACCGGCCAGTCGAACATTGTGTATAGATGTACAGTATGGCTGTTTGTACAACCGGCCAGTCGAACATGTTGAATAGATGTACAGTATGGCTGTTTGTACAACCGGCCAGTCGAACATTGTGTATAGATGTACAGTATGGCTGTTTGTACAACCGGCCAGTCGAACATGTTGAATAGATGTACAGTATGGCTGTTTGTACAACCGGCCAGTCGAACATTGTGTATAGATGTACAGTATGGCTGTTTGTACAACCGGCCAGTCGAACATTGTGTATAGATGTACAGTATGGCTGTTTGTACAACCGGCCAGTCGAACATTGTGTATAGATGTACAGTATGGCTGTTTGTACAACCGGCCAGTCGAACATTGTGTATAGATGTACAGTATGGCTGTTTGTACAACCGGCCGGTCGAACATTGTGTATAGATGTACAGTATGGCTGTTTGTACAACCGGCCAGTCGAACATTGTGTATAGATGTACAGTATGGCTGTTTGTACAACCGGCCAGTCGAACATTGTGTATAGATGTACAGTATGGCTGTTTGTACAACCGGCCGGTCGAACATTGTGTATAGATGTACAGTATGGCTGTTTGTACAACCGGCCGGTCGAACATTGTGTATAGATGTACAGTATGGCTGTTTGTACAACCGGCCAGTCGAACATTGTGTATAGATGTACAGTATGGCTGTTTGTACAACCGGCCAGTCGAACATTGTGTATAGATGTACCGTATGGCTGTTTGTACAACCGGCCAGTCGAACATTCTGTATAGATGTACAGTATGGCTGTTTGTACAACCGTCCAGTCGAACATGTTGAATAGATGTACAGTATGGCTGTTTGTACAATCGGCCAGTCGAACATTGTGTATAGATGTACAGTATGGCTGTTTGTACAACCGGCCAGTCAAACATGTTGCTTAGATGTACAGGATGGCTGTTTGTACAACCGGCCGGTCGAACATTGTGTATAGATGTACAGTATGGCTGTTTGTACAACCGGCCAGTCGAACATGTTGCTTAGATATACAGTATGGCTGTTTGTACCACCGGCCGGTCGAACATTGTGTATAGATGTACAGTATGGCTGTTTGTACAACCGGCCGGTCGAACATTGTGTATAGATGTACAGTATGGCTGTTTGTACAACCGGCCGGTCGAACATTTTGAATAGATGTACAGTATGGCTGTTTGTACAACCGGCCAGTCGAACATGTTGCTTAGATGTACAGTATGGCTGTTTGTACCACCGGCCGGTCGAACATTTTGTTTAGATGTACTGTATGGCTGTTTGTACAGCCGGAACATTTTGTATAGTCTCAGTATGGCTGTTTGTATAACCAGAACATTTTGTATAGTCTCAGTATGGCGGTTTGTATAACCAGAACATTTTGTATAGTCTCAGTATGGCTGTTTGTACAACCGGAACATTTTGTATATATGTACTGTATGGCTGTTTGTACAACCGGCCAGTCGAACATGTTGCATAGATGTACTGTATGGCTGTTTGTACAACCGGAACATTTTGTATAGATGTACAGTATGGCTGTTTGTACAACCGGCCGGTCGAACATGTTGCATAGATGTACCGTATGGCTGTTTGTACAACCGGAACATTTTGTATAGATGTACAGTATGGCTGTTTGTACAACCGGCCGGTCGAACATGTTGCATAGATGTACTGTATGGCTGTTTGTACAACCGGAACATTTTGTATAGATGTACAGTATGGCTGTTTGTACAACCGGAACATTGTGTATAGATGTACAGTGTGGCTGTTTGTACAACCGGCCGGTCGAACATGTTGCATAGATGTACCGTATGGCTGTTTGTACAACCGGCCAGTCGAACATGTTGTTTAGATGTACCGTATGGCTGTTTGTACAGCTGGAACATTTTGTATAGATGTACAGTATGGCTGTTTGTACAACCGGCCAGTCGAACATGTTGTATAGATGTACAGTATGGCTGTTTGTACAGCTGGAACATTTTGTATAGATGTACAGTATGGCTGTTTGTACAACCGGCCAGTCGAACATGTTGTATAGATGTACTATATGGCTGTTTGTACAACCGGAACATTTTGTATAGATGTACAGTATGGCTGTTTGTACAACCGGCCGGTCGAACATGTTGTATAGATGTACTATATGGCTGTTTGTACAACCGACCGGTCGAACATTTTGTATAGTCTCAGTATGGCTGTTTGTACAACCGTCCAGTCGAACATGTTGTATAGATGTACTATATGGCTGTTTGTACAACCGACCGGTCGAACATGTTGTATAGATGTACAGTATGGCTGTTTGTACAACCGACCGGTCGAACATTTTGTATAGTCTCAGTATGGCTGTTTGTACAGCTGGAACATTTTGTATAGTATCAGTATGGCTGTTTGTACAACCGTCCAGTCGAACATGTTGTATAGATGTACTATATGGCTGTTTGTACAACCGACCGGTCGAACATGTTGTATAGATGTACTATATGGCTGTTTGTACAACCGACCGGTCGAACATTTTGTATAGTCTCAGTATGGCTGTTTGTACAGCTGGAACATGTTGTATAGTATCAGTATGGCTGTTTGTACAACCGACCGGTCGAACATTTTGTATAGTCTCAGTATGGCTGTTTGTACAACCGGCCGGTCGAACATGTTGTATAGATGTACTATATGGCTGTTTGTACAACCGACCGGTCGAACATTTTGTATAGTCTCAGTATGGCTGTTTGTACAGCTGGAACATTTTGTATAGTATCAGTATGGCTGTTTGTACAGCTGGAACATTTTGTATAGATGTACTGTATGGCTGTTTGTACAACCGGCCGGTCGAACATTGTGTATAGATGTACAGTATGACTGTTTGTACAACCGGCCGGTCGAACATTTTGAATAGATGTACAGTATGGCTGTTTGTACAACCGGCCGGTCGAACATTGTGTATAGATGTACAGTATGGCTGTTTGTACAACCGGCCGGTCGAACATTGTGTATAGATGTACAGTATGGCTGTTTGTACAACCGGCCGGTCGAACATTGTGTATAGATGAACAGTATGGCTGTTTTGCAAACGGGAACCGAGGAATAAAGTACATGCATTGGTAACCCCTTGTGCAACCAGGGGTTTCTACCAAACAGTATACAATAAATACACCGGTTGTTTGCATGTACAAGGTTGGAGAAGGGTGACAAACCTATTGTTCATGACAGTATGTTTTTTATAACTGTTGGGTCAAAACATCAAGATAATATAAGTTACACGGCACAGAAGTAAAAGATATTTCAGAATATCTATACTTAAATAAGTCTACTTATTAATACCTATATTTATGTATCTATAACTAACAAATTAGGCATATATTCGATTCAACAAATAATAAAAAATCGGTTGATGAAGGCCTTACTCACTTGGAACATTCAACTACAAAACAATACATGCGCTGATACACCAGAAAGGCCACGGATTGAGATTTAAAATAGAAAGAACATAACTACAACTCAAAATTGGCCGGTTTCTAAATGACGAATACTGATAATTAATTACATTTTTGTACATATTTGTTTGATAGTTTAGTTTCAAATGTAAAGATATAACTGAAGACGGTATTGGAGCTTAAAATATCTTACATCACAATATCATCCAACATAGCCGTCACGGCACGAAATGCACACAACGAAACATGTAAACCAACACAACAAAACAGTACAACAGCGAGAAACTACAAAAAATAATGAAAACGTAATGAATTTGGTATTGTATATTCCGTAGAGAATGTAAACGAATACACCATTGCAATCATGTAAACTATTTACTCCGATGCATACTTGAAATAATACGGCAAGTAATATACGAGGGCCGCGGTAAACATACTTACGCCAAACATTATTTGTAGCAAAGCTTAAAAACAACAGCACAACATTTACAATGTCTGATCATTTCTCCATGCCAAATGTAACGTTTTTCAGCCACTATCGTATTTGTAGTATGACACATCACAGTTATCATATCACATGTATCCCTGTCCCTGTTGAACCAGATACATTCATTCGGATTGGTCCTGTTACCTCTTCCAATGTATTCGGTCCCTTCTTAAAGCCGCTCATTCTTCTCACATATATAACTAGAGGTAGCCTATGACGCTTGTTGATATATTTTATGCATGGTGGTAACCGAATTAAGTTCGTAACTAAATTCGATAGATGTACACTTGGAGGCTTTTCTAACGCAACACTTTTACAACTCGAATATCTCAGTTATGAGTAAAGATATTGATTTGAAAGTGCACATGTGGTCATTTGACTACATTCTGTGCAAACTAATGATAAAATCGTTCATCCGGGACAACAGGACGCTTTAGCACATGCTGTAGGTATGGTTTCATTTTTAGCACGAGGAAATCGAGAAACGCGATATGATTCAAATCCTATTTTTATTTCATCATTCTAGATGGGATCTTACACCAAGAAAACATAAAATTAATTAAAAATCAACATGGCTCGTATGAATATTCACGAGCGCAACCGCGCAATTGGCATGTTGCAGGCCGGTCAGTCATTAAGACGTGTAAGTTTATGCATTTTATTAATACTTTATAAAATATAACGTTAAATTCCATATCATTATATGCATCATACCTGTACTAGATATACATGTAACTAATTAAGAACGTAAGAATGTTTAATTTAGAAAGTTGAGCATCGTATGTTGGTGTTTTAGGTAGCGCATGTCTTTGGCAGACATGTATCATCCATAGCCCCCCTTATGCTGTGTGAGTTGGAACAGGCCCTTGTGCAAGAGTGGCGAAATATCCCTCAATCTTTCATTCTAAACTATGTGATTTCAATGACGTATTAGCCACTCGAATTTGTGATACTAAATGACTTTTCACATTGTTAATAGTTTACGTTGTACGATTTTGCGAATTTGACTTTTTCAGTGACGTTTTTAATTTGTTACGATTCATATTTTGTTGTTGATCAATTTCTATCAAATTTACAGGAAGTATTAGATATGTGTTTAGTTATTCTTAGTCCAAGTTTCAACAAAATCCATTCACCAATAATGGAGCTATATCGGTTGAAGAGGTGTTGCGTTAGAAAAGTCTCCAAGTGTACACTTAACCGATTTAAAAACGCATTAATGGATTTTTGAAACAGTCAGACTGCTTCGATTTTATTTTTGCACCATATGAATTCAATACATGAAGTAACGTATATGCAAAAAACATGAAATGCATTGATCGAAAAGTAAAAGTCACACAATAGTTACTAGTAATATTTTATAAGTTGCATTCTGTTGTGCAAAAAGTGCGATTGCTATACATATGTGGCAGTTGAATGCTGTTGTACAACACGGAAAATACATAACTCTAGGAGGTTTCTGGTACTCAGGATTGTAAGAACAAAAGAATGATCGTTTTGTTCACAAGGTGTATAAAGCACTTTCACAAAATAACAATAAATATATTGGCTTACAGAAAAGCGAAAGAGACAACCTGCTCGGTCCCTTATTTCGCATATATGAGGCCCTATTTGCACACTAAAAATATGAAAACGCTATTTTTTTAAAAACTGAATGAGCTAGAGTACAGACAAGGCAAATTTCACATTTTTTTGGTAAAAGAAGGACCATAACACAAGAAGGCCTGCACCGATTTGGCCTATAATCGAAGTTGACCTAGATATTACACCCATAAGCATTGTCAGCAAGTTTGAAGACGATCGGATGAAAACTGTTTGAGCTAGAGTACAGACAAGGCCAATTTCACATTTTTTTGGTAAAAGAAGGACCATAACCCAAGAAGGCCTGCACCGATTTGGCCTATAATTGAACTTGGCCTAGATATTACACCCATAAGCATTGTCAGCAAGTTTGAAGACGATCGGATGAAAACTGTTTGAGCTAGAGTACAGACAAGGCCAATTTCACATTTTTTGGTAAAAGAAGGACCATAACCCAAGAAGGCCTGCACCGATTTGGCCTATAATCGAACTTGGCCTAGATATTACACCCATAAGCATTGTCAGCAAGTTTGAAGACGATCGGATGAAAACTCTTTGAGCTAGAGTACAGACAAGGCCAATTTCACATTTTTTTGGTAAAAGAAGGACCATAACACAAGAAGGCCTGCACCGATTTGGCCTATAATTGAACTTGGCCTAGATATAACACCCATAAGCATTGTCAGCAAGTTTGAAGACGATCGGATGAAAACTGTTTGAGCTAGAGTACAGACAAATATTGGACGCCGCCGCCCGCCCGCACGCCCGCCAAGGGTGTTCACATAATACGTCCCGTTTTTCAACGGGCGTATAAAAATGGATTGAATTCATTATGTATAGAAACGATATTAAAATATTTATATTTACTTATTGATTTAATCGTATCTATAACAGAAACGTATATTGTGTTGAATGTTGGCATATGAGTTAAACCACATTTTAAATAGTAAATGTGGATATGAGGCCCTGTATGTGGTTTGAAATTCACTTGAAGCCCATTATGGGGTAATAGAAATTAATTCAGCAAAGTCAATATTTTTGTGCATTATTGTTTCCAATATACATAGCATTCGAATTGTCAACATGTCGCATACTTTCAAACAGCAGTGAGCACTAGCATTGCTTGTCATAACAACTTGTTTGCTCATTATTATATGGCTAACAAATATAGCTTTAAAGCATTGTCAATCATGATAACTTAAAGAAATACAAAATGTAACTGAAAAATTGTTTCTATGAAACCTATTGCTGTGCAGGGGTTGGCGACATGTTGGTGAACAAGTATGATAAGTGTAAAAGCCCTATCTAAATGGGTTTTGAAGATATAGGAGGTCACAATTTTTGTTGTTTTTTTTTATTTCCCAAAATGCTCAAACCTATCCGTCCTCGGACGCTTAACGAGGAAACGATTTGGTATAGCCTTACTGTGACAATTGATTTTGACGTTGTTTGACAGCGTAAACTGGAACATGTGTGACAATAAGTTGTATATACCCAATAGAACCTGAAATATATGTGTCGATGAGTGAAAGGCAACCCACAGAGCCCGAGTATGAAATAGACATGTCAATCATTTGAGGTGCGTCTAGAGGCATGATTGTATCTGCCTAGTACAGTTACAGTTAAGATATCAGCTTTCGAGGACCGCTTTCAGCAGTTCACCCATAGGGTCACGCTGTCATTCATGAACATTTTAACCTCCCCTGATCATTAGCCGAAGGAAACATGCGTTCGAGTTCCCATTTTGCGACTTATTCTCTACTGGTTGGTGTGTATCCATAATTGAGGCCCTCTGCCCTCACAGGTATCAATTCACACACTGGTATCCATCAGAAATAGTAGAATAAGGTGGTGGTGAGTATATACTGTTATTGCTCGGTGTGTGTTATGGAAAATCAGGACCTCCCTAGTCCTATCATTCGAAATGCTAGGCATCATGCAGGTAGGGGTTCGATAATCGGCATTCAACTAATCGATGGCGGAGGCATAAAGTTCATTTAAATATTAAGATATTGGCAAAATCTAAATAAAATTCTTTTGAATCGTTCGTAGTCTTAGAAATAACCACATGCATGCATTGGTTTCATTGCTTCTCAAATAATTGCGAGACAGCATTGCAATCCAAATTCACAGAATAGCGAGAATGAATATTAAAACTACGGGAAATATCTCTATATGTGATTTGTTTTCACACCTTTTTTATGACAGCATGAACGCCTGCCCCCTAGTTGTATGCTTCGGTTGCCTTGTAACAGCAATCAAATGATCATAAACAAGATGGGTTTTTGCATCCGTGAGATATCAAATTATTTTCTCTGGTGTGGCAGCCAACATCGATCTGCGGTGCCCAGGAATGAACACTACCTTCACAGGTACCAACTTACACCTTGGTTGAGCAGAGCATGATGGTATTTCTTGCTCATAGAAATTAACCAGCGGTCCAGATGAGGGTTAAACCCGGGACCTCTCGATCCTGAAGCGCGCGCCCTACCTCTATGCCACCGATTCCCATCAACCACAGTTTGATAACTGTATGTTTTTTCAGTCTCTCGTTGACTTATCATGACCATGGTGAGGGCCGAATCGAGCTATTACAGGATAAGTACATGTACATGCATAACAAGAAATGAATACCTTATTACGGGCCTCAATAAATTCTTAAAACAGCCGTTTTTTACATTCTATGTATCTAAATTTAAGAATCTGAAGGTATTGGTGCGTATTAATTCATAAAAAATAAATACATGTATAAATAAATCATAATAATGTATTAGGTCATGAAACCATTCGTACTCAGTGACAAAACATTCAAAATGTAGTAATTGGCAACATTTTCACTTTAAATTTAACTTATAATGACCACAAGCTCTGTTTATCAATTCAAATACACATTCTTTAAACCACAGCAGTGCCTCAAATTAACATTTTACAAGTATTGGTCATAGCACAACTGATATCCCTACATTCAAATGCACTATGCATATGGGATTGCATCAAGGGAGAGAAAATAATGCTACTTAACTGTTCCATTTTTGAAAGATAATTACTTCTTTCTGGGTGTTTCTAATATAAATTTACCTTATTATGGCCTCGTTTCCATCAACTGAAATAGTTAAGTATGTATTGCAGATTGTTTATACAAATGCACAATGAATTTACCTATGTAACTCAATCTTTATCGTTTATTATCAACAATTGTTCGCTCCTACATACTGGGATATGACTGTGTAGTGTGATGGTGAGTCTAATAGATCGTTAGCACCACAAGCGGGGCCTCACTGTCATATTTTATTATTAATTAAGATTGTAAATTATGATAATAACTAAGTCAGCATTATGTACAACACAGTTATACATTATTTGCATAACAATTGAGCAAATAATAATGTGTACCTTATATACAGATTAATTTGTGAAATCAAGCACCCGTTTGGGGCCTCATTTGTGCAAAACACGGGGCCTCACATACATGTTTAATTAGTATTGATATAGAAGGTTGAATTGGAGTGCAACTGTGCTATGTTTGTTGATTTATATACATCATGTGAGCATTCATGCTCCTGTTTTATTTTTTTCCGAATTCGGGCCTCATTTTTTGTTAAAACCACCAATGGGGCCTCTATTCCAGGTTTAAATATTACAAAAAGCAGCAGATTTCAAACACTCACATTCAACACAGTATATGATATTGCAAAATGTGTTTTGCTTGACAATCAGGCAAATAATCATGTATTTATACTGATGGGTAGGTGGAGATTCTCATACCCCTTCGATGCCTCATTTGTGCAGGAGACAGGGCCTCTCATGAGTGTCTCTTCGGATTTTTTCATCAGACTGACTTATAGAGCAACTGTGCCAAAGTTGGTGCTTTATACACCATGTGAACATTCATGGCTCTAACAACCCTGAGTATGGTTGATGATGCACTTCTTCAAGGCCATCTGCGTATGCCTTCAAAATTTGGCCTTACCGGTAAAAACGCAGGGATCTCTACACTCGTAACATGAGCTGTTGATAAGATTTTGACTACCTTTCTTATGCATTGTGTTCGACGCTTAATTTTCTATGTACTTGCGATTAAAGAAAATGTATACTGAGTACATCTAGAAACGCAACACTAAAGTTACTGTCAACATGTTTTCTTTGTATGATTGACAACAAAACTGTATTTACTTGATGATATTATATTCCACGAACAATGCAAATGTAACATTGTTTTCATACAGTGCTATCGATGCGATTGAACAGCGCTTGTGTGTATTGTGCGGCTTAAAAGTAACGGAACACAAATTGGTAAAATCCTATTTCGTTGTTAAATCGTTGTTCTAAGTGAAAAGATCGAACATTGATTTATTATTCATTAATTACATATCCATGACGTCCAACAAGTTGATTAGAGATGTATGAATCAGTTGTGAGCTTTGCCTAGAGATCGTGCATGCAGAGTTACTGGTCCTGTTTGAGAGTTGTTTCAATGGATGAGCTGGACATGGGTGGTTGCAAACGATGCCAAAGTGCTAATAGAGTGTCTCCAGACGAAAATTGTCAGTTCATGGCAATTTAGCCAAAGTGAAACCTCCATATTGACGTCTCCGTCATAGGCATCCGAATCACATGAGTTGGCCTAAGTTCGGACTACTCTGACATTTTTATTCCGAAGTCTAGAACTTTTCTTTTGTAATAGACCTACTCCGGATCTCCACTTATCTGTAGGTACAAATAGAGTTTTACCGTTATAATCCTTGGGCCTATTGAATATTCATATATGGACAATATAGTTGGTGTCAGCTGTTTTTGCATATGAATGCAAAACTAGTATAACTCGGCCAGATTTGTTTGTACCTACATGTAAATTAAGGGGAAAACCACCTTGCACAGAGTTCCGGATATCAACTATTTTCTTTCCATTTGCAAACTTTACAAAGGACTCGAAGCAATTTACACCAATATTTATCATGCGTAAATGGTGCACGTGGAATTCGTGCGTTTTGTGATTTTCTTGACGCACGAAAGTTACGTAACCCTATCGATAAAATGTGGACAATACCCAAGTTTCTATGTGATTATACAATATTATAACATAAAATTAACAAATGTATGAACAATGGAAGCAAGAAAACATCAAGCATGAAAACGTTGCGTTTCTAGATGTACTGAGCATATAATGACTTCCACGAAACATCCCCTAGATCTCGAGGAACCTGCTCCCTAAACAAATCGACGAGGCGAAATATTATCCGTGTGACATAGGCCTAACTAGTAGCAAGCGCTAGTAGACAAGACCAATGACAATAACAAAGACAACACATAAAGCAACATAGGAAAGTGTACACGTCCCTTTGAAAGAAACAATGCAGTATTGTTATGTTGAACATTACAGGAAAGTGTACGTGTCCCTTTAAAGAAACAATGCAGTCTTGTTATGTTGAACATTACAGGAAAGTATACGTACGTGTCCCTTTAAAGAAACAATGCAGTCTTGTTATGTTGAACATTATACTTACACCTACAAAACTGCACAGCTGTTTTTCAAAATGGCAATGACCAAATTATTTGTTTGTAATTATCTTTTGTGTGTGTTATATGTAACTATAAAGTATGTCGTTACTTGAGTTATAATGAGTATAACCTTTTAGCGTAAAATTGGTGAATTACTTGCAATAAAAATGATGAAGTTAAACAACATTTTTAAGTTGATATATGGCTGTCACTCAGTCATCATTATTAGCTGTAAAGTTATCAATAATTGAGATATATTCTAGTGGTTCACGCTGCGTATTTATGTTGTGATTTAACTAAGTCATTTAATGACGTTATAGTGATTTATCGCCACTCATAGAAGATGTTGGTCACGTATTATTCATCAATCTAAGACCAGGACTTGTTTCCTATAAATACGAGGTAACAGCAAGCCAAAGTTGTCACTAGGCTATACAGCTTGCTTTCCATCACAATGAAGACTCAACATTTAACTCTTCTGGTTATCGCCTTTATCCTCGGCGCCGCCCTCCTCCCAGAGGTCGAAGGTAAGTCATTTAATCTTATGAGAGTTCATTTCATAAATATTTTAGATCGAATAAGACAGGCAGCAACTTATTTTGGCGTGTTTTCTGATGATTTGAACATTTGTTTCTGTAACTCGGCTGATTAAGTTAGGTTCTGCCTCCCTTTGTCCGTTTTCCTCATATCATTTTAGTATTGTTGCTCTGTACAAAAAGATATCCGTACCTTCATGTTGAGTTTAATTTTGATACCTGTCTTGATTAATGAAGATCATTCTGGAAACATTTGAAAGTCAAGTATCTCACTATAGCATTTGAAAACTTTATATAGAAAATATCTTGCACACCTTAATTCGATTGTAAAAGCGATTCTAACAGTTCTATCAGTATTGATGATTTGGACAAATGGGTACACAAACGCCTTTGATATTTCTGTCTGTTTAGGTAATACAGGGTGACTCATAATATCTTATACACTTTAAACAGAATGCTTTAAGAAAACGCTTTATACCATATTATATTTTTACATAAAAATGGAAAGCTAACATTTCAAAGTTTTATTCAGTATATAACATGGCTATGTTACTATCAAGGCAACCCAGGAAATAAGATACTAGGTAAACGCCATATTTTCGATATTATGAATCTCACTATGTTAATAAAAGTTGTCATTTATAAATATCTCCTTTTGTCGGGAAAATGAGTATTTAAAAGCGATGTGTGGTCGTTTCATATTTCTGTTTGAAATGTTGTTTTTATTTGATGACAAGTATGGTATATCTCCGTATCTGTATCTTGTATCAGTGGCGACCGCTGCTTCTGTATACATTTATATATGAGTGTCTATATGTATAACTGTATACAATACTAGTAAATTACAAACATATATGTCATGTTTTACTTCAGCCTATGGTAAATGGTGCCGATGTGCTAAATGGTGTATGAAGTGGGAATATCCCAAAGGACGATGTGGATGGAGAAAGGTAAAATGCTGCCGTCGTAGATGGGGCTGGGGAGGATACGGAGGCGGATACGGCGGTGGTTATGGAGGCGGATACGGCGGCTGGGGATACGGTGGCGGTTACGGAGGCGGCTATGGAGGCGGTTGGGGCTATGGTGGCGGTTACGGCGGCGGCTGGGGCGGCGGTTATGGAGGCGGCTATGGTGGATACGGCTGGGGCAAGAAAGGCTAAGCTCTATCAATAGTAGGTTGATTTACATAATACGTTTGTTTAAAAAAGAGGTTAAGTTCATGGTGTTATGGCGGCTCGTTTCTGAAAACACTATTCGGAAAGAGCTTGAGTTGTGCACTTGTATACTTTGTATCATACGCAGTTTCTCTCTCTTCCCTCGAACTCTTAAGTCATTTCTAATAGGCAAAGATAAATCATATGACTATGCACTTAATTATGACTGGCTAACTCGAACGCAAAACATTACAAATAATGCATCACAAGTAAACTAGATATATTATGCACCTTACGACTACATGGTGAAGCACATGTTAATGGAACTAAATCATACACGTGTTGAAATGTTTTCATTTCTCTTCAGATTAAACATAATCATGAAGTCGTTCGGCTCTCTATCGTTATGTTTTGTCTGATAATTGCAGTTTTAAGTCTGCATACTATGTCTACCATCTAGTTACTTGAACATGGTATATTGTACTGTAATTTACAGAATTAATTTGTCGTCTTTCAGATCATTGTTTCCCACTACTTGGATCGACAAAACAGACAAAACCATCGGAGATAAACTGTTCATTGCTCAATGTTCTTTACAACAACTCGTTATTGAAATAAAATCATTCTACTGCCTTATATATTGTTTTATTATTTCTGATTGAATAAACGAGACTATAGTATAGTACGAAGAATTTGACCTGGTCCAGGGATGATGTTCACTATTGATTTATTTGACCTAAGTATAAGGACACTCAATCATATATCACAATATATTAAACTATTGGTCAGTAACAAACGATATGATTGGCTATTTTTATTCTCCAATAAGATAAGAGCAATATTGAAATTTAACACCTGACCTTTATTGATTTATATATCAAAAGGTTTTTGTGTCTGCGTGTATATCAGCCGTCCAGTCGAGGATCTCGTTCAATTCTTTGTACACTTATTGTCTACAGTCTATACTATTGCTGTTAATTTATTCGCGAATGTTAGTTTAGTCGACACTAGAACTAGACGACAAAGGAGAGGCAGTGTAACAGCTACTAGACTTCGTGTATCACATTGTCATAACATAGTAATACTGTAAGAACACTATCAGGTACTGGTATTAGGCAAACTTATTGATGATATAACTACAAATTAATATTTATATAACGTTACTGAAAATGAGCAAAACACTCGAATGTTGAAATAGTTTTGTCAGTATATGTAGGGGAAATGCCCGATGGGGGAATTCTCCTAACTCCTTGTCAGATCGGAAAAATGCCCCAATATTTTGGTATTATACTGAATGAAGTATGTCGTCTAACACCACCATACAAAAATACGCATGCTACTTTGACGATAAAAAGTATTTGCAAAATATATCTGCGCCTGTATGATGCATGTTTATATACACAAAACTACTCGTGTATTTCTACAAAATGCAGTACTTTATTGAAATCGTGAACACAGAGATGGAAAACAACTGTAGCATGATGATAGTAGCATATCGCTCACAGGAACAGTACATGTTTGCCTAAATGACCTCTAATGAAAATATCAAAGGTGGTCTTTATTGACAGGGGGTATTTCTTTACAAATTAAACAAGATTATAAATAGTCTGATACATTTTGTAAACCCTAAAGACTTGTTCACAGGTGGTCTTGAACACAGGTAAGTTCAATTATTCAATGCGGATAATTTGACTCCATATATAATGTTAACGTAATTGTACAGAATTGTTCAACTATACATGTACTCTAACAGCAGGTCAGTGTTTTATTGATAAAAGAGTAAAACTAAAACACTTGTTATTGGTAAGATTGATATATATCGTTGTTTTATCAATGTTACCTGTGATTCGACATGGATCAGATATCACATATATTTGCACAGATTTACTATGGCAGTAGAGACAAACAGAATAACAAGAGAAATACAGTTTGTATAAGCATGATCAAACTGTGGACCGTTACAGAAGTTAGCAGTATCATTCACAGATTCCGCTGCACATTTCGACAAACACACTAAATGTTCACTGTCCCATGCACATGCCGTTTCATTATTGTCCTGCAGTTCCAATAAACGTTTATAAGAAGAAGCATTTGACATAATCTCAGTAAAGTCGAATGTTTTATCATCACTACAATCTCGTATGCTCACAACGTCACCTGAAAGTAGAATAAAATACAAGTAACTTCTAGATGTTCCCGACGTCATAAACCTGCCCCCTTCAAACATTATATTCATATATTAACTGTTTTAATTACTATCGTATAACTTATATAACCTATCGCAATTTAAACACACTGATTAGCTTTGAAAACGCAACATTTACATAAATGACATAACAAACTTAGTAACTTTGTCAGCATTATGAAATTGTATCATACGATAAATATATGCATGTGTCACATGAATTACACGACAAATCATAAATAGTGATTTTGCAAAATGGTTTAAAACCAATTTTCTTTAGTCAGTGTAAAACAGAAAGTCACAAGTTGAGTATCATAAATATAAACAACGTCTGAAGCATTGACCTTATTAATGCTTGATGGAATGTTTGTGGGATGCTGAATTCTGGGAGAGTGGCATTTTAATGGATGGGCCATTGACTATGTGAAGTTTAAAGGGGATTATAGCATGTTACACACGGCTATCAAGTTGGTCACAGACATGCTCTACATGTTACCATGTTACACACGGCTATCAAGTTGGTCACAGACATGCTCTACATGTTACCATGTTACACACGGCTATCAAGTTGGTCACAGACATGCTCTACATGTTACCATGTTACACACGGCTATCAAGTTGGTCACAGACATGCTCTACATGTTACCATGTTACACACGGCTATCAAGTTGGTCACAGACATGCTCTACATGTTACCATGTTACACACGGCTATCAAGTTGGTCACAGACATGCTCTACATGTTACCATGTTACACACGGCTATCAAGTTGGTCACAGACATGCTCTACATGTTACCATGTTACACACGGCTATCAAGTTGGTCACAGACATGCTCTATTAGAGCCGCCAGGATATTGATGCCAGATTGAGGAAGAAAAGCAGTACTAGAGTATATTATTCTTTATTGTAGTATCATGTTGCACAATACTACCACCATTATTAAAGTTCATAATTAGTAGAGTAGAGTATTTTATGTTTATAGTGGAGGGGAGGTAACTCGTTGAGTCATACACCGGGTGGATAAGAAACCTGCGAATTTCTTTGTCATAAATATATAGACTATGTAAAATAAGTATGGCAACAATACTTTAACTTTCAAAATCTTAAAGGCGTCAGATGATTTTAATGATAATGACGTTATATTGAATGGACAGTCTTCTCTTTAAACAGAAAAAGTTTTATCTCACCGAAAATGTACACATGCTATGCTCCAGTGCACCAAAGGAAAGTTGCAGCTGCGTACGGCCGGGTCCCTTAAATTGTTCAAAATTGATGTTAAATGGGTTAAGCGTTGGCCAGTTAATTAAAAACCAGTGAAAAATTAGAATAATTTAGAAATGCGAGGAGCAGTGACGTAAAAGCAACGTCATTGTGCCGTAGGAATGCTGTATGCTGAAATCCCTATTCGGATGGTTTCGCACACTATGGTGTTATTACAAGTACACCAATCAACACAACGGGGTCATAGCGAGGGTTGGCAACTGTCGGCGCGCCAGTACGCTTAAAATAACGTCCGGAATTGATTATGACTACCATGAATTGACGTCACGACGTAATGATTTATTGTCGTCACCAAGATTTGCGGGAAATTTTCTTAGAACATGTAGAGTATAGGTAACAATGTCTGATATTCGGAAATGGTTTAACTACGGTCATTTTTGGTACCGACGTTCTCACGTTGACGTGACGTTGACGTACGTAATCGAGAGCAACGTTTAAGCAGAGATTGGTTCACACGGCAATCGTCACAAGTATCCATTACATACGTACAATTGATCGGCTGTCACGTCGACTGGTCGCATCTCGTATTGAAGCAAATGCTATGTAGTCTTGGTGACGAAAACTTCAATTTATTGATGTTACTCATATTTCAAGAACATGTTTACAACTGATTCCAAGTGTTCAACGAAGCGTAAGGGCAGAAATCGAATCATAAAGGGTATCACATGTGATGCTGGCATTTTCTGTGACTTTTGTGTTGCTACCTTACGTCATTTGATGCTAATTTTCAAGCAGTTAGCACGTGATTATTCAAATCATTTTTGGTATACATGTTAGCAACATTTTATATTAAACATCACAATAGCTAATAATTAGTCTTCTTCCCAAATGAGTCTCATATTAAGAAATTATACCCAGTGTTGCTAAACTTATTTTACAGAGTATATAAGGAACGAGTTTCTAAATAAGCTTAGCTTTCTATTCAATCATTGATTTGTATAAACAAATGTATGTATACTATGTTATGAAATAAAATATTATTTTAACCAAATATAACGGTTCTAAAACCATGTCCGGTATTGCTCTTTGAACATTTGTAATGTAATATCATGTTGTAATTCATTTGACCAAATACTAGGGCTTTGAAAGAACCATCATTTATTACTTAAAATACAATTTGAATGGGTGGCGCAGGTATGTTACAAAGTATGTTTATTACACTAAATAGAACCAACGCGCTTTTCACATGTGTGCTTATAACATCATTACGACTAAGATTGGTATAAACTTCAAAAATTGAGCAAGAAAATGAGTGCAGCAATGTCCGATAATACAATTGTATGTGAGAGTTTGTGAATGATATTAAAAAGGGAGGGTAACATTAATCATTCAAGAGTTATCGCACCTCAAAATAACACTTTTCGTTCACCCTATGATTTCCAATGCATATTCCTATTGCGTCTAATGTGTATTTATATTAACACTTGTGTAAATTGAACAAAATAATGACTGCGATGATTTAAATCATCGTAACAGTGACTGGTCAATGGTCATATGAAAACCCCACCCACGAGCATAAAGACCGATCTTCCGCGGTCTACCATTGACATACGCATCATGCTTTTCACTGACTAATTTGTTTTTCATACTAACTCAACCCATTTAGTCTCATTCTTCACAACGTTTATCCAATAAGCGAGCAAATGACGAGTCATTCAACATCTCATTTGCAGCTATTGCGCCAGTACGAGTGTTTTTTAAAATATATTTCCACGTGGTTTTTTGCATTCTGGCCATCTATAAATCGGTTAATATACAAAATTTGAAGCTTATAAATTATCAGATAATGGAAATATCCAAGTTTAAAAAGTGTTGCGTGTTCAAAGCCACTCATGTATAGTGTAGATACAAGTTGCATTAATGAGTTTACACTCAAAACAATTGCGATTTAAGGAAAACACTTTTTGTAATAGCCGGACTTCCGATATCGTTATAACACAATACCAATATGTAATACTACGTGTACATGTACAATGTATTGTTTAGTAAGATTTTGAACCTGGAATTTACATACATGTATTGGTCTATTTGTTAAACGAGATTGTCAATGACATGTAATGTTTAGTTTAATCTTCCTATCGCAGGCTAAGAATGAATAGGTCGTAACTACAAAATCAATATTTTGAGAAAACAAGAAAAACTGCCTGACAACCACTCTTTACTTATAGTAAATCATGCTTTTTCAACTTCAGTTTGGTCAACATGACAAGTACATGAAAAGCGCCTTGTGGTGTAGATTTCAATTATGCATTATTCTTATAAGGTCGTTTTAAGGCACTTACGACCTTCTCAATCTAAGTCAGCGATATATACATTAAACAGTGATATTAAACCCCAGGTATTTCTCACAATCTAAAAAATTCATTATTTTATTTTATTATAATTCGGATTTATCGCCGCTTCTCAACAAGTTTTCAGTTATACATGTAAACGTATACTGCCGGTGATTCAACTTCCCAGTTTACCTAGCTAGACCATTACTATGATTCACCTACCCAGTTTACCAAGCTGGACCATTACTATGATTAACCTACCCAGTTTACCTAGCTAGACCATTACTATGATTCACCTACCCAGTTTACCTAGCTGGACCATTACTATGATTCACCTACCCAGTTTACCTAGCTGGACCATTACTATGATTCACCTACCAAGTTTACCTAGCTGGACCATTGCTATGATTCACCTACCTAGTTACCTAGCTGGACCATTACTATGATTCACCTACCCAGTTTACCTAGCTGGACCATTACTGTGATTCACCTACCCAGTTTACCTAGCTGGACCATTACTATAATTCACCTACCAAATTTACCTAGCTGGACCATTACTATGATTCACCTACCCAGTTTACCTAGCTGGACCATTACTATGATTCACCTACCCAGTTTACCTAGCTGGACCATTACTATGATTCTCCTACCTAGTTTACCTAGCTGGACCATTACTAACTAACCTTTCCACAAGGAACCAGAGAAACTGCTCAACATGTGAAAAAAATCAATATTCTTTTAAATTGTTCATGGAATCGTTATACATGTACCATGACCTGGCGCGAACATGGATAGTCTGTTTACAATTCAATGGATCGCACCAATCACTGGGTGGCTTGGCCATGCCGCTGTAATAGCTGCATGGCTGTTCATTGGCCGTGCACTACGGTTTATTTTACAGGTCTTAATAAATGCCATTATAGTGATGATCATATCTACATATTCATATATACCTAAATTACTCCTGTAAGTCTCCATCATGCATGACTTGTTGAATGGTGCCGAGCAAGTTTTCAGTTTGACTGGTCCTTCTGTTTCACCGTCTTCCCTAGCTTTACGATACGGTTCATATTGTTCACATTCATTGTCCGGTCCTATACCATAACACGCATAGCAACTCAATCCTTCAGTAACACCAAACTCACTATCTGTAATACAGTATAATGGACTAGGTTTCCATCTTAAATAATTGTTAATTATATTCCATTTGCTTACCCACATATTAAACATTGGTGTACACGAGTATTTTAGTATCGTATGATAGACTGAACATTTTTGAACAAGTTTTGTTTGATGGTAATGGCGAGCTTCAATGTACGGTTTTAATTGCCACCATTGTAAAATTATCTAGTACAAAATAGTGATTATTTCTGTCAGCAAAAGCTACAGAAGAAAAGGCTAGAGAATTAATGGAAATTGTGGTCGTAAAAAACTAACAAACATACCTTTTTCATTCTGTCCAGTAACAAATAAAACATATAAAAAGAAGACGAAGCACACAGGAAAACGGATATAATTCCACATAATTCCGACGATACCTCCCACAGTGTATTACTGTCATAAAAATGATCAAATCATCATAACCGGAAGAGGAAAAAACATTTGTATTGTATTCATTAAATCAATTTTATGAACATATTAAAACAATCCCATGTCACATGTAGTAAGTGGTATATACAACTGATTATTTCAAGTTATCAGTTGATATATTTACAGTGTGTACATGTATATAAGATAATAAAGACAACATATCACAGAGCGGGTACATGATAGCTTACTCATGTTATCTACTTCCCTGGGGTTTCCGGGTAGTAAGGTTATCTTGATCGGCGTGAAATGTTTTGTAAATATCTATTTGCACTAGAACCAGCCATTCTACTATCAAGCAGTTTAGTTCTTGTAAGCATGTGTGTAACCAGGAACAGAATCCAGCATTTCAAATCACATTCTCGTCGGAACAGCCTGACACGTGCACGTTACTAAAAGCGACTACAGTGAGTAAGACATGTCCCCATAGTGTTCAGTTGAAATGTAACTGTTATATGCACTATTTGACCTTCAAATATGATTGTTATCTGCTGACGAAAATAGCCATCACAATAAATAGTTAACTGAGATAATCAGTAATTGCTATATCTACTTCCGTAAAGTCGAGTTACACGATATCGTATCTCAAATTATAAAGTTGATATGAATTAACATGATCACATAACATCTCTATGTACCTAATAGTATGGCAGTAATCGCATCATGGCTTCATTTCATAATTTGTAATAGTCACGGTGACAAGGCGATTACCACAACTTATCCGTTCACCGTCGAAATTTCATACTTCTGACAAATGCACCGCATCCTTCTGCCAAAATAATGGATGCATATTTTTGGCAAGTAACGAAATCACCCCAAAAAACGAGAAAAGCAGGTATGTTGGTAATAAAATGATATTCCATCGAATGAAGTATATATTTAAGTTCTATTTGCCGTTTACAGCATCGAAATTGAGTAGATATTTACTTCAAAATAGTGAAAACAGTTTGAGCAAGTCGTGAAAGAAGTGACTTTCATGACGCGAAAAATCGCATTTTCGCAGAGTTTAAACCCTTTCAATGAAATATTCTGTTTGCGAAATAGTATGTTATGGTAGAATAAACAAATTACAACACATTTTAACATGCTTTATTGTATATAACTGCTATTTTTACATGAAAACGTGTTCGCAGTTATGCACCGCTCAACACTGACATTGTAGAAATATAAGCATATATATATATGCTCAGTACATTTAGAAACGCAACGTTTTCGTCGTTGGTTTTCTCCTACTTCCATTGTTCATACATCTTTTAATTTTGTGTAATTATATTGTATAATCGTGTAGAAACTTGGCTAATGTGCAAATTGTAGCGATCGTGTTACGTAACTTCCGTGCGTCAAGAAAATCACAATACGCACGAATTTCACGTGCATTATTTAGGCATGATACTTTTTGGTGTAACTTGCTTCGAATCCTTTGTAAGGTTTATCAATGGAAAGAAAATCACAAAAGAAAAGTTCTAGGCTTCGGAATAAAAATGCCAGGATAGTCCGAACATGGGCGAAATCAGGCGATTCGGGTGCCTATGACGGGGACGTCGAATGGGAGGTTTTACTTCGGCTAAATCATCATTAACCGACAATGTTTCATATGGAAACTGTATTCGCACGTTGGCACCGTTTACATCCACCCATATCAAAGGCATCCATGTGAAACAACTCTCCTACAGGACCAGTAACTCCACATGTACCATTTCTAGGCAACGTTCAAAACTGATATATGCACTTCTAAACAACTGATTGGACGTCGTGAATATGTAATCAATCAATAATTAATCAATATTTCAAATTTTACTTAGAATACTTAGATTCTGAAAAAATAGGATTTTGCCAATTTGTGTTTCGTTACTTTTTAGCCGCACTATACACACAAGCACTGTTCAATCGCATCGATAGCACTTTGTAAAAGCAATGTTACAGTTACATTGTTCATGGAATAAAATATCATCAAGTAAATACAGTTTGGTTGTCAATTATAAAAAGTTTGAAAAGGTGTTGACAGTAACCCCAGTGTTGCGTTTCTAGATGTACTCAGTATATATATATAATGTCCGTAAAAGCACCGCATCTTTATGAATTTTGGCACCGTGTAATTTTGATCATTTGTTCTTCAGAAAAGAGAGAAATTTAAACCTTTGAAAAGGACAAAAGGCAAGAAAATGCGACTTTTTCATACTGGTGCTGAAGATGATTTCAGTGCGTCTACAGTCAACGTAAATCAGCGTCGACCAGTTCATCTTCTGTAATAGAGACACCTAACGCCCAGTACCTCAAAGCAATAAAGATCTATCCATGGACTTCAAAAATATTTCTCTTATTACGCTCCAGTCAGTAGCATGCACTCCCCCACCCCGGGGTCCACTGGGGGTAGTCGGGAAAACGTCATGTTTTGCGTCCCATCTTCCCGAGGAAATGTTGAGACCCCCCAAACCAATACCCCGAGGGCAATATTTAGTTGTCAAGAGCCGGGGAAATACCTGTACTTTTACGATTAGCTGGCCCCACATGCGGTGGTTGTGACAACCAAAAAGAAAAAATCCCGACCTATCCTCGGGTGTAGGGGGTATGGATGAAACTATGGAAACGTATCACTGTAACGTGAATGGTCCTCAAATAAACACCAAAAACAGAGAAAAAGCTTCATCTGACTAGTTTAAGGTACTAGTCTTCACAAGAGATATGCGTTGACAACAACACGCTTAGTTCATTCAATAATACTAAAACAGATAAACTAATACACGAGACTTAATATAAGTTCAATTTTGAACCCTGAGCCATGACCTTTTCTAAAGACGATTCTATTTGGGCGGGTAACACGTGATTTATTGATTTCATTAGTCATGGTTTAAAGATATGATAGTTACTATTATGTGTAATTTATCAATTGGCAATTTAGCGCAGTTAGTCAATCCCGCAACAACCTTTAATCGGCGAATTTATTAAACTTTAAAAGTGCAGTCACGGCTCAATGCTCGAAATCAAACTATATGCCTTCCATGTATCCCTACCGGAAAACGAGACAAAATATCCCATTGCGATCACAGGTAACTGTACAGTATCATTGAAAATGAAAAGAAAACGAAAATTATATTTTTCTTTCAATGTCCATTTGTAGAGAAATCCACGAGCCGATTCAAGAGGTGCACTTTGTTTTTAATAAAATAAACTGCTTTATGCATACCAATTATCTAAATAAGGCTGTGTGTTTACACAAACAATGAACATTATGGGATGAATGTAAGCCTAAAATTAACTTTCGTTTCTTTTTTCGTTTTCAACGATGCGGTTACCTGTGATTGCGATTACGTGATCAGGAACCCTTTTGATGCCATTATTTTCAAGATAAAATATTGGACATGTAACTAAGATAAATGGAGGATTATCATAAGTAAATGTAGCAAACGATAGCTTATCTAGAGCGTGTTGAGCACATCGTTTAAAACAAAAAGCAGAAATAAGCGGTGTCACCGATTTCAGTGAAACGGAATCGAGATGCGGTGTTTATTATCAGTGTTGTGCGGTGCTCCCATATTTTTGTTTACTTGTATGTTTTCATAAAAAAAACAAGACTTTCAATGAGAAATAGAAACAAGCAGGTTCATGTGACACGCACTCTTATATAGACAATGATTTAAGACGGTCACATCAGGTATGACACATCGATAATCATCAGAATATTATATTTTCTTTACGAGTGCGAATTGTGTCGAGCGCTACACTATTTTTTGTAAACACTATTTCTAAGTCATGTAACATATTTTACGACTGATAATCTTCCAAAGGGATGGCATAATGCAGGCACGGATCCAGGCAGTGGGCACGAGGGCCCGTGCCCCCCCCCCAGTTGGCTGAGATTTTTTTTTAAAACTTTGAATAAATAGTAAAACAGGTATTGAACAGACATCTCTAAATAATATGGGTATTTTTTCTTATGTTCTAGATGAAAAAGCATTTGTGAGATGGGCATTTTTCGTGCTCGCTTCGCTCGCAGAATATTTTTAATATACATGTTTATATTTTTACGTAGCTGTTGCATCACAGAAATCAATTACAAGAGATTTTTTGCCCTAGCTCATTATATTACCTTTTGACTGTTAAATAATCATAACTAAACCATTAAGGTTAACTCTCAGAATAAAGAAAAAAGGCATTTCAGGGCTCCCAGATAGGCTTAGAATGCACTAGATTCATCCATTGCTTTGAAAATTTTCCCGGGGGAGTATGCCCCCGGACCCCCCTACTTATGTTATAATATTCAAATGGCCAAATGGATGAAAACTCGTATATACAAATACTGTATGTGAACACTTACTAATATGCACGAACATACACAATGTACATGTTGATGCTTATAACATAAAAAGTACTATGGATTCCCCCACATCTACAAATGTACCCCTTCCTGTGCATTTTCACACACATATTAAGCAATTGCCCCCCCCCCCCGGAATCCCGTACATACCTCGTGCCCCACACACTCTGGAAACGGGCCTGTAATGACTCAAAAATTCGATGGATTCCTTCATAAGTGGCAATCATTTTGCAATGTCTTATCATAAAATATTTTGTCACCCGCTTACTTGCTTTAGGCCCCTGCGCCATTTGTGATTTCGTCATAAGGATGCGGTGCATTTGCCAGAAGTATGAAATTTCGACGGTGAACGGAAAAGTTGTGGTAATCGCCTTGTCACCGTGATAGTCACTGATAGCTTTTGTTTAGAAGCAATTCTCGTTTAGGTATAGCTTGGTCTAAACAACCAAGTATGTACTACACAAAACCGCTCATCAACTACCATTACACCTTAGTATCACTGTAACAGTTTGTATAATTTGTGTAAGTTTTGTGGTATTTTAAAGATGTTGTATTCATTCAGGTTTAACTGTATTTTTGTGTCACCCGGTCGATAGAAATGATGATTGGGTGGAATTAATCCTTTTCTTAAAAAGATTCCGACAGAACAATTTCTGAACCTGCCCTGAGTTCACTTTAAGAGTTACGCACCGTAAATGGGTGCTTATCACTAATCTATTCAGTGGTTTATTTGACAAATCTAAAATATATCCTATCAAATCTAAGTTACTGTCTGTTCTGATGCAATAAGCAGACATATGGTAGTGATAAATAGGCCTCTTCACGAGGCTACTGTCAAATATCCTGCTATTTTCATATTTTACGAAATCGGCCATTTTGAATGTCAGAATTAAATGACTTGAATGTTTTAGATGTTAATGTTCTTATACGTGACGCCCGCTCGTCTCCAGTACGAAATGTTATGTCTGGAGACCTGTGATATGACGTCATCTATTCAGTAACAGGCATATTGTATAATATACCCGCCACAGACATATCTCACCGATATTAACCACAAGCTATCGGGAGTAGCTAAAGTAAAACCACCATCGTATAATATGTTGATTGTATAAATAAGTCCAAGCAGTACATTATGAGCATCAGTTTTAACATTATTCTTCAATACATTTTTCTCGTTATTTGAGGGCCATGAATTTCCGCGACAAATGATTACAAACGGCTTCACTTGAAATATTCTACTTTTGGTATCGTTCCGTTAAAACCATTTATCTTTTTATAAACACTTTTTATAAAATGACAACTATTGATATATATGTGTTTTATAAGTATAATCTACTGATAGAGTATCGAGTAACGTTGGTATGACAAGTGACATATTTGTGTTTGCATATCGTAGCAAGAACGTGACATGTGTCGCACGCTATAATGTTCAGTAGCATTTGGTGTAATTTCAAAATTGTATAAGTGTACTATCTTATCATACTTCATTATTCATATTTAAGTTATCATCGTATATATAAGAAACTTCCTTCAAGTTGGGGTTATATAAACTTTATGGATAGTACTGGTACAATAGTCACCTATTATAATATATATACTTATATTATTTTGACTTGATATTTGTGATGACACTGAATAGAGTTCATTCATCAACATACAGAGAAAGTTATCATTTAAATGATATAAACATATATTTAATAACACAACTATAATATAATAGCTAGTGACATGATCGAACAACGTCATGTCCGAACTCAGAACACGAACGCTAGTACAGCTAGAACGCTTGTAATCAAGATGGTGGCTCTTCCAGTATATTCAATCGCGGCGTTCCTACCTGTAAACATTGAATACCAAAATAATACATTTAGACTAATTTCACATTACAAAAAGTAAACTATATTCGTTTATATTTGACGAACCTTAAAAAGCATGTTGTATCTGGAGAAAACATCAAGGTGAATACATTTGGAAGAGCATTTTATCAATACTCCGTGAAGCGAAACTCTATCATCAGGACGCTAATTAACTCTACATTAACCAAGGCAAATTTATTTAGTAAAATACAATCTCATTAAAATCAGATTCTAACATTTGCTCCATTCATTTACCCTGTATCATATAGTAGCTTATATCAGCCTAAAGTGGCGGAGCGTAATAACATTTGCTCCATTCATTTACCCTGTATCATAAAGAAGCTTATATCAGCCTTAAATCGCGGAGCGTAATTACATTTGCTCCATTCATTTACCCTGTATCATATAGTAGCTTATATCAGCTCAGGAACAGTCGATTAGAATAGACTGTTCCTGATCAGCCTAAAGTCACAGAGCGTAATAACATTTGTTCCATTCATTTACCCTGTATCATATAGTAGCTTATATCAGCCTAAAGTCGCGAAGCGTAATATCATTAGTTCCATTCATTTACCCTGTATCATATAGTAGCTTATATCAGCCTAAAGTCGCGGAGCGTAATATCATTTGTTCCATTCATTTACCCTGTATCATATAGTAGCTTATATCAGCCTAAAGTCGCGAAGCGTAATATCATTAGTTCCATTCATTTACCCTGTATCATATAGTAGCTTATATCAGCCTAAAGTCGCGGAGCGTAATATCATTTGTTCCATTCATTTACCCTGTAAATCACATGTACATTTTGTAGTAGCTTATATCAGCCTAAAGTCGCGGAGCGTAATAAGAATCGGATTTTTATGACATTGGTAAAATTTCAAACACACTTCATAGGATAGTAAGGCCTTTCAAATGCCAATCAACATATGCATTTACTTAAAGTGTATAGAGCTATATCGGAAGGTATTTTTTAAAAAAAGTTTCAAAAACTGAAAAACAATTATGCTTTCTTATTTTAACAATGACAAATAACAGTGAAATTATCATTTTGTTATTTTCACTGTATTGGAGCCCATCCAAAGTTTTAATTTGCAATAAAGTCTAGAATCATACTAAAAACGATGCAAGTAATTATTTTGACATTGAATGACTGTTAAAATATAGCTCTATACACTTTAACTTCAACGTATAGACATATACATAATAATAATACTTTTATTACCTCCAGTGCTGGAGAGCTCATACAATTAATACAAAAGTATACATGGAAATGTCAGAGAATGTCAGAGAATGCATATATACAAAAAACCATGTAAAAACCAAACCATGCATACTTTGATAACAACAATTTTTATCAAAGCTATTAAATCTCCCATCAGCAAGTGCTATTTATTCAACATACCGTAACATCGAAGCCATCTACCCCCAGAGCTGCTTGTTGGTACAGCCGAACCTGTTCCATTCAGTCCTCGGATAAGTCCAGTTCCATTTACTACACTAGCTGATGTCGATACTGCAGTCTTGGCTGATGTGCTGGATGGTGTCGATGCTGCAAGACGATGTACATGTATACAAAATGATGTCGGCATTAACATCACTGATATTCATATTAAAATCGCGCACTGGTGTGTGATTGAGGGGCATTTGTTTCGCGCCGAAATAACAGGGACATACAGCCGAGGCTATTTCACAAGTGTATGACGGGGCAATTTACGGGGATTATACCTTCTGTATGACCCGAGGACAAGGATGTTACCTTGTGTTTGAGAGGGCAAAAGCAAAAAACTGCCGGCCATTCCCTGGAGTTAAGGGACGTGGTTTCAATTGAATGGTGCATTATTATACTTACAAACATTTAAAACACTCAAAGAAAGAGGCACTCAGCTAAATGACTTGTTAAAGACGTACAATGTACATGTAATTAGATTTCTAACAGCGTAAGCCCAAAAAATGGCCAATGTAAGGGTCCAACTTAAACCAGAGACTCCATTTTAGCATTATGATTACCTGTATTGATATGCGCATAAAACATACGGAGCACTTACCTGAGATAAGATCACACAGAAGCAAACACAGTACCACGTGATATAGAGTTGTTGGTACCATTGTGCAATATACAAGGTTAACTGTAAAACATAATTATACCGGCAACCCAGTAAAGTTAACATTCCAGTCTTTGACGCCAATTGATAATGTACAATGTACAAACAGGGTGGTTTATAATATATGTGTTTGTCAACAGTATACAATGAGAAAATGGTTGATACGAGGGGTGATCAATATATTCGTCGAGGACTTTTCATCTAGCAATTTCATATTGGCAGCAATTCTCAAAGACATTTAACATCATTCGGAGTAAGATGTCTCTGACCGAATGCAATAATAAAATTATTTGATTTATACAATTCCAAGCGTCACCGTCGGAGCAGCACATAGCTCCTTTCTTGACTGAAACCCGGTCCAATGTATGAGACTGGTTTTCTTTTACTACTGAAATTTGTAGTTAATAGCCAATTCTGGAATGTGAGATGGAATAAAAATAGTATTTATGCGTTATGGGAAACAAAACTTGGAAAAGGGCTGTTGACTTTACAAAATTAGATTGTTCAAATTAATAATGAAGCACGACCTATCAGGTTTAGGACGCAATATCGAAATAACCCTGTCAATGATTTGGAGTCAACGGTTTAATGTTTTGTAGCCTATACTAGTCTTCGTTTTCGCCAGTTACATTTGATTGAGATCTGCGCGTCTTAGTACGCAGAATTAAACGGAAAATGTCCCTAACTCGGTGTTATTTTTTCTGTTTATCCTTATTTTATCGACTCAACCGTTTGACAGAGACCCAACACTCACATAAACATCGGAATCATATGAAAATGGCCAATTGGGAGCGCACAGAGTCCATGCACAATTTAGTCAAGTCATTTTGGATATGTCGCGAGGAGTTTACAAGTTTCGCGTTAATTTTCATAGCATGTCGTTTCTCAGAAATAACGCGACGTCCGAGATGCTCGACGGTGCGTGCTTCACCATGGTTACAAAAAGTGACGTCATCAAGTAAATAATGATGTTATCATAAAGTAAATTAAGCAAAACGCGAGATAATTGATTGATCTACATCAGCGTGTAATTTCATTACTCTAGTTTCAATATTTCAAAATTGAGAAGGAAAGTCCTCGAATATATTGATCACCCCTCGTATCATCTGATATTTTATATACCAACGGAACGCTAACATTTCAAAGTTTTATTCAATAAATAACATGGCATAAGAACCTTTGGTGGAATCGTTAAATTCTGAGTAATCATGTTTAATTCAGCAGCCTGCCACCTGGGTCCGCCAAGCATAGTCGGAGCCATAAGTCAGAAATCATGAAAAACGACACACAGATGGGATGATTAAAAAATGAGTTTGTAAAAAAGTGTTCATTAAATTTTGTATTCATTAAAAGTGATGATTATTTTTGTATAAATTATTATAAATCGATATGTATTTCATAGTTAATGACGCAAACATGCCGAACGGTTTTATCAAACTTGGTATCAAATAAAATCTAGCATCCCATAAATATATTACATCATAATTATAAAAATAATAATTTTAATATTTACCCAGTATTATACTATTGAAACGCCACCCAAAGTTGGTGCTTAACTGTATGCCTACGACTTGTGCGTGATTTTGACAATTTATACATTGTAGACAAAAAATCTAACGGTTCGTATCCCAACGATTTAGTATGTCAATTGAAGAGTCCTTTGTAATGTCCACTTGGATAAACTTCTCTACTTGAAATTGGAAGATATATAGCTCCACGTTATTTTAAATGACAATCGTTGAAACTATAAATTCGTTATATGTCTATTTATCTCTAAACGGAAAGGTTAACTAGAATAAAAGAAAACTATCAATTATAAATGTCAAAACTACATATAGGGTATAGAGCATATACATGTATTAGAATAATAAACAAATTAGTACAAGCTATGGAGCGAATCGACGCAGAGTATGTCCATGGTTACAACACTTTCAGGTTTCAGTAGTCAGTACAGAATCCATTTTTACAGTTTTGTAAAATTACCAACTGGATGTATTTTATTATATATTAGCAATAAATACACATTTGTGTGAAGAAATCTACATCAGTAGGGGGAATTTATCAGCGACGAACTGGCTTATTGCTAAGCCAAGACGAAACCGGTTTCGATTTACCAGGCGGTTTCAAATCAGTGTGTCAAACAGAATAACCGAACTTGTTCCAAATCAACAAAATTGTCGGAAGCATCATGTTTTTTGTTTAGAATAAATATTCAAAATAAACAAATATTTACAAATGATGATTCCCATATAAGTCACAATTAAATTACAAGGGCCCTCTCTCTACTGTGTGGGACTAACCGAAGCCTTTGATAGGCCACATAAATTATATCACAAACCACAGAGTTTTGATATCATTATGTCTTAGGCCTATATGCCCTGACTATAGGGAAAGGGAATAATATAATTATCAGAAGATTATAAAAACACAGTCGTTATCCATCACATCGGGGGACGAGAACCTTTCTCAACCTCGAGCACACGGAAATTGTATGAGGCAAACAAGAATCTCGATAAGGACAAAGCCATCAGTAACCAAAAAAATGAGGAAAACTATTCAAGAAAATTCGGACAAACCTGCGCACAAACTATATAAAGAAGCTATAACAGAAGGAGCCTCATTGACAGAAAAATCAAAGAATATCAGACAGGAACATTACCTAAGAGAACAGGTAAGGGCAGATCGAAAGTCGACCCACCAAAGATGCCCTGATAAACCTGCAGGCGATGGCATATGAGGAGGATTTTATCCATTACATTGCAACCTTCCCTGATCTGGCTTGTGTTGCAGGCATGCCTGAGGTTCTTGATAACCTAAACGTAATGCTTCAAATATTACCTAAACAAGACCAACTGCTTAGTTACGACACCACCTTTTTAATGGGCGACTTTTACGTCACGGATGTTTCACGGATGATACACGACTTCTCGGACACCATTTTGGATATCTTTGATATTACCATTATCAGGCCCGGATCCAGAAATTTCTGAGTGGGGGGCACGAGGTATGTACGGGATTCCGGGGGGGGGGGCAATTGCTTAATATGTGTGTGAAAATGCACAGGAAGGGGTACATTTGTAGATGTGGGGGAATCCATAATATATAACATAAGTAGGGGGGTCCGGGGGCATAATCCCCCGGGAAAATTTTCAAAGCAATGGATGAATCTAGTGCATTCTAAGCCTATCTGGGAGCCCTGAAATGCCTTTTTTCTTTATTCTGAGAGTTAACCTTAATGGTTTAGTTATGATTATTTAACAGTCAAAAGGTAATATAATGAGCTAGGGCAAAAAATCTCTTGTAATTGATTTCTGTGATGCAACAGCTACGTAAAAATATAAACATGTATATTAAAAATATTCTGCGAGCGAAGCGAGCACGAAAAATGCCCATCTCACAAATGCTTTTTCATCTAGAACATAAGAAAAAATACCCATATTATTTAGAGATGTCTGTTCAATACCTGTTTTACTATTTATTCAAAGTTTTTAAAAAAAATCTCAGCCAACTGGGGGGGGGGGGGCACGGGCCCTCGTGCCCACTGCCTGGATCCGTGCCTGATTATTGTATACATAATTCTTAGAAATATCCGTACAATTCACGAAAAACTACTAGAAAATACAGTTCCGTGAGTTCCGTGAAAATCAAGGGCGGAATATACAGGTGTAAGCCATTCTGCAGTAACTTCAGAGCAAATCACACGTTTACTGCTAAACTTCTCACTAAACCAACACAGTTTGAAACCACTTCCAAACTAAAACCAAAACTGGTTTGTTACCTATAAATTATATGTAGCCTCCGGTCATCTAAGGATACAACTGATTTTTAAAATTAAAAGGGAGGTAATCCATGCTAGTTTACGGAATTTCGAAGACGGGTTTTAATACATCCAACATAGCGTCGTAAACAACGAAATACTTTGGACCTGGTTTTGTGAAATGCAATGACGAAAACTGCTAAGGGTGCACATAAAAGTGATGTTGATACTTGTTTATCAGAATGGACTTCCAGAGAAATGCAGCTCGTGCGATTGCACGAAGAAATGTAAGACGCATTGAATGTTTATTTTTATGTTGATTCGTCCCAAAATGTTTCGTATCACAGGTAACTGTAGTTCTAGCCGGAAACTCAGATCCGTCGCGGTATCTGAGTTTTATCGGTCTTTTAATAGCTCTCCATAGCAAAGTGTTATTTACAAACTAAACCTATTCTGTATTTATGGTCATCGAAACGCTTATTTCATTCATAAACTATCCTCCAGTGACCGTAAATCGCCTACTTAAGCATTGAAAACGCAATAAACAATTGCAAACTTCATGTTTACATTAAATAAGGTCACTTACTTGTAATATAATTCCTTTCATTTAATCTAACACAAATGTACACCAATAAAATGATAAAATACTCCAAGAATTGAATAAAGCTGTTGTGCCCGCGGTCCGGCCTACGGACCGGAATGACTGAACTTTAGCCCGACTTGCCAGGAGATTGTGAGTTTGCCCGTGATTCGGGCACTCTCGGTCTTCTGCGGGTTGACGAGCGAGAGACAGCATGGTTGACGAGATGTGGATACATTTCAATGGTCTCCTCGCCCCAGAGTGAGCTTATAGAGTATTAGGTGAGCCATTAGTCAAGTAAGTCCTCATTCTATTATGCAATAACATTCCCAAGTGCTCAACATTGGTGGCAGACGGTAATTGTTCGAACTTGCACAACGTTTTGCCAGGCCAGTAAATCGCTACCCCAATTTTACTTCGGCAATTAGAGCTAGGCCTAATTAAAGAAGGGTTGGCACTATTGTTATTCAGAATGGGGAAGCAAATATGGCTTTCCTTACCCCCCCCGCACTGAATTTTTGAGTAAATTTGTGTTGGTATCGTCAACTGACAAACTGTGTTACTGCTGTATGTGTGTGTGTACAGCTGTCAGAACGGTCAGTCAGGGGCGTAGCTAGCTTAGCTGGGACTCATACTGTACTGTTTGGGGTTAATACCTTGCGCACCTGGTTCACAAGTTTCACTTGGGTCCAGGGGTATGACTTTGAGGGTACAGCCCCCGGTCCGTCAGCTGACCAGGTTACTACGCTTCCATGATGTTATTTTGTGTCACCGCAGAAGGGCTAGGTCTCTGTTCTTCATTCATGGCAGCGTCCCTCATTTTGTTGTATCATATATACTTGAAGCCTGGTTTTTTGTTTTGTTTTTTGCATTTCATGGCCTGCCCGCATGAGCTTCACTCTTCTTCAAGAGGTTGAGCTCACATTGAGCATACCTACAACACCTAGTAGAGGTAGGCGTCATATGGAGTCACCCCGCAACACCCTGCTTGGTGATAACAGAGGTGGAGCTCACATTGAGCCTACCCGCAACACCTAGTAGAGGTAGGCGTCATATGGAGTCACCCCGCAACACCCTGCTTGGTGATAACAGAGGTGGAGCTCACATGGAGCCTACCCGCAACACCTTGCTGGGTGATAACAGTGGTGGGCATCATATTGACCCTACTCTTCCCCACCCGCCCAAGAACTCCGTGCCAAGGGTACCCCCTTCCCATACCAAGGATGCTAGTCTGGGTATATGTCCCACTACACAGGAAGCTGAGGGGAACTCTTGAGAGCCTTGAGTTTGCAATTTTTTAACCTGTACCTGAGGTTGGTAAAAACTTTTAAGGTAAGGGAGTATAATTTATTATTGTATACAGTGAATTACTTAATTATTAGTGCAGCTTTTCTTTAAGAAATGTTTGTTTGCTTCAGTCCTTTCAGTTTCCGTTGATCTCCCTGGTCCCCTTAAGTATTATATGGCCTTTTCAGTTGATATTGGTTTTAGTAATGAACAAGTAATGAACAAGAATAATTCTTTGCCATGTTTGTTGAATTGGGACCCAGCGTGGCTTGGGTTAGGTTAACGGTGACTAGAGCACTGTACGAAGACCCCTAACGAAATGTTGGTGCTGTGGGTGCATGGTTCACCCCAGCTGAGCCTATTTAAAGGAAAATTGTGGGACCCAACTCGCACTACTTTCTCTGTACACAGAATTTGATAAAACTGTAGAATTCTGTAGTACTATGGTGACAATGAATTGTTACTTCGTAACTGGTACAACTTGTTTATTGATGGGAGCCGAGGTAGCCCTACATTGGGGCCTACCCGGTCCACACCCCCCTCAATGGACTGGAGTGTATCGAGGGGAGCCCCGCCCCGCCCCCTCAGTCCAGCATGATGATAGGGAAGAGAGAATGAGTAATGTCTTGGGTGGAAGTGGAACTGATCATTCCTAGGTTTATTATCCAAGTGAATTCTGTTTGGGGTACATTTGAAAATCATTTTAAATGTGATGTTTTATGGTGGAAATTCTGCCTGGAATGACCCCGGTTGTATTTTCTAGTCTGCTGGATCCAGGTAATTTGTGTGAAAGGATGGGTATTTACTGGTATTAGGTAAAACCATCATTGTTTCCCATTGATGTTGATGGAAGGTAGACTTCCATTGGCCAATTTGGGAGAGAAAGAGTGTGTTTCAGAAACAGGTAGAAGTATATGTATGTGAGTCAACTATTGACTAGTCAGGGTTGTTTTCTGAAACATTGTTTACAATGCATGAATGGCAGGTGGAAGGTTGCATTGTAAGGTTCGGTAGTTTGTTTGGAGGCGAGTTATACAATGCGTTAACAATGCATGGGTGATATTTTGTTTAAAATTGGTTGCATTGGATTGTATGGTTCTGTGACATGGTTTCAATGCATGGTTTCTTAGATTAAGAGATGGTGGTTAAAGTGCATTGGTGGGCCCAGGTATGGATGAGTAGTAAATGGACTGATATTTGCTACTGTTGTTTAATGTCACAGTGAGAGGTGTCTAGTTGTTGAAAATACATCTTGTTGTTTATTGTATTCTAGTGCTGGATGTAGGCACCTGTGTTGGAGTATTTTTTTCAGTCATAGTGTTATTGATTGGCGGTTTACTTGCTGTAGGTTGGTAAGGTAGACCACCTAGGAGCAAGATGGTGGCATAAATATTACTTCCGGTAGTTAGGTCACCTGATGCAGTGAAAGTAGTGGGTATGTGTTTCTGAGTTTTTGTTGTACACTACTGGCTGCATGGATCGTTCACTGAATCTAATGTGTTTGATGTGTTCGGGGAATCACAAGGTCAGCTGTTGAGGTGGTTTTAATTGGCTATCTCAGTATTTTTGTGGTAACACTGGACAGTTGTGTGCATGGTGGTATGGATCCAATGTCACAATGCGGAAATGTATAATGGTATTGTGTGGCATTCCATGTAGGGATAACTGGAACGGTTACCTTGTGGTTGGCTTGTTTAAGTAAAAAGCTCATGTTACCTGAATGGAGTATTTTTTTGTTGTTTAGATGTTGTGGTGCATTTGGTGAGCTGGTTGTGTGCTGGTAACACATTCAGTAAACCTGTATATATATATACACTTACAACCATCTAGGTGTTATGGTTTGAACTACATCTTACATTGAGGATAATGGTGATACGGTTGAGTTAAGGTTATGTTTGGCTCGTTTGCATGTGTCTACCCGTATTGGAACATAGATGTCCATCGGGTATGGCATTCAAGGAACATGGTTGTGCTCTTCAGGTCATTGGCTAGTGTCATTCTGGTGGTAACCCAGAGAATCATTTGTCTAAACATTGATGCAAGCTTTTGAGTGATATTTTTTACATTAAATTTATTATTCTATTCATGTTGGGCTTCCTTGTCATCATATGTTCAGCCATAGTCACATACTTCAGATCTTGACTGACAGCCCATCAATCGGTACCAATTGTTGGCTTCTTGTGTCATGGCTGGGTTGTGCAGTTGGTAGTTCTTGATGACAGGTCCTGCTGTATAATATTTCAGTGATGTAGTTTAGAATAGTTCTTTGCTCTGAACATGGCAGAATTCCGGGTTCTGTGATGTTCTAGCAGTCTTAATGTTTATGTAAATACTTTTCATTTTGGTAACATTCCCAAGTGCTCAACAAAGCAAAAGTCATAGTAAATAAAAGTCGGCCATTTTGACCGTGACCTGATTACGTCACATGGCGCGCGCGATCAATTGGGCCGAAACTATTCACTTTAGCTAAACGTCCCAATTATGAAATTAAGCCTGAGCATTGTTAAATCGAATTAAGAGAAAAATCTAGTGCAAAAACAGCATATTTGTCACTGTTAAGTGATATTTACTCTTTATGTATTAATTCTGATTGGTCTTGCCACACGCCCCTCTCTAATGGGTAATAAATAGACTTAGGCTGCATTATAAACGAACTTTTTTTACATCGCCATTACGGGCGTGGATCACTTAATGAATTTTGAGATAATCGCCAATAGTGATGTGTGATCTGCCGATGTATGGTCTACAGAAATACAGAATTCAATATTTTTTTTGCTATTCTGACCGTAAGGTTGGAAGCAACTTTGACCGAAGATATTTTTGGTTTGACCTTAAAAATAATTAATCCGACCATGTGACTTTCATTCATGAAACTGTAAACAATGCAGACGTGTGAAAAAATATTCGATTACGTTGCACATAGCGTTTACTGGGGTATTTCAACTACACGACTTTTTGGGAATAGTGAAAATGGTATAGTTTTATGATTTTTGTGAAAGTAATCGAAAATTACATGTTATGACCTCGTATTTTCAGAAAAAAATATTCCCGCTAAAAATATACTATTTTGTAAACATTTTCTCAAGATATGCGCGCGCATCGTCCAAATCTCGCGAGACTAGAGCCTAAACCAAATGGCGGGCAATCAAAGGTAAGAGGCGAAATTAGGGCTCTCTACGATACAAAAACATCATTAAATATAGCCACTACACCTGTAAGTTTGTGCACCTAAAATTTCAAATGGGCACATCTGCACAAAAATAACTTAATTGGAACAATCTTTATGATTCAAAACATCAATTATCTATCTTTGAACAAAATCCAAACACAAATTGAATGTCAAACTGCTAAAAATGGCAAAATCAGCGTCAATGCTACATGCAGTCTGCAGTGTGAGTTCGTGCACATAAATGATGACGTCATCAAGAGAGCACGTGAAATATTTTGCCTATAAAAAGTGGCATAAAATAAAGTTTGATCTATTATCAGTAGCTTTTCCGGTCGTAAATATATCGCATTGATTGAAAAAAATAAGAAAAAACAAAGGTCTCCGGTTTTCGCAACCGGAAGCGGCGAATATGTCAGCAGAAAAATCGGTGCTCGGATAAAACTCATCACAAACGTAAAAAAAAAACATGTTTTTAAAATATTTGTTTGCATCATTCGGCTAGCTGAATGTCTTCTCAATGATTTAAAATGAATTTGGACACGATCGGCAATGACTGAATGAGAGTTTTAGCAGAGTATTCGACGTTTTACTGAAATGCACGAATTTGTAGGTGAGCACGAACTTATAGGAGTAGAGGCTACCTTTACACAACCAATATTAGATAAAACGTTTTTCTGACAGCTGCCGTGAATCAATTTCAGTTGACCCCATTTTGGTAATCTAAAGTAGACGCACATGTCTTAGACGAAATAATTAATCAGTACAGAGTAGTTGTTCTTGATTATCGTTCCGGATTTAATGTTCCTGATACTGGGTTTTAGCTACTTTTTTCGTCTAATAAAAATTCGCCATATTGTTGTTTTTCAACATTCTGGAAATTTCAGTAATTTGGCAGTGGAAGTGAAACTGGATTAATTTGTGCCTCAGTAAGGTTAGTGTTCTTGCAAATATTGGTATTGAACAATAGGAAAGGTATTTATGAAGGCATGTGTGGTGTGCTTTAACTGTATATTGAATTTAAATGCTCTAAATCGGTCACCAAACAGCGACAAAGAATCGTGTCGCAAAAAGCTAAAGACATCTAAGAAGGCTGGATTAGCACCCTAGTTTGTGAAACATAGTGGAGCATACCGTGAAGCAAACGCAGGGTATAACATTAGTACTTAGGTAACTGTATATGAATGGGTCAAGGTCCACCCGGTTACTACTTCACCGTACCCGGTGTACTTCGAAGTATACTTCACCGACCCCGATTTTACAGATAATACTTTACCGTACCCCAATGTACTCAACCGTACCCGAGTTTACAGCGGTCCAAAAATCGATGTCGTAAAATAACAAAATAATAGAATGACGTAAACCGACGGCCATTGCGGCGTTGAAAAAAAAAGTTTATAAACACAGTGGCGTGTTCAGCAGGATAGCACTCGCCTAGATCTCGATTTAGTGCTATGCGAGTGCTAAATATTCCTCGTGAACGATATTTATCATTTGACTACATAGCGGTATGACTAAAATACGAAAAGAGGATTTTTGGCGCAACGAGGCGAAACGAGGATTAAAATTTGATATTGTAGGAATTAGGGCATACAGTTATTATTTTTAGCTCACCTGTCACAAAGTGACAGAGTGAGCTTTTGTGATCACTCTTCGTCCGTCGTCCGTCCGTCCGTCTGTCCGTCAACAATTGGGTTGTGTCCTCTCTAGCGGTCACAATTTTGGCCTAATCTTTATGAAACTTGGTCACAATGATCATCTTAACAAAATCTAGGTCAAGTTCGATAATTGGTCATCTGAGGTCAAAAACTAGGCTACTAGGTCAAGTAATAGAAAAACCTTGTTTTTCATTTTATCAAAGGGAGTGTACTCTGTAATTATACTGGTTGTGATCATGTAAGAGTTGTCTCTCTTACTATATTTTAGTTGTAGAACTAAGTAATGTGTCTTTGTTAGCAGCTTTGAGGCTTTAATTTAAATTAAATGCAGAATGTGGATATTACGGTTATCATCGTTTACAGTGATTGTATGTTTACAAACTATTAAACAATTATTAAGCTGTAATTATAGTCTTATGCAACCTTACTAATGAAAATAAACTCTTCTAGACATTGAATCACTTTCAGGGCTTTTGTGCTTCTACATGGGTAACAATTTTCAGACTATATAATGATTTCAGTATTTTTAGAAATAACTGCCCTATGTTATTTATATGAAAGCATCCAGTTCTGTATATTGTCAAGTAGTTTTCAGTATTTTGAACATTTTAAACTCGTTTTACATAGACTTATATAGGGAAAACATATAAAAATCTTCTTCTCTAAAACTACAATGCCTAGAGCTTTGATATTTGGTATGTAGCATCATCTAGTGGTCCCCTACCAAGATTGTTCAAATTATGGCTCTGGGGTCAAAATTGGCCCCGCCCCGGGGGTCACCGTTTTACATAGACTTATATAGGGAAAACATATAAAAATCTTCTCCTCTAAAACTACAATGCCTACAGCTTTGATATTTGGTATGTAGCATCATCTAGTGGTCCCCTACCAAGATTGTTCAAATTATGGCTCTGGGGTCAAAATTGGCCCCGCCCCGGGGGTCACCGTTTTACATAGACTTATATAGGGAAAACATATAAAAATCTTCTCCTCTAAAACTACAATGCCTACAGCTTTGATATTTGGTATGTAGCATCATCTAGTGGTCCCCTACAAAGATTGCTCAAATTATGGCCCTGGGGTCAAAATTGGCCCCGGCCCGGGGGTCACCATTTTACATAGACTTATATATGGAAAACATATAAAAATCTTCTTCTCTAAAACTACAATGCCTACAGCTTTGATATTTGGTATGTAGCATCATCTAGTGGTCCCCTACCAAGATTGTTCAAATTATGCCCCTGGGGTCACAATTGGCCCCGCCCCGGGGGTCACCGTTTTACATAGACTTATATAGGGAAAACATATAAAAATCTTCTACTCTAAAACTACAATGCCTAGAGCTTTGATATTTGGTATGTAGCATCATCTAGTGGTCCCCTACCAAGATTGTTCATATTATGCCCCTGAGGTCAAAATTGGCCCCGCCCTGGGGGTTACCGTTTTACATAGACTTATATAGGGGAAACATATAAAAATCTTCTTCTCTAAAACTACAATGCCTAGAGCTTTGATATTTGGTATGTAGCATCATCTAGTGGTCCCCTACAAAGATTGTTCATATTATGCCCCTGAGGTCAAAATTGGCCCGCCCCGGGGGTCACCGTTTTACATAGACTCATATAGGGAAAACATATAAAAATCTTCTTCTCTATAACTACAATGCCTAGAGCTTTGATATATGGTATGTAGCATCATCTAGTGGTCCCCTACCAAGATTGTTCAAATTATGCCCCTGAGGTCAAAATTGACCCCGCCCCGGCGGTCACCAGTTTCTATATTTACGCTCTACCTTTGTTAGTCTAAATTGTGCAGGGCTTCATTTATAATCAGGTGAGCGATATAGGGCCATCATGGCCCTCTTGTTTACAAATATCAATACCAAATAACTGAATTGTGTATTTGGATGGAATTAACTTGTTCCTATCAATTAATAATGACACTGTTTTAAAATAAGCCAATTTGAAGCCTCCTTTCGTCGACTGTAGACATTGACATATCGGCGATCGAAAGGAACTTTACCTATCCACTCAGTTATGGAATGGCCTCCTTTCGCCAGCTGTTGACTATACAATATCGGCGAAAGGAGCTTTATGATACTAATTTAATTATATATATATATATATCTACTGGCCTCTTTTCACTGTCCGTAAAATATCGGCGAAAGGAGCATTAGCGTACCAACTTAGTTATACTCTATGCTCGTTTCGCCAACTGTAAACCACGAACTATCGGCGAAAGGAGCTTTATAGATCTAATACCTGCTTAGTTGTATGATGGTCCATATATGATTGTCTCCTTTCGCTGCCCGAATGGTGCATGTAAATTGTCGGCGAAAGGAGCTTTATCATACATACTCAGTTATTTTATAGTCTCCTTTCGCCGACCGTAAACCATAAAATATCGGCGAAAGGAGCTTTATCATACCAACTTCTAGTTACACTATGTACAGCCTCCTTTTGCCGACGGAAGCATGTAAAATATCGGCGAAAGGAGCTTTAGCATACCAACTTCTAGTTACACTATGTACAGCCTCCTTTTGCCGACGGAAGCCTGTAAAATATCGGCGAAAGGAGCTTTAGCATACCAACTTCTAGTTACACTATGTACAGCCTCCTTTTGCCGACGGAAGCATGTAAAATATCGGCGAAAGGAGCTTTAGCATACCAACTTCTAGTTACACTATGTACAGCCTCCTTTTGCCGACGGAAGCATGTAAAATATCGGCGAAAGGAGCTTTATCATACCAACTTCTAGTTACACTATGTACAGCCTCCTTTTGCCGACGGAAGCATGTAAAATATCGGCGAAAGGAGCTATAGCATACCAACTTCTAGTTACACTATGTACAGCCTCCTTTTGCCGACGGAAGCATGTAAAATATCGGCGACAGGAGCTTTAGCATATCAACTAACTAATTATACTATAGCCTCATTTCGCCGACGGGTGAATATAAAATATAGACGAAAGGAGCCAACGTTTCGCCGACAGTGAACTTGTAAACGTTGGTAGAATGTTGATTAAAATATTGGCGAAAGGAGCTTTATCTACATGTACCAACTTATTCTATAATAGCTGCTTTTCGCCGACGGTAAAATTCAACATAGTCATATACGACCATAAACCATGAAATATCGGCGAAAGAATGTTAGAATGTAAAATTCCACTGCAATGAGCGTTATCATTTATATTTCAACTAAGTTATATCATAATGGTATATTTGCTAGATTGTTGGTTGTGATTTTTTTCTATGCTGAATGTGTGTATGTACAAAATTGTATATACAGTAGAAACTCACCAATCCGGAACCTCTCTAATCCGGAATCCCCCTCAATCCGAAATTTTTTCACGGTCCCGATTCATTCCTTCTAAAAGGTATGTGCAAAAAACCTCCCCAATCCGGAACCTCCGTACTCCGTAGACCGGACTACTTTTACGGTCCGGAATGCAAATATACAGTGTTATTTAAACTCCCCAATCCGGAATTTAACGCTTGATCCAGAATTATTGTGATTTTATACAAAATATGTCAAACGGTTTATTTGATCGGCAAATGTTCCGTTACTCGTGAAATTGCTTTTAGCATCAACCCGAGTGTTTCCGTAAAGTAGGGCACGGGGTAATTTGTTGATAATTCGTCATTTTGTAATAACTCACCATGGAGAAAAAAGTTCAACTTAATTTGGCATTTATTTGTTAAAAACAATTACATTCGTACATTAAAATGTATTGTGGCTCACATAAACAAAGATTTGATTCGTAATTACCCTTATTATTGATAGTTTTTTTATCGACGTAAAATCGGAATGAGGTTAAATCAAACGGTTTTGCACTTGGTTTTAGACACGAAGGACCGTACACAGGTTGATTTTAAACACCACCCGATACGAAGAGCAGAAATGGAGATCGTTATAACACCTTTTAATCTGTTAATTGCTTGACAGGGGGATTAACTGCCTGTTAGCAGTGTAGCCAGAGGCAATTACCAGTAGTCAGTTGTTTATTGGTGTCTACAGGTCTTTCCGGTATACAGATCTTTACACCAAAATAAAAAAATAGATTTGAAAATAAAAATTCTAAGCTTTGAAATTATTTTTTCGCCAATCTAAAAAAAAATCTGCCAAAAGCGGAAATGATGAATAGCAGCGGAAACCCTAAGATATTGTTTATTTTCCAATTTTGGGCCCACATATGGGCATACAATTTTGAAATATACATGGCCTAAAGTTTGAAATATACATTAACAAATAACGATTCTTACACTACTAAACAACACTAATAACTACAACTAAGAACATATAGAACAGTAAACAAATAAATGTTAAAATCCAAAGCAACAGGAGGTATATCAATATCATTCTAATTTAAATTCAATTTTACAATCTATCGTATGTTTTATGAGGGAAAATCTGACAATTTTCCTCCTAAAGGCTTATCAGTGAATATTGATATTAACCATCACATATTTTGCTACACTTCTGTTATTACTTGTTATTATTTTTGCATGGCTTTGAAAAATGTTGATGCATCTATCCATTTCAGATTGCCTATCATTACTTTCCATTTACAACATCTCAAAACTGATTATTAAGTTATTTTAGTAATTTAACCTCATGTGTGTCTTCATTATGTCTTCGTGCATTTTATATGACTTCTTTCAAAGTATGTTTACCTTGCATTGTTCTATGTGAATCAGTTTATTAGGTTAATCCTGTTTGTTGTTGTTTGTGACTATTTCTTAAATAGTTATCATACTTTGCTTTGAAGTATAATTGAATTATCATAGGTGTGAAATACCTATCATGTCCAGTCTAATGTGTTTGGTTTGAATTCTTGATTAGCTACTTAGATTGAGTAAATTTACTAGAGTTAAGGGAGTCTATATAAATGAACTTAACTATTTTTATCACCCGAAATATTGCCCATTCTGCACATCATGCTACTCTTATATGCAGATGACACAATTCTTATTAGTGATAATGTCATTTCTCTCCAAAAATGTTTAGATGATTTCCTAGATTACTGTAATCAGTGGAAGCTAAAGGTCAATATAAGTAAAACTAAAATAATTGTATTTGGGTGTAGGAACACACAACAATATTCTTTTACAATGGGTGGGACAAATATTGATATAGTAGATCACTACAAGTATCTAGGCTTATTTTTCAATAAAACATGTAATTTTACCAAAGCAAAAAAACATCTTGTAGAACAAGCAGAGAAAGCTATGCACCTACTATACTCAAGAATAAAAAACTGCAATCTACCAATTGATCTAGTATTGAAACTATTTGACCATACAATAGTACCTATTCTTACATACAATTGTGAAGTGTGGGGCTATGAAAATATTAATATGATAGAACAAGTCCATAGTAAATTTCTTAGATATATCACTTCTTTAAGAAGGAATACTCCACTATACATGCTAAGAGCAGAACTAGGAAGATATCCATTAGAAATTATTATTAAAAGTAAAATGATAGGGTTCTGGACAAGACTTGTAACAGGGAATCAGAATAAACTTGCATATAAAATTTATACAATTATGATGAATATTCCAAAATTTACATCAAAATGGGTCAATCACATTAAATCAATCTTCACCGAGACTGGCAGAATGGATATATGGAATAATCAAAATACATTACCACAAAGTAACATAAAATATAGTATTAAACAGGTTCTAATAGATCAATATTATCAACACTGGAATGCATCTTTAGAGTCATCTTCCAAAGGAACAAACTACTCATTAATTAAGGAATCTATACAGTTAGAACAATACTTATTAGACCTAAACAGAAAGGATTATCTTCAACTCCTAAAATTTCGCACAAGTAACCACTATCTGCCAATTGAAGTTGGCAGATGGGAAGGGACTGTCATAGAAGAAAGACTATGCACGCTCTGTGATAGACATGAAATTGGCAATGAACTACACTATTTATTGGTCTGCCCTTTCTTCAATACACCAAGAAATAAATATATTCCAAACAACTTCTATCAAAACCCAAGTAATCGAAAATTTAAGGAACTATTAAACAGCCATAACAAAAAACTACTGACACCATTATGTCGTTTTATCAAAATTATCCTTGATGTTTTTAACCCAAGAATATAGCTGACCAGCACAAAACAGCAAACTTATTGCTAACACTCTATCTTAACTGCTTGTTCAACCAAGTTTATATTATAGTAAAAATATTATAGCTACTGTATTATAATATATCTGACTCTACTAATATATATTTGATATAAAAAGCTGTTGTGTAATTTAAATGGACAACTCAAAAATGAATGTTTAAAACAAGGTCAAGATCACTCACCATCTGAAGATTATTCCAAGTATTAGAAGTTAAATTCCATTCACAATTGAATAATAACTGCACATTCATATTACAAGTATCCCTGACGATAATATATATTATATAACACTTACGATTGAATAATTTATCTACTATTTTCACTTAAATATGCCAAAGAAGGCCATCCATTTTCCACACACATTCTTTTTAAAATACATGCTTTTCGTGGTTATTTTCTTGAAATTGACAAGATTCTGTGCTTATTTCACGGTACGTCATATGTCACGTGTCCTTTTCTGACAGGTATAAAATAAGAATTTGGAAAACCCAAAGAAAAGCTATAGTTTATTTCAAAACTGGTCAGATTTGAATGTTGATATTCAATTGACGTGTTTACAAACTGCATGTATTGATTGTGTTATTGTCTATGTGAATAAGAGGGATGATATAGTGCGTAGATATAGAGAGTAAGTTGTGATTGGTTGTGTATGAAAGCGCGAATGAACAAATTGGTAAAAAACCATACTGTACTCTGTATATATCATGAATGTTAAACTAAATGTATTGCTCCGTTTAAATATTTAATTATATTTAAGTAATTTACTAAATCTAAACCAACGGATAAACATAATTATCCATACTTATTAAGACTTTATTTAGAATCATTAGAATTTATTTAGATTCATTTATTTCAAATCACTATGAGTTTTATTCCCCTCTTTACCCACTCTTCATTAGACATTGACGAGCCATCTATTGTTTAAAATTGTTAAGATTTCCATCATATTAGTATCATCTATTATTTTTCAATTGCCATTACTTCACCATGACTGCATTATATTATATTTATATATGTAACATGCATTATGTACAGTATACTCATGTGTCGTAATTACGATTTGGGTTAATAAAAGGTATGTTCTGTTCTGTTCTGTTCTGTTCTACTAGAGTTAAGGGAGTCTATATAAATGAACTTAACTATTTTTATCATTAGAGATCATAAATTATGAGAATAGAATTTATAAGACTTTAGAATATAATATAGAGACTAAGACTAGGAATATAGAATCTTGACTTTGTGTCAGTATCTTTGTGAATTACAGACTTTGTGCATTTCATTTAATTATACTTTGTGAGCTTTGTGATATATATTTGAACTCTGTGACTATAAACTTTGTGATTAATTGTTATTGCTGCAACTCATTAAAATTAGTAAACTACAGTCGGCTTTGTGATCTTGGAACATTTATTGTACTTGGAACATTTATTGTACTTACAACTGCGGACGTAAAGTTAAAGTCCAGCAGCAACGACACAGGATACACTGGAAAGCACCGGAACAGTTAGTGCACACCGCTACACTGTTTCACACTGAATTGGTGAGGTTACGGGACAACGACTTGAAGGTCCTACTAGCCTCATTAAAGTTTGGTGGAGAACAGCGGGTAAGATCTCGGTACTTCTGGAGCACTGCAAGCGAGTATTCCCCATACTTGTGAACTCATACAGCTCAACCCAATATCGGCAGGATGCCACATATTCGGCGATACCCGATTGGTGTTCATCAGTTTGCTGTCAGTCACGATATGCTGCATCAACCAGAAAGGCACAGATTTCAACAATCATTATTGTGTGGACAGTGTGGTCAGTGCTTGTCTTATCCTCATCAGTGTAAGGCAATGAATCGTCAATGCTACAAGTGTAGGCGTTACGGACACTACGCAGATTTCTGTAGGACCATCAACAAAACCAATGAGTTTAAGCAACCAAGATCTCACATCATTTCAACTAGATCAAAACCTGTGTGTGCATTAAGTGAAATCAGTGATGATACTAGTTACATCTGTTCTGGGATGCCATTTTCTACTGTTGGAAATGAAGAATTACTGAAACTTTGTTTCAACTCTCTTCTAAGGATGAAAGCTAAGTGTAACTTAAAGTGTAGGAAATCAGTTAATGCTCTAGAAACCGGAGTAAATTCTCAAACTGCTTGTATTTCATTTCTCAGAATTGAGAATAGTGATTTGAAGACCAGTGTTAATGTTCAAAGTAAGAAGTGTTTGGATTTAAGTCGAGAAATTGATAGGGTAACAGAAAAGTATAAATCATTATTGGAGTCTCAGAAATGTAAATCTGCTGAAATTGAGAAAACAGGCAACAAGAAAATTGAAGCTGCTAAGTCTAGTTCTAAGGTGTTAACATCCAGGAATAACTATCTTGAGCAGCAAGTGAAGACCTTAACAACAGAATTAGACCAGCAAAAATTAGTTAACCAACGAAAACCTATCAAGAAGATAATCCGCACAGCCAAGGAAGAATTAACATGGGTTACCAGTAATTATGTTTTTAGTTATGAAAATGATTTGGACGACCCGATCCAAGAGGACCGACAGTTTTACTGTCAACGATGTGGAAGCAACAAATTTCACGACAGAGAATCCTGCCCAGCTAAAGACCATTACGATGAGAAATGTGGGTGCTGCAATAAAGTAGGCCACTTCACTTTGTTGTGTAGACATTTAAAAAAGTATATTTGATTGTTGTACAATTCAAGTTTGGGGTCCAAACTTAACAAAGCAGGGAGGTCTTTTATGAGGGAAAATCTGACAATTTTCCTCCTAAAGGCTTATCAGTGAATATTGATATTAACCATCACATATTTTGCTACACTTCTGTTATTACTTGTTATTATTTTTGCATGGCTTTGAAAAATGTTGATTTATCTATCCATTTCAGATTGCCTATCATTACTTTCCATTTACAACATCTCAAAACTGATTATTAAGTTATTTTAGTAATTTAACCTCATGTGTGTCTTCATTCTGTCTTCGTGCATTTTATATGACTTCTTTCAAAGTATGTTTACCTTGCATTGTTCTATGTGAATCAGTTTATTAGGTTAATCCTGTTTGTTGTTGTTTGTGACTATTTCTTAAATAGTTATCATACTTTGCTTTGAAGTATAATTGAATTATCATAGGTGTGAAATACCTATCATGTCCAGTCTAATGTGTTTGGTTTGAATTCTTGATTAGCTACTTAGATTGAGTAAATTCACTAGAGTTAAGGGAGTCTATATAAATGAACTTAACTATTTTTATCATTAGAGATCAGAAATTATGAGAATAGAATTTATAAGACTTTAGAATATAATATAGAGACTAAGACTAGGAATATAGAATTTTGACTTTGTGTCAGTATCTTTGTGAATTACAGACTTTGTGCATTTCATTTAATTATACTTTGTGAGCTTTGTGATATATATTTGAACTCTGTGACTATAAACTTTGTGATTAATTGTTATTGCTGCAACTCATTAAAATTAGTAAACTACAGTCGGCTTTGTGATCTTGGAACATTTATTGTACTTGGAACATTTATTGTACTTACAACTGCGGACGTAAAGTTAAAGTCCAGCAGCAACGACACAGGATACACTGGAAAGCACCGGAACAGTTAGTGCACACCGCTACACTGTTTCACACTGAATTGGTGAGGTTACGGGACAACGACTTGAAGGTCCTACTAGCCTCATTAAATATGTATGTGATACTATTTCTTTTCTGAAAGCAGTCAGATATATGGTTTGATAGATATATTATAACTTCTTTATTTTCATTAGACCCTAATGTAACATGGACTTCAGAACACAGACATACTGTACCAAGAATAGTGTACACCAGACGATATAAATTTTCCCTATAAACACTACATTGGTAAAACCTCTCCAATCCGAAATCCTCTCTAATCCGAACTTTTTGGCCGGTCCGAAGGGAGTTCGGATTAGAGAGTTTTTACTGTATATATGTATAATAAAATTCTAGCTTTTCCCCACCATTGACCGTGATATAACAGCGAAATGAGTTTTACCATATTAACTTAATTATATTCTAGCCGACTTTTAATTTAAAAATTTTCATCGAATGGAGCTTAATCTATCAAATAACTTATATTATGACCTCCATTTGCCGACTGTAAAAATCAGCGAAAGGAGCTTTATCATACCAACTTAATAATATGCTAGCCTCCTTCTGCCACTGTTGACTATGATATAACAGTGAAACTAGTTTTACGCGCCTTGACACTTCCTACTCAATCAACAAAGGTGTGATCCTTCGTCAGTGACTTATAACAATACCATCATGATAATTAGTTTATTCAACAAACAGTCGGTGACTTGACACGTGGCTATATGTAATAATTCGTGGTTAATCTAATTAATTATCGTCGATAATCTGTTTAAAATAATGACACACAGTACTGTTTGCGAAAGTAATGTTTCATTTGTCAATCATTGTTGAATGATTGGACAGAAGGATTTTATTTAGTTATTATTTTGATATGACCAGCAATATGCTTTTTAATATGCATCATATTATGTATAATTCAGGGTTGACATAAAACCACTTTTTCGTTTAAAACCCTACCCAAATGGGTTTTGGGGTTATAAAGGGCAATAAGGGGTTTTAAAGGGTTTTATAAAACTAATTTTGGGGTTTAATTTTTTTCATTAATAATTTCGTAAAATTACATGAAGAATTGCCTTGAATAGCACCTTTGAACGTGTCAGACAGTGTGGTCGGCTAAAGGAGGCTTTTAAAATATTGTCATTATTTATTGATAGGAACAATCTAATGCAATGCAAATACACAACTTATTATTTGGAATTAATATTTGTTACCAATAATAACTAGAATTCATACAATATTAAATTTTAATCCTCGTTTCGCCAAAAATTCTCCTTTCGTATTTTAGTCAAACCACTCCTACATTGCTAGCTTGCTAGACTAGGCTAGCCCTGGCCAAGATCTCAATTTGTCTTGTCGTTCATGAGCGAGAACTGCTAGATCTAGGCGAGTGCTAGGCTAGCTGAACACGCCACAGGGTACAGTATCAAGAGTAGTTTCCCTTATGTAGTAATATATGTACATGTATACCTTGTATATATGTATATATATTACTACATGAAGGTAAGACGAAACCACTCTTGATACTGTACCCTCCGTTTATAAAAAAAAAAAAGTAAAACAAAATTATTCATGAGTTCGTATCCAACGGAGAAAAGGACGAATAATAAGTGAATATTCAGGCTGGTGGAAACACTTTTTGAATACACACATAATCTGTTGAAAGATATAAATAAAGTGCGCCAAAAACGTCAGTGTTTTGATTACGGACTTTGTTCCAAGCGTAGTCACGTGACCATCACGTGATTGATTTTTACGCCAATGAAATCTTTTTTTAGAAATTCGACGGTAACACAAAATAAATATTATGGTTCGAAGTGTACCAAAATGAAATCTTCCTACCTTTCTTTCATGTATAAATGTTGTGTTCGGCGATTAAAGTCATATCAATTTAAAAAAATAAATGCAGTAAAAATTGGGTACCTGTAAGCATACCGGGGAACGGTGAAGTATACCAGTAGGGTAGCTGCTGCTAGGCCATTAGGCCCGGGCCTACACATCATTTCGAGAAAAAAAAAAAATATATTTTAAGTTTAACTTGAAATTTGATCTCCTAAATATACGTCAAAACGCACCAGTACCTTTCAAGGAATAAAAATATTACAGGGGCGCATGCCCCCGGACCCCCTACTTCTTTCATCTTTTACCTTTACTAGCTACGCCCCTGTATACTACTAAGTACCCGGGGTACGGTCAAGTATACTTCAAAGTACCCGGGGTACGGTAAAGTAGTACCCGGGGGACCTTGACCCGTTCAGCGTAACTGTATCGTTGAAAACGAAAAAAAAACCGAAAACTTATTTTGAATATTTATATTTTTCTTTAAAGGTTGATTGGAACAGAAATCCACAAGCTGGTTCAAGAGGTGCATTTTGTTTTTAATAAAGACCTACTTTATGCATACCAATTATCAATAAAAGTAGCCTGCTTTCCTGTGGTTTTGTGAACCTAATACTTGTATTTGAAGCATAAGCAATAATTTGCTGATAAGAAAATAGTTTTTATGATGAAACAAATGCCTGAACCCCTCTTTATATGTTGAATGCAAAAAATTATGAGAAAGCTTCATATTTTCCAAGTAGCAACTATCTTACATAGTCAACTCCACCTCCACAATAATTCACAAGTTTCCTATCATTTCGTGAATTTTGATTGGCTGGTCAATAAAAAGCATTCTGGCAATCTCAGTCTCTATTGGTTCACGGCAGAATTATGTTGGGGCTTCCATTATCATGTGTGTGTCAAATGGTGGCTTTGTGTTGCTTCTGACCAAATAAGTGGTGAAAGTAAGGACATTGGGTCATCTACTTTTCAGTCAAATTGAAATATAGGGGTATTTTATCAAACTTCCATTAAAAATTCTATAAAGAGAAATATGCTAAAGTATTGACGATACATATTTTTTTACTTATTCAATCATTTGTAAATAATTTTGGACCTGCACATTTGGCAGAAATATGTCATAACATGGTTCACGAAACCATAGGAATTCACAAAATCATAGGAAAGAAGGATATGTGTGTTTACACAAACAATGTTATGGAATGTATGTAAGCCTAAAATTAACTTCATACTATAAAATCCATTGCTTAAGCGTTTACTTTAACTGAGGCTGGTGTAACACATTGTAGGGGACAACCATATAGATTTGTGTTGATTGCACCATATGAATTTGCTGTGAAACAGTATCTACATTTTATATTATAATTTTTTAACTATTGGGTCAATTGTGATAAGATCTGGCATGTAAGTACTTTTTAAAAGTATTGTTGTATATAACTATGATTAGTTTATGGAGATATTGATAGTCAATTTTTGTTTTTGATTGGTTGAAGTTCTGGTTCATTTAAAAGAAATAAACCTTTATAGAAAAATATAAATTTACAAAAAAATGTTGTTTTTTTTCGTTTTTAACGATACAGTTACCTGTGTTTCGTACCTAATCAAAAATAATTATGGAGGATATGTTGGTAAGATACTTTAATACTAACAAATGACCAGGTCTTATAAATTAGTGAAACTACATCTATTGTGCTTTTCGTACTAGGATTTTTCAGGGTTTTCCGTGAGAATTTTTATAGGAGGGTCCCATGACCCTTAAATTAAGGCTTGTATCAAGGGAGTGAAGTTTTGCCATTAAAAAGTTTTTGTTGTAAAATATTTGCTATAAAGCAAGTACCAGTCAAGAGCCTATGTCATTCTGAAACTTTCTCATCGACTCGAGCCCTCTGATTGGTCAGCCTCTATTTAACTCAAAGGCTAAAAACTCTTCACAAAACACAGTTGTGAAATTAAGTTAAATCATCTTAGATGATATTCACCGACTTTAATCAATGTGAAAGAGCCTGTTTACAAATAAATCGTCAATAAGAGAACCCATGGTACAAAGCTGAGGCATTGATGCTTACCAAAATGGATTTTCATGGTTGGTTGCTATTAGTGATCACAGAACGATTACAGGTTGCTTTCATTCATATTTGTTTTGCTGTTGTGACAGAAATAAGACTTCAAGCAGATTTCAACATGTTTTGATCGAGTCGATGAGAATCAAGCATATATATATCAATTTCAAACTGACTAATGGAATGGAACTTTATTATAATAAGATGCAACTAAATTATTATAGACGATTGCGCAATAAACCACAAGTGCAATAAATAACAGAACGAAGTGTTCTAGCGGAAATGAAAACTGTATATTGGTGGAATTTTTAATGGTGGTCCCATGGATGCACAGTAATTCATAAATGAGGGTCCCAAGTAGCAAAGTTGTGTCAGGGACACAGAAAACCTGCATCAGGGAAATCCTTGATTTTTTTTAAAGAAACTTTTTAATTTATAAATCTGAAAATTCTGAAGCATTTCATGAAGACGGTGACTAAAGATGAACTGGTTGGAAACCAAATTGAAAGGAACTGCCAAGTGAGATAATTCCGGACAGGTGAAATTTCCGGACAAACGGTCTTGACGGTTTATATTTAGTTAAATAATTCATTGATATTGGTATCAAATCACTCAGGGGCATAGTTAAAGAAAATCTGGGGGGAAAAATTAAAATCAACAAATAATTACTCATATACCGAAAATATCGTCTGCTGTTGTGATTTTAACATCAGCACAGCCGGGGCGTAAACAAATTTAGTGCGTATGCACGATATAGCGCGTGCATCAATGATTTTATTATGTTAAATTATTTAGTTCAATATTCTCTAACGAGATTGTGGCCGAGTGGTTAAGCAGCTCGCTTAGTAATTTTCTGATGCTAAGGTCCAGCGATCAAATCACGGCGGCTCCAAATTTTTTTTTTAACATTTTTATTTTTCGTCCAGCACTTAGTGTAGCGCAATAGACAAACTTTGTCCTAATTATCTGTTGAGATTTTTTTTTTGATATCTTGTCCATACTTTAAATCTGAAAAACTTTTCAACATTTTGGTTCGATTTTCGGCTGGTTAGCAAGGTAAGGTATGGATTGGAATTTAACCTGTCTCGAGCACCCCCTGGGTTAAAAACATATGCGTCACGTGTTGTCATGTCGGAAATATTGACATATTTTTGCATGATTGTGAAAAAAAGAATCCTGTTCTAAATATTCGAAGCAGACTGTCCGGTTTTATTTACGATAATATCGTTGAAAATAGCACAAAAGTGCCGCTTTTCACAACCCTTATATTTTGTAGTTCATGTGACATCATTTTTCGGGAAATCTATTTTTAGCATAGATCCTGAACCAAGGTATTTGTAAACATAAAAAAATCTGAGAAAAAAACTATTTTTAACTCCAGGGGAAGCTTTTTACGTGATTTCTGTCCGGAGTTATCTCCTTTGCCAGTAGTCTTGCGCGTATCGGTACAATGGTTTTAGAATGTTACAAAACAACCACAAGGTTAATTCATTCAACAGAAATCAGTGTTTCACATTTTTGGTTCTTTTACGTGCCCGTTGTATAGAACCAATACACATGAGACTACCAAAACTGATGATTTGCATGTTTTTTTTTCAGTTTGTCAAATAGAGAAGCTATACTGAATTGTTCATTAGCATACAGCAATAGTCAGATAAATCGTACATTGTCTGAACCGCAGTCTTTAGAACATGCACTGGTCAGAAATCATAAACTTTTACAGGTAAGATCATCAATTACCCCCCCATCCTTCTCTGTTGAAGGTGTATATTGCTTTGCACATGTTGGTAGTTTGGTCAGTTGGTAGACCAAGTGGTTAATGTCTGATAACTCCAGAAGCTTTGTCCAAGGATAATCAAACTGTACATGGAGGCTGGCCAGCAACAGTAGATGGTCCCTATTGATTTTGGGGGTCAACGGTGAAGGTGATCTTTACCATTTTACCAATTAGATATTGTTAGACCAATTGATTTCCGTTCTACTGTGACCTTTAGGCTGTACCATATTCGACTATTGGGCTGTTATGGGGGCATACATGTTTTAGACACACCTTTTGTTGATCATTGAAGTAAAACAGTAATAACTAATACATGTATTTATAAGCTAGTTTGCGATAGAAACAAATCATGTTTTTTTACCAATTTCTCAGCAATCACTACACCTACAAGTACGTATGAAATTTTGCATGAATAAATGAATCTGACAAAGTAGATATTTTTGTTGTACATTGTTTACAAGCGGTACACCTAAATAAACCGAATCATACGGGCCTTCTAGTCTCATCATCATAACAGCAATGTCAATCCCGTCGATCACGGATTGTAGCGGTTAAATAATTGATAGTAAATCATCAATGGAATAACATATTACCTCCCTGTGTTAAACTGTCCATACACATGTAATTTCAATATAGAATAAAGAATAAATGTCTTTAAATAGGTGACTAAAAATTATGAATTTCGGAATGGGGGTAGGTTACAAGGAAGTTATTGTAGTTTTGTGTAATTTTTTACCAAAATTTGATGAATAGATTTTCAGAAATGTTAGAAAACATGATTTTTTTCTATCACAAACTAGTTATAACATATACATGTATATGAGTGGCAAATGTTTGTCCATATAGATCTGAATGGAGTAACATGGAAAATAGAAAAGTTATACCACAGTGTATATTATATACATGTATATAGGTAAAGTTTGATTATAGGTCATTTTCGATGAACAACTATATGTCTTTCCAGGTGACACTTAGTGCATTTCATAACTGGTTGTCTGCTCTCTAGTTCAAATAGTTCTAATGCGATCTTCACCAAACTTTGTCAGAAGTTGTATCTAGATGATATCTAGGTCAAGTGAAATGCGGGTCATGTCTGAAGAAAAACTAGTTCATGGGGTCACTTAGTGCATTTCATTCATTCCACAGACTTATAGACAGTGCGTGAGCGAGAATATGAGCAGAAAGCTTGTTTGAGATATATTACCTGTCAGATTGATTCAGGCACTTCAGATTATGGCCCTTGACACGGGGAGCGGTGGCCTAGAGGTAGGGTGCGCGCTTCGGGATCGAGAGGTCCCGGGTTCAACCCCCTCTGGACCACTGGTCAATTTCTCTGAGCAAGACCCACAGCTCCACTCCACCATGGTGTAAAATGGTACCTGTGAGGGCAGTGTCTATTCCTGGGCGCCGCAGATTGATGTTGGCTGCCACACCTCAGGAGAGAAATAGTCTCCACAGGGAGACACGAGTGTAGGTTTCCATATGTAGCCCAATGACCATGGGAAGTTGAAATGTCAAAGGGTGCTTGAGCGGCCTAACAGCTGTTAAAATATTAGTAGGTACATTAGGCCTACCTTAAGACCAATAATTAATACACCTCTTACAATGCTGTTACCCAAACGGGCGTATCTTGTGGAAATTCTTGGTATACCTGTTTTCTTTGTTGCACATTAATTTTTACACATGCTTTGTTTATAAATATGTTCCATACATTTGCATTTGTTTTCTGTTATTTAATAGGACATCAGGTATGCTAAAGAAGATACTCAACTATCATTGAACATGTCTCCAACACCTAGATTTATGACTTTACAGGTAAGTTGTATTAATTTAAGTTGTAGTATTGTTCAACTATCATTGAACATGTCTCCAACACCTAGATTTATGACTTTACAGGTAAGTTGTAGAATCGTTCAACTATCAGATTATCACTCTTTTTACATTATATTGTAAACTCACTTGTAAACATGTGAGATTTTGTGATCACTCATCATCCGCTCATTGTCTGTCCATTACTTGCATGTGTATGCACTAGAGTTCACAATATTAGCCTAATCTAAATGAAACTTTTTCATAAGGATTGTCTCAACAAAATCTAGGGCTAGATTGATATTGGGTCATTTTTGGTAAAAAACTAGTTAAAATCAAAGAAAAGCCTCTTTTAGTCACTTGAGGTCACACTTTGGTATTATCTTTAGTGACAATGGCGATCATCTATCCAAAATTCAGGCCTGTATAAATTTTGGTCATCTTGTATTAGAAATTAGGTCAAATAACAGAAACGTCTTGAGTATGCCAGCTGCATTGTACATGTATGCTACAGAGAGTGTATTTTGAACTTGATGGTCATGAATGTTTGTTTTAATTTAAAGTGGACAGAGTTTCAATACAGGTCTTCTGATAACATTAACAACAAGGTTACCGGTTCAGACATTATACAAAACAATGAACATGAAATAGAGGCTGCATATTCTTGAATTTAAGTCTAATAGTCACAGGGGTCCTAAAATTCCAGAATAATCCGGCAATCCGGATTGGCTGCATTAGAAAGAATGATCTTTTCTTCATATAAGAAAAGTTATTTGATGAAAATATTCAAAGAATTGACAAAGTTATGGTCATTTCAAGTTCCTTGGTCTATGTTTTACAATAAAACAATGTTTGAAGCCTTGTTAAGCTGTAAGGATGTGTGCATATATCACACAAAACAGACTTGCGACTAATTTTCAGGATTGGGCATTATGCCTCAGTATAGTCCCTGTTAAGTCAGAAATTTAAATATGCACTATTACGACAGCTGATCAGCCTATGGTTCTGTGGGCACTCTATTTGTTGCAAAACCCCTTCTAGTTTTACCTAAATATTATAAAAGTTAAAAATCAAGTTACCAATTTTCTAGGGCTCTTTTCAGCTGTTAGGCCGCTCAAGCACCCTTTGACATTTAAACATTGGGCTACAATGAAAACCTGCACTCGTGTCTCCCTGGGGAGACTATTTCTCTCTTGTGGGTGTGGCAGCCAACATCAATCTGCAGTGCCCAGGAATGGACACTGCCCTCGCAGGTACCATTTTACACCATGGTGGAGTGGAGCATGTGGGTCTTGCTCAGAGAAATTAACCAGTGGTCCAGAGGGGGATCGAACCCGGGTCCTCTCGATCCCGAAACGCACATCCTACCTTAAGGCCACCACTCCCCATTATGGCCAAATGAGATTGTTTTTTCACGAATCCAAGAATGGTTTTATTACTGAGGTTCTAATTTAATAAATATTTGATATAATCATACATATTCATTGTATAATATCAAGCATTTGTTCTATTGTAGAAAAACTATTGGTCAATGGTAAAAAGTCAGGTACCTATGTGGGAACAAGATGTTGGCATGACAAGATCTAGTATAGCTAGATCAACTCCTAGAGAATCTGGTGCAAGATCAAAGACTCCACGTACGCCAAGAACGCCTCGAACCCCTGATGTTGATAAAATTGCCTCACAGATTATCGGTACTAAGTCTCCGTCTGGAATTCAACCAAAGAAATTACAGACGAAAAAGCAACATGATGCAAGATTAAAAGTATCTTTACAGAATAAATAAGTGAATTGTTGATAGTTGATATAGTTAGTAGGTAGTATGTGTCCCTATTCTATTGATTATGTTAATACAAATATTCAGTATTACTCAGACACATAATACAAATATTCAGTATTACTCAGACACATAATACAAATATTCAGTATTACTCAAGCGTTTTCTATAGTTTAGAACTTAACATTACAATGTATGAGGGTTGTTCAATATGTAATGTCACTTGGGCTTGGAAAAACAAACTTAACCCAATATCCTAAATTTTATTTTGACATTCCTTCAAAGTAGTGTTTTGGGGGGTATAACCGTAGATCACTGGGAAATCGCTGTACCATCAAACTTTTTCAGTAGCATATTTTCGCCAGGCCAACATAATTTTAAGTATTGTTACAATGAAAAGGTCAAAAGGTTTCCACTTTGGCGATTTAAGAGGATGTGATATCATTACCACACATTCTGTCTTCAAAAAGTCAGTAATGTTAGCCAAATTATAGCAAAAGGCGATGTCATTAAGCAGATTTGTGAATTGTGTAACACTGCATTGTGTTTTGCAGACCCTTAGGCTCTGGAACTTGTTTTACCAGTCCTCTTACGGTATTGAAAATAGCGCACATAGCCTTCTGTATATCCAGTATTTTCCTGGCTACATTCGCCTTTTGCTCAGAATTTGGGTCATTTTCAAGGCTGTTCCTACCCTCAACTAAACATTTTCTTTGTTTTTGTTGTATTTAGAAACACACTTTTGTCTACTTTCCACATATAAGCGCAGCTTAACCAGTAATTTTATTTGGTATACATTGTGAGATTTGTTACAAGACTGTCATGTACTGGTGCCTAAGCTCCTGCAGGCTGGAAATGGGTTGTACTGTGTATTTGTTAGAGTTTATTCAGTTCATGTACAGTATAAAATTTTGTTTACAAATCTTAAACATTCAAATATGTTCATTCTCTTCACAGACAGCATTTGTAAGTTTTCTGGTCGCTATCATCAAATATAACATAGTCAGTCTAGGCAACTGCTAGAGATTTGTTCAAGATAATTGCTAGTACTTGATTTCGCTTTGATTCCAATAATAAATGTGACAGACATTGGGATTTAAACCTATCACATCTGAAATGAATATGCCAGACATCAAACTTCGAATCATCAGATTCTGCAAGGCATGTAAATCTGACATATTTAAGTCAGTAGGTTGTAACTAGTCTTTATTTACATGAAAATAAACTAAGTTCATAAACATGTGTCAATCGGATGTTGCATATATGTATAATGTAGTGTAACCTGTTATCTGAAGCTCACATTTCTTAGCAGCTGATTACTGAACACACAAAAGTCAGGGTTAATGTTTGACATACTTGTTTATACTTTGCACTTTATGCAATGATGTCTGTAGTTTGTGTGGGTTGGTTGATTATTCCAGTGTTCAGCATAGATAATAATTATCATTACTTTGAGACTTTGATTATTTGTTTGCCCTGGCATCTACTGATGCCTAATCATATAGTGAGTGTCCTGTTCGTTCGTTTATTGAAACTCTAGTATTCTTAAAGTCAATCACCATTACATAGTCAAAGCCATGTAACAACACTATCCACTATGGATAAGGCTTCCACTGTGACATAGTGTTTATTGCAGCAGTATAGTTATCTTCTCATTTTTGTGGTCATTCTATGTATGTAAACTCAATTTTTTTAATATACCGCTTAATATGTTAACACGTTGATCATTATTGCTAGAAACTCATCGAAAGCTTCTTGTGTTCCTGAATGTTTGGCCCATGTTTATAAAAACAGTTTCCAAACCAATTCTTGCCAATGGTTGAATTATACTTGATTCGAGCTTTATAATAATACAGGTATATCTTTTGTTCTTTCTTCAAGCCCATTGGTCCATCTAATGCTGAAGTAAGTTCTCACTACTCTATAACCATTGATAAGACCTCATCGAAATTTCACAGGACTCATACATGCAATCCCTGGTTATGCATATAGTTCACAAGCTGTGTTGGTTATTTCGTGTCATTACCCCTTGAATGGTACATTTTAATGGATGTGCAGTTGTAGCTCAAATAATGTCTTAAATCAATATATAATATGTATTTCATCTTCTATGGTAGCTCTTATTGAACTGTTGTAGGGAGTAACCTATCAAGAATTGATGTCTTGTAATACTCTTAGTTCATTGTCTTCCATAGGAATTGTCAAGTAGCGGTACTCTCGTTATACACCTTGTATCGTCAAGTAGCGGTACTCTCGTTATACACTTTGTATTGTCAAGTAGCGGTACTCTCGTTATACACCTTGTATCGTCAAGTAGCGGTACTCTCGTTATACACTTTGTATTGTCAAGTAGCGGTACTCTAGTTATACACCTTGTATCGTCAAGTAGCGGTACTCTCGTTATACACCTTGTATCTTTAAGTAGCGGTACTCTAGTTATACACCTTGTATCGTCAAGTAGCCGTACTCTCGTTATACACCTTGTATCGTCAAGTAGCCGTACTCTCGTTATACACCTTGTATCGTCAAGTAGCCGTACTCTCGTTATACACCTTGTATCGTCAAGTAGCCGTACTCTCGTTATACACCTTGTATCGTCAAGTAGCCGTACTCTCGTTATACACCTTGTATCGTCAAGTAGCCGTACTCTCGTTATACACCTTGTATCCTCAAGTAGCGGTACTCTAGTTATACACCTTGTATCGTCAAGTAGCGGTACTCTCGTTATACACCTTGTATCGTCAAGTAGCCGTACTCTCGTTATACACCTTGTATTGTCAAGTAGCGGTACTCTAGTTATACACCTTGTATCGTCAAGTAGCCGTACTCTCGTTATACACCTTGTATCGTCAAGTAGCCGTACTCTCGTTATACACCTTGTATCGTCAAGTAGCCGTACTCTCGTTATACACCTTGTATCCTCAAGTAGCGGTACTCTAGTTATACACCTTGTATCGTCAAGAAGGGGTACTCTCGTTATACACCTTGTATTGTCAAGTAGCGGTACTCTCGTTATACACCTTGTATCGTCAAGTAGAGGTACTCTCGTTATACACCTTGTATTGTCAAGTAGCGGTACTCTAGTTATACACCTTGTATCGTCAAGTAGCCGTACTCTCGTTATACACCTTGTATCGTCAAGTAGCCGTACTCTCGTTATACACCTTGTATCGTCAAGTAGCCGTACTCTCGTTATACACCTTGTATCGTCAAGTAGCGGTACTCTAGTTATACACCTTGTATCGTCAAGTAGCGGTACTCTCGTTATACACCTTGTATCGTCAAGTAGCGGTACTCTCGTTATACACCTTGTATCGTCAAGTAGAGGTACTCTCGTTATACACCTTGTATTGTCAAGTAGCGGTACTCTAGTTATACACTTTGTATCGTCAAGTAGCCGTACTCTAGTTATACACTTTGTATCGTCAAGTAGCGGTACTCTCGTTATACACCTTGAATCGTCAAGTAGCGGTTCTCGTTATACATTGTACTATTACTGAGTATTTATAATGTGTTCAAAATTCAATAACGGATATTTTTAAGTGTTACTCATACAGAATTTTCAAACATTTGTAACTTTAGTTAATGTTCAATGTGTTCAAATGGATACTTTTTACTTTTTAAACTGATACATTTGTTTCTGTTTTGCTAGATATACGTGATGCTTAAGTTTATTAGGTTTAGAAGTTATAATATTTCCATTCAATGTTCATGGTTCAGATCTAATATTTCCATTCAATGTTCATGAATGGTTCAGATCAGTTATACATATAAACCGTGTTTAATTATGTAGGCACCATATTTGCAGATGTGGTCAATGTTGTGTTATTTCTTCTTTATTGATGAGTTGTTGTTGCTGTTTTTTATTGCATTATAATCAGCCAGTCTGCTATTTTGACCAAACATATACAAATTTAAGATGCTTTAAAGTATAAAGTTAATGAAACAAAATGGGAAAAAAATGTTAATATTATAAGGAAGTTAGAGCTGTTTTTTTTTCTTGATTTCATATTTAGAGGTTTCTTTTGTTTGACGTCGCTCAAATGTTATTTCGATGTTACCTTAACAAATGTTTCATTATTACACCAGTTAATCCATCCTTGACAAACTGGTCAAATGTTTGTCCTCATGTTAAAAGCTACATTCATCCACCCTTGTCGACAAACTGTTCAAAGTAGCAATTACATGTCAGAATTATGTTTTAATGTTTCTAATTTGTTCAAAAATCGAAATTGTTTGTATCCAGAGTGTTTTAAAAACACTTAGCACTTGTTTTTAGCTCACCTGTCACAAAGTGACAGAGTGAGCTTTTGTGATCACTCTTCGTCCGTCGTCCGTCCGTCCGTCCGTCTGTCAACAATTGGGTTGTGTCCTCTCTAGCGGTCACAATTTTGGCCTAATCTTTATGAAACTTGGTCACAATGATCATCTTAACAAAATCTAGGTCAAGTTCGATATTGGGTCATCTGAGGTCAAAAATTAGGCTACTAGGTCAAGTAATAGAAAAACCTTGTTTTTCATTTGATCAAAGGGAGTGTACTCTGTAATTATACTGGTTGTGATCATGTAAGAGTTGTCTCTCTTACTATATTTTAGTTGTAGAACTACGAAATGTGTACTTGTTAGCAGCTTTGAGGCTTTAATTTAAATTAAATGCAGAATGTGGATATTAGGGTTATCATCGTTTACAGTGATTGTATGTTTACAAACTATTAAACAATTATTAAGCTGTAATTATAGTCTTATGCAACCTTACTAATCGTTTTACATAGACTTATATAGGGAAAACATATAAAAATCTTCTTCTCTAAAACTACAATGCCTAGAGCTTTGATATTTGGTATGTAGCATCATCTAGTGGTCCCCTACCAAGATTGTTCAAATTATGCCCCTGGGGTCACAATTGGCCCCGCCCCGGGGTCACCGTTTTACATAGACTTATATAGGGAAAACTTATAAAAATCTACTTCTCTAAAACTACAATGCCTAGAGCTTTGATATTTGATATATAGCATCATCTAGTGGTCCCCTACCAAGATTATTCATATTATGCCCCTGGGGTCAAAATTGGCCCCGCCCCGGGGGTCACCGTTTTACATAGACTTATATAGGGAAAACATATAAAAATCTTCTACTCTAAAACTACAATGCCTAGAGCTTTGATATTTGGTATGTAGCATCATCTAGTGGTCCCCTACCAAGATTGTTCATATTATGCCCCTGAGGTCAAAATTGGCCCCGCCCCGGGGGTTACCGTTTTACATAGACTTATATAGGGAAAACATATAAAAATCTTCTTCTCTAAAACTACAATGCCTAGAGCTTTGATATTTGGTATGTAGCATCATCTAGTGGTCCCCTACAAAGATTGTTCATATTATGCCCCTGAGGTCAAAATTGGCCCCGCCCCGGGGGTCACCGTTTTACATAGACTTATATAGGGAAAACATATAAAAATCTTCTTCTCTATAACTACAATGCCTAGAGCTTTGATATATGGTATGTAGCATCATCTAGTGGTCCCCTACCAAGATTGTTCAAATTATGCCCCTGAGGTCAAAATTGACCCCGCCCCGGGGGTCACCAGTTTCTATATTTACGCTCTACCTTTGTTAGTCTAAATTGTGCAGGGCTTCATTTATAATCAGGTGAGCGATATAGGGCCATCATGGCCCTCTTGTTTCTCAATTAGAGTACTTCTCAAACGTTGGTCACCACATCAATGAAGTATGTGAATTCGACCAAATTCATGGTCAATTTAAAAGCTTAGACATATTTCTATATAGGCAAATTACTCAAATAGAACCAAAAGATATTATGAATTTTGCAAACTTTGCTTCATACTGTAATTACATAATAGTGTTAACAGATTTTCCTGAAGAACGGCTCATACAGGATATAGGATGTAAACTTAAACTACATGGTGTTAAATATTAGTTAATTGTTAGTATATTATGTTCTCTACTGTACATTCGTGATGCAATATTTTGTGGAGCCAAGGGCTGTTAAAGTCAAATACCATACATTGAAGCAGTTTCGTTCACGCTTAGTCAAATGTTTGTCCTCATGTTAAAAGTTGCATTTGCAGGTTTTAATCACAAAGTTGGTTAAAATGTTTGTCTTGAAGACATAGAGCCATTTTGATATTGTTGTTATTATGACAATATACGAGGGGCGTTTCAAAAGTTCCAGGAAAAGTGCTCTATAATGTTTATCGTATGATGTTTATGGTCAGAGATAACGTTGTTTCTGGTAGCTATTACTGTCATTACTATGGCAACATAGCCATTTTGTACGACACACACTCATGTGTTCCATTCATGGTACAATATGTTCTATTTAAATGCAAAGTTTGAAGTACCGGTAATTTGAACATAGGATAAACATTATAGAGCATCTTTCCTGGAACTTTTGAAACGCACTCACCTCGTTTATTCATACTTATACATGTATTACCTTAAAATGGCAATCGTTTATTGACTGTGACTTCTACATTATATTATTGTATGTCTTTGTTTGAATTTCATGGGTTAAGGAATGGAGTATTATATATGTGTTTCTTTATTTACTATGTGTTCTTCTTACTTATTTCCTTCTGTGATCTATTTCTATGTGCAATTTCTTCTGTTTTCTACACCTTTATACATGAGTATGTATAACTATGTATCTGTTGTAATAAATACAAAAACAAGAGTTTATATGTTGGGTTAGTTATTTTCATTAGCTTACTTTATTAGCTCACCTGAGCACAAAGTGCTCAAGGTGAGTTATTTTGATCGCTCACCGTCCGTCAGTCTTTACGTAAGTCCGTCCGTCTGTATGTCTGTCCGCACACACGAAAGCTACCTTAGGTGGTCGGAGGTGTGGACTAACACAATAGAAATCTATTCAATTCATTCCGTGACCACTTAATTCTTTTGTCCTTCCTTTTGGTCATTCCTTTGATCTTAAACAATGGAATGACCACCTAAGGTAGCGATCGTGGGGGCGTCCGTCCGTCCATCACCTCTAAAACCATTTGGTCAATTTTGATGAAATTTTGCCAGTTTGTATGTGGCAGTAGGGGATTTAATAATTTTTCAACTTATGTCCCTGGGGTGAAAATTGGCTACGCCCCGGGGGTCACCGTTTTACATAGACTTATAAGCTCACCTGTCACATAGTGACAAGGTGAGCTTTTGTGATCACTCTCTGTCCGTCGTCCGTCCGTCGTCTGTCCGTCAACTATTTGCTTGTGTTCACTCTAGAGGCAACAGTTTTGATACAATCTTCATTAAACTTGGTCAAAATGTTGTTCTCGATAAAATCTAGGCCAAGTTCGAAACTGGATCATGTTGGGTCAAAAACTAGGTCACTATGTCAAATCTTAGAAAAACTTAGTGTTCACTCCAGAGGTCACCATTTTGACCCAATCTTCATGAAACTTGGTCACAATGTTGTTCTTTATGGAATCTAGGCCAAGTTTAAAACTGGGTCATGTGAGGTCAAAAACTAGGTCACTAGGTCAAACCTTAGAAAAACCTTGTATTCACTCCAGAGGTCGTGGTTTTGATCCAATCATCATGAAACTTGATCAAAATGTTGTTCTCTATGAAATCTAGGCCAAATTCAAAACTGGGTCATGTGGGGTCAAAAACTAGGTCACTAGGTCAAATCTTAGAAAAACATAGTGTTCACTCCAGATGTCACCGTTTTGATCCAATCTTCATGAAACTTGGTCAGAATGTTGTTCCATATGAAATCTAGACCTAGTTTGAAACTGGGTCATGTGGGGTCAAAAACTAGGCCACTACGTTAAATCTTAGAAAAACATTATGTTCACTCAAGGGGTCACTGTTTTGATCCAACCGTCTTAAAATATGGTCAGAATGTAGGTTGTACTGATACCTAGACCAATGTGCAACAGGTGAGCGACCTAGGGCCTTTCAGGCCCTCTTGTATAGGGTAAACATATAAAAATCTTCTTGTCTAAAACTACAATGCCTAAAGCTTTGCTATTTGGTATGTAGCAGCATCTAGTGGTCACCTACCAAGATTGTTCAAATTATGCCCCTGGGGTAAAAAACGGCCCCACCCCGAGGTCACCAGTTTTGTTTTTAACATTTTTTATTTTCATAACACATATTATGCAGCTACATACAACACAAAATATACAAACAATTTTGTCAAAATAAATTTTGTTAAACTAATTCACTACTCATGATATTATTCTTTACTGTCATTATGAGTGTTGTAGTATATATGTGGGAGGGGGAAGAGCTATGAGGGGAGAGATTATAATTGTAGAGAGCAAAAAAGGAAAGTGAGAGAAAGATAATAAGAAATGGTTATGGGTTTGGGGAATTTACACAATATCACCATTTAAGTTGATCAACATAACTTGGTCAGAATGTTGTTCTCCATGAAATCTAGGACAAGTTCGAAACTAGGTCATGTTGGGTCAAAAACTAGGTCACTAGGTCAAATCTTATAAAAACCTTGTGTACACTCTAGAGGTCACCAATTTCACCCAATCTTCATGAAACTTAGTCAGAATGTTGTTCTGCTCGATATCTAGGCCAAGTTCGAAACTTGGTCATGCTGGGTTAAAAACTAGGTCACCAGGTCAAATCTTAGAAAAACCTTGTGTTCACTCCAGAGGTCGTGGTTTTGATCCAATCATCATGACACTTGACCAGAATGTTGTTCTCTATGAAATATAGGCCAAGTTTGAAACTGGGTCATGTGGGGTCAAAAACTAGGTAACTAGGTCAAATCTTAGAAAAACCTAGTGTTCACTATAGAGGTCACAATTTTGATCGTATCTTCATGAAACTTGGTCAGAATGTTGTTCTCCATGAAATCTAGGACCAGTTCGAAACAAGGTCATGTTGGGTCAAAAACTAGGTCACTAGGTCAAATCTTATAAAAACCTTGTGTACACTCTAGAGGTCACCAATTTCACCCAATCTTCATGAAACTTGGTCAGAATGTTGTTCTGCCTGATATCTAGGCCAAGTTGGAAACCGGGTCATGCCGGGTCAAAAACTAGGTCACTAGGTCAAATCTTAGAAAAACCTTGTGTTCACTCCAGAGGTCGTGGTTTTGATCCAATCATCATGACACTTGACCAGAATGTTGTTCTCTATGAAATCTAGACCAAGTTTGAAACTGGGTCATGTAGGGTCAAAAACTAGGTAAAAAGGTAAAATCTTAGAAAAACCTAGTGTTCAAACTCGAGGTCACAATTTTGATCCAATCTTCATGAAATTTGTTGAGAATGTTGTTCTCTATGGAATCTAGGCCAAGATCAAAACTGGGTCTTGTGGGGTCACAAACTAGGTCACTAGGTCAAATCTTAGAAAAACCTAGTGTTCACACCAGAGGTCACAATTTTGATCGTATCTTCATGAAACTTGGTCAGAATGTTGTTCTCTATGGAATCTAGACCAAGTTTGAAACTGGGTCATGTGGGGTCAAAAACTAGGTCACTAGACCGAATCTAAGAAAAACCTTGTGTTCACTCCAGAGGTCGTGGTTTTGATCCAATCATCATGAAACTTGGTCATAATGTTGTTCTTTATGAAATCTAGGCAAATGTTGAAACTGGGTCATGTGGTGTCAAACACTAGGTCACTAGGTCAAATCTTAGAAAAACATTGTTTTCACTCCAGGGGTCACTGTTTTGATTCAATCTTCATGAAATATGGTCAGAATGTAGGTTGTACTGATACCTAGACCAATGTGCAACAGGTGAGCACCCTAGGGCCTTTCAGGCCCTCTTGTTTAATAGTGTGATTGTTTGTTCCATCTTTTTTCGATAGTTTATGTATTCTTTAAATGACTGAATTGTCGGTGTGTGTTTATTGCATTTACATTTAAATATGAAATATTTTGAAAGCAGTATAATATAGTTGGTAATAAGCCCATCTTCTTCTGTATTCTTTATAATGTTGCAAACAGAAATATTTTGAAATGTGATATTTAAGTCTTTTGAGAGCTTTTGTACTAGATATGACCTAACTTCAGCCCAAAAACTTTGTACAATGTGGCATTCCCAGAACATATGGTATATAGAGTCTGGTTGTCTATTGCAAAAATCACATAAACTTGACTGGGTTATATGACACTTGTGTAAAAATGAATTGTCGGGTATTATATGCATGAGGTATTTATACTGAAATTCTCTAAGTTTAGTGTCTATTGTAATTATATTCGTTTGTTGGAAAATTTTAACCCATTCTGTGTCTTCTATGGTGAACCTAAGATTCCATTTTCGTTTGTATTTTGGTTCTGTTGGTAGTTTAGTCTTGATTAGTGAATTATATGCAGTCTTACTTAATTTGCTTTTTCCATTTAGTCTATCAATTAGGTAGTTTGGTGGGTTATATGTTATAATTTCGTTTTGCATTTGTGTCTTCCATTCTTTCGGTATGTTTTTAATGAGAGTGTAGTATTTCAAGTAATCCCCATTAGGGATATCATATAAAAATTGCATCTGCTCAAAGCTGTGAAATATTTTGTGTCTGAAGTCAAATATGTGTTCTACATATTGGATTCCTTTACTGAACCATGTGTTATAGTAAAATAACTCATTTTTATTTATATGTTTTATTCTTGAATTATTCCAGATGATTTGTTTGGATGTTTCGATTTCAGTGTTAAGACCACGAAATCAATATATCCTTTAAAAACTTTGATTTTATATTGAGACTTTTACAGTCTTTTTCAGTAAAATAACATTTAAATAGAAATAATCCTCCATACTTATCTAATTCGGTCTTGTAATGAAAACTCCAGTTGGCGTTTGAATTAAAAATTCTTTTTATCCAGCTTATATTTAATGAATCTAGAAAATATTCCATGTCTATCATTTTTAGACCTGCGTCTTTGAATTCTTGAATTATTTGTTTACGCGATATTTTATCAGGTTTTGAATTCCATAAGAAATCAAAGAAAATTTTATTGATCAATTTTATAAAATGTGCTTGTGGGTTTTGTAACACAGTTAGGGGATAAATAAGCTTTGGAAGAACAAATGTTTTTAGAACTGTTATTTTTCCAATGAGAGTTAAGTTCCATTTTTTCCATTGTTTTAGGACATTTTTACATTCAATTATCTTATTTGCTACATTTAGATCATACATTGAAGATAATTTATTACTGAAGGTAATTCCTAACGTAGTTGCCTCCAACGAAGTCCATTCAAATTCGTTGTCAAAGACAATATCTTTATTTTTTAGCCATTCAATGCGCAGGACTGAGCATTTGTTTCTATTGAGTTTAAGCCCAGATGTTTTACCAAAATCATCAAGGGTATTTATAAGATTTTCGAAAGACGTTCGATTTCCTTCAAGTAGAAAGCTAGCATCGTCTGCAAAAAGAGTTTGTTTTGTACTTTTATTGTTTAAGTGAATACCTTCTATTGCATCGTTGTTTTCTATAGAAATAGATAAAAACTATACATAGGATAAAAAGATACGGTGAAAGAGGACATCCTTGCCGTACACCACTCTTAATGTTAAAAAAAGTCAGAAAAATGGCCATTATTAGTTATACACCCCTTCGCATTTGCATAAAAAACTTCAACCCATTGTATGAGCGAATCACTAAAATTAAGTTCTTTTAAACATTTATACATGAATTCATGATTTAAACTATCAAATGCTTTTTGGAAATCAGAAAAGAATATGAGACCTGGTTCATCTTTGAGTTGCATTTTTCTATTGTTTCAATAATTGTTCTCACATTTTCTCCTATATACCTTCCCTTGATGAACCCAGTTTGGTTTTCAGCAACTATACGATCTACAACCTTTTTTATTCTATTAGCAATAACTTTTGAGGCAATTTTATAGTCGACATTTAATAGTGATATTGGCCTCCAATTATTAATTGACAAAGTATCTTTATTCTTTTTTGGTATTAATGTTATGATACTCTGGGTTTGTAGTTCTGTTAATTTCCCTATGTCGTAAGAGTAATTTAGTGAATTAACTAGGAATGTTTTAATATCGTTCCAAAATATCTTATAGAATTCGACAGATAAACCGTCTGAACCAGGGCTTTTGTTGTTATTCATTTCTCTTAGTGCGATGGAACATTCGTACTCTGAAATTATTCCACTAGTGAGTGTTTTATTATCTTCTGATAGGGTATTGTGTCCATTTGAAAAAAAAGTATTATTGTGGGTTAGACTTTCGTTAACTTTATATAAATCAGCATAGAAGTTTTTACAGTATGATAAAATATCATTGCTGTTTGTAACTATCGTGTCATTATCAGTTTTCAATTGGTGCATGGTTTTACTTTTAGCTCTTTTGCGTTCCAGATTTGCAAAGTATTTAGTATTTTTTTCCGCGCCTTCAATCCATTCGGCACGTGATCTTAAAATAATGCCTTTAATCTTTTCTTCAGTTATATCTTTTAATGTTTTTTGTTGGTTAAGTAGTTCGTTATGTAAGTTTTCATTACTTGGTTCAGAGCAGATTTCACGTTCTAATCTTTCAATATTTTGTTGTATTTTTAATTCATTTTCTTTGTTTATTTTTTGTAGTTTACTGGAATATCTAATGGCTTCGTTCCGGACTGTGCCTTTAACTAGTTCCCATAAAGTATTTGGGTTTGAATCCTTATTTATATTAGCTGTTTCATTAATTGCCTGCTTGACGTTTGTTTGGAAATCTGTATTTAACAGTATTGAGTTATTTATTTTGAAGAATCCTCGTCCACATTCTGTTGACGCAAGTTCAAGATCAAATGTAACAACAGAGTGGTCGGATTTAAAGCCCATTTTAATATAACAATCTTTCACATGATTTAAGATGTTGGACGAGACTAAGAAATAATCTAGTCTACAATATATTGGTGGCTTGTGATTAGATTGCCATGTAAATTGTTTCAAATTGGGATGCTTTAGTCTCCAAATATCGTATATATCATTATTTTCCATGATCTCTTGAATTCTTTTTGAACATTTCCTGTGTGTGGTTTTGTTACCGTTAAGTTTGTCAATATTTACATCAATTATTGTGTTGAAGTCTCCACCGATTACAAATGTTTCATCATTATTTTCTATAAGTATGTTTTCTAAAATATCTAATAGTTCCTCGTCATCTTTATTAGGTCCGTATATATTCACGAGAAGTAGGCTTTTACCGTCGATATCTATATTTAACGCTTGGAGGCGTCCTTGTTTGTATTCTTTATAGGACTTAAGTGTAAAGTTGACATTTTCATTTATGAATATGCCTATCCCTGCGCTATTTGACTGGTTGCCACTGAGGAATATATCACCTTTCCATTCCCTTTTCCATTCATCATAATTATTTGGTGTACAGTGTATTTCTTGTAAAAAACTTATTGCAAATTTATTAAGTTTCAACCATTCGAACAATTCGATTCTTTTTGTTTTCGATGCTATACCCTTGACGTTAAACGTACAGAACTTAATACTCATTATCTACAGTGTAGTGTATAATTTATAATGAACAGTACTGCGCATAGAAGTATTAAGCTTTCTGTAATTGAAATGGAAGAATTTGTGTTTGAAGTTATTCCCCTTAATTGTAAGAACTGAGAAGACGGGAGGAAAGGGGTCTGGGAAAAGAGAGTAAGAAGAGGATATAGAAGGATTAAATTTAGAATTAATGCCTGTCAGACAGGGTGTTAAGCTGATACAAGCAAAAAGAAACATTGCGTTTCTATTTGAAATTGTTTGTAGAAAAAAATGTCAAAATGTGTCTAGGTTGGATTATTGCATATTGTTGTATTATTCGCAACCATTACTTGCATGTATATACTATCAAATGTATATAACCAGAAACATTAATAGCATGCAGGCGAACAAGAAGCATAACGTTCTTTCTGAAATAGTTTGTAAAAAGGATTTCTAAATTCTAATGTGTCAAGGTTACATTATTACATATTGTTGTTGTATTATTATATGTTTGCTTAAATATATTATATTCATAGGGGTCGACATTTGGGTGTTAGCGAATAGAATATAGACAAATACTTGTTTAAAAACAAAAAATACAAAAAAGCAAAAATACATATTCCAAGTGTAGTATCATAATCATGTGTAAACAGTACAACAAGCATACCATGCTTACTGCCGTTTCTAAATTACATTAATATTGCATATATTACAGGTTTATTATTATTACGTAAATAACGGCAACCGGCCTAAAATACGAATACATGTATACATGTTCACATAATAATTTCACAAAATAGTAAGTACTATATAGATAAACAACACTGTAGTAAGATGAAATGTCAACCCTGTTTTGTAAACATTTAGGGATACGAGGAGGACATGACAACGTGATTGTGTTATAATAAAACACTTAAAATGTACGTTTACAAACACTTATAGTCAGGCTAATGTAAGTCACCCATGTGAAAGAAATTATAGTAGGAAAAATAAATTTTCTATATGAGGACTTTTATTATAAGAAAAACATAAAGACATGTTAATGTGTAACAGAAATGCTTGAAAACAAAACAAAACTTATTGTCAATCAGGAGTAAATGTTACTGTTACGTACTGCTATATCCATCAATATTGAAGTATAGGGGATGTTTTTTTGTAAAAATATAGATGTACATCAATGTTTTAATATCATTATAAAAAATATTGGTACTAGCCATAAAGCATAACATTGCCATTAAGAGTATGTACCATGTTTGTAATGAGAGTATAACTCTAGGAAATCGGTTGCTGTCAAGCCGAAAACGGTATTAATAATACAACGCACTTAATCGGGTTAATACATGTGAAGCAACATAATTAATATAAATTGTACTTAAAGCATGTAGTAACAAAGAACACATGTATGCCACATTTATCTTGGCAGCTCTAAAACATAACGATTTTCCTAGTGTCTAGTTATAAATCATACATTGAGGAATACACATTTAATACATTATAATACAGACAAAACACCTTGAGTGTACACGTCAATTGCGCAACGTGCCAGTATACATTCTTATACATATTTCCCAAGCTTCGTGACCTTTCACGTGTAAAGGAGACGAAAAGGGAATTACAAAAAGTATTTATTAATAGAGAAATATAAGCATACAGACATGAGTAAGATCCCAAATAAAAACGCGAGTGTGTATAAGCATACGTTCTCGCAAACATGCACATAAGTATGAACTACATCTGAGCATATCTTCATTCTAGCTAAATGTATACAAACATACAACGCACTTGAAAATTCCTGGTATATGTAACCTTGGCGAAATATCGAAATGCAAGGAAACATATTAGGAAATAATAAATACCAAAAAAGTACGACATTGTTGTCTTATAATGTAAACATTTAACTCTATCATGCATAATCCATATATCGCCTTTGACCCCTCAAACACGTAAACAGACGACATTTACACACTACAGACTTGCAAATATCCAGAATGGTAATGATTACCAGTATCCAGTGCGCAGCCACATTGAAAAAACAAAACGTGACCATCCGATAGATCAAGAAACCGCATCATAATTTTACTATTAATACATTAATTTGGATATATACACTTTGTAATACACATATTTTGCTGATTTGTGCGTGAAATTTTTAAAATCATTTATTTGATAACTTATACAGTAATAATAGGAGTAATTGTTGTGCTATGTCTTCGTAATGTACTTCTATCGATTTGATGGAAAAAATATTATAATTTAGTACTATTGATTTACCGAAGTACTGTCAAGATGTATTTATTTAAGTACATAATTTACATAGTATATGATTATTGTAGGTCGCACAATCTTATGAAGTAGGCCACATTTGTTCGAGCGTTTATTGTAGTACTACATTCATGATTTTCTTTATTCACTCGTGTTTGTCATGAGTTAAATAAACAAACACAGACAGGTTAAATACCACAACTGTCTGTCATTGATTTTATACTTCACAGAAAAGTAAACGCGCTGCTTTTATCATATGTCCAAAGTGTTGAATAAATTGACGAGATCTATTCTGATTGTTCTTTTTCTTCCGGCCATTTCATTTCAATCCAGTGTTTGAACTCGCTATCTTTCACTTCGTGTTTGTCACCAGACTTGTTGAGGTAAAAGATACGTCCATCTTTAGACCATGCAGCATCGATCTTGTCCGGAGATTTAGATTGTACGCTCGATAAGACTTCGAAGTTTAACCTGGTCAGATCCTCACATATGAAAACACCGGTTTTCTTCAGCAGCTTTTTGTTGTAGAAAATAAAGTTGCGCAGTAGACGAGATTGAAATTTAACAATAATCTGTTGTTTGTTCTGTTTACGTCTACCAACCCTGTGAGCGATGTCGATGTCACTTAGTCTGAGATTAAGATGAATGTCTTTCATCTTTTCGTTTAGAACTTTGCAAACTAATGCTGTGGTTTCTTCGGCAATTTCGTTACTTGTAACTGGCACACCATTTAGCCGAATACTATTTCGCCGGGAATATTGTTCCAGATTATTCACTGATAAGTCAGTTTTGTAGACGGCAGCATCAAGATCTGATCTGAGTTGGTCTTTATCATCTTTAAGATTTATATTCTCGTTTTCAAGCGATTTAATTTTGTCTTTTAGTTCATCGTTTTCTTTCTCTTTATCAAACAATCTACCTTCGAGTATTTCTATTCGTTTTGATACCGAGTCTAATAGTTCATCTTTCACTTGATTTAATATTTCTTTAATCATGTTCTTTAGAGAAACATCTCCCTTGGTGATAACATTTGATAATTTCTCATTCATTTCTTTAAGCTGTGTTTTAATTTCAGACATTTGCGGACTGTTTTCATCAGTACTGGTTTGTTTACCTTTCTTTTTGGTACTAGATTCAGTTGGTTCTTTCTGCTGTTTTGTTTCAGTCATAGTTGGCTTTTGTTTACATTTGCGAGTTTTGATGTCTTCACTATTATTTTCCTTATCTTCTACCATCGACACTTCAACACATGTATTGTCCTCTTTACTGTTACTTTTAATTTGACTCATGTTGTAACAAACTTTTGTTGAGCAGTATACTTGAAAAATTTGGCGAGCGGATATCTTGGCTGAACACTTTTGCAATCAAAACATTAGTTCAAAATTAGAGTACGTCAGCAAATATGGCGTCCACCATAACAATAGGAAAGATAGTTGAGTATCGAGTATTTTCAATATTTACCAACCATATATAGACACATTATTATCCAGGATTACATTTCAGTTCACAAGACACAGTTTCCAAGAATAATATAGATCCAAAAATGTCTCTTGTTGGTTGCTTTAGAAGGCACAAATTCACAATTTTCAAGAGAAAAAATTAACGTGTCATGTTTTGATTGACTGGTTCCCGGCCTAAAAGGTCACCAGTTTTACATAGACTTATATAGGGGAAGCATATAAAAATCTTCTTGCCTAAAACTACAATGCCTAGAGCTTTGATATTTGGTATGTAGCATTATCTAGTTGTTTTCTACCAAGATTATGCCCCTGTGTGAAAATTGTGCAAGACTCCATTTATAATCAGGCGAGCGATATAGGGCCATCATGCCCCTTTTGTTAGTTATTAATATTTATGTCCTTTATATCAGAAAAATATTCTTATCCATTACGTGTCAACTCCTAGCACAACACTTACAGTTTTCCTCATTTCTCGACTAACAGGCAGATACTGGTATTGTTAAAATGTGAACTATATAGAATTCTTATATAAATAGTTTTATTGAAAAATGAATAAACGTGAGCATCACCTGTAAAATCAAGTCGTAAAACTGACGCTATGTAAAAATACTGTATATCATTGTCATTTTTTCTGACTCGCTTCGCTCGCCAAATAACGTTAACAATTATTGGGCATGACCGTAACTAGGGGGTTCGTCGGGAACGAACGTAGTCAAAGCAGTGTTTTTTAAGGAGGAACTTTATTTACATCGTATTTGTTTTCAAGCTTGCTTCGCTCGCTTAACAATTAATCAATACTAGTACTATATAATCATCAAATACATCGACCGAATATATGCGGACTGTTGTTCACATATGCACTGCCCGCAATGATGTAATACTAAACGAAACTATTGAAACAATAACAAGTAGAGAACGCTTTTGGGTGATATATGCCTCTCAGTAACAGCCAATAAGTTCTAGCTACCTTATCCCTAACCAATAAATTCATCTTAGATAGTTTTTGTTGAATGCTGTCAGGATAAACATGTATATGTTGTATCTTTCTGGCATGCAGCTTTGGAAAATAATGCACCTTTTCTGGCTTGCGCCTCGTTCGCACAATGCATTAAGATGATAATGGATCAAATATAGAACAAGATTATGTAGCATGCATCTCGGAAAACACCGAATTGTTTCTGGCCAGCTTCGCTAGCAAGTAACTTTAATGCTCCTTGCACCATGTAGTTTTAATAATTAACAATATCTAAAAGGGAACGAATTTTTGTGTCATTTTACTCGCACAAAGAGTGTATTTTTCTCGCTAATATGTTTGAATTCTGCATTATAAAGCGCTTCTTATGAGCTTAATTTCATGAAAATCGGAACTTGTCATGTTGACCAAACTGATGTGTAAACAGTTTCTTAAGCCATATGTAAAATTTAAGAGTAATGTTCAAACAGTCTTTTCGTGCTTTCTCAAAATGTCGATTTTGTACTTACGACTTTCTTATTCTAATCCAGCGACATGTATTTTCATGCATTGTTTGAAAACAAAAATTAAAATATATATTTAGGTAGATTGTTTGATAAAGAGAAAGAAAACGATGAACTAAAAGACAAAATTAAATCGCTTGAAAACGAGAATATAAATCTTAAAGATGATAAAGACCAACTCAGATCAGATCTTGATGCTGCCGTCAACAAAACTGACTTATCAGTGAATAATCTGGAACAATATTCCCGGCGAAATAGTATTCGGCTAAATGGTGTGCCAGTTACAAGTAACGAAATTGCCGAAGAAACCACAGCATTAGTTTGCAAAGTTCTAAACGAAAAGATGAAAGACATTCATCTTAGATAGTTTTTGTTGAATGCTGTCAGGATAAACATGTATATGTTGTATCTTTCTGGCATGCAGCTTTGGAAAATAATGCACCTTTTCTGGCTTGCGCCTCGTTCGCACAATGCATTAAGATGATAATGGATCAAATATAGAACAAGATTATGTAGCATGCATCTCGGAAAACACCGAATTGTTTCTGGCCAGCTTCGCTAGCAAGTAACTTTAATGCTCCTTGCACCATGTAGTTTTAATAATTAACAATATCTAAAAGGGAACGAATTTTTGTGTCATTTTACTCGCACAAAGAGTGTATTTTTCTCGCTAATATGTTTGAATTCTGCATTATAAAGCGCTTCTTATGAGCTTAATTTCATGAAAATCGGAACTTGTCATGTTGACCAAACTGATGTGTAAACAGTTTCTTAAGCCATATGTAAAATTTAAGAGTAATGTTCAAACAGTCTTTTCGTGCTTTCTCAAAATGTCGATTTTGTACTTACGACTTTCTTATTCTAATCCAGCGACATGTATTTTCATGCATTGTTTGAAAACAAAAATTAAAATATATATTGATCGAAATACTTTGCTTTTCTTTGGAGCCCAAATTGTCCTAAAATGCTATAGAATGCAGCAGAAAGCCCCCTTTTTTCAATTTATTTTTCGGAGGAGCATGCCCCGGAATCCTCTAGATTTAGGAATACACTTAGACGCTCAATTGTTCATAAGAGTCATCTACTGTTGCTGGCCGTTATCCATATATTGATATTGACCAGCAACAGTAGATGGCTCTTGTAAGTCTAATTGATAATTATTGGGTATTAGTGTACATGTGGATAGTGGCCCAGGACTTGGATGAATTGGGACCAATCCTACCTGGAGTGAAACTGTCTTTCTTGCGATTCCGAAGTAGTGCCTAGATGCAATATATATTGTTATATTTATTTATTTACAGTACATAAACATGTACGAGGGTTGTCCCAGAACAGCGTATAATTCTTGATTTATTTACTCCAACCTGGTGATATAGTTTTATAATTTTGCATGGATATTTCTACAACCATAGTACGTGCATTTGACGAAATTATTTTATATCAGTATACGTCGTATTCGATAAATGGATGTATTTGTAACCCATGGTAACGGTTTACGGCCAGCCCGAAAAAAAGTATGTTTCACAAAAATGAATTTAATTATTTAATGACAATAATACTTAAGCAGTTTTAGCCGCATCGCGCCATAATATATATAGGAATAATTGACATCTTTTGACGGGTTTTTATACAATGATTCATAGTGATGATGTCATATTTGATGGGTTAATGTAGTAATATAGCAACGTTGTTAGTGTTACAATATAAAAAAAATCACGACGTCAGACGACGTTACGGAGTGACTGCCATTTCCTAAGCATTGTGTTGTACCGTAAATTATGTAAAATCCACAGCACAATACATCAGGGTGATTCGGCAGTTGTTTTTAAGATTCCCCGACGTTTTGTTTGGCACAGACAGTAAGCGGAACAAAAGTGATCAGACGGACCGATCAATACAAAAACTTTCGACAGATCGCTTCCTACACTATCCGCACAGAATGTCAGCTCAAGCTGTCCATTTTGAAAAACATTTAATGAATTTTTGACAGTATGTAAAAACATATATTTCCAAAGAGTTGATAACAATTTCGGCGTATAATTTTTAAAGAGTAAAGCCCACAAATGAGAGTTCTTTGAGAAACTGAGGTAGCGTGACGTCGTTGGCGAGTGTTGACGTTGACGTTCTGTGGGCCGTAAAGCGTCACCTGGTACTCTTCAAATGCACACACTCAGAATGTTTTTGGAAGGTATATCATGAAACTTGGCTAGTATGTCACGAAATAGTTTCTCTAAAAGACGATTATAATTTGGGCATACAGTATTTGGTAGTTTTTAAGATGTAATAGGATTGTACGGTATTCTGGGACAACCCACGTATGAATATCAAGAGTCTTCGCAACATCAAAACCTTTTCAGGGTATCATTGTTACTCTAATAAGCAAACGATGTACATTAGCAATATCACAGCAATATCATTTTCAGTACCAAACCCCTTTGATCGCGACATTTTATACAAACGCCTATTGTAATACATTAGGAAAAGCGGGCATTCGTGCTAAAGCTTTGCTGCCTGCAAGCACCAACATTTGCAACAAGTCTTTTTGTGGTATGTCTGCTTTTCCATCAAATGGCAGTCTATAATTTTCTGCAGTTAGGGCCTTTTCATAATATGACTTTCCTTTTTCATAATTTCTGAAGTGGATCATATATATATATCCCATCAAATACAGTGTGTTGGCAAACGTTTCATGACATTTTGGAGCTACCAGCAAATATTGATCATATAGCTTCAGGGCTGAGTTTGGATCTTCACCCATTTTGGTGTACGCAAGAGAATAAATAGCTTGCAGATTTGTGTTATCAGTCTCATAAAATTTTCCGAAGCAATCGAATGCTCTCTCCGTTTGTTCTGTAGACATATACCTTGATCCAAGCACAAAATAAGCATGGCCTAACAAATTCCTTTCACTTTCCACGCTCTTATATGCTTCTAGCTTGTGAACAAACTGTTCAAGGGCTCGTATGTGGTCTTTAGATCCTTCATAATCCGACTTGTCAATGCCACGCAATGGTACGATGATAGAAACATAGAAGTATTCTACAATAGTATCGTTTGGCCTCAGGCGCATGTAATCATCCGTCCAAGTACCTATGTTCGGTGGAAGCATGACCTTTGGGTACTGTTTCAGTAGATGGTCGGCAATAATATATCCTTGTATATAATTATAGAATCCTGGTTGCAAAGCCTGGCAGTCCCTACACATGAAACAAAACACATGATATAATTTCCATTTACATTGTCAGACAAAACATTTTATAGCTCCACACACTGTTGCAAACAAAATACAGAATGAACACATAGATAACTACTTCAAGGGCTATATACCCGGGGACTTTATGACAAAACATATTCAAACATAAATAACTTAAATTATATTCAACATTGAATGTTATTGAAATAATTACATGATAGTACATTGTTTTAAATCAAAGCACGAAGAAAGAACTTACATGGAAGTCAAAACCCTGTCCTTCTGGAAACTCCAAAGGTTCAAGAAGCCGTATTCGATCATTTGGAGAGCTTTCAGTGTGGTTTGAGCAGTTGGAGATTTTGGGTACTGCAGCAGAAGTTCGGGAGTAACCTTCCCTAAGAAGGTAAATTAATGAAATACTATGATAGCTGTGGTATATTTTTTATAAAGTTTAAGATCATAAATCATGAGAATGTTTGAACTTAAATCTAAACAAACTTGAGTACATTTCTTCACTACTAGTATTGTCTGATTATCGGGGTTACTTTGGTGCCTTCAAGCAATGATTACACATTATCTGTGAAGTCAATGATAGGAATGCTAATCAATCTATGGTAATACTACAACATATGAATAAAACAATATGCTTTTTATCAACTCATTGTGTTACCATGGCAAAGGCAATGTAAACCAAGTATACTTCATCATAGTTTTACCATCGACGGAGACAGTTGTAGCGCGTTGTCGTTCGGGTTTTATCCCTGTCCAATTAACCAATGATCTCCGATCTCTATGGATATCATCATAACAATAGTTACTTGTTTTTTTTTGTCAATTTGAAAAAACACTGAGTTTGCTTTTGTTGATACAGGTTGATAATTATAGTATGTATTTGCGTAGCACCTTCGAATAAAGGTTTAATTAATTGAAATTTTAATGGACAAATCGGTATTAATTTAGTTATATATAAATATACACTTGTTAAATGTTATAAGTACACCAACATGTAATGCGTATATCTTTTTTATTATGCATGATATCATGTTCATTTTTTGCATGTCTTCATGCGAATAGTATAGCAGCAATATCCGATAATTCGATGATTATAATTCGCACGCTGCAAGCAATGAACCGTGAATTTTCAAATTATGAAAAATGCACGTGCAAAACAAATGCTTTTCGCAAAAACTCTAAAAAAGTTACATACACATTGTCCATCAATACCCACACTTGGAAAACACAAAACCGGTAGAATAACGATAACTGGCCGTACAAGAGAGATTTGTGAAACATTCAAGTCTCATGGCAGTAATTAACCTAGTGTAGCTAAGGTCACCACGACCGTGACCTTTGACCTATCGACCTCAAAATTAGTAGGAGCTAACATCTGATGATTAGCAACCTCTCTGTAAAGTTTTACGATCTAAGGTCCTATATTTCTTATGGTGTAGGCCAGTGATTGTTGTGCGTTCAAGGGTCGTGGTGAGTTTGACCTTTGATCCAAATTACCTTGAAATTGAGTCGGGCCGTCTGTGGAGGATGAATAATCTCCACTTAAAATTTAAGAATCCTAGGTCCAATCGTTTTGGAGTTATTGTTGAAAAACCATTCGGCAAGTCGACCGACCGACTTTTTGCACTGTAACGCTATGTACTGTGTTGGTGTACTTATAACATTTGATGAGTGTACATTAAATTTTATAATTCATGGCACCACTAAATTCACACACTTACCTCTTTCGTTTTTAAGAAGATTTGCAGAACTTTGTTTATGACCCAATCTTTCTTTTTCCATCGATGTTAACTTTTCTTTGACAAATTCTTCCATTCTTTTCTGGAGAGGTATCAACTTGTCATAGAATGGACTGCTCCTTCAATACATATGGTATGATTATAATTGAATGAGTTGGGTGAGATGGTGAAGTATGCTGAAGCCTAGTACTAGCCTACGTCGAGGCATTCTGATAGCATATGAATTATTCAACTAAATGTATGGATGGAATTCACCCAAAGTTCAAGGAATATGGTTCTTGGGGTGTCCTCAATCGAAATTGTTTTGCCCGTTCCCGTTCATTGCATAAGTAATACCGTCGAATATTATAGCACTCGGCTGCTCAGTTTGTTGCCTAAAAGTGCTCGTTTCCGCTACCGACTACCGACCCATTTTTGCTCCTTACCCTAGTAGTTTTTGGACACAATTGAGAAAAAATCGAAATCTTTGAATTTGACCAATTCGTTCAGGACATTTTGGTTCTTTCTGTATTTCTTTATCACGGAAGGCGACTGAGAGTATTTTAAGATTAAAAATGGATGATTTAAAGATAAACTCGAAATTATTCCCTACCTACTACCGACCCTATTTTTTCAAAGCCGGTAGCGGAAACGAGCATTTTATGGCTACTCGGGCATACGTACGTGGCAACATCATACGCATCAACGCTCTAAACTGTTTACCACCCGGTTTACTACTAGTTCCATACTTTATTTAAATAACTTAACCTGTTTCTGAGCAAGCGATATCGGTCTCTTTTACAGGGGTGACAGTTTTCCGAAAGTCGGGACTGATACAGCAATATTCGATTTCTCACCAAAATAAAACTTATTTTTGTTCTGCTTATTAATGCTGGTTGTTTCTGGTTAGCCACCAATTATTATTAACCCACTGAGTCCGAGCCCTACGCGAGCTGCCTATGAACACTTCACACCCCACCCACCCGTATTGAAATCGAAAGTAAGAATGTTAAAGTTAGAACTTTTATTTAAATTAAGTAAAATGTTTATTTTAAACGTACACAAAGACATACAAATGTGTTTTGATTCATAATATTTACTTACTTAGAATATATCTATCGCGACATTCAAAATAATCCACGATTTACACACATTTAATAAACGTGTTCTATAAATAGATAATATATTATAATAATGTACTGTTTAAAACCCGTTCATCTCAATATTACGGGCATTAGGGTGGAGGCGCTATATGGTTGTATCATGCATCCTGTGGGCGTTCGGCAGGCTGTGTATCTGCTTTAAGTGGTAAAACTTTATAATATCCAATCGCATATATTCCAATAGTCAGTGTAAAAAGGGACCCTTGCTGTTTATGAGTGGAGATAACTGTGAAGGATTGTGTACATATAATAGAACCCATTGTCTCCCTTGGTACATGTGTGTGATAGAACCCACTGTCTCCCTTGGTACATGTATGTGATAGAACCCACTGTCACCCTTGGTATATGTGTGTGATAGAACCCATTGTCTCCCTTGGTATATGTGTGTGATAGAACCCACTGTCTCCCTTGGTACATGTATGTGATAGAACCCATTGTCTCCCTTGGTACATGTATGTGATAGAACCCATTGTCTCCCTTGGTATATGTATGTGATAGAATCCACTGTCACCCTTGGTATATGTATGTGATAGAACCCATTGTCTCCCTTGGTACATGTATGTGATAGAATCCACTGTCTCCCTTGGTATATGTATGTATGTGATAGAATCCACTGTCTCCCTTGGTATATGTATGTATGTGATAGAATCCACTGTCACCCTTGGTATATGTATGTATGTGATAGAATCCACTGTCTCCCTTGGTATATGTATGTATGTGATAGAATCCACTGTCTCCCTTGGTATATGTATGTATGTGATAGAATCCACTGTCACCCTTGGTACATGTATGTATGTGATAGAATCCACTGTCACCCTTGGTACATGTATGTATGTGATAGAATCCACTGTCACCCTTGGTACATGTATGTGATAGAATCCACTGTCTCCCTTGGTACATGTATGTATGTGATAGAATCCACTGTCACCCTTGGTACATGTATGTATGTGATAGAATCCACTGTCTCCCTTGGTACATGTATGTATGTGATAGAATCCACTGTCTCCCTTGGTACATGTATGTATGTGATAGAATCCACTGTCACCCTTGGTATATGTATGTATGTGATAGAATCCACTGTCACCCTTGGTACATGTATGTATGTGATAGAATCCATTGTCTCCCTTGGTATATGTATGTATGTGATAGCACCCATTGTCTCCCTTGGTACATGTATGTGATAGAATCCACTGTCTCCCTTGGTACATGTATGTATGTGATAGAATCCACTGTCTCCCTTGGTACATGTATGTATGTGATAGAATCCACTGTCTCCCTTGGTACATGTATGTATGTGATAGAATCCACTGTCACCCTTGGTATATGTATGTATGTGATAGAATCCACTGTCACCCTTGGTATATGTATGTATGTGATAGAATCCACTGTCACCCTTGGTACATGTATGTATGTGATAGAATCCATTGTCTCCCTTGGTACATGTATGTATGTGATAGAATCCACTGTCACCCTTGGTACATGACTTTTTGTATGTATGTGATAGAATCCACTGTCTCCCTTGGTACATGTATGTATGTGATAGAATCCACTGTCACCCTTGGTATATGTATGTATGTGATAGAATCCACTGTCACCCTTGGTACATGTATGTATGTGATAGAATCCATTGTCTCCCTTGGTATATGTATGTATGTGATAGAACCCATTGTCTCCCTTGGTACATGTATGTGATAGAATCCACTGTCTCCCTTGGTACATGTATGTATGTGATAGAATCCACTGTCTCCCTTGGTACATGTATGTATGTGATAGAATCCACTGTCTCCCTTGGTACATGTATGTATGTGATAGAATCCACTGTCACCCTTGGTATATGTATGTATGTGATAGAATCCACTGTCACCCTTGGTATATGTATGTATGTGATAGAATCCACTGTCACCCTTGGTACATGTATGTATGTGATAGAATCCATTGTCTCCCTTGGTACATGTATGTATGTGATAGAATCCACTGTCACCCTTGGTACATGACTTTTTGTATGTATGTGATAGAATCCACTGTCTCCCTTGGTACATGTATGTATGTGATAGAATCCACTGTCACCCTTGGTATATGTATGTATGTGATAGAACCCATTGTCTCCCTTGGTACATGTATGTATGTGATAGAATCCACTGTCACCCTTGGTATATGTATGTATGTGATAGAATCCACTGTCACCCTTGGTATATGTATGTATGTGATAGAATCCACTGTCACCCTTGGTAGATGTATGTGATAGAACCCACTGTCACCCTTGGTATATGTATGTGATAGAACCCACTGTCACCCTTGGTATATGTATGTATGTGATAGAACCCATTGTCTCCCTTGGTACATGTATGTGATAGAACCCATTGTCACCCTTGGTATATGTATGTGATAGAACCCATCGTCTCCCTTGGTACATGTATGTGATAGAACCCACTGTCACCCTTGGTATATGTATGTGATAGAATCCACTGTCTCCCTTGGTACATGTATGTGATAGAATCCACTGTCACCCTTGGTATATGTATGTGATAGAACCCATTGTCTCCCTTGGTACATGTATGTGATAGAACCCACTGTCACCCTTGGTATATGTATGTGATAGAATCCACTGTCTCCCTTGGTACATGTATGTGAATCTATGTACATGTATATGATAGAACCCACAGTCTCCCTTAAATGGTACATGTATGTGAATCTATGAACATGTATATGATAGAATCGCCTGTCTCCCTTGGTACATGTGTGTGCGAATCTATGTACATGTATATCTCCCCTGGTACGTGTATGTGATTCTATGTTCATGTATATCTCCCTTGGTTCATGTATGTGATTCTATGTTCATGTATATCTCCCCTGGTACGTGTATGTGATTCTATGTTCATGTATATCTCCCTTGGTTCATGTATGTGATTCTATGTTCATGTATATCTCCCTTGGTTCATGTATGTGAATCTATGTACGTGTATATATCCCTTGGTACATGTATTTATTTCATGTTTATCGGTGGTTTACGGTGGAATAACGGTGGATTATTTCCCGATAATTTCACAGTTCATTATTTCACGCAAACGGACTATTTTTTAAAACAAATTTCCCCGCCGCCAAAAATAAAATAATAAGCATTTTCACTTGCTCTCTTAATCTTTAACAAATAACAGAACATTATATGTACATAAATGTAAAACAAAGCCATTGCAGAAGAACTATTTGATTGCAACTCGACGCGTGCATGGCGGGAAAACGACGTCACGCAAAATATTTCATGTATATAGTGGAGTATTTCCATCATTTAAGCTATTTGAAGCATGAAATAAATAGAATATTAGTATTTTACCGTGTATAATCGTTTGATAATTCACCTCGTGAGCAGGTGGCTTATATTTTCGCCACTCGTGAAAATATTACATCAGCTGCTCACTCGGTGAATTATCAGCCGATCATACACGGAAAAATACAATTTTCCTCTATTTCTTCGGCGTTGCTAATGTAAGATAAGCGCGTTGCTAATGGAAGAAAATCTTAACTTACATAAGCAACATCTTTCTCACATGAGGAACTGCGCGTGAATTTATTCCGACCTTTATGTGTCTACTTTTACTTCTACTACGTCTGCATAGTAAATAAACTTGGTATTTAGCTAACAAGGAGAACAAAGATAGGTTCTATACTATCTAAGGGGCATTTTCTTAGGCAGAGCATAACATTGTATGCATATGCTTTATTAACGACGTTATGTTATCGATTGTTTTGAATGCGAACGTACGGCAAATGCCACGTTATGATGACGTCACGTTAACTCCACGAACGCTAAATAATGATAAAAATTCAAATTTTCACGAATTACGTCGAAGAAAAATGATCCACCATGAGACAGTCTATGTAGGATAAGGAAATCTAACCATAGGGGTCGGAATTTTAACCAGGAGACTCGACAAGCCTCGTCCCTGTTTAAAATCCGACCCCTCGGGTGAGACATCCTTATCCTACATAGAAGCTCATGGTGGATCCTTATATTCTCCATTCCGTACTGGGAGTGGCAAATACTTGATGAGATTTTATTTTTTCTAATCCCACGGTATGTTACATGTCTTTTAAAAGACACAATAATGTGTCAACGACGTCGACATTTCCAGATCACGTAACTAATAGAAACAGAATGGATCACAAGCTTTCGCAGTTCACATTATGTGCTTTTGACTCCAACACTATACAGTTATTTTAGTTATCTTTTAGAAAAGAATAATCTTAAAGATTTGACTATGCAATGTTTATACATAAAGGAAATCACACCCATCCACCTGTGATCATGTTTGGACGAACCATAAAAGTCTCACTTCTGTTAGAAGGTCACATATTCGCCTTTATTTCTGTAAAACTAAATTGATTGGTTTTTAATGAGTGCAATCTAGGTCCTGGCTATAGAATTTATTATTTAAAAAAACTCAAAAAATAGGCTGCATGGTAAGAAACACAAGCACCAAAAGGAGTTGGGTGTGTTTGCGGGAGATGTCACGTAACGGTATGTAGCACGTTCACAATCCGGTTATGGATCGAGCAATAAGATACACGGAATGTTACTGTCTACATCACTAGAGGTTAATAGTGTATTAGGCTATTTATACTCGCAAAATAATATTAGTTGACAAACTTATTGGTGAGCGCTCGTGTTGTTCATTGCATGTATCCTCTAGGTACCTTGGTACGACGTACGTAACAACTGGTTTCAAATACACTACGTAATGTACGCGATCAATTTGACACAAGTGTTTTATGTTCAAAGTTGTGGAAATCATCCTAAAAAATGCAAAACACCCGGTGTTGTGGTGATAATGTTATCCACGGTATGTCTAATAAGACAACAACATCTTAAAGCTGAAACATTCACCAGGTATAACCAATATATTGCTGCCCTCTTCCATATATTATATGTGAATGGGTACATGGACAGGTTCAAAGTCAATGTGTTGTGGCTGTCAGTTGCACCTTGTAAACGAAGTGCTCGCGACTCAATTATCACGGAGTAGATAAATTACGTACAGTCGGTAGAAGGAATGTTTGCCAAAACAAATACTTAGACTTTGAACTTGTTTTAATACAAAATTAATATCATCCTACTCGCCATGATATGTGCACGATCAAATGCACTTCGTCTATTACTTTCTGTAGTTTCATGAATCATTCAACATAATGACATGATACGGTGAACCAAAAGTCCTGGTGGTATACATTGTACATTGTACATGTCACATACACCAACTCCCTAATATTATCCATGGAACTTACTGAGCTGCAAATTATGTCAATGCAAAAGATATCAAAATGCCCCCATTGACCTTAACCTTCAGGTTTAACCACCAATTCTCCATGTTTAGATCCATGCTCTTATTATTATACGATTAAGATTGCTCTTCTGAAAGCAACAAACTGTTAATCCGTCAGTGAAGGTAAAACTTATGTATGACCGTAGCCAACACAACGGAACAAACAATCTAGCACCGGTCATGCATGCGCATCGCTTAATATGCGTACTGCAAATCCCGTTTGAAGAACAATGAGCGAAGTGTATACTACAGTTCAACTGATTGTCAGAACAAATACTATTCAAATACTTATGAACATAATTTAATGCTGCTTACCACCATTTTAAACACTACAGTACATCCTTGGTGAACAAAAAGTCATTCAGAAAATAGATGAGAACTTGAGACAGGTAAGACAATTGTATAACCGTTTAATACGGGATGATTATTACATTTAGGACGAACATTCAAAACATAGAGACCGCATTTTAATGTTTATGTTCATGATACTACATTTTGTATTTAACTGTTCAATACCGCAGCTTTCTGGCATCGTGTGAGGTTATTATTGTATCAATGTCTGTGACAAATAACCAATTTCACTAACTGAACAATATGTATTTGTTTCCCCCTGTTTCCATTCAAGCAAACATAGTATTCTGTCTGCCTACAGTATCAAAGCGTGACAGACCATTTATATTACGCCTGGTAGTTTCAAGCCAATCTACAACATGGAACAAAGCGAACTTTGTCTCGAGAAAATCAGGAAATGCAGGATGATTGATCGGGACGACTATTTTTGTTGTTTAACATACCACTAACATTATTTCAATCTCAAGCAGACTGTCCGGTATCATCACATTGGCACTCAGTCAATATCTCCAGCCACTATCACACGTGTACCAATAAACCACAAACTCTAAGAAATCAAGATTTTATGAAAGATGTCCGTTTGGAGTAGGAAACCTGTTGCAGTAACTCTACTAACTAATCAAGTAATAATTACTCCGCGAACTTACGCAAATTTCAACGATATTCTAATGTGTGCTAGATGATGACGCCGTGCATTACGGGTGAGAAATACCAAATAAAAGATGATAATAATAATAAACTAAAATGTCATTTAATCTAAAATTATACCATTTATTCAAAAAATAATACAAGGTGTGAGGCTGCAACATTTTGTGCTCTCACATTTTGGATTTAAAGCAACATAATTACTGCAGTGATTGTTGTGGATTTTGCTGTGAATGTTTATGTAAGTATTCTTTTTGTATATGTGTAATTTTTGTGTTGTAGTTGTTCGTAGATTTTGTGATTTTTGGAGTTTTGTGTAAATATTCTACAATTTTGTTCAATATTTACCTGTAAGTATTAATGTGTATTTGACTGAGGCAAACATGGCCCAATGCATACAAGGGGTTATATATTACAATAGGTATAGTTCGATTTCGAGCATTGAGCCGTGACTGCACTTTTAAAGTTTAAATCATTCGCCGATAAAGATTGGCGTGGGATTGACCATTCAGATATGTATAACACACATTAGTAAGTAGCATATCTTTAAACAATGACTATTGAAATCAATAAATCACGGGTTACCCGCACAAATAGACTCATCTAAAAGGTCATGGCTCAGGGTTCAAAATTGAACTATATAGCCTGTATAAGATTGGGAAATTGAGTGTAGGATAAATGCCCATACGGACATAAGCCCCCCACGCTCATTTTTACACATGAGGACATAAGCCCCTACGCATTTTTTTACACTAGGACATAAGCCCCTACATACTTTTTACACTAGGACATAAGCCCCTATGCATGTTGGTTTGCAACATGAACAACTCGGCCATGTCCCAGTGTCTACAATTTAAATTTTTAAAGTTGTAATTAAATATCAAATGAGACACAACATAATAATAAATAATTGTTATCATTTTAACAAGTATCTATGAGCAAATGAGTGATTTGGGGCATGCTACAAACAGATTATCACTACAATACATGATTATTGATCTTATTAAGCATTTTGCAGACTAATTATCTTTCAATTTACTTATTTTATACCTGAAATTAATGCATATTTGTAACAAATAAACAGTAGATACAATAGAATAGTTAGTACAATAATTATTTCTTAATTAACCATTTAATGATAGAAGAAATCAAAGAACAGTACAAACAAAACATGCATAGGGGCTTATGTCCTAGTGTAAAAATATGTGTAGGGGCTTATGTCCTAGCGTAAAAAATGCGTAGGGGCTTATATCCTCATGTATAAAAATGAGCGTATGGGCTTAGGTCCGTCCCCTGGGAAATTATCACCTATAAAACCTGATACCCATACCTTGACAACATAAAAACAGTTAAGAATACTTAAGTTTAGGGGTACTAGAGGGGGTCGGTGTAAACGCACATGGGACTTGAATTATGGTGTAAATTTAAAAAACATTCACAACTTTATTTCCTAGAACCAATCCCGAAAATTCCAGAACCAACCCGATAATCTCGGAACTACTCCTGAAAACGACAATAGTTCCCAACATCATGACTTGACTAAGATCAAATGTGAATCACTCACTGTTTGCAGAGGCCAAACTTATATAAAGATGTGTTGTGTAAATCCGAGGTCAGTCAAAAACAAGAGTCTTGTCCTTTCAGATTACATAGTATCTAATGATTGTCGCTTTAACTGAAACATGGCTTGTGGGACCCTCCGATAAGTCTTGCATTGCTGAGCTTGTTCCCAGTGGCTACAACATAAAACATGTCCCTCGCTGTGGACGTGGCGGAGAAATTGCAGTTGTAAACAAAACTTCATTCAATATTCAACTTCTTACTTCTACTAATGACAAAGTTTTCACTACTTTTGAACACATAGAATGCACGGTATCCATTAAGAACTATTCTCTGCGTCTAGCTGTTGTGTATAGAACACCACCAACTTGTAAAAACCTGACAATCTATTGAATTTAGACACTGAAGTTCACAAGCATTCTTGAATCTTGCGGCATGCGACAGCACGTCAATGGGGCAACTCACGTGACTGGTCACACATTGGATGTGGTAATCACAAGAGACACTGACACTTCTTTCTCACATGTAAAAAATATCTGATCCCGGTCTACCTGACAACAGTGGCAAGACCTCTCGTGATCATTTTGCAGTAGTATTTAAAACTTGCGCTGCTAAACCTTCTCCTATAAGAAAAACAGTAAATCTAAGAAAATTAAAATCTATTGATATCAATGAATTCAAAAATGACATTGAATTCTCAGATATTTTGAGCAGTGGGCTGCACATATCAGACGTTGATGAAGTAGTTGAGGTATATACCCATGGGCTTTCATCACTAATTGACAAGCATCACCCCTAAAATCCTCCTGTCCATGGTACACTGAAGATCTACATGATGCCAAACATCTGAGACGTAAATTTGAGCGAAAAGGGCGAAAATCTAAATTGAAATTGACAATAGATCATGAAATATATAGGAATCAATGTTCGGTAGTCAACAAAATGTTGAAACGATCCAAAGTATCCTATTACACAGATAAGGTAGAGTCCTGTGGTCGTGTGATCAGAAAGGGTTATTCAAGATAACTAAACATCTGATGGGTGAAGAAAAAGAAGTTGTGTTGCCAACTGGTAACTTGCTAAAATGCTTGCACAGGATTTCAGTGATTTCTTCATTAACAAAATTGAAGTAATACTTACTGAAATAGCATCCACTATTCAGTCATACCAACAAAACGACAGTGTTGAAGTCGAAACTCCGTTCGGAAAAGAGCAATTGTCAGAATTTTCTCCAACATCTGAGGATGAAATCCGAAAACTAATAAATAGATCACCTAGTAAATCATGTGAACTTGATTCAATACCAACATGGCTGTTAAAGGATTGCTTGAATGAACTACTGCCATTATTAACAAGAATATTCAATGCATCATTCAAAAGCGCTTATGTACCTAAAGCTCTAGAATAAGACCACTGATAAAGAAGCCAGGTCTTGATCAAAATGTACTGAATTATATACCTGTGTCAAACGTACCTTTCATTTCCAAAGTTCTCGAGAAGGTAGTCGATGCTCGACTGGAAGAGCAGTTTAGCGATATTGCTTGGTGATCTGTGAATGTAATAGAAGCAGGTCTTATATCTGAACTCAGTACAGTTGGGGTTAAGTTTTCGTCAGTTAACCATAGATCGATTCTACTTTTTTCGTAACCATTGGATCTTCTCCATGTATACTGCTGATTATGTTTGTTTAAAACCCGCCATATGTCGCTTAGTTTGAATGTATATATAAGATTAATTAATGCATTACATGGTTTCGATTGTATTGTGTCTTTATCGGTGAGTGTTTCGTTAAAATCACCTCCAATGGAGAGGAAACCTTGACCATGATCATTTATTAATTGGCTTATATTTTTTCAAAGAACCTAGATCTATTTCTGTTAATTTTGCTGTTACGTGCATATATATAAATTAAAGTGTATATATTGTTTTCAATTGAGATATTCATGAATACGTGTCTTCCATTTATACATGTTTTAGATTCAATAAGATCATAATTTCATTTCTTGTTAATAAGAATAGAGCATCCCGCACTTAAAGAGATACCGTATGCATCGAATGAATCCCATTCATTAAATTCAACGTTTAATTTATTTGTTATTTCTGCTCTGTAGTGTGTTTCTTGTATAAAAAGAATGTCTACTTTCTGTTGATTCATGTATTCTTTTAGTCTACTTCGTTTGTTTATGTTTCTTAATCCTTGTGTATTAAGTGATAAAAATGTATTTTAGATGACGTCATGTTAATTGTATATTATTATTAAAATATACTGAGTACATCTAGAAACGCAACACTGGGGTTACTGTCAACACTTTTTCAATTTTTTAATTGACAACCAAACTGTATTTACTTGATGATATTTTATTCCATGAACAATGCAACTGTAACATTGCTTTTATAAAATGCTATCGATGTGATTGAAAAGTGCTTGTGTGTATAGTGCGACTAAAAAGTAACGAAACAAAAATTGGTAAAATCCTAATTTTTCAGAATCTAAGTGTTCTAAGTGAAAAGTTGAAATATTGATAAATTATTGATTGATAACATATTTATGGCGTCCAACAAGTTATTTAGAAGTGTATGGACCAGTTGTGAACTTTGCCTAGATATGGTACACGTGGAGTTACTGGTCCTGTCGGAGAGTTGTTTCACATGGATGCCTTGGATATGGGTGGATGTAAACGGTGCCAACGTGCTAAATGAGTGTCTCCATATGAAACATTGTTGGTTCATGATAATTTAGCCGAAGTGAAACCTCCCATTCGACTTCCCCGGTCATGGGCATCCATATCGCCTGATTTCGCCCATGTTCGGACTATCCTGGCATTTTTATTCCGAAGCCTAGAACTTTTCTTTTGTGATTTTCTTTCCATTGGCAAACCTTACAAAGGATTCGAAGCAATTTGCACCAACATTTATCATGTCTAAATGATGCACGTGGAATTCGTGCGTTTTGTGATTTTCATGACGCACGGGAGTTACGTAACCCGATCGATGCAATTTGGACATTAGCCAAGTTTCTACACGATTATACAATATTATCACACAAAATTAAAAGATGTATGAACAATGGAAGTAAGAAAAAATCAACGATGAAAACGTTGCGTTTCTAGATGTACTGAGCATATATTACCGGAATTCTTGATATGGAGACAGAGAGACATATCGCGACGAGGAAAGAAACATTGGGATAATGACACATAACATAACAATGTGTAGAAAAAGACAAAACTACAGGAATGTGAAAAGACAAATTAATATAATGGCATAAAAACATACAAGGATGAACATAGAAGATAATATGATAGACAGGTTGAGAAAATGACATACGATTTACAATATTGTGTGTGGGATGGACATAAGTATGTTGCAATCATCATGTTATGAGCACATAATTATCATGATAATTACCCATACTGTGTAACAAGTATACATACTGAATGGAAGACCCGAGAACTGTGCGACATCATTTAGATATTTACCCTGATAGTTATGAATTCTTAGATAGTCTCACAATTACTGAATGGGCGACCCGAGGACTGTAAGACATCATTTAGATATTTACCCTGATAGTAAGGAATTCTTAGATAGTCTCACAATTACTGAATGGGAGACCCGAGGACTGTACGACATCATTTAGATATTTACCCTGATAGTTATGAATTCTTAGATAGTCTCACAATTACTGAATGGGAGACCCGAGGACTGTACGACATCATTTAGATATTTACCCTGATAGTAAGGAATTCTTAGATAGTCTCACAATTACTGAATGGTAGACCCGAGGACTGTACGACATCATTTAGATATTTACCCTGATAGTTATGAATTCTTAGATAGTCTCACAATTACTAAATGGTAGACCCGAGGACTGTACGACATCATTTAGATATTTACCCTGATAGTTATGAATTCTTAGATAGTCTCACAATTACTGAATGGGAGACCCGAGGACTGTACGACATCATTTAGATATTTACCCTGATAGTGAGGAATTCTTAGATAGTCTCACAATTACTGAATGGGAGACCCGAGGACTGTAAGACATCATTTAGATATTTACCCTCGCATATTGTTATTGTTTCTTACTTGTCTTACCGTAACGGTATAGCACGTGACGTAACGGTATAGCATGTCTGTAGTGGTTTCCTTTCAATATATTGTTTCGATTATATTGAACGGATAGGTTTACATTCAGCCGTATATACATGTATATGCTACATGTAGAATTGTTTAGTTAACTATAGGCTAAGTCTGGTTAAATATAACGATGTAAAACAGGGTGGACATACCACGTGGTGTGTGACGTAATTTTTTGCTAAGACGACAAGAAGAGAACTGTCAACAAAACGAGAAAAACAGCCGTAAGTATTTTTTTCGTTGATCAATTTTCACGAGACTAGCCCCACGCTCAAGCATAGAAAGACCAATATGCATATAACTGAATGATTTAGCACAAAAACCAACGGTTTTTCCCGAAAGTGGCTCAACGGTTAGAAATGGACAAAATCTGAAAAGCAAAGACGACAAGAAAATATTTATTTTATCATTCATAGCTGTTTTGAGCATAACAATGCAAAATGCGTACTGTCGACATGTATAACAATGTATTAGAAACAAACTGTTAACACAATTAAGCATTATACGGTCCATTTTATGAAATATTTAGTTAAATACATAGTTCGTCTGAAAATGCTAAGACGACAAGAATGGAAAGACGACAAGAAGATTTATAACTCTAAATTTAAAACTGATATTAACCCCTTAATCTATAGCATAGATGGCTTACTTCAATTAACAGTCTATGCATGTATTGAAATAATTAAAACACGCACTGAAGTTAAACCTTGCCTACCAGGGGCCTTATTCACCAACGTTGTAAGTCTAGAAATCAGACTTAGACTTAAAAATGTCATTATTCATAATTACAGGCATTTCTTTGAAATTCAATTTAGCCAAGTGAAATTTTATCTGAATTTGTGTTGTTACACATGCATACCAATTTATATCAAAATCGGTATATTTATAACAACATGAGAGCGAATAGGAAATTTGGCAATATAAAGTCTAAGTCTGAGTTTTAGACTTACAACGTTGGTGAATAAGGCCCGAGGACATTTTTAGTCTCAATTATTTTTGCTTTGGCTCAATCTATATTGAAATGTCTGCGTGATTTTGCTATTTGTTATAGCATGTACTCAATCTAAAATCGCAACCACTGTATAAAGTTTATTTACTGTTAGGTTAACTGTTGCTGCAGTTAAACGATGTACTGACGTAAAGAATACAAAATATATAGTCGATTCAATAAGTGATAATAATGAGGTAACTATCCAATTCGAAAGAATAGCGGTGAATACCATTTACTCGGGTATATCCAGTAAAACCCACAGGTGGCAGTATCAGTTTTTGGTCCTCAAACGATTAAAAAAATAAAATAACAAGTTCTGTCATTGACTAATATACTATCAAGGTATAAAGCGTACTATTTGTCTATATGCCAAAGATTGTGGAACATCCCATCTCGTTGTTTCAGCATAAAATACGGGCGCTGAAGGAAAATCACAAGTCATTCAAATAAACTATAAGATATTCATTCTTACCGAAAATCTCGTTCAATTGTATCTTATAACTGCGAAACGGCAAAACAGTTATTTAACTTCGCTCTAGGCCATTTTATTTACGTACTGGATACCGGCTCCACTCACAGTAACGTAATTATTGTTAGGAACCAAGTCTATTTTGAGATGCGATGTTCCACAATCTTTGGACATATACACATAGTACGCTTTATACCTTGATAGTGTACTAGCTCAGTGACGGTGTTTTTTTATTTTATTTTCCAAACACTGATACTGCCACCTGTGGTCAAACCTAGATAAACGAAGTATATCTCCTGGACGATAGCATATTTACAACGCTTCTCGTTTATCTTTGAAAGTACTGTCCATTTCTTGGTTTCTTTCTGTCGCTTCAAATACAAGTATTGAAAAAACTTTAAATGTAACTTTCGAATTGCGTAATTTGTTATTCAGGTACCGAATGACATTTCTTCCAGCTTCGTCACATACAATTACTTATACACGAGCTCCACGTGCAACGGCGAATTTTGAGATAAGCCTAGTGCTAGTCCCGCTACCTAATAGTCGTGCTGTGTATCGATTAACCACTGCTGCACTAGACAACAGCTGATTTCTTATCATCCTGTTAGAATTGTCAGCTCGTCATCACGAACTGGTATGTTAAACTTTATGTCTATATCATACAAGTCTTATTTTAATGTTAAAATTGTTTTTAATCTCAATTTTTAAATATTTAAGTGTATTATTATACAAATGTTTTAATAAAGTATACTTGACGGATTTAAAAACGCGACAGTGGGAGAGGGTAATGTGGATTTTTTTATCGAACACTAAATTATTTCTTATTAGTATATTATCATGAAACATCGTAAATGTGAACTTAATGTCGACATTTTGGTTCCAAGATTATAAAAATATTGAATACAATAATGCATAATAAAGACCTCGCTCGAGAAAATGAAATTCATGCTTTTTTGCCAATAGGTAATTGTTAGTTTGGTCAAGATTACAAGTTCCAATTTCCATGGCAATAGGCTCATGGTGTAGATTTGAAAAATGCATTGTTCTTATAAGGTCGTAAGTGGCACTTACGACCTTCTCATTCTAAGTCATCGATATTGCGGTATCGCAATAAAAGCAGCAAATAGCAGGTAATGCAACACGTGATGAATTCTTCAAGACCTAAATGACCATGAACGGGAATCACTTCGCTTACTATACTAATCAGACAATGAATTAAGGAGTTTATACCAATTTTAAATGTTGAGTTATACATTTTCTTGTCGTCTTTCCATTCTTGTCGTCTTAGCATTTTCAGACGAATTGTGTATTTCACAAAATATTTCATGAAATGGACCATATAATGGTTAATTATGTTAACAGGTTGTTTCTAATACATTGTTATACATGTCGGCAGTACGTATTTTGCATCATTATGCTCAAAAGAGCCACGAATGATAAAATAAATGTTTTCTTGTCGTCTTTGCTTTTCAGATTTTGTCCATTTCTAACCGTTGAGCCACTTTCGGGAAAAAACTGTTGGTTTTTGTGCCAAATCATTCAGTGACATGCATATTGATCTTTCTGGGCTTGAGCGCGGGGCTAGTCTCGTGAAAACTGATCAACGAAGAAAATACTTACGGCTGTTTATCTCGTTTTGTTCACAGTTTTCTTCTTGTTGTCTTAGCAAAAAATTACGTCACACACCACGTGGTATGTCCACCCTGAAAACAGCTGCATTCATCAATCAACTACAGTGTGAATATGCGAGCTATTCCCAACTTGAAGTGTCTCTCTAACACTTCAGTAGAACACATCTAAAAACAAAATCTAACAGACATATGTGCTAATAAAGACAATAAGGTTTTTGTTCACTAAATGTAAATTAACAGTTACAGACAAGTAAGCACCTAATATTGATGAGGATGAATCGATTTGTTGTTGCAATGTTTCATCAATATACTCTGCTTTGGTCCGCTACTGTTGAGTATAAATGAAATTACCACCTCTTGATGATATACAACACACAACGTTCATACTACAAGCAGATACTGACAAATCAGTCAGGGAAAGTAACACTCAACACAAGAACACTGCAAGAATTGCACAAAAGAAAAACAAGAAAGTTAAGATATGCTCAGTACATCTAGAAACGCAACCTTTTCATCAATGATTTTTCCTTACTTCCATTGTTCATACATTTTTAATTATGTGTAATAACATTGCATAATCGCGTAGAAACTTAGCTGTAGTCCAAATTTTATCGATCGAGTTATGTAACTCCCGTGCGTCAAGAAAATCACAAAACGCACGAATTCCACGTGCACTATTTATGCAGGATTATTTTAGATGGAACTTGCTTCGAATCCTTTGTAACGTTTGTCAGTGGAAAGAAAATCACAAATAAAAAGTTCTAGGCTTCGGAACAAAAATGCCAGGATAGCCCGAATATGGGCATATTAAGGCGATTCGGATGCATTTGACAGGGACGTCAAATGGATGGTTTCACTTCAGCTAATTTGTCATGAACCGACAATGTTTCATCCGAAGACACTCTTCTAACACGTTGGCATCGTTTACAACCACCCATGTCCAGGTCATCCATGTGAAACAACTCTCCGACAGGACCAGTAACTCCACATGTACAATGTCTAGGCAAAGTTCACAACCGATTCATACACTGCTTAACAACTTATTAGACGTCATGAATATGTAATCAATCAATAATTAAACAATATTTGAACTTTTCACTTGGAACAACGATTCTGAAAAATAAGGATTTTACCAATTTGTGTTTCGTTACTTTTTAGCCGCACTATACACACAAGCGAGGTTCAATCGCATCGATAGCACTTTAAGAAAACAATGTTGCAGTTGCATTCATGGAATAGAATAGCATCAAAAATACAGTTTGGTTGTCAATCATAACACGTTTGAAAAAGTGTTGACAGTAACCCCAGTGTTGCGTTTCTAGATGCATTCAGTATACAATGTATACAGTATATAAATACAGACAGACCATTTAGTGTCATGTACATGAAGGCCGGCATTTGACCAACCAGTGTATCAATATCAGTTTAAACTTGTGTGAAAATATTGTTAGTACGATCACCTACGCATGTGGTATGCTTGTTTCCTAGACGTACAACCCAACCCGGAAATCCACAGTTATTTTATATTTCTTGTGTGCTAGGGTAATAATGCTTCCGTTACATTGGCCACACGCTTGTCCTTCACGCATGTACATTAAGTCAATTAAGTACACGAGTGCTAGTTTTAGTCAACTGGCTACCCAACATTGCTAACATATTGTTTAGATATCTGTATAGAGATGAAAATAGCATTGGCAATGTCCTTACGGACCAGGGACAATTGTAAAGCGTCTATGGCTGTAGTACTTTGATAGAAACATAACTGTAGCAAAATACAAGGAATCGTGAATTTCTTCCAGATTCTCTCACTTAAGGTAGAATGTAATGATTGATGTCTCGCAAGTGTCGTCAATTTCTCTTAAACATATTAACATTCGTACTTATTAAATTGTGTTTGATATTTTCATAGGAATTTATTTTCTTAATTTTAATTTAAGTTTCAATTTGTGTTCTCTTTATATTGTAGAATGCCAATCATTACTTCTCTTATTCCAACAATACGAAGGATATCGTGAAATCGATGGTGTTTCTATGCAACGATGTAAAGTCAAATTGTGAAAATAAAATTACATTAAAACAGATTGTATCTACATGTACTAACACAGAACACACAAAACATTCAACCAACTGACACGCAAAATAAGATATAGTTTCTTTACGTCATGTTCCAACATCGAGTCATTAAAGTTGCGTAAAGGTGCACAAGTATCACTACGTATGACATTTACAGCCTTTTTATCTCAATATGTTTCACATATTATTTCAAGAGATATTTTACTGCACATTTTTCTGTGTGTGTTAACTTTGTTATAACTCAAGAACTATATAACTCCATGATATATTAAATGTGAAGACTTTTAACTATAATCAAACATGACAATATGTTATATGTACGTCAAGATTTAGTGTCACTGAATAACATACTTTCGCTATCCAAATGAAACATTAGGATAACCCATTCAGATTTGAGATATAACCTAGACTACGTTTTTATGCCTCAAAACATTATTTAAAAAATAAAAACACATGCCTGTAACAAGTGAACTTACTACATGAAAGAAGGCAAACATGAAAGAAAACTTTTATCTTTAGCTCTTTAGCAATATTAATTAGTTTTCAGAAAAGGAACTTCTACACACAAAAACCGTGTACAATATGTAGGTTTAAAAGAATTTTCAATAATTTAAAGTTTAGGATATCCGTAAGTGCTACGATAAAACAGTACCCTGGGCTCTATTCTATATAATACTTGACACTCCTTCCACAAGGAACCACCAAACTTCTACAGATGCTGAAGAAATTTCAAAATCGGCATCCTGAAAGGAAACGACATGCCGTGTCCAGGAATTAAACCCGGATCACCTGGGTTACAATCGGGTGTTGTTACTTCGTACTATTCATTATCAACTTGTTAGCAAAACAAAATTGATGTATTATTAGCTCAAAACAAGCAATCTAAAGATGATCATGTTCATTCTAAATCATGACTTTAATTATGTTGTATTGTTATTACAGACCTTAATTTCTGATAGTTTCGGAATACGGCGGATTACGGTGGAATCGTAAAACTGTCTCGTCATTATAAAAAATTGGTGGTATAATATTTCAAAGTCTGCTAAATAGATCGTGAGACACAACCATAAATCGTGGGAAACTCTGCAGAACTTCCCTCCTTCCATATGTATGCCTTTATAAAATGACCCTATCATGTGATCGTTGATGAACATAAACGAACAAAGTCTACTTTCTCATTCAATAAAGGTCCTGCAATTGAATACAGTTTACGTAGCAGACACTTTCTTGTGTTATAAGTTATAATGAGTATATAAGACGAATAGCTGAAGTGGACATAATTTAAGTGAAACATGGCGGCACATTAGTACAGATGATAATGTATCTATACTTTAGTAACTGTTTATTGCCCTTTGATGGGTCAGACGCATACATTATTTACGGAAAGGTTCCATTGAAATGAATTGCAAAACAATTCAATGGCACTGAATGCCAAAAAAAACAAAAGCAATGACAATTAGTGCTACAACCAAACCTCAATTAAATCAAGGTATCTCTCTACATTTAGCACAAGATCAAATTGACTTGTCTGATTCAGAGCGCTTCTAGGAGTTCAAGTTGATAAAAACCTGAACTGGAAAAGTCAAATGAACTTGGTCATAAAAAATGCAATTCAAAACTGTATCTTCTTCAAAGAATTACACACTACATAAACACACCAATCAGGAAGTTGTTCTACAATGCATATATACTCCCCCATTTAGATTACCGTTGTTCTATATGGGGAAATTATAGCAATAGTCAACTCGAAAGTCTAATAAGGTTTCAAAAGCGAGAGGTCATAGTGATTCTTGACAAGGACTTTGATACTCTCTCAGAAGAACTATTTGCTGACTTTCCCTGAACGACTTAAATACAAAAAATATTATTGTAGACAAATCATTGAATGACATATGCCCAGCATATTTCAAAGATAAATTTCAGAAAATTCATGAGGTTCAAACTCACACCTTAAGATCTTCAAATTATCAACAACAAAATCTCTATGTAATGAAACCGAATCTAGAATTCACCCGAAAATCACTCGATTACTCTGGCTCCATGGTTTGGAATACCTTACATGAAGAGATACGCACAGCAGAAAATTTAAACACTTTCAAAACCAAATATATAACGTTTTGGAAAAATCAATCTATGTAAAAAGACAGTGAGTTGATACATTTGTATTTGATAATGCAAATGTGTATTTTAAAGAGGCATTCCCTATAACTTGAATAGTTTCTCTACTTTCACATTAAATGCGCCAAAAGGTACAAAGCACTACCAGTTATCATAATTTGTCAGAAGAAAGTGTGCGCAAATATGTCTCTATAATGTCAAAAATATATTTAAATCACCAATAATAATTTATCGCTTCCAGCGATTTATTATTATGTGGTCAAAGGGAAACAACTCGGAACTATTTTGGCTAGTTACAGAAATATGTTTTGACTCTCTCCTCGGTAATGAGTGGGAGCTTTTTGTTAAAAATTTGAGAAGTTTAAGCAATAATGATTCTCATTTAATGTATAGTATTTCTGAATCGATTTAAAAGATCGGAGTTGTAGGAAACGCCTACCATTACTATTTTATATTGCACTATGTATATTCCTAATTATTATATTGTTTTTACTTTTCTTACTTTTGCCATTTTAATGTGACTGTTGTTGTATACATTATGTAAATATGTTGAATTTCAGAGGCTCGTAGGGAAGATTGGGCAAATGCCTAACTACGTTGCCTCTATAAATAAAGTTTTTATTATTATTATTATTATATACTCCTCAAAAAAATGTAAGGACCATTGTTTCAAATTCCTATTTTATAATTATTCATATATTTACATTTATTCTGTTTAGGTATTATTTAACTTAATGTATTGGGTAAATGTAAAAACACAACATATCATGCGTTATTGCACGGGTAAAGTGTCTTTTATTCTTTTGAACGTGTCTCTTCGCAAAATGGCGTGTTTTGCGGACCATTCACTGTGACTGGCAATCCTGAAATTTTGCTCTTTCAGCTAATTTTCGGGTAAAATCGGGGTAGTTATTGACTTCAAAAGTGACAATACGCCAAAACGGCCCTAAGGGGGCATATATCAGCTGGTGACATTGGACGAAGTATCGGGATGGTACTGGTCGGACAGGGCTTGAATCAACTGGGATGCCAATGTAACGTTGGCCATATCGAGGTCGGTCGTTTGCGGAAGAGGTACATGGGCTCTGGGTATGTTGATCAGAGCCTAACAAGATTTCATCCGAGGGAAAAATAGGACTGTGATGACCGTTATATTGTCAACATTACTTAACACAGGGATTCGAACCCGCTAAAAAGTTGAATGTTCACTTCTGATTGATATCTAGGGTTCGTATCTGTAAACCAATTTTAACAAACAGGCTTCACACAATAAATATTCATGTTCGTGTTCCTGCTTATTGCCCAGAATCGACCACAGTACACGGCTTATTAAGACGTAAATTTTATACGGAACCCCGAAACATTACTTTAGTCAGACTCGGATCTGCTCTGTCATATGCTTAAGTGGTTACTGAGCATTGAAATCACGGAGATAGAGTGCTCGTTGACTAGCCTGTTCGGTTTTCCTGACTATATTCCGATAGAGCATGCATGAGAAATGTTCCTGAAAATAATCAGTGCAAGAACTATCCAATAGCAGACCCATGGAACCTGCACATGCACTCATTACGAGGAGTGGGCAAAAATTCCCCTAGCATCACACAGAATGTTTATTCTCAGCTTCAAACACAGGTGTAGAGTCGACATGGAACCTAAAATTTGTCATTTGTGGTTTTAACGTTAGTAAGGTTTTGCATTTAACGTGTTATGAGACCATTTGTAAGACATCATACCCCACCCACCACTATGCAAACGTTGACATTTCGGTAGTGACACAACCTCCCGATCTAGCACGAGTTTTATTATTTCATTTACCTCTCGAGTCACCTCTCCTCACTTGAAGGACATCTCCGTATTTAATATCACGAACGACATGGTGTAAATAGAAATGTTACTTCTCCACACGCAGCCAAAATTAATTTACAACTTTCGACAAAAGCAATATAATTTATAATGTACTATCATAGATAAGAACATTACTGATGAACCGGATTATCGCTTGAACATACGCATTATTGAGGTATAGTATCTATTCTACGACCAAAAGGCACGTCATGATAAGTAGGCAGTTGTACGAGGGGGTATCAAAAAGTACGTGTACTGACTCGTTCATTTTAATATGCGTAATGCGATTGAATTATTTATTTTATTATCTTAAACTACATTCAATTCTGTACTGAAATACAAATAAAAAGTTGATTAAATGATAATATCAATAAAATATTCTAACGATTTAAAAGATGACCAACAGCCACCCGGCGCACATTTATGACGTTACGACGTCATGAAATATCAAATCTCTTGCCACTTTTCGATCGTCTTAATAATCAAAAACTCACAAACCTGGATTGAACTGTTCTATTGCCTACCAGAATAGTTAGTTTTTACTTAATAGCATTTTATTCATACGGTCAGTTAATGAAAGATTTGACTAATTCATTTATTTCAGCGCCGATAATCACACATTACATGAAGTCTACCCTACTGATATTAGCATCATTCAACTCTGATCGCTACATCTTTTATACCATTTAAACAGACTAATTGTAGCACGACAACCTTATTGTTATATACTTGTACTTGGGTGACATGCTCTTATCTGAAATCAGTATTAGAGTATAATTGAGTGAATGGGCAAAATGCAACGGAAGATCGATAGTCCCAGTGTAAAGTCATGTCAAAAAGTGCGCCGACGTCATGAAATGCGACGAAAATCAGGCTACACAAAACGGCGTGTTTTTAACGCCACATCAGTATCCGTGACAACAGCGCTATAATATAAACATCAGTATGATGCTACGGTCTTAATGTCAATCGTATTATATTTCAATTCGGATGACTTTAACTTTATGCCCATGAGTTTGCAATCAGTACAGTACATATTACAAAAGTATACTAGCATACTATCATTCACGAACACATCATGCATTCAAACAAGCACACCCACACATTCACACATACACACACGCACACACTTGCATACACATGTCACAGGCATAATTATGTATATTTTTGTCATTGCATAGTGCACAGAATTCTTCAAATATCTTATACAGTATGCAATTCAAATATTGAACAATTGAATTATCAAATTATTACAAATCTATATGCCTTAAGTGAGGAGAAGGTAATGCTACGCATAATAAGTACATGTATTTCCTATTTCTTAATTCAAAAGACTTATAAATGAACATTGAAAGGTTTTTGATAACAATTTTATTTTCTGAGGTTAATAATTCAATAACTTCAGGTATATTGTAATTTCTTCTGTAATACTGTTTTATATGCTGTTTTCGTAAATCATAGTTTAAAGGGCATTCAAACATGAAGTGAAATTCATCTTCAATGACATTACATTCTTGACATTTTCTTTCTTGGAAAGGTATTTTATTAGGCTTGTGCCATCGCCCCGCTTCTATTTCTAACCTATGTGAAGATACTCTTAATTGTGTAAAAGATTTTCTGAATTTTTGAACATGTATCATATCAAGGTAAGGTTGTAATCTAAAATCAGCTAACAGCACATAACATTTTGCTCTGGTAGAATTTTGGAGTTCAGATTTCCAATTTTGAATAAAAATGTCCTTCAATCTTTGTCTTAAAGCAATTTATAAACACGTCTTTGTCTCCCACCCCTTGAAACAACCACAAATCATTTAAACCTAGTCTTTCTAAAATATGGTGTACTGATTTGGCCCAATTATTGCTCTCTGGATAAACCTGTAAATCGCTTCACATCATTTTATATACTATTTTAACATATTTATTATTATCACACTGTATTATTTTTAGCAAATATTTAACTACATTTTCAAGACGTTTGGTAATCAGGGTTGTTCTACACAAAAATATTTTGGGTTTGTGATTTTACTCTAAGTAAGTGTTTACAATAGTTAAGATGAACCCTTTCAATATTCATACAATCATCTTAACTATTAGGTATAGGTATGTGTGGGAGGTCAAATGAATGATATTTTTTAAGTGCGCCGCGTAGCATAATTTAAGTTACCATAGTAACCACCACATACTCGGAAAAACATTATATGAGCTGGACATTTGCAAATCAATTCAAAATACGTTGTTTTAAAGAATGTGTGATTTTTACTGAATTCGGTCAAAAACTAAACAAATGACAGGCACAGTCCACGAACTTTTTTTTCTTCTTTTTTTAGGAACCAACTCGATTAACCCCGTTTATTCAATAAAAGAATGGTAACAACATGGTGTATGGTATTGGCACAATAATACAATACAAGCAATACATGTATAATAATCACTACAATACAATAAATTACAGTATTATTACATGCAAGCTAATTTAAGATTAATTGATATGTTCTTTTATTTTACTTACTAAATGATCAGTATTATTTTTACAATAAGATTTGCATAAATTCCAAAAATCTGTTTTAAATAATTTGTAGATATCAAAAGACTTAGTTCTGCTTTCACTTAAAAGGTATGCTTTGTAAATACAAAATCCGAAAAGTGTTAAGATTATATTCAAATAGGTATTTGCAGGATATGATAGTCTATCTCCTATTACAATACTCTGGAGAGATTGAAGGTTTTTATTTACTCCGCATTCACTTAAGCAATGAGTTAATTTGATCCAGGGATCTGTAACTACAGGACATTTTAAAAATGTATGATCATTATCTTCAAGTACGTTGCAGAGGTTGCAATTCGGCGAATCAACCATTTGCCATCTAAATCGTATTTGTTTACATGGAAATATATTGTGTATTAATTTGTATTTATATTGTTTAAGTCTGTTATCTGGTAAGTATCGTAAGAAATTATAAATGATTGACTAATCAATACGTGTGTCAAATTGTGAGTTCCAATAGGTATGTATATAGATATGTATATATGGCTTTACGAACTTACTTTTGATAAATTTATCGTCTGTTAATGATTTTACCCATTTAAGTTTTATGGACGATATAAACGATTCTAAATTTTTTCTCGTTTGTCGCTCCATAAAAATTTGAATAAAATGGTATTTATTTTATCTGATATTTGCTTCGGAACTACTAAGGACTGAAACGTATACGTAAACTTTGGTAATAAGAGGGTTTTAATTATTATGATTTTCCCATAAATTGTTAGTTTACGTTTTGACCAGCTATTAATCAATTGTTTACATTTTTCTAATTTAGTTTCCTAGTTCAATTTGTTACATTCAATTTTGTTGTGACCAAAATAAATACCCAGTGCTTTAATAGGCTTTCGTGGCCAACATATGTTACCGATGCAATCTATACATTGTTTATTTTTTCCTATCCACATTGCTTCTGTTTTATTTTTATTTAATTTCAGTCCAGAGACTAAGCCAAAATCTTAAATTATTTTTATAGCATTGAGGATATCTTGTTTTGCTCGAAGAAAGAGCGTTGTGTCGTCTGCTAGTTGAAATTTTTTTAATTCTCTTTTCGAATTATCGACTTTTACGGATATACCATGAATAATATTTGATTTTCTTATATTAGTTGCCATTAGTTCTGCAGCCATTATAAAAAGTAGGGCGGATAATGGACAACCTTGTCTTACTCCGCGCTCTGGAGAAAAGGGTTTAGATACCCATCCGATATTAATAATCGAAGTTTGAGCATTGTTGTATAAAGTTTTGATCCAGTGAATAAATTGATCTTTGAAGCCAAATTTGTTCAAAGTTTGTAAAAGGAATTTATGTTCAATAGTATCAAATGCTTTAAGGAAATCTAAAAACAATATGGCACCATTTAGGTTTAATAAATTTGTATATTCTTTTACATCTTGTATTTGACGTAAGTTGTAGCCAATAAATCTATCTTTGATATAGCCTTGTTGGTCATTACTGATTATTTTATCAATAACTGTATGTAGTCTATTAACTAATACTTTAGCAGCAATTTTGTAATCAACATTAAGAAGTGAGATGGATCTCCAGATTTCAAGGTTCGTTGGATCGCCTTTTTTGTATAGATGAGATAAAACAGCAGAACGTTGAGAGTTAGATAATTTAGTTTGTTCATACCCCTCATTAAAGACTGATGTTAAAATGTATTTTAATTTATGCCAAAATGTTTTATAAAACTCAGAAGTAAGTCCGTCTAAACCTGGACTCTTATTGTCTTTCATAGAATTAACTGCAGTTGTGCATTCTTCAATAGTAAAAAGACCTTCGTATTTATCGGCCTCAGCTGTTGTAAGTTTTCTGTCTATTTCAACATTATGAATATAGTATTAATTTGTGTGACATCGGGGTTAGTTGAAGTATATAATTTAGAATAAAAAACAACTTCTTGGTTTAAGATATCTTCTATTTTGTCATAAATTACATTATTTACTTCAACTTTTTTTCTAGTTTTTTCTAGATTGTCTGCTATTTTCAAGCTGTAGGAAATATTTCGTATTTTTTTCGCCATTTTCGATTATATCTAGTTTTGATCTAATTTGACCTCCTTTGGCTTTAATTTCATACAATTCAGTAAGTTCACGAACTTTTTGATACCCCCTCGTACGTCCCATTGGAAGATTTGCCATTACTGTCGGAATATAGACGAGAGCACAGTTAGATACGTTCATTATTTATTAATTATTTATTATGAAATGATCAAAGCCCAATATTTATATCAGGTTGTAATTCCACTATTCCATGTGTGAAATGATAATGAAAGAATAATTAAAATGACATATTGCAGCGATTCGGAATTGTATTGAAAGTCACAAAACTATGTAATCATTCTAACAACAATTGCGAGACATTCACAATATAATGTTGTTAGTTTTTTGCAATATTCACTTTTATTTCAGAAACGTGAATAATGAACATAAACAATGGTATATAGACTCATTTCGTACAGTTGATGGGCAATATCGAACGCAATAACTCCGAGTACGTGTGACGTTTTTATTTATATTTTTAATGACATACACTGTTGAAGAAATGCATCAGTCAATGGTTGTCCGGGCTCATTCATGTACTTTCAGACTCTGCAAATATATTTTCTTTTGAATATCTCAGTAATATTAAAGCATATATCACCAGTAATGTGTGTTGACGTGTTAATGTGTTTGTGCTGTACATGGACAAAAAACTGTTCAAATTTAAAGCCGTACTACAATTTTAATGTAACGCTGTCTTCTGAGAGTTTGCTATCATTTACAACATTCTGTATCCTCCAGCATATATTAGAACAAAAACACAATAACCGAAGTTATCACGTGGATCATTGTTACATTAATATTAACTTAGTTTTTTTCATGGTAAGTTGAGACAGTATTATATAGAAATCAAAAACATGATCTTGCTACATTGTAAAGTCGAGGACCGTGAAACATAATTTAGATATTTAGCCTGATATTAATACATTCTCTTAGATAATCTCACAACAATCTAATTAAGTACTGATATTATTGTTGCAATTACAGAATGGTCACCAAAGACATTCTCCCATCAACTGTAGCCATACATGCGATTTTCTCTATAAATAATTTTATTGTGTCGTCTTTGTTTAATTCATACTACAATGCAGTATCATCCTTGAATGTTTGACCATGGAATATTGACAATTTCCATCAATATGATAACCGAAAATGCGTACGTTTCCTCTACGTTGCAAGGTCCATTAGAAACCACACCGTGCATGGATGTGCCTGTAATGATTTCGTATTTGGAGATTGCAACTATATATAAGTAGCTAACGTTTCGCGACTGTGTAAACTGGAGAACGTGTTTGTTATTAAGAAATAATGAATTACGGTTGTGCTGTATTGCTGTATATGCTGTATATTGCGAATAAGACAAATTTCACGTGATGTATAAGAATGTCAATGTAATTGTATATGATAGGCCTAGTATAGTACCTGTCCAATATCTTGTATCCGTTAAATATCAATAGTCTAGGAATGATGAAAAATATAGGCGTTTGGAGTGTGCGTTAGTGTAGTACCTGTCCAATACCTTGTTTTGTTGTTTTGTTTATGTTATTCAATGTAAAGGTTTACAAGGATCAGCTCGTACATGCTACATGTAGAATTGTTCATTTAGCTCTAGGTTATGTTTGATTAAATATAACGATGTAAAACATCTGCATTCACCAATCAACTAATAACAGCGTTGTAGCAACAATATGTATTATTTATAACCCAACACGCCATTAGAACCCATCAAATTACAAACCACCCATCAAACGAAACTCAACAGACACCTGTACTAATAAAGACTATAAGGGTTTCGATCACTTAATGTAAATTAACTATTGTAGACAAGTAAGCATCTAATATTGATGAGGGTGAATTGATTTGCTGTCGCAATGTTGCATCAATGTGCTCTGTTTGGTCCGCTACTGTTTAGTATCAATTAAATTACCACCTCTTGATGACATAAAACATATAACGATCCCAGACCTACTATAGAACGATATCAACAAATCGGATTGGGAACGTAACACTCAACATGAACTGCAATACACACTGGTAGACACCGTATAGCGGAAATAGCCCCCCCCCAATTTGAACGAAAACGAAAGTAAAAGTGGTAACCGATTTCGGACGACGGTAAGTTTTTAACGATTATTCTGTAAATATTTATGCGAAACACTTGAAGTGCACAAAATTAGGTAGTATAATGTTTATTTTAAAGCTCCAATGTAGTCATTTGCCCTGAACGTTCGTTAAATCTTGACAATCAGCACCGAAATGTACCTCTTTTGACGGACGGTGCGGAAAAGCGTACATTTTTCCTTTATCGCATTAATGTATACATTTTCCAAGACCCAGTTATGATTTATACTTTTACCTGATATGTTCTTTACCTATGTTGAAGCCCTCGTCAATAAACATGCACTGACATGCATGTAATTGAAGAAAAACAACATTTCGTTGTGTACTGGGTCTAGCTTTTTACTGTACAGTGTCTAGTTTTTATTCACATAACAAGTGTTCGGAGTCTAGCCGGGTGTACGGGGTCTAGTTAATGTTATTTATTTGAATTTTCTCGTTATATTTATGTATTTTTTGTATGCAAATAGTGTTAATATAGAGTAATTTTTAGGCTTAATATGTGTGGTAAATCATACACCCTTGTCTATGAAAATACAAATAGCTTTGTGTGACCGATTTAATGTATATATTTATTTGAACATTCTGAGGACAAACACTGTGACAGTTTATATAAAAATAGTAATGGTTTGAAGCATTGCCATAAGGGCACAAAAGATAAAGCGTATGTTTGTACACTACTAAATGTAAACTACATGTATGATATTCAGGATACTCTTCGTTTACGTAGAGCATGCTTTGAAGAAAAGTTAAGTTACCAATTTTCTAGGGATCTTTTCAGCTGTTAGGCTGCTCAAGCACCCTTTATCCTTTTACCTTCCCTGGTCATTGGGCTACCTATGGAAACCTACACTCGTGTCTCTCTGGGGAGACTATTTCTCTCCTGTGGATGTGGCAGCCAACATCGATCTGCGGCGCCCAGGAATAGACACTGCCCTCACATGTACAATTTTACACCATGGTGGAGTGGAGCAAATTAACCAGTGGTCTAGAGGGGGATTGAACCCGGGACCTCTCGATTCCAAAGCGCGCGCCCTGCCCCTAGACCGTCGCTCCCCACACTGATTTGGATTACATGTATGAAATATTCTCACATTTACATGCAGTCCAATGCTATAAAGAGGCAACATCTGTGCCAGAGTAAGACGATGGTTATTTGACCGATCGTTACTCGGAGCCTGTAGGCATTTGTTTGTCATTTTACAATATTGAAATTTAGAAAACTAACGACGCATCGATGTTTATCAAATGTAAGCTACCCACTTTTTTATCATTATTATTTCTTGAAAAAAAAATGCATTTAGTAAATCGTACCAAGTATTGTAACTTAACACTGCATCAGTCTAGTGAATGGATGTAGCAGCATCTTTAACAATGGGGGTGACCAAGCATTAGAAGTGAGGGTAGCAAACATGATTTTGAAGATCGAGGGGGTGACAATTTACACTTAGATAAAACATCATGTTTATGGAAGCGTATGAGGATGTCTTGTGTATCTATACAATGACCAAGATTGTGTTAATCTAGGAGTTGTTGCTTGTAAGTACCTGTTAGGAGATTATTAAGTGTCCGACATGCTCCCCGGAAACATTTTCAAAAACAGTGGATCCATCTGGTGCATTCTGAGATACCTTTTATGGTATTAGTTGGACATTTTTGTTACACACTCAAGCTAATTGAAGTTTTTGTTATTCATACTAGTTCTTGCGAAATTGCCCGATTTTGGGATTGAACCTTATTTGGAAGGTGTTTTGTAAAGGTAATTTGCAAGATATGAAAAATTCTAAGAATAGTAAATGAGTTATAGACGAGTACATGCGATGTAGCTTTTAAAAAGATGCGTGATAACGTATTTTCATAGATATTTAGCGAGCGGAGCATGAAAAAACGCTGTATTTATTCTTATTTTCACAAGAACAAAGGGAAAATTACCTATTACGAGGCTATTCTGAATTATTAAGGGCGAAAGAGATATGCCCCCTCCTGTCTTGACTGTGTGGGGTGGGATAGTTTCATTGGACTAGCATAGCTAAATTATTTCAACAAATAGCATTTTTGTCCGAAATAATGTCTTATCATATAGAAATATCACTGAACAATTAAAACAAATCAATATTATTGGTAAATCCGATCAGTTCTTGTCTATATAGTCAAAATTAGCTAACTAGACCCCGTGCAGGACCGCTAGACCCAGTGCAATAAAAAGCTAGACTCTGTACATTAAATTTCTTAAAAAGGCTAGACTCCGTACACAACGTAATGTTGTTTTTCATCAATAACACGCGTTTTAGTGCATGCTTATTGACGAGGTTTTCAACAGAGGTAAAGAACATGTCAGGTTAAAGTTTTAATCATAGTAGGTGTGTGGAATATGCATACTTTAGCTGTGATAAAGGAAAATTGTACGTTTTTCTGCACTGTCCGTCATAAGAGGTACTTTTCAGAACTGTTTGTCAAGAATTAACGAACTTACAGAGCCAATGACTACATTGTCGCTTTAAACTAAACATTCCACTACCTAAATTTGTTCATTTCAAGTGGATCGCATAAATATTAACAGAATAATGGTTAAAAACTTAACGTCGTCCGAAATCGTTTACCACCTTTACTTTCATTTTCGTTCAAATTGTGGGGCTATTTCCGCTGTACGGTGTCTACCAGTGATACAAGAATGGTGCAAAGGTAAACGCGAAATAGTTCTGTCCAAAACTACTGTTGGTCCGTAAAATTTCAAACATTTTCTAAATTGTTAATGTTTTGAAAAAGATCTGAAATAAGAAATTTATTGAATTTTACGATTTAATGCACTCATAAAACTAGAGATTTAACAGAAACTATATTTTATTATATTACGCATTTACCTAATATAGTTGTAGTTGCTACCTAGCTATATAATGATACTGTTTATATAATATCAGACATGTTGTTGGTCACTTGCGTGATGCTGTGAACGATAGAGTCTGTGTCATCGAGGATTGTAATAGCTGATATTGATTATACGTCAATTGTTCTCCATGAATACTATCTATATGGATCATAAATTCACAATCTCTTCTATTGAACAATTAGTTGTGCTATCTTAGGTAAAACAAATTGTGGAAAACAATAAAGTCACCTTTCTCGTATTGATTGAATTACATTCAAACCGGATGGTGCTCACACAACCTGTATACATGTACAATAATCGAATTGTTACAATGACTGCGTGCTACCTAGGTTATTATCTAGCACTTGTAACATCTATACGTATATGCTTTAAAGGTCAATCTCATATAAATGTCTAACAAATAATAACAACGACAATATTCAACACGGTTCGGCATATCGAGTCATCCCAGTAAGCCTAGATGAGTCTAAAATAAGAATCAGTACATCGTGAGTCTACGTGAGACGATTTTGATAGTCTAGTAATGTTATATGAATTTAATGATGCTCTGAGTGAAGATCACACTGTGGTTTTATCGGTCCCGTGTTCACAAATAATCAGTTTTTATGACCAGGCTTTATGAGGGTCATTCAATAAATTCTTACTGGGTTCATCGTTTAAATACTTACACAAAGAAAAACAAATAACATAATACCAAACTACAGCGTTGACGATATTGTACGAAACATTTATTACATTTAAGTACATTTATAGCTTAAAAATACACTGCATTAAATTAGCTTAAAATAAGATTTTTTAACAATATTCGTGCTGGTTATTTTAACAATGTTCTTGTTAGTTATTTTAACAATGTTCTTGTTGGTTATTTCAACAATATTCTTGCTGATTATTTTAACTATGTTCTTGCTGGTTATTTTAACAATTTTCTTGTTGATTATTTTAACAATGTTCTTGTTGGTTATTTTAACAATGTTCTTGCTGGTTATTTTAACAATGTGATTGTCGGTTATTTTAACAATGTGATTGTTGGTTATTTAACAATACAGTTCTTGTTGATTATTTTAACAATGTTATTGTTGGTTATTTTAACAATGTTATTGTTGGTTATTTTAACAATGTGATTGTTGGTTATTTAACAATACAGTTCTTGTTGGTTATTTTAACTATCTTCTTGCTGGTTATTTTAACAATGTTATTGTTGGTTATTTTAACAATGTTCTTGTTGGTTATTTTAACAATGTTCTTGCTGGTTATTTTAACAATGTTATTGTTGGTTATTTTAACAATGTGATTCTTGGTTATTTAACAATACAGTTCTTGTTGATTATTTTAACAATGTTATTGTTGGTTATTTTAACAATGTTATTATTGGCTATTTTATCAATGTGATTGTTGGTTATTTAACAATACAGTTCTTGCTGGTTATTTCAACAATGTTCTTGTTGATTATTTTAACAATGTTATTGTTGGTTATTTTAACAATGTTATTGTTGGTAATTTTAACAATGTGATTGTTGGTTATTTAACAATACAGTTCTTGTTGGTTTTTTTAACTATCTTCTTGCTGGTTATTTTAACAATTTTCTTGTTGATTATTTTAGCAATGTTATTGCTGGTTATTTTAACAATGTTATTGTTGGTTATTTAACAATGTTCTTGTTGGTTATTTAACAATACAGTTCTTGTTGGTTATTTTAACAATGTTCTTGCTGGTTATTTTAACAATGTTATTGTTGGTTATTTTAACAATGTTCTTGCTGGTTATTTGAACAATGTTATTGCTGGTTATTTTAACAATTTTCTTGTTGATTATTTTAACAATGTTATTGCTGGTTATTTTAACAATACAGTTATGTTGGTTATTTAACAATACAGTTCTTGTTGGTTATTTTAACAATGTTATTATTGGTTATTTTAACAATGTTCTTGCTGGTTATTTTAACAATGTTATTGCTGGTTATTTTAACAATGTTATTGTCGGTTATTTTAACAATGTGATTGTTGGTTATTTAACAATACAGTTCTTGTTGATTATTTTAACAATGTGATTGTTGGTTATTTAACAATACAGTTCTTGCTTGTTATTTTAACAATGTTCTTGTTGATTATTTTAACAATGTTATTGTTGGTTATTTTAACAATGTTATTGTTGGTAATTTTAACAATGTGATTGTTGGTTATTTAACAATACAGTTATTGTTGATTATTTTAACAATGTTATTGCTGGTTATTTTGACAATGTTATTGTTGGTTATTTAACAATGTTCTTGTTGGTTATTTAACAATACAGTTCTTGCTGGTTATTTTAACCATGTTCTTGCTGGTTATTTTAACAATGTTATTGTTGGTTATTTTAACAATGTTATTGTTGGTAATTTGAACAATGTGATTGTTGGTTATTTAACAATACAGTTCTTGTTGGTTTTTTTAACTATCTTCTTGCTGGTTATTTTAACAATTTTCTTGTTGATTATTTTAGCAATGTTATTGCTGGTTATTTTAACAATGTTATTGTTGGTTATTTAACAATGTTCTTGTTGGTTATTTAACAATACAGTTCTTGCTGGTTATTTTAACAATGTTCTTGCTGGTTATTTTAACAATGTTATTGTTGGTTATTTTAACAATGTTCTTGCTGGTAATTTGAACAATGTTATTGCTGGTTATTTTAACTTTTTTCTTGTTGATTATTTTAACAATGTTATTGCTTGTTATTTTAACAATGTTATTGTTGGGTTTTTTTAAAAATGTTCTTGCTGGTTATTTTAACAATGTTATTGCTGGTTATTTTAACAATGTGTTTGTTGATTATTTTAACAATGTTCTTGCTGGTTATTTTAACAATTTTATTGCTGGTTATTTTAACAATGTTCTTGTTGATTATTTTAACAATGTTATTGCTGGTTATTTTAACAATACAGTTATTGTTGGTTATTTAACAATACAGTTCTTGTTGGTTATTTTAACAATGTTCTTGCTGGTTATTTTAACAATGTTATTGTTGGTTATTTTAACAATGTTCTTGCTGGTTATTTTAACAATGTTATTGCTGGTTATTTTAACAATGTGATTGTTGATTATTTTAACAATGTTATTGCTGGTTATTTTAACAATGTTCTTGTTGGTTATTTAACAATGTTCTTGTTGGTTATTTAACAATACAGTTCTTGTTGGTTATTTTAACAATGTTCTTGCTGGTTATTTTAACAATGTTATTGCTGGTTATTTTAACAATGTGATTGTTGATTATTTTAACAATGTAATTGCTGGTTATTTTAACAATGTTCTTGTTGGTTATTTAACAATACAGTTCTTGTTGGTTATTTAACAATACAGTTCTTGTTGGTTATTTTAACAATGTTATTATTGGTTATTTTAACAATGTTCTTGCTGGTTATTTTAACAATGTTATTGCTGGTTATTTTAACAATGTTATTGTCGGTTATTTTAACAATGTGATTGTTGGTTATTTAACAATACAGTTCTTGTTGATTATTTTAACAATGTGATTGTTGGTTATTTAACAATACAGTTCTTGCTGGTTATTTTAACAATGTTCTTGTTGATTATTTTAACAATGTTATTGTTGGTTATTTTAACAATGTTATTGTTGGTAATTTTAACAATGTGATTGTTGGTTATTTAACAATACAGTTTTTGTTGGTTATTTTAACTATCTTCTTGCTGGTTATTTTAACAATTTTCTTGTTGATTATTTTAACAATGTTATTGTTGGTTATTTTAACAATGTTATTGTTGGTTATTTAACAATGTTCTTGTTGGTTATTTAACAATACAGTTCTTGTTGGTTATTTTAACCATGTTCTTGCTGGTTATTTTAACAATGTTATTGCTGGTTATTTTAACAATTTTTTTGTTGATTATTCTAACAATGTTATTGCTGGTTATTTTAACAATACAGTTATTGTTGGTTATTTAACAATACAGTTATTGTTGGTTATTTTAACAATGTTCTTGCTGGTTATTTTAACAATGTTATTGTTGGTTATTTTAACAATGTTATTGTTGGTTATTTTAACAATGTTCTTGCTGGTTATTTTAACAATTTTCTTGTTGATTATTTTAACAATGTCATTACTGGTTATTTTAACAATGTTATTGTTGGTTATTTAACAATACAGTTCGTGTTGGTTATTTAACAATACATTTCTTGTTGGTTATTTTAACAATGTTCTTGTTGGTAATTTTAACAATGTTATTGTTGGTAATTTTGACAATGTTCTTGCTGGTTGTTTTAACAATGTTCTTGCTGGTTATTTTAACAATGTTCTTGTTGGTTATTTTGACAATGTTCTTGCTGGTTATCTTAATAATTTTCTTGTTGATTATTTTAACAATGTTCTTGTTGGTTATTTTAACAATGTTCTTGCTGGTTATTTTAACAATGTTCTTGTTGGTGATTTTAACAATGTTATTGTTGGTTATTTTAACTGATTAAGCTTCCATTTCCTTCGTCTGTCGGACCGGAAAATAAACGAAAACCACCTCACCTCCAATCTTGTCCAAGGAAATGTTGTAGCGAAAAGTATTATTGATATGTTTAGGTTACCCAATTCTTGACTAGGTATAGAGCACTCGGAATGTAGGTTGAGCACGCGTTGTTTTTCGCACTAATACTCGTATGTCACGTGATAAAAATGTAAAAATGTACCATCGCCCTCTGACAGTAAAATAAGAACACTGTCTGTTTGTCTATGGGAAATTAACGTTACAAGCCCGTGACATCAAACCATATCGTTAGTTATCATTTGTTAGATAAAACTACAGACATAAATGGATCAGCTCGAAACTTGACAGCTCAATTATTAAATAAGGTACGTGTCATCCTTTGTCACGTGTACATGTACATGGTGTGATCTATTGTTTCACAATCTGTTTTTGTTTATGTCACGTTTCCAAGCAACTCACTTTATATTCATACATTCTCTTATCTTTCAAAGCAACACTTTAGTATTAAAAAATCATTATTTATTTACAAAGATCATAAGGGGTTTTAACTGCATGTTCCATCAAAGTTAATAATTACATTTATTGCATCCTTTACTGCGATTTGCGTATTTAGAATTAGTTTAGTACGTCAAATGTGAACATCTCTTGAAAAACGTGTGTATAGTGAAACCCCATGCAGCCCGTGTATCCATGATACCGGTGTATGTAATTTTCTGGTGAAATTGTAGATTCTTTTCCTCGTGACATTACCTGCAGGATTGTTTACAATAACTGACTAGTAAATTAGATAAATAAATACGAAATGGTCCAATTTCTGATGGAAATCACAACAAAAACTTACACCATACCTTCACTACGAGTAAATCCTTATTTAATTGCCAATGTTTGACATGCATGTATTCAATGCTCGTTTGTTTATGTATCAAACATAATTTTGACATCTATGACGTCATCCATTGATAAAAAATGGTTGTGTGCAACTTTTGGCGGGAAAAATCAATTTGTCAACAAACTGGACCAAATTTACTTGGAAAATGTTATTGTTGCACCGGCTGCATGGGGTTATTTCCCTTTCCTGAAAATTTGACATACAGGGTGTCCCAAAAAAACGGGGACCTACCTTAAACCCTTATTACTCATTCATATTTTGATGAATTAAGCTGGTATTTTGTGAAAGTGTGTGTAAAGGATCCCCTCTTCTAAAAAGGGTACTTGTTTCAATATGGTGCTTCAAAACAGGAAGTGACGTCATAATTTTCACTATGGCAACATTTCACGTTATTTTTGCTTAATCACCTGAAAAGTGGCATTATAAGAAAAGGGCATTTGCGTCAGAGCATTTATTGTTAGAAAACAACATTTAAAGCCAAAGGGGTGACCAAAATGTTGTAAAAATAAAACAAATATGACAAGAAATAGCAAAACAGAGGAAAACGTGGCGAGTTAACTGACCAAAGGGGAAGTGGAAAACCTTCCAAAATAGCATCAACACTCATTCAATAATTAAAACATAAATAGTGTCAAGGACTATTACCAAAAAAAGCTTAGACTATGAAATGAGCAGAAAGTAAAGTTTTATCCAAACAAACCGTTCATAGATATGTGTTTTGGAGTAATTGTGTATGTCAGAAATTATAAAATAGCACCATAGGCTAGCAGAAAAAATCATCTTGCAATAAATCAGCAGCAAAGCCAGGATATGTCTGCGAAATAGTACTGACATCTTACCTCATATCACAGGCCATACGACCTTAAATTACTCAAACTTGATCCCATTAGTGAATTTGTCTGCTATACATAATGAACTAATGTATCACAAACCATAAACAATGATTTGGAGCACATGAGAAGATGTTTGAGGTCAGCATGGAAATATATCTCATTAAATTTTGAAATCCCTGCTTCAGTTTATGGTATTTTACTGAAACATGCAATTGTAAACACGGGAGGTAAATCTGAGGATTGAACTAAATAATCACGATGATGATGCTAGTATTCTGAACAGTGTTCTTCTCTTATTGTTTTGACACATTAATAGTGTGATATCCAAACAGAGAAAAAAGTTACAATTGTTTATCCTAGGTCCCCGTTTTTTGGGACACCCTGTAGGTGTTTGTTTACGTGTATTTTTTTCGATTCCAAAGGTCAATTGATGTGATTTTGCAGTTTATTAAAGATAAAAGGTCATTTTAATAGTTTCCAACAAAATATGTGTCGAGGAGTATGTGATTTATTTTTTATTTTGTCAATTTTGTTTGATACACCGGCTGCACGAGCTTCCAGGCTGTACAGTGGCACATATATTTTATTGTGATTGTCGTTTGATAATAAGTTTTGTTACAAAAACTTTAATTCATTGTTTGATTTATCGCTCCATTATAGCAACAATTTATGAGTATTTGTATAAGGGAATCTGCTGGCTAGAAATCTTGTTCATCGTTTATCTAACAATATAATTTACAAACCGGTAATTCTGGTTCTACAATAACAGTAGTTGATTTACATTGAATGCTTTAAACGACTCAATGGGGAAATTGTAATTTGCATTCACGTAGTATAAGTGTTTGCAATAGTAGACACAATGCTTGGCATTCATCAAGACAGAGAAGGAAATAACAATATATGGCTGTTTCCACTCATGAAAACTTGTATTTTAAAGCTGGTCTGTTCTCTCCAGTTGCTGCATTTTGTTAACTTAAATCAATATTGTGCAGTTGTTAAACGATTTCATGTTTAAGACAAGCAATTAACTCGAGATTGGCTTTGTGGTACAGACAATATTTGGAAACATCGTTAGTGATCACTTTTAATTACATGTCAATGAAGTTTAAATTAGCCTTGCAAGTATTTTTTGTAAAACGGCAATTTGAAAACTCGTCACTTATGTTTGTACTCTGAGATGCAGAGTTCTGCTATATCAAAAACAAATATCCATTGAAAGTTGCGAAGACAGCAAACAGGATGTAGCCGTATTTCAGTATGTGCAGCTACAGTTGTATATAAGAAACAGAAAACCAGAAAACATACATGTTATACACACCTCACTCCAATATCATACACACAGATATTGGCGTCCAATAATCAATTTGCAGAAATACGATTATGTTTGGACAAACATTATGCTTTGAAATACATTTCGTTTTAATGTTTGACGATTGTGGTTTTATTGTCATTCTCGAGTTTTATTGTATGATATATTTAAATTTATATTCAGTGTTGTTGGCATACGACACCTGAGCAAAGCAAACGCATTTATTCTCTGTTCTGCATTCGAATATGTGTACTCAAATCAAATGGCCGTAGCAATATAGTCACTGTGATGAATTGTACGTGGGTATATCCAAAAGTAATGTCACTGATTGTATAAAATCGTATATAATGTCAGTAAAACCACGGAATTTTTCACACCGTAACTTCAGTCTAATTTCAATATGATGACTAAATTTCACAACAATGCACATAATAGTTCTGGAGATATGAACATTTTCATGAGACATACTTACGAACATCGCCGCAAGTCCGACGTCAACGACGTCACAATGACGTTACTTGCTGACACCTACTCATCCAGCAGAAGTTCAACCCTGGTGATTTCTAACGACCCATAAACCATGCAGTCATTTCCAAGACCTTTAAAAATGTGTAACCCACCCGAGACTTACTCTCTGCGAAATCAATTTATTTTTAAGTGTCCTCTAGATAGTCCCACGTCAAAATACTTAACTCGCCACATAATGATTGCAGTATTGAACGTCAAATTGAATTAACGGCGTTAATAATACTGTTGGTGTTCTTTTCGGATCTACTAAAAACCGTTCATATGACTCTCTATCGATACTGATTTGGTGATATATGCCCCCTTAAAAGATTATACTATATACACACGGGCCTATGTTGCCGCCTTGTGTAACTAAAGTTTCAGTAGGTGACTTTCAAACCATTTAGGAAAAGTGCATTACTACGCGCAGCGTCTTTTTGTCACAAATCTGCTGTGTTTTCGCTAAGTAATCAATGCGTTGAAGATATATTACGAGTTTCAAAGTTAAGTGACGTTATTCATTTTTTAGCAGAAGACACAAAACATTTGTTTCATCACGTCACGAAAGTATTGTCTGCTTTGGAGATTTATTTTTTATAAAAACGCATAAAAGAAAATGGTTATGATAGTGAAAAACAATCGCAATTTTCGTGTGCGGCGATATGACGTCATAGGTATATTTTGAATGTTCATATAATCCAGTTATGAAAATCGAATAATACAGCACGTTTTATATTAATCAGAATTGAATTGCTGAACATTTTAATATAATATTTATGCATATCGGCTTATAAACAATTAAACCACGGGAGGAGTGACATTACTTTTGGATATACCCTCTTATGTGTTCCTATTTTTCTGTATTTGTTGTTTACAGAATTGTTTCCAGCAGCAATGTCACCACAGTGTTTTTTATAACGGATGGTTTATCAATGTGAACACAAACAGAATACTGGTGATATAAATAGAAACAAAAATGTTCATTTTATGTACATACTAGTAATATACAAATGTACGATAATTTAATTCGAATTTAATAAGATAACCGTGACGAATACTGCTATGGCGGTGTAATTTTTTGCGGTCAGCTAAATTGTGAATTTCGAAACGTACGGACATTTATAGTGTTTGGAAATTACACGGATACAAAATATATGATTGTATATTGAGGTATTGATCTTATTTACCTATATATCAAACTATAAACTCTGTATAAAAGCATAATTTGATGAACAATGGCGTTGAGTCAAGCGGAACCGTCTTCCAATGACATTGGTGAGGGTGATAACCCAATGGAAAAATATGCAATTCCACTTGTCTTTATGAGAGAGGAAGATCTATTTGGGAGTCGAAGGCCTGAAAAGGCTGAATGGTTGAGCCATGTTGAATTATATAAGGCGATTGGCGAGAGGGTAGATGTATCGCACATTAAAGGCCTGCAACGTGTACGGGGCATGTGGCGAATATACCTGGACTATATACAGGAAAAGGTCACTCTCATGAGCGATGGGGTCCCCATCAGGGGATAGCGGATACCCGTATTGAACACAAACCCAGGCCGCCTAGACGGAGAATTTACTACTAAAGTGAGAGTAAAAAACATCCCCTTGTCAGTTGACGACGGTACGATAACAAGAACGCTAACATTGGTTAACGTTGAAGTTATCAAGCTCTATCGTGAGAAGCTCCGAGTTAATAGCAAACTAACCGATTGTGAAACCGGAGATAGGATCATTATTGTTAAAAGTTCGACCCTTACGGAGCCTCTACCAGATTTCATGTCATTTGGCTAATTCCTACACCTGGGTCAAAATCTACGTAGTATAAAAAGGCCAAACAAATGTTCTAAATGTTTGCTAGAGGGTCACATATTTGCACATTGTCCAAATGATTGGGTCTGCACATCATGCAACGAGATCTGCCATAAACAGATTGATTGCAAACAAATAGACGCAGAAGCTGAAAATGATAATGCCTCGGATATAGAGCGAACCAAATCCGACGAAACATCCGATAGCGAATCTGAACAAGGTGAACAAATAGTTGCACAACCAAAAGCTAAACATATAAAAAACTTTAAACCCATCCAACAACGAAAAATTGCTAGTCGCGCGAATAAACGCGGATCGACCTACAGAAGAACCTCAACTCGTGAGTCACCCTTTAGGGACCAAAATTCAATCTTGATGGACAGATCTCCAGAATCTAAATAGTAGATTCCTCACGTGATCGGAGTTGTGCTTCATCAAAGAAAGGGAAGACTGAAAATTTTCAACTTTCATGATCTGTGTTTACCTTACGACAACGATGAACTGTAATATAGACATGAAAATAGATTACCATACTAAGTTGATAAAAAGAGTCATTCCAGATGACACATTAAAAATAAATACATTATATACTGAGTGCATCTAGAAACGCAACACTGGGGTTACTGTCAACACTTTTTCAAACGTGTTATGATTGACAACCAAACTGTATTTTTGATGCTATTCTATTCCATGAATAATGCAACTGCAACATTGTTTTCTTAAAGTGCTATCGATGCGATTGAACCTCGCTTGTGTGTATAGTGCGGCTAAAAAGTAACGAAACACAAATTGGCAAAATCCTTATTTTTCAGAATCGTTGTTCTAAGTGAAAAGTTCAAATATTGTTTAATTATTGATTGATTATATATTCATGACGTCTAATAAGTTGTTAAGCAGTGTATGAATCGGTTGTGAACTTTGCCTAGACATTGTACATGTGGAGTTACTGGTCCTGTCGGAGAGTTGTTTCACATGGATGACCTGGACATGGGTGGTTGTAAACGATGCCAACGTGTTAGAAGTGTGTCTTCAAATGAAACATTGTCGATTCATGACAAATTAGCTGAAGTGAAACCACCCATTTGACGTCCCCGTCAAAGGCATCCGAATCGCCTTAATATGCCCCTATTCGGACTATCCTGGCATTTTTTTTCCGAAGCCTAGAACTTTTTATTTGTGATTTTCTTTCCACTGACAAACCTTACAAAGGATTCGAAGCAAGTTCCTTTTAAAATTATCCTGCATAAATAGTGCACGTGGAATTCGTGCGTTTTGTGATTTTCTTGACGCACGGGAGTTACATAACTCGATCGATAAAATTTGTGCTACAGCCAAGTTTCTACGCGATTATGCAATGTTATTACACAAAATTAAAAATGTATGAACAATGGAAGTAAGGAAAAATCATTGATGAAAACGTTGCGTTTCTAGATGTACTGAGCATATATATGTCTTTGTTTAAAAATAGTCATTCCAGAAGACACAGTTAAAATAAATATTATGTACATGTCGTACCAAATCGTACTTATATACTTTATATAATACTATATACATCGATCTTGCTTATTGCCGTACACTTCATGTGTACCAATTTATTTTACTTTTTGAGTGTATGTGCAGTTTGTTTTCATTCACACTGTATTGTCGATTCAAAGATGTCTGTCAAAACCGCCAGAATTGTTCATTTCTGAATAGCTGAATGCAGTAAGTATTACCACTACGCTATATGACCATTAGAGTTTTAATCATACATGTATAAGAGTATTTATGATGGTAAAATGTAATCCTGAGAAACCCGTAATAATCGCACGGGATGAATGTTTGTTTACGCGGTTGTGACAGAGATCTTTGAATCGACTATACCACACTGTGTTTGTACTTCATGTTCTTGATGATATTAATGAACTTGTCTTTTCAGACAGTGTTTTACATGTATAGTAACAATCTCCAGGTAAGCATGTTCAAAATTTGTACTGATATGCTCGCGTACACTCGCGTACTGATATGCCATATATTATGGATGTTACAAATAGTTTCAACACTTGTCATTATGTTTTTGTAACTATGGAAATGACACATACATACCTGTCATGTTATTCATTCGTGCATGTAATTAAGTTTCATGTACTATACTTACAGATTGTCTTTTACATGTATATAATGCTTTTCGGCTGCACATGTTTAGCATGCGTTAATAAGTTTAATGTTTTATGGAACTTACAAATTGTCAATTACATGTATGGTAATTAACGTTTATAGTCATGCATGTTCCAACATTAGTTATTGTGTTTTGTATATTATGGGTTTTGCTTATTGTCATATACATGTATGGTAAATCCATAAGTAAATTTTGCATGATACTATTTTTTAGCCATGTCATAAAGTATCAAGTTATACAACTTATTGTGAACAGCTATATACATTCTAAATAAATAAAACGTTATGCCTCTCCATAACCAGCTTCATATAATATCCCTAAATACACAGGGGCTAAGAGAAAAACAAAAACGTTTAAGACTAAATAAATGGTTCAAACAACAAAAAACAGAAATAGCGTTTTTGCAAGAGACTCATTTTACCGACGAGATTTCACAAGTTCTTTAAGATGATTTCTCAGACTGGGTTTTATACCATGCATTTGGGGACTCGAACAGTAGAGGCGTCTCAATTCTATTAGGAAAACACATACATTTTAATTTGTTTGATGTTTCAGTAGATACAGATGGTCGCTATATTTTAATTAATATTGAGACATACGATAACATATTCTCATTGCTAAATATATATGCCCCCAATACGAAGAAACAACGCTCTTTATTTTTCTCGCAAATATCTACCATACTTGTTGGGCATGCGCAAGGCATTGGAGTTATAGGAGGAGACTTTAACGATACCGTATCATCCAATGACAGAATCTCAAATTCAAATGTTAACCATACTTTAAATCCTCAATTGCATAGCTCAATCCAAGATCATGACTTAACAGACATATTGAGAATAAAACATGAGCAAATAAAACAACTCACTTGGAGAAGAAAAAACGGTGTTGAAAAAAGTAGGATATATTACTGGTTAATTGATAAAAATATTATTCCACTCATCTTTTCAACTGACAAACGACCAGCTATTATCCAATCCACCGACCATTTAGCTATTTCACTTAAAGTCCCATTAACGCTCAAAATCAGTCATATTTTGTGCCCAAATTTAGTTTCTTAGAGAGAATTTATTATGTTTTTATAAATGTTGATTAATTTGCAACAATAAGTTGACTTACACAATATGGAAAATTCTGGCAGTTCATATTTCATGTTTGTTTACTGTTATACACGCCGAGCTTATTTTCGTCAAGTACCGAGTGTACGCGAGCGTGAAGTTATTCACACACGTGGGCGACTACTAAATCCCGGTGTCCGCCGGTATCTTTTTGAAACTATAGAAACTGTCGGTATCGCTGGTTAAACATACTGTATATTGCCTTGTATAGAGTAGATTTCATTATAACTAAGCTTTGGTGGGTTGGTTGGTATTACTTATTCACAAACATTGTGATAGTTTTCTATTAAACTTTGTGCTACTTGTATATTTCACTTTTTCATGAGTTAAATATCTGTTTAAGCCTACGCTTCAGAAGTTCTTTGCGGCAGTTTTCAAACAGGATTGACAGAAATTAAAATATTCATAAAATATTTATACTTATATTTATACCTAAAATGTGTAAGATCTGCCGTCCACTAGGACCGGAAGGGTTTCCGAAGCAGAAATTCGCCAGATCGATATGGTTCGGCATGTCCTCGCGATGTAATGGAACCCTTCCGCATCATTCCGCATTCAATCCACATCTTCGGGACGCTTTCTGTGATGCTTTGTAACCATGTTAAGATCACAAGCCGAGAAGCAAAAAGTTACCAAAGGCACCAGTTGATCGTGTAAGAAGTGATGCCGGGTCATCAGCGTATATCCCGAATGGCAGCGGTAGCGATGCCGTCCGTTTACCAAGAGGTTCAGATAGTAGTTCGGCATCGTCTTTACACTAAACAAATTTCTAATTGGCCACCCTAAAACAACACTATATCATCTGATATATTATATTAATAAATCTTAGGCTGTTTAATTTGTTCATTACACGCACTAATTTATCGATTTCCGGAATAAAATGGCGTATTCATGCACAAAATCATCCATGCGTAACGGTTGGTGAGAAATATTTTTTGCACGTTGTTCTCGTGAACAGCTTGGAATAGTATCGTACTTGGTATATGAATTTGTTACCTGATGATTGACTTATCTTAAAAACACTACAATTTGTGAGAATGAGCCATGTGGAACGCGTTCATGACGTCAGATTCATGCATACGTTGAACGAATTTCTGATTGGCCACGTGTCTGTATATCTCACGTGATAAATGGCGGTAACGGACGTGTTTTTTTCGCTCCATAAATTGTTTCAATAAATCGGATATAAGAGTGTTATTTTGGATACTTTTTGGACTAGTAAAAGTGGGATATCGTATATGGGGATAAACATTATTATTGTGGATTTGTTCTGTGATGGGAAGATATACTAAAAGGAAAAATAGAAGCAGCGGTAGTGATAGTGATAATCGGACTAAAAAGAAAGTAAACATTGAGGGAGGCCCGGACGTCAGTGACTTGTTGGTGAGTGATTTACTAAATCAAACAAACAGTGTATTGTACGATACTGATCACGATAGTAGTGTGTTTATTCCACATACACCAACACACGTCACGACTACGGAAAGTAACACTACTGTATCTACAGAAATGGCATCCGGAAGCGGTACGCAAACAGAAACTGTGCAATGTCCACAGTCATCTCTAAATGACATCATGTCTTGTGTAAAAGGTATTGAGGGTAGGCTTGCTAATATGGACAAACGATTGGACGCTCTTGAGGAGGTGAAACAGAAAGTCGATAGGTTTGATACTGAGATCAAGAAACTGTGGATAGCATTAGACGATAAGAATAGAAAAGTGACAGATAGAGTTATAGTAGTAGAGGACAAGGTAGAGAGTACAGACTATGCTATGGGTATGCTTAGCGATAAAGTTGTCACGCTCGAGAAGGAGAGAGATTTACTGAGGGGGGAGGTTACATATCTCCAATCTCAGTCTATGAGAAACAACCTGTTATTTGGCAACATACCGGAAGTACCCGTAGGTGAAACAGAAAATACGGAAGTGATGATAAGGAAGTTCATGACTGAGAAAATGAAAGTGGCTCAAGATATAGTTGACAAAATGGTTATGGAGAGAGTACACAGAAATGGGCCGAGAGAGAGAGGGAAGTGTCGATGTATCACAGCTAAGTTCTTACAATTCAAAGATAAAGAGTTTATTAGAAAGCAATGGAAGACGCTTGAGGAAACACCGTTCTATGTTACTGAACAGTTACCCAAGGAAGTAGTAGCACAAAGGAAGAGACTTGTACCAAAGATGAAGGCGGCGAAAAAAGCGGGACATAGTTCATGGATTTCCTATGACACGTTGTACATTGATGGGAAACCAGTGAGAGACTAGGGGGTAGAGGAGGGAGAAGTGAAAGCGCTTTCATGGAATGTGAACGGTTTGTCCCGGGACAAAATGGAATGTGATGACTTTATTAACATGCTCGCTAAATATGACATTATATTATTGTATGAATCTTGGACTTCTTCAAACAGTAAAATTGACCTTTCCGGTTATGTATGTCACAATCTTTATAGAAACTTTCAACATAGAAATGCTAGGCGATGTAGTGGTGGTGTAGTATTATATTATAATGAGTCCTTGAAAAACGGTATTGAAATTATTAAATCACATCATAGCTCGGTTGTATGGATTAAACTTGATCATGTATTTTTCAAAACAAAATGTAACATTTATCTATGTGGTGTATATTTATGGACCGAAGATTCTCCTGCTTATGGTGTTGTAAATGTTGATTTTTTTGAGTTATTGGAAACTGATATAAGTTACTATAAGGAGTTAGGTGATGTATATATTTGTGGTGATTTAAATAGCAGAGTAGGCTTGAAACACGATTTTATTTCGAATGATAATGTAAACCCATATTTCGATGATCCTGATTATATACCTGATGAATATCATGGCAGGGCCTCATTTGATACAAAGTGTAACAACTTCGGGTCAAGGTTACTGGATTTATGTAAATCAACGTGCATGAGAATCGTGAATGGTAGGATTGGTGATCAGGGTTCGTTTACTTATGTATCTCGAAATGGTGCGTCGGTTGTAGATTATTTGTTATGCGAAGAGTGTAATTTTAGCAAAATCTCGAGTTTTATTGTAAACTCAATGAATGAATGGAGTGACCACGCCCCTATAAGCTTCTCGCTGAACTGTAATTACGTGATACCCGCGGACAATATTGACTATATTTCAAAATATAAGTGGTCACAATTACATAGAGATGCATTCAGAGCCAGTATTATTGGTCAATTACCGTTATTAAATGAGTTGACATCAAATATCGAACTATCTCAATCTTGTATTAATAATGTTGTGTCCAGTTTTTCTGATGTAATAAAAGAGAGTGCTGATGATTACTTTTTGAAAACCGTAAAGCAAACCCAATCAACCCGTTTTGTCGATGAACAATTATGTAATAACGCCGAATGGTTTGATATCGAATGCGTCAATGCAAGAAACAGGTATCTCGCCGCGCTACGGGTTTTTAATAATTGTAAATCAGATGTTAGTAGAGTAAATTACTGTCAAAGTAAAACATATTATAAAACAATGACTCATAAGAAAAAACAAGCATACAAGCTAAAAAAAATAAACGAAATCGAGAAACTAAGACTATGTAAACCGAAAGAATTCTGGAAGTATTTCCGTAAAAAGAATTTAAAATCACAAAATGATATTTCTAACGAAGAATTTTTTAATTATTTTTCAAACCTTGAAAATGATTTATTCACTAGTTTCAACGCTGAGTCCGAAAACTTCTGCGAAAATCATGACTTCGACTGTAGTTCGGTAAATGATGAATTTGACCGTCTAATATGTCCAGATGAAATTAGGAACGCGGTAAAAAAGTTAAAAGCCAATAAAGCATATGGGAGTGATTGTCTGTTAAACGAATATTTTATTGAAACTATTGATATATTGATGCCATATATATGCGATATCTTTAATGCTGTTTTAGATTCTGGAATTTTCCCGGATTCATGGAGAGAAGGCATTATTATACCTCTTCATAAAAAGGGCGATAAAAATGATGTTAATAATTACAGAGGTATAACGCTATTAAGCTGTTTGTCGAAATTATTCACCTCGGTATTAAACAACAGAATTGTAACTTTTTGCGAAGAATATCAGGGTATCTCAGATGCGCAGTTTGGTTTTAAAAGGGGTAGTTCTACTATTGATGCGATGTTTGCTTTGAATTCTTTAATAGAACACTTCCTCAACCACAAAAACAGACTTTATGTTGGTTTTATTGATTTAAAAAAATGTTTTGACTCTATTTACAGAAACGCCTTATGGTTTAAACTATTTAAATCAGGGATTCAAGGTAAAGTTCTTAGAATAATTAAAGATATGTACAATGTAGTAAAGTCTTGTGTTAAACAATGCAATACGTTCTCAAACTTTTTTGAATTCGCTATTGGGCTAAGACAAGGGGAGATAATGTCGCCAATTTTAGTTTCCTTATTTCTCGAGGATCTAGAGTTGTTTTTACAAGATAACGAAAATAGCGGCTTATTGGTTGATGATATAGTTGTAATCTTATTGCTTTTTGCCGATGACATGGCTATATTCGGTAAAACACCCGCTGATTTGCAGCATAATCTTGACTTATTGTATGAATATTGTAACAAATGGGGTATAGAGGTAAATGCGACAAAAACGAAAATCATGGTTTTCAGAAAACGGGGAGGGCTAAAACAAGACGAGAAGTGGACTTACAATGGTATAGATGTTGAAGTCGTAGATACCTTCAATTACTTAGGAACGTTATTCTCGTATAATGGAAATTTTTCTATGTATCACAATTATGTATCTGGTAAAGCGCTAAAGGCTTTAAATACTTTATTGTTTAATTGTAAAAAAATACCTTTAAAATTAAAAGTTCTGTGTCAGTTGTTTGACTCGTTTGTTGGTGCTATATTAAATTATGGCAGCGAAATTAGTGGCTTCAGCAAATCGAAAGAATTAGAACGATTGCATTTAAAATTTTGCAAGCGTATTTTAAAAGTTCCGACAAATGCTAGTAATTGTGCTGTGTACGGAGAGTTAGAACGCGTTCCTTTGTTTGTATCACGTTACTGTAAAATCATAAAATATTGGTGCAAAATCGTAAAATCAGAAAACATTATTTTAAACAAATTGTATAAATTAGCCGTTAAAGACTGTTTAGCCGGGTATAACAATTGGGTAAGTCGAGTAAAGAAATTGTTAGACGATCATGGTTTCTCGGAAGTGTTTACAAATGCAAATGACCATAATATAATTGTAAAAAATTTCAATGTTATATTTAAAACCCGTGTTGTCGATTGTTTTAAACAAGAATGGTTTGGCTCGGTAGCAAGAAACCGCGTCTTAGAAGAATACAAGGATTTTAAATTGAATTTTGTTTATGAACCGTATCTAGATATTGTACCTCATAATATTAGATTTTTTATTACAAAACTACGTATTTCTGCTCATTCTCTACGAATACAGACGGGTAGATTTGGAGAAAATAGATTACCCCGGCATGAACGATTTTGTTTATTTTGCAATATCCAAGATATAGAAGATATCTATCACTTTGTATGCATTTGTCCATATTATAGAACGATACGATTAAAATATATTCAACAGTATTACTATTTGAGACCGTCTGTTTTTAAATTCTATGAATTGCTATGTAGCAATAACAAAAATCACCTATGTAACCTTGCATTTTACCTGAAGGAAGCTTTTAGATCTAGAAACACTGCTAATATAATTGTAAATAATTAAATAAATTGTGTATGTCAATGTACCGTGAGAAGTTTTGAGCGCGCGTGAGCAAGTATTCGCTGAATGAAATGAGGTGTATGTTTTGAGTGGAAGATTTTGGTGCGCGTGTCTGTGAGTGCTTGAAATATACTGTATGATCATATAACACTAAAATGTTAACTAACCTTATTGATGCTTTAAAAACTTTTCTCTCCGTTATTTACCCATTTATCATGTGTATTTTGTTTGTATTACATGTTTATTTATAAACATTGTATATCAGAGTTGTAGACTATGTACTCGTTACTTGTCTTAATAAATATATGTTCTGTTCTGTTCTGTTCTGTATAAATTAGATTTTAACAAATTGCTTTAAGAAGAATACAAATAATCGAAACCTCGATACTGTCCAATTTTATTGATAGAAAATAAGTTCCTCGCAGTAATTCGAGCTAAACCCCGTGTTATTATAAATATCGCATTTTTCAAAATGACGTTTCAGCATACATGTCTGCATTTTGATGCTTGTACTTGTCATTCTGACAGCCTCAGCGCGCCCCATGTTACTTATTCTCGCCAGTATCAATGCTTTTCATCAAATGAACTTGAAGGGTTCCCGAAACGAGCATGTTGTAATCAGCATCCCTTCCGAATAGTACCGGGGTCTTGTTGACGTAAGGTCTAAAACATTATTACATAGACACTTTACTTCTCAATATGTTATATTATAACCTAATGAAAACCGTTTACCCTTTAATTCACCCGTGAAATATTACATTCGATTACCCTATACAATATAGTGCAATAGGATACCGGCGATTACCAGTACCGGAGGATACAGGTATTCGACTTTTATTTAAATGGATATACTCGCATAAATTGGTCATCAATATATGTGTCCTCGATCTATTACGGGACTTTATGTACTGTCTTCGGAACGACCCGTCGATTTCAGATTGTAAACAAAGGAGTATTTTGTATGGTGGACAAAATACTCATTTGTTTACAAATTGACGATTTGCGGAGATTATTATTCTTAGGATAAAAGTCAACATAGATCAAATATATGCTGATTCTATGCCATTTGGGGAGCTCTATAACCTGTCAATGTTTCACAGCCTTATTTGTTAGTAAAATATTGCTATTTCTGAGACTTTATGGGACTTTAAAATGAAATCGCCAAATATTAGAGGTCCAGGTTATTGGAAATTGAATAATAGTTTACTAAAGGACGAAGAGTATTGCACACTAATTAAAACTACAGTTAAAAATTGCAATCAATTAAATATAAACAGTAATACAACTAAATGGGAAATTCTAAAATTAGAATTAAAAAATGTACCTATCAATTATTCTAAAAATAAAGCAAGAACATATAACAACAACCTACACAATCTTGAAATGGAATTGAAAGATCTACTTACTAAAGATAATAACCACAACAATAAGTTAAAAATAATAGAAATAGAGAATGAAATAAAAAATATATATAATACAAAAGCCAACGGAGCTCAGGTACGAGCTAGAGTTCAAGCACTAGAAGAAAATGAGAAAAATACGAAATACTTCTTAAATTTAGAAAAATCACGACAAAGTAGAAAAACTATCACATCGCTAACTGTAAATGGTACGCGAATAACAGACACTAATGATATTTTAAAAGAATAGGTAAAATTTTACAAGCTTTTATATTCGAAACGAACCAACCATGAAAACCAACATTATTTAGATGAAGTTATACTTGAAAATGTTTTAACAGAAACAAACGCTTATTTATGCGAAGGTAATATAACGCCTGAAGAATATTCGCAAGTAGTTTCCTCTATGAAAAAAAAGTCCAGGTCTAGATGGCCTTACCTTTGAATTTTATCAAACATTCTGGTCCGAGTTACAACCACATATCTTAAATTCGTTTAATGAAAGTTTCACTTTTGGTGAATTATCCCATACTCAAAAAACAATGCGTGTTTTCATTACTATTTAAGAAAGGTGATCCAGAGAATCTTGAAAACTGGAGACCTATCGCATTACTGAATATAGATTATAAAATTCTTACCAAAATACTTGCAACAAGATTACAGGAAGTTTTAGATACGATCATCAACTTAGATCAACAAGGTTTTATTAAAAATAGGTGTATAGGTTATAACATACGACAAATACGAGACATCATCGAATACACAGAACTTCTTGACAAAAGCGGTCTCAACTTATTTTTGGATTTTTAATGCTTTTGATACAGTAAAATGGGACTTTATTTTTTGCACTTTGACAAAATTTGGTTTCAAAAGTGATTTCCTAAGATGGGTACGAATTTTATATACCTATATTGAATCCGCGGTAGCCAACAATGGATGGATTTCAAAATTCTTTAAAGTAGAGCGCGGTATACGACAAGGCTGTCCCTTATCTGATCTCCTTTTTATTATAATTGCAGACATACTATCAACAAACATACGAGCAAATAACGATATCATTGGAATAAGTATAAACAATAAAAGTATAAAAATAACCCAACTTGCAGATGACACAACGTTATTCTTAAAAGATGCAACAGAGATTCCAAAAGCTCTACAAATTGTGGAAGAATTTGTGTTATCTTCAGGTCTGAAATTAAATAAAAATAAAACAGAAGGTCTTTTAATTGGAAACTTAAAAAATCCTAATGAGATCGAAATACAAAATATTCTTTTCAAAAAATCTGTTAAAGCATTAGGCGTATACTTTGGAACAGATAAAAAATTATGTGAAACACTAAACTGGAATGCAAAAATAGAACTATGTAAAAAATTAATTAATAATTGCAATGCCAGATACCTTACTTTCTTTGGGAAACTAATAGTAATTAAGACTTTACTGTTGCCAAAACTAACCTGCCTCATCCAGTCAATGTCATTACCTAAACTAATAGCCAATGATATTAATAGTATGATGTTCAAATTCTTATGGAGCAATAAATCAGAAAAAATAAAAAGGTTAACATTAATTGGTATGAAACTTGGTGGAGGTATTGGAATACCTGAAATTAGCATGTATGCAAAATCAATTAAACTTAAATGGTTAAAAGCCCTGAATGATGAAAATGTTGCAAACTGGAAAATTATACCAAAATTCTATCTAATCCAATTGGGAAAAAATCTCCTAATTCTAAAAATGAACATTGACTCACTAAAATCGTTACCAAAGACCAAATATTCTATTCCACTTTTTTATAAAGAAATCCTTGAAACTTTATTGGCCTGAATCGTTGTACCAAAAAGCCTGAAACGTTTTATGATATACGAAAACAAATAATATGGGGAAATCAATTCATTAAAAACAAAGAAAAATGTCTAATGTTCAAGAATTGGATTGACTCTGACATTATCTACGTAGAGGATATATTCCGAAACGGAACTATAAATGATAATCTTATCTACACTAAACTCAAAGTAAAAACAAATTGGATATCAGGGACGCATATACTAAAACCCTCTACCCCACACATTTAGAAAAGTATACTTAATACTAATCAATCCATTAATACTAAAGTTAAAACAAGATGTAAAGACATAGACACTTACCCTATTCTTAAATTTAGCAACACATGTATACGACAAATACTTGTAAAACAGAAATTTGAAAAACCGTTTATACACAGTTACTGGGAACGATTACTTAATACAAAAATTAATTGGAACTCAGTATATTATATTATACATTATGATATAAAAGATCCACGAATAAAGCAATTTAAAATAAAACTTATTTTTAACATACTAGCGACAATTTTTTTATTAAAATGGAAAATAGGAGACTCTCCATGCTGCACTCATTGTCAAGATGTTGAAACAGCAGAACATGTATTAATTAAATGTCCATATGTGAGTAGCTTTTGGCAAGATATTCAACGTTTTTTTTAACAAATTAGGTTTTAAAAAAATATGAAAAGTTTACAGCGTTTACTTGTCGGATATAGAGTGGAATTTAAGGAATATCAAGAAATAAACATTCTTTTAAATCAAATTGGCTTTTCTTTGTTCAAACGTTATTTAAGAAGTGAAAGAAGAACAAAACCCATAAACACAATGCTTATTTTATACCAAGATCTGTCTCTATTACAAAAGTTGTATTCAAAAAACAAATTTCTTGATACTTTTTTTAAAATTAATACAAAACAATTACGATAAACAAAAATACCAATGCTGACTAAATTAAGAATGAACACACCAATTATGACCAAAACTAACAACCTATACAATATTTTCACATCTCAAAAAATGAAAGTCAAAGATCACCTCATAACACTATTTAACACACACTTGCCATTAACCTAACAACTTTGAACTTTAACATCCTCTTTATTACTTATATCAATTGTAAATGCTTAATTTTTAAGCATTAATAATTGTTTTCTTCATTCAACCTATTAACCTCACATCGAGTTAGTCTGGTCTACTTTCGCTTACGATTTCATAATACAGCAAGACTAACTCAATGATGTGATTTGGTTAAAACACTTAAACCTTCTGTATATATATACTTTGTTTTCTTCTTTTTAGCAATATTGTATTATATTATGTCACAGTAGTTCAATTACAAATTGTTAACGTAGTCTTTTAAAAGCCCTGGAGCTTGTATGTAAATTGATATGATTTATTGAAAATAAAATATCCTACTCCCAAAAAAAAATCCTAGGCGTGTTCCAGTCGAAGCAACCCTCTCTACTATTTCTTCGACAGATTGTGTAATTTCTAGATACCAATGTTCAACGCATAACGATGCAATTCATCTTTATTATGTCAAATGCTGCTGATCAACAGTTAAGAATTGAATGTATGGATGATATAACCATATTCAATAGACCACCTGTAGTTAACTTAATTAATTGTAATCAAGATTGCAAACAACACCGTTTTTTCGTAGTTTTCATTGATCAATGTAACGTTAAAGTGATTAGCATCCTTTGTATTGACGTCTGAAATGTTTTTGTTGGATCCATTTTACTGTTATCTATATGGCTGGAGTGTCTCAATCACTATTTTATGAGGTATCTGGTATCACACGGCCTTCATATGTATGTATGTATGTTGTATATGTCTGGTCGTTCAATGATAATCAGACAATGTACTAGTATATAGTTACCGAATGAGTTGCATAGTTTGTTGAAAGCTACACTATTCTGTACAATAAGACCAGAACATATCATATTAAAATCCATGTGGAATATGTAATTTTGGAACGTACATTGTAACACTCGAAGTTTGTTGCGAAATGACGATGTAAATCTAACCAGATTTCCCTACCTACATCTCGCTGCATCTGGGCTACTTAATCACTCGGTCATACATGTAGTTGGACTTTGCTCATACATTGTAGAAAATGTGTTCATAAAAGTGTTTTATTCACGTTGTCACATAAAAGGTAAGACTGATAGAAACGAACATTATTATATTTGAAACGCATTGGATTGGAGTACTAGTATTTAAATCCAATCAAAATCGCTGCAATATGTCATTAAAGTTATGATTTCTTTATAAGTTCACACGTGGTGGAATTACAACCTGATATAAAATAGTGGGCTTTGATCATTTCATGTGAGCATATACTGTGAATAATTAATACACGTATCTCAATGTGATCTTGTCAATATTCCAAAGCTTCCAATAGAACGTACACTTGCCTGCCTTTGGTGGCGTGTCGTTCGGTCATATAATAGCTATTATACCTCAATAATGCGTATGTTCAAGAGATAATCCTGTTCATCAGTAATGAGCTAATCCCATGTAACACAGTATATTTTTGTCGATTTTTGCAAATTAATGTTGGCTGGGAGTGGTGAAATAACAATTCCATGGACACCATATGGCCTGTGACATTTAATACGGAGTTGTCATCGAAATGCTGAGAGGTGAATTAAATAATTAGCGACATGTACTGGATGGTGCTAGTAATTATTTCATACAACGTGGCAGCCCAATAGTCGTCGAAAATTTGAAAGGTCACAGTGGTTTTGGCTTTTGACCTGCTGACCTCAATATGGGTCATCTACTGTTGCTGACTAATCCCTGACCATAGGGCGAAGCGTTCTTTGTGTGTTGATTGGAAACCATTTGGTCTAAAAATGTGTAATGGTCACATTGACCCTTACCTTTGACCTACTGGCCTCGAAATCAAACGGGACCATCTACTATTGCAGACCAACCTCCATGTCAAGCTTGAAGATCCTAGGGCAAAGCATGTTTGTGTTATTGATCTGAAACCATTTGATATATCGACCGACAGACATGAACAAAGCAATATACCCCCTCATCAAAGATGGGTGGGTATAATACCCAATCTCATCTGCTTAAATGTCATGTCAGCTTATAATAACTTATTTCATGCTTACCGGTGGTTAACAGCGGAATAACGATGGATTATTCCCCGATAATTTCACAGTTCATAATTTCACAGTTCATAATTTCACAGTTCATAATTTCACGCAAACGGACTACTTTTTTAAAACAAACTTCACAGCCGCCAAAAATAAAAAAAATGAATCATTTTCACCTGTTCTCTAAAATCTTTTTACAAAAAACAGAACACTACCAGTACATAGATGTAAAAAATGGACGAAATTGAAGCCATTACAGAAGAACTACTTGATGCCAACTCGGTGCGCGCATTGCGGAAAAAGACGTCACGCAAAACAGTTGAGGTATATAGGGGCCTTTTTTCATAATTTCAGCTATTTGAAGCATGAAATAAATAGAATATTAGTATTTTACCGTGCATGATAGTCTGATAATTCAACTCGTGAGCAGCTGACGAAATATTTTCACGAGTGGCGTAGCCACGAGTGAAAATATAAGTCAGCTGCTCACGAGTTGAATTATCAGCCGATCATACACGGTAAAATACAAATATCCTTAATTTATTGATATTATTATAGGATTAAACTTCTATTTTCTGAGCTATACGAGGGTGTTCGAAATGAAATGCAACTATACATGTATTCATCTAGTTCCTAGACTTCAATCGCAATTCATATACGTTTCGATGAAGCCTATGTGATCAACCATATTGCAGTGCATTAATGTTGTACATTTTGAATGAAAACGCTAAATCATGATTTTAATCTTTGATTTAATAATGCAATCAGTGTGCATCTTGTAGCGGAATAAAGATTTTCTGCGGGTGTCATTGAAATCGGTTATGATAGCAAATAGCATTATTTTTCGAACACCCCTCGTAGTGCTTGTTTGAAGGTATTGAGATTCAAGAAAAAGTTTGTATTCTCAATATGTTTACATGCCTATGGAATAAGATTTGATTAATAGCACAAGAAGGTTTTGGGAATCTATAAACGTTCTTCATTTCCAGTGTATTTGCAAAAACGACGTAAGATCTTTGATGTTTGATAAGATGGTTAAGTCGCTGTATAGGTACTGTGTAGCTCCTTCGATAAATGTCAGTTCATTGCTGGTATTACTCTTGTAAGTATCTTTCGAATGTCTGTTCGGAACATGTTCACCATTCAATCGATTATATTCATCAACAATGACATAACTAGGTCAATTACAGCTGCGTTACAAGATTGAGACTTCTAGGATAGAGACTTCAATGACAGAGACTTCTATGACAGAGACTTCTATGATAGATACTTCTACAATAAAGACTTCTACGATAGAGACTTCTACGATAGAGACTTCTATGACAGAAACTTCTATGATACATACTTCTATGATACAGACTTCTATGACACAGACTTCTACATTAGAGACCTCTACGATAGAGACTTCTATGACAGAGACTTCTACGATAGAGACTTCTATGATAGAGACTTCTACGATAGAGACTTCTATGATAGAGACATCTACGATAGAGACTTCTACGATAGAGACTTCTATGACAGAGACTTCTATGATAGAGACTTCTATGATAGAGACTTCTACGATAGAGACTTCTACGATAGAGACTTCTACGATAGAGACTTCAATGACAGAGACTTCTACGATAGAGACATCTATGATAGAGACTTCTACGATAGAGACTTCTATGACAGAGACTTCTATGATAGAGACTTCTATGATAGAGACTTCTACGATAGAGACATCTACGATAGAGACTTCTACGATAGAGACTTCAATGACAGAGACTTCTACGATAGAGACATCTATGATAGAGACTTCTACGATAGAGACTTCTATGATAGAGACATCTATGATAGAGACTTCTATGATAGAGACATCTACGATAGAGACTTCTACGATAGAGACTTCTATGACAGAGACTTCTATGATAGAGACTTCTATGATAGAGACCTCTACGATAGAGACTTCTACGATAGAGACTTCTATGATAGAGACTTCTATGATAGAGACATCTACGATAGAGACTTCTATGATAGAGACATCTACGATAGAGACTTCTATGATAGAGACTTCTATGATAGAGACTTCTATGATAGAGACTTCTATGATAGAGACCTCTACGATAGAGACTTCTACGATAGAGACTTCTATGATAGAGACTTCTATGATAGAGACTTCTATGATAGAGACTTGTTACCCTGATTACATAATTGATCACATGTGTTAGTCCTGAAGCAAGTTCCGCAGATTTGTTCACGATTTATGGTTGTTTCTCAAGATCTATTTAGCAGACGCTGAAGTATCATACTACCAATTATTTATAATGACGAGACAGATTTTCTATTCCACCATAGCCCCCTGTATTCACAAACTATCAGAAAGGTCATTCATTTATAGATTGAACTCAATAACTAATAGCAACGTAACATCAAAGGTTATAACAATATCAAACTGTTCTATGGTATAATTGTAAATATGGTACATGGTGTAATTTTGAATTTTGTTGTTTACACGTGTACTTGTGTCATGTGCTATTGCTATACTATAATATCCATGTTCATTTTCATAAGCGCATTGTAACCACAAAATACATGTATACATTTGTATATGTATGTTATGTACGCTGTGTATGAGTCGGTAGCTTAAACATAGTAAGGAAAAGTATCCAATCTAATAGTGTTAGGTAGTATGACCTTACAACAAACAAACTCATTATATTCGTATTTTTATTTCGTTACTCCATGTATGTAACCTATGTTTACTACAACGGTTTCATAATTATATTTTGACAAAATATGTTACACCAATAAAACAGACATCATGAAAGAAGTACTAACAATACATGTATTACAAAAACTGTAATTGATTTAAAGGGACGGACAACGCAGTAAATGCCTTTCGATAATTTCGACTCCAAATAAAAGATAAAAAGAAACAGGCATGTTAGACAAATCCAATAGATCGAATGAGCATCGTTCTCTAGAAGTAGGCGGATTCAACGTCCATTGTCATGCCTTCGAATGAATGGCCACGGCGTAAGGATTTTCTGGGCGGTACTGGAGATCTCTCAAACGATTTTACCCTGACTGGGTGGGGTCTTGATTTCAATGCTTCCAATGCTTTGTGTACCGGTTTCTTCCCGTCATCAGATTTGGTACTATTAGATCGACGTACAGGCATTGTTCTTCCAGTAGATTTAGGACTAACAGATTGTTTAAGAGAATTATCACCACAGAAATTTGATTCAAAATGCATTGTCAAGTTTGTATCAGCATCTTTCTCAGGCCATGGACTATTTCTTCCAGAACTATTTTGTCCTCGCGGAGTAATTTCCTGATGACTAGATGAATCACTTAAGTTGCCCCTTTCCAAACCAGATGTGAACCCCGAATCGCCAAATTCAGTTTCTGCTTCATCTGTTCTCGTTGTGGAAAGAGTTTTCGTTTGTCGTACTTCAACTGCTCGAGTATTAATGTTTTTCTGCAACCGAATAGGACTACTTGAGAAAGGGTTATCACTAACACTGGCCGGACTAGAAGTTCTTGAATTATTCGAACTTCGAGATACAATAGCTTGAGTTCTAAATTCGTCTTCGTTCGAAACACTATCTAGAAATGGATTTGATCCAGAACTTGTAAGATCTTCAGGTTCCTCTTGGATTGATTCAAAACATAAACCAATACCTCCGTACACGTTTGTACCAGGACCAATATGCATTTCCAGCGCTTCCTCAAAACCTCTGTCAGTCTCTTCATCAAATATAGATGAGACAGGCGTAGAAAGTTCACTATGGGACGATCCTTGGTTTCTAAAGTCATAATTCATTGCAAACCTAAGATCAACACTGTTATGTGAATCACGTAGAGTATCTGTATCAGAATCCTGAACAAGAGGTTCATTTATTTCTGAATTTTCATCCGTCTGAAATTCTATATCGTCCATCCAAGGTCTGTGCCGTGGTTCACCTTTGTATGGACTTACTGTCACGCTACTATTACTACCTGAACTAGCATTTTCATCGTCAATACTCGTGTTTTGTTTCTGAATAATTCCGCTTGAATCCTGAATGATCACATCCGGGTATATACTTGATACAGTAAATCCCGTAGAATGTTCTAGGTTGATTTCACGATCTGAATCATTGTTAAATCTCGACCCGTTTTCTACGTGATAATTACCATCATTAATACACATGACATTCGGCATCGGTGCCATTTGATATGAACGTTTTGGAATGTGTTTATTTATGTCCATGTGTGTTGCAAAAGGCTGAAATGTGCGATTAGATGCAGTGTTTTCAAGTGACATTGTTGTAACTTTATTGGGATTCGATCCAAATGAGGTCATCGCTGTATGAATGTCTTTATTTTCGAAAAATGGACTACGAGAACGTGAATATGAATCCACACGATTTAATGTTTTTAGTCCAGATTTTGATGAAGATTCTGTATGTTCGGGTTTGAAACTGGACAAGTGGGTTTTACGAGTGTCCATGTTAAAAGATGGTACTTTATGAATACGAACTGTGTTGTCATGACCAGAGGCAAATGTCTCATTCATATCCTCCAGTGGAATATCACTAACAGTAATTTCAATTTCAGATTCATCTCGTAAATAAAGTTTACTTAAATCATCAAACGTATTATAAATTCCTGCGCTACTATTGAAATCGTGTGTATCACTACTGTGATTATTTGAATGATCCGCGTGTCCTATATTTTCCTGATGATATGTATGAGCTGTTCTTGCTTTCGCATTGACTAACTGAATATCAGTAATTGATGCAGTATCAAGAACTTCATCTATATCACATGTTGTGTATGGATCACCTTGTTCACTCTCAGTTGAAGGAACTTGCTTTAATCTAGGTAAACTATCGGTAAGGTAGTCAGGATGAAAGTCACTGGACATATAATAATTTAGTGCAGTTGCTCCTGTATTGGTTGGGACCTGTTTTGTGACAGTTGGAACTTCTTGAACATCTACAACAGGTGATTTATCACCGGCTTCGTACCCTTCATTGACGAATATCGGAGGTAAATGTTTCTTACGCATTTGTTCCTTCCAATCTCGTCGTGAACGACCTGACGAAGAACGTGTAATATCAAGTCTGGGATTTTGCAGCGGAAGGCGCTGTTGTGAGTGTTGTGACGTAATACTCGATGCGTTCGATGGATTTCTGACAATGGAGGAGCCTGCTGCCAGAGTTTGTGCACGTCTTTGATATTCTAGATCTTGAATATCAACAGGTCTTTCATCATACAGAGATGGTGGTCGTCCAACGTGAACTTCACCATGAATGACACCGTTAGGGCGAACGGCAGGCTCTGGGGTTCTTAAATGTCGATGTTCATTAAATAGTGTGTGCACGTTTGCACGAGGTTGACCGTTTGTTTGACGATAGTCACGTGGTGCTGATTCTGATTTTATCGATCGAAGTGTCCCGGATGCGCTTATACCTCCTGACCTGCCTATAGTGGATGAGGGTCGAGATGGAACCACGGATAAACGATCCCTCTCCCTCTGAGAATATGACTGTAGTGTACAGGAATATGGCTCTGAAAACAAATAAAAACCACTTCATGAATATACTAGCAGTTAATTCACAGTACATGAGAAGTGCATGTTATTGTGAATACCGGTTTCCGGTTTCATTTTCTCGTTAGATTATATTTGGGTAATATTTCGTGTATTTGTGTTATGTGATGGTGTTTATAGATTCTGTGCTCGGCTGTGTAGTGGATAAGTTAATTGCTGCCTTCTCTGTCCGATTTCCTCATATCGTTTTACAGAAATGAAGCATTCCTTAACGTATTTTTAGATATTTACGAACTACACAAAGTGCTAAAATTACCATAACAGAAATAAAAAGTATAACAGCACATGAACATGAATGGAATGTATTTTGCAGAGTATGCAGCACCTATTAGGAGAGTGTACCCCCAATAGTTTGTACCTAGTGTCTCCAAGGGGCAACGTAATGATACAACCTCTAGGAACATTCATCAGATAGATTAACTAAAAACATTGTTTCTCGATGTCAATAACACTTGGAAGCAATTCACGCGATTTCTCGGTGCAGATTTAACAATGTCCATTTCCATCAGTTTAATCTATTGTAGAAATGTATTATACAATTTATTTTGTCAGTGGATACTAACCGTCTTCCTCATGTTCCTTGTTTCTGAGTGCATACACGTGCCACTGATATATGAGAGCATGTCGGTATCTTCTACTCAGTATCCATAGTGTATGTGGTAACAACAACGCCTCTAAACCAACCAGATAAAGGGAGATAATCTCTAAAGTTTCTCTGTCCACCTTGGTAAATAGTTGAATACACTGAATTATCTGAAAATATATATAAACTTGTTACATTCTTACAGTTACTTATTTAGTGATCGATTGCATGCTAACAGATTATACCAGATGAAATTACCGGGATGAACAATCAATTGTGATAACCAAGTGTATATCAAATGCACTTCGTCTATTAAGTTCGGAACATGCCAGTTACTCCATGAATTATTTAACATTCAAAGAAAGTGTTCGTGTCATTACAAAGTGTACCAAAAGGCCCGGTGGTACTCCAAATACTAGATTATAGCAACAGGGATGTTCAAAATCCTCTAAACAAGCCACATACACGAACTATTTTAATTAAAGTAACAACGTGTATCATTTCACACGCAATTTAATAACAATAAATTCGAGTCACAGATGTGTGAATAATGTTGTTAATGCTGTTTGACAAGAGAGAATGCCGAGAGCGTATACAAAACACATAAGAGAGAACTGACAACAATAACACATGATGGTAAATTAACAAATCGTATTTGCATTAACGAGCAACATTGTACAAATGTACATGATTGCTATAGCCAATACCATAGAACAGAAACCCCATCTAACACAGGAAATATACACGGAGTACAAGCGAAGTGCAACACGTCGAAAGCGTACAAGATGATAAACCTCATTTAACAATATGTACCTTAATCTTACACTAGATTACAAATGTACCCCTGTACCACAACCTCCATGCAATATATTTAGAACCCTTGTTGTACTAAACATTTGTAGAAGTTACAACATGTGACAAATAACCAACTTCCCTAAGTGAGCAATATGTGCTTGTTTCCACCCGTTTTCAATCAAGCAAACATAATCTTCTGTCTGACTATATTATCAAGGCGTGACAGACCATTTATATTATACCTGGTAGTTTCAAGCCAATATACAACATGGAAAAAGTAAACCGTTCTAAGATAAATACATGTAGTAGATATTTTTGTATTTTTGGTTCAACCAACAATCTAAATCACAAGGAGACTGTCGGTGCAATCTTATTAACACTCTGTCAACATGCCCAGGAACTACCAATAAATTCATAACTCCTTGAAATGGAGATACATACGAATGAATAATGTACATTTGGGGTGAGTAATTGGTTGCTGGTACTACATATGTAATCGTATAACTATGCGGACTTGCATGTCCACAAGCGAAAGTTTCAACAAGTGATCTTACGCGTCCGTACTATGTATTACTTTATCATAAGATTATTATTAACAACATTAAATGACATTTATTCCAAATCGGTATATTCCATCGCGATGCATTGGCCAGACAATCATTATATTCCATCGCGATGCATTGGCCAGACAATCGGTATATTCCATCGCGATGTATTGGCCAGACAAACGGTATATTCCATCGCGATGCATTGGCCAGACAATCGGTATATTCCATCGCGATGGATTGGCCAGACAATCGGTATATTCCATCGCGATGCATTGGCCAGACAATCGGTATATTCCATCGCGATGCATTGGCCAGACAATCGATATATTCCATCGCGATGTATTGGCCAGACAATCGGTATATTCCATCGCGATGCATTGGCCAGACAATCGATATATTCCATCGCGATGCATTGGCCAGACAATCGATATATTCCATCGCGATGCATTGGCCAGACAATCGGTATATTCCATCGCGATGCATTGGCCAGACAATCGGTATATTCCATCGCGATGTATTGGCCAGACAATCGATATATTCCATCGCGATGCATTGGCCGGACAATCGGTATATTCCATCGCGATGCATTGGCCGGACAATCGGTATATTCCATCGCGATGCATTGGCCAGACAATCGGTATATTCCATCGCGATGCATTGGCCAGACAATCGGTATATTCCATCGCGATGCATTGGCCAGACAATCGGTATATTCCATCGCGATGCATTGGCCAGACAATCGGTATATTCCATCGCGATGCATTGGCCAGACAATCGGTATATTCCATCGCGATGTATTGGCCAGACAATCGGTATATTCCATCGCGATGTATTGGCCAGACAATCGGTATATTCCATCGCGATGTATTGGCCGGACAATCGGTATATTCCATCGCGATGTATTGGCCAGACAATCGGTATATTCCATCGCGATGTATTGGCCGGACAATCGGTATATTCCATCGCGATGTATTGGCCGGACAATCGGTATATTCCATCGCGATGTATTGGCCGGACAATCGGTATATTCCATCGCGATGCATTGGCCAGACAATCGGTATATTCCATCGCGATGTATTGGCCGGACAATTAGGAATAAAACGTTATACTGCTTCAAGTCAAGTGAATTCGAATAAACTACGATATATCAAGTTTTATTTATTCATCATTATTTTAATAATTGAGATGAGTAAGGAACTTTCCCTGAGTTAGGTTATTATGTTACACAATCCACTTAAAGCAAATTATACCAGTTCATGTTTCCCAGAGGTCATACAGTCTCCGTTAATTGTGTCCGTAAATCATCAGTGAGAATAATTGATACATTGTACCAATCAATGGGTTTATTACCAATTATACTAGACCCACATTTATCAAATAAATACGGTTTCGGATTCTAGCAATCAATACAGTGTTCCGGTATCGTATAATAGTTGTGTAGTCACTAAGTTTTCGAAGTTCATAATGTAAACGTACGTAATTATCTTTGGATGGTTTCTGTGTCATGCAGCTCAACTTGAAAAGCAATTGATTTTTGATTCAAGTGCGTTTTTCTTCTCGTATTCGTTCATTTTAAAAATCCAAATATACGGATAAAAGGTCTCACAAAATCGGGGCTTTATATAAATAATATTATGTGACCTTGTTTGGCTGCGAATTTACGATTATTTGCACTATGCACTATAGTATGTCCATACACGTATATGCTTTAGCTGAGAAGGATGCCGAACAGAAATCAATCGACCTGTCAGCTGTTAATCGCATACGTCAGTATTACTCCAGTATCAAGTTGTAGAAAATGGAATACAAATACGTCAGAGAAAATTAGCATGCCTGAATTTCCCGGTTGTTAGATCTCTAAGACTGTTTTGTGAGTGAACACATGTGCACATATTGCATGGCGATTGTATGCTTACTGATTAGTACAAGAATCTATGCCAAGTTAGGATTACTGATTAGTACAAGAATCTATGCCAAGTTAGGATTACTGATTAGTACAAGAAGCTATACCAAGTTAGGATTACTGATTAGTTCAAGAATATATGCCAAGTTAGGATTACTGATTAGTACACGATTCTATGCCAAGTTAGGATTACTGATTAGTACAAGACTCTATGCCAAGTTAGGATTACTGATTAGTACAAGATTCTATGCCAAGTTAGGATTACTGATTAGTACAAGAATCTATGCTAAGGTAGGATTACTGATTAGTACAAGATTCTATGCCTAGTTAGGATTACTGATTAGTACAAGAATCTATGCCAAGTTAGGATTACACAAATGTACATAACATGTATCTTGTTTCTCAATTCATTTTATATATAAGTATACATGGAAAGGTTATCTTCCGAATTTATCTAATCTACGAGAAAATGAAATGCTAAAGTTCCACCTGCCAACAAACTGACTATTCTTTTTGTTGAGTTATGAGTGTGTATTGTGTCGTGTATTTGTGTTATGTAATGTTTGTCATGTACGTGTGTTATGTAATGTTCGTCATGTATTTGTGTTATGTAATGTTCGTCATGTATTCTGTGTTATGTAATGCTCGTCATGTATTTGTGTTATGTAATGCTCGTCATGTATTCTGTGTTATGTAATGTTCGTCATGTATTCTGTGTTATGTAATGCTCGTCATGTATTAGTGTTATGTAATGCTCGTCATGTATTTGTGTATAAATAGTAAGTAAGACTTATCATTTCATGTTTATCGGTGGTTTACGGTGGAATAACGGTGGATTATTCCCCGATAATTTCACAGTCCATAATTTAACAGTTCATAATTTCACGCAAACGGACTACTTCTTTAAAACAAATTTCCCCGCCGCCAAATATAAAATAATAAGCATTTTCACTTGTTAATCTTAATCTTTAACAAATAACAGAACATAATATGTACATAAATGTAAAACAAATGGACGAAACTGAAGCCATTGCAGAAGAACTACTTGATTGCCACTCGACGCGTGCATGGCGGGAAAACGACGTCACGCAAAACATTTGAGGTAGTGGAGTATTTCCATCCTTTGAGCTATTTGAAGCATGAAATAAATAGAATATTAGTATTTGACCGTGTATGATCGTTTGATAATTCAAAATCAAGGGTACATGTATATTTTTAACCGGTAGATCCTTGACATGATTCCGGTATGTTCAGGTTAAGTAATTCTTCGACTTTTAAACGTTGGCTACACACACATGCCCTCAACATGTAATGTAGTTGCTTATTGCTTTTGGTATAGTTCGTAGTCAATTTAGTTTGTTAATTGTTAAGTAAACCGGTTGCCCTTCATGACTAAACCAGTATTACAATTCCGTCACAGATAATGAAAATAAAATTGATATTCTTTACAGCATCCATTAATCGTCTATTTTATGCATCCCAGTGTACAAGACAACGTCAATATCTCCCAGATTGCCTCAGAATGTAATGATTAATTGCTTTCCAGTATCGCCAATTTATCTTTCTGTTTACAATTTTGTTTGAGAATTTTATTAAAGTTCGTACTTTCGTTGTTTCAATTTATGTTCTCCTCATGTTGTAGAATACCACTCATTGTTTCTCTCATGCTTCCAACAATATGAACGTTCCAACAATATGAACGTTCCAACAATATGAACGTTGTCGTGAAATCGATGGTGTTTTGAATTTTTGTTACATTGAAACAGATCGTATCTACGTACATGTGCAAAAAAGACATAAAAAGACACAGAAATGCAATATAGTAGTTTGTTTTTATGTCATATTCCGATATTTGTTCATTTAAATGGCGTTAAAGGATAGAAATTCGACAAGAAATGACATTTACTGCCTGCCCCATTTTGCTGTGTTTGTCGTTTTTTCATGAGATAAGACAATTTACTACTCAAGTTACTATAGGCACTGGTGAATAATAAATGTGACGTTTTTGTCAAGAAACAAACACAAACATGAAATTATTAAGATACGTACTAAGAGGTTAAAACACGACAGAGCCGGGCCGGAAGGCGATAATCGGCCCGGAAAATTAATAATCACCGCGAGGGCTTTAGCCCGAGGATGATTATTCATGCCGGGCCGATTATCAACTTCCGGCCAGGCTCTGAAGTGTATTAAAGTCTTTAATACAATTGTTCGATTCCAAAACTCAATGAAAGTAACAGTCACTCACGCTTAGTTCAGTTCGTAAATATCTAAAGTATATTTTTGCTGAAAATCTTATAATTCTCCCAATTGTCAAAGGAATTGTACCTCTGTGTAACTAAACGTCATATTTTAGCTCTAACGTGACGTCATTTTAGATCCAACGTGACGTCATGTTAACTTGGATAACGTAACGTGCGCCCGTTCAGCGGGCAAATTACGATTATGAGATTGCGGACCGGGAGGATAGGCGATAATCAATCACGTGATGGTCATAATCAGCCTGAAATAGGCTCATTTGTGTTACTATTTGTAGTAACAAGTGTATTAATAAGAGGTTAATACACGACAGAGCCGGGCCGGAAGGCGATAATCGGCCCGGAAAATTAATAATCACCGCGAGGGCTTTAGCCCGAGGGTGATTATTCATGCCGGGCCGATTATCAACTTCCGGCCAGGCTCTGAAGTGTATTAAAGTCTTTAATACAATTGTTCAATTTAGAAACACAATGGGAGTAACAACAACTCACGTTTAGTAAAGTTCGTGGAGATCTACCGCCATTTATGATGAAAATCTTGTACATTTATAAAATTGTCAGAGCAATTTCAACGTAACGTCATTTAAGCTCCAACGTGACGTCATTATGACTCCAACGTGACGTTATGTTAACCTGGATAACGTAACGTGCGCCCGTTCTACGGGCCGATTACGATTATGAGATTGCGGACCGGGCCGATAGGCGATAATCAATCACGTGATGGTCATAATCAGCCTGAAATTGGCTCATTTTTGTTACTATATTTAGTAACAAGTGTATTAAATGTACTTAATACACTTGTTACTAAATATAGCAACAAAAATGAGCCAATTTCAGGCTGATTATGAGCATCACGTGATTGATTATCGCCTATCGGCCCGGTCCGCAATCTCATAATCGTAATCGGCCTGTTGAACGGACGCACGTTACGTTATCCAGGTTAACATGACGTTACGTTTGAGTCATAATGACGTCAAGTTGGAGCTAAAATGACGTTACGTTGAAATTGCTTTGACACTTTCATGAATGTACAAGAATTTCATCATAAATGACTGTAGATCTCCATGAAATTTACTTAACGTGAGTTGTTGTTACTCCTATTGAGTTTTTGAATTGAACAATTGTATTAAAGACTTTAATACACTTCAGAGCCTGGCCGGAAGTTGATAATCGGCCCGGCATGAATAATCACCCTCGGGCTAAAGCCCTCGCGGTGATTATTAATTTTCCGGGCCGATTATTGCCTTCCGGCCCGGCTCTGTCGTGTATTAACCTCTTAGTAATGAACAGGAAACATATACGACACTCCGAAGCGACTCAGTGAAACATATTGCAATGTGACAATCTTATACTATAAAAAGCGATTTAAATGAAATTAAATCATTTATAGAGAAAATCACATGTCTCCAGTGGACATTCAGTAATTAGATGTTAATACACGATATAGCCGGACCGGAAGGCGATAATCGGCCCGGAAAATTTATAATTACCGCGAGGGCTTTAGCCCGAGGGTGATTATTCATGCCGGGCCGATTATCAACTTCCGGCCAGGCTCTGAAGTGTATTAAAGTCTTTAATACAATTGTTCAATTTAAAAACTCAATAGGAGTAACAACAACTCACGCTTAGTTCAGTTCATGGAGATCTAAAGTCATTTATGATGAAAATCTTATGTAACCATAAAATTGTCAAAGCAATTTCAACATAACCTCATTTTAGCTCCAACGTGACGTCATTGTGACTTGGATAACGTAACGTGCGCCTGTTCAGCGGGTCGGTTATGATTATGAGATTGCGGCCCGGGCGGATAGGCGATAATCAATCACGTGATGGTCATAATCAGCCTGAAATAGGCTCATTTTTGTTACTATATATAGTAACAAGTGAATTAATTAATTTGTATCAATAACATAAGACCTTAATTAGATTGTTTGGAGATTATATGGGAATGTATTATTACCAGTCCACAGTGTGACCTTCTTGGTGGAGTGTATATATACAGGCTTGTTTGAAACATCCATTTATAGGGATGTGGATGGTTTATTCTATGTCTGACTCTTGTGTGGCTGGCTAGACATTGCCACCGTAACTGTGTGGCTGGCTAGACATTGCCACCGTAACTGTGTGGCTTTGCACTACAGTATTTAATATCAGAATTAGGTCGTACTCGGCATACTTTGGATAATGTTCTGATTTCCATATAATGCTGTCTCAAATTGTCCAGAAAAAAACTAAGTTAATGTTACGTAACAATGATATATCATCCACGTAATAGCATCGGTTATTATGTTTTTGTTATACTATATGCTGGAGGATAAAGAATGCTGTAAATGGTAGCAAAGTCTCATAAGACAGCGTTGCATTAAAACTATAATACAGCTTCAAATTTGAACAGCTTTTTGTCAATATGCAGCACAAATGCATTAACACGTCAACGTGCATTACCGGTGATAAATGCATTGACATTGGAAGAGAAATACCTTCAGAGTATGGGAGTGTAAAAATGAGCACGATTAACCATTTATAATTTTCATACCGTCTAATAAAATAGTTGGAAAACACAATGGACATATACGAGGGGCGTTTCAAAAGTTCCAGGAAAAGTGCTCTTTAAAATTTATCTTTTAACCAAATGACTTCAAATTTTGCATTTAAATAGAACAATTCATAATACATAGTGTACGATGAATCAAACGCATGAGGGTGTGAAGTACAAAATAGCACGGCTGCCATAGAAACGTCTACAATGGCTACCCGGGGCAAATTGGACGTCACGTCGTAGAAATCATCAAACTTATCAACACATTGACTCCAACCAAAAAGCTACCAATTCACTACAACCAAAAATTACTGCATGGAACATTTGCGAAGGGCGGTATAACATCATTTTGATCAATTTATGGCATAGTTTAAATAGTCCCACAGTTGTGTTCAGGTTTATTTGTCGCCGTATTAGAATAGCCAGTCAAATGTCAGTAAATCATTGGCAGTTGACCAGTTTTTGTCCTTTGGCAGGAAAATTAAGACTTGAAACAGTAGATTTTATAATCATTGCCTGCGTTGCACGTCTTTCGGTAGGATGTATGAATAATATGAGCGCTTCCAGACTGCCATTTTTTAACAAATGAACAACACTTGACGAGAGAATGTTAAGTTTTTAGTATATATGTCGTAAAAGTAGACCATATATCGTATTTAATAAAATGTATGGTGAACAAAATCCTAATTTCGCAAGAGTTGCTTCCCTAAGACTTTAAATTATGCATTTAATGTTTACAAATTATCATTTTGTCAAAAATTTGGATGTTTTGTCACATTTTTCAATCTTATGGTGTTTACCACAATTGGGAATCAACTAAAGTGCTCAAATTGGATCATTCTACAAAGAGGTTACCGAGTTATTCAATATCAGTTTAAGGCTTAATGTGACGGAGAAACCGCATGGTGCTTTGGAAGCGACTGACTCATGAAACAACAAAGGTTTTACATCGAATTTGCAAAGGTAGTGGAGATGAAGTCCACGTTTGATCCGAAACTTTCTTATGCTATAAGCCACACATATGTTCCATAACTCCAATAACAATGCTAGCATGTTGAGAACGTAAAACAATACGGGTACAGCCTGTTTGGTGTCTTCGCCACTTGCAATGGATATCAAGATTTGTTTTTGATGAAACAGAATGCTGGGATGAACAATGCAAATATTTAGTGACGAGTTAATTACCGTTTTACAAAGACAAAACATGCAAGGCTAATTCAAACTTTACTGGATGTTAATTAAAAGTGATCAATAGCCAAACTCCCGTTTAACATCTGCACCACAAAACCGATTCCGAGTTAATTGCTTGCCTTAAACACGAAATCGTTTAACAACTGCACAGTATCGATTTAAGTTACCAAAATGCACAAACTAAAGTGAACAGACCAGCTTTAAAATACAAGTTTTTCATCAGTGGAAACATTCATTTATAGTTATTTCCTTCTCCGTCTTTATTACTGTCAAGCATTGTGTCTACTATTACAAACACTAATACTACGTGAATGCAAATTACAATTTCCCTACTGAGTCGTTTAGATCATTCAATGTAAATCAACTACTGTAATGGTAGAAGCAGAAATGACGAGTTTGTAAATTATGATGTTAGATCAACGATGTACAAGATTTCTAGGCAGCAGTTTCCCTTATATAAATAAATTGTTTCTAGAATAAAACGATAAATCAAACAATGAATTAAAGTTTTTTTTAACAAGATTTATCATCAAACGGTAATTACAATACGACCCATGTTCAACTGTATGCTCACGTTTTCCAATAGATATCAGAATTTGACGTACAAAACTAATTCTAAATACGCAAATCGCGGTTTGCTTATTAACAACATGCAATAAATGTAATTGTTAACGTTGAAAGCATACGTAGTTAGAACCCAATAATGATCTTAGTAAATAAATCATGATGATTTTAACACTAATGTGATGCTTTGAAAGATAAGAGAATTTATGGTCTGCTAAGTAAAGTGAGTTGCTTGGAAACGTGACTTAAACAAAAACAGATTGTGAAACAATAAATCACATCATGTATACACGCGGCAGAGGATTGTAGAAGTGAAGATGACACGTTGCTTAATCAATGAATGATGTTTCAAGTTACGTACTGACATATTTCTATATTTTTGTCTTACTAAAGTCAGGATGGTTTGATTTGACGGGCTTGTATATTTATACTCTGTGTATGTATCTTTCCTAACTAAACAAACTCACAAAATGCACTAGTAGTTTGACTAAATGTTAATTCAGCAATCGATATAGTTATCCCTCATTTTTTCGTAACGTTCATTTCCCATAGACAAACAATCAGTGATCGTATTATTACGATCAACACACCACGTGACTGAATATGTTTTACTGTCAGAGGGTGATGGTACATTTTTGACAGTACTTTTTATCACGTGACGTATTAGTGTAAGTTCAAACGATGGTGACATGTTCCACCCACATTCAGCCATGTTTAGTTCTAGTTCGTCTATACCCAGTCAAGTATTGAATTACCAGAAAGACAATTATTGTTAAATAGGCACTAAATAATGTAATCCATTAATCCGAGCACTGAGTGTGGTACTCAGAATTAATAATTACATTTTCAACTCATGAATAGGACACACTGGCAACATAATGTAGGTAATGTTATTTGCAACATCAATATAACAATAATATTCATTTAATCCAACTAGCCACTCGATTTAGAACAAATACTAGCCCATTGTCAGTAAGTAAGTAAGTAAGTAAGGTATTATATTTAACATTGTGTTGAGAGATGAGTGTAACTATTGATTGTAATTTCGGATCCTGGACCCGTTTTCACAAAGGATTAGTATGTACGATCAACATTAATGTCTTTTAAAATTTGGAATAATATTACTGTTTCAGCCTGAATTTTATGGTGATGTGCTTTATAAATTTCGTAAGATTCAGGGTCATGACCACTTTCATGATGTGTTTATGAAGATCGTTTAACGTTATTTGTAGAGGTTACAACCCTTAAATTTTGCAACAGACTGCATGCTTGGTGGTGGATCCATTTATAGTTCGCCATTATGCTTCCTATTTCATTATGCGGTGACCGGATAATATACAGACTCTATGAATATACCTAACCTTAAGCCTTTTAGGACGGTAGGTGTTGATGCTTGTCTGTTACATTATCCGGTCGTGCCCTTATATGCTTTGCTCCCTTGTTGCTCTCACTTCGGATAGGTCATTGAGTACTTTCTGTGCTACCATATGGGGGTTGTTGTACATTCTTTTATTACCTTTCAGTGTGGCCTTTGTGTAAGGGGACATTGCATGGCGGGAAACTTTTATTTACACTGTCCTGTTCTAAAAGGTCGTCGATTAGGTAAGTGTAGGTTTGGTGCACCATAAACTAGTTTAAACCCCCCCCCAGTGACAATTGTCAACCTTGCCTTATGTATGTATTGTCCACTTTATAGTAAAAATAGAAAACTCCAAAAACAATTTTTGGCTGAGGGCAATCCTTTCTGTAACTGTATAATTATTGTACATGTTCTGCTGCAATTTCGCTGTCCAGCATAAGGCTGCCTTGTATTTTTCAATAGTACATGTATATTGTGTCATTTAGATGTACGTTGTCCCTTGTTCTAGTCTTGTCGCTTGGTTCTTGCCCCGCGTAGTTTGACTGACTAAGGCGGCAAACGCACGGGGTGGGATTTTGGGTTTGTATAATTTGTATACCTGTTGTCTTCAAGTTGTACTCTGTTATAGCAGTGCCTATGGTCCCCTCCCTTTTACAGCACTGTGCAGTTTCGGTGTATTTGTAATTCCACTTATCCTTGTGTTATTTCCTTGTCCTCCATTTAAAGTCCACTGCCCATTTCCCCCTTTCTTCACCAGTTGCTGGATGAGATACTTCTTTATTAGGTCACTGTGTTGTTTGGTCACTATAATAAACGTTTTTGGCGTATATATTTTGCCCTCTTTTTCCAATTATTGTAAACTAGGTCAAGTCCCATAATGCCTCTTTCACACGTATTAACGTTATGTCACTGTCCTTGGTGTTTTAAACTAGGTCAGGGGTGGTTGTGCCTTATTTAGTCGCCGTTTTGGCACGGGTTTGGGTGGTTGGTTCGCCGTGCAGTGGGGCCTTTGGGAACTTGGTCGAGTACTGGCTGCGTTTTATTCGGCAATAACCGCGATTATATAATTTCCTTGTGAATGTGGGTCATCCTGCATTTTATCGGCGGGGACTTGGATCTTTAATTGTTTCTTCGGCTTATGTGTGGGTATTGCTCATTGCAGTTGCTAGGAATATGTAATATTATTTCCCACCCCATTCCTACCTTGCCCATATTTTAACTAGGTCAAGTCGTAGTTGTGCCTCTTTAGGTCGCATAAAGTTAGGTCACTGTCAATAGTGTTTTAACCTAGGTCACACCCCGGTGTTGTTGTGCCTCATTTGGTCACCGTATTGGCATGGGTTTCTGTGGGCACTGCTCAGTGTAGTTGCGTCGTGGTGTTTCTGTGCTCGGCTGGTTGGGTTGAGTGCTAACTTCCCTGTCGGATTTTCTCGTACTTTTTTGGTATTTTATAAAGGTAGCTTAGGTATTTATATATCATACAAATTCTTTGAAGGACTTTGAAATAAGCTTTTATATACTTTTTAGAATGATGAAAAAGTGCTAATAAAAATTTCCGTATCAAGTACACTTATTTTAAATTTCCAATAGACAAAATGATGTAATTACTTTTTTGAACATGTTAACTTGAAGAAGTTTAGTCATTCTTTAGATAGATATGAGAGGTATTGTCAAATGTTGCCAAAATTTTTTAAACAAATAGAAAATCATTTCCAGAAACAAATTTCATCCAGATGAGTTTTTTTTTTAACATTGAACCAGTAGTCTCAAGTCTAAAATCCATTTTGTATTAGAAATACTTTCAGATGAACAATATACATGTATATAAAGCATGTACGTATCTTATGTTAAAGTGGTGGATGATAACATAAGTAACACGCAGTCGTTGAAACAATTCGATTATTTGTTCATGCATACAGGTTGTGTTAGCACTATACAGTGTGAATGTAATTCAATCAATACGAGAAAGGTCAGGTTATTGTTTTCCACAATGTGTTTTACCTAAGATAGCACAACTAATTGTTCAATAGAAGAAATTGTGAATTAATGATCCGTATAGATAGTAAACATGGAGAACAATTGACGTAAAATCAATAGCTAGATATTAAAATCCTCGATGACACAGACTCTATCGTTCACAGCATCACGCAAGTGACCAACAGCATATCTGCCATGATCTAAATGGTAGCATTATATAGCTTCGTTGCAACTACAACTGTATTAGGTCAATGCGTTATATAATACAGTGAGCGGCAATGAAAACGCAACACTTACATAGTATAGCACAACACATTTCATAAAAGTGTAAGCATAGCGAAACTTTGTCAAAGAATGGATATATATATAGGCACATAGATATCACTTCGAATCAGAAAAAGTTGTTTAGCACCACAGTTTTATACCAGTTGTCTTTTGGTCAGTGTAAAACAGAAAGTCGAATTTTTTAAAACCACCGTCTAGAAAGATGCATTGTGTGATTCTTCGGCGTTGCTAATGTAAGATAAGCGCGTTGCTAATGGAAGAAAATCTTATCTTACATTAGCAACATCTTTCTTACATGAGCAACCGCACGTGAATGTATTCCGACCTTTAGGTGTCTACTTTAACTTCTACTACGTCTGCACAGTAAATAAACTTGGTATTTAGCTAACAAGAAGAACAAAAATAGGTTCTTTACTATTGAAGGGGCATTTCTTAGGCAGAGCATAACAGTGTAGGCGTATGCTTTATTTACGACGTTATGTTATTGATTGTTTTGAATGCGAACGTACGGCAAATGCCACGTTATGATGACGTCACGTTGACGCCTTGAACGTTAAATAATGATAAAAACTCGGCAAGCCTCGTCCCTGGTTAAAATCCGACCCCTCGGGTGAGATATCCTTATCCTACATAGAAGCACATGGTGGATCCTTATAATCTACGACGTATTAATCGTATGAAACGTTCATGGAATGCTTTCGGGATGCTGTTCCGTTCTTGCAGAAGGGTATGTGAAGTCCAGGTACTTTTAAGGGGTCTGTACATTGTTTCGCTTACGACCACTAAAACATCAAAACATACTCTATTTGATCCATGGTGTATTGTTTATAGTCAAAGGGAGGTAATAAATTGAGTTTAATAATGAACTTGCCAGTTTCTTTATAACACGGCTTCAAAGTTGGTGGATCTAAACGCATATTCCAAACTGCTCGTTTTTTAGATTAATATAATTCTATTTGTCCCAAGGATGGTGACAGTGTCACCATTTGTTACTGGAAATAAATTGCATGAACGATTTCAAGATTATTACTGCCCTCAATTGAGAAAAATGCGATTTAAAATGCATGCTTAATTTTCAAAACACAATTTACGTCTAAATATTAATAAGTATCATAATTTGAGCATGTTAACAAGTTCAGTAATATCTAATAATACAAGTTAGTGTAAAAGTTTGGTGACTGATCTTAAAAAATGAGAAGAATCAAAGAATTATCGTACTTGAATTAAACATTTTTCTTACATCTTGCGATTTCTAATACATTATTATGTTTCTTAACAGGTGTATATGTATTTAAACTTGTGTTATATGACTTAAATATTGACTTCGGTGATATGAATCAACGAAACTTTGATTTTTAGTACGGATACCCCATACGTGAGCATACCGACAGAGTTTTCGAAGTCTTCCTTTGGCATACCCACCAAGTTTTCTGCAAGTTATTTTGTTTTTCCGACTATTCCATCCATATTCTTCAAAATGTTTGCCAAACATGCGAGCAAATCTTTAGCCACCCATCATCACACGCGAATATGCTGTTTAAGGCTATTCCGCTATGGACGAGTGATTCTCAAAGTATTTTCACGGAACAAGTTGAATTATTTAGATAATACATATCGAAGAGAGCACACAAAGTTTCAAGTTTATATGTTATAACGGATCACAGAAATATTTAACTTTAAAAAGTGTTGCGTTTTCATTGCCGCTGAGTGTATAAAATCTGTAGTTTTCTGAATGCATTAAGCCTCAATATTATTTTGGTAAAATGCAATAAATTTGGAATGGTCCTATCTGGCTTTATTGATATCATACTAGAACGGGAACCTTTATATACAAAGTAGACAAACTATTTTGTGCGTGTGGAACTTTTGACCATCAGTATTATAACGTTCTGCATTTTAGTTACATGTGTTTCAGTATAAAAACGTTGCGACAACAAATCGATTCACCCTCATCAATATTAGATGCTTATTTGTTTATAACTGTTCCTTTACATTACGTGAACGAAAACCTAATTATATAGTACAGGTGATTGTTGAGTTTCGTTTGTGTGTGGTTTGTAATTTCATGGGTTCTACTAATGTGTTGGGGAGACACTTCAAGTTATGAATAATGCATATTGTTGCTATAATGGCTCACAAATCCACACTGTGATTAGTTGATTGATGAATGCAGATGTTTTGCATCTTTATATTTAATCAGACTTAGCCTATAGCTAAATGAACATATAGGCTAAATGAACAATTCTGCATGTAGTGTATACATACAAACTTATCTGATTCTTGTAACTAACATTGACTTACATTGACACAACAAGCTATTGGACATATACTTCTACTATTATACCGCCACGTCACACAAACATGAAATGATTAAGATACGTACATGTAAGTAATGAACAGGAAACATATACGACACTCCGAACCGACTCAATGAAACATATTGCAATGTGACAATCCTATACTATAAAAAGCGATTTAAATGAAATTAAATCATTTATAGAGAAAATCACATGTCTCCAGTGGACATTCAGTAATTAATTTGTATCAATAACATAAGACCTTAATTAGATTGTTTGGAGATTATATGGGAATGTATTATTACCAGTCCACAGTGTGACCTTCTTGGTGGAGTGTATATATACAGGCTTGTTTGAAACATCCATTTATAGGGATGTGGATGGTTTATTCTATGTCTGACTCTTGTGTGGCTGGCTAGACATTGCCACCGTAACTGTGTGGCTGGCTAGACATTGCCACCGTAACTGTGTGGCTTTGCACTACAGTATTTAATATCAGAATTAGGTCGTACTCGGCATACTTTGGATAATGTTCTGATTTCCATATAATGCTGTCTCAAATTGTCCAGAAAAAAACTAAGTTAATGTTTCGTAACAATGATATATCATCCACGTAATAGCATCGATTATTGTGTTTTTGTTATACTGTATGCTGGAGGATAAAGAATGCTGTAAATGGTAGCAAACTCTCAGAAGACAGCGTTACATTAAAACTATAATAACAGCTTGTTGTCAATATGCAATACAAACGCATTTTAAAATGGACCAGCATGTCACATCGCTACGTTGGCAGGTAGTGTAAGGTATAAGTAGGATCTCGACCGTACTGGCTTGTTACAAACATGTTAAAAACAAGTATCATTTGGTTACCTGAGTTACCTAAGCGCTACGTATCTCTTCACATGGGAAGTAATCCATTTTTTTTGTATTTAGTTGAACGGGAGGTAAATTTATGAAGGCGCTCGGTAGCGTTTTGCTTAGGCAAAGGACACCTGGGTACTTAACTTTTACTACGGTGGTGTACGGACAATATCGACTCGAATCCGTTGCATTCCGGGATATCGATCTTGACTGGGTGACCTTGGCATGTAGTCGTTGCGACACTATAGTTTGAACTGGTTTCATTTCCGATTCAATCTATAATAGAGACCTACTCTTTGGAAGTAGGATACGTAGTACCAGTCTACTACTGTTGCCAGATCCTGCATGTACCAATGTTCTGGTCTGGAGGAAATCGCATAAGTAGCATTATATCGACTTGACTAAGAGATAATTAACAGTTTGCAAAATTTATTTTTATAAATATTGAATGACGCATGTACAATTGATACTGTAGCTCTTACTGTTTATCATGAATAGCCCCGGTTGATCCAGGAAGTTCACGATGACGCCATGACTTTAGCTTACACCAATTCATTAGAACTTTTGTATATCGTAAATTTCAAAATTAAGACAAATTTGATAATTATAATTTTAAAAGTACAGACATTTTTATCAGCATGCATGTATTTGATTGGTCAAGACATAATTGATCAATCGAAAGTCTGCATTCATTATATAAAAAATATTAAAACATTAAATTGCGATAAAGATCATTAAAGCTAACAATAGGATATTATACCATTCTTGAAACAATAACACATACTGCTTAGATTTTATCAGTAGTATTATTGTATCATAAATGCTTCAGACTACAGACATTATCATATAAGAGCCGTAATGCCTTTAGCTTTGTGATGTAATGTGTATTGGACAAAGCTACCAATAATAATATGTCTAATTATTTAATTTATATAGAATAAATAGAATAATAAACAATTTGATTTTGATAAAGCATAGGGTTAATGATTGACAGTTACAACTGATTCATATAATATACACCAGTAAGGGGAGATCACTGCGCATAAGATGTAACATTATGGCATGTAACGCCAAGTGTGAAATGGTGTGAAAATGATTGGGCTAATATAATGTAACCGTTTGACAACGTTTGGTCTACGCATTATGCCCCAGGGTACGCATATAACAATGAAAATATAAATATATATATTTAGCAATTCTAATTGTGATTTATCTATTTAAATTTAAAGCCAATTGCAACGAAACTTAGACAACATAGAATATAATATATGCACAAGCGTTTACTCAAAATTTACCTCATACAGAGCAGGATTCGAGTTGTTTGACATACTTTAACAATACTGTATTCACATATAAAGAAGTCTTAAGTTAGTCACTTAGCAGTCATATATAAAGTTACTTTTGGGCATCGGGTGCATCCATTATCAAGCATTTGGCTATGTCTGCTTTGCTTGGCTTGCACTTCGGTTGTTTCCCTACACCCCTTCTTCTCTCCTAGATAAGGAGGGCTAGATCAGAAGGGGTGGCCGAGGAGCTCGTCTCTGTCTTAGCGGACTTGCCTTTGCACTTTGTATCTGTTTGTTTCTAGTAAGAGACGAACAAACTACATGACACGTGTATGTGGTCGCATGGTCATGATATGGTCCGAGTCCCAATAATTATCCATTTTCATATAACATTTCACTTAATATAATAACATGATAAGTCTCAGCATGCTCCGTCAGTATGGCTCCATGTCCGAATCCTACATTTTCACATAACCGATCTGTGTTAAGGACAGAGTGGACGTTGTTATAATACTGATAAAATTTTCAATATTTTCAAAATTTAAACACATCCTCATTGTAATTTGAAATATGTTCAGATAGTATTAGCAATTTATAAATGCATAAAAGCACAATTGAAGATAAAAACGAACTCGTCTTCAGATCAAATTGAAATAATGTTTTGGTTAGTGGGGAATAGGGTCATACCTTGGTGGATAGGGTTCTACCATTGAGAGGTAAGTTCGGTTTTGGGTAGGGCCTTGGGTGAGTTATGTTATTCAGTTTATTATTTTTAAAGTGAGACAGTCCTTTTTAGTTCTCTGACATTTTGTTGTAGATGTAAGCGAAGTCTGTAAATTTTACGAAATTCAATTTTTTAGTCACTGACCACTTATAATGTGATCAAGTTTCGAGTTTATGATTCTACATATAAAGTTATACGTCCCCGAATTGATGAATAATGCTAATTATTTAATTTGAAAATGAACCGCCAACTTCTGACAGCGATGATAACCAGTCTGTGCAAACAAAAGCAAACAAAACTAAATTAATCATTATATAAATGCAAACATTCATTGCATTTAGTTGCTACAACTCAGCAACTAAACAACAACAGGAAATCAACAACAGCAACTGATCAACATCAGCAAATCAACTACTACAGCAACTCAACAACAGCATCAACTCAACAACAACAGCAACTAAACAACAGCTGCAACTCAACAGCAGCAACTCAACAACAGCTGCAACTCAACAACAGCAACTCAACAACAGCAACTCAACAACATCAGAAACTAAACAACAGCAACTAAACAAAATCAACAACTAAACAACAGCAGCAACTAAACAACAGCATCAGCTATACAATAACAGCAATTCAACAACAACAGCACGTAAACAACAGCAGCAACTCAACAACAGCAACTCAACAACAGCAACTCAACAGCAGCAACTCAACAACAGCAACTCAACAACATCAACATCAGGAACTTAACAACAACAACCCACCAACAGCAACTCAACAACAGCAGCAACTCAACAACAGCGGCAACTCAACAACATCAGCAACTTAACAACATCATTTCAACAACAACATCAGCAACTTAACAACATCACCTCAACAACAACAACATCAGCAACTCAACACTAGCATCAACAAAACAACAACAGCAACTCAACAACAGCAGCAAGTCAACAGCCGCAACTCAACAGCCGCAACTCGATATCAGTAACTGAACAACATCAGTAACTCAAAAAACATCAGCAACTCAACAATAGCAGCAACTAAACAACAACAGCAGCTCAACAACAGCAGCAACTCAACAACAGCAACTCAACTGCCGCAACTCAACAACATCAGCAACTCAACAATAGCATCAACTAAACAACAACAGCAACTCAACAGCAGCAACTCAATAGCCGCAACTCAACATCAGTAACTCAACAACATCAGTAACTCAACAATATATCAGCAACTCAACAACAGCAACTCAACAGCAGCAACCCAACAACAGCAACTCAACAGCAGCAACTCAACAACAGCAACTCAACATCAGTAACTCAACAACATCAGTACCTCAACAACATCAGCAACTCAACAATAGAATCAACTAAAAAACAGCAGCAACTAAACAGCAACAACTCAATAGCCGCAACTCAACATCAGTAACTCAACAGCAGCAACTCAACATCAGTAACTCAACAACATCCGCAACTCAACAATAGCATCCATTTAACAACAACATCCGCAACTCATCAGCAACAATATCAGCAACTAAGCAACAACAACTCTACAATAGTAACACATCAGGTAAGTCGGCATTTAATTAGTTTTGTTTTGACTTGTTAACACCATTATCTATAAATTTTTTTATATATTGCCGTTCCATGCACTAATAAAATCAGATATCTCACGGTGTAGTTTTTTAAGTTTTTCCACATTATATCAACCACTATGAACACACATCATTCCCGATATATATATCCACGAGGGTGTGCGAGGAGAAAAGCCAGTTTCACGAGCAAGGGAAATACGTGCTATATGTTTTGTCTTTGTAATGACGCCGCCTGGGACTGACCCCTAAACCTGCCGCACTCGACGTGGCAACATACGTTGTTTGCGACAAATGATTAGGTTCATAGATAATTCTATGTAGATGCATTTGTTTTGTTAACGTAATATGTTCTTTTATATTTTTCCCGGCGACAAAAAAAGGAATACCTATTTGGTGAGTTTGTGCGATGTGATTGGACCGATATACTGTGACACTGCTGGCTAATATACAGTTACCGTCATTGTCTTCGCATCCTGGAACTAAGCCATAGAAAGAAACGAATTCTAATGTAGACTTTGAAATTAGTGTGTGACACTATAAGCTTGAATTACTTTTTATGTGTGACTGTATACAGTGAACCATGTGGAGATGAAGAACATTATGAGCGTTTTGTTGACAGCTTCAAATAACGGACACCAATACAACTAGAATATGTGATTTCTTTTATGAACTAATTTGTTCTAGAAAAAAACGTATAATACGTTTGTTTTAAAATACGTGCAATATTACAGACTCTAAGTTATAATTGGTGTTAACTTGGAATATGTAATAAAACAAATAAAGACCAAGTTCGCTTATAGTCTGTTGATTTCATGATTCAATATAATTCCTAGGTTCTTGGCTACTTGTCATATCTTCAGGGGATACTAATAACAAACAAATGAAAACATGTCATGTTTAATAAACAACATGTAAGTTGTATATTTCTCATTTCACAAGTTGCAAGTCGCATGTCACAACACTAGTCGCAAGTAAAAAGTCAAAAATCGAATTCTTACTTGACATCAAATCATACAAATAAACCCGGCTAGCATGTTACTATTTGACTAAACTATTTGATCAGAATTAAATGTGTAAGGTACAATGCTATTATACTGAAATGGCTCATCAATACAGGGCTACCTACATGTACATAAATATATGAGGTAATCGGACAGTGAAGGTAGCACTCAAATTAACTAGCCGAGCATAGAAAATATTAACATCATCGCATGACACAATTACGCGGAGCAATGCCCGTGGATACATTACCTAACGAAAAATGAAAAGCCCATGCCCCCGTTGTAAGGGCAGGATAACCTTGTTTCAAAGAGACATGCAAAATAACGTTGACCCGAAGTGACCGAATAACAGTAGCTGCGATTCGACATAGTTAGCCAATTCCCCGCTGTAAAAGAGCAGGATGAGCTAGTTTATACTGAGGGACAAAATGGTTTAAATTCTTGAATATTATGTTAAATGATGAACTATTGCTTGGAATGAAATACCACAATCTCAATATATGAGTAGTCCGTGTATATCACCAGGGTGAAGCGCCGTAACTACACTGGGGCCAGGCGAGGCAGCTGCCTCGCCTAAAATTTGCGGACCAAACATTTTTTGTTTGTTATTAATATATACATGTAATAAAATATCCCTGAATATATTTAAAATAAAATGTCTCAAATTGTCGCATGTAATAAACAATGAGGCGCACTACGGTTATCTAGTATGCAGCGCCGTAACTACACTGCAGCTGCCTCGGCTAAAATTTGCACACCTAACCATTTTGTGGAAAATTTGTCTTCAACTTAAATGTAAAATAAAATGTCTGAATAACAAAAAATATTACAAGCTGTCGCAAGTTATAAACAAAGAGTGCAACTTGAGGCACTAGATTTGCACCTTAATGGTAGTATACCTAGAGCAACTTGAGGCACTAGATTTGCACCTTAATGGTAGAATACATAGTGTAAATTGAGGCACTAGATTTGCACCTTAATGGTAGTATATATAGTGCGACTTGAGGCATTAGATTTGCACCTTAATGATAGTATATATAGTGCAACTTGAGGCACTAGATGTGCACCTTAATGGTAGTATACATAGTGCAACTTGAGGCACTAGATTTGCACCTTAATGGTAGTATACATAGTGCAACTTGAGGCACTAGATTTGCACCTTTATGGTAGTATACCGGACAGTTTCCCTTTATTAAATATAGAAAGAAAGTGGCACCGGCACACCCTCCCCTTATCAAAACTGTTATGAAACAAATCATTGTGCAAGTTTTATTTTCTACATTAAGTAAAGTTGAAAATTTCCTGTGCTCTTTTAAATAAAATTCGCATGTGTGATTACCCCACCCAAGTTTTTACAAGTACTTATACAGAACAGTTTATTGCTAGACTTATCATCACAACATCCTATCACTTAAATACCATTATATCATTGAACTGTGTGCAGAAAATGAGATTTACAAGACACTTGAGTTTATATAAAAAAAAAATTTCCAGCATAGCTGTTTTATTGAGTTTTTACACTCGGGAGAAATCTGTGCATATACAAAACAAGGGCCATAGCGAAAACGACATGAGATCGATTCAATTTCATCATTTCAACTTTTCGCCTTTAGTCCATTCTATAAATACAGAAAGTTTAAAAACAAGTCTATCCACTAAAAATGTCTGAAAAAATGTTGAACTTAATAAATGCCTGTGTGTCCGATTTTACATGTAGCTCAATTTTGAATAACATGTATTGCAGTACTAATTAGCTGGCCCCTTTTTCACTTTTTGGTATTTGGTGATGTTCATCAATTAGGAAATGTGTCTGATTGGTATGTTTCGGAATACAAACAATAAATGTAGATATTATGACACATATCTTATTTTATAACACTTTTAAGTCAGCACCACATGAGTCATTTAGGCGCGAATGAGTCTAAACTACAAAATGGGGTGATCTTATAAAAGGTGTCATATATCAAAAACAAGCAAGGGGACCCCCAATTTTTATTTCGTGTTTCGCCTCATATATGAATGCTCTCAACGTGTGCAAATAATTAGAAAGTTCTGGACATTCTGTAAAACAGGCCGACAGCAGCATTCTTCATTAAGATACTGACTTGAAACTTGAAATATAAATAGATGGCAACTTGGAGAAGTGCAGTGACCAAGAACCATAACTCTGTCTTACATTTTGAATTATTTATAGTCAATTATTGTCCGGAGCATATCTTGAAAACTATTTAACGTATTGACTTGAAACTTTGAATATAAATAGATGGCAATTTTTATTGAAAACAACCCGTATACATAAGATGTCTAATAATGGAATTCAGTGTGCTATCGCAACAAGTAGCAAATTCATTAACATCCTGCAATTCCTTCGCAAATAATGACAGTGTTGTGGTTGCAGTTATTCTGTTCTCATAACGTTCAGCTGTATCAAAATTGGAAAATGCCATACACATACTTAGACTAAAAAGCTGAAAAAGTCATTGTGTCTGGGAAAACAATTTTATAATAATAGACTGTTGCATTTATCATATATAGTTTTAACAGAAAATAGCTGAAAATCACGACTCTAAGTCGTTATTGTACCGGAGCACGAAAGTATTTACATAAAAAACATGAACTCCGTAAAAAATATACATTGTCGGAATAACAAATGGCGAGTTTTATGAGATTTTTATGTAGAATATTACTTTTAAGAACTCCCATACAACAATGCTATACTAATGTAGAATATAATATATCATGCCGACTTCTATTGGAAATAAACGAGATATTTAAAATCTAAACATGTTACATTGAAAATGAGTTAAATGGCTTGCAAACCTTTCTACTTTGATATATTTATTATTGTTTTTATTACTGCATGCAGCATGTATACTTTTGTACCAGTTTAAAAGAATCACATTGCTTTGATGAGAGAGGTATTGTCAACGACTTCCAACAATCGAGCTTTACACGTGTAACCACACCAATAATACTATGACCATACCAATAATACTATGACCATACCAATAATACTATGACCACATCAATAATAATACTATGACCATATCAATACTACTATGACCACATCAATAATACTATGACCACATCAATAATACTATGACCACATCAATAATACTATGACCACATCAATAATACTATGACCACATCAATAATACTATGACCACATCAATAATACTATGACCACATCAATAATACTATGACCACATCAATAATACTATGACCACATCAATAATACTATGACCACATCAATAATACTATGACCATACCAATAATACTATGACCATACCAATAATACTATGACCATATCAATAATACTATGACCACATCAATAATACTACTATGACCATATCAATAATACTATAACCATACCAATAATACTATGACCACATCAATAATACTACTATGACCATATCAATAATACTATGACCATATCAATAATACTATGACCATACCAATACTACTATGACCACATCAATAATACTACTATGACCATACCAATAATACTACTATGACCATATCAATAATAATACTATGACCATACCAATAATACTATGACCATATCAATAATACTACTATGACCATACCAATAATACTATGACCATATTTTAATGCCCTGGGTCGTCCTAGATTATGTACATGTATGTTTGTTTACATTCTGTCTCGGCAATTTTCCCACGGTCTATTCATGATTTATTTACGTAAATCGGCATTGGCAAGCCTAAGAATTGCATGGCTCACGATCTTTAGTGTTTCATTAGTTGATCTGAATCGACTTATTACCTGTACTTTATGTTATAAACTCGAGATCTTCTATCATTACTTTTGTAAACAAACGTGTGTTTAATGAGTCGACCATTGTTTTTACCGGATATGTCGTATTTTTGACCTAGTAAACGGATTCTTGGGTAGTTTACATTTGAAACATTTTGGCACCATTTTTGTCGTCTATCGACTTCTACAGCTTTTTTTATCCTGATCTACTCACTGGATATTGCTTAACATGTAAGGATTTATTTGTTTATTATTGTATTTCATGACTGTGTATTTGATTTATCGAGTTCTGTACAGTTTACTCTCGATTCATTTAGTTTCATACATTTTCGCGAGCAGATCTTCTGCTTCGTAACGCACAGTTTTATCTGCGCGCTGGATTGTGCGCTATCTGCGCGCAACGCTGTCATGTGCGCTTTAACGTTGTAAAGCGCACAAGATTTGATGTGCGCTCAGCTTAGCGCACATTGCGCGCTACATAGCGCACACATTTTTTGGTGCACTATATAAGGACCGGTCAGCTCAGATTCTGGAACTCTGGTTTTTTAGCTCGTAGGTGCAAGACTGATTTTCTTTATTTTTCTTTAACATTAATTCTATCAACTTAGGATTATTTATGTAATTATTTTAGATGCACTTGAACGATTTAAAGATTTATTATTAAAAGAAAGACTTTTTATGTATTTAACTGGAACGTTGGTGAAAATACTTAGAGAGTTTATGGTGATGTTTTGCATGTGAATTAGTTGTATTTTAGACAGTATTGTTCTGACATTGGTGAATTATTATAGTTGAATTAAGAGACTGGAATTTATACTTTGTCGTCATTATACTATATTTATTTTGAGTTCATTTGAGAGTCCATTTTATTTTATTGTATTTGTATTGTCCGTGCTGAAACGACACGCTACCACATATCTACAGTAGACAACACTGAGATACAGAGAACCGCTAGCACGTGACAATATCAATAATACTATGACCATACCAATAATACTATGACCATATCAATAATACTATGACCATACCAATAATACTATGGCCATACCAATAATACTATGACCACATCAATAATACTATGGCCATACCAATAATACTATGACCATATCAATAATACTACTATGACCATATCAATAATACTATGGCCATATCAATAATACTATGACCACATCAATAATACTACTATGACCATATCAATAATACTATGACCATACCAATAATACTATGACCATATCAATAATACTATGACCACATCAATAATACTATGGCCATACCAATAATACTATGACCATACCAATAATACTACGACCATATCAATAATACTATGACCATATCAATAATACTATGACCATATCAATAATACTATGACCACATCAATAATACTACTATGACCATACCAATAATACTATGACCATACCAATGATACTATGACCATATCAATAATACTATGACCATACCAATAATACTATGACCATACCAATAATACTATGACCATATCAATAATACTATGACCATATCAATACTACTATGACCATATCAATAATACTATGACCACATCAATAATACTACTATGACCATACCAATAATACTATGACCATACCAATAATACTATGACCATACCAATAATACTATGACCATACCAATAATACTATGACCATATCAATAATACTATGACCATATCAATAATACTACTATGACCATATCAATAATACTACTATGACCATATCAATAATACTATGACCACATCAATAATACTATGACCATATCAATAATACTATGACCATACCAATAATACTATGACCATACCAATAATACTACTATGACCACATCAATAATACTATGACCATATCAATAATACTATGACCATATCAATAATACTACTATGACCATATCAATAATAATACTATGACCATATCAATAATACTACTATGACCATAGCAATAATACTACTATGACCATACCAATAATACTAGGACCATATCAATAATACTATGACCATATCAATAATACTACGACCATATCAATAATACTATGACCATATCAATAATACTATGACCATATCAATAATACTAGGACCATATCAATAATACTACGACCATATCAATAATACTACGACCATATCAATAATACTATGACCACATCAATAATACTACTATGACCATATCAATAATAATACTATGACCATACCAATAATACTAGGACCATATCAATAATACTATGACCATATCAATAATACTATGACCATATCAATAATACTAGGACCATATCAATAATACTATGACCACATCAATAATACTACTATGACCATATCAATAATACTATGACCACATCAATAATACTACTATGACCATATCAATAATACTACTATGACCATACCAATAATACTATGACCATACCAATAATACTATGACCATATCAATAATACTATGACCACACCAATAATACTATGACCATATCAATAATACTATGACCATACCAATAATACTATGACCACATCAATAATACAATGACCACATCAATAATACTATGACCCTATCAATAATACTACTATGACCATACCAATAATACTACTATGATCATACCAATAATACTATGACCACATCAATAATACTATGACCATACCAATACTACTATGACCATACCAATAATACTATGACCATACCAATAATACTATGACCATATCAATAATACTACTATGACCATATCAATAATACTACTATGACCATACCAATAATACTATGACCATACCAATAATACTATGACCATACCAATAATACTATGACCATATCAATAATACTACTATGACCATATCAATAATACTACTATGACCATATCAATAATACTACTATGACCATATCAATAATACTACTATGACCATATCAATAATACTACTATGACCATAGCAATAATACTACTATGACCATATCAATAATACTACTATGACCATATCAATAATACTACTATGACCATACCAATAATACTATGACCATACCAATAATACTATGACCATACCAATAATACTATGACCATACCAATAATACTATGACCATACCAATAATATAACCCACTCATAATTAAAACAATATCAATAAAAAGACCTCATCATGTACCGCGTCAAAATTATCAAGAATACGACCGCGTCACTAATATGATTGCCTCAAAATTGAAGGCATGTCAATAATAAGACCACATCAAAAAAATGATTTCCTCGAAATTCTGAACGACTTTTCAAAGTAACAAATTCTATATGAACACCACATTATTTAGAAGTCTAGTTTGCAAACATCATAGCACTGCCTGACAATGAGGATTTTCCGAGCGTGTCCTTATTTATATGGATTATTTGTATACAGCATTGTGAAAAATGTCAGTCAGATAATCTGATCCATGGACCTTGCCGAAGTATCGCATGAAGCTGAATACTAGCTATCATTTACATATTTACATATTTCTCCACTTTACAATGTGCATTATTCGTGTTCTACACGTTGTCAAGAACCACTTGTTTCTCTTTACATGACCTCCATTACAATTCCTTTAGTCGTAAAAAACTAGAGTCACCATTGCAATTACATTTTCAAAGCGTTCTAGAAAGTCAGTCAGAAAATACATTTAGGGAAAATTTTATCACCATTCTTTTTTAGATGCCAAACGAGCTCTTACAAAATAATATAAACCACTTTTATAACCAAAAACACACGTGTCAAGAATATGTTGGTTTGTGTATACAATTTCTCCCTCAATATGATATTTCCTATAACACTTACTACATCTGGCACAGTGTTCAATCAACTATTGGGCGTACATCATATTGTTTCTCCTTCATTAACTTCTTAAGGAATATAAGAGTGTATTATATGTTAACTGTTCCCGATGTCGTCAGTCAACAAACCATGTAACAGGTGGACAAGCAATGTTGACATAGAATCAAGTTTTTGTCTCATGAACAGAATCGATGCGAAACTGTAAGTACAATGAACACTTAGTCTAGATCTGCCTATATATGAGGGGGTATCCAAAATTAACTGGACTGAAGCTACACATTTTGCCATGTTCATAATTTGACTGAAACTTGGCTTGTACATACATGAATATGTAACTGATTTGTATGCACAAGTGTACTTTGTAAAACGTTAAAAGTTACTACGTTAAATATATATAAATAAACCTCATAAGAGATCATTATGCATCAGATATAAATATGGTCAAAGGGTTAAAGAAGATAATTGGACAGTGGAAAGGGTAAATGACGATACCGAATGCCTTCATTAGATTCAAAATTACTGTATACGGTAATTATAGCATAAAAACGGTGATTTTGCTCATACTTAAACGGGGAAAAAAGGTACGTTATTGTAAAGATTCTCGCGCACACGCGCTGTTGTAGTTCAGTTTTAAGTATGCTCATTTCAGGACCCAGCCGACAAAAAAAATGATTTACAGCGTTATAAGAACTGTAATTCACATTCTATCTGTAACTACTAATCAATTTGTTTTAATAGTAAAATAATAAACGTTAACAAACCCCCAATGTCACTGTTTTTTGGTATTTGCCGATACCGGAAGTCGACGCTCATAATAAAGCTTGTATGTGACGTAACGTTTGCTAAGCGACGTCGCATTTGTTTTCCCGACGTCGCGCAAAATTTCCCGCCAAAGTGTCATAATTTTGAAAAACACACTCATAAAGTGTTGTTTTTATGCTATAATAGAGTTAACGCAAGCTTTTTCGTGCTATTACATCTGCAGAGTCCCTCGGGCGGGCTTGGGCACCAACCGTCCATCGCGACTCTGCACGAAAAAGCATGCGTTAACCCTACAGTGACGCTGTAAACTACAGACGTTGAACACCAGGAACACTATCTGCTAAGTGTGTAGTACAAAATCATACATACAATGTTCGACTGCAAAGTGCAATATTTGGTATGAAGATATATTTGCTGTGTCCTTACCGATTAAATTCGTCATCAATATACCCTGTTTAAAAGAGTTGAAATTGCGAAGTGTTAACATTTGCATACGACGTCACACCTGGCCCGTGCTTCCCTACTGGGTAGTTTTATACATGGTACCATTTATTGTTTTAGGAAATCACATGAAATTTTCAGGAAATATAAAGACTTGGTGTAATGTTGCTTTGTTATTTTGTAGGCTTCAAATAGTATTTTCACAATCGACACAGCTCGGTTAATTTTGGATACCCCTCGTATGCGTATGAAAAAGGAATGACAGAGTAGTGGAATGCGCAATGAGATATATACGCGATATTTAACGAAATTGTTTGGCTGATAGTTTTACACAAATGCTTCAAAGCATACATTTTATTCAGAACCTCTATTTTTCTATGAAGATTAATTGCTAGTTTGATCCACTTTGCCAATATGGCGTGTCTTAGAAAAATTGCTGGTTTCGACCCACTTTGCCAATATGGCGTGTCTTAGACAAATTGCTGGTTCGGACCCACTTGGCTAATATGGCGTGTCTTAGACCAATTGCTGTTTATTCAAGTTTGTCTGAAATGTACTATATATATGCATTAATTAAAGCGTTTAATTGCATAAAATTATTTATCGTTGCTACACCTATTGGGAGCTCTTTCTAAGTAAGACCAGTGCATTAAAGCATCTAGCGTACTACAATATATTGCTTTCAAAATAATACGCTTCATGTAAATTATCTTAACTTAACTTTGATCACAATGTATTCATAGACGTAAGCTTACTTCTAAGATCATCGTTGACGTCAATTACTCTCACGATGACGAAGCTTTCATTCGACCTTTGATAATATTTTCTGAGAATCATGATTAAATTAATTATGTTCTTGCATGTCTATTTCAGTAAACCAATTATCATTTTAATTAAACATGCGTGTAGTTTCCTTATATATAATATGATCATATGTCAAACGCTTGACAATCGGTATATCTTATAACACAAGACCAATGTCAATTATCTATCACCAGGAACAGGATCTTCTCTATATATAGTTAGTAAATAATCCCTGCCAGGAATAAACAATATTTCTGATTATCATCATGAAATGTGTTTATAATGCATGTTATTGTTGTTTGTTTTGAGGTTTTTATGACGATGTCTGCAATTTAGAGTTTAATTTAATGTAATCTACGTCACAGTCAGTGCTCCATATATGGTCATGTAAAAGTTGTTTATGTTCCATTACTATCTAAGATAGCATATGATTACATACAGTAAACCCTCACGTTTAGACACACGTAATGGTTCCAGCCTCCTACCTCACTCGGTACCCAACTTCCTAGACAACATGGTAATATGGTTGAGGTAAAGAATACACCGGGAAACACGAACGAATGGTTTGGGCAGTCTAAAATTGCAGCTCACTTACGAAGTCAATACATGTATTCGCTTTAATGTCTTACAAACCATCGTCATCATCAACTTCAATCATGGCTTACTTCATTACTGATTAATCTATAATGACCATCTATAGGATTAGAAAACAGATAAAGCTTGCCCATTCAAATTTCCAAAGAGTGGTCATATAAATGAGGGTTTACTGTACATGATAAACATAACATGAAGCAGTTAACAAGCAAGGTGTATTTACCCCATATAGCATATGGTCCCCGGTGAATGACAGAACGACGAAGATGAGTACAAATCTACTGAGGTCCCAGGCAAATTGTAATCTGTGATACCTCTCGGCAAGAGAACTACTTCCTTGGATGGGTAAATCCGCTCGTCTGTCCGGAATGTGAAAGCGTCCGGCTTGGTATTTGGTTTTAGCCACATATTTCATATGTTTAATTAGTATCATGGCGTCTGATGCACATAACATAGAAACAAACATTGAAACCATGATAATAATCAGGAAGAATAATCCATATCCAGTTCCAATTCCGAAGGCAAGAAATTTGCAGGTATTATCTTCATAAAATTCGTCAGAAGCTACTCCAATTAAAGGTAACAATCCGAATATAGCCGAACATATCCAAATGAACACAATAGTGACTTTTAAAAATTTCGTTGAAAAATATTTCTTCTTTTGTGCCGACATTTTCAGCAGTGTTGACCAATGAATACTTATGACCATCAAACTCAAAAGTTGAGCTAATCGAAATGTTAAAACACACCACGAGTATCCAATGCATAAATTGGATGACCATTGTTGCTCTCGAATTTGGAGGTATGCCGGAATCGGCAAAACAAATATGGCGTTTCCCGCCATTGCGACAAAAATAGATATCAACGTAATATCGGTTCCATGAAAAAATGGAAAATAGTGTGCAATCACGATTATAGCTAAAATGTCGGTTACTAAGGCAACAGGTGAGAGAATGATCCATGATAAACCAATACCAAAACTATACATCTTGTTTATCGCACCAAGTTTACATGTACACTTTTCCTTGGCACAACATTCGGATAATTTATTTTCGGATATTTTGGTATATTCCCTTTCCTGTGAATGGTGTTATCGTGTAACTTAATATTTCCAATATCATGAATGAGTTAACAGCTAGAGGTTCTCTTAAATCCATGCGGTATCCAATAGGTGATTTATTTTCCTTAGAAAAACTGCTTATTGGTACTTCACATGTTGCCAGCATATTCTAAAACCATATTTGCACAATGCACTGGTTATTTATCAATATGAACAACAGAATGACACAGAATACTGCACTTCACTTCTATATTCTCTCGCTCCCTTACTCAAAATTTCCGATACATTGTTTCCACAATTGTTCAACACTTCATCAGGGTTGAATTGGAAATGTATACACTATATATACACGATCGTTGCTGTTGTTATTGTTGTTGTTGTCGTTTTTGTTGTTGTTATGAAAAGACGAAGGCATGGAAACGAGAAAGTGTGTATGCATTCAACATAATCAAGAAGCAAATACACATTGGGGTTAATTTCTGGGAAGTTTTACTGTTACAGTTTTACTCCATCGTTCAAACATACTGTTTCACACAGGGATTCAAATCGTTTATCACATAATGTTGTACATATTATACACAAACTACCGCATATTCCTTCACTGTGATTTCTGTGTGTGTTCGAATCGATCCAAACGTTACAATAGTAAGTAAACGATGCCCAATACATGACCTCAACCTTCAGACTCACTGAATCCATACAACTCATTACTAAACATTATGTCAAATCACAATGAACATTTGTTGCCTCCTGCCAGGAAATTCCAAGACGAAACACACAATATCAATATATAGTAGTCCCTGGACGGTCAATGTTGAAGTGAATGCATTAAACGAGACGGACAAGATACGGTTATATCTGAGTAGTCAAACATATTTAATGCATTCTGATATTGCTGTTTCTATATATGTATACTATATTGACTACAAACAAGCGTCTCGCGTATATTGATTGATCAGATCACATAGACGCTTTATAATAACCATAGAAATAGTTCAATGCTGGAGTATATGCCCTATAGAATATCAAAGAAGATGTATTTATCACTTTCCTCCCAATGCTATCGATCTGTTTCCAAAACTGTAGAGGGGAATTTGCACTATTTGAATATCTGGTTCCAACATATTCAGTTTCCGAGAAAAAGTGTTTTTTGATGTAACTATTGGATTAAAACTACTACACGGATTGTATATAGTTGAATGTCATAGAAATCTGCCTCGTTTGCTTCCTTGCTATTAACGGTTTAGCTGACGTTGTGGAATCTTATTATACGTTATACCAAACTCTAACTTTGGCTTCTGTCTTCTTATATTACTCCTAGCTTTCCCGTCTGCTATCAGAATTATCAGCAAATAACGTATAAATATTTATTAGGCTTTAAGTATATTGTAGCAAATTAAGACAAGCCGTCTACATTTATTTGATGTCTTATATTGATTCGACCTCGTTAAGTTAGACAGCTGTTTCCAATAAGAGGTACTGGCAAACAGAGGCTACATCGTCTTAACGTCAATATACCATGTAATTGAAGGCAATCCGATTGTCACCCGTCTTTATCCCAGCATCACGCCGTTTCCCGCCAAATCCGCTTATTGCTTAAGTTGATAATTACCAATCAATTGCTTAGATAGTTTCTCGACAATTTGAGAGGCGTACGTTTTCCTCAATCATGAAATATGTCTAGCTACGGTCTAAGCCTCTTGTTGGTATTTATACTGCTCGCTTTATCCTCGTAAAAACTGTGTCAATCGATGAATTATTCCCCACAGATCCGTTTCAACGAGTAAAGTGTCTCTTAAGACAGAATTCTGTACTGTCAAATATCGGATGAACGAATCTTGTTGAATATTCTACGTAACCTTGGAATGCTCGTTCTAATAGCATAGAATATCATTTTTTGTCCGAATTTTCCACGCGATCACTCAATAGTTATCGTCCAACACACAAATATATTAATCACAACTGAGATGAGGTTTTTTCGACCTTTTCCATAATTTATATTTTGCCCATGCTGTTGCCCACGATTGTATAGCTAATTAAGCGTACAGAAACATCAATCAATTTGATCAACAAACGTACATTTAATGGTATAGCTTCTGGTAGATCTTCCACAGTCAGCCTTAATTAGCACGACAATTGAGTTATTGTTGTTAATTATTTATACTTCACAATATCTGATGGATATAGGGTGATATTCCATCAACTAGTCCCTCGTGGTACAGACTCCCTTCATGCACAACACGTGCTGCTTTACATGTCCTCATAAATAGCATCTGGTTTTACATTGAAAACTACATGTCATCTCGTGTTATATCTAACAAAGAACATTCATAAATTAGAAATGTATCCAATACTCTTAATTGACATTGAGTGTTATTCTATCATACTAGTGGTACTCACTCGATTACTCCAGAAAATAAATCCAATTGTTATAATGGCATTGTTTGCGTTCCATACATCCTTGAATATGATGATGGTCACAACGAGCAGATAATTAAATATAATACATTGGTATGCCAACCTGCTTCGTGTATTCAAAATGGTCAAAGGTTGCTGTAGCTATTTCAGTATGCTTTGTCAATACATATTTTATGGTTCATCTCATATTCATAATGACTTGTATTATTGCTTTAATTTGCTGGTTTTAATTCTCGACATGTTGTTTGCGTTTGAGCTTCACTTGATGTGGCTCGGGAACACTAGACGTATCATTGAAGAGTTAGGAAAGTAAGCACTGCTACTTCGTTGACTCTCACTTCCAGTTCCTTGTGTGTAAATTGCTTTGTGTAGGATCTTCTTTATACGAGTCGTATTTCCGTTATATCATTTAAGCTCATCCTTGTAAACTAATCTAGATGCATCGTAGTAAGATGTCACATCATAGTCTGAAAAATATAAAGATAAAACAACTATAAGAATGAAATGTGTATATATACAGGGAGTGTCCCAATATAGTCTAATACTGTGCTTAGGGACATTTTGATAATGTTGTTATAGAGAGGTGACTACTCTACAAAGGGTTGATCAGGAACATGTTGATGACGGTATAGCTATGACAGTTTGCTTCATCTTGTGTTCACGGTTATATATACACACACAAGTTGTCTGTTATCGTACGATCCAGACATACAGTATGGTGTACACGATGGCGCTGAAATACTTCCTGCAAATGATTATGATCTATGTACACTGAGTGTCGTTTTCTCTCGTACCGCGGTTTCGTATAACGAGCTTTTAGTCGTGGTCTCAATGGCTGGATAGGTTACACTCTTCCGTGACTTTGAGCTACTTGGCTACATACATGTCCCCCTCATGTGCTGAGATCATGAGATGCTTGCAGGATGGTAATTTAGTATAATGTGGTACTGCATTCAATGAAAACATGATTAGTCGACTGACTAAAGTTCTTGACTTGACATGTGTTGATAACATAGTTACAAGCAGGTTTAATTCACTAAAATAAACGAGCGGGTTAAAATTATAGCAAAACTAAATCCTGAAATATTGATGTAAATCTAAAAACATACAACATTATGTCGTTAAACTACAATTCATGTATCTAACAATGATATGTGTAGTCGATGATACAATGCAGTACAAACAGGTTTTCTCCAATCACCGAGTCAACCAGTTCTGCAGTCAGTTATTATTTTTATGTGCTTTGAAAATGTTGCCACAAACAGCTGCCCTACCATGAGAGCCAATGAGAGGCCCACAGACATAAATCTTGCAAAGAGTTATGTTCATAAAATAAATAACGTTAGAACTTATATCTTAAAGGACTTCTTTAGTAAATGTAGATTGAAAATTGAAGAACAGTCGGGGTTTTAGTAGAACACAACTTTTTGCAGTGTATAATAGCTGCGAAAGAGTGTGAGCAAACACGTAGGCCTGCACAAAATATAAAATGGTTTAACTTGGAGAAACAGTCTGTGCCGTTATGTCTTTCACCTTGAGAATACATATGTAATGTCTCTTGATAACGTAGCACCAGCAATTCGTTCTGTCGCAGCAGTAGATATATATTTTTCAGCACCTGGATGACGAAATACACAAAAGTACCACTCATGTAGTAGAACACGTTTTTAGCCAATTAGGTCAGTTTCACAAGTTCTCTACTGATTAGGACTTGATACCTCTGGAACAGCAATGCTTTCATATTTTACAGTGAAACCTTAGAAGACTATGTTAGCTAGTAAAACAGAATGACTCGGCATTTATCACACATCAATAGAATATCTGTGATTTATACCAATGCGTGCCTCAGTATTATTTATTCATGGTTTGTTCTCACGGAAGGTGTAAAACATACAATGAATATCGATTATGGTCATATAAACTAAATGTTCATTTGTAGTTTTTATTCATGACCCATAAATAAACGATCAGTAACTCTAGGGAGTGGATCCGTCACGTGATGTTTTCTAAATCAATAGGACAGGTGTATTGTCAAATTGGTGAAAATAGTAACTGGTAGCGAACACACTTTGCCTGATATAAAAGGTGATTGCTGCATATGAAGCTTTGGTGTATCCCTTGAAAATTACATGTATATTTGAATTAAACTATGTGTATTTAATGCGACTGTATAATTCTCTTTATAATGGCCTCATGCATGTGTTTGATGTTTTATATGTACTGTCATGTATAAATGGATGATATTGAAACAAAATAAATATCTATATGTATAACTGAACGCGTCTAATAATAGTATGTCATATATTCCAGATTTCAATTATTTCCTTCGTTATTGAAGTCTACATTAAGACTTTCTTCGTTTACATGTACGAATATTTGATACAATGCTAGTTTAACGAACCGTAGACAATTGAAGTCCTCGTATCCAAGTCAGAAAGTATTTTCTAAAACGGAAACTTCAAACGAATTACCACCAAAGGAGCAATACCGTAGTAAGAATAGATAATTGCCATCAATTATCCTGCCAATAACCAATCGTATTTTAAAGGGACAGCGCATACGTTGTCTGATCTCTGAATGGTATTTCTAATGTTTAAAAACATCCAAATCGTCTATCAGTTGTGTGACAATGTTCTTATATCAATTACGTTTGACGTAAATGTTTATAGATTCAAATCAATAAGATTGGAGTGTTGGTGAGGTTTCAATGACGTCATTAGTCTGGTGTCATGATTTATGTCCCTGTGTAGGATCTGGTGTGTATGAGTGTATGCATTGTGTGTATCATTGAGAGTAATATTCTGTAACTTAAGCTAAGTACATTTTGTAGTTAGTACTGCCGCATTAGAATATGTCGGTTGCAAACAAACATACAGTATACGTAACAATCTGCTTTAAAACGGTTGAGATAGATTCTAACCTCTGAAGCGTAGTGATTGTGTACAAAGTACAGACACGGATAGTACTTGCATTTGGTCTATACTATATTACTTCTTACGATAGCAGCAAAAGTATTTCTATAGTTTTGTATGTTTTCGTTCAGAGTTCAAAAACATCATCATTTTCAGGCCCCATCCTTTAATAATATTCATTGTCCACACTAAATAGTCTTACCCTTCATAGTTTCATCAAACCATTATCTAAACCTTTTTACAATAGAACGATAATAGAAATGTTAATTGACCATGACATGGTTATCCCTAGGTCCGCAATGAGGCGTGTGACGCAGCTGAAAAGATTAAGGTTGTTAAAGCGGCAGACTGTGTGATATTTTAAAACATAAATAAATAAAATGTTGCGGTGAACAATGAGGTTAATGTTTGAATTATGTGTAAGTTAGTCAGACATTGTTGATTTTTATCACTGTTCATGAGTAACTGGTATATAATTATCAATTAGTATTAATTACAGTATGCGTTAAACCTTCTTGATATATTTATTATTGATTAGAGTCACAGAGTACATAGTTTATGTAATGGTAAATATCTACCTCTTAATTTAGAAATCATGTACTCGACTGCTCCGTGTATTTACAAAGCATAATTATCTTAATCGAAATAGTTTGACTTACATATAAGTTGAAATTTTGTGTTGCAATAGTTTCTACACATTGAATATTAACTCGATATGTTTTCTTACGTATATTTTTGTAGCAGCTATTTACACAATGTTTTAAACCTATGCGGAAACCAATTATCCTGAGTGTCTTCTTTGGCTGACAAACTTAAGAAAAATAACGATTTTAAGAAAATTCTAAGATTTCTGCTTGGATGTATTGTGAATGCCAGTCCTGACCTACAAATCCAGACCATGTACCAACACAATGACAGTCCTGGTCTACAAATCCAGACCGTGTACCAACACAATGCCAGTCCTGGCCTACAAATCCAGACCATATACCAACACAATGCCTGGTACCGACTACACCTGTGTTCCTGACCATATACCAACATTATGCCTGGTACCGACTACACCTGTGTTCCTGACCATATACCAACACAATGCCTGGTACCGACTACACCTGTGTTCCAGACCATATACCAACACAATGCCTGCTACCGACTACACCTGTGAAGTTTTATTAAACTTCAAAGAGTTGTTAAGTAGAACAAAAGCGGACAAACTTGGATAAATATAATTCCAATTCCATGCTCAAATGCTAACGTTCCCTTTATTGTCAACTGCAACTGGCTGTCTAAAATATTTTAAATAATAAAAGAGTTACAAAACTTTAACAATATTCCCCTATGTTTATTGTATATACTGTCGATTCAATACGTTGTACGAATGAGAGAACTATCCCATACGAAAGAATAGAAGGGATTACAGTTAACTCAGTTACACCCAGTTAAACCTAGATTAAACATAGTGCCCCACGAATGAGCTGATGTTTATAATCGTTCTCATTTAACTTTGAACGTACATGTAGTTTCCGTATAAGAACGGACACTGTGAAGCCATTGATAAGAATGACGTGACTAAATGTAATATATCACTGGGAAATAAAACACCCTTGTACAAAGTCTACACCAAAACGATATTAAAGGCACTGGACCCCTAGATGACTATAAAAATATGAAATAATTTCAAATCACTGGGCTTGCTTTGAAGAATGTTTAAGTAATAAATGTTTGATTGAACTTAGAATCTCACTTTAATGACAAGCCTAATGTACAATACTAGTATGCTGTTATATTACCCAAATAGCACCTTTTTGTAGATATTTTACAATATCATATGGCAATGTTAAACACTGCTTCATGTATTGGTTACATTGTACGCCTTACCTTTCAACAAATACCAGAATATGCAGTGTGAAGAATCACGTGATCAAATGAATACCTTTTTACACTCAAAACTATTGCGATTTCGTCTGCTAACTGTGAGTTTTTTCTTGATTATAACGATCGTGCATTTAATATGGTTAAAGTATGTGAGAATATCCGGCAAGTACCAAGGTCGCTCTATCTTAAGCTATTTTTAATTAATGCTCGACCAAATGCAGTTTTCAACCGAGTGTAATAATTTGGTTGAGCATCAGTTAACAACAGCTGAACATAGAGAAAAATTGGTAATTGTCTAGTGTTCTTACATAAACGAGATGTTCTATATGCTGCATAATATATTCATATAAGGTGCACGATCGCTATCACCAAGAAAAAATTCACTGTTAGCGGGCGCAATCGCAAATGTTTTGAGTGTAAAACCGCATTCAGTTCAAATAATTTGATCACGTGGTTCTACACACTGATATGAAGCACAAAATATTTTAAGTCATGGATAATGCTCGGATTACCAGAAATATATCAGAACTTTGACCCATGTCAATTTTTGTTAATGGAACAAGGGTTATTTTCTTCCTGTTTGACTAGAAACCTCTCAAACTGTCAATTATAATCAGTAGACTATGCAAGAGAAATATGTCCTGGAGACAGAATACGGGACTTTTTACACCATTTGTTTAAGTTTGCATGAGACTAATAAGATGCTAATTTGAACCTAGAAAAAATAAAAGGTTTCGCGATCGAACCTGTTTCGAATATCCTATCGGTAGAACCTGCATATTATAGACATATTGGGCATTAACTTCATGTATATGAACAGACAGTATTGTAAATATGTTCTTACTATATCTACCGACTTCACTCGTCAAGTTGTGTGTGTGTTTTAACGTTTTTGAACTAAGAATATTTGACCCCATACATGTACGGAACTAACACTTACACTGTATGTCGGTGTAACAAGCACTGTCATATGATCAGTCATTGAATCCGGGACTTGATGACACTCACTGTCGGTGTAACGAGCACTGTCATATGATCAGTCATTGAATCCGGGGCTTGATGACACTCACTGTCGGTGTAACAAGCACTGTCATATGATCAGTCATTGAATCCGGGGCTTGATGACACTCACTGTCGGTGTAACGAGCACTGTCATATGATCAGTCATTGAATCCGGGGCTTGATGACACTCACTGTCGGTGTAACAAGCACTGTCATATGATCAGTCATTGAATCCGGGGCTTGATGACACTCACTGTCGGTGTAACAAGCACTGTCATATGATCAGTCATTGAATCCGGGACTTGATGACACTCACTGTCGGTGTAACGAGCACTGTCATATGATCAGTCATTGAATCCGGGGCTTGATGACACTCACTGTCGGTGTAACGAGCACTGTCATATGATCAGTCATTGAATCCGGGACTTGATGACACTCACTGTCGGTGTAACGAGCACTGTCATATGATCAGTCATTGAATCCGGGGCTTGATGACACTCACTGTCGGTGTAACGAGCACTGTCATATGATCAGTCATTGACTCCGGGGCTTGATGACACTCACTGTCGGTGTAACGAGCACTGTCATATGATCAGTCATTGAGTCCGGGGCTTGATGACACTCACTGTCGGTGTAACGAGCACTGTCATATGACCAGTCATTGAGTCCGGGGCTTGATGACACTCACTGTCGGTGTAACAAGCACTGTCATATGATCAGTCATTGAATCCGGGGCTTGATGACACTCACTGTCGGTGTAACGAGCACTGTCATATGATCAGTCATTGAGTCCGGGGCTTGATGACACTCACTGTCGGTGTAACGAGCACTGTCATATGATCAGTCATTGAATCCGGGGCTTGATGACACTCACTGTCGGTGTAACGAGCACTGCCATATGATCAGTCATTGAATCCGGGGCTTGATGACACTCACTGTCGGCGTAACGAGCACTGTCATATAATCTGTCATTGAATCCAGGGCTTGATGACACTCACTGTCGGTGTAACGAGCACTGTCATATGATCTGTCATTGAATCCGGGGCTTGATGACACTCACTGTCGGTGTAACGAGCACTGTCATATGATCAGTCATTGAATCCGGGGCTTGATGACACTCACTGTCGGTGTAACGAGCACTGTCATATGATCTGTCATTGAATCCGGGGCTTGATGACACTCACTGTCGGTGTAACGAGCACTGTCATATGATCAGTCATTGAATCCGGGGCTTGATGACACTCACTGTCGGTGTAACGAGCACTGTCATACGATCAGTCATTGAATCCGGGGCTTGATGACACTCACTGTCGGTGTAACGAGCACTGTCATATGATCTGTCATTGAATCCGGGGCTTGATGACACTCACTGTCGGTGTAACGAGCACTGTCATATGATCAGTCATTGAATCCGGGGCTTGATGACACTCACTGTCGGTGTAACGAGCACTGTCATATGATCAGTCATCGAATCCGGGGCTTGATGACACTCACTGTCGGTGTAACGAGCACTGTCATATGATCAGTCATTGAATCCGGGGCTTGATGACACTCACTGTCGGTGTAACGAGCACTGTCATATGATCTGTCATTGAATCCGGGGCTTGATGACACTCACTGTCGGTGTAACGAGCACTGTCATATGATCAGTCATTGAATCCGGGGCTTGATGACACTCACTGTCGGTGTAACAAGCACTGTCATATGATCAGTCATTGAATCCGGGGCTTGATGACACTCACTGTCGGTGTAACGAGCACTGTCATATGATCTGTCATTGAATCCGGCGCTTGATGACACTCACTGTCGGTGTAACGAGCACTGTCATATGATCTGTCATTGAATCCGGCGCTTGATGACACTCACTCTCGGTGTAACGAGCACTGTCATATGATCAGTCATTGAATCCGGGGCTTGATGACACTCACTTTCGTCATATGTGTGATTTTGGAACTCACCAAAATATTACTGAAGTATTTAAATAAGACGTGTTTGATGTTTAAAAGACTGTCGTCGTTTCCTAACATACAAACATTGAGACGCTGCTGTCACTACAGCATATTAAAGGAAGTGGTTTAGATAAGGAAATGATAGTCCAACTTCCGAGTTGAAATGACCGGCATTGCATGATTTCGCTTAATATGTGGTATCATATAAATTATATTGAATAATTGTCATAATTATGATGATATTGTACAATACTAAGTCATATAGTTAGACTGTATAAAGGATTATTTTATAGCGTTTTATTGGGTTGCGTTGAAGTTCACACACTTGACTTACCGGGGAAATTACTGAAACGTCATCAGACGTGCAATAAGCTAGATATATGGTATTTCTCCATCTCAAGTGTGAAACGTACACTTATATCGTTCTAGGATGACTGAGCACATATTCCACTGTGTGATATAGAAGCAATTTTATAAGGCGATTGTTTCCATATATGGCAACATAACGCTTACCACATGACACGATGACACCAGTGGTGTTAATGGTGAAATGAAATGATGTTTAACCATGAGAAATATACAATAGTTATGTTCCTGGGTTCAAATACAAACACCAACATTGCAAACAATTGTATGGCAATATATTTGATGGAAATACATTAACCTGATGGCTGAGTGTTTTATTTATGTTTGGCATTGATGAAACATTTATTCATTGTCTTTGGTTGACAAAGAAGTACGATTCGGTCCCGATGCTCACAACTGACAAGAATGAAATTTTGAAAACAAATCAAGTTAAAATTATTCCAGACATTTTGTGTTCAAAACTGAGAGAAAGTAATTATATTTGTTTTAAATCAGCTTGAGTGTGAGTGGTTCACATGTGCAGCACGTTAGTTTGATTGTTTTATGGATCGATTTTATTGATTGTCAGCGTTCACTTTCCGCAGAAATAAATTATTTATACCTGAGTACACACGCAATGATTAATTAAAGAAGGCAAATCTTTACTGTTTTCAAACAAAAATGTAAATACAACAATATTCTGGTTGAGTTTCCTTCATTTGACAGTGATATTTGAGTTTCTTCATTTGACAGTTATATTTGAGTTTCCTTCATTTGACAGTTATATTTGAGTTTCCTTCATTTGACAATTATATTTGAGTTTCCTTCATTTGACAGTGATATTTGAGTTTCCTTCATTTGACAGTGATATTTGAGTTTCCTTCATTTGACAGTGATATTTGAGTTTCCTTCATTTGACAGTTATATTTGAGTTTCCTTCATTTGACAGTTATATTTGAGTTTCCTTCATTTCACAGTTATATTTGAGTTTCCTTCATTTCACAGTTATATTTGAGTTTCCTTCATTTGACAGTTATATTTGAGTTTCCTTCATTTCACAGTTAAATTTGGTTGCCAACAATTTATAGTGATATTGAAGTCAACTAAAATAAACATATTCTAAATGAACATGTACAATGTTGGTTGTTGATTTTGATGTGGTACTTCATCGACGTGGTCTTCGCGTTGAAGCTGAGTAAAAAGGGAAATAGTTCAAATCACTTACAGAACTTGTGTACTTATGTTTGAAGTAATCTTCTTATTGAGAGATGTATTTGAACTTTATTACAGATGAATATACATGTAGTTCATTTGTGTTCCTAGTTTTGAGGTGATCTTAAAGTGTATAGGGCTATAGCTAACGGTCATTTAATGTCAAAATAATTACTTGCATCGTTTTAAGTATGATACTAGACTACCTTAATTGCAAATTAAAACTTTGGATGGGGTCCGTGTACTTTGATTCAATCGTCGAACAAGAGGGCCATGATGACCCAATATCGCTCACCTGAAACCCTGCACAGTTTTCACCCAAGGGAATAATTTGAACATCTTGGTAGAAAACAACAAGATGATGCTACATACCAATTCAAAACTCTAGGCATGGTAGTTTTAGGCAAGAAGATTTTAATATGTTTAAAAAATCCCTATATAAGTCTATGTAAAACGGTGACCCCCGGGTGTTGCTAATTTTGACCCCAGGGGCATAATTTGAAAAATCTTGGTAAAGGACCACTAGATGATACCAAATATCAAAGCTCTATGCAGTGTGGTCTTAGATAAGAAGATTTCTATATGTTTTCCCTATATAAGTCTATGTAAAACGGTGACCCCTGGGGCGGGGCCAATTTTGACCCCCAGGGAATTATTTGAGCAATCTTGGTAGGGGACCACTAGATGATGCTTCATACCAAATATCAAAGCTCCAGGCATTGTAGTTTTTGACAAGAAGATTTTTATATGTTTTCCCAATATAAGTCTTTATAAAATGGTGACCCCGGGGCGGGGCCAATTTTGACCCCAGGGGCATAATTTGAACAATCTTGGTAGGGGACCATTAGATGATATTTCATACCAAATATCAAAGCTCTAGGCATTGTAGGTTTTGACAAGAAGAAATTCATATGTTTTCCCGATATAAGTCAATGTAAAACTGGTGACCCCTGGAGTGGGGCCAATTTTGACCCCAGGGGCATAATTTGCACAATCTTGGTAGGGGACTACTAGATTATGCTACATACCAAATATCAAAGCTCTTGGTATTGAAGTTTTTTAACAAGAAGATTTTAATATGTTACCCTATAAAAGTCTATGTAAAATGGTGACCCCAGGGTGAGGCCAATTTTGACCCAAGGGGAATAATTTGAACAATCTTTGTAGAGGACCTCTCGCTTATTCTACATACCAAATATAAAAGCCCTGGGCCAAGCCGTTTCGGAGAAGAAGATTTTTTAAGGTTTTCCCTATATAACTCTATGTAAAACTAAGGGCCCCGGGGTGGGGCCAATTTTGACCCCAGGGACATAATTTGAACAATCTTTGTAAAGGACCTCAATGTGATGCTATATACCAAATATGAAAGCTCTAGGCCTTACGGTTTCAGAGTAAAAGATTTTTGAAGTTTCCTTTTTGAAAATCTATTTTTAGCCCGTGTGACCTGGTTATGCGATGGACCGGAAATTTCGAACAACTTTGGTAGAGGTCTACCCAAGGAACATTCCTGTAAAATTTTATCAACTTTGGCCAAGTGGTTCAGGTGGAGAAGTCGTTTGAAGAAATTGTTGACGGACGGACGACGCACGACGGACGACGGACATCTCGGTAACACAAAACCTCACCATGACCACTTTGTGGTCAGGTGAGCTAAAAATAGACGATTATTATAATTTCAACCGTCGACTTAGGGTGTTCTAGAACACTTTCGTATGAAAACGGATAACTTGCACGTCCAATAAATCACATGGAGAGTTTTTTTTAAAGCTGGAGCGAAAAATGAAAGCATATGGATATGAAAGCATAATTGTTTTTCAGGGTTTTTTTTGTTGTTTTTTTAAATATCGTCAGATATAGCTCTACATGTATACACTTTAAAATTAGATTTTATTACAAACATACTAGCTGAAATGGTCACAGATAATATTTTATGATATTATTTTGGGCAGGGGAGGGATGTGCATTGATAACAATTCTTTTAAATGAGAATGGTCATAAACATAAGATTGTATATTAGGTTTATCGGGGTTACTGGATGTAACTCAGTAACTGTAGTTCCCGCTATTATTTCGAATGGAGTAGTTCCCTCATTAGTATTACTAATTGAATCGACAGTAACGAGTACGCTTCAACCAAAATGTATACAAACAAATGTTACAATGTTTGTCCACGAATAATACAATATCATTATCTGAAATCAACTTGTAAAACAATGTAACATGTTGACAGTGAATGACTCATCGACAGATGTATACAAAATAACGGCGGGTTTTGAAGACAAAGCATGTGTCATTTATGTAAACACAAATTATAGCTCCATTTTAATCGTCACATGATGCTTTGTTTGTTCTCATATTTATGTTTTGCTTTAACGTTATCTCATTAATTAAGCCACCTTTTGATTTTCTGTTTGCAAAGAATGTGACTATATGTTACAATACACATACCGTGTTAACGGCGTTTGTATGTTGGTCGACTTTCCGTTCCCAAAGAGCATAGACACGCACTTGTAAGTGATATAGTGGTCAAAACATACTATACATCGAGATATCTTGTGGTATTTCGTGGTGTAATTTACTGTTCTGTTGACGCTTAAAAAAGTCGACAACCTAATAAACCTCCATTGGTGGCTTGTGTCGACATTTACTATTCATTCTTCTAAGTACTGAAATACAATGGCAGCTTACGACAGGCTATAGATAGTATTTAGTACATATCATACTCTGGGACGCAAGTACTTGTAATCTGCCTTCATACTTATAATGCAACGATTTGCTCTACTTTATTAAGATTAATTATAACAATTTACGGCACTCCTGTACACCAGTTGGTATTAATGAAACAACAGCTGTGGTCGCCTGCAGTCACATTAGGCCACAACAACATGATATTGTGATTATCGCAATCGACCTGCCATTTTTCAAACCATGTCCCTATCATTATATCGCCATTTTGCTGGAACTCAATGTAGATCGTTGACTTTTCAACTCATAAAAACCAAGTTATTTCAAAACTACATTTTCCCTACCAAGCCCTACTGGTTACAATAAAAAAAAACAGACTTTGTTTGTTTGGCCTTATCGAGTGTTGTAGTAGTAAAACTATTGCCTTTAAAAAGATGTTTATACGTAGATGGAACTAATTTTCAAGACTAGAACAGGACGTGCTAGCTTAAGTTGATTAAACATTGAACTGTCTGATAATACGATTAAGGTTTTGTGTTGTCAGTTAGGAATTGGTAGTATCGTATACCACTTCTCCACATGTGGAGAACTGGAGAAAATAATACAGACAATAACACGGACGAGCTAGAACTACCCAAGACACATTATCGAACCCGGTTCCACCAAGACACATTATCGAACCCGGTTCCACCAAGACACATTATCGAACCCGGTTCCACCAAGACACATTATCGAACCAGGTTCCACCAAGACACATTATCGAACCCGGTTCCACCAAGACACATTATCGAACCCGGTTCCACCAAGACACATTATCGAACCCGGTTCCACCAAGACACATTATCGGACCCGGTTCCACCAAGACACATTATCGAACCCGGTTCCACCAAGACACATTATCGAACCCGGTTCCATCTGGAGAAAGGAGACTTTCTATTCACAAGGTACAGCATACGGGATTATCAGGTCATATACACTAGTGATGTTTAACCATGTGCTTGTAAACAAGTCCGAGTTAAAAAACCACATGACTTTAGTAGTCAAGACGATAGTGTTAACCTTAATTTTATTTAAAACGTTATGCAGTCATGTGGGATGTCTCCATCGGTTGGCTTATTTATACAGGTTAGACTGTATTTACACTGATCAATAGTATAAGCTTCATATTTTGTTGCATCCAGAATGGAATAATTACAGGAACGTGTTATATGTTATACTTCATTACCCAGTACAAACAGATAAATTACAGTTGGTGACAAGATCCACCTACACCGGAAGCAGTATTAAATGAAAAATTGAAAATCGATGTGTTTTTCTCTACATCTTCCTAGCATGATGATAAAGCTGTATTGGTGAACATATGCGTGTTTCTCGTATATTTAATTAACTATAGAGGCTGTATATAGTCATATATGCCAAGAGAATGTAATAAAATACCTTCCTTGTATAGCATAGGTGTGGTCCTTTGAGAGTTTGTTAAGATGAAATGTGAACATATCGTCAATATAATGTTGGCTCAGTCGTATAATACGCGTACAGTGCGTGAACATATTGTCAATATAATGTTGGCTCAGTCATATAATACACGTACAGTGGGTGAACATATCGTCAATATAATGTTGGCTCAGTCTTATAATACGCGTACAGTGGGTGAACATATTGTCAATATAATGTTGGCTCAGTCATATAATACACGTACAGTGGGTGAACATATCGTCAATATAATGTTGGCTCAGTCTTATAATACACGTACAGTGGGCGAACATATCGTCAATATAATATTGGCTCAGTCTTATAATACGCGTACAGTGGGTGAACACATTGTCAATATAATGTTGGCTCAGTCATATAATACACGTACAGTGGGTGAACATATCGTCAATATAATGTTGACACAATCTTATAATACACGTACAGTGGGTGAACATATCGTCAATATAATGTTGGCTCAGTCATATAATACGCGTACAGTGCGTGAACATACTGTCAATATAATGTTCGCTCAGTCATATAATACACGTACAGTGGGTGAACATATCGTCAATATAATGTTGGCACTATCTTATAATACACGTACAGTGGGTGAACATATCGTCAATATTATGTTGGCTCAGTCATATAATACACGTACAGTGGGTGAACATATCGTCAATTTAATGTTGGCACTATCTTATAATACACGTACAGTGGGTGAACATATCGTCAATATAATGTTGGCTCAGTCATATAATACGCGTACAGTGCGTGAACATATTGTCAATATAATATTGGCTCAGTCTTATAATACACGTACAGTGGGTGAACATATCGTCAATATAATGTTGGCACTATCTTATAATACACGTACAGTGGGTGAACATATTGTCAATATAATGTTGGCTCAGTCATATAATACACGTACAGTGCGTGAACATATCGTCAATATAATGTTGGCACTATCTTATAATACACGTACAGTGGGTGAACATATCGTCAATATAATGTTGGCTCAGTCATATAATACGCGTACAGTGCGTGAACATATTGTCAATATAATATTGGCTCAGTCTTATAATACACGTACAGTGGGTGAACATATCGTCAATATAATGTTGGCACTATCTTATAATACACGTACAGTGGGTGAACATATTGTCAATATAATGTTGACACAATCTTATAATACACGTACAGTGGGTGAACATATTGTCAATATAATGTTGGCACTATCTTATAATACACGTACAGTGGGTGAACATATTGTCAATATAATGTTGGCTCAGTCATATAATAAACGTACAGTGGGTGAACATATTGTCAATATTATGTTGGCACTATCTTATAATACACGTCCAGAGTGTGAACATATCGTCAATATAATGTTGACATAATCTCACACGTACATAGTGTGAGCATATCGTCAATATAATGTTGACATAATCTCACACGTACATAGTGTGAGCATATCGTCAATATAATGTTGACATAATCTCACACGTACAGAGTGTGAACATATCGTCAATATAATGTTGACATAATCTCACACGTACATAGTGTGAGCATATCGTCAATATAATGTTGACATAATCTCACACGTACAGAGTGTGAACATATCGTCAATATAATGTTGACATAATCTCACACGTACAGAGTGTTGTCTACATTTGATCGTGATAGTAAGTGGCAGATTATTTAACTTAAACACCACATCGTATCTAAATAAACTAAATCACTGTATATCTTATCGCGATACCATACAATTCAACTTGTATGACTTATTGCAATTTAAAGCACATGTAACATCTGACCACCGGAGGAGTTATTGCCGGAAGTCGGCTCGTTTATACACGCTGAACATGACAATGTACCCAACATGGGCATACTGCTAGATCTATATATATATAATATATATACAGGGTGTCTCAAAATACATGTCCGCTTGTTGAAGGATCATAACTTTGCCAAATGAGTTAGTAAATTGATAATCATAGTCTCATATGAAAGCTTAATTTAACAAGTGTGTGGTGCATTTATCATGTGTCAATACTCGAACATTTGAGGACGTCATATACGTTATACTAACGTCATTAGCAACGGACGTTCTAAAATGTCCGAAGAGACAAATAGCATAGTGTTTACGGTAACATTGGTAAAATTTATATCATATGTGGACATAGTAATAGTCAGTCGTACCCTACTATACACACACTGGCTGAGAAACTGATCAGAGGTCATTAGAAAATAAAATCGGAAAATCCGCTGTATTTAAGGGAGGATCACATTTTAAAAACAACTAGGACTGAACATTTGATATTCACACATTTCTAGGCATATCATATTCGTACCAGATGCACCAAACGCCTCGAATGAACATACTGGGTTGAATGTATAGCGGTATGTCTAGCTTATCTCCAACAGTCAAAACATAGTCATATAATGTAACTTGGAAGTATATAATAGTACTTAATAAAGTATCAATCACCATAAAACTGTCTTGGTAGGATAAAGGATTTGGTTATGCTACTTTTATGGAATTAAGAAAAAATAACCAAAATATCCTAAGTATTTATTTCTTCTTATACCATTTGAACGTTAGATTATACAGTTCAAGATAAATAACTACATCGAAACTCAAAATATCAATTTGTGGAGGAAATGGAAGCTTCACATCCGACTCAAAGTTATGTAAACGTCATTAAAATCGTCAAACGACGTCGAACATAGGATTTTACGGAATCGGGGGTAGCTTCTCAAAATGCATTCTATAGGTTTCGTATGCATTATTTTGGATAATTGTTTCGTAATTTCTACATTGATTTGAATGCCCTGTGATCATACATATAAATCAGATATGTAAAGCAAAACATAACGGAGTGATACTTCCTCAACAAGCGGACATGTATTTTTAGACACCCTGTATATGTACTTCTGGGTGCAAATGTTTAAGTATAACTTGCTCTTCCACAACAAACTGACAATTTATCTACATGTGGAGCACTTGATGAAACTACCAATTATTACCTATCTGACTTAGCACTAAACTCCAATACGCTAGAGTGTTAGAGAACATTGTTCCGTCATTTGTTATCACGTGGAATATCACGTTATTTATGTGATAAATTGTTTTTCGCGTATTTAGGAAAAATGATGATATTGTGGTTTCTTAAATTCGAGGATATAAAATATTGTAAGAAAATATACTGTCTAATAAGAGTTATGTTTAAGATGAATTATTCGAGAGGGTTTAATTTCGTTCGTGATCAATCTTATCCGCAAAATAAACTAAAACTAACACTATAGACTTCTAGTTTATGGAACGGGGTGTTATTTAAACCATTCAAGGGGAGATTTTAGCACAGTCTCACTTAAACGAGAAAAAATAGCTATAATATCAAATGACCTTTACAATAAATACATGTTGCTGGCTTAGAATGAGAAGGTCGTAAGTTCCATATACGACTTTATAAGACTAATACATATTTGAAATCTAAATCATTAGGCGCTTCTAATGAGCCTTTTTTAATGAAAATTGGAACTTGTCATGTTGACCAAACTGAAGTTGAAAAAGCTTGTTTTACCATAAGTAAAGAGTGAGTGACAGACACTTATTTCTTGTTTTCTCAAATTTTGATTTTGTAGTTACGACCTTCTCATTCTAAGTCAGCGATGTTAATATTTAATATTAATATATTTGATAAGAAAATATTGAAATCACCATACAGAGCATACTCCTTAAACGAGTGATAACGATGGTGATATGAGTCAAGTATTTCATATATATATTATACCATTCTTAATAAATTATTAATTCCTACATGTTTGTAGGTCTATTGTATGGATTGTGCATTGTACAATTGCACAGTGTTTGTAGTGTGGTATAAAGTGTCAGTAATTGTTTGTGAGGGTATTTCAGCCTCCAGACTCTGTCAGGGAGACTTTATTGATCGTATCATTCATGTCAACATACTGTACGTTCAATGCTACCAAATCGTCTGCATAATGTTCACATTGTCGTAAAAATAAACAAAATACACAAAGAGGTTTTAAACGTGAACAAGCATCTGTTTAGCAATATTTATGATATAAAAGCGAACTTACCTTTTTCGTTATAAAATAAATCCTTGAGGTACTCGTATCGTTTCCATTCACTTCCCTGTTATACTTAACGACTTTTCAGCACGTTGTGATATTTACTACCTGTGATATTGACTCTATGTGGCCTTCTTTTTCATTGGTACCTAGTCCCGATCGATATATCAAATGAATAAAGGCGCGCGCCCTTAATACGGTGATTTCTAATTAGGCTTATTATGTCTCGACTTAAATAATTGAGCGAAACAGATGCTACTTACAGCAACAATAATATCGCGCGCGCTATAAACGTCACTCAACCTTCTACAAAACCTGTCTTTGTGTGAAACTAATGTAAAAGTTTGATGTTACCAATCAATATTTTGATCGTTACTATAAAATGATATAATAGTCAGATACTAAGAAAATATCCACAAATCGATGAATATTTCATTATTCATAAACATTGGTCCGTACTGAGCGTCGTATCGGTATGTCGGTGTTTGAATAAAGTTCAAATTACAAATGCTGAAAACAACAGATGTATTGATATACATGTACATGGATATATCATATCAAAGTAGTCAATATATATATGCGATATACAGTATCCACCAAAAATAAGTATACAATTTACTTGCCTGTATAACACTATTGTAAGAACTGGCTTGAAAGGTAACTAGGGTCATAGAAAGACGGAAAAGTCAGCCCCTCGGACCCCATGATTATTTTAATGCAGAACATTTTTATCTTTATTTCTATCACGTTTTTAACTTCTTTAGTAACTGTAGTTTCAGAAATTACTATTTTTGTGGCCATCTGATGAACAGATATTGAGTAATTTAACAAATTATTATTATTCTGCATCCGTCAAAAAGAGTATACTTATTTTTGGTGGGCACTGTATGATGTGGATATGTACGCGCTTATTTTTGTGGGATTGTTTAATACTTTTAGTATTAGTGCCGGGAGATGACTACATCTTAAACTCATAGTACCGCTTATGTTGTATTAATAGTCACAGGTAACTGTATCATAACTCTAAAACTAATTAAAACTTTTTTAATTATGCATCTAATAGAAACTATTAGATTCTTTTAATGAATAATTACTTTACAGAAATTGATATATAGATCTTGTAGATTATATAAATTTTACACAAAAAATTGCTTCATTTTGGTTTTATTCTGTAAAAATTACCGCGCATCAAAACGAGCAGAGTTTTGACGCAACGAATGTACCGTATACAGATGAATGCTATCTGTTTAAACGTAACTGAATACTGTATTGTGATGATTGTAAATGTTCGCTCGTAAATTGTCCATTTATATTCAGATTCACATTTTGTTTAACTTTGATATTTTCACACGACGTTTACAAACTATGATAGATTTATCTATAAGCAAATCAATACCCCTCATTGTGAGCACGTCCAAAGTGTGCCCTTCTATGTTTTGTTAACTTATAAATTGATTAGGTTGCTTTTTACAATAAAGATAACATTTATACGTTAAATGTCAACATTTACTTTGATTTTAATGCCGTCGAATACAGTCGAACTTGTAAGTTTAACAGCTTGTCACGGTCTAAAAAAGTTAAGTTACCAATTTTCGTGTGCTGTTTTCAGCAGTTCAGCCATCCAACCACCCTTTAACACTCTACCTTCCCTTGTTCACTGGACTACCTTAATGAAACCTACATTCGAGTCTCTCTGAGTAGATTATTCTCTCCTGTGGATGTGACAGCCAACATCGATTTTATTGACACTACTCTCATAGGTACCAATTTCACCTTGGTGGAGTGGAGCATGTGGGTTATTTTTGCTCAGAGAAATTAACAAGTGGTACTGACGAGGATTGCACCCGGGACCTCTCGATCCCGAAGATCGCCTGTAGGCCACCACTAGGTTATGTATCATAATAATAAAAATATATTTGTGTAGCTTCTGTTTCAAACCACGCCTGGTGTTAAGTCTTAAAATAAACCGTTTTCTATTTCAAACTATGCTTAGCAGACAGTTGCTTTCAAACAAAAAATAAGTGAATGTTCGTGCTGTTGATAATTAATTATCCTGGTACAAAAATGGACACTGATTATATGTCAACCGTCTCCTGATTGTGTGATCGAACGAGTAAAGCACGTGTTCGGTTTGTTCAGATATGACCGGGTTCCCAATCTTCCGAAGCACTCAGCTTCAATTAAGATTTGAATAAGAAAGTTTTGTGGCCAGAATACAAGTGTTTCATAAGGTAAATTGACTGGTCCCTTCAATGTGAATGCCATTAAGGTAGTCTAAGGTAAACACGATTACTTAATACCTTTACTATACCTACTTTACTGTTGCCAATCATCGTTCTGCTAAACTATAGCAGGCATACACACAATTGCCTCCACCCAGATTTGAAACCGGGTCGTCAGATTAGACGGCAAGCACACTAACCACTGAGCTACTATCCAAGTTCCGGTAGCTCTAAAATTAAATTGCAATTATACCAATTAAACAAACCAAAATTAGATTTATAGTGAGGTTTATTTAATAAAGAAACACTGTACGGGTCTAACATTGACGTTATAGCTCTATAGTCTCCGGTAACAGTCTATATAACATACCATCCATTGACTCACTGTGGCGTAGATTCCTCATCACGATGCTCCCCACTCACAACTTCTGAAAATTATAGAAGATAAATTGTAACCTCACTTATACCCGATGCCCATGACTCCGATAACTATCAGAGATTCAGGCGTCGCAAACATACCATACGCCGGCCAATGACCGGTATCGAATCCTGGATATTGACCCTTAGACGTCAAGCGGACATGAACCAATCATAGGATGGTCTCCAACTAAGATTGTTACATTTGTGCTTCAAAATCTCAAATTCAACCACGCACTTATCAAGTCGACTTGCAATGTGTGCTCTTTACTTCAATCAGGAATTGTGTATATTATACACAATGCATGGTTTTATATACGCGGATATCTTCATATAATTATGTCTTTCCGACATATTTTACGAAACTGCAAGATCACACTCACATGCACATGGGCAAGAAGGGACATAATTTTAATTAAATTAGTTCGCGTAACTAAGACTAATATAATCATAGAGCCGATCGCGCTGAAAGAACAGTGTTTGTTCCTCATGTTCCTGCCGTCAGAAAATTATATTCCCAGTCACTAAGCATAGGAGGGCATATGACAAACAGAGAAATAGAGACATCTCTTACATCTTGAACAAGACTATTGCCAAGCAATGAAAGTCCACTACCGGTAGCCAATTGTAACAGGGTAGTGTGAGGTTGGCGCCGTTAAACTAGTTTAACCCTCCTACAGTTCTCACCAGACCGTTCCAAGGTGTTTACCCTCGGAGTATTTTTGTTTGTTTTACGCTTTGTATAGTGAGTGCGTCACTTGGTGTGCAAAGGGGAATAACTAGAAAAAATAAGTAAAGCAGAGTTATGGTTCTTGTGCACTGCACTTTTCCTCATTAATATCTATCTACATGTAAAGTTTCAAAATCATATCTTTTATGGTAATGGAGTTATGCTCCGGACAAAATTTAAATATAAAAATTAAAAAGAGGGGAATACCTAATAAAATAAGTAAGGCAGAGTTATGGTTCTTGTGCACTGCACTTCTCCTAATTGATATATATACACATGTGAAATTTCAAAGTCATAGCTTGCTTAGTGAAGTTATGCTCCGGACAAACTTTTGTGGCGGACTGACTGACAGACTTGACGGACTGATGGAGCGCAAACCATAAGTCCCCTCCGGTTTTACGGGTAGGGGACTAGTAAATCTAGAATATACTCCGGGTTTATTTAAAACATAAGTATCGATGGTGATCATTAAATACCTTACCTGCTGCTTTCTGCTCATGGTCCTGCTGTGTTTGCTGTTGTTTTGGATGAGTGTTGTGCTCGTGTCTCGATGGAGAATCTGTTTTATCATGGTTGTGGCCAGAATTATGTGGTCCAGATAAGTGGTGTTGATTTTTATTGCCGTGTGACGTCACTGGATTGTTTGTTTTCCCATTGGTGTTTTTACCATTATGTTGTCGCCCAGTATGGAGACCTGTAGCAAATGGTGGTCGATCAACGTTCACGCCTTTATGACCATGATGTTTGCCCTGTGTATTTTGGTCGCCGAGTCCATGTTTGTTGCCCTGTAAGTGGTCGTTGCCTGGGGCACGGTGGTTGCCCTGTGCATGGTAATTTCCCTGTGCACGGTGGTTGCCTGGTTGGGCACGATGGTTGCCCGGGGCACGATGGTTGCCAGATTTATTATGGTTGCCTGGCACATGTCGTTCAACATCGATTTTATTTTGTTGTAAAACCTTGATGATGAGAGATGTTTTGTGGCGATTTTGTCTCGCCATACGAAATGTGTGTGCCGTTCTTGACCCCTCTTTTCGCACGAAACTTTCCAACCGCTCCATACTACTCTTCTGTTCTTTTATAATATTCGCTTGCGTGTGTACAATGTGTTCCAATCTTGCAACCTTTCTGTCAGCCAGTCTGTAGAAATACATGTTAGTATAAGGTAAATTGTAAAAACATTTAAAGCGTTGGAAACAAAATACACAATGCTATGTATAAGGTAGGTTTAATCTCAATGGGAAGAAACTACAGACTGGTGGTATATGTAGCTTGCGAACAATCAAATAAAGAAACTGATTATCTGCTCCAGAAAAACAGGTTGGTTAATTAAACGTATAACCGAGTTTTGGAAGAAGAGTATGCTTGTCTGTATTTGATTGATAAAGTACGTGTCCATTCAGTTTCATCCCTGCCTAACTGACCACAGACTTCCGGCTTCAGGAAAGTTTGTATGATACCAGGATTCGGTGGCAATACCCTAGCTACATGTATTTCCGAATAGACCCTCTTGTTCTTTAACGTACCAGGTATATAGCACCAATACTCGCAAGATCTTCGACTATCTCTTAGTTTGCAATCAATATATCTCACGATGGAAGGGTTACACTGAAATCGTTTCAGAAACTGCCAAGTGCCCCGGTCGAGATTCGAACCAGGAGCCCCTCGATCAGTGGATAAAACGTTACCAAATGGACTACCGTGCCGTCCGCGTTTGGAAAGTATTTAATAAACCAAATCGAAAGGCAAATTATTTAACCAGGTCAAATGTAGAATTGTTGAAGAAACAAGATAAGTTATAACTCACTGTTGTTTTGTTTCAACATCTTGTAAACGTTGTACAAGATTCCCATCTTGTTGATAGTTTGGTCTTAATCTGTTGCATAACACTGTGCTATAGATGCTGGATAGTATTACTAGAATATAAATAACGTTGGAACACTCCATAATTGAGTGCAAGGGTTTATCTTCATAAATATAGCTAGTACAAATTGTCAGTATATTGTTGTATTTCAGTTGTTGATCTTATCTTAAGTCTTATCTCTGTAAGTTCACTGTCATTGTAGTAGTAATCAATAGGTTGATAAGTGAAGTATGTGATATTGTCCGACCCAATTAAACTGTGACTCCTTGAATAATTCGTTTAAGTCCGGAAAAAGTCCGAAGTTATAAAATATATACCAGTACTTACAATTATATATGGCCTTATATGGAGATAACTCTACGTAGTATATAAACATACAAATCGAATACAGCCGAATATAGCCGGACGCGCTTACCGACTTTGGTGGGTGTCAGTTTAATCTGGTCAAGCTATACGCCAATGCTGTCTTATTATATTTACTAGTATATTTGGGTTGTTGTGAGAGTTTCGGACTTCACAAGATGTGGTATTATTGTATGCCAATATCGATATTGTTGCAGATAGTAATAGGAAGATGATTCATTCTGCACACCTGCCCTCTCTCTGAAATTATATGTTAACCTAAACAGTTTAGGCAAAAATGACGTAACAGAAAATGAAAATACAAAAGAACATAACATGTGACATCACAACTTTCGGACTTCACAAGATGTGGTATTATTGTATGCCAATATCGATATTGTTGCAGATAGTAATAGGAAGATGATTCATTCTGCACACCTGTCCTCTCTCTGAAATTATATGTTAACCTAAACAGTTTAGGCAAAAATGACGTAACAGAAAATGAAAATACAAAAGAACATAACATGTGACATCACAACTTATATGAATATTCGACGTTGAAGAGTGGGAGGAATAGTTACCGAAGAAATAGACCGCTTGACTACCATGGTTAATCAAAGCACTGAAAGTACTCATGTGTGGCGTACTGATGTCATTATAACCAATCAAATAAAGGCTGCATCAACATGCTGTGTCAGAGCTCTGATAAGCCCAGACTCACTCGAATGTTTGTGCTGCTCTCAAGACACCAAGAGCCGGTGTCAAGATGAGTGACTGGGTAGCCTCCATACAACTGGATACAGTGGAAATTAAAACACAACAAACGATATGGCCATCCCCCCCTGCTATAAAACAGGACTAGGTAGAAATATGTTAGGAAAATAAAATAAAGGAAGGTTATTAATAAAATAGAACCAGAGTTCAATAGAAGGAAAATATAAGAAAATTATATCAATAGTTATATCATGACTTCTTCTGGTTGAAGGAAATAATTCAAGAATGGAACCAGATAGTTTTCATGTCACAGCACTTCTCCTAGATGACATATACATATACATGTATATTTAAAGTCGATCAATTGAATTTAGGAGAAAAAGTGGTCCAGTGGTAAGGGCTAATGACTACTGATATGAAGGTTGTCCATACTCCCGCCGGATCAAGAGCAGAAATAGTTTTCAGAGTAACATAACTATAAACTTACGAACAGACCATACTCAGCGTAAATGAAAAGTTACCACCCTATTGACAAATTTCAATCATAAACATGTGTTTGTTATTACTTGTATGATCAAACAGAGCTCATAAAGTGATTACCACGGAGCATACATAAATAAATATTAATTGGAAGATAAATACTTTTATGTAAGTACCGTGTGTACCGTTTTCAGAATTTATGTACGTTCCAACACGGGACAGGTTTTTAGCAATATAATATACGTCCCGGTACGGTACGGTACAAGGTTTTAGCACTATATTTTTTTCTTCATGACTAGCCGTTCTCACGCTTGAAATCTATACGTAGAACTATTTCAGCTTCCCGCCACCAGTGAAAACATGCTGTTTCTTTTAATAGCATTTATGTATGTAAGCAACGTAATTAGGTCATCGTCTACCACGTTCAGCGGCGGAGTGATTTTAATTAAAACCCGGGGATTACTTTTTCTGCCTTGACGGTTAACAGGCCTTTGGTAGTAGGAATATAGTCCATGCGGAATGATTTGCTATAAGTATCCTCTAAAAATAAAAGTCAGATATAATTGTTGGTCTTAATATTAATAAATGTTGGTAATGTAAACAAATCGGGTTCAATGATACGTGTAACCAGTGTAGCATGCTTGTAATATTGTTCAAATCATAGAACTATTTATTGGCGTTTATTGGCGTAGGCATAAATGCGTTAAATTGGTAGTAAAGCTGAAAAAAACGGTTATTACTTTGTGTGGCGGTACACACACAAACATACACCTCGGTTGCTAGCTTGAATCTCGGCTTCAGTGAGACTAAGACGCAAAGTCACTGAAAAGTTAGACTTGTATACGAGTCAATATTTATTTTTGCAACATTTGAGCTCGAAGATTTTTCCTTTAAAAAAAGTATTAGATTTAATATTTTTTCTTGTTTAAATGATGTATTGATGTATAACCTATGCTATAGCACACAAATTCCACATCAAATATTCCATATTTCACAAGGATGCTGTAATTTGTTTGACTTGATCTGTTGAAATGTCCTTCCTGTAACGCCTTTGTATCATGCAATATATTGAAAACTAATATACAAAGGGAGAAATGTTCTTGTTATTTGAAAAGAACTCGACTCATATAACATAAAAGTGCATTTGTATTTAATAAATATGAAACAGTTAAAAACATATGGCATTTTTGGAGGAACGTTTTTGAAAATATGCAAAATGATCGTAATTAAGTTATTGTGGTCTTTTTAATTCTAACCCATTCGTTATAGAACTTTTGTGTTGTGTCTGTTAAGATCTATTGGTATAAAAGACAGCTTTGGTTCATCAAAATCACTGGTATAGCAACATATAATAAACTTAACTCATAACGTTACATTAGAGACATGCATGTTACAGGAAGGACACACTATGTGATGGGCAATGAATATTTTATTTTTAAGTGTAAAGCATACACAGTTGTGCTTACAATCAATGACTATAACAGCCACGTGTATCACCACTGGAAAATAGACAATTCATGACATGTTAAATGAAAAAACTATTAGAGTCAATATATTTTGCATCATTGAAATAAACCAATGCACTTGAAGGGTTCTATTTGATATTTTTTATTTATTTAAATAAAGTGATAATGTATTTTCAAAATACTTTTAATATTTTCATATGAAAACCACATCACTTTTTTTGTTGAACATAATTTTTTTCGCAGCTATGTATGTGTTAGGTTTGATATGAAAGACACGGTAAAACTGTAATTCGCAACAATGACTGCAGTTTTGAACAATGTTACTTTTAACAGCATTACGCTATTGCCATTTATTTAAGTTTTAATAATTGAATGAAGTATTCAAAAGATTGATCAAGGTCTTTAAAATCATTCACAACGAAATCCGACGTATAACTATTAACAAAGGAACTCGTTTCATCATAAATATTGTGATTTGTTAGAAAATGAATATTCATGGTTTGACAACAGTGACATTTGCATCCACATTGTTTTGAAAACTTACCGCAATCAGTGGCTCAGTACATATGCGCATATCAGTCGTATGGGTTCCTAGTAAACTGGAATTATGTCTGTAGATGTTCATTAAGTATGTCAGTTAATAGGTCGACTGAGTGTCAATCAGTGTATTCTCAGTATGCCAGTATTTGGGCAGCAGCATGCACGTTGTGTAGTTGCTAGAAATATGTAATATTATTTCCCACCCCATACATACCTTGCCCATTATTTTAACTAGGTCAAGTGGTAGTTGTGCCTCTTTAGGTAGCATAACGTTAGGTCAATGTCCTTGGTGTTTTACACTAGGTCACGCCCGGGGTTGTTGTGCCTCATTTGGTCGCATTTTGGTATGGGATTGTGTGGGCATTGCTCAGGGTAGTTGTGGTGTTTCTGATCTCTGTGCTCGGCTGGTTAGGTTGAGTGCTATATTCCCTATCGGATTTTGTCATACCTTTTTGGTTTAAACAACTTGTAGACATCAGTCATTTTATTTGCTGCATGTCTGCCACTTGGGTTGATATTATACTGACAGAATCTTAGCGGACCAGCACTTTGTCAGTCGATATTTTGGCAATTGGCCAGACAGTGTGACAAACATACCATAAGTCATTACCACATAAGACAAGTACAGCTTTTTGCCAGTTGGGTCACTCAATATCTAAGTAAGTGTGTTGAAAATTTACTAGCAGTAGGTCAGCAGCAGATCACTTGTTATGCAATCAGTAAAATTGCCGGTTTAGTATTCCCATTAACAGTACAATGTAATAGCTGTTATTACTGCTTTGCAATAAGTAGAACCATAGTTGGGCAATTTCATCAAACAAGTTGCATAGCAAATTAATTATATATTATCTACAAAAAAGGTTAGTGTACATTGATAATTTTGAAAATCGTGAAGGTTTAAGTTGACAATTGTGCATTCTCCTATATAACATAATACATTTGTAATTCTATATAATGTAGAAGAAAGTTTAGAGAATATTAAAAAATCGAAATCGCAAAGGTCTAAATGCAAAATTGTGAATTCTGCTCCATATTTGTCGGAGCACATTGACAATCACTCACTCTGACAATGTAGCCTCTGTTTTCACTGGTAGAACCTGTGGTATTCAGAGAATTGTCTAGGATGAATGCCAATTGTGGCAACAGAAAAGTACAACACAAAGCATAACAGTCTCACCTGTAACATAACATGAAACGAATTAATTGAACGTTCTTATGTGTATATGATGCATTCTACGTTTAGCTTTGACTAATGAGAAAGATTCTAACCAATTAACTAAAATATATTAATTAATTAATACCGTACCACATATAATATGTCGATTGAGTCCATTTTAAACAAGTAATAGTATTTCCTGTAACAAATATGGTCTATCATGTAACAGGCAAAAAAGTCATGACTAATAGCTTGATGTTGACATTTGTTGATATCTTATTTTAAAACTGATACAGACATTTTGCAATATCTGATCGTAACAATACATTTGTCAAAAGCATACTATTATAATTTGTAGTTTAATACAAAAATGTCTATCCTGTAACAATTGCTGTCATTCCTGTAACAAAATAGCCCGTTACAGGAAGGACCGTTACATGACTGAAATTATTCCGACTAAATCTGTTGGTAATAAATAAACTTTGGACCTACGAGGTTGAAATGCATGTGTTGTGCACAGTACAACAGTATGTGTCCAACGTTTACCAAACAGTGTATATAATCATATTTTAAGAAATGAAACAACCCCGTTACAGTAAAGACATATACAAATATACGCCTCTACTAACCAACCTTAAATTTCTGTTTTATCCAGTTTATTAAAATATTTACATAACGACACACATGACTGCTTATTCTGGAAGGTTTGTTCTTCACAAAGACGGTAAAAGAATTTTCCCAAAACACAGGGAAATGCTATTATTATATATGTGTGTTCAAATGTTACATAAAAGACGTAAACGCTGGGTACAATATTTGAATACAATTATTTTGAAGAAAACTATCGTTAAATTTCGCTTTGGATGTATTATCAGGTAGACGAAATGTGTATTTGATGTATGTACGGTTTTGTTAACATAGTTTGGTCCCTATCGTTAGTTACTAGCATATATACACAAGAGTTCTGGTCTGGGGACAGCCCAAAACAGCACAATTTACTACTTCAATGATGTAGAAATGTTCTCTCTGATTGAAATAATGCATAAAAATCTATCTGACATTGATAAACAAGTTATGTGCAACCAACCAAAATTGCTTGTTATGACATTTTTGTTACGGTTTAACAAATATTGCAAAAAGACAAGCAATGTTGCAAAAAAAAATAATGACTCATACAATGGTTGATTACAATCGCAAAAAAATGTAGACCTAACCAATAAGAAAATTACACCACAAAAGTTTGATAACGGGACAAGTATACTGTCTGAATATGGTATTCTTCATGGAACATAGTTGAAAAGTAAGTTAAGAGAAGTGTGGATGTATGGTCGGGGTAAGCTGAGAGAAGTGTGGATGTATGGTCGGGGTAAGCTGAGAGAAGTGTGGATGTATGGTCGGAGTAAGTTGAGAGAAGTGTGGATGTATGGTCGGAGTAAGTTGAGAGAAGTGTGGTTGTATGGTCGGAGTAAGTTGAGAGAAGTGTGGATGTATGGTCGGAGTAAGTTGACAGAAGTGTGGATGTATGGTCGGAGTAAGTTGAGAGAAGTGTGGATGTATGGTCGGAGTAAGTTGACAGAAGTGTGGATGTATGGTCGGAGTAAGTTGAGAGAAGTGTGGATGTATGGTCGGAGTAAGTTGACAGAAGTGTGGATGTATGGTCGGAGTAAGTTGACAGAAGTGTGGATGTATGGTCGGAGTAAGTTGAGAGAAGTGTGGATGTATGGTCGGAGTAAGTTGACAGAAGTGTGGATGTATGGTCGGAGTAAGTTGTGAGAAGTGTGGATGTATGGTCGAAGTAAGTTGAAAGAAGTGTGGATGTATGGTCGGAGTAAGTTGAGAGAAGTGTGGATGTATGGTCGGAGTAAGCTGAGAGAAGTGTGGATGTATGGTCGGACCTTGTTGCCATTATAATACTACTAAACCAAGGTTGCTGTTATACATCATTATGTTCTTTCCATAGTAGATATGAATGGTTACTGTAAGAGACGAAATAAACCGGAGGTAAAGTAAAGCACAGCAGGGCCCCCATACCACTTACAACCTGTCGTCATTTGTTTATTCTACAACAGGAAGATAATATTCATGAGATTCTTTATACTTGTTCACGATTTGCCTCCCTTTGTTTCAGTCGATATAAGGTAAAAGCAATTTGATGAGATACAAAGTACCAACTAAAATATTTAACATGAGGTTGTATTTGTCAGAAAAGACTAGTGCGGTACACTTACCTTATTTATTGAACAGACAGTATCCTTCCAAAATGGCGCGAAGCAGACGATAGAGGTTATAAAACAACAAAATATGAGAAGTGAAACTGTAAGCATGATTGTACATCAATTTGATAACTGTAAATGATTTGGTTAGAACAACAGGTTTTATTGATGGCATACGTGCAAATGCAACACATAGTTTCATTGTTGACCCTCACATAGTGACTATACGTATGTGTTGTAGACGCAAATATACTGGAATCAATAATTATTTGCCATTTATACATTATATCGTAATTGCAAGCTTGCTTTTGTCGAATTATCATTAGATTTAGGATTGAAATTGTTGTAGTAGACATTGCACGCAAATGTAAATTTAATACGTACTGTTCATCCTGTCTGAAAACTGGACAAGGACTGTAGTCTCCACAAAGTGGTCAGCTCTCGATTCTTCCCTAGCCTTAACCTTTAACAGAAGGAAACGACCATGGTATTACACAAAGGGGAGATAATCACACAATGTATGTGTGCTGTAGACTGGGTGGGTGTACATGCAATAAACCATGCCAAATGGTGTAAGGTTTGGTTGTAGATACATAGAGTAAAAGCAAACACATTATGTATGATGTAGGATGGAAAGCTAACACATTATGTAGGATGTAGGATGGAAAGCTAACACATTATGTATGATGTAGGATGGAAAGCTAACACATTATGTATGATGTAGGATGGAAAGCTAACACAGTATGTATGATGTAGGATGGAAAGCAAACACATTATGTATGATGTAGGATGGAAAGCTAACACATTATGTATGATGTAGGATGGAAAGCTAACACATTATGTATGATGTAGGATGGAAAGCTAACACAGTATGTATGATGTAGGATGGAAAGCAAACACATTATGTATGATGTAGGATGGAAAGCTAACACATTATGTATGATGTAGGATGGAAAGCTAACACATTATGTATGGTGTAGGATGGAAAGCTAACACATTATGTATGATGTAGGATGGAAAGCTAACACATTATGTATGATGTAGGATGGAAAGCTAACACAGTATGTATGATGTAGGATGGAAAGCTAACACATTATGTATGATGTAGGATGGAAAGCAAACACATTATGTATGATGTAGGATGGAAAGCTAACACATTATGTATGATGTAGGATGGAAAGCTAACACATTATGTTTGATGTAGGATGGAAAGCTAACACATTATGTATGATGTAGGATGGAAAGCTAACACATTATGTATGATGTAGGATGGAAAGCAAACACATTATGTATGATGTAGGATGGAAAGCAAACACATTATGTATGATGTAGGATGGAAAGCTAACACAGTATGTATGATGTAGGATGGAAAGCAAACACATTATGTATGATGTAGGATGGAAAGCTAACACAGTATGTATGATGTAGGATGGAAAGCTAACACAGTATGTATGATGTAGGATGGAAAGCAAACACATTATGTATGATGTAGGATGGAAAGCTAACACAGTATGTATGATGTAGGATGGAAAGCTAACACATTATGTATGATGTAGGATGGAAAGCAAACACATTATGTATGATGTAGGATGGAAAGCTAACACATTATGTATGATGTAGGATGGAAAGCTAACACAGTATGTATGATGTAGGATGGAAAGCTAACACATTATGTATGATGTAGGATGGAAAGCTAACACAGTATGTATGATGTAGGATGGAAAGCTAACACATTATGTATGATGTAGGATGGAAAGCTAACACAGTATGTATGATGTAGGATGGAAAGCTAACACATTATGTATGATGTAGGATGGACGAATCGCAAACAACAAGAATGCCAGACCACAAAGGAAGAGGCGCTTCAATACAGAGAAACTCTCCTCAGCAGATGCGAAGGTAGAATTCGCTATCACATTGAAGAACCGGTTCCAAGCACTTGCCGACCTAGATGTAGGAACGGTGGAATCCAAGTGGGACCAAGTGAAGTCTGCCTTAACATCCACTTGTGAAGAGAAGATGGGACACAAGAACAGGACATACAAGAGCTGGCTGTCAGAAAGCACCATAGACAAGATAGAAGAGAAACGAACTCTTAAACACAAGCTTGACACCGCCAAGACCAGGGCCCAGAAAACACAAGCAAAGGCAGACTACACAGGGAAACAAAGGGAAGTCAAGAAGATGGCCAGAGACGACAAGAGAACATACGTTGACACCATGGCCAAACAAGCACAAGAAGCAGCTGAGAAACACGACCTCACGACTCTATATGACATCACCAGGAAACTTACAGGACACAAGACAGACACGGGCAAACCAGTCAAGGCCAAAGATGGGAGAACACTCACCAAACCAGAAGAACAGATAGACCGATGGAAGGAACACTTTAGTGACATCCTAAATGGCCCTCCAGTCCAGGACACTCCTGAAGTTGAAGCTGGAGAAGAACTGGAAGTAAACATGGGACTCATCACAGCAGAGGAGATCACTAGAGCCATAAACAAGACCAAGTCTGGAAAAGCCCCTGGTTTAGACAACATCCCACCAGAAGCCCTAAAAGCAGACAGCAAGATCACAGCCGATATCATGTTGAAGCTCATACAGGACATCTGGGAGAAAGAAGAGATTCCTGTTGAGTGGAAGTCCGGTATAATTGTGAAGCTTCCCAAGAAGGGAGATCTGGGCGATTGCAACAACTGGCGAGGAATACAACTACTATCCCTACCTTCAAAGATCCTTTCCAGAGTCCTACTAGAACGCCTGAAGAACAGCATCGATGAGCAATTAAGAGACGAACAAGCAGGGTTCAGAGCAAGAAGGTCATGTACAGATCAAATAGCAGCACTACGTATCATAATTGAACAGTCTATAGAATGGCAGTCTCCAGCATACTTGAACTTCATAGATTTCCGCAAGGCGTTCGATATGATCGAGCGGAGCATGATATGGAAGATCATGAAGCACTACGGTATACCAGACAAGTTCATCAACATCATACGCAGCTTCTATGAAGACATGACCTGCCAAGTCATCCACAACTCTGACCTCTCACCATCATTTGCTGTAACAACAGGAGTCAGGCAAGGATGTTTGTTATCGCCCATGATCTTCCTTCTTGTCATCGACTGGGTGATGAAGACAACCACAAATGTGCCACGTGGTCTACAGTGGACCTTTGAGAAGAAACTGGAAGACCTAGACTTTGCCGACGATATCTGCCTGATGTCTCACAGCATTAACCATATACAGCAGAAAACTGACCGTCTACAACAGGTTGCTCAATCAACAGGGCTGACTATTAACACCAGCAAAACAAAGACGCTGAGAATCAACGCAGCAAACAGTCGCCCTATTACCATACAAGATGGACCAATCGAAGACGTCAAGAACTTCACATAGCTGGGAAGTGCTGTGAGTACATCAGGAGGAACAGAAGTAGATATCAAGTCACGAATCGGGAAAGCCAGACATGTCTTCGTCATCCTTAGACCCATTTGGAAGAATAAGAACATCCTTCTACCAACAAAACTGAAGCTCTTCAACTCAAATGTGATCTCCGTCCTACTATACGGCTCAGAGACATGGAGACACACCAAAATGCTTGATGAAAAGCTACAAGTCTTTGTCAACACCTGCCTACGTCAGATCCTCCAAATCCGCTGGCCAGAGACAATATCCAACCGAGACCTATGGAGAAGAACCCACCAGTCCCAAATTGCCATGACAATAAAGAAGCGGAAATGGCGGTGGATTGGCCACACACTCACGGAAGGCCCCCAACAACATTGTCCGCCAATCCCTTGACTGGAACCCCCAAGGGAGGAGGAAGAGGGGAAGACCTGTCCTGACATGGAGACGAACGATGGAAAAAGAGCTGAAGGCCATCTCCATGTCATGGAACGAAGCGAAAACAGCGGCTCAAGACAGACCTAGATGGCGAAGAGTGGTGGATGCCCTATGCCCCCCTTGGGGCGAAGAGGATTAGGTAGGTAGGTAGGATGGAAAGCTAACACATTATGTATGATGTAGGATGGAAAGCTAACACATTATGTATGATGTAGGATGGAAAGCTAACACATTATGTATGATGTAGGATGGAAAGCTAACACATTATGTATGATGTAGGATGGAAAGCTAACACATTATGTATGATGTAGGATGGAAAGCTAACACATTATGTATGATGTAGGATGGAAAGCTAACACATTATGTATGATGTAGGATGGAAAGCTAACATTTTTCGTTCCCATTATTGCACGATATTTCAACCATTTTTCAAAATGATGCCACATGTAAACGCTGTGTCAGTCATTTTTGTTCCATCGCAGACATTCAGCTTATACAAATATACGTGGGGTGAATTATAGTATGATACGCGAGGGTGATTCAATACTATTTTTTGTTGACTTACCATTGGGTTCGAGTACTGTATATTACAAAATGTATAATATATATAACTTACCAATCAAACACATAGAAGCTCTCCCTACATATGCGGAATAAGTCTACTAACGACTATAAACTTACGTGACCCGACTTGGCAAAAGATACTTACGATCAAATTTACGGACGACCCATACGTATCGTTGACTAATGGTGATATCTTGTACAATATACCAGTGGATGAATCTATTCTAAAGAAACCGTCACCTGAAGTATAAGTGTAGATGTTTGATGTACACAATCCACATCTTACATTGATGTACACAACCCACATCTTACATTGATGTACACAATCCACATCTTACATTGATGTACACAATCCACATCTTACATTGATGTACACATTCCACATCTTACATTGATGTACACAATCCACATCTTACATTGATGTACACATTCCACATCTTACATTGATGTACACAATCCACATCTTACATTGATGTACACATTCCACATCTTACATTGATGTACACATTCCACATCTTACATTGATGTACACAATCCACATCTTACATTGATGTACACAATCCACATCTTACATTGATGTACACATTCCACATCTAACATTGATGTACACAATCCACATCTTACATTGATGTACACATTCCACATCTTACATTGATGTACACAATCCACATCTTACATTGATGTACACATTCCACATCTTACATTGATGTACACAATCCACATCTTACATTGATGTACACAATATACATCTTACATTGATGTACACAATCCACATCTTACATTGATGTACACAATATACATCTTACATTGATGTACACAATCCACATCTTACATTGATGTACACAACCCACATCTTACATTGATGTATCGATACACAATCCACATCTTACATTGATGTATCGATACACAACCCACATCTTACATTGATGTATCGATACACAACCCACATCTTACATTGATGTATCGATACACAATCCACATCTTACATTGATGTTCACAATCCACATCTTACATTGATGTACACAACCCACATCTTACATTGATGTACACAATCCACATCTTACATTGATGTACACATTCCACATCTTACATTGATGTACACATTCCACATATTTCATTGGAATTTAAGTGGGGTCATTAAGCAAATCTCTGTATAATATAGATTGGCTAAGGCAAAACATATGCACACCCATAAGATATTGCTTCTTACTATCGCCACTAAACTACATTTGAACACCGACAATCCAATTAATTGTATTACCCGACCAATCATGCATATACAAAACACACACGATACCGCGACCATGGCCGAGTTGTCAGGGCGTCCGGAGGTAATGTACGCATGAAAGATAAGTGTCTCATAAGGTAAAATATTTACTGACTAACCCTTTCTAGTTGTCACATGGCCATTTACCGAATATAACAAACATTTTGATAATGTGGAAGCAATTGTTTGCTCCCCCCTCGAAATAAATAAAATCAACGAGACGTTTACCTGATTGGAGACTGTATATGATTGGTTCGTTGATTGTATCCAAATCACTCACCATAACTTGTACACCATCAACTTGGAGTGCACCCTAAAAACAACAGTCGTATGCTGAATGCTGATCACAAGTACCAAAACTGATTAGCAGCGACCAACTGACTCATCGCGATGGTACATACAAATACCACGGACAAACAAGGTCTGTCTTATCCAAAATACCTTCTTCGAGAGATGCAGATACGTAATGTCACAGATTCTAAATATATATCTGTGGTAATGTGTGTAAATCATATACAATGTAACGACCCGGCACTAAGTTACATAGTTTTTATTTACCATGTCTTACTTGCATTATTGAAACAATATTTCAGTACCCCACCCACTCTCAGAAATGATGAAATGCGTTTGCTGTAGAATGTTTACCATGATATTAGGGGTTGATAAATCATTTATGTATGCTATTATTCATGCTATGTTTATATTTCATGTTTTTAGATTGATAAGTATCGCCATGCATCGTAAATCGCGATCTATTTAGGTACCGTGCTTTATGTGTGAAGTTTGTGTTGAAATATTGAAGACCAAGTGTTTCGTGGATTTTCCGCGTAATTTCCATTAATATTCGTAGTAATGGTCTCAAACATATAAGAAAGTTATATTACTCACGTAATATTGTGAAATCATATGTCTATAGTGTGTTGTGTAAGCGCATTTGCGCTAGAAAGCTTGAATTTCACATTACTTCCTGGTTTGGCGTCCGCCATTATTATTTTGCACACGCCACCTTCTCGCGGGAAGTGACGTCATTAGGTTGACGTATATAAGTTGATACGCGGCCTCTTTCAAATCAGTACCTTACTCGGAAGGGTACTCTGTCACTCAGTGTAGTAAATCTACCAAATTATACCATTTGTATCAAGTGTCCTGTGACAATAAATATTATACCATCTGGTAGTGGTCGTTGGTATTGGTCGTAAATAGATCTACCAAATTGAATATGAGTCAAGACGAGGTAATTTAAATAAGTGTATACCAGTGTGAACTCCATCTCCGACATTGACCTTAAGTTTTATACCATCTGGTAGTCGCTACCAATATTGGTATATCCACACACATATTCTTAATTCAAGTATAGTGGTATTAATTCGCTTTAGTGTGAAATAAAAAGTGTTAATATACTATTAGTCATCATATATAACTAAATACAAGTTCGCCTACCAATATTGGTATATTTTGGTATAGTATACCAGTAGCCGGAATAGCATAGTGCATCGGTAGTTATACCATCTGGTAGCTGCTACCAATATTGGTAGAACCGCTCTCAAGTACAGAGACCCTTATTTTAATTATAAATGGTAATAAATACCATCAGTGAACTCCTATTATAAAAGTGTTAATATACAAATATTCGTTAGTTCGCCTACCAATATTGGTATGTTTTGGTATAGTATACCAGTAGTCGGAATAGCATAGTTCATCGGTAATTTATACCATCAGTGGGCTTAGTGCCGTAATCGTTTTACAGTCAGTGTTAAAGACGCGTAATTCTCTCATTAAGTGCATATACGTTGGTGTTAGTTACTAGATAGTGCTTTTATAGTTTGATACCCGTATTGTCAGTTTGATAATAGATTCTACCCGTGTCTATCTAACGTTATAGATTTATACCAATATTGGTATATTTTGGTATAAGTGCCTATCAATAGGAATTCTCGTCAACTGATAGTTTTGTAGAGTCGGCGCAACAATAATAGAAGTGCAAGTCTAGATCCATAACAAAAGTCGCTGTGCATGGCTAACAATTATTGAATGTTCATCACTCGTATGTATATGTAATTTTAATGTAATATGAACGTTGTCACATAAAATTGTTGTATATATTTTGGGCATTATATTATATAAACTTCATTAAAGTTATAGTTGAATTTGATTCGCCTCCGTCTTATTTCACACTTCCCATCTTTCAGACCTGACTATAGGCTGATACACATTACATTGGTGTTTACACATGTACGTTGGTATTTACCGCAAGCCGGGACCAGACGAACTCAAGTAGCAACCCTTTTAGAGTTAAACGGCCAACGCTCGACGAAGGGTTTCGCTACAAAATGGTGGCAGCGGTGGGATAATTTTAATACAATTATTATAGATCTACGTGTTTGGTGCGCACTTACACGTTTTCTAAAAAGTTAATATTTTAATTGTGTTATCCTATTATTATTATTCTGGTATCGGTGGTAAATACCAATTGTGTGAATATGGATGAATCAGGTACTATAACATTTAAAGAACCGGAACCAACAGGTCCGATGTACGAGAGCGATGGTGAGTCCGTTCATAGTGAAAACTCATTTGCTGGTGAAGAAATTGAAAATCCGAATATGTCTCGCGAAAATGTGTCAAATGTCAATGTTGGAGATGGAGAAAGCGTTAAAAGTTCTTTAGAGAAACTTGTAGTTGATTTAGGGTATGAATTACAGAAAGGTATGCAGTCAGTTAAAAATGAAGTACGTAGTTCCTTGTCCGATTTTGAAAATAAACTGGATGGTATGCAAACTCAAATTAACACTGTGCAAGCTAATACAAATACGATTTTGCCGAATGTTGTTTTAAACAGTGATGTGAGTTCCCGGGATATGTGTCTTGGTAGGGGGCCAATAAGTAGTACTCCCAACGGAGACGATAACAATAATAATGGTCCTCAGAGGGGAATCCAAAATATTCAATCTGTCGGTATTGGTGATTATTCTAATCAAGCGACAAGTGGGCAAAACTCGTATAGTAGAAATAAAGATGCACACATCAAGCTAAAACCGCAAACCTACGACGGGTCTGATGACTTAGACGAATATTTAGCGCAGTTTAATATCGTCGCTGAATTAAACAAGTGGAATTATGTGACTAAGTCCCTATTTATAGCAAGCAGTATAGTAGGTGCGGCTCGGGCGATTTTATGCGAGTTAGATAGTGAGAAAAGACGTGATTTTAATTCTATAGTTTCTGCATTGCAGAATCGTTACGGTTCGGTACATAAGGCCGAGATATTCAGATCACGCTTACAGGGTAGAACGTTAGAACGAAATGAAACTATTCCCGAACTAGCGCAATCGGTAAGGAAGTTAACTAGGAAAGCGTATCCTAGTGCTTCGTCCGAGGTTATCGATTTATTAGCATTAGATTATTTTGTGGATGCCATCCCTGATACTGATGTTCGGTTACGACTTCGGGAAGTAGGTCCGAAAACAATAAGTGAAGCCGAAAATATTGCCGTTAGATTAAATGCTCATAAAGAAGCTGACAAAAACAGAGGTGGTCGGAGTCATGTGAGACTTGTCACTCCGGAACTTAGTGAAACTGATAGGAAAATTAACGATTTATCTCAGCAAGTTAAAGTCATGCGAGAACAAATCGACGGTAGTCCCAATGTGAATAGTAGGCAAGGCCAGGCACAAAACAACCAAACACAATATCCGCCTAGGTCCAACAATTATACCAGTGGTAATTGGAGAAACAATAACTATCAGGGACAAAATCGGAACGGAAATAACGATCGTGGGAGAAATCAAAACAATAGGCGAAATAACGTCCAGGAAAACGAAAGAGGGTCGAATTTTGGGGCCGAAGTTCGACGTCCGAACGGAGGTCCAACTCATTAAATAATACTGAATCAGTGACGAGTGATGACGGGTTTTTCTTAATTGCTGAAGTGTGTAATACTAAAGTTTCGATGTTAGTTGATACTGGCTCAAATGTTACAATTCTTCGTAAAGGTTTATATGATAAGTTACCTTCTGCAGTTAAGCCAGACATTATACCAATAAACATGACGTTAACAACCGCAACGGGTGATACAGCGCCGTTTCATGGAAAGTTCCACTCTCATATAAATGTGGGGTCGCAATCTTTTGAACATACACTTTATCTGGCTGATATTAAAAGTGATGGTATCTTAGGAATGGATTTCTTCAAAAACAATCAGTGTCACATAGATATCGGTAAAAATAGGTTGCATTTGAATGGGGAGAATATTTCATGCTTTCATCGCGATGAAAGTGCTTCCTTCACAACTTGTCGAGTATCAGTGAAACAAACTACTGTAATACCACCAGAAACGGAAGTGATTGTATTTGGTAAACCAAATGAAATTATAACTGAAACAGTTGGTATAATAGAACCAAACAGCCAATTCTCGGAGAAAAACGGTCTGTTAGTAGCAAAAGCTTTGGTGGATATCAAGAACGGGGATATTCCTGTTAGAGTTGCCAATTTAACAACAAAACCTTGTACTGTGTATAAAAATACCGTTGTGGCTGTCTATGAAGCTGTTAGTCCCCCAGAAGTAGTTAATGTTCAAACTATTCGCGTAGAAGAACCTAAAAATGAGTCCAACCTTCCTAACCATTTAAAAGATGTGTTTGAGAAAGCTATTAAACATTTGTCTAAACCACAGAGTGAAATGGTTAAACAACTATTAATCAAACATCAAAATGTCTTTTCACGTGATTCAGGTGATATTGGTCGAACGCATATTGTAGAACACACAATTGAAACAGGAACTGCTATGCCAGTTAAACAGTATCCATACAGAGTTCCCCTCGCAAAAAGATTAGTAGCTGAGAATGAAATTAAAGATATGGCCGATAAAGGTATCATTGAACCTTCAATAAGTCCCTGGAGTAGTCCAGTAGTCATGGTGACTAAGCCAAATGGGTCCATCCGTTTCTGTTGTGACTTTCGTAAACTAAATGAATGTACAGTTAAAGATAGTCAACCATTACCTAGAATTGACGATACTTTAGATGCATTGTCCGGATCAGCGTGGTTTAGTACTCTAGATTGCAAGTCTGGATTTTGGCAAGTTGGTATGTCTGATAAAGATAAAGCTAAGACAGCATTTTCAGTCCAAGGGTGTGGTTTATGGCAATTCACCGTTATGCCATTTGGTCTTTGTAATTCTCCTGCAACTTTTGAGAGGCTAATGGAACGAGTGTTAAGTGGTATGACTTGGAAACAGTGTCTGGTTTATTTAGATGACATAATTGCCTATGCAAAATCATTTGAGCAACATTTGTCCACTTTAGATGAAATTTTTACGAGACTGAGTGAAGCTAACCTTAAGTTAAGTCCTGAAAAATGTGTTTTGTTTCAAAAGCAAGTAGGATTTCTCGGTCACTTGATTAGTGAAGATGGGGTAAGAACGGACCCTAGTAAAATAGAAGATGTCAAAAATTGGAGAACTCCGCGGAATGTGCGGGAAATAAGAAGTTTCCTTGGGTTGTGTTCATATTACCGGAAATTTGTTAAAGGTTTCTCCACGATTGCAAAACCGTTACATAAGTTAACAGAGAAAGGTGAACAGTTTTCTTGGTCTGAGGTATGTGAAACTGCATTCCAAGAGTTGAAATGTGCATTGATTAATGCACCTATATTATCTTACCCGATGGCAGAGGGAAGATATGTGTTAGACACGGATGCCAGTGGTGTTGGTATCGGTTCAGTTTTGTCACAAGTACAAAACGGTGAGGAAAAGGTGATTTCCTACTATAGTAAATGTCTAACAAAGCAGGAGAGACATTACTGTGTTACCCGACGTGAACTGCTCGCTGTAATAGAATCAGTAAAGCATTATCACCATTATTTATTCGGGCGTCACTTTATGATTAGGAGTGACCATGGAGCCTTAAGGTGGCTTGCAAATTTTAAGAACCCAGAGGGTCAGATAGCTAGATGGCTTGAAGTGTTATCGACCTATGATTACGAGATTAAACATAGGGCAGGTCGTATACATTCAAACGCCGACGCAATGTCTCGGAGACCTTGCAGTTATAGTGGGTGTGATTATTGTGACAGAGCAGATACTAGGTATATATCACCACACAATGACACTGGTACTACCAATGTATATTCAGAGGGGAGAAATGACGGTTTAATTACCGAAAATACCGTTTGTCAGAACTCAAAACAGTATATAGTTTGTGATAATGTTGATGCTCTCAAGAAGTGCAGTCAAGATGAAAAGGTGCAGGCTACTAATAGTCTTACTGTTGAGAAGACAGCATATGTAGCAGTGGTAAACAGTGGTGCATGCAGGAAAAATGTTCAGGGAGAGACATGTGCAGGTGTAAGGAAAGAAGCACTCACATGTGAGAATATTTGCAAATGTGGTGGTATACACGTATCTGTTAATGAAATAACTACGAGTGTAAGCCAAGAAACCATTACAGAAGTTCAAGACAGTGACACTGTAATAGGTACGGTTAAACGCTGGGTAGCAGTCAACCAAAGACCTAGTTGGTCTGAGGTTGCTCCAAGTTCAGTAGAACTCAAGTACTATTGGAATAGGTTTGATTCCTTTAAGATTTCCAATGGTATATTGTACCATATATGGGAAGGTGTTGATAGTAAACCAGTGAATTACCTTACGGTATTGCCCAAAACCTTAGTACCAGAGGTGTTAAGTGAATTACATGATGGGAGAACTAGTGGTCATTTGGGAGTAAGGAAAACTAAAATGAGAGTGAAACAGAGATTCTTTTGGTTCGGTCTGACCAAAGATGTTAAACAGTGGTGTAAGGTGTGTGACGTGTGTGCTTCACAGAGAGGTCCTCAGAGAAGGTCCAAAGCTGCTTTAAAACAATATAATGTGGGAGCACCCCTAGAGAGAATTGGAATAGACATAACGGGTCCGTTGCCTAAAAGTAATCAGGGGAACAGATATATTTTGACGGTGGTAGACTACTTTACCAAATGGACAGTGGCTATCCCTATACAAAATCAGGAAGCTACTACAGTCGCAATTAACTTTGTAAACAAGTTTGTTACTATATTTGGAGTCCCAAAACAAATTCATTCAGACCAAGGAACTAATTTTGAGTCCCGTGTGTTTAAAGAAATGTGTCAGATCCTAGGTTCCGACAAAACTAGAACAACCACATTTAGACCACAATCGGATGGCTTAGTTGAAAGGTGTCATAGAACCATAAAAGCAATGTTATCAAAATTTGTATCCGACAATCAAAGAGATTGGGATGTTTGTTTACCTGTAGTAACAATGGCGTATAACTCTGCGGTTCAAGAGACCACCGGTTTTACACCAAGTATGATGATGTTTGGTCGAGAACTAGACCTACCAATTGATTTAGCTGTAGGTTGTCCTGAAGTCCCAGAAAAGTCGTATGAAACCGATTATGGCAATTTGCTTTCGGAAAAATTAGAAAGCGTACATAATATCGCACGCAGACATATTTCGATCGCGAGTGGTTCGCAAAAACGCCAGTACGACCACCGGTTAAATGAGAACTCGTATGCAGTTGGTGATCTGGTGTGGTTATTTAATCCTCAAGTTAAACTGGGTTTAAGTGCAAAATTATCTAGACGTTGGAGTGGACCGTTCGCAGTTTTAAAAAGAATTAATGATGTGGTGTATCGGGTTCAGTTAAATAAGCGATCCAAGTCGAAGGTAGTACATCACGATCGGCTGAAACGTTACGAGGGACTTAAAACATCTTGGTTGGATACTCAATAAACCCAGGGAACTCACATCCATTAATGATGGGAATCATATTCAATTTAGGTGATTTTAGGGGCGGAGTTAAGAAAATTCATACCATATATTTCTGAGTTGACTAATAAAGTGTGCTCAGTATCTCGGTTTTTAGTGGCTATGTGTGAAAAGTAAAATCTAACAATGTATTGGTTAGTAATGTATGCTTATTTCTCTGCTTTCAGTGGTTGTGTGTAATATGCCAAAATGTGGTGTTCCACAAACAGTATTTGGCACACCGTCATGTGATCGAAAAGCATTCGCATTTCATGTATCAATGCCTGAGGTGTAGGCGGATATTTTCTCGTAAGTGCTACAACCACCAAGGATGTAGAAACCTGCAGAGTCAGGACTTTGATCTGATGGACCCAGACGGCAACAGGGACATGGCAGGTGATAAGTTAACTTATTGGAAGAAAAATGTTATGCCAGGGTTGGTGAGGTGTGTAGAGAGGGGGTATTTGGGACATGTTAGAAGGCTTGCGCAAGAGTATGGTCCCACTTCAGTTGCTTTAGATGATGAACTAAATTCGTACTTGTCAAACCCAGTATCGCCATTAAAGACTCTATATGAAGAAGTAAGTGATGTGGAGTTAGAAATAAGTGACAGTAGTGAAAAGGTACCGGACAAAAATAATAATATTTGTGAAGTAAACACTAGTAAAACAAACAGTACGAAATGTAAAAATAATGACAGCATTATACTTAAGAGTGGTAAAAAGGTCAGTGACAAAAGTGAGAAAGAGAAGTTAAAATTGAAGGAAGAAAGTGTGACAGTCAGCAGTGAGAAAGAGAAGCGAAAGTCGAAGGGAGAAGTAGTGACAGTCAGCAGTGAGAAAGAGAAGCGAAAGTCGAAGGGAGAAAGTGTGACGGACAGCAGTGAGAAAGAGAAGCGAAAGTCGAGGGAAGAAAGTGTGACAGACAGCAGTGAGAAAGAGAAGCGAAAGTCGAGGGAAGAAAGTGTGACAGACATCAGTGAGAAAGAGAAGCGAAAGTCGAAGGGAGAAAGTGTGACAGTCAGCAACGAGAAAGAGAAGTCAAAGGCAAGGGAAGTACGTGTGGTCGATAGAAGGGAGAAAGAAAGGTCAAAGTCTAGGGAAGAAAGTGTGACAGACAGCAGTGGGGTGGAAAGTAGTTCGAATGACAGTGATAGTAGCAGTGATGGGGAGAGTGAAAGTGGTAGTGATGATGACAGTATGAGCAGTGGCAGTAGTGAAAGTGGTAGTACAACAAGTAGTGCGAAGAGTTCGGTGGTTGTAAGAAAGCGGAAAAGGACTTGGTCTAAGTTTAAAGAAGTTATAAGTGACAGTGAGAGTGAGGACTCAATTTGTTCTAAGAAAAGAAGGGGGAAGAAGAATGTAAGTGGGAACAAGAGGTGTGAGAGGAAGCTTGGGGTAGAGGAAACAGGCGTTAGGGATGTAAGAGTAGTGGTAAGAGATTATAAGAGAACAGTTGGTGTGAAGAGGGCTAGTGAGGATGCAAGAGAGAGGAGTAAAGTTTTGAAGCTAAGTGAAGCCAGTGGGGCCGAAAGAAGTGAGAAAGAGGAGCAGAAGTTGAGGGAAGTATGTGTGGTTGACAAAAGTGAGAAAGAGAAAGAGAAGACAAAGACAAAGGAAGAAAGTGTGACAGACAGCAGTGAGAAAGAGAAGCAAAAGTCGAAGGGAGAAAGTGTGACAGACAGCAGTGAGAAAGAGAAGCGAAAGTCGAAGGGAGAAAGTGTGACAGTCAGCAGTGAGAAAGAGAAGTCAAAGTCAAGGGAAGAAAGTGTGACAGTCAGCCGTGAGAAAGAGAAGTCAAAGTCAAGGGAAATGTGTGTGGTAAATAGAAGGGAGAAAGAAAGGTCAAAGTCTAGGGAAGAAAGTGTGACAGACAGCAGTGAGAAAGACAAGTCAAAGGAAGAAAGTGTGACAGTCAGCCGGGAGAAAGAGAAGTCAAAGTCAAGGGAAGAAAGAGTGACAAACAGCAGTGAGAAAGAGAAGACAAAGACGAAGGAAGAAAGTGTGACAGACAGCAGTGAGAAAGAGAAGCGAAAGTCGAAGGGAGAAAGTGTGACAAACAGCAGTGAGAAAGAGGAGTCAAAGGAAGAAAGTGTGACAGTCAGCCGGGAGAAAGAGAAGTCAAAGTCAAGGGAAGAAAGTGTGACAAACAGCAGTGAGAAAGAGAAGACCAAGACGAAGGAAGAAAGTGTGACAGACAGCAGTGAGAAAGAGGAGTCAAAGTCGGAGGGAGAAAGTGTGAAAGAAAGTAGTGTAAATGAGAATTCTAAAGAAATAAGTGTAACAAGTGTATGTGTGCCTGAAAGCTGCATGGAAGAGGAAGTGGTAGAGGGAGGTGTTTCATGTGAGAATCTGTGTATCATTCCTCTGTTGGAAGACACACAGAAGGAACGGATAGTGTTGAATATCGGAGGCCAGAAGTTCGATACCTCCAGATTAACCGTATCTTGGGTTCCCCAGTCCTTGCTGGCTGAAGCTGTCGGGAAGGGCGGGATGACCCCAAGATACGGTAATCAATATTTTATTGATAGGGATCCGTCCCATTTTAGGTTGATTCTTAATTATTTAAGAAATAGGGCATGTGATTTGAGGACTCTACCTCATGATCTGAGGTATCTGTACGAATTATATTATGAGGCTCGGTACTATAGGTTGCCGGAATTGGTTAATGCTCTCATATTAAAAATTGAACAGTGCAGTGTGGTTGGAGCCAATCTTCAACCATTCACTGCACATAAATTGGGGATTTAGTGTTAAATGATATTGGGGGTGTAAATTTGTAATCGTTTTCTTTTGGCCAGGGGGTGGGTAAATAAGTGTATTGAAAATTCTTGGCAGCCTAAAGTAACGATAGTCCAATGTGTTAAATATTAATGTTCTATGAATTATTCAAATGTTTGGAAATAATATTTAAATGAATTTTGTGATTGGTTAATCGGAAGTCAAATTTTAATTGAGTCTTTTGCATATGTATTGTTGGTTATATTTGACTTGGTATTAAATGACATAATGTTTCAAGAAATTGAGAATTGTATGTATATATTATGTAATGATGTATGTTTTGTAAAGTTTCTCACAAGGGTTTAGTGACTGCTTTTGAACAGTAAAGTAACGGTTGTATCCTTTTAAAAACAATATAGTTTAAGGGGGTTTGGGTTTCTTATTTGAACAACCCTAGTGAGAATCTTATTTCATGCCAATTTCCTTCAATTAGGTGTTATATTGAATGACTGTTTATTTGCATTGTTTAAAAAAAAAATTGTGCTATTGAAGTTTGATGCCTTTGCTATAGTGTATCTTCAGTTGATACATAAGTATTGATCTCATTTATTTGTATGTGTGTGCAAGCAAGACATGAGTTTTCAAAGTTTGGGGACCAAAACTTAGATGGTAGGGGGCAATGTAACGACCCGGCACTAAGTTACATAGTTTTTATTTACCATGTCTTACTTGCATTATTGAAACAATATTTCAGTACCCCACCCACTCTCAGAAATGATGAAATGCGTTTGCTGTAGAATGTTTACCATGATATTAGGGGTTGATAAATCATTTATGTATGCTATTATTCATGCTATGTTTATATTTCATGTTTTTAGATTGATAAGTATCGCCATGCATCGTAAATCGCGATCTATTTAGGTACCGTGCTTTATGTGTGAAGTTTGTGTTGAAATATTGAAGACCAAGTGTTTCGTGGATTTTCCGCGTAATTTCCATTAATATTCGTAGTAATGGTCTCAAACATATAAGAAAGTTATATTACTCACGTAATATTGTGAAATCATATGTCTATAGTGTGTTGTGTAAGCGCATTTGCGCTAGAAAGCTTGAATTTCACATTACTTCCTGGTTTGGCGTCCGCCATTATTATTTTGCACACGCCACCTTCTCGCGGGAAGTGACGTCATTAGGTTGACGTATATAAGTTGATACGCGGCCTCTTTCAAATCAGTACCTTACTCGGAAGGGTACTCTGTCACTCAGTGTAGTAAATCTACCAAATTATACCATTTGTATCAAGTGTCCTGTGACAATAAATATTATACCATCTGGTAGTGGTCGTTGGTATTGGTCGTAAATAGATCTACCAAATTGAATATGAGTCAAGACGAGGTAATTTAAATAAGTGTATACCAGTGTGAACTCCATCTCCGACATTGACCTTAAGTTTTATACCATCTGGTAGTCGCTACCAATATTGGTATATCCACACACATATTCTTAATTCAAGTATAGTGGTATTAATTCGCTTTAGTGTGAAATAAAAAGTGTTAATATACTATTAGTCATCATATATAACTAAATACAAGTTCGCCTACCAATATTGGTATATTTTGGTATAGTATACCAGTAGCCGGAATAGCATAGTGCATCGGTAGTTATACCATCTGGTAGCTGCTACCAATATTGGTAGAACCGCTCTCAAGTACAGAGACCCTTATTTTAATTATAAATGGTAATAAATACCATCAGTGAACTCCTATTATAAAAGTGTTAATATACAAATATTCGTTAGTTCGCCTACCAATATTGGTATGTTTTGGTATAGTATACCAGTAGTCGGAATAGCATAGTTCATCGGTAATTTATACCATCAGTGGGCTTAGTGCCGTAATCGTTTTACAGTCAGTGTTAAAGACGCGTTATTCTCTCATTAAGTGCATATACGTTGGTGTTAGTTACTAGATAGTGCTTTTATAGTTTGATACCCGTATTGTCAGTTTGATAATAGATTCTACCCGTGTCTATCTAACGTTATAGATTTATACCAATATTGGTATATTTTGGTATAAGTGCCTATCAATAGGAATTCTCGTCAACTGATAGTTTTGTAGAGTCGGCGCAACAATAATAGAAGTGCAAGTCTAGATCCATAACAAAAGTCGCTGTGCATGGCTAACAATTATTGAATGTTCATCACTCGTATGTATATGTAATTTTAATGTAATATGAACGTTGTCACATAAAATTGTTGTATATATTTTGGGCATTATATTATATAAACTTCATTAAAGTTATAGTTGAATTTGATTCGCCCCGTCTTATTTCACACTTCCCATCTTTCAGACCTGACTATAGGCTGATACACATTACATTGGTGTTTACACATGTACGTTGGTATTTACCGCAAGCCGGGACCAGACGAACTCAAGTAGCAACCCTTTTAGAGTTAAACGGCCAACGCTCGACGAAGGGTTTCGCTACAACACATTATCAATATAACAACAATAAACCTATTGACCAGCAACTAAGAATATATCACCAACTTAATAGTAACGTTTAAATTTGATTATTATTTTTTGTTGAAACATGCCATTATGATGATTATGATATGTTAATATACTGTTTATGATTCTCCATACTAGCTGTTTAAGTGACATAAATTTTGATAGAGTAATCAACTATTATTATAATATGTAGTCTAACCAAAGATCACACATGTGGCGAGGCTTGTCATTTAGGAAGAAGTAGAACTCGTTTAACAACATAGAATACCTTTGTTTGAACTAATACTTAGTGCATCTATTTGTCGACAATATGCGCGTATATTATTACTTTAAATAAACGTTAATATTATACCGTTTGTGTATCATTTGTTTACTTACGACATAAGACTCATTAGTTAGTACTGTATAGTTGACATGTAGACATGGACGTTCACAACCAGGATAGACAAACTGGACACTCTGATCATTATCATCACTGACTGATACATTGATGGATGTTGCTGATGTAAAACCACCATCATCCTACAAACACACAATCTGTGTAAATATTGTGAAATACAGACCATTCGAAGTAGCAAAGTTCCAAAAAACATTACGAATAATGTATATTTTCGAATAAACCATGTTGAGCAAACATGTTTTTTCTTGTATAAGTAGTTTCCACAATAATGGCATATTTTAAATGATCGATTTAGCTCCAATAATTTCATAATGCAATAATTCTCGGCTCTACGGGGTACCTACCAATGCATAGTACATTTGTACTTAGAGCAATTTATAATATGAACGGTAAAAACATAATTAACTCTTCGGCAAAAAGAGAGAAATCTTAAATTGTGACAAAGGGAACAATTCGATGTTGTTACAATGTACGAAGATTACTTACTGTAACGGTAACATTAACAAACATGAAGGTTCTACCAACTTTCAGGAAGGTACCGTAACTTACAGTCACGGTAACATTAACAAACATGAAGGTTCTACCAACTTTCAGGAAGGTTACTTACAGTAACGGTAACATTAACAAACATGAAGGTTCTACCAACTTTCAGGAAGGTTACTTACAGTAACGGTAACATTAACAAACATGAAGGTTCTACCAGCTTTCAGGAAGGTTACTTACAGTCACGGTAACATTAACAAACATGAAGGTTCTACCAACTTTCAGGAAGGTTACTTACAGTAACGGTAACATTAACAAACATGAAGGTTCTACCAGCTTTCAGGAAGGTTACTTACAGTAACGGTAACATTAACAAACATGAAGGTTCTACCAACTTTCAGGAAGGTTACTTACAGTAACGGTAACATTAACAAACATGAAGGTTCTACCAACTTTCAGGAAGGTTACTTACTGTAACAGTAACATTAACAAACATGAAGGTTCTACCAGCTTTCAGGAAGGTTACTTACTGTAACAGTAACATTAACAAACATGAAGGTTCTACCAGCTTTCAGGAAGGTTTCAAAGTCCAGTGGTCGTACAAGTTGTATCACTCCATTCTCTTCCTCTGACATCGTTACATACCGGCTGCCGTCAAACTGTAATACAAAACATGTCTAGTGCAAACAAGCATAGTCCTTCAGGGGCCTTATTCACCAACGTTGAAATTCTAAAACTCAGACGTAGACTTTATATTGCCAAATGTTCTATTTGCTCTCATGTTGATATAAATGTAACAATTTTGATATGAATGGGTATACATGTTCAGTGGATAACAACAAATATGCACATAAAATTTCACATGGCTAAATATAATTATAAAGAAATAAAAGTGATTATAAATTTTGTTAATTTTAAGTCTAAGTCTGAATTTCAGTCTTACAACGTTGGTGAATAAGGCCCCTGTTTGCATAATTTAACAATTCAATAATATTGTCTACATCTATATAAGTTAAAAAGTTACGCACTTTCTAGGGCTATTTTCAGCAGTTTATCCGTTCAACTATGTACACTTGTTAAATGTTATAAGTACACCAACATGTAATGCGTATATCTTTTTTATTATGTATGATATCATGTTCATTTTTTGCATGTCTTTATGTGAGTAGTATAGCAGCAATATCCGATAATTCGATGATTATAATTCGCACGCGTTGAGCAGTGAACCGTGAATTTTCAAATTATGCAAAATGCACGTGCAAATCAAATGATTTTCGCAAGAACTCTAAAAATGTTGCTTACACATTGTCAATCAATACTCACACCAGGAAAACACAAAACCGGAATATTTACAAAAACAGACCGTACAAGAGAGGTTTGTGAAACATACATGTGCCATGACAGTAATTAGCCTAGTGTAGCTAAGGTCACCACGACCTTGACCTTTGACCTATCGTCCTCAAAATTAGTAGGAGCCTACATCTGATGATTAGCAACCTCTCTGTAAAGTTTTACGATCGAAGGTCTTATATTTCTTATGGTTTGGACCAGTGATTGTTGTGTGTTGAAAGGTCATAGTGCGTTTGACCTTTGATCTAAATGACCTTGAAATTGAGTCGGGTCGTCTGTGGAGGATGAATAATCTCCACTTAGAATTTTAGAATCCTAGGTCCAATCGTTTTGGAGTTATTGTTGAAAAACCATTCGGCACGTCGACCGACCGATTATCTGCACTGTAACGCTATGTACTGTGTTGGTGTACTTATAACATTTAATGAGTGTATTCTGTATTTTAAGTTTATAATATAAGCATGCTTATCAACCCTATGACCAGGTTATATTGTTAGTACTAGTATACATGTATTTATGATAACGTCATGATACTGGAAAGCATAAGTGAGTATCAAACAGCATCTTCAACCAAATCCCGGATCATTTTGCGATTGACTGAGGCATAACTAGGTAAACAAGCTGCGTGAAACGAAATGTGAAACACAATTTAAATAATGATAGCATTGTGTTACCTGAGTAATGATAACATTGCATTACCTGAGTAATGATAACATTCTTTACGTGCGTAATGATAACATTGCGTAATGATAACATTGAGTTACCTGCATAATGATAACATTGCGTTACCTGAGCCATGTTGCTTGCTAAACCGGATGTACGCCCGGTTACTCTGTGTGTTCTACACAGCGTGAGATAATGCATGTAATATCAAAGTACAGAAAGCACCCTAATAAATACGACTCGACACAACACTGAGTAATGATAAGATTGCGTTACCTGAGTCATGATAACATTGCGTTACCTGAGTAATGATAACATTGCGTTACCTGAGTAATGATAAGATTGCGTTACCTGAGTAATGATAACATTGCATTACCTGAGTCATGATAACATTGTGTTACATGATTAATGATAATATTGCGTTACCTGAGTCATGATAACATTGCATTACCTGAGTCATGATAACATTGCGTTACATGTGTAATGATAACATTGCGTTACCTGAGTAATGATAACATTGCGTTACATAATTAATGATAACATTGCGTTACCTGAGTAATGATAACATTGCCATACCTGAGTCATGATAACATTGCGTTACCTGTGTAATGATACCATTGCGTTACCTGAGTCATGATAACATTGCGTTACCTGAGTCATGATAACATTGCGTTACCTGTGTAATGATACCATTGCGTTACCTGTGTAATGATAACATTGCGTTACATGATTAATGATATTATTGCGTTACATGATTAATTATAACATTGCGTTACCTGAGTCATGATAACATTCGTTACCTGAATAATGATAACATTGCGTTACCTGAGTTATGATAACATTGCGTTACATGATTAATGATAACATTGCGTTACCTGAGTAATGATAACATTGCCATACCTGAGTCATGATAACATTGCGTTACCTGTTTAATGATAAGATTGCGTTATATGATTAATGATAACATTGCGTTACATATTTAATGATAACATTGTGTTACATGATTAATGATTTTATTGTGTTACATGATTAATGATAACATTGCGTTACCTGAGTCATGATAACATTGCGTTACCTGTGTAATGATAAGATTGCGTTACCTGTGTAATGATAAGATTGCGTTACCTGAGTCATGATAACATTGCGTTACATGATTAATGATAACATTGCGTTACCTGAGTCATGATAACATTGCGTTACCTGAGTCATTATAACATTGCGTTACCTGTGTAATGATTCCATTGCGTTACATGAGTATTGATTAGATAGCGTTACATGAGTAATGATAAAATTGCGTTACATGAGTATTGATTAGATTGCGTTACATGAGTAATGAAAACATTGCGTTACCTGAGTGTTGTGTGCGTGATGCACAGACCAGATTTAAAGACTATAACAAACACAGCACGTGTGTAATGGCACTTTATTCACAGTTCTCTAGTCTGTTAACATGTTGCTTGCTAAAACGGATGTACGCCCGGTTACTCTGTGTGTTCTACACAGCTTGAGATAATGCATGTAATATCAAAGTACTGAAAGCACCGTAATAAATACGACTCGACACAACACTGAGTAATGATAAGATTGCATTACCTGAGTCATGATAACATTGCGTTACCTGAGTCATGATAACATTGCGTTACCTGAGTCATGATAACATTATGTTACCTGTGTAATGATAACATTGCGTTACCTGAGTCATGATAACATTGCGTTACCTGAGTCATGATAACATTGCGTTACCTGTGTAATGATAAGATTGCATTACATGATTAATGATAACATTGCATTACATGATTAATGATAACATTGTGTTACAGGTTTAATGATAACATTGTGTTACATGATTAATGATAACATTGCGTTACCTGAGTTATGATAACATTACGTTACCTGAGTAATGACGTAAGGAGCTATTGCAAACGTCAGGTTGGTAAGGCCAGCATCCTGGTCACTAGCACGTGATCCAATGTTGAATATGTCGGTACCAACTGATATAGACTGTGTAATAATAAAACAAATATTAAAATGAAAATACAATAAAACTAATATCATGGATCACTAGAATTAACAAACCGCATGTCCTCAGTCGGGATGTATAAGTATCAAACCTCGTTGTCTCAAATGAGATGTATCGTTGATTATCCTGTTTCAGTGACTGACCCGTTTCGGTGACCTGTTTTTAATTGTGCCATACTCTTTTTTGAAGAGTCTTTTTATGAAGAGTTCTATGATGCCAAAAATGAATGCATATTCAACGGCTATCCATGATGTTATCAAAAAGGCAAAATTTGATTCCGAGACCTCAGTGACCCTTTGTTTTTATGATCATATGTTTTTTTTGACAAAAATCTTATGACTTTTTATAGGGGTTCTTAAAAGTATCCTAAAATAACCCCAAATGCAAGAATTTAAATTTTCTCGGAGATATGTACTTTCTGACGTCCTAAAATCATAGTTACATGATCTAAACAAATTCTGCCCATTCTTTAATGAAAACGGTGTCCCCAATAGTTAGTACCCACCTTATGGTGTACTTGATATCATTTAGGGACATCCAAGAAATATTGACGTAATTTGGCTAGAAATAAAACATAGCGCCAATTAAAATATAACCATGTCATATACATTTCTGAAAACAACAGAATGTTAGCTTTAATATGGAACCAAGATCATGACTTTGCAACTAGAAATAAAATAAGTTATAAGAGGGGCCATGTTTTTTCTTATTTTTGCACTAAAAACTAGAGGGGCACCATTTTTAATACGGTCCATCTTTATCAACTCTTGAGGCACAGTCAAAAAATATTAATACATATCTTAAAATTTGTTTATTTCATAGTTAATATTTTCAACTTTATTTGGGTATTAATTTTGGTTTCTAAATTTTAATTAATAGACTGTATAATGCTAAAAGTCACTGAAACAAGGCACGTTCATTTTTGGTGACGTTATTTAATGAAATTAATGTACATCATTAAATGGTAGATTCCAGTGATTATTTCAAATATTCTGAAGGAATTTTGGTTAAGATCAAAGCACAATAACGCAAAGTTAAAGTAAGGAACAAGCGTATTTTTATTTTCAATATATTTAAACAGTTGTAATGGATTAATGTTAGGGTCACTGAAACTGGTCTATCTACGATATCATATAATGTGTATTAACTAGTAAAGCTTCCGTAGCTTGGTCATACATGTATGTACGAGTACTCATACTTCGGGTTGAAGGAAACAACGACTAACTGGTCCAGTACTCATACTAGGGGTTGAAGGAAACAACGACTAACTGGTCCAGTACTTCGGGTTGAAGAAAACAACGACTAACTGGTCCAGTACTCATACTAGGGGTTGAAGGAAACAACGACTAACTGGTCCAGTACTTCGGGTTGAAGAAAACAACGACTAACTGGTCCAGTACTCATACTAGGGGTTGAAGGAAACAACGACTTACTGGTCCAGTACTCATACTAGGGGTTGAAGGAAAAAAAACGACTAACTGGTCCAGTACTGGGTTGAAGGAAACAACGACTAACTGGTCCAGTATTTCGGATTGAAGGAAACAACGACTAACTGGTCCAGTACTTCGGATTGAAGGAAACAACGACTAACTGGTCCAGTACTCAGGTTGAAGAAAACAACGACTAACTGGTCCAGTACTCAGGTTGAAGGAAACAACGACTAACTGGTCCAGTACTCAGGTTGAAGGAAACAACGACTAACTGGTCCAGTACTCAGGTTGAAGGAAACAACGACTAACTGGTCCAGTACTCAGGTTGAAGGAAACAACGACTAACTGGTCCAGTACTCAGGTTGAAGGAAACAACGACTAACTGGTCCAGTACTCAGATTTACCCTTACGTGTTGAATTGTATCGAAGTTGTCATATAAAGTAATTGTAGGCCTACGTCATAATTATACATTTACTTCAAACAGTCCGGGTTAATACCAGTACTTCATGTGTAATACAATATAGAATACGTCACCTCTGATACTGCCACTTGAAATGGTGCTCCAATAAACTGTGGAATAAACTCATTTTCTGGTTCTACTTTCACGTTAAATCTCCAAACCTGAAATAATGGCAAAAACCCTTTGGAAAGAGTCAGACTTTTGGGTGGTTATTAAAATAGTGTCTCCAATGCATGCATGCTTCCAGAGAAGGTGGTTTGGAGCCTGTACAGTACACCTCACAGAAATAAAGCAGAAATGAGTATATCGTAAATATAAATCTACATAATAATAAGTTCACTTTAAATATTTAACACCAATCAAAAATACTTTAAATACTGAAATTAAACTATCACCACTAAAATACCTAAATATAAACTGTACGTTTGTAAATAGCGGTACCTGTGTTCGTCCTGTCGAAGTCTTGCAGGTTGTATTTAGGTTAATGATCAGAGCAAAACCATTCATTGCTTCAAATAGCTGAAATCAACAAAACATGCACATATGAAATTCTACAGGTTCACGGGGGTGAATCGCACTAGTCCTATCAAAACACAAAGATGGCCGCCACGCTAAAAAAGGTACGTTTTTGCCCATTTCTTTTTTGTCTTGAACAATTGTGGAAAATGAGATGTAGCTATTACGGGGGTGAATCGCACTAGTCCTATCAAAACACAAAGATGGCCGCCACGCTAAAAAAGGTACGTTTTTGCCCATTTCTTTTTTGTCTTGAGCAATTGTGGAAAATGAGATGTAGCTATTAACCTGCTCAACACTATTCTGCACATTCCGGTATTAGTAGATTCGTCAACAGCCTCGTGGTTATCTTGGAATGCTGGTCATAGGAATCGAGTCGAGGAATTTTTCAAAAAATTCCGACGATAGAGCTTAAAGTGTTATGTGCTAAATTCGACCGTTTCGGCCAAATATGCATGTCTGTATGCACATTTGTCATATATGAGAAGTTTTGTTTTATGTCTGTCACTAAATAAATTGTCTCGAGCTATAAAATGGCCTAAAATTAAAATTACTCAGTTTTCTTATTTATGGTATAAACTAGTGACAATGAACTGATGGGTAGAGCGGAGTGTCATGTCTAAAACATAGCTCTATGTAGAACAATTTCTTATTTCAGAGAGTACAAGTGAAATGTTGATGCTGGGCATCAAAGATGCCGCTAGTTCTTTTTAAGTAAATCTTTTTATTTAGTAAAAGGTATTGGTAGAAACTTGTAAACAAACTAAAATTCCGGCGTGATGTGTGATGCACAAGGGAAGTTATTCTCATGTGTTGAGTGTACGCTGCAAAAACTTAAGATTGCTGAAAATGGGTATTTTTCACTAATTCAAGGGCAATAACTCTGGTTGTACTAAATTGAAAGGGGAGTGAAACCCCAGGTGCACTAGAGTACATGCTGTCAAACATTTCTATAAAGGTTTCATGATCCTAGGTCAAATACTTTTTGAGTAGCATGTGAAACAAGTCAAAAATGGCTATTTTACACCATTTCAATGGCTAATAACTCTGGATGTACTAAACTGAAAGGGGAGTGAAACCCCAGGTGTAGAGAAAACATCCTGACCATTTCTGTGAAGGTTTCATGACTCTATGTCGTGTACTTTGAGTACCGTGCGACATAAGGAAAGCGGCCAATTTTTTCTGTTTCAAGGGCCATAACTCCGTCAAAATTGGTTGAATCATAAAACCCTGATAATATGCACCAGGTCACATGATGACAATCATTCTCTGAAAGTTTAGTTGAAATCTATGAAGAAATGTAGGAGGAGTTGTGCACAGAAGAAATTGTTAAGGCCCGCCGACATTCAGCAATCTAATAACCAGAGTTTTCCTTTGGAAAACCTGGTTAAAAACTTGAAGGCAGTGAAACACCAGGAAAGAATAGAAAACATGAAAACATTCTATTTTCTATTGAAATATTTATTCAAATGAACATAACATGTTTTAAAAATATGAGCACCATTATAATATTGATTAATGCTTCACAGATGGCATTTAGCATGTTTCATAAAATAACAAAGTGTATTCCAATAACGTGGTATAGCCTGACAACGTGAAACTGACACTAAAGGACATTGTTATTTCGTGGTTTGTGAGCTTGATAAGTAAATTTATTGCGAATTAATACGTTCAACATAGTTTAAAATATGCATAGAACTAGTTCCATTTGGCAGGAGTATAGGAGCGCATATGAATATTTTGTAAATAAGAAGTGTCAGTTCAATGTTGGCAAGCTATATTTACCCGTTTAAATTTTGGCAAAACAAACTATTCTGACATACATAAATAAAGAAACATAGAGATTAAAAAAACACTTGCATTTATCAAATTTAGATTAAGACAAAACCTAAGAACTGGAAAAAATCGAAAATCATAACTAAAAAATATCTGACAGACATGAAAGTATTTAACATGTTCCATAAAAGTTCGAAAGGAAAATCGCCGCTCCGCGCAAATAGTTTTTTTTTACTTTTTAATAGCCCCTGCTAAGACCCGCAAATTGCAACATATGTAGCCGTTATATAAACACCCGTTCCGAACTGATTTGGACTTTAGTACCTACCGGACATTTATCATCCTATTTTACCCCTGACGGGCGAGTCCAACAGCGTTATAACCAATCAAATCTTGTATCCTCCTGGGACTTGGACTTTAGTACCTACCGAACATTTATCATCCTATTTTACCCCTGACGGGCGAGTCCAACAGCGTTATAACCAATCAAATCTTGTATCCTCCTGGGACATCTGCTTGCACCCTTTCATACTCGATGCCGCCTCCTGGCCTGGCGGCATCGAATAAGATGATTACAGCGTCGTAGGAGCAGGGATTCAACACGTCTAAGATACTGCCTACACAGCGGGTAGGAATCCCGGATGATGAAACATAATTTCTAACATCGTGGATATTTTCTGTACCATATATTGTATAATAAAATTCCCTGTACGCTCAGTGTACAATGCATTTCCAGTGTGTCTGTTAGTCCTTACAGTGTAACGAGGAAAATCAATGACGAAGAACAAAAAAGTTACTTGTAAACTAATGTATTTGAAATACTGCTCGTATTAATCCCTGAATGGAACTTTTTCGGGGGCGGAACGATTTATCACAATAATTATAAGTATCACACTATAACAATGCGTGTATCATAGAGAACCATAGGAAATCGCAAGTTAACACATATAACCAATAACATTAAACAGAAAAATAAAGCAAATTATATTACAACAAAAAGTGTATTTCAAATACATTAGTTTACAAGTAACCTTTTTGTTCTTCGTCATTGATTTTCCTCGTTGCACTGTAAGGACTAACAGACACACTGGAAATGTTGGTATCAATTTGTTCACAAAAAAAACTAAAATGGATAGTTAATGTGATAAAAATAATTCTAGTGTTTTACCATTACCATTTACCATTTATTTATAGCAAATCGGCATATAACTATACCTTTAGCCATTTACATAGAAGAAAAAAAAATATGACCTAGGTAAAACCAACCGTTTTGAAACTACAGTAATGCAGTTATAATTGACATTATAATCTTTGATAGCCCTTGTGGGTGAGGAGTACTTGAAGCTTTCCTAAACATTCTGATTGCTTAAAATCATGACGGCCATCTTTAAACGTGCGGTTTATTTGACAACGTGACCCGGAGTCCATCAACTGATTTTAGATTGCTACAACATCAAGTCTTGATTCTAACAGAAATCATGGTGGGATCTGTTTACCAATTTGGTAATGCAATTCGGTCTGTCATATGAACTGTGTCTTTCATACTTTACAAAATATTTGAAACCGGTATGTACTGGTACTAAGTAAGGAAACGTGGCCATGTTTACCTCAGTAGAAGTTCCAGTAAGTTCAAGTTGCAAAAGCTCCAAATCAAGAATTTTAGCCAGAGCCAACACATGAGTGTGTGAAGCGCCGACTAGTGAGCTGGATTTGAAGAACAATGAGAGGTAATTCCTGTTGGTTCCTTGGATGGACGCAGACCATATCAGATCAGAATCACTGTTGTTGAACGTCACAAGTACCGTATCTGAAAGCCGATGTTAGACTAATATACATCAATCAGCAATACAAAACGGAGCCAATGGAACCCAATGCACCAGTAAATATTTTAGCAATTTGTTCTTTGCATTGAATTATTAGAGTATACTCTAGTAAATTAGATATGCAACTCAACTCCTATATTAGGAAAATTACCATATTAATTTTATTCATGAATATAGTGAAATTGAAATGTTTGAAAGTTTCCAATGCTTATTTGTTAAGCTTGCCTTACCAACTGCATTCCTCAAAACGTGGTGTTTAAACTGCTTATCAGATATAAAGTAATGAACGATGTATTAAATAGAATAACAGATATTGCAGTCCTGTGAGCAAGCGTCGGTTATACAAACGTTATAACGTACCTATAGGGTCTATCTCTGTGATTGTGATGATACGTTGTTCGTCCCCTGGTCTCCTTTCACAATCTATAAATCAACCATTATACCAACATAATACACAGTAGAGATCATACAACCATTATACCAACATAATACACAGTAGAGATCATACAACCATTATACCAACATAATACACAGTAGAGATCATACAACCATTATACCAACATAATACACAGTAGAGATCATACAACCATTATACCAACATAATACACAGTAGAGATCATACAACCATTATACCAACATAATACACAGTAGAGATCATACAACCATTATACCAACATAATACACAGTAGAGATCATACAACCATTATACCAACATAATACACAGTAGAGATCATACAACCATTATACCAACATAATACACAGTAGAGATCATACAACCATTATACCAACATAATACACAGTAGAGATCATACACCATTATACCAACATAATACACAGTAGAGATCAACCAACCAATATACCAACATAATACACAGTAGAGATCATACTATCATTATACCAACATAATACACAGTAGAGATCATACAAGTACATGTTGGTATTCATGAGTCTATACAAGTAACGTTATGTAACAGTAACAGAAACTCGTGTTTCTGTGTATTCTCATTAGAATTCCATGAAGAGCATTCACTTCACAAAGGGTTAGACAAGACGACCCAGTGTGACATGACATGGCTAAACAGAATGTGCTATTCCGGGGAACCACAAGTTCATACTATGACACCCCGATACATATGTGATAACTATTACAATATGTGTTTGCATAAGTTTAATTCATTAATCCTTGCAGGTCGTACGAGTATGTCCCATGAAGAACACTTAAACATGATATGGCATTGAGACACAAAATGTAAGAATAATACAGTTTACATAGGTTGTCAAACTTCAGCACAAGGTACGGTAACTATGTGATATTCAGCATAGAACAAGCGACTATTTACATACGAGTACCAGTATATCTTTTTATGGAATAAGGTTGATACAAAAACCTAAAATACATCTCTTTGGTAGATACAACAAATGTTTCAAATACTAGTATGTGCCGAAATCACGAAAAGATGACCGCTTAATGTACATACCTAAGGTTATCGCAGCAGATATCCCTGAAACCATATAGCAAAACGTCAACCACTTGATTGCCATTGTTAACCAGGAATTTTTAACTGTGACAAAACTTTTTTAAGGTAACCAAACTTAATCCGAGCTGACTGAATTTTAGGTTTGAGTTATATACAGTTTATGAGAGATTGGTGCGCGACATATTGCGGTCCATACCTCTGTTTCATTGCCAAATAGTTTGTTGATAAGAACCCCAGTGAAAGGATGATAAACATGTGTAGGTATCAAAGACTACATAAACATTACTATTTGCATTCATTCAAAACGAAACGTACGACGTATTGACTTAGTCTATCTCCGTAACTAACACTCAAACATTGCTCTACAAACAATCTGGATTTAGCCTGTCTGTGTTATTTATGTTTCATTTATTTTAATTATGAGCTGGATTCTGTTATCTCGTATGTTGTTGATTTGTTCATATAAAACAGAGACGGTATAATTTGTAAACTACCTATAATTGACAATTAACACGTTTCTGACCGCGGTCAGTAGTTTCCAGAAGTCACCTTTTTTTAAAGTTATGGGTCATTTAATCGAGTTTCCCAAAAGGAACCACAAATAGAGCTCATCTGATTATATTAACATTTTCCAGGACTTGGGTACCGACATACTCTAGCTCTAGGCGTTGATACTTTGTGTATGAGGATAGTTCCAGGACTTGCTGGTTGGTTATCAGGACAATTAACTTACACAAATACGATTCCTAGCAGCATAATACTTACGACATTGAATTAATGTTATTATTTATTTAGATTAATCAATCCTCTCCACCCACATATCACAGGCTTAGAATGAGAAGGTCATCCAACTACAACATCCATATTTTGAGATAACAAGAAAAACTGTCTGACAATCACTCTTTACTTATAATGGTAAAACAAGCCTTTTCGACTTCAGTTTGATCAACATGACAAGTTCCGATTTTCATGAAAACAGGCTCATAAGAAGCGCCTTATGATGAAGATTTCAAATATACGTGTACATTAGTCTTATAAGGTCGTAAAGTGACACTTACGATATTCTCATTCTAAGCCAACGATATGGGCAAATGGTATTCGCTCCAACTACGAGAGGTGTCGCTCTTATATTTGAACACTGTTGAACATCCCATATTTTCAACATGACATTGTAATGCTACCGATCCAACGAACGTTACGTATAAAACAGCTAAACGTGAATTTCGCCGTATGCATAAACGATGTGTTAAAGTGTATTTAGACAATCTAAATCATGAAATTGATAGAAGTGCTGAGCTAGACTCTAGTAAGTTCTGGAGAATGGTTAAGACTAGAAGGAAACGTAATGTATCTATGATAAGTGCTGGTATGAACTTTGATGGTAATATACTAAGAGATCGCGATAGTATAACTGATGGCTGGTGCAAGTATTTCCGGGATCTATATACACCAAACTCAGATCTTGATAATGGTGACGAAAACTGGCATCGACACATATGTCAAGAACTAGATAGAAATTTAAATGACATTCAACCTGACTTAACTGCCTGTGTACACCCCGATGTAGTGAAATGTGCGATTGAATGTTGCTCGAATGGTAAAGCTAGTGGAATCGATTCTATTCAATATGAACATTTGATTTATGCTAAAGATGTTGTATCTCCAATCTTAGCAAATATCTACACATGGATGCTGCGTACAGGACATGTTCCGGATAGCTTGAAGAGAGGTGTTATTGTGACTCTTCATAAAGGAGGCAATAAGCGTAAAGATGTGCCGGATAATTGCCGAGCTATTACTTTAACTTCAGTTGTGCTGAAACTCTATGAGTCTGTTTTGTTAACTCGGTCAAAAACCGAAATAATGTCTTCAATTAATCCACAACAGGGAGGATTTCAAGACGGACTCTCCTGCCTCATGACGTCATTCATTTTGCGTGAATCGATATATTTCGCGCGTGAATTCAATTCAAAACTTTATGTCTGTTTTATGGATGGCAGAAAAGCATTTGACACTGTTTGGCACGAAGGCATGCTGTACAAACTACTAACAGAGACTAATATTGACTGCACAACGTTCTTAGCATTTAATGCGTTATACTCAAATATGTCAAGTTGTGTGCGTTATCAAGGTAAACTTTCCCAGTGGTTTGGTGTTGGTCAAGGTACCAGACAAGGAGGGAGAAGTTCGCCGATACTATATCTCCTGTACATAAATGGACTCATCAATATGTTAGAAAACTCAGGCGCCGGATTCTGTCTATATGACACAAGGCTCAGTTCACCAACAGTCGCCGATGATATGGTCCTTATGTCATTCTCAAAGCAAGGATTAAATGACATGCTTGAACTGTGTGATAATTATTCAAAACAGTGGCGCTACCAATATAATTCAAATAAGTGCGCGGTCATAGTTTTTAATGATGATTCAAAGGCTGTTCAGAATCGAGAATTTAGTCTAGGAGCTAGTAGTGTTGCTGAAACAACTAACTATACTCATCTTGGTGTGATATGTGATCCATTCCTAAGTACACGCTCAGTGATCGACGATTCGTGTCATAAACTTAGAGGGACGTACTTAAATATCATCAATAGCGGAATCAGTCCTCGTGGTTTCAATCCTTGCACTTCAGTTAAAATTTACAATACTATAGTTATCCCAAAAGCCCTTTATGGATGCGAACTCTGGACGTCGCTGACGGCTACAGACTTACTCAAAATTGAGCGTGCGCATAGATTCTGCATTAAATATATGCAGACATTTAGTTCTGGAACATCAACCGATTTATCGTTGTGTACATTGAATATGGTATCGATGGAAAGCCTCATTGAACATAAAAAATTGCAGTTTCTTGGACAAATATGTAATCTTTCAAATGTCTATATTGCTAAACATATATTCAACAATAGACTTACTCACTACATCAATTATGACAATCAACATAATGGATTTATTCCTGACGTCTACACGATACTCCAGAAGTATGGCTTAGTTGATTATTTATCGAACTATATTTCAAATGGGACTTTTCCTTCAAAAGCAAGATGGAAGACTATTATTCGTGACAATCTGTTATCAAAACAATGAACTGAAATGATGAATAATGTTATAACTGAGTCGTCACTCCTTCAACCAATTTTAAGAGGAGACCAACCGTGTATATTGTGGTTGTTATCTAGACATAATCCCCGGCTGTCCTCTGTTTGCCTTAAAATAATGTCGTTGATTGTGCGCTTTGTTTCGAAGAAGTTTATATGCATATGCAAAAAGTGCGATTGTGCAACTGAAAGTATTATTGTACACTTGATCAGTTTCTGCGAGAAAAATGTGACAATTCGAGAGCAAGTGTGGGATATGCTCATTTGTAAATTCGGGTATAATGCATATAGGGAATTTACTGTACTGTCACCTACTGAACAGACCGAGCATTTGTTAAGGCTAGCCACTATTATTGATGGTGATACCTTTAAATGGTTTCCGTTAACGTCATTGTTAACAAAATTATTATAGTGATCGAAGCCAACGACAATATTACACATGTATCGATCAATTGTTTATACACATGATTATTATACCTACTTAACAACTTGTGTTTGTAACACGTATGTTCGTGAAATTTGTAAAACATACTTTTGGTATGATGTCCATGCTTTTATGCAAACTGTACATGTATGTGACTGATGTATATTATACACTTATGTGTTTCTTGAAAAGATAAATGACATCAATAAGTATTGTACTCTTATCGGCAAGAGTTAAGTACATTGCAATCTCTCCATAGTGGCCCTCCATAGGGCGTCATTCTATCCTAAGCAACACGTTCACTTCATTTAAAGAAAAACTTTCAACGACCATTTGCTGTTTTTTCAACAGCCAGAAGTTGTGCTTTCATAGGGTGCTGCTCTAGAGAGGTTGCACTGTATTGTTGATTACATACACTGAACTAGCAACGTCCATCCTTGGTTATCTAGCTATTTCGTTTCGCTGTCTAGGTAATCTTCTGATGGTGGAATTTGTACATGTAAAATATGAACATACATGCTATTATGTACGTGTATGTTTGGTTGTGTGTACGTGTATGAATGCATACTTACGTGTATCAATGTGTATAGTGCGTGTGTTTCATGAATGTGTTTAGGCGTGCGTGCGTACGTGTGTAAGTGTTTGGATGTATGCGTGGTGGGTATATATGAATGTGCATGCATGTGTTAGGGGTACGTGCGTGCGTGTATGTGTGCGTGTGTGCGTGTGTGCGTGTGTGCGTGCGTACGTACGTGTGTGCGTGCGTGTGTGCGTGCGTGTGTGTGTGTGTGATAACGTGTATGCATGTATTTGTTAATGGGCGTGTGTATGTTTGTGCTTAAATGTGCTTAGATGTGCATGCATGAGTGCGTGCATGTCTGCGTGTAAGGTTATGTTATCTTATTTAGAAGTTATTCCATGTGTTACTGTCTACTATGCCATTATATTTGCCATTCAGTTTTGTATTGAGTAATCTTGTATATTGATGTATATTTGAATGTATTGTAACTCTTCAGAAAATGGAGGAATAAAAGTTAATAATTCTCCGTCGATTGGCCTTTATGAAAAACATTAATACTGGCGAATGTGATTTTGAGCGCACTGAAGCCTTCAGAATGACGAGTAGTTGCACCAAAATCCAAACAACTAAGTCAAACGTCGTTTTGAAAAATGCGATATTTACAATAACGCGGGTTTTAGCTCGAAATCCTGCGAGAAACTTGTTTCCTATCAATATTTTTGGACATCATCGGGTTTTTGATTATTTGTATTCTTCCTAAACCATTTTTTCTAATATATATATATATATATATATATATATATATATATACATATATATCAAATATTATATAATAATGACGTTTAAAAAATACTTCTTGTATGTACGCTTTTTCCGTTTAGCCAGAAGCTTCACTTTCTTGTTGTTGCATGGCTAGTTGAATCTAGTGGAAGTCATCTTTGAAGGGACATGGTCTTCTATGACTTTACTACACATGTTTTAAGATCAGTCCATATTATGTCTCAATGTCTGTGGAACTTACATACTTTGTAGTTTACTGCTGAGCGAATTCATTTATTGATGACAGCATGGCGTTGTTATCAATTTGCCGTAGCACATAGAAAATAATTGACAAAAGAAACCGTGTGTGGCATTTGACTGATATATCGCCCTGTTTGACCATTAATTTGATGATTTAATTTTATTCGATTTTCAATTATAATGGAGGAAATTTCGCAATTTCCAACTTCAATGCTCTGCATCGTTTTAACGTTCAATTCTTTTAGCAATGCCAGGAGCTCTTCAATAATGTATATTTATAGAGAAGATCCTGATAAAAACAGTCTTTGGTAAGAGTTTTTTTTAAAGTGACCGATTAGGAATTTGGAATCCTCATAAATCAGTTGTTAGTCAAGTAGTGAAGTACCTCGTTTCAGCGGGTGACAGTGGGTTCGTCAAATCTCCGGTTCGTCAAATTTATAATCAACCGAACAAACGATTTATTTATTTCTAGACAGAATTTTTTTAACTATTCTTATTTTTATATAAATATACCGTGGCTTTAAATGAAAAAGTAAGTATTAAAAATATCACATTATTCGCGTAAGATAATTTATGTACCACTGTCTCTTATAATTCTGTATAGAATGGCAATGTTATATAACTATATGGAACTTATACAACATGTACATGGTTACACTATATTAAAAAAAATTACACACACACACAAATTAACGCAAATACACGTAATTTATGGGTCTATTTCCTGCGTAAATCAGTTAGAATTCAACATCAAATTTGTAAAACAATAAATAAAACGGCTCTATAAATGATCAGCAATAAAACCCCTGTAGCGAGTGTAATATAATACGTACGCACATGGCTGTCACACCAAGCTGACGAAATACTTAGTAGTAATCAATTAGAATGCTGTAAACCCATCATGGAGGCACAAGCTCATGATATACCTTGACAGATATTAATGATGATCGTGATGAGGATTGAAGTAATTAGATTTAATGACGTACAGTGCGTTTATATGACGCACAGAAAGAATCCCTTATAAACTCGGAAAGAAACTAGACAAGAGGCAGAGTTCTGTCCACGGACTAGCTGTCACTCGGCAGATGCCGCAGTGTGGATATTATGTTACGAGAACTAATGACACTGTTGATTTGGTGTCGTAGACCATGAATTACGACATTTTAAAAAGGGGAACATCGTCGCGGAAACAATAAGAAGTACTTCACATTAAATCACGGTTACGACCAGTCGACCAAATTGGAGGTGAGTGGTACCTAAATTGTTTTTGTTTATACTTGAACAATGGCTAATCCGAGTGCAGTTATTTGGGCAATAATTAACAATTTATTAACACAAGAATCTAAAGTTTCAGCTCATGTTGGTAGACAGTCAATTGCAAAATTAGTAATACCTTTGAGAGAGTTCCGACTTCATTTTGATCATTGTTAAAATGTATACAACAGTATGCACCATATGTATAATTGACAACCTATTAGATGACAACAATTAGTATATCAAAGCCCCTGAGGCGCTGTCAGTAATTGTATATATATCACAACATGGCCGAATATAAAGATCATACATGTCAATAATTGAATACTGAGTGAATCAATTGTTTTGCGGAAATTACAGATCCATAACACGCGTTCATGCTTCTAAGAAATATAAACAAAATGATAAATAAACCGCACACTGTCAAGTACTTGGAGAACGAGTGCTTACAATTTAGCACGAGCTTTATAGGTGTTAGTGAACTAATTGGAATTTTCGGTCTATGGTACGATTGGCTTAAGCTTACAGTGATGCACGAAGCTCCAACGACATTCGCCTCAGTCGATTACTGCGCTATGAAGGAACAAAATTTAAGGAGTAGATTAAATTTGAGATCAGGCAAAACACAGTAGAATTTTTCAAACTAAAGTAGGGCAAGAAAAAGCGCACCAATGTATGTAATGTAGACCATGTACGTCATGTAAGATGTTTAGGAAATTGTATCAGGCGCGGTCATATTGAACGCAATTGCATGAAAAAGTAGGTAAACGCCGTAAGGCAAAAACAGTCTGAATAAAAAGCTAGTAAACATTGTTTTAATTGCGAGTAATCAGGCCATTGTAGGTGGGAATTGACAAGCACAGACAGCGATAATGATAATAATAATAATAATAACGACTTTATTTAATGATTTTGTTTATCAGAATATTTGTTTGTCAATTATTATCGGAAAAGATCGTACGATTAGTAGAGATGCATGTCAACATATAATTATAATTTCAGTAGCGGTAGGTTTCTTGTTAAAAAAAAAATATATATATATATATATAGAAAATATAGGGCTGTATTAAATACCAATGCATAAGCAACTGTATGCATATTAAGTATCAAAACATAAGCCGGCACTCACGCGACGAAGAGTAAATGCACACTCAATTAATTGAAATCGCTTACATGTTAAAGGAATAAGTGTACAACCCCTTAAAATGCATGATTATACTGCGCGGGGATTTCCTGACAAGGGATAGGTTTGGGTTTATTTTTGATTGGGGATGTCTTAGACTATATTTATTATATAAGTAATGTGTGCCGATGAACAGGCCATGTATTGCATCGCTTAGGAGGATAAATCAGTGATAAACCGTGAAAACCGCGTTCATACGGCGGTTGTTTGTTTGGGTTAAGTAGAACACCCGAGCTTACTTATTTGTCCCGCACATATAAGGTTGCGAGGAATATACTCTGGTATTGTAGGAATTGGACCAGGAATCTGTCTCACTGATAGCGTTGCTAAATTAGGAAAGGATAGGCGTAAAGTTGAAACATCCCAATCAAATACCCATAATATGTGCACTGTAATTTATACCTTACATGAGTTGAAACAAGGACAAGTTATTTATTATTGTTTGTAAAAAGGGACGGGGTGAGGCTTTTAGAACTGTTGTGAAAATAGGTACAAACAAAATGCACTTTGGTTTGCCAAAAATAAAGTATTAACAAGACATGCAAGTGGCTACTACCTCGTTATAAAGTTGACACCAGCGCCGAAATAGAAAAACAGGAAGCCACGATGGAAACAGGCCTTACAACGCTGATATCCTGAAAAACCGCAAGACATGGTTTTGACTATTACCAAAAATAAACATTTCTACGCAAGCACCATCAATTTACCAACTCGTTATTAAGACAACAACGTCTGGATAAACGTACCAACAAGTAATTAGAGCGAAAACAACGACTGGAAAACATGAACAGATTCTACAAGATAGACATAGCTCGTTCAGGAGATGACAAATGGTTGTAGCTAGGCGCTTGTCATTTCATGACGTTCATAAAAGTGTAAATTATAGAATCAAGGAGATACGATTGTATGGAAAACGATCCAAACGTATGTACCTCGGGAAGTTACCAGTTATACATAGTAAATCATGAACTACCACACTGATGTCTCAATACAGTGAGGATTTATCAACGTTTTTTTTTGCTGAGGGCATTAATTGCTGGAAAGTTAATTTCAGTGCAGAGATTTCCAGCACATATGGCAGAACGTTCATGAAAATCGAAAACGAGGAACCAGACGGGTAGTGTGGAGGATAACAATGGATACTATATACAGACATTTTTCTTCATGGTGGATGTGCATTGCTCATTTGCCCGTATACATGTGCGTCTGAAGAATTATGGATTGTGTTTAATCAGTGCGATCTTTGACATTATTATGCAAATTTACTATATTAGTTTTTTTTCAGAGAAGGTGTTGGTGTTCATACAATATATATTTATATTTCTATGTGTTTCGTTTATTTTAAGATCTTATTTGTCATTGTATGTATTTCAAAGAAACACGTTGTAGTTGTGTTTCGAAGTTAATGTTGCAAGGATAGGATTAGTGGCATATTATACATACCACTTAGCTAAGAAATTAAATTATTCTTGAATGAATTGAATGTCTTAATTCGAATTGGGGACGTGTAATATAATACGTACGCACATGGCTGTCACACCAAGCTGACGAAATACTTAGTAGTAATCAATTAGAATGCTGTAAACCCATCATGGAGGCACAAGCTCATGATATACCTTGACAGATATTAATGATGATCGTGATGAGGATTGAAGTAATTAGATTTAATGACGTACAGTGCGTTTATATGACGCACAGAAAGAATCCCTTATAAACTCGGAAAGAAACTAGACAAGAGGCAGAGTTCTGTCCACGGACTAGCCGTCACTCGGCAGATGCCGCAGTGTGGATATTATGTTACGAGAACTAATGACACTTATGGACAGATTGCTTAAAGAACTACTTTGAATGTTTCGTGAGAACTTACATGCTTTTGTGTTATAGCTATTTAGACTATTTATATATGGTGATTTGGGAGTTAATAAAATACCTAGAACTTATACGAGTATTTGGACTTATATTTCATACTTTGAAATACGATAGACTTGTGTATGTTTACAACAGTACATCACTAAACTGTTGAATACCAGTACAGCACAACACTACACGAGGTGCACATTGTACAATAAACAGCATAATTAGAATTCACAGCGGGGCAGTCATAAACTAATTAACAGGGTTATAAGATGATATTTATCTATACGATACGAAAAGAAAAATTGTAGGTTTTTATAAAAAAAATACCAAAACAGGAATAAATGCTTTTAAACTTAAACTATAATAGATTATACCATTTAATATTTTTTCATTAGTTTAATTAGAGACTTATCTGTAGTCTCTGGTTTAATGTACTATCACTGTCAAAATGCACTTTATTATTTACTATAATTTTCTTCCAGAACAACCAGTATCTTAGTTTTCATATATATTATTTGTCTAATAATAAAGGAAACATTTTCGATTTTTACTGGGTTTTTTTTACCGCTTTTCATTTAATAAAACATTTGGAATAACAAACAACTGTTTTAATAATGTGTACATTTGTTCTTCTTTAATTCGCGCGTACGACTTTTCTCTTTTAATAAATATCAAACTCAATTTACATACGTTGATAATAAGATTTAACATAAACCCGAAACTAATGTACGGCAGTAGACGTATCAGAATCTTTGGCAGTCTTAAGTAAATGCCGAGTTTGTAACTTAGGTTACTATCAAATGAGATATTAAAAAGGCAGCATCAATCTCATTGAACTAACATCAAAATTCAAAAAGCAAAAATCATCGGCTTTATAAATGATCATTAATTTTATGATCAGCAATAAAAACCATAGAGCGAAGTGTACAAGTTATTCACAGCGGGGGATGTCATTATATCAGAATCTTCGGCGGTCTACGTAAAATGCCGAGACGACAAATTCTTATTTAAATTGACACGTCAGTTGACTAAAAGTTACACAGGACCGCAAAGATAGCTATTAAACATAATTATTTTTATATATCTTGAAAGAAAAATAAATTACCAAGACAATGTCATAGTAACATTTATTGTGACATTTTAACAAAATAGTGTAAATTTGAAACAAAACGAAACAAAAATACCAAAATTTAGCATTTTTATCGGGTTTTCAATAGAAAGTAAATGCCGTTATAAAGATGAAGAGTTGCAGTTTTTAAACTTATGTAGGACCATTGATTTATTATTTTAAATTAATGAAAAAAATATTCATAAGAAGGTAGATAAATTAAATAAACATTTGTGATAGTAACAAATTTTGTGTGTTAAACGTAAATTCTAACACGATTCGCGGATTAATCCAATACACAAAGAACGAACCGAACTATGTTTTATTGCCCCCATAAAACATACCTATCAAATTGGCTGTTTCTATTTACGCCCAGTATCACTTGACATATTTATGAATGAATGAACGTAAACTTTATAGTAAAATTTACTACGAGTCACGATGACAAGGCGAGTTGCACGAGAATCCAGTGTTACATCTATGACGCATCTATTTTTAGAAACTCCAACCAAGTTCTATTAAAGCTTCTGATAATCAATCCATTTATATTTTTCATTTTATGAAATAGGTACCATACACTCGTGTTATTGAAATCGTTTCAATGTTTAAATTGCGGTATTTCCTTCAGAAAATTACGAAGGTCGTTTTCATTAACGAGGGAGGTAATTGTACCAGCTAAAAAGCTAATCAATTTCAGCGTGGAACTATGTTCAATGTCAAATGGGTGAAAATGGAATGCGCGCAGTTAAATAGTGCGGGATATTATCGTATTTAGAATCGAAATAAAAACTCTGTTCTTGTATATTGTCGGTGAATAAAACACGGGCACTCGTTCGGATGCGGAAAATTAAATCACTCGTGCTACGCACTCGTGATTTAATTTTTCCGCATCCGAACTCCTGCCCGTGTTTTATTCACCAACAATAAACGCGAACAGATTTTTATTTCTTAAACAAGTTACAGCGATTTATTTAATTATAGCCTTCTTACTTCTATATGTAAACGGCTATCGGGTTTACAATATCGGATGGTTAAAAAAGTTGGGGATGATTAATCAATATTTTTCATGAAAACCAAACTCTGAGAGACCTAAAAAGGTCTTTGTTATGAAACCTACAGAACTATGACATTTCGATGGCTTATAACCAGAAGGTGGTAACTCCTACTTACGACCTTATAAGACTCATACATATTTGAAATCTGCTTCACAAGGCGCTCCTTATGAGCCTATTTTCATGAAAATCTGAAATTGTCATGTTGACCAAAATGAAGTTTTAAAAACGTGTTTTCCCATAGGTAAAGATTAAATTACAGACAGTTTTCTCTTGTTTTCTCAATATATCGATTGGGTACTGTAGTTACGACCTTCTGATTTGATTGAAAGAAATTTATTCTTACAGTACTTTGATTAGACTGACATTTTTTTTAACGACGTGTAGTTTTCACGCATCACCACAAACATGGCCGGCGAAGTTGTTGTTGACGCTTTACCATATTTCGATCAAGGATATGACGAAACTGGAATTCGTGACGCGGTAATTACTTATGCCAATTAATTGTAATTGTATTAGTTGAACGTTTTGACATACATCTTACTCAAAATTGTTGCTCAGAATATCGTAGTCGCTCAGAACTACATGGTGTCGCGAAATCATATTACAATTTGACTTCACTTTAAGGTCTCAAACCACTAAATAAATTTGTTCTTTAGCTCAATGTAAAGTTACAATAGTCAGTCCCAGGTTGATACATGTTAAAGTCTATGGCCATGTGGCAGACATATATCAATGAAAAGAAGGGGCTACCAGCTTTAAGAAAATACAAAAAAAAACAGGGGGTCTCGTATCATATAAGAAAAAAATTTTCCGTCCAACGCGGTGAACATATTTTTACAGGCGCGCAGACCGACCAAATCCGGGTTTTACTCTACCCTACTTTCGCTTTGGTATTTTGGCCAAAATCTCAAAATATGTAAAATAAAACAGTTTCAATACATCACATACATGTATACAAAGCCTGTAAACCCAATTAGATGATTCCAGTTCCACCTTGTCAAAGCATACTACCATTTAAACACAATCACAAGTTTATTTAGGGACTATTTGAGTGTATCCTATTTTGGTTCGCGGAGGCATTTAGTGGTTTGTAACCTACAATAACATGCTGTTTCATCTAAACATGCATATAGATTCTATAACATCGTTTTGCGATATTGGTATAATGACATTAAACTACATTCAATGTTAATCTGAAATCAAAGAGTAGCCAAGGCACAGATATTTCAGGGAGGAAAATAGTTCTGGATACCATAACTAAATGATCTTTTTATTGACTGACGTCGATCTTTAGTTATGGAACTGTCCTCTTTAAAAGTCAATTGTTAAAGATAAACGCTCCAAATGCAAGTTCACTGTTCGAAATTCGCCGAAAAAATAGTACATTCGTATAAAAGTAATATCAATCAAATGTTTTGTCAAAAAGTTATCAATATATCACCTGCTTATAACCATCCCACACCCGATGTTTGAATTCACTTCCGTGTTTACACTAACAGAGCCATCATTGTAAATATTTACATGTGTTGCAGGTGCGCGCATGTGCGCTTTCAAAAATACGATTTTTTATGAAACATGGTTGAAAATGTGTCTTTATGGAAACAAACCTACTACCTTTCAAAAATATACTGGGTAATCTAAGTCATTTAGGGTGCTTATCTGAGGTGCGCCATTTCTGATACTGCACCACAACCCATACTGCCACGATATTTGGAGCTATCAGCTGTGACTTAGCCATCCAACTCAAATGGTGCCAGTGATGGACAACTCAACTTGTGTTTGTTAATGAGGCCATCCTTAAAAGAATGTTTATTTGCTGTTACTGCCCGCGTCGACAAAGACCAGCCGCTTCAAAATGTTTTTTATAGGTTCAAGTCCAGAATTGTTTTGTTTGCCGTGTCGCTCGTGAAATCCATTCGATAAACATTTTCAAGTGTTCAGACAATCGATCCGACTCAGAAAACGCTCATTACAGTTTTATCGACTGCAAGCGTCTGTTCCTCAAAATGTCGCGTGTATGTCTTTGTTTACCAATTTATATCTTTCGATTTTATTGGTATTTAAACAAGAATAATTATTGTCAAATGAATGACATGAAGTTACACAACTATTATGTATGTAATTGCCACCCTTTGACAGACGCAAAATCGGTATCGTTAACAAATCGCCGTCTGACACAAAATTGTTGTTTTAAAAAAAACCTGCCTGCCGCATCACCCCTTAGACCCCTGACGAGGTAACGGCAAACAAACATTCTTTTAAAGGATGGCCTGACAAAATATAAGTTTTCACAAAATAATCTTTGACAGTATTAATTGGGCTCATTGGCATAAATATTTTTGTGCTCAAAATGCTCAAATTGAAATTTTAGAATGTGAAATAATTTATCCATTGAGTTACAGTAAAGAACCACTAAGTCTTGTCTCCATAATATTAAAGGAATCTTAATCCCCAACATGTAAACTTATCTTTTTCAGGCTTTAGCTTTGGTTGAAGAAGAAACAAGAAGATACAGACCAACCAAGAACTACCTCGAGTATTTACCTTCAGCATTGTATAACCAGTTTGAGGTATATAAATTTCTACAATGTATTGTCAGTGCTAGGCATTTGGAAGTTTATAATTTTTTACCAAATGTTTAATATTATATTTTTTGTTGACAGAATTCTCTTATTTCTTAAATCTGTCTGTCATTCAGACTGACAATGGCTTAAAAAGAATAAAATGTTGCCGGGCTGAAAAAATTGCCTGACCAAAAACAATTGAAAATAGAGAACAGAAATATATACTATGTAACAATAACTTGTCAGTCCCAATTGGTAAATGAGTGGATGTTCCTCTTCATTTTATAGACAAATACAGTTTTTTCTGTTAATTAAAATTCATGACAGTTTTCATGGAGCCTGATACAAATAAGGGCCTGTCTGCCCTGTCATTTGAAGATTCTGACCGATGATTTTGACTGGGTTTGGAATTTGGAGAAATGAATGTTGTATTCAGTTCCATCCTTGATAATTGAACAAAAATATTTAATCATTGATGTTAACTGTAGACTGAGATAATGAAGACAGAGTTTGAGAGAATGCAGTCACGGCTACCTATGGATATGATGAATATGAAACGTTATGAACTACCACAACCACCTGCGGGCAAAATGACAGATTTCTCAGCATGGAATGAATGTGTAGAAAACTCTCAAGCACAACTTGAGCATCAAGCTTTAAGGTACTTCATTATATCGTATTTATAATTTTGTACTTTGATAGAGCTTTTCTTGGTAAAATTATTTGGTGGCTAGCATTAAACTGAGTTCCACCAACGTTAATTGAAATATCCCCAACCACAAAATTATATACATTTATGAATAAACAGTTGTGCCCCTCACTGATTATTTCAAGGAAAGGCTTTCACAGGTAACTTAATGTAGACCTTTCAAAACTATTTACAAGATATCAAATTACAATTTAAATGAGTTACTATGATGGAACAATTATAAAGCCATTGTTATGGATTTCAGAAATTTTTTGATACTAACAGGGGTTCTACAATTCTGGAATAATGTGGAAATCCAGATTTGCAGCATTAGAAACAATGAATTTTTCTGCAGAAAATGAAAGTTGGTGGAAAAAGTTCTGGTCATTTCAAATTTCATCAACTGAGTTTTGATGTAGAGGTATGTGCCAATGACTTTTGAAACAGACTGGTGACTTGTTTTCAGGATGGGGCATTATGCCTCAGTATATGTAGATTATAAGTAATTTGACGGTTTCATTACAGAATTCTCAACTTAGATTTACTACAAGAGTATGGAGGTAATTCCTGGAAATGTTTCAATGAGACTCTCGTTAAGATGTTAGAACAAGCACAGAAACAACTGGCAGAGTTAAAGTAAGTACTGATGTATCATGTACGTTCAATGTGTCCTCGTCTGACTATGTTATGTCCCGTGCCGGATGTATGTTGTGTTGGTATGACAAAATGAGAATAGCTTGACCCTCCATATTTAAGGTTCATAGTTTTCATTAGATTTTTGTTCAAAGGTATAGAATTTCAATGGGGGAAACGTATTGGGGCGGAAGTGGATACACCGACTATTTCAATGGCCGATTTACGTCGATTCGGTAAGTAAATCTTGACTTTTCGTTGCTTAGTAAGGCGTTTGAAATAAAAACAAGCTGACCAAAGTACCCGGCCAGGTTTCTAGTTTGTGACCCATGGTTGTTTTCCCTCCAAGCACCTATAATTAAGCAGAACACTCGCGCAAAGTGCCGTTTTGGTTACAGATACCCTGATTTGTGAATATTTTTATCTGTAATATTTCCTATTTCTCCCGATTTTCATGGTTTATGGATTGTTTATGGGCCTAGTTTCATTATTTATATGATTATAAGTATGCATGTGCAAATAAAATGCGATGCCATAATATATTGAGGCAAAACACACGAAAGATCCGCTATGATACCCCTGATTTGTGCCGTTTGGGGCAAACACCCCTGACACGTAAGAAATGTGGTATAATAAAAACAACATTCGACTTGATCATTAACTGAATATTACGCGCAAATCATAAAAAACGTACATTGTGAGTACTAGAAAAGTTTATATGTTAAAACAGGAATATGTTTTCAAGTTATACACATATATCTACTTGCCATACACATTAAATCTGCCACTGTGTTAAATTTAAATTATATATTCACAATGTTTATGGTTATTATAAGAGTGTTTTGTATTTGCAGAACAGCCCATAGACTGATAACGTGATGTTGTTGATGCTGCCTACTAAGACCTTACAATGAACACATACCTACAAAAGTGGATTCAATGATAGGACCAATCATTTCAACGATTAAACAGTTGACAATGACATGGATGATGGAGTTCGATAGAAAGTGTGAAATTCTATACTAAAATGAGAAATATCAAATAAAAACCCTTAAAAAATCCACTTTGTTTCGATAAGAACATGTACATGCTTGCGTGTGATAACAGTTCACGGTGTCTATCCGTATTGGCACCCTCTCTGTGCAAAACAATAGTTTTTGACGACACAAATCGACAGGAGAGGTACGAAAACCAACGATTTTGCAAAAAATACAGAAAGTCCTTGAACCAATCTGGCCTCTAAATGCTTTAAATATTGCAACTTTCATGAAATTACGTTAAAAACAGCCTACTTTCTGTTTCGTTGTAGCACCGGAACCCTCTCTGTTCTGGCACCAACACCCTCTCTGTGCTATAGTTATTGTGAGCACAGCGAGGATTCCCGTGCCAATCAGCTGAAACACTCAGAGAGGATGCCGGTGCCACAACAAAACCGAAATATGTATTTTACGTAATTTGATATGATACAGCGTTTTGCAGGCAGGGTGCCAATACGTGTAGGGGACACCGGGGCAAGTCAGAACGGTCATTTATTTTTAACGAGGGCTTCTCACAACTTCTACAAGTGTACAAATTAAATACATATTTTTTATCAAACATGGAATCTAATCACATAGTATAGACACACTTCATAGACTGGACGATTGGTTATCAAAATATGAGCATCCGATTGACGGGGCAAATGGTACACGGTCGCGGGGTTAAGATGGAAAAATATGTTAATCATACTCTATCCTATCCTGTAGTAGATACTCTACAGAACAAAATACAGCAATCCCTGACGTATTCGGATACTCACCACCACAGAGCTCAAGTAAATCCGCCCCATTATTTGACTCAAATATAACTACTCACATAACCACTTAATACATCCATATCATACCCCATGATTTTGGTACTTAACACCTCACACTAAAGTCACAATATGTCCTACGAATATTTACAACCACTGGATACAGCCGAACAAGGTCGTTTACGGTAGGTTGCCACCCTAGAGATCAGTTTTTTTGGTCCCTATTTTAGTTGTTGGTTCTTGCCACTGTCACATACACACTCACATGTTAGCTATAAAAATATACAACTAATGTACTCACCACCAACAATTACAGCCATATCAGGTCCGATGCGGTGCTCAAAACCACATAGAACAGTCACCCAAGGCTGGGTACTCGCAAACATCAAATACAACCATGCCAGACTCGAAGGGGTCTCACAACAACCATAAGTACCAAAATCATGGGGTATGATATGTATGTATTAAGTGGTTGTGTGAGTAGTTATATTTGAGTCAAATAATAGGGCGGATTTACTTGAGCTCCGTGGTGGTGAGTATCCGAATACGTCAGGGATTGCTGTATTTTGTTCTGTAGAGTATCTACTACTACCGTGAATAGGAACCTGTCCGGTTGGAGTTGATACAGGATAGGACAGAGTATGATTACGATTTTCCATCTTAACCCCGGCATCCTCTCTGTGTATTTCAGCTGATTGGCACGGGAATCCTCGCTGTGCTCACAATAACTAGCACAGAGAGGGTGTCGGTGCCAGAACAGAGAGGGTTCCGGTGCTTCAACGAAACGGAAAGTAGGCTGTTTTTAACGTTATTTCATGAAAGTTGCAATATTTAAAGCATTTAGAGGCCAGATTGGTTCAAGGACTTTCTGTATTTTTTGCAAAATCGTTGGTTTTCGTACCTCTCCTGTCGATTTGTGTCGTCAAAAACTATTGTTTTGCATAGAGAGGGTGCCAATACGGATAGACACCGTGAACTGTTATCACAGACAAGCATGTACATGTTCTTATCAAAACAAAGTGGATTTTTTAAGGGTTTTTATTTGATATTTCTCATTTTAGTATAGAATTTCACACTTTCTATCGAACTCCATCATCCATGTCATTATCAACTGTTTAATCGTTGAAATGCTTGGTCCAATCATTGAATCCACTTTTGTAGGTATGTGTTCATTGTCAGGTCTTAGTAGGCAGCATCAACAACATCACGTTATCAGTCTATGGGATGTTCTGCAAATACAAAACACTCTTATAATAACCATAAACATTGTGAATATATAATCTAACACAGTGGCAGATTTAATGTGTATGGCAAGTAGATATATGTGTATAGCTTGAAAACATATTCCTGTTTTAACATATAAACTTTTCTAGTATTCACAATGTACGTTTTTTATGATTTGCGCGTAATATTCAGTTAATGGTCAAGTCGCATGTTGTTTTTATTGTACCACATTTCTTACGTGTCAGGGGTGTTTGCCCCAAACGGCACAAATCAGGGGTATCATAGCGGATCTTTCGTGTGTTTTGCCTCAATATATTATGGCATCGCATTTTTTTTGCACATGCATACTTATAATCATATAAATAATGAAACTAGGTCCATAAACAATCCATAAACCATGAAAATCGGGAGACATAGGAAATATACCAGATAAAAATATTCACAAATCAGGGTATCTGTAACCAAAACGGCACTTTGCGCGAGTGTTCTGCTTAATTATAGGTGCTTGGAGGGAAAACAACCATGGGTCGGAAACTAGAAACCTGGCCGGGTACTTTGGTCAGCTTGTTTTTATTTCAAACGCCTTACTAAGCAACGAAAAGTCAAGATTTACTTACCGAATCGACGTAAATCGGCCATTGAAATAGTCGGTGTATCCACTTCCGCCCCAATACGTTTCCCCCCATTGGAATTTTCTCAACAGCTAGTGTTTTTTCAGAACCCTTTAGGGCATGGCGTTTTCATAAAAGGGGACTTTTTTGTGCGCGACCTTTACAAAAAGGGCACTTTGTTGCGCCCAGCCTTCTAAGTTAGATAACCACCTAGTTCGGTTCTTGGCAATTCAGCACCAGTTCTTTCTGTTGGGAACCATGCAATGTTGAGTTCTGGAATCCAAACCAGTACTTTAGTCTTTAATATAAGTAGGCTTGATATGGATTCTATATCAGGGTTCCCACCGATGTTCTAAGGCCAAATTAAAGTGCGCTTTCCGACATAATTGCTCATATTTCGTTTGCGCTCCGTCAGTCAGTCCGTCAGTCAGTCCGTCCGTCCGTCTGTCAGTCCGTTTCAAAAGTTTGTCCGGAGCATAACTTCAAAACTAAGCAAGCTATGACTTTGATGCTTTACATATGGATAGATATCAATTAGGAGAAGTGCAGTGCGCAAGAACCATTACTCTGCCTTACTTAATTTTTGTGTTATTCCCCTTTGTTAATTTTCATATTTAAATTTTGTCCGGAGCATTACTCCATTACCAAAAAAGATATGATTTTGAAACTTTACATGTGGATAGATATTAATGAGGAGAAGTGCAGTGCACAAGAACCATAACTCTCCCTTGCTTAATTTTTGAGTTATTCCCCTTTGTTAATTTTCATACTTAAATTTTGTCCGGAGCATAACTCCATTACCAAAAGAGATATGATTTTGAAACTTTACATGAGGATAGATTTCAATGTGGAAAAGTGCAGTGCACAAGAACCATAACTCTCCCCTACTTAATTTTTTAGTTATTCCCCTTTGTTAATTTTCTTACTTAAATTTTGTCCGGAGCATAACTCCAATTCCAAAAGAGATATGATTTTGAAACTAAACATGTGGATAGATATCAATTAGGAGAAGTGCAGTGCTCAAGAACCATAACTCTCCCTTACTTAATTTTTTAGTTATTCCCCTTTGTTAATTTTCTTACTTAAATTTTGTCCGGAGCATAACTCCAATTCCTAAAGACATATGATTTTGAAACTATACATGAGGATAGATATCAATTAGGAGAAGTGCAGTGCACAAGAACCATAACTCTGCCTTACTTAAATTTTTGAGTTATTCCCCTTTGTTAATTTTCTTACTTAAATTTTGTTCGGAGCCTAACTCCATTACCAAAAGAGATATTATTTTGAAACTTTACATGTGGATAGATATCAATGAGGATATACGTGGGTATATCCAAAAGTAATGTCACTGATGCTGTTAAATCGTGTATAATGCCAGTAAAATAAAGATTTTTTTCACACCGTAACTTCAGTCTTATTTGAATATGATGTCCAAATTTCACAAAAATACACAGAATAGTTCTTGAGATATGAATATTTATATGAGACATACTTACGAACATTGCCGCAAGTCCGACGTCAACGACGTAACAATAACGTTACTTGTCGACACCAACTCATCCAGCAGAAGTTCATCCCTGGTAATTTCTTACGACTCATAAACAATGCAGTCATTTCCACGACCTTAAAAAATGTGCAACCCACCCGACACTTACTCTCTGCGAAATCAAATTATTGTTAAGTGTCCTCTAGTATGTCCCACAGCAAAAACATTAACTCACCACATAATGATCGCAGTTTTGAACGTCGAATTGAATGGATGGCGTTAAAAATACTCTTGGTGTTCTTTTCGGATCTGCTACAAACCGTTCATATGACTCTCTATGGATAATGATTTATTGATCCATTACCCTTTAAAGGCTTACACTACAGGTACACGAGACTATGTTGCCGCCGTGTGAAACTAAAGTTTCAGTAGGTTACTTTCATAACTTTTAGGAAAAGTGCATTATTACGTGCAGCGTCTTTTTGTCACAAATATGCCGTGTTTTCGCTAAGTAATCAGTGCGTTGAAAATATAATGCGCGTTTCAAAATAGAATGATGTCAATGAATTTTTAGCAACAGGCACAACACAATTGTTTCATTACCTCACGAAAGTATAGTCTGCTTTCGAGAATTATTTTATTATAAAAACGCATAAAAGAAATCGTTATGATAATGAAAAAATATCGTAATTTTCGTGTGCGGCGATATGACGTCATAGGTATATTTCAAATGTACATATTATCCAATCATGAAAATGGAATAATGCAACACGTTGTTTATTAATTAGAATTGAATGGCTGAACATTTTGATATCATATTTATTCATATCGGCCTATAAACAAATAAACCACGGGAGGAGTGACATTTGTTTTGGATATACCCTCGTACAAAGCGTAAAACAAACAAAAATACTCTAAGGTTAAACACCTTGGAAGGGTCTGGTGAAAACTGTAGGAGTCTTAAACTAGTTTAACGGAGCCAACCTCACACTACCCTGTTACAATTGGCTACCGGTAGGGGACTTTCATTGCTTGGCAATAGTCTTGTTTACATATAAATTCTTCTGTGTGCAACTCCTCCTACATTTCTCAAGGGAATTCGACGAAACTTTCACAAAATAACTGCTATGATGTCCCCCAGCGCATATTGTCAGGATTTTTTTGATCGACCATTTTTGACAGAGTTATTGCCCTTTGTTGTTTTTTACATATAAATTCTTCTGTGTGCAACTCCTCCTACATTTCTTAAGGGAATTCGACGAAACTTTCACAGAATAACTGCTATGATGTCCCCCAGCGCATATTGTCAGGATTCTTTTATTCGACCATTTTTGACAGAGTTAATGCCCTTTGTTAATTTTTTACATATTTCTCATGGAATTTTGTCCAAACTTTTACAGAAGTACAGTTATGAGGTACACAATATAATCTTGCACCATCAACAACAATTCAACTGTAGTGGTCATCTTTATGAAGCTTTCATGATAATATTTGTCATTGACCTCAATTTTTCCTTCGGCGGGGGATATGGCTGTCAGTGACTGCTTCTTGTTGTGATAGCCTTACAAATCATTCATTAGTTAATTACCGACAATTTCTAAGCCTGCTAGGGCAAGGTTTGTTTATTTGGGCAATTTTGTTTTGTGGTTAAGTCTTTCTGGCAAAATTTATCCCCACAAATAATAGTTATTTTAAAGTATATTCTTCTGTGACACTGATACCATGAAAATATACTTCATTTAACTTTGTTTAAAAAAAATTTTTGAGGTAAGGAGCGAAGGCCTAGAGGTAGGGCGCGGGCTACCGGATCAAGAGATCCCGGGTTCAACCCCGTCTGGACCACTGGTCAATTTCTCTGAGCAAGACCCACATGATCCACTCCACCATGATGTAAAATGGTACCTGTGACGGCTGTGTCTATTCCTGTTGCCACACCCAGAGGAGAGAAATAGTCTCCCCAGGTTTCCACAGGTAGCCTAATGACCAGGGGAAGTTAAAATGTCAAAAGGCGCTTGAGCGGCCTAACTGGAGAAAAGAGCCCTAGAAAATTGGTACCTCAACTTCTTTTTTTTGCAGAAAGAAGATACAAGAGATCAATTGGCAAAGAAAAAGTGAACAGTCAGAAGCTGGTGCTAAATTAAAAGATCTTGAAAACAGGTACATTATATCAGGGTTGTCTTAATTGAGCAATTACCAAATTAGATATCTTTGGTTGGATTTGTTTCTTGATTTGCAACTGTTCACTCTATTACAGAGAAGTGTGAACTTATTATGGCTTAATCATTATGTTTCCTCATCAACTTCTTTAGCTGGCATCTTAAAAGTTCGAAAATCCTGCATTTCCATTTATATTTTAAAAAAAAGAATATTTAACTATTTTTATATGCCCGTTGACGTATTATTTGAACACCCGCGGTGGGCGTGTGAATGTGCAGCGGCATCCAGTAATTAGTCTGTACTCTAACTCAAACAGTTTTTGTCTGATCGTCTTCAAACCTGCTGACAATGCTTATGGGTGTAATATTTAGGCCAAGTTCGATTATAGGCCAAATCGGTGCAGGCCAAGTTTGATTATAGGCCAAATCGGTGCAGGCCTTCTTGGGTTATGGTCCTTTAACCGAAAAAAATGTGAAATTGGCCTTGTCTGTACTCTAACTCAAAGAGTTTTCATCCGATAGTCTTTTAACTTGCTGACAGTGCTTATGGGTGTAATATCTAGGCCAAGTTCGATTATAGGCCAAATCGGCACAGGCCTTCTTGGGTTATGGCCCTTCATTTACCCAAATATGTAAAATTGGTCTTGTCTGTACTCTAGCTCAAACAGTTTTCTCCTAACTCATACAGTTTTCGTCCGATCTTCTTCAAACTTGGTGACGACAATTGTCAAAACATTATATATAGTTTGTGATTATAAAGATTAGTTTAAAGATGATTGTTTAAAAATGTTTTGACATAATATGGGCTTTTATTGCATAATCAATATTTTTTGTCACTAGCACAACCAAGACGGGCATATTTTGTGACATTTTGGCATCTTGTTTTTATCCTTGCATCTTTAGAATTAACAATTTCAATGATTCACATCAATTTCAACTGTAAGACCAACTATTACTCACTACCAAGGTCGTATTATTAAGGTTTTACTGTGGATACAGGACAGCATTCATTTGTCTTTTTGCAGCTTGTTTGGTGACTAGTACAGTTCATACACTGTCACCTAGATAGGATGCTTTCATATTATGAATGGTTGTGTTATTTTTGTGTAACATTAACTACTTTCCACATGTATATAAGGGCCTTACCAAAGAGCAAGCAGAAACCCATTGCATAAGCAAGGCACTATCAAGCACTTAGCAGTGCTATGCTAAGAAATGGCTTGCTTCAAAAACGTACTTATTAGAAGACAAAGTGAAAAAGTTATATGCTTTTAGCGAGCGCTAGCAGACCATTGCGCAGCAAAGCATTACCAAGCGGTCTGTTGCATAAGAAAGCGCTCACCTAGCAAAGTGCTGAGAAACAGTATGCTATCAGTGAAACACTACTAGCGGGTAGCATGTCATTGCATAGACATAGTAAAGCGCTTGACAGTGCCTTGGGTATGCTATGGGCTCCGGGTAATTCTAGCTGTGGTATTAGAAGTATTCTGATCAGTTTCAAATTGAGCAGACTTCTACTTTTGCTGAATACTAGGTAACTTGATATATATTATATAATGTTACAGTTGGGTAGGGTTGGTCAGTAAGTAACTAGATATATATTATATAATGTTACAGTTGGGTAGGGCTGGTCAGTAAGTAACTTGATATATATTATATAATGTTACAGTTGGGTAGGGTTGGTCAGTAAGTAACTTGATATATATTATATAATGTTACAGTTGGGTAGGACTGGTCAATAAGTAGCTAGATATATATTATATAATGTTACAGTTGGGTAGGGTTGGTCAGTAAGTAGCTAGATATATATTATATAATATTACAGTTGGGTAGGGCTGGTCAGTAAGTAACTAGATATATATTGTATAATGTTACAGTTGGGTAGGACTGGTCAGTAAGTAACTAGATATATATTATATAATGTTACAGTTGAGTAGGGCTGGTCAGTAAGTAACTTGATATATATTATATAACGTTACAGTTGGGTAGGACTGGTCAGTAAGAACTATGAGATAGAGAGAGCCTGTGTGGAGATGGAAAAAGAATTAGCTGACATGGAAAAACAGAAAAAGGTAAAAACTGTTCCATTCTGTTTATATGTCTATGATGTTTGGCTATAAAGTTGTTTTCATCTACTGTCACAGTCATCTAGATGGTTGTTGGCTATTCAATATGGGATTGATTGGCTTCCATACTGCCCAAGACACTTTCATAGAAATGACTCTTGAAAGGTTAAACAATCCCCGTCTGCTCTTAGTACATTCTACTGCACCTTATACTTGATACTTCAGTGATAAGCCTCCACGTTCGTATCGATACTCCAGTGATAAGCCTCCACGTTCGTATCGATACTCCAGTGATAAGCCTCCACGTTCGTATCGATACTCCAGTGATAAGCCTCCACGTTCGTATCGATACTCCAGTGATAAGCCTCCACGTTCGTATCGATACTCCAGTGATAAGCCTCCACGTTCGTATCGATACTCCAGTGATAAGCCTCCACGTTCGTATCGATACTCCAGTGATAAGCCTCCACGTTCGTATCTGTAAAATTATATACTGTGTCACATGGCTTCCAAACATGATCTGCAACACTGATTCACAAACCTATTTTATGACCTATTGGCACTGCTGTAGAACTGGAGAATAAACAATGGTTGTCATTCAATGATCAGACGAAATCTATGCAGTTGTAATTTTGCTTTGGCATAATGCCACAGTGTTGGTCTTGTTGTTACACCTGGTGTACATGGAATTTTCATGTTTCTGTTAATGTGTAGTATTATAATTATTGTTAATTTGGTTTCAGAGTAAAAGATGATAAAGCTGCACAGAGGATATTCAGATATTGGCAGCTTACACATTGTGTGAGATATGTTGGGTGTATATTATCACCCAGTTTCACATAATATACTGTGTGTGCACACTGGTAATGTGAATACTGACACATATGCTGAGAGTATGTTTGCTGCATGTGGAGACCTGTGCCTCATCAAACATGAACATTCTATTTAATAGAAATGTGGACAGCATTGTGTGTATGTCTATGGAAATATTTCCATCTTTGTTCCATTCATAACCAGTTTAACCCACAGGTGGCAGTATCAGTGTTTGGTCCGCAAACGATTAAAAAAATATATATATATTATAAAACAATGTCCGTACTGAACTAATATACTAACGTTATCAAGGTATAAAGCGTACTATATGTCTATATGCCAAAGATTGTGGAACATTTCATCACCGTTGTTTCAACATAAAATACGGGCGCTGAAGAAAAATTGCTATACAAGTCATTCAAATAAACTATAAGATATTCATTCTTACCGAAAATCTCGTTCAATTGTATCTTATAACTGCGAAACAGCAAAACAGTGTTACTTTCGTTATTTAACTTCGCTTAAGGTCATTTTATTTATGCACTGGTTACCCGTTGCGCTCACAGTATCGTAATAATCGTTGGGAACCAAGCCTATTGTAAGATGCAATGTTCCACAATCTTTGGACATAGACATATACTACGCTTTATACCTCCATAGTGTACAGGGAGTTAGATAGACAATCGATATATATACGGTCCATGTAATGTATTAGCTCGGTGACGGATTTGTTCTTTTTCTTTTCCAAACACTGATACTGCCACCTATGGTTTAACCATGTGCATTACCATTCATTACTGCTATATAATATTCATATTTCATCACAAATTCAAGTTAAGTTTTTGTATAGTGTACTGGTACATATATTAATCATGATCAGGCATGCCTGAATGAAACTTAATGTACTCAGCATTAAGATCTTAACATAACTCATGTATGTTTACACATTTATTTGCATTTCCAAACATCAGAGTATTGTCGGTTAATCTTGGATTAAACATAATTATATCTTTAACAATATATGTTGCTCAGAATTACTTATTCAGTAAAATCTCAACGAAAGTCTGCCACATTAATAAATCCCCTCCAAAATTATGACTACATCTTATATTTCACTTTATTTAATCTCAAAAATAAAACCACTTCAACAATAAGATCAGTTTTGGAGGAAGATAGGTGCCAAGGATAGTTTTGTGAATACTGTCCGAAGATAGGGCTGTCAATGAAAGAAATTGGTCTATCAAAACTTTAATCTTGTCAATACATTGATAATTCAGGTATCATATATTAGCTCCTGCCCCCATTAACTCGTTTTAAGGCATTATGTATCTAGAAAACCCATGTTTTAATATGTGACTTCATATTCGTTGCATTGCTATTGCACAATAAAAAGTACAATTTCATACGCATAAAATACATACCATCATACTATGTAGTAGCCCTGAACGTATGAATAATAAGGTGCATATATTTGTAGTTATAGCAACAATATCTGACCAGCGTATCTATACAACATTGTCAAGCTTATACATATTATTGAAAGTATCAATGCCAGCCCTATCTGAAGCATACACTGAGAAATGTTAAGCATGTTTGTTATCTCATATCATCTGTTTATATTGTAATTCAATGCTACATTAAACTTGTAAATAAATCATTTCTTATGAACTGTATGTTGTAGTTCTTTGACTTTCTCAAATAGGCAGAATTCAGACAGAATCTGCTCTATTTCAAATACCGGCCATTCTAGAAAAAACAAAACCTAGGATGTATCGGGACATTTAACCATCTTAAAACGTTGGTCCATTTAATATACAATAACAACAGTTATGCTATAATGCATGTATGATGCTTTAATACAATTGCCTTCAAGTCACAGCATGTTTTCCATATTTTCTCCTCTATCAGAAGAAAACACTGTGTTCATGTCTATGATCGACAGCAATAGTAAGCTTCATTCATCACTGTTAAGTTATTCTTGGTAATAAAGGGTTTTTCTAGTAGTCGGAGAACAATATTGCAAAATACTGTAAAATCATTTAATTTCGTTGGGACGAAATTTTGTGGTTTTGGTAAAAAAGGCAATTTTTTCGTTGGCCTAAAAAGTTGAGTTCATCTTAAAATGTTATCACAGTGATTACACAAGTTGTGTTCGTGATTACACATGTTGTGTTCCTGCTTTACAACTGTTCACATGGCATACAGAATCTTATTCTTTCTTCTCTTACATATGTCAGGTATGCTCACCTTTGCTGCTACTTTCTTCCACATAGAGTTGCATCTAGAATTAAACAAACAATATCACATGTAAGCTAATTGTCAGATCAAGAATATTATTAAGGTTGTTGGTTTATTAAAAGTAGGAGCATTGTGAAACAACTTGTTTAATCCCTCTAAACACCTCATTTCTGAAGGTATCTATAGACACATGTATATATCTGTTTGAACAGTTCTTTATTCTATCCCATTCTACCTGATCAGAGCCACTGGCCAGAAACTTTGAAGGCTAGCAGTCTACCACTTAACAATTGTGGTTTTGAGATTAACAGTCCTGCAGACACAAATTATTAACTGGGATACTGTAAAATAAATTAATTTCAATGGGACAAAGTTTCTTGGTTTATGTAGAAAAGACCATTTCGATGGGACAATAATTCATGGATTTTGCATTTCAGGTAATAATACAGGGGTCAAAATTATTGTTCAATTGGATTGGATTTCGTGGTTGAAGATCAACCACAAAATCCATGAAATTTAATTCCCCACGAAGAATAATTATTTTACAGTATTTCAAAACTGCAATGTTATAATTTCTAAATAGAGTCTGTCTAATTTCTAAATAGAGTCTGGCTTGCTAAGTTCATAGATTGCATAACGTTTCCAGCAGATCATGGTTTCAGGTTTGAGTAAATTATGTTTTGGCTACAGTCATGTTTCCCACGTGTGAGGAGTTGTGAGTTACTTGCAGAAGAACTAGTAAATGACATGTTTGCAGAATGGAAAGCTGGAACTTCAGGAAAACTAGCGAATGATGTTTTGTAGAACCCATAACAATGAAACACCATTACTACCTAGAGATATAGCAGACTACTAGATCATAACTACACTTTGTTCATTACAGAACCAAACTATAAACACAACCTACTTTGAGCATGGGATTATCGGATGTTTTCAATGGCACTAAAACTGCATCTTCTAATACTGTCTGTTTCCTATCTGCAGCAACCCATGTAAAGTCCTAAAATATTTCATATCTGAGTTAAGCATACTTGTACTTGTATACCATTTCCTATCTGCAGGAACCCATGTAAAGTCCTGAAATATTTCATATCAGAGCTTAGCATACATGTACTTGTATACCATTTCCTATCTGCAGGAACCCATGTAAAGTCCTGAAATATTTCATATCAGAGCTTAGCATACATGTACTTGTATACCATTTCCTATCTGCAGGAACCCATGTAAAGTCCTGAAATATTTCATATCAGAGCTTAGCATACATGTACTTGTATACCATTTCCTATCTGCAGCAACCCATGTAAAGTCCTAAAATATTTCATATCTGAGTTAAGCATACTTGTACTTGTATACCATTTCCTATCTGCAGGCACCCATGTAAAGTCCTGAAATATTTCATATCAGAGCTTAGCATACATGTACTTGTATACCATTTCCTATCTGCAGGAACCCATGTAAAGTCCTGAAATATTTCATATCTGACTTAAGCATACATGTACTTGTATACCATTTCCTATCTGCAGGCATCCACGTAAAGTCCTGAAATATTTCATATCAGAGCTTAGCATACATGTACTTGTATACCATTTTCTATCTGCAGGAACCCATGTAAAGTCCTGAAATATTTCAGTTCAGAGTTTAGCATACTTGTACACCATTTCCTATCTGCAGGAACCCATGTAAAGTCCTGAAATATTTCATATCAGAGCTTAGCATACTTGTATACCATTTCCTATCTGCAGGAACCAATGTAAAGTCCTGAAATATTTCATATCAGAGTTTAGCATTCATGTACTTGTATACCATTTCCTATCTGCAGGAACCCATGTAAAGTCCTGAAATATTTCATATCAGAGTTAAGCATACATGTACTTGTATACCATTTCCTATCTGCAGGAACCCATGTAAAGTCCTGAAATATTTCATATCAGAGCTTAGCATACTTGTATACCATTTCCTATCTGCAGGCATCCATGTAAAGTCCTGAAATATTTCATATCAGAGTTTAGCATACTCGTATACCATTTCCTATCTGCAGGAACCCATGTAAAGTCCTGAAATATTTCATATCAGAGTTTAGCATACTCGTATACCATTTCCTATCTGCAGGAACCCATGTAAAGTCCTGAAATATTTCATATCAGAGTTTAGCATACTCGTATACCATTTCCTATCTGCAGGAACCCATGTAAAGTCCTGAAATATTTCATATCAGAGCTTAGCATACTCGTATACCATTTCCTATCTGCAGGAACCCATGTAAAGTCCTGAAATATTTCATATCAGAGTTAAGCATACTCGTATACCATTTCCTATCTGCAGGAACCCATGTAAAGTCCTGAAATATTTCATATCAGAGTTTAGCATACATGTACTTGTATACCATTTCCTATCTGCAGGAACCCATGTAAAGTCCTGAAATATTTCAGTTCAGAGTTTAGCATACTTGTACACCATTTCCTATCTGCAGGAACCCATGTAAAGTCCTGAAATATTTCATATCAGAGTTAAGCATACATGTACTTGTATACCATTTCCTATCTGCAGGCATCCATGTAAAGTCCTAAAATATTTCATATCAGAGTTTAGCATACATGTACTTGTATACCATTTCCTATCTGCAGGAACCCATGCAAAGTCCTGAAATATTTCATATCAGAATTTAGCATACTTGTATACCATTTCCTATCTGCAGCAACCCATGCAAAGTCCTGAAATATTTCATATCAGAGTTTAGCATACTTGTATACCATTTCCTATCTGCAGGAACCAATGTAAAGTCCTGAAATATTTCATATCAGAGTTTAGCATACTTGTATACCATTTCCTATCTGCAGGCACCCATGTAAAGTCCTGAAATATTTCAGTTCAGAGTTTAGCATACATGTACTTGTATACCATTTCCTATCTGCAGCAACCCATGCAAAGTCCTGAAATATTTCATATCAGAGTTTAGCATACTTGTATACCATTTCCTATCTGCAGGAACCCATGTAAAGTCCTGAAATATTTCATATCAGAGCTTAGCATACTTGTATACCATTTTCTACCTGCAGCAACCCATGTAAAGTCCTGAAATATTTCATATCTGAGTTAAGCATACATGTACTTGTATACCATTTCCTATCTGCAGGAACCCATGTAAAGTCCTAAAATATTTCATATCAGAGTTTAGCATACATGTACTTGTATACCATTTCCTATCTGCAGCAACCCATGTAAAGTCCTGAAATATTTCATATCTGAGTTAAGCATACATGTACTTGTATACCATTTCCTATCTGCAGGAACCCATGTAAAGTCCTGAAATATTTCATATCAGAGTTTAGCATACATGTACTTGTATACCATTTCCTATCTGCAGGCATCCATGTAAAGTCCTAAAATATTTCATATCAAAGCTTAGCATACATGTACTTGTATACCATTTCCTATCTGCAGGCATCCATGTAAAGTCCTAAAATATTTCATATCAAAGCTTAGCATACATGTACTTGTATACCATTTCCTATCTGCAGGCACCCATGCAAAGTCCTGAAATATTTCATATCAGAGTTTAGCATACGTGTACTTGTATACCATTTCCTATCTGCAGGAACCAATGTAAAGTCCTGAAATATTTCATATCAGAGTTTAGCATACTTGTATACCATTTCCTATCTGCAGGAACCAATGTAAAGTCCTGAAATATTTCATATCAGAGTTTAGCATACTTGTATACCATTTCCTATCTGCAGCAACCCATGTAAAGTCCTTAAATATTTCATATCAGAGTTTAGCATTCTTGTATACCATTTCCTATCTGCAGGCACCCATGCAAAGTCCTGAAATATTTCAGTTCAGAATTTAGCATACTTGTATACCATTTCCTATCTGCAGGAACCCATGTAAAGTCCTGAAATATTTCATATCAGAGTTTAGCATTCTTGTATACCATTTCCTATCTGCAGGAACCAATGTAAAGTCCTGAAATATTTCATATCAGAGTTTAGCATACTTGTATACCATTTCCTATCTGCAGGAACCAATGTAAAGTCCTGAAATATTTCATATCAGAGTTTAGCATTCTTGTATACCATTTCCTATCTGCAGGCACCCATGCAAAGTCCTGAAATATTTCAGTTCAGAGTTTAGCATACTTGTATACCATTTCCTATCTGCAGGCACCCATGTAAAGTCCTGAAATATTTCATATCAGAGTTTAGCATACATGTACTTGTATACCATTTCCTATCTGCAGGAACCCATGTAAAGTCCTGAAATATTTCATATCTGAGTTAAGCATACATGTACTTGTATACCATTTCCTATCTGCAGGCATCCACGTAAAGTCCTGAAATATTTCATATCAGAGTTTAGCATACTTGTATACCATTTCCTATCTGCAGGCATCCACGTAAAGTCCTGAAATATTTCATATCAGAGCTTAGCATACATGTACTTGTATACCATTTCCTATCTGCAGCAACCCATGTAAAGTCCTGAAATATTTCATATCAGAGCTTAGCATACATGTACTTGTATACCATTTCCTATCTGCAGGAACCCATGTAAAGTCCTAAAATATTTCATATCAGAGTTTAGCATACATGTACTTGTATACCATTTCCTATCTGCAGGCATCCACGTAAAGTCCTGAAATATTTCATATCAGAGTTAAGCATACATGTACTTGTATACCATTTCCTATTTGTCAGGATTTCATGGATGCCCTCAGACTCAATCATGAAATAAAATACCCAACAGATAAATACAAGGTAATAAGCATAATTTTTGTTTGATATAAGTCTTGATTAATAATTATATGTTAACAAATGTGCTGACTTAACGTAAGAGTATTGTAACTCACCTACAAGCTTAAAGCTTCGATATAAGTGTACATGTAAGACAGTCATCTTTCATTTACCAGATTCAAATTTTATTCAAATGACATTAGGTTGTTAAAATGTGTTCTGTATGACTAACACTTATATAAGGGAAACTGATCACTGAGTATTCAGATATAACTAGTGGTTCTATGAACTGTACATAGACAACTATTGGGATTCTACAAAAAAGATATGGGGGTAACTTGAGCCTAAATTTTGCAAAGTTATGGAGAATATAGATTCAACAACTAGGTTTAAAAGACAACAAAAAAACAAACCTGAAATGACTGTGTTTGTATAAATTCATCAGCAGTTGATTCCTTAGTATGAACATGGACTGCCCATGTACAATCTGCAAAAGTAATCAATAAACACTTATAGCATGATCAATCATTTTACCAACTGCATCAATGATTTTACAACCAGAATTTCGTAATTAGGGCCCTGCAAATTTTTTGCAGGTGCCCTATAGTAATCACCCTGTCCGTCCGTCTGTCTGTCTGTCCGCACACACGTAAGCTACCTTAGGTGGTCGGAGGTGTGGCCTAACACAATAGAAATCTATTCAATTCATTCCGTGACCACTTAATTCTTTTGTCCTTTAAGGCGGCTCATCACCTTAGACCACGAAATGACGCCATTGTTGGATTTTATTGAAATTTGGAACATATGTTTAATAAAACCTTGGCTTTCATTTGCCGACGTTACAACGTGTTGATGTTCCAAACAATGACGTCAACAACGTCACAAATTGTCCCGCCAATTTTGTCAAATTGAACACAAATACAACGATAACTATTTTGTTTAAGATCAAAGGAACGACCACTTAAGGCGGCTCATCACCTTAGACCACGAAATGACGCCATTGTCGGATTTTATTGAAATTTGGTACATATGTTAAATAAAACCTTGGCTTTCATTTGCCGACGTTACAACGTGTTGACGTTCCAAACAATGACGTCAACAACGTCACAAATTGTCCCGCCAATTTTGTCAAATTGAACACAAATACAACGATAACAATTTTGTTTTTAAAGATATTCCAGTCATTTTTTCAGTTAATTACCGTTAAGATATAGCCCTCATGTTTGTTTGATCGTTAGCCTTTTACCAACCATAATTGCATTGGAAAATATGCTATTCGCTGTATAATTGGTAAAACGCGGACGCAATTTTTCTCTCGGCGTGCTTTGAATTTTGTAATAAATCACCACTTTCCTTACTTAATCTTAATAATCTGTTGAAATTTCCGTATTCAACGAAAAATTCCCTTTCATTTGGATCAATAAAAAAAGAACAAAAACAGTTTAGTTTTTTTTCTACAGTGCGATGAAATCAAAATATCGCTCTAAAAATCGACGTAAATTACAACGTCAAAATGTATGACGTGTAGTAGTTTATGAGTAACGTCAGTTGAGCTAGTACGTTTTACAAGTTTAATTAATCAGAATTAGTCAAAATACACCTTATAAAATCTGATTGAATAGACAACATCTTTATAACAGCAAAAAATATTAAACCTATAGTATGTTTATTCGAACTAACATAAAATTGTAGACAAAATAAATAAAACACTAGTGATAACTGCATTTATGATACATAAAATTGTATAAATCTGTAATTATTTCCTATAAGACAACCCTTTCGTAAATAATTTGTATATACGGCGAAGCGTATCGCATCAATACGGACATCGAATAGAGCTCGCACGGAGCCCGGACGTTCATCGCACGTTACTTGTAGGTCAGTCGCAAAGTCACATTTCATCACATTTCAATTTCCTTTGATCTGTGCGAGTCGAGTTTTAGCAAGCTCATTCAAAGTCTGTATAGACATCTTAAACTCGTACGAGCATCGTACGGATGTTTGTAACCCGTAGAACCCTCTACGAGCACAGTTCAGTAGTATAGTATAGTATAGTTCAATTTTGAACACTGAATCATGACCTTTCAGACGAGTCTATTTAGACGGGTAACCCGTAATTTATTGATTTTAATAATCATTATTTAAAGCTATGATACTTGCTAATGAGTGTAATTTTTCGATCGACAGATTAGCGCAGTAAGAAACGTTCAGGAATTTCACACCGAAGGTCGTTGGTTCGAATATCAAAACTTTTTTAGAATTTGTGAATTCGCGTAATTGAAAGAGTTACAATTTTTTATTACACTAATTATTTTATTATTAAATTTATAATTTATCTGGTGTTTCAGATGCGATAGTCACAATAATGTCGTATTTTAATGTTTGAAAACATACTTTGTGTTGGAGATGCTGTTTAAGACTCTTTACCTTTAAGAGAAACTTGAGTGTGAGGCCTGAACGTTGTTCTGATTAGAATCTCCGTTCCTGACTTTCTTACAACCAACACAATTCATTACCATCCGTCTTGTGTAATTAATACGAATAGATTGACATCGTGATCATTTGAAATTAGCTTCATTCTAGTTTGAACATGGACACATATGCGTATTGCAGGGAATTTTCTGGTATTTCTTTGGTTCGTGCACAAGTTTTGCGAAATAAAACAGTTCCATTTTGATAAATTTGAGAAAAAATTATGTCAGTAGGATTCAAACCTACACGTGGACCTTGACAAAAGATTCAATGCCTATCGTTTTACTGAATACAGAATACAGAAATGCTTATTTGGCTTAAGCATAGTACATCTTATCAACGTGAAACAACATAAATAAATATTTACACACATGCATGCTCATCAATTTACTAATTTACTGCTACGACCACAGAGACACACAAATATATATTAAAGTATTTCTTATACATATTTGAATAGTCAATCCCGCACCAACTTTTATCGATAAATGGATTGAACTTTAAAAGTGCATTCACGGCTAATGCTCGAAATCGAACTACTCAGTATATATGTATGTAGTTCGCAAAGAAGCTGTTCTCAACAATTCTGTTTCTTTTAAGTATATGTAAAATTATTATGTTATGTGTGATAGTGTATGTAATATTAATACATGTATATACAAGACAAAATACATATAAGGGTCCATCACTATACCATTTTTGATAGTACATGTATCACAGCGTATAAACCAAATCACTGTATGACTTATCGGAATCCTATAAAATTCAACTAGTATCATTTATTGCTATTGAATGCACATGTGAAATCTGATCACTGTACTCATTATTGCTGTACTCTATAATTCAACGTGTACTCATTATTGCAATTGCCGGAAATTGGCTCGGTTATACTAGGACAGTGTGTACTGTGCGTACACGTATATAATATAATACTAGTGTATTATCACTACCCAAATGGAATCAACGAAGTTCACCAATGTACATATGTTGTGAGCCCTAACCACTTGAACATGATCGCGGTAATATACCCAAACAAATACACCAGTCAGTTGCACCCACGGCCGCCGCCCCGGAATCAACGAGGGATAGTGGGGGGTAACATCCAGGATTTTACCTTCTAGCTTCCCCCACAGGGCCGGAGAAATGTTGAGAATCTTTTCAGCTAACCAATGTCCCGGTGATAATATTTAGTTGCAGAGAATTTACCATCAGCTGTCCTCACAGGACCGTGTAAGGGCGGGGGATTGACAACCCAGCAGTAAAAAAACCCGGTCCAGCCCGGGGGCTGGGACCATGTATGCAACTGTGCATAAAAGTTTGATAGGCACCCACTAGGAAACCATAGCAGGTTAGACGTCCTACTCAAAGTAACCCGTTGGTCATCTGGATATGCTCACCTAGCTCTTTTCGACTACACTACGTTACATGTTAATATCACCTCTGAGTTACCAACCAGTTCAACTCTAGTTAGCTGGAATGATAACGTATCCAGGTCGATATTTAGTAAAAAACAATGGATGAACGTAACAGTCACCCGAACTGTTGATGAAATGACACGTTAAAAGACCGTTTCCATACTTACTGATTGATCCAAAAATAAATTGATATAATTTTGCTATATCTATTTGTTGTGTGCATTACATACACGGCACAACTGTGCACAGCGTAAATTCAACATATCACATATTAATTTAACATACATCACATGAAGTTCATCGGGCAGCTGTCACAATCTGGATTTCATTTTTACGATAGTCGCTGTAACGTGGGGTCCGTTGCGATTACGGTATTATGTATCGTCCTGTCAGGGTTTATAATAATTTTAAAATGTTCTGGTGAAGAGAATTAGTCTCTACTCGTACCTGTTTCTTTTTCAATACGGGGTGTCCAAAAAGGAAGTATACAATTTCAGGGTATTTTTTATCAAATCTCTACGTTCTGCTATCGGAATAAAATCTTGTACATGCTTAGACAAAAGATGTAAGTAATTATGGTAACAGTTTGAAAATTGTTACTCGAATGATTTTTTTAAAAACCCGTCAATTTTCCAAAAAATACCTTATTTAGTCCGCGACTTCATTTATACGTGCTTTTCAACGTTTTCACAATTTCTATTTATCTGATGTATCCCGTCGTACACTCATTCTTTAAGACTGTTGATTCAAATTCCGATTTCTACGAATTGTTCTTCTTAAATTGCCTTTTGATGTAAATCGACAAAAAATGTGTTTTTTTATTAAATTGGATTGCAAATTAGGGATTAGTGGATAGTCTAATAGAAAGAAGCCATATGTATTAAGATCCAGACTGTGGGCGGGCTATTCCATACTGATGTGGTCTTTCCGAGAATGCATTTACATAAACTGTTTCGTGTAATTCATCCAACACCATCCGTCCGTCCGTCCTTGCTAACAAAAATATATTTAGGTGGCTACTTTATGCGGAAAACCCAGATGAAAGTAGTGAAAACGAAAGTAGAATTTTCTTTTATGTGGCTAAAATTAGACATAAAACTACACATGTATCTTCATTTCGTACGGTAGCCACTGTCTGTAAAATTTAACCATGCTCATAAAATGAAAACGCTTTTGAGCGAAAATTAGAAAGTCACACAAGCATATTTTATAATTGATTGTCATCATTATAATTATTCAAAGCTTGTTTTTCAGTAACTAATTTTCTTTTAATTTTTTAAAGGATCTTGGATATAGCTAGGCAGCAGTCATACACATTATATAAAAATACAATGTGGAAACATTTGTCGAAAATTTCAATATACCATAAAGTTAACATTTTGACCAAGTCACCGAGTCCTCTACGAGTTGCGAAGCTTGTAGGGCAAATGTGACCAGGGTATAATTTCTGAACACACACAAACTCTTAAACTAACAATGGATGACGTCGAAATCTACATTTTAACGTTGTAATTTACGTCGATTTTTAGAGCGATATTTTGATTTCATCGCGCTGTAGAAAAAAACCTAAACTGTTTTTGTTATTTTTTTATTGATCCAAATGAAAAGCAATTTTTCGTAGAATACGGAAATTTCAACAGATTTTTAAGATTAAGTAAGTGGTGATTTATTACAAAATTCAAAGCACGCCGAGAGAAAAATTGCGTCCGCGTTTTACCAATTATACAGCGAATAGCATATTTTCCAATGCAATTATGGTTGGTAAAAGGCTAACGATCAAACAAACATGAGGGCTATATCTTAACGGTAATTAACTGAAAAAATGACTGGAATATCTTTAAAAACAAAATTGTTATCGTTGTATTTGTGTTCAATTTGACAAAATTGGCGGGACAATTTGTGACGTTGTTGACGTCATTGTTTGGAACGTCAACACGTTGTAACGTCGGCAAATGAAAGCCAAGGTTTTATTTAACATATGTACCAAATTTCAATAAAATCCGACAATGGCGTCATTTCGTGGTCTAAGGTGATGAGCCGCCTTAAGTGGTCGTTCCTTTGATCTTAAACAATGGAATGACCACCTAAGGTAGCGATCGTGGGGGCGTCCGTCCGTCTGTCCGTCCACATTTTTCATGTTTTTTTCTTAATAACTTGCAAACCGTTAAAGGTATTGACTTCAAACTTTAAACATAAGGTCACAGCAACAATACACTATTGTATGCCAAGTTATGTTACTCCAGCTACAATATTGTTAGAATTATGGCCCTTTGTAAAATTACAATTTTCCTCATTTTTCATCTTTTTTTCTACATTACTTCAAAATCGTTACAGATATTCAAATGAAACTTGCTATACATATTGACAGTGACAATACGCACATGTGTAGCAAAGGGCAACAACTCTAGCTTTAATAAATTTTGGCTTGTGCCCCTTTTTCGACTTCAAAACTTTAACATTGGCCATAGTTCAAAATGTTTTTTCTTAATAACTTGCAAACCGTTAAAGGTATCGACTTCAAACTTTAAAAATGAGGTCACAGCAACAATACACTATTGTATGCCAAGTTATGTTACTCCAGCTACAATATTGTAAGAATTATGGCCCTTTGTAAAATTACAATTTTCCTCATTTTTCATCTTTTTTTCTACATTACTTCAAAACCGTTACAGATATTCAAATGAAACTTGCTATACATATTGACAGTGACAATACACACATGTGTAGCAAAGGGCAACAACTCTAGCTTTAATAAATTTTGGCTTGTGCCCCTTTTTCGACTTCAAAACTTTAACATTGGCCATAGTTCAAAAACTTTCAAGATATTCAAATGAAACTTGCAATACTTAATGACAATGATAACGACAGGGCCCTGATCACGACAGTGATGATTCTAGTTAAAGGTTTGGTATACTACAGTGATGCCTGGTGCATGGGATTGACATGTTATCATCTGCCAAGTACAAAATGTAGGTATGAAACTAACAAAAGCTTGAAAAGCTTGAAAAGCTTGACACAACCTTCAGATATGATTTAAAAATTGATATTTGAAGGCACGTGAATGGTTTATTCAGGTGATCAGTAAGACTAGTGTAACCAGATACATACTTACTTTGTTGTAAAGGTTTGAGCAATGAATCAGCTACATTAAGCTTCAGTAAGAATCCTCTCAGAGCATCCTCCAATCCAAACAAATATTTATCATCACTGGAACAAATATTATACAAAAAAACTTTTTAATGATGAAGATGTTTTGATTACAGAAGAAATACATCTTACAGAGATCATTGTAATTCTCAACCAAGCCTGTTACAGGGATATGATCATTTTTCAACACCATACCCTCTGATTTTGAAGTATTTGACAGAAAACAGCACATTGGCAAAATGATATGTTTTGTGATGAGGAATGGTACATCGTACTGATACTTGTGTTTTGATCAGATTAGACTGGAAAGTAATGTTCACTCATCTGTACACAAACTTACAATCAAACTGCTTTAATACCTTAGTGTTAGTGTACCACTGTGTTAGGTCACAAGACACACTAAGGACAAAATTGTACCAGCACAGTACAACCTCTCCAGAGCAGTCCTCTGTATAGCAAAAACATTCAAACCTCTGCAGAGTAACAATCTCTATGGTTAATACTTGCAGCTGCTAACTGATGTTGCTCTACAGAGGTTGTATTGTAATTCCCTTGCTAGATACACAGCATTAAAAAGAAAACTGGCTCCTCTCACATTCTCATGGTGATGGATTTCACCAGGAATGAGATGTCAAAAGTGATAAATATAAGTTGTAAGAACCTGTTGTTTCACAATCAACATATAATAATTTAGAAGAACCAAATACAAACCTTTGCTCAGATGGTGTATGCCCCATTTCAAACACAAATCTTTCTAGAGGAGTTCCAGTATTGTCGAGAATGACACATGTAACCATGGAGATACCACCCCTCATCACCATGACCTTCACACTATCAATGACCTTGCCAATATATCCAGTCACATCAGGATGTAAACACATCTAGAAACAAGAGATATTTATACTAAAGGGTCCAAAGGGCCCTAGGTCGCTCACCTGTTGCACATTTGTCTAACAACTTACATTCTGACCATATTTCATGAAGATTGTATCAAAACAGGGGTCTCTAGAGTGAACACAAGGTTTTTCCAGTTTTGAACATCACCTAGATTTCATGGAGAACAACATTCTGACCAAGTTTCATGAAGATTGGATCAAAATAGCGACCTCTAGAGTGAACACAAGCTTTCCCTTAGAGTTGACCTAGAGACCTAGTTTTTTACCCCAATGACCCAATTTCGAACTTGGCCTAGATTTTATGGAGAACAACATTTTGAAGAAGTTGCATGATGACTGGATCGAAACAGCGACCTCTGGAGTGAACACAAGCTTTTTCTAAGAGTTTACCTAGTGACCTAGTTTTTGACCCCACATGACCTAGTTTCAAACTTGGCCTAGCTTTCATAGAGAACAACATTCTGGCCAAGTTTCATGATGATTGTATCAAAACTTGTTGACGGACGGACGACGGATGAAGAGTGATCACAAAAGCTCAATCTGTCACTATGTGACAGGTGAGCTAAAATCACATATGCTCCCATTGGCAGCCAAATAGTTGAAAATGGTAAAGGTCACAGAAACCTTGACCTACAGACCTTAAAATTTATCGGGGTCATCTACTGTCCATGACCAACCTCCATGTAAAGTTTGACGATCCTAGGGCAAGGCTTTTAGAGTTATTGAACAAAACTATTTGGTCTAAAAAATGGTAAAGGTCACAGTGACCTTGACCTACTGACCTCAAAACCAAAAGGGGTAATCTACTGTAACAGTTGCTGACCAACCTCCATGTTAAGTTTGAAGACCCTAGCTAAAAGCATTCTTGAGTTATTGAATGGAAACAATTTGGTCTATCGACAGACCGGCCAACAGACATGATGCGCAAAGCAATATTCCCCTTCATCAAAGATTGGGGAATAATAAATTCACATTTACAAATATAATTGCATACAATGTAAGCATAATATGCAACAGTTGTCATTAGTTTAAAAATAAATTATGGCTTGGTCTGGCACCAACTATAGCCTAGTCTAGTTTGTGTCTCTGCATATGTCTGGTTCCTCCCGATACACAAACACATATTCACTTATAATCGGTAATTTCAAGATGGCGCAGATGAAGCAAGAACAAAAGTGAAATTTAAAGCGATAGTTTAACCATAGTCTAACCACTGAAATCTATTTGAACTATGCATAACCACAGTTAACGCCAAAACCCAGACAATATTGAAAATATCAATACAACAACAAGATAAAAACATAACTAATCCAAATGCATGTGAAACCACTTTTGAATGCCTACTGTATTTATATTATTATGGTCATTAAATTTAAATATTTAATTAATTAATAGATCTGCACAAATTTACCTGCACTGGAACATTGTACTTCTTTCTACGTTCAAACACACCAGCCGGGTACAAACCACGGTTATATAAGATTAAATGTATGCTAACTTCAAGGAATTCGGCAAATATATTGGAGGACACTGAAAAACAAAACATTTTTTAGTTACATACATAATTGCACCTTTACTTTTAACCTATAACTCTGCCTCTCAATCACCCATGCCAATAGAGCCTGAGGCTCCTCATTGTACATATGTCCAGGCATATTTGCCTCACTGAGAGTGTTCTTCTCTGAATAAACTTCATACAGTCATGCCAAGTCTTGCAGGCACATTTGGGTGAGATTGGTGTTGGAAATGCAGGAGATTTCCTTGCTCAAACTTTAAACTCAACTTAATGAGGTTTATATAAATGCAGTTTCACTACTTTAACTTCAAAAACTTGTATGGCAATACCATGCTTGCTCCATTTTAAGCAAGCAAACAAAACATAGCAGCTTCCAGGGACCTTATTCACAAAAACAAAGAAATTACTTAACTTTATGAAATCAAAATAGTTTTGCCATTAAAAAGTTTTTGTTGTAAAATATATGCTATAAAGCAAGTACCAGTCAAGAGCCTACGTAACTTTCTCATCGACTCGAGCCCTCTGATTGGTCAGCCTCTATTTTACCCAAAGACTGAAAACTCTTCACAAAACAGTTGTGAAATAAAGTTAATTCATCTTATATGATATTCACCGACTTTAATCAATGTGAACGAGCCTGTTGACAAATAAATCGTCAATTACATAACCCCATGGTAAAAAGCTTAGGCATTGATGCTTACCAAAATGGATTTTCATGGTTGGTTGCTATTAGTGACCACAGAACGACTACAAGTTGTTTTCATTCACATTTGTTAATGTTTTGCTGTTGTGACAGAAAGAAGACTTCCAGCAGATTTTAAAATGTTTTGGGTAAAACCATCTCCGCATGTGTGCATATTTGACCCAAACAATTAGGGCTCGAGTCAATGAAAAGGATCGAGTCGATGAGAATCAAGTATATCCTTGTTTCTCATATTTCCGGGCATTCTCATATTTCCAGCACACATAAAGCTGCATTAATGAATGATTGTTTTGGAGTAATTTGATAGATTAAACCGATATTAGTTGATTTCCACCAAAAAATGCACCACATTTGGGCAAAAAAACAAAATTTTCGAAAAACAAAAAAATCAACGTATTTTTAGAAAAGGGAAACAACTCCTCCTCTCCTTGCTCAAACCCTTACTTTGACTGGTTTGCAACCATTAATCAGCATTTCGACATGTGACGGAAGGATAAAACTACAAATTGGGCCACATGTGAAGTTTGTAAGAATACCAGTCAATGAAAAATACGAAAAAGACCGAAAATACGAGAAAAATTGCTTGAAAATTCTGATCATGGAGGTCACGCGATGTGATGCTAAAAATAGACCATGGACGTTTGATTTTTGTGTTTTCGTTGATTGCATGTTTTGCGTAAAGGGTTAAGTCATACTTTCCTCCAATTTAAATTATTCAAAAAGTTTTATCCTTAGATGCCCGGAAATAGGAGACAGCAGGCTATAATCAATTGTTGTGATTGTCGGTAGTACAGGTTACACACCATGCACCATGCTTGAGTAACCACTGACTGGGTGGATGTCCAGTATACACACCAAGCCTGAGTGACCACAGCCAATCAAGGCAATGTGAATCACCTGACTTCCAAAGCATGATTTCTTTATTCTGTCTCTTTGATAAGGAATAGATTTGCTTTTCATACACTCTACTCCTTAGTGACCTTTCTCTCTATAGTTACCCTGTTTGCATGTAATCTCGCGGTACTAAGGAAATAAAGCCATATAACATGGCAAATATAATAAGAATATTGTTTTTTTCTTCAGCCTATTTGATTCTTTAATGATTCAATGATAGAAAAAAATTATTAATCGTGATTTTCGGCCATTTTAAAACATGTACCATGACTTTGACATTAGAAATGAGTTGATTCTATTCTCGCGGTAAATTTCAATATTGCACCGTACAACTTGAAAACTGCATTTAGATCTCAAAATTTCTAGTGTAATTTATAAAACACTTTATGCGCTACAATTTTGAGCAAGTTTAAATTCAATGCTGATTCAAGAATAATAAATTATCTGGCATGCACGAGTGTTAGGTACAATGTACTTTAGAATAGTCCAATCAAAAGCGCCGATACATAAAACATGGCCTTTCCGCCATTTTGTTTATGGATAAACGGTAAAAAAGTTATTCTAAGCACTAGCTGCTGAATAAAAGTAGGTCATTTTTGTTTACTTATAGGTGGCGCTGTAATGATATTTTGTCAAAAATCTTAGTACCGCGAGAATAGAATTAACGCGATAATACCAGCAAGCAGTATACTAAGAAGCTATAGGGAATTTCACAATACAATAAAAAAACTTATAATATTTATACTGCTTTCTCGTGGAGTCGAGCCCCTTAGGGATAAAAGCCTTGCATGTACACTTTCTACAGTTTACTCTTTGACCAATTTTATTTTTACTGACTGAGAAATTACTTAACTTTATGAAATCAAAATAGTTTTGTCATTAAAAAGTTTTTCTTGTAAAATATTTGCTATAAAGCAAGTACCAGTCAAGAGCCAACGTCATTCTGAAACTTTCTCATCGACTCGAGCCCTCTGATTGGTCAGCCTTTATTTAACCCAAAGACTGAAAACTCTTCACAAAACACAGTTGTGACATAAAGTTAAATCATCTTAGATGATATTCACCGACTTTAATCAATGTGAACGAGCCTGTTTACAAATAAATCGTCAATAACAGAACCCATGTTACAAAGCTGAGGCATTGATGCTTACCAAATGGATTTTCATGGTTGGTTGCTATTAGTGATCACAGAACGATTACAAGTTGTTTTCATTCACATTTGTTTTACTGTTGTGACAGAAATTAGACTTCCAGCTGATTTTAACATGTTTTTTATAAGAACCATCTCCGCATGTGTGCATATTTGACCAAAATAATTAGTGCTCGAGTCGATGAGAAGGATCAAGTCGATGAGAATCAAGTATAAGTTTATCGCCGTATTTCGGCTTATTAAAAAAATGGTGTACTACTAGCGAACGCGGATAGGGTTGTCTAGCCGTAAGAGCCCGTACTACTAGACACCGTGACTGCCTTTAGTTAAGTGTATTTGTTTACTTTTTTGTATCTTCGTTTACGGATGTTTAGATAGTGTTGATGTTACTTTTGAGAATGTGTTATTTTACAAATCAAAACATAAATCCAACCTTGTGTGACGTTCACATTCGTTTCCATGGTAACGAGGCAACAGTGATGCTAACAAGCTTCAATTCATCTCATTTTCCCCTCGAAGCGTCCATTACAACACAAATGGTAAATTTGCATAAAAGGGAAGTTACTCTGTGAATATAGTACGAGCTAACTTCCAGTAATCCGTTTATGTCCCGTATAAATGAGACCCGTTCAATATCAGAGTCGTATTAAATCTTTACTTCTTTCAAGTTTGATTAAATTAATATAAAATTGAATGAATTATTGTGTTTGATCAGATATGCCATTTTGGATACTAATACTGTTTCTGACAGAGATTGGCCCTATATGGCTGTAGGTCTACCCTTATACTTTCATGTAAAACTATTGTCTTGAAATTACCATTTGGCAATAACCTTCTTATCTTCTTTTCTTCTTTTTTTCCTTTTACAGGACAATTCTCTATTAACTGGATTGTTACTAAGTCCCAGGTTAACATAGCATAGCATCTTACATCATGTGTCTGGTTTGATATAGTAAATGATTGTAAAGTTCCAAAAGTTCTGCATCTTAGTTAAAAATTCATTTTTTATGTGGGGAGCGGTGACCTAGAGGTAGGGCTCGCGCTTCGGGATCGAGAGGTCCCGGGTACGATCCGCCTCTGGACCACTGGTTAATTTCTCTGGGTAATTTCTCTGAGCAAGACCCACAGCTCCACTCCACCATGGTGTAAAATGGTACATGTGAGGGCAGTGTCTATTCCTGGGCGCCGCAGATCGATGTTGGCTGCCACACCACAGGAGAGAAATAGTCTCACCAGGGAGACACGAGTGTAGGTTTCCATATGTAGCCCAATGACCAGGGGAAGTTGAAATGTCAAAGGGTGCTTGAGCGGCCTAACAGCTGAAAAGAGCCCTAGAAAATTGGTAACTTTACTTAACTTTTTAATTGTTAACTAAAAATAACTTTTTACGAACACTGTCCATTTGTGTACCCTTAGTGTTTATGTTGAACCTATTTCTGTTGGGTTTCGTCAGGCTTGAATGATCACACCATCACAAATTGTAAAACGTCTATTCAAGCACTCATAATTTGGGTTTTTCATTTTCGACTGAATTTTCACTTTCAATTTAGTTGCAACGTGTCTGTGTTACGAATAAACACAGTCAAATAAGTTAGAAAGGTACTCTTAATTTGATTGCAAAAAATGGATAATGGTGAACGTACTCGTGTATATAAGACGCTAGTGTTTCACTAAAAATACATTGTGTTGAATGAAATTGACATGTCTCTATCATAATAAGACTGTTGTATCATTTCCATCCGAAAAAAAAACTGTATGTATGACGTACCACGTCACAACAGGTCAAGGGTCAATGCCGCTGACCTAGACATGTTATGCTGCTACAAAATTTGCACCAAGTACAACGGCATTCTTGTAGCTTAATTGTAGTCCACCCAACATTAAAATCATGGGAAACTTGCTTTTATGTTGCGTTTTTTTATGACAAGGAAGCTGCTTCTTAAAATATTGTCTGTTGTACAGACTCCATTACAACATCAACAATTGTCTGTGGTCAAAGATAGATAATGTTCGGTATTTATTTACAATTATTACCTCCCTTCCACTGCAAAATAGTAGTTTATCGACGTGTGTACTTTTTAATCATGGGGTAGTGTCACATGTGGTTTTATTCACAGGTAACTGTATCGTTGAAAACGGAAAAAAATTTTTTTTTTGAAAATTTATATTTTTCTATAAAGGTTTATTTGTTCTAGATGAACCAGAATTTCAATCAATCAAAAACAAAATTTGACTATCAATATCTCCATAAACTAATTATATTCATATACAGCAATGTTTAAAGTACTTATATGCTAGATCTTATCAGAATTGATCTAATAGTTAAAAAGTTATACTATAAAATGTAGATACTGTTTCACAGCCGATTCATATGGTGCAATCAACACGAATCCATATGGCTGTCCCTCACAATGTGTTACACCAGCGACAGTTAAAGTATACCTTTAAGCAATGGATTTCATGATATGAAGTTAATTTTTGGCTTACATTCATCTCATAACATTGTTTGTGTAAACACACATCCTTTTATAGATAATTGGTATGAATTAAAGCAGTTTTTTATTAAAAATAAACTGCACCTCTCGAACCGGCTCGTGGATTTCTGTACAAATTGACCTTGATAGAAAAATATAAATTTTCCAAAAAATGTTTTTTTTTCGTTTTGTTTTCTTTTTCAACGATACAGTTACCTGTGGTTTTATTATGGATCAATACATACCCGGTATCTTAAAATCGATAATGTCATGTATTTATATCAAGTACACATCGTTCTACACATGCACATATGAATTATCATAAATAAGTTGGAGATTCTAATAAAAAAGATACACAATATGTTGGATGCGGACCTTTTGGAACTCAGTTTGGAAGTCAGTATACATATAACAGAGTATAGGAATCAAGATTTAGCTTATATGTTTCAGTCAAAGAATTTTATAATTTAGACTGTATCTGATTTGTGATAAATGCATTACTTATATTTACTGGAATTCCATTGGTTAAATTAATGACCAATCATTTTATTAGAGTCATTTTTACTTAGATTTTTAGTTATGAAAAGGCATGCAGTCATAATTTAGTAATGAAACTGTGTAACATGCACGGCCTCTAGGTCAACAAACCCCGTCAATGGAAAAGCATGCTCACCCATCAAGGGTGATTTATTGACTTTATATACACCATCTATTCTTATATGACAATCCACAGAGTTTCTAATTTGCATATTAGACATCCACCTCTAAGCATGTGAATCAAGTAAACCGTAACCGCTACAACTGTAAACACCTAAGTTCTAATAAATTGGTGCAAGCTCAAGTCATCTGGTTTCAAGTTAAAAGCTACAAGTTTCAAGTTAAAAGTTACAATGTAAAGTTACAAAGTTATAGTTATATTGAATATCATTGGAACTGTTTATACATGCAAAGAAATAAATAATGAAAACGTGAAATGAGACTTGTCGTTGAATGGTAGTTTAGGATATCGTTGACAAAAGATCAACCTTGGAGTTATTTGCATCAAAATTAATGCAATTATATATGTACATTGCTACATTGGACAATCTGCACATAGATACACATACTGGAGATGCTAAAATAAAAGCATATACATCGGAGAACTATACGATACATTGGAGATTATACAACTAATTGGACACAATTATAACAATTCAATGTTACGCACTTCAATGTAACATTGTGGAGAGCACTGTGCACAGGAGGTTTTTGATAAATGACATGACCGCTAGGTTACGTGGAAGCCGTAATCTGCCTACAGCATCAACACACTGCTAAGCGAGTATTCCCCCCTCACACAAAGTGCAACAGTCAATGCCGCTGTCCATCCACCGGTGACATATATACAAATGTAAGGTCTGCACCTATTGCCTAATAATGAAGACAATTAATGTGAAGATTCATGTGCCCTGCACTTATTTTTGTTATTTACTGATCTCAATATCTTGAATAGTCAATTGGAGTATGGAGTATGAGCATGGAGTATGTTGTTCAATGTTTATAATCACACGACCAGAGGTCACATGGTGTATGTTGTTCAATGTTTATAATCACACGACCAGAGGTCACATTGAGTATGTTGTTCAATGTTTATAATCACACGACCAGAGGTCACATTGAGTATGTTGTTCAATGTTTATAATCACACGACCAGAGGTCACATTGAGTATGTTGTTCTATGTTTATAATCACACGACCAGGTCACATGGAGTATGTTGTTCAATATGTTTATAATCACACGACCAGGCCACATGGAGTATGTTGTTCAATATGTTTATAATCACACGACCAGGCCACATGGAGTATCATTATGTTGTTCAATGTTTATAATCACACGACCAGGTCACATGGAGTATGTTGTTCAATATGTTTATAATAACACGACCAGGCCACATGGAGTATGTTGTTCAATGTTTATAATCACACGACCAGAGGTCACATGGAGTATGTTGTTCAATGTTTATAATCACACGACCAAAGGTCACATGGAGTATGTCAAATAATGTTGTTCAATGTTTATAATCACACGACCAGGTCACATGGAGTATGTTGTTCAATGTTTATAATCACACGACCAGAGGTCACATGGAGTATGTTGTTCAATGTTTATAATCACATGACCAAAGGTCACATGGAGTATGTTGTTCAATGTTTATATTCACACGACCAAAGGTCACGTGGAGTATGTTGTTCAATGTTTATAATCACGCGACCAAAGGTCACATGGAGTATGTTGTTCAATGTTTATAATCACACGACCAAAGGTCACGTGGAGTATGTTGTTCAATGTTTATAATCACACGACCAAAGGTCACATGGAGTATGTTGTTCAATGTTTGTAATCACACGACCAAAGGTCACATGGAGTATGTCAAATAATGTTGTTCAATGTTTATAATCATACGACCAGGTCACATGGAGTATGTCAAATAATGTTGTTCAATGTTTATAATCACACGACCAGAGGTCACATGGAGTATGTTGTTCAATGTTTATAATCACACGACCAAAGGTCACATGGAGTATGTTGTTCAATGTTTATAATCACACGACCAGAAGTCACATGGAGTATGTTGTTCAATGTTTATAATCACACGACCAGAGGTCACATGGAGTATGTTGTTCTATGTTTATAATCACACGACCAGAGGTCACTTGGAGTATGTTGTTCTATGTTTATAATCACACGCCCAGGTCACATGGAGTATGTTGTTAAATGTTTATAATCACACGACCAGAGGTCACTTGGAGTATGTTGTTCTATGTTTATAATCACACGACCAGGTCACATGGAGTATGTTGTTCAATGTTTATAATCACACGACTAGAGGTCACATGGAGTATGTTGTTCAATGTTTATAATCACACGACCAGAGGTCACATGGAGTATGTTGTTCAATGTTTATAATCACACGACCAGAGGTCACATGGAGTATGTTGTTCAATGTTTATAATCACACGACCAGAGGTCACATGGAGTATGTTGTTCAATGTTTATAATCACACAACCAGAGGTCACATGGAGTATGTTGTTCAATGTTTATAATCACACGACCAGAGGTCAAATGGAGTATGTTGTTCAATGTTTATAATCACACGACCAGAGGTCACATGGAGTATGTTGTTCAATGTTTATAATCACACAACCAGAGGTCACATGGAGTATGTTGTTCAATGTTTATAATCACACGACTCATCTGTATAGTATGAAACCTTATGAGCTCCTGTAAAGCCTGCACTAGATTTGTAACCAGGTGGTGCAGGTTTGATCCTTGATTCTTGCATGGAATGCCCTTCCATAAAAAATGTGACAATGTTGATTTTCCTCCACAGAGAAGTTGCTAGTCCTTCTGGAAAGCTCAGTTAGTAGTTTAGAAGTAAGTGAAGATAAAGTCCAGGAAAATGGGTTTGGTGAATCAGCTGATGTATATAACAAAACAAGACCGACTGCATTCCATAAACGCTTATGCCCCAGTGAAAACCTTCTTCATAATAAAAAGCTTAGTCATTCAGGGGCCATAATTCTGTTTAAATGTTGGATAGTGTAAAATGGCTTTAACAATGTAATGTGTTTATGGTGGTTCACAAGTATGCTAAGTTTGAAAGCAATGCACTGATGGACTTCAAATATATTTGTAACAGATGAACGGACAGGTGCATCAGTAGATGTCAGGGCATTATAGAATCTGTGTTCAATCTGAATGAATAAATAATGGGAAACAACCAAGTAATAAAATATAATACCATATTTTATTTTGTAGAAATATTCCATTCATAAACAAACATGTACAAGTAGACAAAAAACATAGACAAAAATATCACAGTATAAATATTGTATTTTAGCAGTAAGAGATGAAATGCACCGATGGTTTCCAAGATTGTAGTTACTTCACAAAATTGACACTTATCTTTGACAGCCTGTTATATGTGTGTTTTCATTATTCTAACCATTAGGAAGTTTTTTTCTTCAAAAAAGCAAACCAAATAGTATGACCGATAAGTACAAACTATTCACAAGTTTCTGGTTACCTCATAACATCCAGATATTAGTCTGTTTGAGTAGGTTGGCCAATAAAAACATGTTTCACAAATGAATGGCCAATAGACATGGTGTACACCATATTCTAAAATGATTTGATGTGAAAGAAGTTAGGCATTACAATAAATTTACTAAATATGAAAAGCAGGAATTACCGTCTAATACGAAAATATCAAAAAGTGACATATTTTCACTAAAAATCTAGAAAATTGAATGTATTTACTGTTTTTTCTTTCAGTGTCTGAATGGCCTTGTAAAGTCAGAAGTATGGTTTTGGTCAAACAATACTTTGCTATCCTCATATATAACTTTGTGCACAAATATTATCTGTCGGATAGAACATATGTGTAGAGTTGAGTGATTGTGTTATGGAGTATAAGAAGTGACACTGACAGTATTTTGTATAGAATATAAAGTTAATCAGCTTCTTCATCCTCCTCTTCATTATCTGATCCTTTCTTGCTCTGTAATAGAAATAGTTATCTAGATATAAACATTCTCATAATCGTTACACTTTCATAAGGCCTTGCAAGAAATATTTGGCCAGATATGAGGGAAACATTGTCCCATTATAATAGAAATTGTTTCAACTTTGTATGATAGAGACAGTGTGTCTTCATAAAAGCAGTTAGATAAAAAATAAACATAGGTAAAAATATCATGTTAACCATCATTTGCCCTTGAGTATTCAATTTTAGTAAAACACTACTTTCAAGGGCAGATAACTTGTAAATAAGTTTGGTCACCTATGGTTATTTCTGTACTGTTTTGTTTCTAACATGTTAATGTACATTTAAACAAAGTCAGTTAATATTCAAAACAAAATATATCAATATAAAGTAAAAACAAAAGTTTTTACAAAAAAGTTATATTCAACCTGAAATAACACCACAAACTTCAACATGTTATAATGTATGATATAACAATTACATACTTGACTGATGATATATTGGTGTTGGATGGCACTAAATAACATTGAGAGATTTCAATGGCTAGTACATGTACATGTATTTACAAAAATCTCACACTATCACAGTAAAGCAGCTATCAAATGTTTGCCACATGTTGACTTTAGGCATTCTCATTCAACCAGGATAACATATCTTCCAAAACATAGTCTGGGAACTTGACTAACCACTGAGATATAAGCATGACTTTTGGGAAATATGATAAGTTAAGATATTCCCAATTTCCCACGATAATGCAGTACTATACCCAATACTTATGTAGTCAATTAAAAAAAAATTCTATTCCATCCCAATGAGCATAATCAATTTCAGAGATCCATAATATTTTGTCTAAGGTCCTGTATACCGCTGGTCACAGGCCCACCCCTACCTTCGGAAAAAAACCTGGGTCAAACACAATTTACTGCATTTTTTTAACAATAGGCACACAAAAGTCCAAGCTAAAATTTCTATTCATCCAAGTTCCAATATTTTTATTTTACAACTTAAATTACTAAACATTTTAAGTTAATATTAATTCTTTTACAAACACAATATTTACATTTCAACTGTTATTTTTTATTTATTCATTCAAAACTTTGATAAAATAAAGGTATATTATCTGACCTGCAAAATAATTAACAAAACTGAAAACGTTCAAAATAGCTGGAATGTACCTCCAATACAAAGTGTGGTTTTCAGATCCAACACAAGACCTGAAAGTAAACTGTGACACTCTAGTCCAGCATGTTACTGTGACACTCTAGTCCAGCATGTTACTGTGACACTCTAGTCCAGCATGTTACTGTGACACTCTAGTCCAGCATGTTACTGTGACACTCTAGTCTAGCAGGTCACTGTGACACTCTAGTCCAGCAGGTTACTGTGACACTCTAGTCCAGCATGTTACTGTGACACTCCAGTCCAGCAGGTCACTGTGACACTCTAGTCCAGCATGTTACTGTGACACTCTAGTCCAGCATGTTACTGTGATACTCTAGACCAACATGTTACTGTGACACACTAGTCCAGCAGGTTACTGTGACACTCTAGTCCAGCATGTTACTGTGACATTCTAGTCCAGCAGGTCACTGTGACACTCTAGTCCAGCAGGTTACTGTGACACTCTAGTCCAGCATGTTACTGTGACACTCCAGTCCAGCAGGTCACTGTGACACTCTAGTCCAGCAGGTTACTGTGACACTCTAGTCCAGCATGTTACTGTGATACTGTAGACCAACATGTTACTGTGACACACTAGTCCAGCAGGTTACTGTGACACTGTAGTCCAACATGTTACTGTGACACACTAGTCCAGCAGGTTACTGTGACACACTAGTCCAGCATGTTACTGTGACACTCCAGTCCAGCATGTTACTGTGACATGCTAGTCCAACATGTTACTGTGACACACTAGTCCAGCAGGTTACTGTGACACACTAGTCCAGCATGTTACTGTGACACTCTAGTCCAGCATGTTACTGTGACACTCTAGTCCAGCAGGTTACTGTGACACTCTAGTCCAGCATGTTACTGTGACACTCTAGTCCAGCATGTTACTGTGACACTCTAGTCCAGCAGGTTACTGTGACACTCTAGTCCAACATGTCACTGTGACACTATAGACCAACATGTAACTGTGACACTCTAGTCCAGCATGTTACTGTGACACTCCAGACCAGCAGGTTACTGTGACACTCCAGTTCAGCAGGTCACTGTGACACTCTAGTCCAGCAGGTTACTGTGACACACTAGTCCAGCAGGTTACTGTGACACTCTGGTCCAGTCTGTTACTGTGACACTCTAGTCCAGCAGGTTACTGTGACACTCTAGTCCAACATGTCACTGTGACACTCTAGTCCAGCAGGTTACTGTGACACTCTAGTCCAGCATGTTACTGTGACACTCTGGTCCAGTCTGTTACTGTGACACTCTAGTCCAACAGGTTACTGTGACACTCTAGTCCAGCATGTAACTGTGACACTCTAGACTAGCAGGTTAATGTGACACTCTAGTCCAGCATGTTACTGTGACACTCTAGTCCAGCATGTTACTGTGACACTCTGGTCCAGCAGGTTACTGTGACACTCTAGTCCAGCATGTTACTGTGACACTCTGGTCCAGCAGGTTACTGTGACACTCTAGTCCAGCAGGTTACTGTGACACTCTGGTCCAGCATGTTACTGTGACACACTAATCCAGCATGTTACTGTGACACTATAGTCCAGCATGTTACTGTGACACTCTGGTCCAGCATGTTACTGTGACACTCTAGTCCAGCATGTTACTGTGACACTCCAGTCCAGCAGGTTACTGTGACACTCCAGTCCAGCATGTTACTGTGACACTCTAGTCCAGTATGTTACTGTGACACTCTAGTCCAGCATGTCACTGTGACACACTAGTCCAGCATGTCACTGTGACACTGTAGTCCAGCATGTTACTGTAACACTCTAGTCCAGCATGTTACTGTGACACTCTAGTCCAGCATGTTACTGTGACACTCTAGTCCAGCATGTCACTGTGACACACTAGTCCAGCATGTTACTGTGACACTCTGGTCCAGTCTGTCACTGTGACACTCTAGTCCAGCAGGTTACTGTGACACTCTAGTCCAGCATGTTACTGTGACACTCTAGTCCAGCATGTTACTGTGACACTCCAGACCAACATGTTACTGTGACACTCTAGTCCAGCCTGTTACTGTGACACTCTAGTCCAGCATGTTACTGTGACACTCTAGTCCAGCATGTTACTGTGACACTCTAGACCAACATGTTACTGTGACACTCTAGTCCAGCATGTTACTGTGATACTCTAGTCCAGCATGTTACTGTGACACTCCAGTCCAGCATGTTACTGTGACACTCTAGTCCAGCATGTTACTGTGACACTCCAGTCCAGCATGTTACTGTGACACTCTAGACCAGCATGTCACTGTGACATACTAGTCCAGCATGTTACTGTGACACTCTGGTCCAGCAGGTTACTGTGACACTCTAGTCCAGCATGTTACTGTGACACTCTAGTCCAGCAGGTTACTGTAACACTCTAGTCCAGCAGGTTACTGTGACACACTAGTCCAGCAGGTTACTGTGACACTCTGGACCAACATGTTACTGTGACACAGTAGACCAACATGTTACTGTGACACTCTGGTCCAGCATGTTACTGTAACACTCCAGACCAACATGTTACTGTGACACTCTAGTCCAGCATGTTACTGTGACACTCTAGTCCAGCAGGTTACTGTGACATACTAGTCCAGCAGGTTACTGTGACACTCCAGTCCAACATGTTACTGTGACACTCTAGTCCAGCAGGTTACTGTAACACTCTAGTCCAGCAGGTTACTGTGACACACTAGTCCAGCATGCTACTGTGACACTCTAGTCCAGCATGTTACTGTGACACTCTAGTCCAGCATGTTACTGTGACACTCTAGTCCAGCATGTTACTGTGACACTCCAGTCCAGCATGTTACTGTGACACACTAGTCCAGCATGTTACTGTGATACTCTAGTCCAGCATGTTACTGTGACACTCTAGTCCAGTCTGTTACTGTGACACACTAGTCCAGCATGTTACTGTGACACACTAGTCCAGCATGTTACTGTGACACTCTAGTCCAGTCTGTTACTGTGACACACTAGTCCAGCAGGTTACTGTGACACTCCAGTCCAGCCTGTTACTGTGACACACTAGTCCAGCAGGTTACTGTGACACTCTAGTCCAGCATGTTACTGTGACACTCTAGTCCAGCATGTTACTGTGACACTCTAGTCCAGTCTGTTACTGTGACACACTAGTCCAGCATGTTACTGTGACACTCTAGTCCAGTCTGTTACTGTGACACACTAGTCCAGCATGTTACTGTGACACACTAGTCCAGCATGTTACTGTGACACTCTAGTCCAGTCTGTTACTGTGACACTCTAGTCCAGCATGTCACTGTGACACACTAGTCCAGCAGGTTACTGTGACACTCTAGTCCAGCAGGTCACTGTGACACTCTAGTCCAGCATGTTACTGTGACACACTAGACCAGCAGGTTACTGTGACACTCTAGTCCAGCATGTTACTGTGACACACTAGTCCAGCAGGTTACTGTGACACTCTAGTCCAGTCTGTTACTGTGACACTCTAGTCCAGCATGTTACTGTGACACACTAGTTCAGCAGGTAACTGAGGTCGTATTATTTACAATTATTTTTACATGCTCTAAAGTTTTAACTATTATAGTTCAAGTTTGAACCCTGAGCCATGACCTTTAAGATGAGTCCATTTGTGCGGGTAACACGTGATTCATTGATCTCAATAGTCATTATTTAAAGATATGCTACTTACTTATGTGTGTTATACATATCTGAATAGTCAATCCCACGCCAATCTTTATCAGCGAATGGATTAGACTTTAAAAGTGCAGTCACGGCTCAATGCTCGAAATCGAACTATAGTAGAATGAGGATAAACTGTACATTGAATTACAAACTGTAAGCTGTACCTAGTATACCATTTCCAGAGGTTTGATGCAAAACTATGGTAACAAAATCAATTTATAATGGCCTTTACCATAGTTTTGCACCAAGCCCTCAATTTACAATATTCCAAAACTCTGGCACAAAGAGTAAATTTCCCAAATAGTTTGAATCTGTCAGATATATATAGACTGACTTAATACTGGTAAAAACCCGTCGATTAATGAGTCTATGATTTATAGATGGAAAAATAATTCAACAGCATTCCAGGAACATGTACTGTATCCATTGAATTATATAGACAAGCATCTACATGATGTATTCAATCAAGATCCATAACTCTGTTAAAACTGGTTGCCAAACACCTTATTCCTGCAGTGTTTCACTATGACATGTGTTGTCCCTAGAATATAACATTCCTCATGAGAATTAGGATTTATTTTTTGTTTGCATTAGACTGAAATACAAGAAATCTGGAAAAATACCCTGAGCTCTTTCTGAATAGATTCCTTGGTTTAAAGTGACCTAAGAGTAATGTCACCAATACTGACAAGACAACCTTTTGGTGACCATCCAGCGTGTATGTAGTTGGGTCAGGGAAACACAGAGAAGCATAGGAATCGACCAAGTGTGCCAGAGAGGAAAGTGAAGCAGAAACCCCTTGATCCATGGTCAGGAGTATTATCACCTTGACCACCGTGTATCAAAGGACTGTAACAATACATACACATTTTCCACAACCATATGCTAGTCACTGCGATACATACATACACTGTTAAGAAGTTTTTAGAACATGTATTAATGCACCATTTACCACACAAAGTTCAAGAATATTAAAAAGCACTAAATGTTAGTTCAAAAGACCGTGCAGAATAAATGATCATTTTAGTCAACCGACAACTAAAAGCTGTTATTGAAGCTGAAACTATGACTTCTACCATGTTAGAACAAAATCACTAAACACTAATTTCAATCTGTCTATTTATATCTTACATGTCGATCATGTGACAGTCATGTGACCAAACAAGAATTTAATCTTCAGCAGTTTGCTGTTCCTCAGCTTCAGCCTGATATACAAGAAAAACATAGATGTACTCATCCAATGACACATTTTAGAAAAAAATTTAAAAGTGACCAATGGATCACAGTTTTGTATAGAAATCTAAAAAGAAGATGTGACAATTACCACAACATCTATTGTTTTTATTATAACCCTTTCTGCTTTATAATTGAGCCAACATTTTGCCGCATTCAAACAATTTGTCATATATCCATAAAAGAATTCTGACACAGTCCGATTTCTTATCAGTGTATCTTTTTAAAAACCCTGTTTAAGATTGTATATAATAGTCTCAATAAGACCTTGATTCATGCTTAGTAGTATAATGTTGTACCAGAACATGTTGTTTTTAACATCACTCTAAAAATACTGAGGTTATTTTTAATTTACTTATAAACAAGACCGAAATAAAATTAACATATCGCATATTGACACTTCCCTGATAGAAAGCATCAATCATTAATACTTAAAGTCTTCATATATATGAGCCGTTCTCTAGGAAAACCGGGCTTAGTGACAAAAATACGAAAATCATGATAATATATTGTTAGAAATACAAGACTATTATGAACAGTGTCTGAAAATTTGAATGAATTATTAGGTACATTAACAAAGTTATAGACTTTTAAAACTAACGACTCCCGCCAAGTTTTTGAGTGACGTCGCAAACGTCATTCGAACGTTATTTGACGTAACGTTAACACTCATTTCATATATCCAGTATTTGATAAATTATAAACGCAACGTTTTGTCACATTTTAGAATAGTATTCTTATTTTACTAAGACATGAAGAAATTGTAAGTGTTTGCTAAAAAAGAAAAGCAGCTGCTTATTTTAACCACAAACCCCTTAATTTTCTCAATACGGGTAGTTTTCAAAATTTGATCTCCAAAGCAACGATGGAAGTTATTTTGACATAATTTATGAGAAATTTTTTATCTTAAAGTTAGTACTATATTATCAAACTGCTTAGAATTAAATCATTGCATGACTTTTTTCTCATTTTATACCAATTTCTAATTAGTATTACATGATTACTAGTATGATGTCATTAAGCCCGGTTTTCCTGGACTTTGGCTCATATATATATACCACAACCAGTTCATGCCCATAAAGTTAGTAGTAACTGTTGTACTGTAGAGATTTTTATTTCTAAGTACAATATTTTTGGGAATACCAGTATCTAACTAAAGAATCTTTGTGAATTGTAACAGGCCCTGGTCTAGTCAACATTATGTGGGTTAGTTAAGGTGTAATTTTAATTTGACAACTAAAGGCAGAAAGAGATGAAAGTTAGAGAAATAAATTATTCATAAAAATATTTATTGTTTTTACATGTTAATTAACTAGTTTTTTTATCATTGAATATTTTGAAATGTGTATAAATTTATTGGTTGTATATAAATGTTTGTCTCGATGTTATACCAGAACGACAATATCGCAATATTTCACAATAGCAATTAATTCCAAATCACCAATCTAAGATCATCAACACATCGATAATTTCAAAGGTCAACAAAAATTGAGTGATTATAAATGATGGGGAATACAAATGTAGTAACAGTTATACCAATACATGTATAAGAACAAGGAATGTCCATTAGTACAAACATACATGTAGTCTGAGAGATATATTGTAGACAATTATATGAACAAGATTCTAAGAACAGGAAGAATTATTAATGAATGTTAAACTGCTAGAATATAATGACATGGTATAATTTTATAGAACAAAGGGAGATGATTATTAATAATTATTTAGGAAATGAAGAGTAGTTCCCCTTACTTCCATTTCTTGAAGTTTGGCTGATTTAGCCACATCTTCTGCCTATAGGAAATAATTGAATAATATTGTACTTAACATCAGATATACCAAATAAATGACTAGACATATCTATTTTCATTTCATAGATTTTCATTTCTTAGTTAAATTGTTGCATGAACTTATATCTTTCATCATGCACAAAATTGAAGTATTTCCTTTAATGTGATGGTGAACTTATTCAAATTCAAAAAAAAAATCTCTATTTGTTTACAATACTTTTTTAAGATTCGGTATTATTTGAAAAGGTTTATTACTGCATAAGGAGATTGCAAACCTGTATAACCACAGGGGTTGAAAGCAACATTCAGATAGCATGATAAATCAATGGTAAGTAGGAAAATACACAAAATACATGACCAACACCTGTGGAATGAAACATTGACAAGCTGCAAGGGAGACAATCTCGGCAAGGGAGACAATCGCGGCAAGGGAGACATTTTCGACAAGGGAGACAATCTCGAAAAGGGAGACAATCTCGGCAAGGTAGACAACCAGGCACACCAGGTAAAAATCATAGGTGGCCGTATTACACTCAGTGGTTTTACAACGAGGGCCTATATATCATGACACAGTCACCTGTTGGTAAAATCAGCAATTCACATGATGAACGGTATAAACTGAATAAATATTGATCAATAAAATAATGAATGTTATAAAAATCTCTGGTGCCTTTTCTCCTTCTATAAACTAGCCACACTCTGTCCTATACTCTGTCTCTGGTATGTATCTTTATAAAGCTGTAACCAAAATGATGATATGCCACAAACATGCACTATAAACATGTGTAGTAATTTTAGGGGAGCGATAAAAATCGGGTCTCCACCAACGATCAAACCCACGACCTCTAGCGTTGTAGGCGGACACTCAACCTCATCACTAAAGAGTTAACTCAACAGCAAGGCTGTTGGAAGTGGCCATATACCTACGATCACTACACATGTTTAAATATATATATATATATTCTACAATTGTGTGCCCAGTAACTGGGGGTATACTGCTATAGTAGGCCTGCCTTGATATAGGACATTGTGCCTCATGCTTCAAACAATGTAATTATCTTGTTCAGTTTAATATAGAGAAATGACAATGATATTGTCTGTAATATTTTAATGAACCATGGGCACTGAACCAAAATAATGCAGCCAGCTTTGGTAAATCATTGCAGCCCTACTATCAGTATAATCATGCATTTAAGGCTGGCAATTTTAAAAACGGAAGAAAAGTTAAACAGTATGTATACATATAAAATCTCTATAGCATGTGATTAACATAGCACTGTACACTTTTTATGAAGATCTTATTCGGAAATTTTATTAAACATGTTTATATTTTGAATACATTGATTTCCAATTTTTCCCTCAGAGTGTACCGGGGTAAGTTATATAATGATACAATGAAGTCTGTCAACCATATCTACTTGATAAAATATGAATATAAAATAACACATACTCCACCTACTCAAATGTACAGTACTACCTTAATTACATAGATCCACACATAGTGCATGCAAACTGGTGATATACAACAGTACTTTATGTACAAGAATAATCAGTCGATGATTGAATAATAAACTATATAAGTCTATATTCATGATTGGAGACCCAAAGCTAAGAATTTAACCCTTTACTCCAAGGTAACAATTTTTTCATACCGGTATTCAATGAAAACTAGTGTGGAGTAAGTGTACACTATCCATCTAACCCTTTATCATAAACAATAAGGTATCTATGGAGTAAAGGGTATAGAAATATGTGAACTGTTTTCCATTATGTATGTAGGAGAGTTTATAAGGAATCCAATCATGTTATACTGATACATGTATATCATTAATTACAATTTACAAACTTACATAATCATAATAATGAGCAAATCTATCAATGGAAATATGGATATACATCTATGGTAAAAGAAAGCAAATATGAGGTGAAGGTCTTTTTATCCACAGACACTTTGGAGACAGAAACTCAAGACTTGGACAAAAAAATGACTACCAGTAGTATTCCTTATCTCATGAATTGAAACAATTTTGAAGAATGCTTGTGTTTGATCACAAGCGTAAGAAAATATTACACAAAAACCAGAGTTCTGACATCCCAAATGTTTCACTTTTTTCACTATAAAATATGTATCTTGTATGATATTTTAAAAATAATACATTTTAACAACAACAGCGTGAGAAGAATATTTATCATGTTCATAAGTTTGAGTTTGTAGTCTTTAATTGATTGTGAATAAAGACAAAGTTCTCAGTCCAGTGTATTGCTGAGAAAACTAAACTATATAAACATTTAATTTATTTCTTAGTCTAAGTGTAGTTCAACATTGGTAAACAATTTGGACTACTTGTCAACAAAAAATATGTCTCCAAAAAAGGGCCAATTACTATTACATCTGGCAAAAATTATTCGAAAATTTCTGATAAGTTAACTAAGCTAGATACTATGGAAGGCCCGTGTGCCATGCTTAATGCCAATCGCTAAATGCCAATTGCTGTTCGTTTTTTGTTTTGATATGTTGTCTTTCTTCCTTATAGAAGTTACGCTTTTCCACATGATTTTTTTAAATTATAACAATAACAACATATACGAATATCACATTAATCAGAAAAAAATAAGCACGGTGTGCATCTCATAATACATTTAACTTAAGTGTTTCATGAACAGCAATTGGCATTTCACAATTGGCATTTAGCGATTGGCATTTCGCTATTGGCATTTAGCAATTGACATTTAGCGATTTGCAGAAAGGACTGCAACATACTATAAAGCACCCGAGATTCATCATTAGAATTCTTTCTAATTATGTTGTACGAGTTTGTCAATCGGAAAGTATTATTATTATTGGCATATTTTCCTGATTTGTTGTTTTTCTTCACTCATAGAAGTTATGCTTTTGACATTTCTCAATTGGCATTTTACATAAATTGGCATTTTGCAATTGGCATTCAGCAATTGTCATTTCGCATTTAGCATGGCGCACCGGCCTTCCATAAGATAGCATCAACTAAATATTTATATCAGGCACAGTATGTTTCCCGTTATTAAGTATGGGAGAGACATAATATGATATATACTACATCATTAAACTTTTTAATTAAAAAAAATCTCTGGTTTGTAATTCAATAATACACTGAACTTGAGAACATTTTAAGCAATGATAGCGATGATATGCAAATATCTGATCACAAACAAAAAAGCAATGTTTATATGGCAGGGTAGTTGAGGTCTCACCATGAGTAACTACTCATCATCAATATCACCAGAATCATGGAAACTTATATGATAACGAGTAGGTCCTTGAAGATGAAGGTCTTTAACTGTCATTTCATCCTATAAAATCAGTTTAGGTATGGACCATGATTCATTATAACAAATATGATGAATACAGTACAAGAAATAAAAGTGTATTATAGTTGAACTATAATACAGCACTGATAAAGAACAAACAATCAGCTCGGGTAATACCCACCAATCAACAAGATTATCATATAACCCCCTACACACACAACTTTTCATGTTACCACTCCCACTTACAGCAGAAATGTTCATGTAAATTATTTCTTATATTTGTATTATTTGTGATATCATCATGACTCTTTTGGATGCAATGAAGGGAAAGGTTGTTTTCATCTATAAATAGACACATACATGAAATTGATGGGGCTGCATAACACAGGGGTCATGCAAGGGTGACCTAAAATGGCCGTAGTTCATGAATGTGGATATGAAACAGTTTTAAACATCCCTATTTATTTAGCATTATCACGTTTTGTTTTGTTGCAGGCTGCAGTGCAAAGGGACCATACCCTAAGTGAATTAAATTATTCATTTTTGCAAAAAGAAAAGGCCTATTTTGAGATATTTGATCAATTCTAGATGATATAATGTAACTATATTGGTGATATAGATGCATACAACAAGCATGCTATCTACCACAACAGGTACACAACTTTGGACAGCAACAAGCCATAATATATTAGTTATCATACTCATCAAGTTAATCAATATTATATGATATATATATTGGCACTAAAAAACACAAACACACACAACAAGAAAAAGGGTAAAATAACAAAATGATCAATGATTTATTCAAACAACTGACAAGCCATGGCAGCATTAGCATGGTGTTCGAATCAGACACATCTAGAAAATATAAGCTTGATCTCTAATCTTACACATAGCATGCGTACACATACATGTGTACACATAGCATGCGTACACATAGCATGCGTACACGTACTCATTGGTCAGTATATACACAGATTATGTCCTAAATGTCAACTAACAACCCCATATTTATCATGCCTCCCCTACCCCTTTTCAAGAACAATTTGATGATCTAGCAATATTTTATTGATCTTCCATGAACTTGTACCGTTTCACTAATTTGGACCATCCTGTCCCTAATTAAATTATTTAAAATTTCATCAAGACCAACAAAGGCATTTATAATGCGTCTATCTTCACTTTTCTGATCAAACAATCAAACTAGAAAACTTTAGAATTCAATCAGAAAGTATGATGATGCAATGATCATATCTGAATACTTTTTTCAAGGAACAGAAAAGAATCATTGTCACAGTTACGGTGTTATTACCTCTTGGTTAGCCTCCTCAGCTTTCCTGGCTTCAGCCATTTCCTCGGCATCATTACGTTCATCTTCAGTATACTCATCTTTATCTAAACGTTCTAACTTTCTCAATGCAATCAACACTTCCACTCTGTAATCATCTTCCTCAGCTGTCGGGTTTTCTGTAAGAGTAGCAAGTAACATGTATATATTGTTTCATGTTCAACTGATACAGTTACAAGTGTGTGACCTCGTCCCCTGCTATTGGACAATGACCACCTACCGGTAATTCAAAAGAAGAGACTTGTGAGTCAACTCCAATTTTGCTGTTTTTCTATTATTCAGACTGATGACCAAGCCAACCTTTAAACGAGTACTGACTTGCTTAGTAACTCACAATTTCTTAACATACTGAAGACAAGAATGTACTGTAGCCATGTAACAGAAGAACAAAATATGTGAAATTTAGGAATAGAATCTTGATCATCTGGGAGACAGTCTATAACACAGTCTATAATACCCTACCAACTGTGCTAGCTGGGTGGTCAGGTAAAATATTGTTGTGAATCAAATCTTGCAGCTCATTAAACAAAACAAGTCCTGATATTTATTTTTTATCTTATAAGGATTGTAGAAATATTGGATAGTATAACAATTTGAAAATAATTAAGTATACAATGTCAAACATCTGTATGCAGTATTCTGTGTACAACTTACCAGACAAAACAAATGCTCTCAACATGGGGACAACTGCGAGTTTCTTTATTTCCTTTACATCGGACACATTATTTCCCCTGAAATAGATCACATGATTACAATTATATATATATCAGTAAAAATACATGCTTATATAGAACTAATTGACATCAATGCTCACCAAACATATTTGGGCCTCATTACCTCAGTAGTTAGAGCCGTGGGGTGGCCATCTAATCCACTCGGTTCAAATTTTATGCACTCATTATGCCTGTCATATATCGGCAGAAAGATGATTGGCAAATAAAGGATGTGCTGGGCATTGTTAAATGGAAGGATAGCTTTACCTTATTCCAAGTAGCATAAAAGCTTTGTTGGTTGCAAAGTATTTTTTATTTATTAATGATTTACCCCTATTTAAAGGGCAAGCAATTTAGAACTAGAATATGTGTTGCCTTAGGCTTATACTCTTTCATAGCTGACTGCATCTGACTTACTGGTTTCACTACAAGGTAACTAGTGCTTGCCACATATCAGTTTGACCGTCAAACAGTGATGGCATTACACAAGTAACTCAAGGTAATACGGCCTATGGTATCATGAAACTGCAGCAATATTCTGTATGTATGTCAATTAAGAAAAACAAACTTAATGTTTGAATTGTCTCACAATAATACTGTAACACTTACAGTGTTAAATCAAATACAGTATGAGGTTATATAGTAATTTCATACAGTGCAAGTTTCATTGATTCCCAGGGTTTATAAATAATAGTTTAACATATTTGATATTGTATGACACTTTAAGAGGTCTCACAATCTCCTATTGCACTAGACTTAACGACTTAGCAAAAAATGTCTAAAAAACTTCATATTTTGCACAAACATCTTAAGTACTTTAAAACAACTATTTCCTTTCTTGAGAAATATACATTTTATGAAATAAGTCAGTTAATGATTTCCTGCCCACTTGACACAACAAACCGGCTGTCTCTTCCTCAATATATATTTATAAATGTAGAATTTTCCCTAAAATGCACTGCTCGTGTGACTCAGTTAACATTACATAAATTACATATGATTCCCGGCACCGGAACCATGTGTAGCCGGGTGTATAGGACTTAATAACTAATAGGGGAGAAACTTGTGTAGGCAGCCAGCTAGCTCAGTCGGTAGAGCATTCGCCCTGTAAGCGAAGGGTCCCGGGTTCGAGCCCCGGTCTGGTTGCACATTTTTCTTTCCCTGTTACATTTGGCGCCCAACGTAAATAACCCACCATGCACCCTCAGAACGTCCCACAGAGGGTATGGTACTCCTGGAATTCGAGGATGAATTCTTCGAAGGAGGGGGTGTGTGTAGCCGGGTGTATAGGACTTAATAACTAATAGGGGAGAAACTTGAGTAGGCAGCCGGCTAGCTCAGTCGGTAGAGCATTCGCCCTGTAAGCGAAGGGTCCCTGGTTCGAGCCCCGGTCTGGTTGCACATTTTTCTTTCCCTGTAACATATGTATAATCTTATACGTAACACGTGTAGTATAAAAGTTAAATACAAGGGTGAGTTTTTCCAATAAATCAATGGGTATTTCGCGTTTTTAGTGTCACATGATATAAAGAATCTATCACTCGTCAATTGATATATTTATATTAATTAACAACTTGTGACAGATCCTCTATATATATATATATACAAGGCTGAAGGCTCACAATCTTTTCAATGACAATTCAGTTTTTTATTACATGATTTTGCTTTGATTGGTACAAAAATAATCCATACATGTTTTAGACTGATTTTGTTATGATTTTCAGACTTTTTATCTGATGTATTTTACCATTTTATTTTGCTATAGTATATAGCATAAACATGGACTTCCAGGAAATGTGCCTATGTGCATCAACCTTGAGATAGAGTTGATGTTTTAACAAGTGACTCCACAGAGTATTAAAGTTTTACAGATAAATCTGTAAGCTAGCGAACTCTCATTTATAAATATTCTCATAAAGTTGATATACCAACCAAAATATATGAGAAATACTTGAAACTTACATGTGATCATAAAACACTTGTCTACCTAAGTGGTACTTTTACATTCTATGTTGAAGAATGAAATTTAAGGCACCATAAATAAGGAAAAATGAACAATTTTCTCAACAATAAATACATAATATTCATGTTGGTGACAATAGCAGACACTTATCATTTTTTCAACTCAAGTAAGAAATGTTTACAGGGAAGTTAAGGCAATACAATTTTACAGTAAATTGGAACATTGTCACCATGTGCTCATTTCCATTATATATTCGTCCTTTCACAATGTTTATGTTCTTTTATCATAGCAACCATTTCTTCTGATTATTCAAATATGCAGCCATTTTTACTCCAAACTGCTGGTAATAAAAGATACATGATCTTGTTTAAGCTGAACATTTTTAGGCAGAAATGATTTGTTGCCATAGTAACTGTTTCGTCTGATTACTCAAATATGCAAACTTAATTCTGAGTTATTCATCCCATTTTATGAAACCACTATCAATGAATTACATAAACTACCTGCGAGAGATACAAGTCTTTTTATTTTCCTTTTTTATGTTTTTTTTGGCCATAGCAACCCTTTACTCTTATTGCTTAAATATGCAAAAATCTGTGTAATTTACATTTTATTTTCAAGAAACTGCTGTGAAAAAAAGACATAAACTTTCAATGTTTAAAGCAAATGTTTTGGTTTCAATTGTACTGTTCCCATTGCCATAGCAAATATTGAATTAATTCAAAATATTGAATTATACACTAACTTCTGATTGTATTTACATAGAAGTCATCGTGTATTCATGAGTACGAAAAATGTCACATTCAATATTTAATTGTATGAAAAAGTCAATAATAGGGTAAGGGCTGGGTCATTTGTTTTTCCCTGCCATCTGACACAAAAGGGCAGTTATAAATACAATGTATGTGATACAAGGATTCTGTGTTGTATACCCAAGCTCATTACTAATAGACTCCTAGCTTTGGTACTAAAATATTGATGGTGTAGAGCTCTAGTACACACAAGACTATCCCAGGATACTGACCAGTGTAGAGCTCTAGTACACACAAGACTATCCCAGGATACTGACCAGTGTAGAGCTCTAATACACACAAGACTATCCCAGGATACTGACCTGATGGTGTAGAGCTCTAATACACACAAGACTATCCCAGGATACTGACCAGTGTAGAGCTCTGATACACACAAGACTATCCCAGGATACTGACCAGTGTAGAGCTCTGATACACACAAGACTATCCCAGGATACTGACCAGTGTAGAGCTCTGATACACACAAGACTATCCCTGGATACTGACCTGATGGTGTAGAGCTCTGATACACACAAGACTATCCCAGGATACTGACCAGTGTAGAGCTCTGATACACACAAGACTATCCCAGGATACTGACCTGATGGTGTAGAGCTCTAGTACACACAAGACTATCCCAGGATACTGACCAGTACATCTCTAGTTAAGACAGTGACATGATCATGTATGCCTACAGTTTACTATATATATATTATATCTTCTATGCTTTCAACTGAGACATTCATCAAGTGCGTACATGGTCATCAGGTGTGTTCCCTGCTTAATTGATCAATGATCTGTAAAATAACTTCACATAACAACATGGGTGGCACAGTGGATGACCTGAGTGAGGTCTGGACCTACAGATTGAGAGATCCATGTTTGAACCTTGGGTTTAAACATTTGGTCACTTCTCCGTATTTCCCACTCAGATGACTAACTGGTTGTCACATGCTATCAGACATGTTGACTAACTGGTTGTCACATGCTATCGGACATGTTGACTAACTGGTTGTCACATGCTATCAGACATGTTTCCCACTCAGATGACTAACTGGTTGTCACATGCTATCAGACATGTTGACTAACTGGTTGTCACATGCTATCAGACATGTTGACTAACTGGTTGTCACATGCTATCAGACATGTTTCCCACTCAGATGACTAACTGGTTGTCACATGCTATCAGACATGTTTTCCACTCAGATGACTAACTGGTTGTCACATGCTATCAGACATGTTTCCCACTCAGATGACTAACTGGTTGTCACATGCTATCAGACATGTTTCCCACTCAGATGACTAACTGGTTGTCACATGCTATCAGACATGTTTCCCACTCAGATGACTAACTGGTTGTCACATGCTATCGGACATGTTGACTAACTGTGTGTCCCATGCTATCGGACATGTTGACTAACTGGTTGTCACATGCTATCAGACATGTTTCCCACTCAGATGACTAACTGGTTGTCACATGCTATCAGACATGTTTTCCACTCAGATGACTAACTGGTTGTCACATGCTATCCGACATGTTGACTAACTGGTTGTCACATGCTATCAGACATGTTTCCCACTCAGATGACTAACTGGTTGTCACATGCTATCAGACATGTTGACTAACTGGTTGTCACATGCTATCAGACATGTTTCCCACGCAGATGACTAACTGGTTGTCACATGCTATCAGACATGTTTCCCACTCAGAAGACTAACTGGTTGTCACATGCTATCGGACATGTTGACTAACTGGTTGTCACATGCTATCAGACATGTTGACTAACTGGTTGTCACATGCTATCAGACATGTTTCCCACGCAGATGACTAACTGGTTGTCACATGCTATCAGACATGTTTCCCACTCAGAAGACTAACTGGTTGTCACATGCTATCGGACATGTTGACTAACTGGTTGTCACATGCTATCAGACATGTTGACTAACTGGTTGTCACATGCTATCAGACATGTTGACTAACTGGTTGTCACATGCTATCAGACATGATGACTAACTGGTTGTCACATGCTATCAGACATGTTGACTAACTGGTTGTCACATGCTATCAGACATGTTGACTAACTGGTTGTCACATGCTATCAGACATGTTGACTAACTGGTTGTCACATGCTATCAGACATGTTGACTAACTGGTTGTCACATGCTATCAGACATGTTGACTAACTAGTTGTCACATGCTATCAGACATGTTGACTAACTGGTTGTCACATGCTATCGGACATGTTGACTAACTGGTTGTCACATGCTATCAGACATGTTTCCCACTCAGATGACTAACTGGTTGTCACATGCTATCGGACATGTTGACTAAGTGGTTGTCACATGCTATCGGACATGTTGACTAACTGGTTGTCACATGCTATCAGACATGTTTCCCACTCAGATGACTAACTGGTTGTCACATGCTATCGGACAAGTTTCCCACTCAAATGACTAACTGGTTGTCACATGCTATCGGACATGTTGACTAACTGGTTGTCACATGCTATCAGACATGTTGACTAACTGGTTGTCACATGCTATCAGACATGTTGACTAACTGGTTGTCACATGCTATCAGACATGTTGACTAACTGGTTGTCACATGCTATCAGACATGATGACTAACTGGTTGTCACATGCTATCAGACATGTTGACTAACTGGTTGTCACATGCTATCAGACATGTTGACTAACTGGTTGTCACATGCTATCAGACATGTTGACTAACTGGTTGTCACATGCTATCAGACATGTTGACTAACTGGTTGTCACATGCTATCAGACATGTTGACTAACTAGTTGTCACATGCTATCAGACATGTTGACTAACTGGTTGTCACATGCTATCGGACATGTTGACTAACTGGTTGTCACATGCTATCAGACATGTTTCCCACTCAGATGACTAACTGGTTGTCACATGCTATCGGACATGTTGACTAACTGTGTGTCCCATGCTATCGGACATGTTGACTAACTGGTTGTCACATGCTATCAGACATGTTTCCCACTCAGATGACTAACTGGTTGTCACATGCTATCGGACAAGTTTCCCACTCAGATGACTAACTGGTTGTCACATGCTATCGGACATGTTTCCCACTCAGATGACTAACTGGTTGTCACATGCTATCGGACATGTTTCCCACTCAGATGACTAACTGGTTGTCACATGCTATCAGACATGTTTCCCACTCAGATGACTAACTGGTTGTCACATGCTATCAGACATGTTTCCCACTCAGATGACTAACTGGTTGTCACATGCTATCAGACATGTTTCCCACTCAGATGACTAACTGGTTGTCACATGCTATCAGACATGTTCAGTTTTCTAAGAAGCATGTACCATTATACGGAAAGAGCTAGGGTCTCGCACCAGGATTTCTTGTATCATAGGAAAGATTATGTCTCTTCCCATGTAGCTGCAGGGTATCTTCCAATTACTGAATCAGGTAAGGAAAGAATTGGATGACCACACACTTACAACTGTTACTGTCAGTTGAGCACAAACAAACAAACATACAGTGTTATATAGAGCATCTTGAATGAGTGCTCATTCCTTACCATTTTTATCAAAAAGTTGACAAAACCATATGACATGAGGATCTGCCGAGTATCATACTGTTTTTTTCAACTAGTTTAATAACAAGAGCTGTCACTAGACAGCGCGCTCGACTATTCGCAGCCATTTGTCAGAAAAAATATAAGTTCAAAACAGGCCATTTAAAATTTGTATTATATTGAAACGTGAGTTACGCTACTTAGATGACTACAATGGTTGTTGAGGCATGGCAATTATCTCAACACTGGACTATTAACAAATATTTGTCAGTGAAAATGATTTTAAGACTTCAAGCAGCACTGTACTCTATTCAAGAAATGTGTATGTTTAAAGGGAATTGTATACATCCACAGTTAAACTTTTCAATGCAATATCATTGATAGTAGGTGAGATATGGTTTGAATGTAACTTGCATGCAAAACTTTAACCAAGGAAAGTCTAAGTTAAAAGGGGCATAACTCGAATTAAACTAAAAATGGAGTTATTACAATTGACCAGTACCATTGACTAATGATGATAAACAAGTGTTATAAGTTTCAATGCAATATCATAAATAGTAACTAAGATATGGCGTGAATAGAACTTGCATGTAAAACTTGAACCAATAAACTCCTATGTTAAAAATGGGCATAACTGAAATAAAAACATAATAGAGTTATTGCCCTTGACTGATACCATTGACTGATGATGGTAAACAAGTGTTGTAAGTTTCAATGCAGTATCATGGATAGTAGCTGAGATATGGTCTGAATGAAACTTGCATGCAAAACTTTAACCAAGAAAATTCTATGTTAAAAAGGGGCATAACTCAAATAATAATCATAATAGAGCTATTACCCATGACCGGTACCATTGCCTTATGATGGTTAGTAAGTGTTGTTAGTTTCAATGCCATAGCACAGATACTATTTGAGATATGGCCTTATTAGTAACTTGCATGCAAAACTTTAACCAAATTTTCTAAGTAAAAAAGGGCCATAATTTGCATTAAATTCATGCAAGAGTTATCTAACATGGTTGATTACATGACAGGGAAAGCCAGTGCAAATTTCAATCCAATATATGCACTGGTTATTGAAATATAACCAAGGTTAAAGTTTTGCATGTAAAACTTTAACCATATGCAACGCCGACGCCGACGAACAAGTGACTGTAATAGCTCTCATATTCTTCGAATAGTCGAGCTAAAAATGGTGAGGAATGAGCATGAATGTAAGATTCTATTTATCATATAAACTTAGAAAATGCTAAATATCTTTAAAAATGATGATATATGATGCATTGGTTCATGAGGTTTCAAATAAAATTTAGCGGTACTTGGAGTGTGACGCACAGACTTTGTGGGTCGATTCAAAGCACCGATTGGCTTACGCTATGCCACCCTGAACCAGCCAACGTCAAGCTAATTTGCATATTTATGTAACGGGCTGCGAGTGCATTACGATATTTACAGCACAGCTTTAATGTACTCCCACACTGCAGGTTATGTGATATATAAGTGTGTGTATCTACCTCATGTTGATGTACTGAAGGAGTTTATTCTCTTCTGAGAATCCGTCTAGTTGTGTAAGTTGATTCTCTCGTAAATGTACAGTTGTAACGCTCACTAATTGTTCCATACCCTCTAACTGTTTGATCATATTTGCTCCCTACAAATCATTATAGACTAAACAAATTAAACTAGTCCTCAACCTTTAAATACATCACAAGCAACTTGTTTGTAATGGAAAATATTCACTCCCGGTAGAACTTTGTGTGTTACCAGTCATTCAGTTACATATTTTTAGTTTACCTTGAACAAATTCAATATATTTTCCACTTATAAAAGCAAAGGCTGAAATTTTATTACAAAAAATACAGCTCAGATAATGAAAATAGGTCAAAGGATCACTTTAATTTGTTTGTACTATACCTTGTACTAGATTATCATATAAATTAGTCAAGAAGGAAACGTTTTTACTTTTTGAATCAAATTTCAAAAAGCTTTAGATTAATTATATGGACGAGTATTTGAGGGGTTCGAACAAAAAAAATCCTTATATATATCATACATGATATAATTGTGCTATATTTCATCTACTTGCATTATGATATTCATAACAACAATTAATAAGCAAGTATTTAGGTAAAAGAAACATGTAGAAATGTTGGTAAGGATAAAACACATACCAAAAAGAGATTTTTCAAATTTGGCAGACCAATGCCATCCGTGGTAGTGAGTTTGTTGCCACGTAATTCTAATGTATGTAACCGTGACAACTTGTTAGCTTCAAGTCCTGTCACCTTTGTGATTTCATTATCTAGAAATATAGAAATGTGCATGATAAACTAAGAAGGACTATTGTCGTATTGAACACAAAAACATCATTCTTACATACATGTATGTTACCCACAAAGGGCAATAAATGTGGCAAAAGGTACAAAATGAACTATTTTAGGAAACAGCCTCGAAACTTAATAATGCTCATATATTCTGGAGAGGGGGCCACATGATAACCCACACTATATATTTAAGGTGAGTATGTAGCCCTGATATGCTGATACATCAATGATTCTATTTTAAGGCAATAATGTTTGGCGCTCTCCTGTGTGAGGGAGAAAGGAAATATACAGCTATCAAGGAAGCCTCAATCAAAAGTAAAGAGTTTTAATATGATTTTCGCTTTGATAATCACATCATGAGGGGTGATCAATATATTCAAGAACTTTCCTAACAGCGATTTTTTATGTCAAGACCATGAATACATATTGATGAGCCCTCGTACTTACTGTTCATAGATAAATGTTCCAACATAGGATGATTGGTACTTACTGTTCATAGATAAATGTTCCAACATGGGATGATTTACTCCTTCTGTGCTTGTGATTCGGTTGTTATTAAATGTGGCTATCTGTAAGAATGGCATCTCTTCCAGCTTTGCACTTGTTAGCATATTTTCATCGGCTTTTAATGTTAACATATGTGTAAGAGAACTTAGAGGTGATATGTCTTTCAGATTGTTTTTACTAACATCCACATATCTCAAATGAATGAATGACTTTAACAGTGAAATATTGGTCAGCTCCCTGAAAAGAAAAGGTTTTTTTAAAAGGTTAATTAATGTATGTATGCTCTTTTGCAACCATTTTTCATCACCATTTACCTGGAATTAATTCTTAAATATTAATTATTTGCTTTTCTGCTGCAAGCAACAGACAACTTCTTCACATAATTTACTCTCAAATATGTAATCCACAATAACTAAAGTGGTTATTATTATAAACTTAGCCATTATCAAGGAATATTGTAATATAGGTGGTCTACATGGGTTAGCCCTGTGTCAGGTTAATGTGACAATGTTGCCTCCATTATAGACTGAGTACATACAAGAAACACTAGCCCTGTGTCAGGTTAATGTGACCATGGTGCCTCCATTATAGACTGAGTACATACAGGAAACACTAGCCCTGTGTCAGGTTAATGTGACCATGTTGCCTCTATTATAGACTGAGTACATACAGGAAACACTAGCCCTGTGTCAGGTTAATGTGACCATGTTGCCTCCATTATAGACTGAGTACATACAGGAAACACTAGCCCTGTATCAGGTTAATGTGACCATGTTGCCTCTATTATAGACTGAGTACATACAGGAAACACTAGCCCTGTGTCAGGTTAATGTGACCATGTTGGCAACATGGTCACATTAACCTGACACAGGGTGATGATGTTGCCTCCATTATAGACTGAGTACATACAGGAAACACTAGCCCTGTGTCAGGTTAATGTGACCATGTTGCCTCAATTATAGACTGAGTACATACAGGAAACACTAGCCCTGTGTCAGGTTAATGTGTCCATGATGCCTCCATTATTCACTGAGTACATACAGGAAACATGCTCATCAAACAACATGTTTTAGTTTATCTTACAGTTTAGGTCAACATAGACCTTCGTCAGGATCATAATGTTGTTTTAAATTTAGAATACTAAATCCAACAATCATATACCTTAAATCAAACAATCATATACCTTAAATCAAACAAGCATATACTTGAAATCAAAGAATCATATACCTTAAATCAAACAAGCATATACTTGAAATCAAACAATCATATACCTTAAATCAAACAAGCATATACTTGAAATCAAACAATCATATACTTTTAATCAAACAATCATATACCTTAAATCAAACAATCATATACCTTAAATCAAACAAGCATATACTTGAAATCAAACAATCATATACCTTAAATCAAACAATCATATACCTTTCTTTGATATCAAGTTTTACATAGGCATGAGCAAGTCCATCACCATTCTTACATAACAGGGACAAACATTCTGGCATCATCTCATCCGTCAGCAATACCTCGGGAACTTTCTGCAATTTTTTAACATAAAGGATACCATATAATAAAACTAAAAATATAGAAGTCACTTTTAAATAAAATAATACCATATAGTCAACCAAATAATATAGAATTACACTTTTAAATTGACAAATATCAAACATGGAAATGTATCCATGTACTTAATGTGTTGAGATAATCGACCCTTGGGAAATAAGAACACTTTTTTCTTTTTTGAGGCTCTTATTACTCACAATTAAGAGCTAAACATTTTGTTTAAATCCCCCAAAACTTGTGACGGAAGATGATTGATGTATCAAATGGGGATGTCCACAATCTTTTATGGTCTAAATTCCTCAAAACCAGAATCTAAACTCCAGCCAGAGTCTATTTCTGGGGACCAAGAATCATTCAGTGTGTCAATTCATGCCAGTCATTGTTTAGTCTATAAAAGTCCTGTAGTGGGGGACGAGTGTGCCCTTAGGGACCAACAGGTCTGAAGTTAATCCATCGTCTGGAGCACTGGTTAATTTCTCTGAGCAATAATAACCCACACACTCCACCAAGGTGTTAATTGGTACCTTTAAGGGCAGTGTCTATTCCTGGGGGTCGCAGATTGATATCGGCTGCCACACTCACAGTCCTGAGAGAAATAGTCTTTACAGGGAGACTCGAACATAGGTAGCCCAATTACCAGCTAGGGGAAGTTAAAATGTCAAAGGGTGGTTTAGCGGCAGAACAGCTGAAAACAGCCCTTCCGATGGTAACTTAAACTTTTTTGTGATTCATGAGCCAGTAGCCTAGTTAGCTCAGTAGAACACCAGACTAGCAAGCAGGTAATTCTGTGTTCAAGTCCCGTTCTTTGTAAATACTTTTTCTCCTAAAATTGCAATGATATAGCGACAAGGATAAAAAGTATCTACCCAGTGTATAACTCGAACCCACAAACCCTAGCTGCTAGCAAGCCAAGCACTCTACCAACTTACTGAGCTAACTATGATACTGGTTCAAGAATCTCAACAGTCCTGAATAAAACTGCCACTCAAACCAGGGCATAATATTGATGGGGAATAATGTCATACACGTTTCTGGTTGACAAAAATCCAGGAAAACCTCAGCTTGTCTGCTATGAGTGAATGACATCATTCTAGTGAGCTAGAGCCCAGATTGGTTGTTGGCACTCTCTCAAAGTGTACAATACAGACACTGACAGTGTATATATCCAACAGGTTGTCTACAGTGTCTACACATATAACAGTTCACATCTGTATTCACCAAAGAGAACCTTGCTAATATTCCGGATAAAGGACCATCCCCACATAAACCCATGGAGCGAATCCAAATTACCCTCCAAGGTGTCATAAACAGCATCAAACGTCTTAATGAAAAAAAGGCAACTGGACCGGATAAGATTCCAATCATTATTTTGAAACGTAACTGTGAAATTGTGGCTGAAATTCTTAAGTGTATTTTTCAAAGTTCATTGGACACAGGAGTCGTACCATCTGACTGGAAGACCGCTAACGTTGTTCCGATTTTTAAAAAAGGCGATCGTTCGAAACCTGCAAACTATAGGCCTGTGTCTCTAACTTCAGTCGCATCTAAAATGCTTGAACATATCGTCGTCTCCAGTGTTATGAATCATTTGGACTCAAACAACATTCTCTGTGAAAACCAACACGGCTTTAGACGTAAACGCTCTTGTGAATCTCAGTTGCTTTTAACTACAGACGATATAGCGAAACACATGAATAAAAGTGAACAAGTAGACATGGCCATTTTGGACTTTTCCAAGGCCTTTGACAAGGTCTCCCACCAACGTTTGTCATCTAAATTGGACTTTTACGGAATTCGCAATGATACCAAGCAATGGATAAACAGCTTCTTATCAGGTAGGACGCAGAAAGTTGTTGTACAGGACGCCACATCAGATACATCCAGTGTAACTTCAGGGGTGCCCCAAGGGACGGTTCTTGGTCCCTGCCTATTCTTACTGTACATAAACGATATTGCTGACGACATCTCATCCACTGTACGCCTCTTCGCAGATGACTGTGTAATATACCGTGTTATCAAATCTGCAGCCGATCAGTTAAAACTCCAGCAGGATCTCGATAGACTTGTAGAGTGGAGCAAGGCATGGCAGATGGAATTCAACGTGAAAAAGTGCGCTATAATGAACATCTCCAACACATCCAATAAGAAACGTTATAATTACAAAATGAATGGTGAAACTTTGGAAACTGTAGATCATCATGCTTACCTAGGCGTTGAACTGAATGACAATCTGAAATATGACACCCATATTGACAATATTACTGGAAAAGCATCACAAACTTTGGGTTTTCTGAAACGTAATCTCAATAAATGTCCTCAATCAGTTAAAGAACGAGCATACCAAACGCTAGTAAGACCAAAATTGGAATATTCATCACCCATTTGGAACCCGACCCAGAAACAAACTACCGAATTAAAACAACTCGAACAAATCCAACGCAATGCTGCAAGATTCGTTGCTAATAAACCATATAATCCATATCAACCAGACAGCGTAACAACAATCATCAATGACCTTAAATGGCAGTCTTTACAACAGCGTAGACAATCATCCGACTTAATCCTACTCTACAGGGTTGTTTATGGCCTTGTCGCTGTACCAGCTTACTACCTACCAGACCGCTCCATAATCCTATCAACTAGGGGACATAACTCGCAAAACTTCATACCACCTCAGTGTCTGCGCAATGCGTACCAACATTCATTCTTCCCTCGGACAATAACAATCTGGAATTCTCTACCTACATCAGTGGTGACAGCCCCGAGCCTGGACTCCTTCAAGTCGGCAGTTAGGCCACTGCCCGTCTACCGCGCCTAGTGCTACAGGCCGGTTGTATAGTGTAAATACATGTTAAACTTTTTGGCGAATGCTACATAGTTTTTATGAAGCGCTCCGCACTCTACACTGCGCATAGTTTTAAACCCTCTTCAGTAAATGCCCTAGTGGCGTTGGAGAGTATAACATTGAAGTTGAAGTTGAAGGGTAAGAAAAATGTGCAACCAGACCGGAGCTCGAAACCGGGACCCTTCGCTTAGAGGGCAAATGCTCTACTGACTGAGCTAGCCGGCTGCTTTCACAAGTTTTTCCCCAATTAGTTATTAAATCCTATACACCTGGCTACACACACAATAGAAAAAACATCCAGAAGTTATTGATGTTGATCAACTTGTATAAAAAATGTCACAAGGCTCAACATATTAAGTTTTCACCAATCATATCCCCCATTTTAACATAAATTTGTACCACATGACATCCTTTGAATATTAACCAGATAAAAGTAAAATGCCATCATCACAAAATTCAGAAATAAAATCAACATAAACACAACTTTTAATGTTTGTTTACAATACCCCACCCACCTCTTCTTCCTCCTCGGGTTCTTGTTCTTCTTCTTGCTGTTCTTCCTCGCCTTCTTCTTCTCCTAACTCCTCACCTTCACCTGTAGGCTGATCTTCAGCCTCCTCACCTTCCTCGAAAGTTTCCTCAGCCTCTTGGTCAGACATGTTTCCTGTTATTATGGAGCACTCAAACTAACGTGCACAAACTTTGATTACAAAAGATGGCGGACAAGTTGCTAGGGAGACGCTTTGATTCGACGTTCTAATATCCGTTTATCAATCATGTATCGATAATTCATGAATTACAAATAGTGCCTAATTATTAATTTATGTATTTGGCAAGACCGTTATTTCATTGCACTTCGATTTACACGTGATTTAAGCATTTTATTAACTTTGCTCAACTCTCGTTTTTTCTCGTCTAATCTCGAGAACCTGCAGGAGTTGGAAGTGTCCGGAATGCGGACGTCTATTTTTCGGTGAAATAATAATATTTTAGGTAAGAATTTGCATTTTGATAATTTGTTTTGATTTAAAAAGTTCTTATTTTGTGTTGTCAACAGCTGTCAATCGATATTCGGCGAAAATTCGTCTGCTAAAGTGGGCGTGTGGAAAACCCGAAAATCACAAAAATTTGGGGACAGTTAAAACTTGCAGAAGCATGTTTCATGGTAACCAAAATAAATACCCAAAATCTATTTGTTGCAATTTGTAACATTTTGACAATATATGTCAGAACTTGTTTTGATTTTATTTATAATTGTAAGGAATTTAGTGAATGATAATTCATAAAAAACCTAAATTCACTAAAAAAAGGAAAAGTGGACTTTTTGTCATTTGATAATATTAATAGTAAAATTATTGTTATTGTATGTATATTGGGAGAGAACGTGTTAAAGGTATGACTTATGACTTTATTTTGTTATTTCTTGTAGACTTGATTGGTGCCGTTAATGTCTGTTAGGTGTAGGGATATGTTTTATTCTTTTCACATAAGAATCTTTTTAGTTTTACCCAATGGGTAAGATGCATTATCTTCAAAAATAAATCAAAACAAACTACTTTTGTTTTATAAATATTTTCATTCAAATAATTACTGGATTAATTTTTTTTTAATGTAACATTTTTTTTAAAGAAACTGTGTAACTTACACAATAATGTGGTCCATTAATGGTCCATGATGTAGTCAGGCTGACGGTGTAATTGTACATGTTGATAAATGATTTTGTTTCGCAATGTTCAGTATTCATGTTAATTTTTAAAATAGTGTTAAGTATTTGATTAATTGTGTTTTAATTGGACTTAAACAAATAATTCTTAATTGCTTCCTTGATAGCGTAGAAGTTGAGCTTCCACTCTTATTGTGGGAGGGTCCTGTGTGTTTAATTCTGTCGGTTTGACTGTGTTATACATACTTATATATGACAAAATAAAAAATGATACTGAAAATTCACTTGCTGCTAAACACTTAATAATTATTGGCATTAAAAGTGAAACTGATTCCCCTTCTCTTATACTTTAAAGACAATGGATACCATCTGGGATGAGGTGTCAATGGTGTTATAGATAACAGAACAGTGGTGGCACTGGATGCTTCTAAATAATTGGGTCTGTTCCATTGACAGGTATGATTACTGAATAATTATGGGATGGAGTTGTTGATGCAATGCAAGCATGCATGCTTACTAAAAATTATATCATATATGAACAATGAAGGTTAAAAATTGAGGTTACTCAAAATTAGAAGAATAATTAGTTATATGCATGTATGTTATAAATAGATAGTAAAGTTCAAGTTTGACCAGCTCTTTACCCAAACAATGACTTGAAAAGTTAGAAAAAAGTTGTAACTGTATAAAACCAACTAATTTATCCTCTTATCGTATCAAAGCTATATAATAGTACACAATTGTTAAATGTTAAAATAAATGTACATAAGATCACAAATTTAATCCTTATAGTTTATTGTACTTAAATCTAAAATTTGTATGAAGTTTATAATATAACAAATACATAATAATTTTTCTTGTCATGTAGCTACAGACAAGCTATACATTACTTCATTCAAAGTTTAAAAAATTCATAATGACACCAAAATCTATGAGATTTATAGTGATCAGTTTTTGTAAGTTTGTCAATAATTTGAGTACAATATAACTTTGGTCCTAATATAATCCATCGATAAGTATATTTTTACAGGTAGATCGGCAATAAAAGATTTATTCAAGTTTATTGATTCAACATTGAGGAAGGTTTGAAGTTGTCAAGTTGTCGTGGTAACACTCAATAACCTGCAACATGCTACAACATGATTTAGCGCAAAATTTGCATTTAATTTTCAAGTTTTCTAAATTAACGTAGCAACTGAAAAACTTTTCAAGGTAGATTAGAGTAGGAAAAAAGTTTTTGAATTTATGAGTTTACTTTAGCCTGACTTGTTTTAGTGCTATAGTTACCAGATATAGCTGTAGATCTTTCGTGTATTAATCTATGCGCCTTTTATTTACAAGTTTGGATGATGTCCAGATATTTTAAACTCCATTTATTTGTAGAATATCTAGTTTTTAGATTTGCACATAACTAAGTAAATTTGTTATTAAGGGTTAAAATTAGTCGATATCAGCGTTATTTTATCTACATATCTTATATATGAACAAAGAGTTAAATCTCAGAAAATATACATAAATGTTTGAATACGTCAATAGGGCAAAGTTTGAATTGAAGGTGAAATTTAGTGTTTATATATGTAGCAAGATTTGATATCTTGCATATTTTATCGTATTTGTGTGATTTAAATATTATCTATAGTATATTAAAGGTTGACGAAATTGAGATGTACGGCGCAATAGTTATTTGTGACGTGTTGGAATATTTTGCTGTGAAGACTAACTTTCATTGATCAAATCTAAATCAAACTTACAAAGTACTGTTTTTTTAATGTTAATAAAGTGTTCAAAAGTGAAAAAAGATGATTTTTTTACTATCCATTCAAGGTAACTGGTTAATTTTGTTGTTCAAAATTATTAATATACTGTAAAAGAATCCATTTTTGTGGACATTAAATTTGGTGAAATTGATAATGTTACATAATAAAATCCCGGAAGATTTCTATTTTAGCAGAAACCTTGTTATACATTTCTTGAATGTTGATTGCGTCTAAACAAATTAATTTAATGGTTCAGATACATACTAGAAAAATATGGTTGGTATTAATAGTAAGTAAAACGGGATTTGATTTTGTAGTCATGTTCAATTATAAGGCAAATCAATGATAAATCAAATAGTTACAAATAATCATGATTTAACACTGACTGTCAGAGTATCATTTCAATTTTTTTCTTCTTCTCTTTATTTATTTCTATTCTTTGTTCAGATATGCATACAATCATTGTGCACTTCAGTCGTTTTAAAACCATTCTTATTTTCTAATTTTAAAAATATTATAACTAAACAGAAATAAAACAATTTCAAGATTTATCTCCCTTGTATCATTATGTTGTTTTTAATTTTCTTTACAACAATTATTTCCAACTTGGAAAGGTCGCCAGTGTAAATTTTCCTCATAAGGTTTCAACAGAACACTGAATTACTATGATTTTGAAAAAAACTAAGATTATAAAAAAGCTTCCCTCCATTAGAAGCATTTGAATGACGCTAATCAAACAATTAGTTTATGAGTGCCTTATTTAAATAGTTTCTTTTCAGTTCTATTATATTCTAAAAAAATATTTCATGCACGTTTTATTGACATCTCTTTCGCCTTGCACGTTTTTTTTACTTTCATCGTTTTTATCTTCAACCATTTAATTGAACAAATGAATTAATCAATTAATTGTTTATCAGATTATGTGAGTGTTGTATTTATGAGAGTAGAGTATTGCCTGATAGATAGTACACATGATGAAATTAGTCGCCCTGGCTCATTTAATGCTAAACCAATCAGTGTTGTCTAATATTTCAAGTGTATTTACTGTAGCTTGACAAATTTACTAAAACCTGATAAATCGAGCTTGCAGGAAATCACCTATTATACTGGGACATTATCCACCATGTTTGGTTTCCATAGCTACCCATACAGACAATTGTTATCTAGTTGCCGTAGTAACAATTATTACAGGTTTATCATCAATATTTGAATAAATAATTAAACGTCCCAGGTTAGGACTGGATTTTATTGATACCCGCAATTGATTTCCTTTACCTGGGAACGAATCAGCATGCTGGAGGCTGTTTCTAAAGAATTTCTGTTTTGCAGGAAACTTGGATATTGAACAGTTATGACTGTTTTATGTTTTATGAAAAAATGGTCTTATTATGTCTTATATGTTTAATACTTTAGTAGCCATTCAACCTTTCAAGCAAGGGTTAGTGTTACTTTATGAAGCAGTAATTGACTTTTCTTTATTGATGATCAATATAACGTTTTATTTGCTGTTTGGGTTTAATATTATAATATCTCTATGTATACTTCATTCAGACTATTATATGTATGAGAATGGTTGTCGGTTTTTCACAAAATGGGATCTGATCCCTATCAGTTACAGTCCTTAAAGGGTTCCTTTTTTATTTCCCCTCAATTTCCTTTTTAGTAGTTCCTGATAAATTTGAGTGAGGGGCATGGAGGTCCTACATGTTTAAAGTTTTAATTATAAGTTTATTGATTTGCAAAAAAATAGACAAAACTTTTGTCCAAAATGAACACTGATCAATTCCATTGGTTAGTACAGTTGCAGTCTAATCTGGCGACTCAGGTTCAAGTCCAAGTGGAGGTTTAAGAGGCCTTAAAACATTGTTTCAGCGCCTCAGAAAATAGTAAGATAGAAATATTTACAGTACAGGAGATCTTGTATCTTTTCCCTAAAACACTACCTTCCATTTTAAAAGGCTAGTATTTAATTTTAGATTTTTAAAAATGTTTTGGTTTGTTATAGTTTTTGAAACCTTCTTTCATCATGGATGAAAACATAAAAATATTTTAAGTACCAACTATCTGATATAGTCCTGCAATGTGAAGACTGTTTAAATACTGGCACTTATTATACTTTATTTGTTTAATAGACTGTATACTTGAATGTTATGATTAGTAAAGGTACCTATAATATTGAATGAACTTACTATTAAGTGTCTATGCTCTAAACTGCCATTATATTGGTCTATTTGACTAGAAAAGATGTTGGAGCCACTCAGACTCAAGGTTTGGTTTCTTGTTTGAAGATGTTAAAATCTTCTGTGAGCTTGGTTGTATTGATGTGGCCTCCGTGCGTGGAGAGCTGAAGAAGCTGTCTGCTACTTTAAGCAGTTTGATCCCTACTATAAGACTTAGTACTCTAGTTGATAATAAAAATCCTGGTAGACTTATTTCAAAGGTCAACTAGTCATGCTGTATTTATTCATATATATATATATAAATGGCTGAAAATTTGTTGTAACAATAAATGATCATTCTAAATGCAAATAAAATTGTCTAAGACAATATTTGATCAACACAAAAACTATTAAACAGTCAATGCACCAAGACATGACCGAGACAAATAAATTATAGTTTGGTTCAAAATAAAAAAAATATTCAAATCAAACACCTGATAAATGCACATCTATTGATCTGTATCCATTGATTAAATTTGTTAATTAACAATGAAATGCATACAGCATTTTCTCTGTCATAATTAATATGTTAAATGTGTTAAAATCAAATTAAAATTCATTTCCTTAAACCTTTATAGTATTGTTATATTAATCATAAATTTGATGGGTACTAATGCATACATCTTCGAACGTTATGACATATTCTGTATCAAAAAAGAATAAATTTACTGGTAAAAATGGTAAAAGTATTTTACGAAGACTGTTCATCATTCAAATTTCGTCATAAATTGACAGATTTATTTCATTAGTTTTAACCCAAAGTCGCGTGATGAATTACTTTTTTGAATTTGTATGACAATGATATGCTTACTACAGAAATCTATTTTTTACGAACCATGAACTTAATAACAAAGTGTGCTTTTAATTGAAATAATTTATTCTATTAAACGGTTTGAAAAGATCTGTAACAATTATTTCAATAGGTGGCTAATGTGTGGCAAATTGGTCTGTATCTCTAGATCAAGCTGTCTGCATCTCTAGATCAAGCAGTCTGCATCTCTAGATCAAGCAGTCTGTATCTCTAGATCAAGCGGTCTGCATCTCTAGATCAAGCGGTCTGCATCTCTAGATCAAGTGGTATGCATCTCTAGATCAAGCAGTCTGCATCTCTAGATCAAGCAGTCTGCATCTCTTGATCAATCAGTCTACATCTCTAGATCAATCAGTCTGCATCTCTAGATCAATCAGTCTACATCTCTAGATCAATCAGTCTGCATCTCTAGATCAATCAGTCTGCATCTCTAGATCAAGCAGTCTGCATCTCTAGATCAAGCAGTCTGCATCTCTAGATCAATCAGTCTGCATCTCTAGATCAAGCAGTCTGTATCTCTAGATCAATCAGTCTGAATCTCTAGATCAATCAGTCTGCATCTCTAGATCAATCAGTCTGCATCTCTAGATCAAGCAGTCTGCATCTCTAGATCAAGCAGTCTGCATCTCTAGATCAAGCAGTCTGCATCTCTAGATCAATCAGTCTGCATCTCTAGATCAATCAGTCTGCATCTCTAGATCAATCAGTCTGCATCTCTAGATCAATCAGTCTGCATCTCTAGATCAAGCAGTCTGCATCTCTAGATCAAGCGGTCTGCATCTCTAGATCAAGCAGTCTACATCTCTAGATCAAGCAATCTGCATCTCTAGATCAATCAGTCTACATCTCTAGATCAACCAGTCTGCATCTCTAGATCAAGCTGTCTGCATCTCTAGATCAAGCTGTCTGCATCTCTAGATCAAGCAGTCTGCATCTCTAGATCAATCAGTCTACATCTCTAGATCAATCAGTCTGTATCTCTAGATCAAGCAGTCTGCATCTCTAGATCAAGCAGTCTGAATCTCTAGATCAATCAGTCTGCATCTCTAGATCAAGCAGTCTACATTTCAAAATTAGGTTTTAGTCATATTTCATCTCTTGTTAAAATGGCCTTTGTCTCTAGATGAAACTGTCTGCACCAGTAAATGAAATAACTCCATCTCTAGAAAACGGCCTTGGTCTCCTCAACTCCCATCATTTGAGATCAAGCAGCCTGCATCTTGTAGACTTTAGATCAAGTATATTGTGTGACCTGGCCCCCCCTGTATTTTACATGTTTGTCCTGTCTTGTTTGTCTGAATGAATCTGTGGATTTATATTTCTAAATCTTATCAACCAAACCACCACTTTTAAGGTGTAACTGTGCACTTTTCTATGACCTTTGAAGTCAATAATAATTCACAAGTTTTAACAGAATATTCATTCATGGTTTAACAAATACTTGAGTTCCTGAGTACAGAGAAATTGTACTGTTGATTTTTTCTACATCTTTTAACAAGCATACATATTAAAACTTGTAAATGTCAAAATCTTGACTGAAGTATATACCCCGTTACTCCAAGTGATGATTTGGCGATGCTACATATCTAAGTACAAACACTAATTATGGGGCTTGTCCTCGGTTGTTGAAAACGCTAAAATTTTTCGTTGTGCTGTTACAATAAACTGGTATTATAAATATGATGTAAAAATTCTTTAATTACTAGTGATAACAAGTATGCGTTCTATTAACGGTTTAAACACAAATATTTCTTAAGTTTCAACTTAATTAAAGTCAAAAAGGACAATTACTGGTAAGATTTGTTGTATCAAGTTTAAACAACCATTTACATTATACTTATATAAAAATAATCTTATCATAATATCTTAAAATCCTGCAAAAAGATCATTTTCAGTAAATAATCATACGGAACGTTTCAAATCTAGCTATTCTTTTGTTAACCACTGTTCTAGAGGTAATCTTACAATTTTGAATATTTAAATTGATTTCAATAATCTATTTTGAAGATTAACATTTCTATATATTTTATTAAGCACAAAGATTACTGTATTTAATCAAGTGATTTCCTTGCCAAATTTATATTAATGTGCATGATTTTTGTTGAACTAAATTGCGAGGTTTATCGTATTGTAACGGTCAATGAATGTATAGTAAAGAATCAATATAACAGGTCAGTCTGAACGATTCCTTATTAATAATATTAAAACAGGTATATTATGGGAAAAGTTATGCAATGATGACATTTTAAATATACTGTTGACAGGAAAAAGCAAGGAAAAATGTAAGATGTTGATATTGTGTGGCTGCATGTTACCACTATATTGAAGTACTTACTAAATGATGGTTTCATCATATGATTGATGTACTCAGGGCTGCCACCACCAAGCTTGCTATCTACTGTCAGCACCCTGTTGGGAAATAAAAAAGTAAGATTTCCACCTCAAACTTCTTTAATCACTGCTTCATACTGAAGACATTTTGTGCCCCATTTAGGACAAATTGATTATAGGTGTCACAATTGTTTGCCCTATGTTAAGTTTATCAGAGCTCCTAGTCATGTGGTGGCTACTATAGTGCCAAAGGGACAGTCGCAGCTAGATACTCTCTGAGGGACATTTGTGTAGTCATCATTATATAAAATGGTGCCAAGAACATGCAGAAATCACTTGTTATTCTCAGCATAAGACGGTCATTGGGAACTGGTGTTAAAATGAAGGGATTTAAACTTTGCACCTGTATAATACAGCCCTGCAGTGGTCCTGTGCTCCTTACGGTGTGTAAGCTGATGAATTATACATGTGATTTGTTAAATAATAGTTTTATATTTAGTTGACTTCCTCCTTTATTGTATTTATATACTAAGTCTTATATTCCATAAATGTCTCTCCTTTTAAATTATTACACAAATCTCTCAAAAATTTATAAATCAAAATTCAATAAGATCCATATATATATTCAAGCATTATAAACATATAGATGGAAATACTGCGTATTTTGTCCCATATCTAGAAAAACTCAATATTTCTGTTTAAAGTTTAAAACCCCTTTAGAAATCATCGACTATGATTTATAAAGTATACGTATATATAAATATCAATACAATCAGAAAATTATTAGGTTACGATCACCTATAGCAACTTAAGTATAGAAAACTTGAAGTTTAACGCATATTAAGAAGTCTATTTAATTTGGTACATGTAATGCCAAAGCTAAGTTTTAAATCATGTTGATATTAATATGAATTTGGCTAATTCCTGTGTATGCATGTCTGAATTGTTAAGACCACATACTTATATAGTTTGTGACTAGGTAGAAATTTTGGTATTTAAACGAATTTGAGCTAGTTATGTTGTTGGGCAAGAAATGTGGATTTTTAATACTCTTTATAACTTTAAATCTTTCAAGTCTCGGACATTTTTGATTTGGTAGTGAAAGAGATATTATGTGAGTTAAATTTTCCATTTTATTTTTTGTTTGACTATTGTGTTTTTTCTTTGTTATACTGGCTGAGTGTCATGACTAAGTCTAAATCTTTCGTTCCTTGTATTAGCTGTTAAGTTTTTATTTCTGACGGGTTTGAAGTTACGACGTGTATTGTATAAAAATAATGACTTTTACTTTTATTTGAATTGGACATTGTATAGATTTACATTATGAAGTTGTAAATATCGGTAATTAACTTTTTTGATTTTAATGCTTTTTATTTAGATATAATGTTCTGGTTAGTTTTTGTTCATTATTGATTTTAAGAGTGATTGAATGAAGAACATAATTCAGCAAAATTAGAATAAATGGTAGAGAAAGTTATTCTATCTTTATTTATCTCTTGTTGAAAATTGTTGTATTTTGTTATATTAAATAATATAATTTCAATAATAATAATATGGGGTATTTATTAAGCAGCTGCAAGTTAGGAAAACATACATCAAGTATTTGAATATTTTAAGAGAATATTATTAACAAACATTTAAACTTGATTAAATCTAAGCATTGATTCTTGATTATTATATTAGCATCATTTTTGCTGATGAAGCATATTTTTATTCTTACAAAGTTACACACTCTGATCTTCTGTAACTGTCCACTTTGAGTGTGGAAGACTTGTATACTGTGAGGGGTGGGTCTGGTTCCTTGTCATATCATCATCAATTGGTAGCACTTGTTTCTGTTGCTTTAGTTCTCTCACACCCTCGTCCTGATGGATCTACATATACAATATGTCATGACAATTACTTTATAAAGTTTGTTCACAAATTTGAATGTATAATTTAACTTATAGCTTTAATTTGTGTATTTGTATTATTCCTTTATACTTTCTTTAATTGGTGTAAACTCATTAAGAGCAATAAATTACTGTTGCTCATTTCTGATTTTTTTCTACCATTTCTCCAACTTTTCTTTTCTTTTTCAGTTGTTTACATGTTCATGTGTTGACAAACACAATTCTAAATTGGTTGCATAGCTTGCTAGACCAGAATTCTTTGTAACTATGAGTGTCAGTACTAACTTCTCCTATGTAAAACCTAAGGTTGATGAAGGTCTTGATAATTAAATTGTAATGATCAAATGATCAAGATGTCAAAGTACTTTCTGGTTGCAGCTTAGAGTTGATCCCTGCTTGCACCTCTTGTTCGAGCACTGGCTGTAACTGAGGTTTGACTTATGGTTTCAGCTCAGGTTTGATCCCTGTGTGCACCTCTGGTTTGATCCCTACATGCTCAGATTCTACCCTGGGTTGCACTCTGGTTTAGGCCCTGGATGCAGTCTTGGACTTGAGTTTGATTTGTGGTCAACCTCAGGTTCGATCCCTGGTATAAGCTTAGCTTTGACCCCTGCTTGATGGTTGCAGCACAGGTTAGATCCCTGTTTGCTCAGGTGTGATCTCCCATCATGATTTTGCAACTTGTAAGTTAACATCTAGGTTTAATCCTTGTCTGGTTTATAATGACAATCATATTACCAGTCATGGTAAACATCAGCTCCAGGCAGGTACATGTACAACTCATTTTCTAATGATACAAGGGTTACAGTTCTTAGTATCCGGGCTGGTGAGTGTCAGATATATCCTTTAAGGCTTATAACAATCAAATCAGCGATACTGACGCCTCATCCCCACCCACCCACCTTCACAAAAAAATGAAAAATTATAAGTAAACCTAGAATGTCAAATGACGTTCAATATAAAGTGACCAAATACTTGCGGAGGTTTTCCACATACCTAGAACAGAAAGAATGATAGAATTGTTTAGAATAGTTGAGATTCTTCTTGTGAAAGTTATTATCTCCGTAGTGTGAACTTTAAATGCTTTGCAGAGAGGCAATTTATTTAAAGATATATTTATATTCATGAAATATTTTTGTCTATAAATGTTATGCTGACATTTACATTTCTTTATAAGAATTTTCATCCAGAGTTTTTTTGTGTGAATTCAGTAAAATTACCCAGTGATAGTTGCAGCTGCGGAGTTTGGACGCAGTTTAACTTGGGAGTCATTTAGTATAAAATTTAGGTGATTTTAGTGTAAAAATTGTATATTTATATAAAACTGGAACTTTTTAAGATCTGCGTAAATATGTTTTTCTTTGACAATTTGTAGTAACCTCAGTTGTTTATTTTGACAGTTTTGTGTGAATTTAATAGCATGCAGTTCTTTAAACTTTCAATTGATAAACAATGTCTTTAATATTATTATTATTTTTGCCTTAAATCAATAATGTTGAGAGATTTGGATGCTTTGGGAGATCTGGGAGTGAACAAAGATGCACTAAGCTGAAATCTTGTCCAAAATTTGTTTGGATTACAGGAACAGGTGGTTGTTAGGTTATTAAATATAATACTGATTGACTCAGAGCTAAAAGTGTATAGGTTATAATGTGACTTGGTACCTGTATTGCCCCATATCTGCATCTGTGGGCACTACGGTGAATCAAACCATGAAATAAAATATAACAAAAGGTTAATTACTAACTTAAATAAGTCTGTTTGACCATTCTTTAAAAACTGTATGTTTACAAACTGGGTTTAAAATTGGTAAGCTATTTTTGATATATCACCTGAATTTAATGTTCTGAGTGTTACAGAATAATTTCCGTGACAATTATCTTGTTTCTTTGTTGTTCCTTTGCTTGATTGGTAGTCAATTATACACTATATAAACTGGCAGTTTTCATGGAAAAAAGCGAATATTGATGTATTTAACAAGTATTGATATCTTTGCTGTGCAAATTCAGTCTATAAAAGCTGGTCTCATAGTTTTAAATTCAATTTCACATTGTTCGTTATCGAGTTATTTGCTTATACACCGCGGTAAAATTGATACCCCTACTGGCTAGCTAGCTGGTATGGAAATAAATTGGAAAAAGTTCTTTCATTTGTTAAAAAAAACGAGATTTCCCAATAATGTACGAGTATACGTAATTTCGATCATCCTGTTACTAGCCAGGTATCGCCGAGGTATCGTCGATTTCAGCGCATAAATAATGAGGTTGTCCCTTCACTCAATTGAGAACTAAAGATTGATTTCTAGTAATATCATTGTTCATGCTTGCTTTACTGGCACATATTGTTATAGCAACCAGGTATTTATTATGCATGGGTTTTCATGGAACCTGATCTACGTTTCTATAGTGATGCCAAATTTAGCCAGGTGTAGAAGAAATATCCATACTGAGCTTCGAAGCTTCTTCTGTCCCATGGCAAGTAATATAATAAATAGTTATATGCTGGAACTTTAAAACTGTGCAGTACTTGGTTATTTATGTGATAGTTAAAGTATGACTTGTTAAGAAAAAGTGGCAATTTCCTTTTATAGTTGAAATAGAAACTTGCGTTTAAGTTGGAACAGAATATAATGACATTTTATTACAGCTAAGTTTACACAGAGGATTCGGCCCTTAAATGGAATATATATGACAAGAAAGTGGAGGATATCAAAATATCAAGAAAGTAAATATATTTCATTTTCTTGAATTAAAATACACTCTATATTTACTTCAATTAATAAATCTGGATTTATTATTAGTTTTAATTACATAAAATGTATGCATCAATTGATTGTCATAAAGCTTCTGAATATTTTTTTTTATCTTAATGATTTGCATTAATTAATCATCAATATTTTATTCACAAAATTTCGAAACGCAATAAAATCTGTCAAACTTGAGGTCACAGAAAAGAATATATTCTGAAATTTATTTAACATTCAAAAACAAAGAGTTTATTCAAAGTGATGATTTCTTGTTCCTCCTAGCATTGTTTTAATGTTAATTTCCTAATTATAATTCAAAGTGAAATTATAGATCTAGAAGATTGATGGATCGCTCAGAAGGATATAAATACTTGCATGTTTTGTGAGACTGAATGCAGCGGTGGCGAACATTTTCTGCACATTTTCCTTATGCTATAAATGTTCTTATCTTATTTTGAAGAAGTTTTAATGACTTACATTGAAGAAAATGAATGCATGCTTATTAATACCATGTTTTTCCAAATGAAGTATTGTTGATGGTAAGGTTAAATATTATGAGTTTCTTTAACCAAATTTGTCAGAATTAAGTAGTAATTTTATACCCACTGCAGTCGAATTTAGTATTGTATGTACAAGAACCAATGTTATATTAAATTATTAGAGACCATTTTTATTTTACAATAACTTCAACAACAAAATGATAACTCTATATTTAATGTTCTCTGTAGGGAAATTGATATATCTAAGGCTTTTCTTGTTTCACATATTAAATATTTCAACAAATAGTGTTTTTAAATGTTTATATTTTTACTTGTTGATTTTGAATGAAGCTGTTTTTGTGTAAGTTTTGAACGTCCAAGGTGAATTAGTTTAATCCTACAGACCTTTTAATCTCCAATCTTGTTCAGTTTTTGTGTATATATCCAAATAAATCTAAAGTAGTTTTATATATGGTATATTTATTATATCATATTTTTCTTGTAGTAGGATCCAGGTACAGACTTTACTTAGTTCATTCTATCATGAAACGTGTGTCCCTTTGGTACAAGACGGTTGTATCCTTCTATAGTTTATATTAACATACAAGCTTCTTGCACCTAAATATCAAAACATTGCTTAAATATGTTGCAGAGAAATTAAGGTGGTACATATTAGTGGATTTGCTGATTTAGTGTTGACCAATGACAGTTACATAGATTGTGTATTCAAGTTTTTTGCTGTTTTACTGTAAAATAATTAATTTTTGTGTTGGGTTGGGGGTTAAATTTTGTGGCCTTTGTGGTTCACTTCAAACGCGAAGTTTAATCCCATCAAAAAAAATTTTACCCTTGTATTTATTACCTGAAATGCAAATTCCATGAATTAACCTCCCATTGAAATAGTCTTTTTTTACCAAAACCACAAAATTTAGTCCCATCAAAATTGAATGATTTTACAGTAGTCATGTGAAACATCTGTCAGACTAGGCTCCAGGCTCATGTTGTGCTTGTGTTACCCTAACACAGACAATGTCTTCTCCTCCATCGTAAGAGTCCGTTAGTCCTCATTTATTGTTATTCAATAAGTATAAAATCAATATCACTCACTATATATTATAAATACCATTGCTCTAATATAAGAACAGTATTACATTAAATCTACTGAACATAAATCATTAATATTTATGGGGATTTTTAATAAATTTATCGATAAGCTTGCAAACGGTTAATTAAACGTACCCCACAATTAATAACCTGATTACAGTAATGTCATATAATTAGTTAGAGTTATCAAAAACTATCATTTTAAAAACCACTAATTTCAAATTTGCTTTGAACAAAGTTTCTATTAAATCTACAACCCACAAAAAGATGCTTTAACAGTAACTGTTAGTATATTCAAAGTATTCCATAAAAATATAAAATCTATAATTTTCAAAACAACTAATAAAATTGCTTTTAATAAAATTCTACTAAATTTACTAGCCACATAAAAGATGATTATACAGTATTTTTGTTAAAACATTGACAAACAGATCATTGATCAGCTTTAGCCTATTTGTTCTATTATCTGCTTATGTTTAATTTTCTAATTATTGTTCTGTAATTTTATCACATTGTAGCCATAGTTACTAATATATGGAGATTGGACCCTCCCCTTTCTCTAATTTTAACCAGTGCATTATAAGGGTAAACATTAAGCAAATTAAGTCACAACTTGAAAAGTCTCTTTATTAGATTATTTTATTCTTGCACATTTTTTACAAGTTGTTTATATGTATACGCTGGCTTAGAATGAGAAGGTTGTTGATATTTTGAGAAAACAAGAAAAAACTGCCTGAAAATTAAAAATGGAAAAAAAAGCTTTTCAACTTTATTTTGGTTAACATGACAAGTTCCAATGCTGTAATGTTCATATCAGTGCAGTACAGAGAGGGATGTTGGTTAAATTCACCGCTTTTGGTCTTGTCGAATAAAGAATTAGCTTTATCACATGACTTTCCTTGTATTCAGGTTAGTATAGCCAGTACGTATAAAGTTATACGTACCACGTGTAGTATAAGATATTGATTTTTCCAATAAATCAATGCGTTTTTGCGTTTTTAGTGTCATATGATAAAAAGAATCTTTCACTTGTTATCAATTGATATATTTATAATAAACTCATTCAAGAAATATTATTAAGCTCGCCAGAGGCTCACCAGAGGCTCGCTTAATAAAATTTCCAAAACTCGTTTAATATAACTTTATATCAATTAACAACTCGTGATAGATCCTCTATGTACATCCATTCTATTGTACATTACTGTCTGATTAAACAAACATTCAATATGTTTGGCCTACTATATCTGAAGTGCTCTGATTATACTAACAGCTGATTAGGACCCTTATATACTTCACTTGTTTAGGCCAATTTATTATCTCCATAGGTTTTCAAGTAGTTGGACAAGATTTTTAATTGATTTAATCTGTTGAAATATCAGTTTGTAGCATTGAGGCCACGCTTGTTGTATTGGAGCCATGCTTGTTGCATTGAGTCCATGCTTGTTGTATTGATGCCATGCTTGTTGTATTGGAGCCATGCTTGTTGTATTGAGTCCATGCTTGTTGTATTGAGTCCATGCTTGTTGTATTGATGCCATGCTTGTTGTATTGAGTCCATGCTTGTTGTATTGAGTCCATGCTTGTTGTATTGAGTCCATGCTTGTAGCATTTAGGCCATGCTTGTTGTATTGAGTCCATGCTTGTTGTATTGAGTCCATGCTTGTTGTATTGAGGCCATGCTTGTTGTATTGAAGCCATGCTTGTTGTATTGCATGGAGATTTTAACATGATTCTAAACTTTCTATTAGCATCACTTAACTTGTCTTATTGGTGTGCTATCGGTATTGGTATGTCTTCAAAGAGGGGGGGGGGGGTATCAGGAACATGCTCAAGATGTGATACAAAAACAAATCTAATGTACCAATATTGCATGATTGGCTTGCAGGAATTAATGTATTCAATGCAGGATATTTGTAATGTATTCATGTTAAAGGTCAGGATAAAGTTGAATTATCTGTATATCTGTATATTAGACTATATAGTCTAACTGAACTTACCACTATAGTATCTACTGTCATTTTACAATTTGATATTTCTATAATATTAATCTATGGCATCTGGTTAGTGCCACTTGTACTAATATTGTAATTTAAAGATGTTAATTTATAGGTGTCTGCAGTGGTCAATATGACATCATAGGTCAAAATAACACAATTTCTGCAGTTTCCTTCTGTATTATGATGGTAATAAATACATCTCGTAGATAGAATGTATATATAAAGTTACCACAGAGACTTTGGAAATAAAATAAATATTAAATTTAATTAACACAGAAAATGGCCAATATTCCCTGTCGGAGCTCAAGAAACATATTACAAACTGTTTGTTATGAAGTGTTGTGAACTTTGGTAAATTCCACTTAATTTGTTAAGTGTACTGTTTATAAAAACTTGTGTAAAGTGCAGTTTTTCACTCATTATTATAGTATAAAACTGTAGACTTTGTCCCTAACATTGTCTGTAAACATGATTACCATAATAAACACTACTTTATCATCTCGATTCAATGAATCATGTACGAAATATGATAATTATTGCTGATTTAGATCAGTTCAGTTATATTTCCTTATTTATTGAATTAATTATTGAACCTGGTACGGAATTTGATGATAAAATGTTTAAACCTAGTTTGCATACCTTGTAACAGCCCTATGACAATTATTATGCTTTAATTAAAAAAACTCACAGAAAATTGATCGTGAATTCTCGATCCTGAAAAACAGGGCCTGTCATTCTGAATTCACCTTATTTGACCAAATTAGGAAATGATAATTTTATGTGACAGAGAAGACATTCTCTCGTAACTTGATGATTTACGAGTGAGAATTTCAAAGAGAACATGTCATAACGACAATAATATCAACATATTTATGTTCATAAAACTGTCCTTTCAACTAATTCTACATTTTACTAAGTGTTTGTGCTTTCTCGAAAGAATCACAATATTTAATGTTACTGAAAATGTCTTAAAAATTGTTTTTCCGTAATTAAATAGTTTATAAAAACATTGGTTTAATTGCTACGAAGTCCTATAAGCTGGTTACAAGTTCATGTATGTAATCATACAACAATCTTAACTTTCATAAAACAAGTTTGTTCAATGATTTAATATGATGCTGCTTGGAGCTCAAATTTATTTTAAACCATTCAATTATTTGAATTTATTTCTACTAAGCTGGTGAGCGTTTTTAATATATTTTTTAGTTTGGGCATTATAATTATCTGCATTTTTATTTTTTGAAAATTAATTAAAGTGATATAGTTTTAATGCACTGATTATATAGCTGGTAAGTTTACTAAACATATATTAACTAACAACCTTTTAGAGAGTTTTCTAGTTGTTTGAAACTAACTCTGTCAATTCATGATTTTGTTTCTAGGATTATTTTGATAAAGCCCTTAAGATTTAATAGAATAGTTTTTTTTATATTTGTATATTTTTTCAATTTTTATTGTTTGTATATTTGCAGAATGCCTGTGATGTGTAGAAGGCTGAGATAGAATGTGTCTATCTGACAGTATAGAAGATATTCCGTCTCTACTAACCAACTCACAGCTCACATCTCTGATTCCAGAAATTGCAATAGAGTATTATACATGCTAGTTTTGCAATTTCTCACACCAAAGTTCTACCAGAATATTACAACCTGATATTTGAGAAGTCTGGTAGTTTCTAAATCACAGAAATATCTGACATGGCGTTAACAAATGGAAGAAAGCTCTGTAAACTGGATGCAATTTGTGCAAAATTGAAACAAATCAACAATAAAGATGGTAAAAGTGCCGAGGACATTGAAGAAAAGACTGGTGAAAATGGACATGCTGAACCAAAGGCAGAATCACCTCTTAACTTTTCCAATAAATGTTTTAATAACAACATCATCGGTAAAGCCGACCTGAACACGGTGGACACTGATGTTAAACAAAATGGTCTGGATCTGTCCATAAAGATAACTGAAGCCACCCATACTGGTGATAAGGAACCATCTAATGAAGCAGCCAGAGTAAGTACAGATAATATTGCTGGAGCTGATAATGGAAACAATGGAAGTTACAGAGTTCCTGATGAAAGCATTGCTCTTAAACCTGTTGTTGGCTCAGGACGTAGAAAACGTGCCATTCCACGAAGTATACCTCAAAATAATGATATATTTGAAAATTCAGATAAACATTATAGTGTCAATAATCGTGCTGAGAATCAGACAAGCCAGCAGACTGGTGAGACTGGTATGAAGAGAATGTCAGGTGGTTACATACCTGGTTCTAATGATGCTACTGAACTTGACGACAGTAACTCCTCCATACTCAACCATTCCAGATCGTCTGCTCAGTCCAAAGATTCACAAAGATCTCGACTATCATCGGATGTGGACATGAGTTTCAGTGCACCGTTAGATCTGAGTATGAGTCGTAGTAGAGAGGATGAGGATTCTATAAATAGTTACCTCTCTACTGATGATGATGATGATCATGTTGAAGACAATATAGATGAAAACACGGATGACAACGATGATGATGATGATTTCTTTCACCCGGATAGGAATCTAGCTGATGAGAGTGGTACAAGAGGAAAGTTGGTCAGTTCTGAACCAGCCACCTCATCAAGTAGTGGACGGCTCATTGGTACTGACCAGGCTGACCATTTAAAGGACTATGCTGAAAGTACAATGAATGAATTGATCTCAATGTATGGGTTTGGTGGTAGTGGAAACCATTCGACTGATCTCGCCAAACATGTGCCAATCAGAAACTTTAAAACAATACTTCAACAAGCACACAAGGAACCTATGTCACCGTCCTCAGGAGGACCAAGCAGTATAAACAGTATGAACGGTCAGATGAGCAGTGGAGATGAGGAGTCACATGATGGGTCGGCTATGTCATTGAAAGGAATCTATGCAAACTATGCAAGTCATACAAACAAAGGTCAAGGTAAGAATCTCAGACTTATTCTCTCTACTTATTCATATAATGTTACACTGTGTTTTGAGTTGAAAGTTCAATAGACCGTTTTTAGTCATATCTATAGAGACATGTACGTTTCCAAGAAAGAACAAATGTATATGCTTCATATGTTGAGCATCGTGCTGGTAAGCTCTACTATGGTTTGAATTTATGACTAATTCTGTATGGCATGGGATCAAACCCATAACTTTCTGTTCCCTGCATAAAAGATAGTGAAATCGTGACAGGGAATGCAGCACTCAACTGCAACTGCCGAGCACAGAAAACAGAATTCTTGTTCCAAAGGTGGATTGAGACATTAAATTTATCTTACAATTGAATCAAGTACAGTTGTTAACTGTTTGATCTATATATATGATTGAAATATTCAGTTTCTGCTTTGAAGTGTATACACTGTTTATAGCTAATTTGAATGTCTTGTTTCTATGTGGCCAAAATATCTACGCAAATATTTGCCTAGCTTTTGAATTTTTTAGCTCTTCTAAGTTTGGGGAAAATTTGGAAATCTTTTTAAGGAGGGAATTTTTGTTTTTTCTCACGAATGATAGGTGTTGAATTTTTATTTTATTTTCTAAATCTCCCAATAAAACACAATTTTTTATGATTTTCTTTCTTGATTCACATTTTTGCATACAAGCAACTCCTGGTTTTGTTGACAGCAAGGAAAGTGGTATAAAACTTGACAAAAATGTTCTAAAAATTATTATTGTTTTCTGTCTGTGGGTTTTTTGGGGGTAAAACTATGAGATAGTGTTATGATATGTGTGTGGGATGGTAGATGCTAGATGTTGTTAAGGTATTTGAACTGTCACTGCTGTTGATTTAATATAGAACAAGTTGTTTGGTTAATACTGTGAAATAAATGTAATTGAAACTGTTATAGTTTTAGGATGCTGGTGATACTTAAGTGCCCATACTTCTCTCATTTAAGTAGTATCTCTATAATAGGACAACCTTAAATTTGCAAACAATTTCCACTTTTTTGTTTCCTTTTAAAACTCAATATTTATTGACCAAATAATTTTGTGCTGAGAGTCAGTCAACAGGAGTAAGGATCCTAACAAGTATTACAACTCACTAATGTCTAACAAGGATCCTAACAAGTATTACTACTCACTAATGTCTTACAACATGAGCAAGGATCCTAACAAGTATTACAACTCACTAATGTCTAACAAGGATCCTAACAAGTATTACTACTCACTAATGTCTTACAACATGAGCAAGGATCCTAACAAGTATTACTACTCATTAATGTCTTACAACAGGAGCAAGGATCCTAACAAGTATTACTACTCATTAATGTCTTACAACAGGAGCAAGGATCCTAACAAGTATTACTACTCACTAATGTCTTACAACAGGAGCAAGGATCCTAACAAGTATTACTACTCACTAATGTCTTACAACAGGAGCAAGGATCCTAACAAGTATTACTACTCACTAATGTCTTACAACAGGAGCAAGGATCCTAACAAGTATTACTACTCACTTATGTCTTACAACAGGAGCAAGGATCCTAACAAGTATTACTACTCATTAATGTCTTACAACAGGAGCAAGGATCCTAACAAGTATTACTACTCACTAATGTCTTGCAACAGGAGCAAGGATCCTAACAAGTATTACTACTCACTAATGTCTTACAACAGGAGCAAGGATCCTAACAAGTATTACTACTCACTAATGTCTTACAACAGGAGCAAGGATCCTAACAAGTATTACTACTCACTAATGTCTTACAACAGGAGCAAGGATCCTAACAAGTATTACTACTCACTAATGTCTTGCAAGGATCCTAACAAGTATAACTACTCACTAATGTCTTGCAAGGATCCTAACAAGTATTACTACTCGCTAATGTCTTGCAAGGATCATAACAAGTATTACTACTCACTAATGTCTTGCATTGCATTACATTGTTTTCCAACATAAATTGGAAAGTCATGAATTCAAGCCACCATCAAACACAATGGACATGAAAACAGCACTCAATAAAACATGATCAGTATAACAGAATATGTTGATCTTTATTGCGTGCAGCCCTTAATTTGTGTGGATCGTACTTGTTCAATGTTGTAATTGTCTTAAACTGCGTGCGATACATGCGTTTAGTTACACTCATTTACCAATAACAATATAACTTTAAGTGTTTCGTACCTTAGAAAACTAGAATATTGGATTTTGCGAATGGATCATTTTTCTAAATATATTGGTATTTTACAGTTAGGTTAAGTGTGTCCCATTCTGTTCAGCTGATCGAAAATTTCTAACAGATCTATTGAACTGTGAAGTAACAGTCTATACAAAGTTGCTATGGCAATCAGTAAACAAACTTTGTAGGTTTTGTGTATATTTCTTGTTTAATCTGTAGACAAATCCATACCGTATTTATTACAAAATCAAACGTTTAAAGATTGAGTTTGGCTGCATGTACTAACAATTTTACTTGATCGTACAATTTTAATTTTTTCTAAACTCAGCTAAAGTTTTCTTGCATTTGTCAATAAAATGGATTAAAAATGAAAAGAAAGATTATTGACGTATATTGTCCCAATTGATAAGTCAAACTTGCAGATAGATTCATATATATAGCAAATTGTATTACTGTTACTGTAAATTTTAAGTCAGCCAATTTCTATTTCTGCATGGTCAGCAAATCCCTCATAATTGGCAATCAATCCGAATATGGTTCTCAAATGTGTTAATATATATTTATCATAATATTCAGTTCATTTAAATTGTGTCTTTTGAATAAAATTAACTTTGAATATTAGCCTTTATGATTAAGTCATAGTTCATAACTGGTGTTTTCAGATTATATATATTATCTAATATTCTGTGTCTTTGCCCCATATAAATGTACAGGTCATATACAGTATATATTATCTTACAATACATTTATCTCACTCCAGATTTACATCTTAAAAGAAGACAAAAAAAAATTAATTTACATATACACCAATCCTTGCTGACTGAATTCACCAATGCCAATATTTTGACCAAATTTTACAGAGATAGGTAAAATATTACTTAGTCAGTTGCATGTCTGAGAATAAATTATGACAATTGTTCAGGATAAGAAACCCTTGTTTTTAAAAAAAAGCACACTTAAGAAGTTTGATTATTCATAGAAGTGAAATGATGTGATGTCTACCTAAATAATCTCGTGTCTGAATTAATTTGTCTCTCAATTTATATGTTACGTGCCGAAACTTGCTCATCCGTGGTCACATCACTTGTTCTTCTTTATACCCTCGATTACTTGTGTTTTTACCTATTGTTTGAAGGTTGATTTTCATGTCTTATATAAACCTAGTTTTCTTTTACTTCTTGTTTGGTCATGTTTGATATAGTAACACCTCAATTATAAAACCACCCTTGAAAACAGGTCTTACTGTGCTCGTTCTAATATGGTGGTCAACTGTGGTATTATTACAAACAGTAAACTTTAATATGATAATTCTTTTCATTTTCAGGTGGTCTTATTATTAAGGTGTTCATTAATTCGAGACCTCACCTTTTTAGTGTAAATGCAGGGCTGTTAGATTTCATATTTAATTAACAATTAAAACGCCCTGCAGTCAGAACTACTGTACGTTCCCTGCCTGCTGAAAGTGAGAAATGTTTGCAAATTTATAATTGCCAATAATTGATTTATTGAAAATTACGAGAAATTGGGATCGGAGACAGAGAGAGTAGTTATATGGTGAGACAGCTATTTCCCCCATTGATCTTGCTATTGACGCCATTCAAGTTTGATAAATTATTAAAAGTGTTTTGAAAAGAATCCTTGCATCGGTTGGTTCGATACTATGGCAACGGAGCAAATTGACATAAAACTATTGATGTTTACCTGCGTCTGTATTTTTGGAATTGATTAAAAATACAATAGCTATAGACTATATAGAACGTTAGTCAGCCATATGATAGCCTGGGATGGTGCTCGGGTATTTAATGGTATTACATGATCTTTTCCTAGCTCACCACTCTAGATACCTGACACAAATACTGCATGATTACTGTCCTTATTTAATTATATTCTGTCAAAGATTAATAAATAGATCTACTATAGATTATTAAAAATGTTGTAGATCTATTGCAAGTATAAGGAATACTGTAGATTTGTTTAAAAAAAGTAGATTTGTATATTTGAATATTGTATTCAAGTTAAAATGATTCAAATAATTAGTTTATACTGAAATATGTAATGCAAGAAGTATTTGATATTATTTTATTGACTCACCTAAGGTCAATATATCCTGCTGTCTCTGCCACATCACTGTTGAACATATATGCTAAATTCAAATTCAAAAAGGTGTTTCGAGTAATGACTAATGAGTTTGCAAAAATACAGACTGTGGTGTACAATATGAAAGTGAGAATTCATAACTTGCAGAAATCTATTTGTTTTCTTGGAAAATTAATTCTGGTTGCAGAATGTGCCAGGACACCTTTCATCAGCATTGATAGGGATAAATCACTTCAACTAAAGAAGCAAGGTATTTAACGGTTTATGTGAATATCTGTTAGCTCATTGCCATAGTAACTGTCAATCAGAATTAACGGGCATCCAAGAAAATTGTTGATAAATTGGCTAAAGCGTATCAATAAAACCATGAGACAACTAATCAATTAAAAACCATTCATCAATTTACCGAGTGTCCCGTGATGTGAAGGATATCATGGAAGACTAACTCTTCTATCTTTCTCTTTTATTTGTACTCACTTAAAACAGTTTTACTTTCATACTTGGGTATAGAAGAAGAATATTATGTGACAATTATTGACTGCTACTTGAAGAAATGTTTGCAAAACTTCTGTCATCTAAAGATTAGCAAGTTTTGTGAAATATTGTAAATAAACAAATAGGTAACTATGACAACCATTTTGTTGACTGCATATTGCAAAATACTTCTTTTGATCATCAGTTTTTGTCTGTTTGCTAAAATGTTACTATGGCAACCATTTTGAAAATTAAAATCTACACAAATCTGGGATACATTTTACAGGTATCTCAATCTGGGATACATTTTACAGGTATCTCAATCTGGGATACATTTTACAGGTATCTCAATCTGGGATACATTTTACAGGTATCTCAATCTGGGATACATTTTACAGGTATCTCGACCCGAACTGGTTCAAATGTTATCTATGCTATAATAAGAAAACTGTCTAAAAAGGGAAATATTGTGTTTCCTCATATATACATAGATAACAATAGTTAGATGGTTATTTGATTTTATTGTGTGCAGATATTTTTACAATATTCAAATAGTAAGAAAGCCGAGTAAGGAAAGGATTGAAATGTTAGCTAGTTGATGGCCTTGCACCAGGTCTTCCTTTTAAAACAATTAACATGGAAAGTTGCGGCTTTGTTGAAAAGACAATGGTATGTTCAAAGTTAAGTTTTAATTTAATCATATTTGTTTTATGATGAAATTCTAGGGGTTGAAACAAAATAAACTCATGAAAATGTAGGCGAAACCTGTCATATTTTCTTTGTAGTTTACAGAACACCAAGTATTATCGTAAAATGACAAACGTCAATTGTCCACGATTTGTTTGACATACTGGAGGAATAAATAAATCATGAATTTGACAAGAAAACACTCCACTGACTCCTTTTATCTTCTCAAACATGAGTCAAAAGTATAATTTTTGCCATAAAATTATAATTTATATTGTCTCTAACAGGTTGTGTTTTATTGTATATATACTGGTACGTATGCTTTGACTGGAAAGGAACATTTCCTGTATCGCTAGTATAATGATGTTCTTCGTGTAATAGATAATTTAATACTATAAAATATTGCAAGAACAAAAATCACGTATGTTTGAATGTTACGTTCTTCCTTTTGTCTCAATTGATGATAACAAGGTTTCATGTCAATTTAGGTAATTTACAAATCATCGTGATATTTATCCTTTTTGAAGCAAGTTACCTCCATTTTTGTTGTATTTAATTAAAGCAGTGATAATGTATGCGTCTGTGTAATAAATTAACTGCTTGCACTATATAATAAATTGTCTTGGAGTTTCAGTATGAGGCTCTTTTATCAAACTATCTACCTAACACCCTGGGAGTTTGACCCTCAATCTCACACTAGGGATTTGACACTCAATCTCACACCTGGGCGTTTGACCCTCAATCTCACACTCGGGACTTTGACACTCAATCACACTCTTGGGAGTTTGACCCTCAATCTCACACTCAGGAGTTTGACACTCAATCACACATTGGTGGTTTAACACTCAATCTCACACCCGGGAGTTTGACCCTCAATCACACACTCGGGAGTTTGACACTCAATCTCGAACTCAGGAGTTTGACCCTCAATCTCACACTAGGGAGTTTGACACTCAATCTCACACTAGGGAGTTTGACACTCAATCTCTCACCCAGGATTTTGACACTCAATCTCACACTCGGGAGTTTGACACTCAATCTCACACTCGGGTGTTTGACACTCAATCACATTTTTGGGAGTTTGACCCTCAATCTCACACTCGGGAGTTTGACCCTCGATCACACACTTGGGAGTTCGACCCTTAACTACACACTTGGGAGTTCGACCCTTAACCACACTTTTTGGAGCAATAACACACTTGATAGTTTGACTTTTAACCACACACTAAGCACAGATTCGGGAGTTTGACCCTTAGACACACTTTGAAGTTTGACCCTTAACCATGCACTCATGACCAATAACCACATTTGGGAGTCTAAACCTAAACCAAATTTGGATTTCGACTTTATTAACAACACGCTTGGCAGTCTGAACATTAACTGCTACACTTTGGAGTCTGAACTATAAAGCACCGAGTCCTCTATAAGTATCATCAGGCACGGTATAAGTGACAAGAAGATACAAATTTAAGAAAAAAACCTGCTAAGTGCATGACTGATCCTGCACTGTGAAATATACTTAATTTATGAGATTTTCCAACCTTGGTCTGATGTATGATATAGAAAGACTTAAAACTTCTCAAAGTGAATTATTACAAACACAATGATGGAGATTGAGCTATATTTCATAATTTCTCAAAATTTTCGAGGTTTTTTTATCATTTATCTTTCTTCATTACAAATTATTAGTATACACAATAAATCAAAGTTATTCATGAATAAAACACTTAATTTCGTTAGAAATAGATAAATTGGGGTGTATAATTTATAATAGTTGTATTTAATGAGTGACGTTTAATTTTTTTTTAATATTCAATCAGTATATCGCCATCACTCATATTTAATAATTATTTATTTGACATAATTTATCATCCGTATGCGTGAAATTTATTAAATATTTAATTTCTGTCGTTTTATATCCAAGGAGACAACAAAAAAATGGTAAAATAATATAAAAGTCATAATATAGAAATTATTAATCACTTAAGTACTGGTATAAATCCGTCAAAAGGAAGAAATATTGAGAAAAACATCTAGATATGAAATAAGTAGGTAAACAATATACTAAAATGAAATAACATACTGGTATATTTTTTGATATATTATGTTATTTCTTGTTTTATTTTGAAAGTAAGTCAGCGTGGTCCGAACATTAAGGGTATCCATGATACACATACAATAATTACAGTCATCTGAGCTGAAGTCATTAAATCTTCTATCTAATTAATTGATTATCAGTAAACTGAATATTCTAAGTCATATACCCCTGTACGGCATTCTAGTTTGAATCTTATTCATCTTAGGGTGATTGTTGAAGGATTTTATATAAATCACTCTTTGACACCTCATTCTTAATGGAATCATTGGCTGTGAGGGTAGGAATGGGAGAGAAGTCAGAAGCCTGTATTCCTCTGTATGCTGAGAAACCTCAAGTATCATTCATCAAGCCTATTTCTACTTTAGTATGACATGGTCAAGGATGAAAGCTGTTACTTCCAATGCAAGATAGGGGAATGTTCAACCACTAAGTGGTGGAACCTGTGACCTCCAACACAAGATAGGGCAATGTTCAACCATTAAGTGGTGGAACCTGTGACCTCCAACACAAGATAGGGCCATGTTCAACCACTAAGTGGTGGAACCTGTGACCTCCGACACAAGATAGGGGAATGTTCAACCACTAAGTGGTGGAACCTGTGACCTCCAACACAAGATAGGGGAATGTTCAACCACTAAGTGGTGGAACCTGTGACCTCCGACACAAGATAGGGCAATGTTCAACCACTAAGTGGTGGAACCTGTGACCTCCGACACAAGATAGGGTAATGTTCAACCACTAAGTGGTGGAACCTGTGACCTCCGACACAAGATAGGGGAATGTTCAACCACTAAGTGGTGAAACCTGTGACCTCCGACACAAGATAGGGTAATGTTCAACCACTAAGTGGTGGAACCTGTGACCTCCGACACAAGATAGGGGAATGTTCAACCACTAAGTGGTGGAACCTGTGACCTCCAACACAAGATAGGGGAATGTTCAACCACTAAGTGGTGGAACCTGTGACCTCCGACACAAGATAGGGGAATGTTCAACCACTAAGTGGTGGAACCTGTGACCTCCAACACAAGATAGGGGAATGTTCAACCACTAAGTGGTGGAACCTGTGACCTCCAACACAAGATAGGGGAATGTTCAACCACTAAGTGGTGGAACCTGTGACCTCCGACACAAGATAGGGTAATGTTCAACCACTAAGTGGTGGAACCTGTGACCTCCGACACAAGATAGGGGAATGTTCAACCACTAAGTGGTGAAACCTGTGACCTCCGACACAAGATCGGGGAATGTTCAACCACTAAGTGGTGGAACCTGTGACCTCCGACACAAGATAGGGGAATGTTCAACCACTAAGTGGTGGAACCTGTGACCTCCGACACAAGATAGGGGAATGTTCAACCACTAAGTGGTGGAACCTGTGACCTCCGACACAAGATAGGGGAATGTTCAACCACTAAGTGGTGGAACCTGTGACCTCCGACACAAGATAGGGGAATGTTCAACCACTAAGTGGTGGAACCTGTGACCTCCGACACAAGATCGGGGAATGTTCAACCACTAAGTGGTGGAACCTGTGACCTCCGACACAAGATAGGGGAATGTTCAACCACTAAGTGGTGGAACCTGTGACATCCAACACAAGATAGGGGAATGTTCAACCACTAAGTGCTGGAACCTGTGACATCCAACACAAGATAGGGGAATGTTCAACCACTAAGTGGTGGAACCTGTGACCTCCATCACAAGATAGGGGAATGTTCAACCACTAAGTGGTGAAACCTGTGACCTCCATCACAAGATAGGGGAATGTTCAACCACTAAGGGCAAAATTCAACCACTAAGTGGTGGAAATCATCATATGGTATAAATCCTACATACGCTGAATATAGTGTCCCTTGTTAAAGGGAGGTAATGCATACCTTCTACATCTAATTGGTGAGGAGGTAGCTGAATGAAAGTGCTTGATAGCTCTTTGCTTAGTAAACGGACACTTGGTCTAACATTTGCTGTTAGTAGCCTTGATCTAGGTCTATATAAAAATATATGACAGCTTATTTAAATGGCTGATAATGATTTAATTATAGTAGCTGTTTATCTTGAAGGTATGTCAGTTGTTTTTTTCTTTATGTGAGGTGGTTGTTTTATACAAGCAACGTTATGTCAAGGTTTGGCTGTATACACCATTGTATTATACACCTTACTGTATATATATAATACAGTATAATTGTCAATCAAAAATATGCATTGTCATATTGGTTGAATTAATTTTCTTGAATATAATTAGTCCAAAACAGAATAATAATTATATATTCAGCGTATGTGAATTTGGTCGTAAAAATCCACATTTTATGATTTGACTAGTCGTTAAAAATCATCGCATATTTTTGATCATTTTAATTTTGCGTTTATATTAAAATTAAGTGATAGGCGTTATTATTTAATTATTGACCTTTTTCAAACTACAATATGGCCAGAATAAATCAATTATAGGTCATCGTCCCCATTGTCATAATTCAAAACATACAATAAACTATGAAAATGCTTAAACAGTATCAAAGGAAAGTAAGTCAGTCTATAATTAACAAGGAATACTTTTTCAAAGATAGAAATAAAGCCTCGTCCCTAAACTTGATAAAGCCCGCCCCTAAACTCATATTTTATGTAGAATTTGAACGGTGGTGTAGCAATTAATTTTTCTCAACCAGCCTAAGTTTTATCACAAAAAATATGAACTTTATAGGGTGGTAGTTATGTAAACAGGCGGAAATTGAAAATTCTCTCTTTTGAATTAATTAGCCACGTAACTGTCACACAGTTAGATATGATATACAAAATATGACAGAACCCATAATATATTTGTTTTTAAATATGAGTTAAAATTTCCTTTTTATTTAATATTCAATGTGTCATGTATGAATGGGCAACCTTTAAGAAAATTATTCATATCATAATTATGACAATGAATTTGATTGTTTTATTCGTTAGCTTGTTAACTTTGGGTTGGACAATTTTGAAGAATGATTGAGAAATCGTGAAATAATTTTGTCACGGGCTTGATCGGCTGCAGGTGCAGTTTATTACTGTATATATTGTCGATAGCTTGTCAAAATCATGTGATACATTTTCTTTCCTGTCTCATATCTGCCATTCTATGTTTTAATTGATGGAGCTGTTTGACTTGCCATTTTGATCTAGTTGCTGCGTAGCGGAACCTGCGAACTTCCTCTTTTTTTGTATTCAGATAATTATATTTCCTTTTGAGGATGAAAATTATTAAAGAACATACTGAGGAGGCGTTGACAATTGTCAAATTAAGACATGTTAAGAGTTTATTACATTTTTCTTCATGAATAATTAGCCAAAGGGATTAAAATAGTGTTTTTATTATCTACTTTTCAAATAAAGTCGCTTTGATTTTATTGAATTAAATAATAACGTAGTACTACGATCATTTCATTCATGATGCTAAACAATTGCCCTTCTCTCAATTATTTCATACATAGCGCAAATATAGTATACAAGCAGTATATACTAGGGTCAGCGACAGTGACATAATAACAAAGGATATTGATCACTTTTTTCTTCTTTTTGTAAATTCACATTTTATTGTTGTATATTAAAAGCCTGTTTTATTTATTATTACTTTTCTGTTTAAGTATAGAATTTTTCATTTCAAAATCAATATTTTTTGTATGAATTTCGGTTTAAGTTCAATTACATGTTGTGTAAATTTTGAATGTCTCAAATATCAATAAAATTTATATGTACGAAGTTAACATTTCCAGTTTTGGAGAAATTCCAAAATTTGTTCGTAATCTTTGAAAAAATATATTGACTGATTCGTTGCGACTTGTTTAAAACTGTTGTAAATTTGGAAATAAATCTTTTCGTAAATACCTACGTTTTATAATCACATGATTTTCATGCGAGGTTTCTGTGGGTTATTAATTCACCCAAGTTTAAAGATTATTGATTTTAAACCTTTATTGATCATAAAATAATAACTTGATACAGAAAAGCGTGTTTTAACTGAAATACAAGTCAAGAATTATAACCAGCTCAGTGTTTACATACATGTAAAGGCTTAAAAAGATTGATATCGAAATTAATGAAAAAGGAAAATTTCATGTTATTTTAAAATTGATTTGAAATAAAAGATTTGTGAATGTGTCCCATGTGCATGTGTATATCTATCAATACAAGAAACCCCTAACTGCTTCATGCATTTAGATACGAAATATTGATGTCTCCTTAGCTTACCAAATTAGGTTACTACTATTTGTAAAATTGTCACAGTGAGATTTTAAAGATTTTGATTGCACATGCAACCCTTAATTCCCAGCATACATTTTAATCTGAAATATTTGATTTGAAATGACAAAAAGTTGAAGGTTTAAATGTAATATACAAGGGAGACAAGGGAGATTAGCTTGTAGCTTATTCATTGATTCATCTTTAATTAAGTTGTTGTTGTTATTATTATATTAATTATTATTACAGCAACACATTATGTATTATCTGAATTTGTTTTTATTCCTAAAGTATACCAGTCTTACTGTCAGTTTTGACCATGTGTCTCCAAAATATTGGACAATTTTAATCCAATTATGTTTTTATATAATTAGAAAGTTCAACTTAAAGACAATCTCAATGTGGTACAAAATCTAGGCGACTAAATTAAACAGACAAGTGTTTTAGTTGTGTTTGTTTCTATCTACATAATATATGATAATATTGGTATTCCTGATCTTTGTACCTATATACTGGGTTAGTTCAGATCTATCTATAATGACTTCCTAATCAGTAGTAACTGTTGATTTGTGAACTTTATACACTGGATCTTTATCTCTAAGTTTGAGTTCTATGTTACACACAATTTGCTATATATTCCTTGTTGATTTACTGAGACAGATCCTGGTGGTAGTTTGTAGCAAGTAAAAGTTATCATCAAGTATGTAACCACCATACATATAGATCTTACTATCATTCCATTGAAATGACAGGAAAGATAGATTGGGGGTCGCTGTGGTACTCAGACCCTACCTTACCCCCAATGTCATTGACTGGTATAGCTGACTTGCCTGGTTCTCAACATGTAAGGGCTGCGTAATGACTGACTGGCCCTTATGCAGGCTAGGTAATACAACTAGGTGCTCTAGTTAGTTCATATGTGATTGAAGTATTCTAAGTCTTGGTGCGAAAGTTTATCTAATGATATTTTACTGAAATGTTACAAAACTTTGATGAGAAGGTATGTGTGGGAGGCAGCTTTTGATAATGATTTTACAACATTAATGTCTGCATGCCCAAGATAAGAGTAACATGGATCTGCCTGCAGTGACCATTGGTCATTTATTGATGACTAGCCTAGTAGGTGGGATTATTTATTATCTATTGATAATAACATATATTGAATGTTGTTTTCTGTGTATTTTCAGGTGGCGGTAAGAATGATAGATTCACATCCAGTTCCTCTTTCATCAATGCTGTATATAACACAAACCTGGCACCTAATGCTGCAGGACATATCTCCCCCGGTCTACCCAACTATTCCAAGTATCTCAAAAGGTAATACATCAATGTACAGTGGGGCACAACAAATCATGAAACAATTCCCTTCCTTTAAAAGTTTGATGAGAATATGTTGCCAGTCCTGTCACTATGGCAGTCACACACAGATTTGGATGCCATTTGAGGCAAACCTTTGATTGATCTATCTATCTATCTATCTATCTATCTATCTATCTATCTATATATCATCATCTATCATCAATCATCATCTATCATCAATCATCAATCATCAATCAATCAATCAATCAATCAATCATCAATCAATTATCACTGTCTTCGTTGTCATCAATAATAATCAGTTTCAATAATTTTATTAAAAAAATGTTACAATTGATACCATCGTCATTTTGCTACTTTATGTCATCATCTTTTAAGTTTTCACATTTACCTATATTGTATTGTAAAATGTATATTTGACTTTATTTACAGATATAATACTGGTACAGAATGCGGTGGTCAGCACTGTAAGGATATGGGATATAGGGAACACTATCATTGTATTGACTGTAGTTTTCAAGTATTTGTTAAGAAAGAGGAGATGGTGAGACATTATAAATGGCACAGAAAGCGTGAGGAGTCATTACAACATGGCTTCCTTAGATTCAGTCCTCTAGACAACTGCTCCAAGAGATTTGGACATTGTACTCATAATGGAAAACAGACACATTATCACTGTCTTCAGGTATATACATTAATCATCACAACTTCTGAATAAAAATATGTACAGCTCAGTGCTGTCATTGTATAAAGGGAGGCAACTTGTTTCAAATTTCCATATTTCTTTTACTTGTGAAAATCACAATTAAACTTTGAATGAAGATTTTATATTATGATAGAATTAACATAGAAGTTGGAATATTTCAGAATGGTTGTGATAAAGTGTATATCAGCACATCAGATGTACAGATGCATGCTAACTATCATCGTAAAGATTCTGCCATAATGTCTGAAGGATTCCAAAGATTTCGTGCCACAGAAGATTGTGGTACGTTAGCTTGTAGCTTCTATGGACAAAGGACGACACATTTCCATTGTTTGAGACCAGAATGTAAATTCACCTTCAAGAATAAGGCTGATATGGGTAAGATTTCTCAATATTTGATTGAACTTTGTTATGCTTAGCATAAATTCAGTCAATAGTTGCTTTATTCTACTGAAATATGGCAGGCATTTATATGTACCTCCACCTTGATTTGAACCCGGTTTGCCAGTAGTAGATTAGAAGGCAAGCACACTAACCACTAAGCTGAGGCACATTGAAGTAAAATGTTCAGTTTGATTTTCAAGGTTTGTTTTGCTTATATTTATATTACTAAATTTGAGCATATAAGAGCAAGAACATTTTGAACTTTAAGTCTGATTTTCAGTGTTAATTTTTGTGAATAATGTCCCAGGATATGATATAAGAATGTATGTTTTTATGATTGGAGACCACATTTATAAAGAAGCTTTACCATTGTTCGTCTTTAAAATCTGGGTACCCGGTAAGAACTATCCAATCAGATGCCAGAGTTTGGATATTGGTTCCATAACTCAACTACACATCATTATGACCCTGATGTTTTATTTATTACAGAGAAACATAAAAGTTATCATCAGAAGGATGAAGTTTTAGGGAGAGATGGTTTTAAGAAATTTATGAAATATGAACACTGTATGTATCATGGATGTCGGTACAGTAAAGTCAGCAACCATATACACTGTATCCGAGGTGGTAAGTGTCCGCACATAATATAACTCCACTTATATACCTTTGCTAAAAAAACCTGATATTTCCAGTGTGTTTCAGTCAGAATACAATATCTTAACATTCTTCAGATCATAAACAATGGTATTGAAGAGTTCTCATCTGGATACTGTTTTATTAACTTAACTCAAAGTTATTGTAATATAAGACCATTAGCCCAAAATACACAATTATCAGAGCACTAAAAGAAAAACGTAAACTTTTGAGTTTTGAATTATTCTTAAAGACCTATACTTTGAGTACAGATAATGTTTTTAGGAGTTTGTTGACTGAATTATAATTGATATTGAACAATCCTTTACCACATTTTGTACCTGTTTGGAATTATAAAGAAATTGTAATTTGCATCCAGAAGGGCTTTGATAAAAGAGTACCCTATAGTTGAGCACTTTAACCTGGTGCCTATAGTGATCAGCCATAGATGTTCACTTTAGTTTGAACATTTACTGTTAATTCATTGATTCCAACATGTATAAAGTTTGCTCATCATTCTATTGCAGGCTGTGACTATGTCTTACACTCAACTGCCCAATTATACTCACATAAACGTAAGCATGAGAGACGTGACTTTGAGAGTGCTTACAAGAAGTATCGAGATAAAAGCACCATCAACAAACCGATTCTACCCAGGTCAGACTTTGGGCACATACAACAAGTTGCCTCACTCACTGGTTCTCCTATTATATCAACATTACCAGGTATATTAAACCTACAAGCTGGACTCAAGCGACAGATGGAATTGGACCATGCTGAACCACTGGAACTAAAGAAACCCAAGCTTGAGCCCGGCTCTGATGTTGAATCTGTGACCCCCTCAAACCAGAGTGCCCGGTCAACACCAAGTGATAGACTCAACATTAAACCAGATCCTGATGCTATGGACGTGGAGGCTTCAAGTGATCTAGATGACTCAATGGATGAAAAACGTGAAGAACTTAAAAATCTACGACGAACATTCGGAGATGGTGATAACCTTAAACTGAGCGGCTCCCTAACATTACCCATACCTTTGTTTATGGGTCATGGTAAGAAAGTAGAAAATAACGTAATTACCTCCCCTGTCACATCGCCATTACTCAGTCAACAACAACAAATGCCAAGGAGTCCTCTAGAACGACTACAAAATGCTGGACCTGTGTTCACTGCCATGCCAAATATAAGTTCATCAATGCCAAGTACATTAGTAGCCATGAATCCAGGAGCTTTACTCAACGTATCCAGTACATTTCCTGGACCTACTACAGCTCTACAGCCACCGAAATCTGTGTATACTGAACGTCGTGAGAAAGATGACTCATGGAAAACATATCTTGTCAGGTAAATATACTTCATACGTCATTCCTATCATTTCTCTACTGTTTACTTCAATACAGTGACTATGGCCCTTTGGTAACCTTCAGAACAGGATGACATACCTTACTTACACAATTGTTTTAACAATGATACTTGTTGGTAACTTCCTTGCTTTTGTAATCAGCTTGTAATAGTAGGCATAATTAGATTTAATCTACTTAGTTGAATGTTAAAAAAAAACTATGTTGAGGCATGTTTCTGATTTCGACCTTGTCATTGATCAGTTTGAAATCTGTATTCTGGATCAGCCAATCAAAGACTTGATTGAAGTCTGATTTCTTATCCAGGTTTTGCTTTTGGTCATGCAGTTTTAAAACTGTCCTCGGCCAATCAGAGCCTTGTTTATAGTTTGATTTCATATACAGGTTTTGCCATTGGTCAGTTTTAAAACTGTCCTCGGCCAATCAGAGCCTTGTTTATAGTTTGATTTCATATACAGGTTTTGCCATTGGTCAGTTTTAGAACTGTCCTCGACCAATGAGAGCCTTGTTTATTGTGTGATTTCTACCATTATATTGTTTGATATTATAGATATACAGCTAATGATCCATGTAATCCAAGATGTCAGTATTTATACAAGGATCATTATCACTGTAAGATGGATGGTTGTCTGGTATTGTTTAAATCTAAAGATGGAGTTAGAGAACATGCTAGGTAAATATTAAACATGTTCATCATTCTGCTGTATGGCATTCTGGGTAATTCATCAAATAATAGTTATAATTTTTGGGGTTTATTACTGTAAAGCTTCTGTTTGAATTTATTTCCATTACATTTTGGTTATGATCCTTTATGGTTGGATCGTCTATTCATGTATTTCAAACTACTTCAATAAATTGGGAGGTTATTTAATTTTGGATATTAGTATTCATCCTGCACGAATGTTGAAGTGCAAAATTTTAATACCCTCAAAATAAATTATTTTTCATAATTTGATATCATTTGGTTTTGTTGAATTTTTGGCTGTGTCATGCAGCTAATTTTTTATATTGTTTGTAACTGAAACATTAAAGTTGATATTGTTTTACTGTAGATTCCATGAGTTACAAGCTGATATTGTTTTACTGTAGATTCCATGAGTTACAAGTTGATATTGTTTTACTGTAGATTCCATGAGTTACAAGTTGATATTGTTTTACTGTAGATTCCATGAGTTACACGTTGATATTGTTTTACTGTGGATTCCATGAGTTACAAGTTGATATTGTTTTACTGTAGATTCCATGAGTTACAAGATCGTATTACACCTATAGCTTACACAACATACGAGGAGACAGATTCATGTAACGAAGATTGTCAATATAATGAAAAACAGAAACACTACCATTGTATCTGGGTAAGTTTGACTATCAACATTTATAATCATCTCAGTGATTATTCCCCTTCTTTGTTAGGTACCCATAATGGTACATTACCAATTTGAATAAATGATCCATCTTCCCAATATCGGAAGAAAGAAAATCCCAAAATGGTGCAGTTTGCATCTTGGCCGCCTTTTCATGCTAAAATATCAAAGGTTTGTGCAGTTCATATTAAGAAAATGCATGATTTACAGTGCAGAAGTATTTTTATGTTAATATCTGTCGAAAGTAAGATAAATGTATTTGTATTTTAGAATTCACAATTTATTTTAAAAAATCCCAATTTTGATCAAAACACTTATGATTGAAAATCAAAATACTGTTGACGAATTGGACACAAAAATACTTGTTAATTATTAATAAAATTCTTCCTTCAAGACTTTGCCACTTATGATTGTTTTTACTCAATATTGATTGTTACGACTGGTTCTATATTACAGACTGGATGTACTCATGTTGTACCATACATCGGACCCACATTTGGTAGATTAGAGCACTATCGTATACACGAGTATGCACGAGCTGCTGCTGGTAAATCATACGGACGTTCTGGTAAAAGTATGGGTAACCTAGAGGAGACAAATATGCGCCGACGTGGACGACCACCCAAATATCCCAAAATAGAACTACCCAAGATACCTAAAGTTGAACTCTCCGATGAAGAGATACGAATGTCACAGATGCCTCTTAAGGAAACCGACATGACGGACAACATGAAGGTTATTAATGGATTCAGAGTATTCTCCCCTGATGATCCATGCCCTGATGATAGGTGTAGTTTCGTGGGAAGACTTCACTACCATTGTGCCAGACCTCGTTGTTTCACAATAACTGATAGAATAGATGTACTCAATCTACACGCTAAAGATTTCCACAGTTTTGTGAAGATTTTAGAAGGTTATGAATTCTTTGATCGTAATGTTAGTTGTCGTAGAATGCATTGTCCTAACAACCAAACTAACCGACATTTCCACTGTACACGTCCCAGATGTGATTACTCGTTTATTCGACACAGTACGATGAGTCAACATGAGAAGAAGCATCTATCATCATCAAGCGGTTCTTCTAGCGGTGAGCTACCAATATCGCCGAGATCTCTCCGCAGGGACGTACCATTGTTACCCGCCGGAAGTATGAGCTCTCCTACTAGCATACAGTCACCCACTCATATCAGTCCTACAGCATCAGTTATCACATCTAGTGCAGCTTTCCTTCCAGTGAAACAGACTGCGGGTGGAGGTATACCAATGTTTATACCACAGTCAGGCAATGTTAGCAGTCTGTCTCAGGGACAAGTCATCTTATCACCTCAACCGATCAATCTTACATCACTCGCACATTCTGCCATCACGTCGGTACCCATCCCTATCAGTACAGTACAAGCTTTACCTGCATCTGTAACAGCTGGTACCCTGATACCTGCATTACCACCGTCATTAGTGGCGCTAGATGGGAACCAGTCTATCGGTCCATCAGTAGATAGCTCTAACAGTTCTAGTGTACCACTGGCAGTGTTACTACAGAGAGGTGTTAACCCACTTCCACAACCAAGCTGGAATGACATGAGGCAGAAAATGCATTATGCAATATCTCAGAACTGTGGTCGTCCATTCTGTAAACTGAAGAAGAAGGATCACTATCATTGTTTAGATTGTAACCAAGCGTTCTCGGACCCGGCTCGTCTACGTTCACATATTGGTAAACATGGTATCAAACTAAAGAGAGCGGAACCAGCTAGTTCAGTCATTAAACACGTTAGCCAATTGTCACAATCTGCTGGTTTCCAGCCTTCTGATGTAAAGCTTACAGAACAAGCCGGGCACCATGAACTAGATCCTGACGAGGCTCAATGTCTCGCTGAAGCTGCCGACATGTCGCACGATGATAGTGATGTTGAGGATACGAAATCCTCGTCACTCAACCTCAACCCGTCCACATTCTCTGAAATGATCTCAAAAGCTCAAGAACAGAACAAAATGTCATCAGATGTTGACAGTGACGACGATGACGACCATTGTCTACATATTGATACAAGTGGAGATGTAGATGATAATAAGGAACAAAAGATTGATGTCTCCAGCAGATCTGGACGGAAAATATTCAAAACAAAGAAAGGTGACTTTATGAACAGTGGTGAGATCAACTTGAACAAGCAACGACAAAGTGTCGCCCCAGTGAAAACCAACAATAAACCAAGTCCAGTAAAACCTTCAAATGGAGACTGTAATAAATTTCTGATCAGTGGTACTCGTGGTTTGCGTGATGATTCTATACCAGAGGGTTATTCACGCTGGCGTTATAATGAAGAATGTAAATATACAAAGTGTGCATATAAACACAGTGTTACACACTTTCATTGTGTACGTGATGATTGTGGGTATGGTTTCAGTGATAGATCACGTCTAGTACAGCATACATTGAGACACGAGAGAATCGACAGTATCACCGGCGGGGAACTACAACAGTATCGTATCAATCAGGATTGTGAGAAACTGGATTGTGAATATAACAAGAAGATGTCACACTTTCACTGTAAACGTTGTACATATAGTTGTACTGACTCTAGTAAAGTTTTAACTCACAGGAAACATCATGCTAAGATGGACAATATATCCAACCAGGGCTTCGAGAAATACTTTGCTGCTGATGATTGTGCTGTGAATTTATGTCCCTATGCAAGAAAACAAAGTCATTTTCATTGTTTAGTGTCATCATGTAGGGCTGCAGTATTAGGGCCTGTACAGATGGCATCACACAAATCTAAACATGTAGAATTTCAAGCAATAGTCTAGTTTCAGTATTGTTTTGATCGTAATTGATAAATGTTTTGAGACAAAAATGAGTATTTTCCTTGTAAAATCTGATTTTATTTCAATTTACAGAGTTGATAAATTTTGCAAAAAAAAAAATTCTCTTCGCAAGTTTAAAAATTTGCAAAATTTGATGCATGTGAACTTTATAGTGAGTTTTTTCTCCTTTACTGAAAGTTGAAATTAAAGAACATTTAATTTTCCAAAATTTATTTAAGTAACACATGTCATTTTTGTAAAATACCTAATTCAGTGTAATATCAGATCTTTATGAATATGACCTTGTTAGAAGCTGCTATGTTATCATCTTTTGTATAGTTGGAGCAATACTCAGTAAATTATATTGGGATTTTTTACTAATGTATCAAATGTAAGTTATTGTATGATTTTGGTGCACATTGAAGTATTCAAGAAAAATTTGTATTGTAATTTTCCAAGTATTCTGGCATATTTATACTTACATACATATATGAGCCATTCTCCAGGAAAACCGGGCTTATTGACATAAAAATAGTAATTATTTAATAATGTTTAGAAATAGGTCTAAAATGAGAAAAAAGTCATGTTCGCCAATTTAATCATAAATGGTTGGATATCATAGTACTTTCTTAAAGATTTAAATTTTCTGGTAAATTATGATAAAATTACTTCAGTCGTTGCTATGGTGACCAATTTCCGAAAACTATCCGAATTAAGAAAAAAAGGGATTAGTGGTTAAAAATAGCAGCTACTTTTCCCTTTAAGCAAACACTCACAATTTTGTCGTGTTTTATTAGAATCAGAATATTATTCTAAAATTTGACAAAAATTTGAAAAGTTTACGTCAATAATTCACCAAATACTGGGTTTATGAAATGATGGTTAACGTTACGCTAAATAACGCTCGAATGACGTTTGCGACTTAGCGGGAGTGGTTAGTTTCAAAAGTCTATAACTTGATTAATTTATGTAATAATTTGTTCATATTTTCAGAAAGTGTTCATAAGAGTCTCCTCTTTCTAACAATTTATTATCATGATTTTCGTAATTTTGTCAATAAGCCCGATTTTCCTGGAGAACGGCTCATATGTATGTATAACTGCTGTAGTGGTTTGAAAAATATAGTTTTTTTTTAAAATATCACAAGATTTAGAACTAATGTAGATTTGTCCATGGGCATTTGGGCATCCAAGAAATAGTCAATAAGCAGTAGGAATATGGTTTTATTGTCGAGTTCATCCACATATTGAATGAAATCTTTAATTGTTCATGAACATTACTGCGTGTTCAGTATTGGTATATGTATATTTTTACGAAAAACATTATTTTTGTTATATTCACCCCACCCACCATATTGTGATATGTGTTTCAACTGCTGCACCATCTATATGTTCAAACATGTTCAAACATTCCACAATATATTTGTTATTACATGCATACAATGTATGTGTTTATCTTGTACAAACTGCTGAATGTTTTCTCTATACACTTTCGATATATGATTGCACAAGTTGATTATTACATGTATATTTATATATCTACCATATTGTCTGTGTGATTTACCTCTGCTGACTTTTACTATACTACATGTACATTCCTAGATATGGTTGCCTTATTGTATGGGCCTCACCATGTTTGAACATTCTATCAATATACATGTTTGTGCTATAATACAAAGAAGTTAACCTGGTCCTCAGCCTTTAGATGTGAATTTAGTACATTCAAGCTTCTGGAGAGAAATGTCTCAATTTCTGCACATAAGAAAGTTGTTTGTTGCAGGAGTTTGATTAGTATTAACTTTATTGTACATCTCTTACTCATTTCTAACACTCTCAGCTTATGTAAACGAGTGCCGAAATAGAATTATAGACTGCAACTCAACTGTTAAATCCTGCTAGTTGAAGGTTTGGGGTCCGTGTTAATTTGTTTGCAAAGTAAAATTTGCAAAAATAGAAGTATATATTTTTACATTTAAATGTTTATTTCTTTATTATTATTTTTTCAAAATGTGCTTCATTTCTTTTATTGCTTAAAAATCTGGCTATCTTGTAATGTTATAGTTACTCTGCTGTGCTACATGAAACTTTATCTTTGGTTTCATTTTTTAATACTGGACGTAAATTAACAATAATTCTGATGCTAGTTTCCAAATAGATTAAAAAATTTCTTTGCTTTTGAAAGATTAACTGAAAATGAAATTAGAAAAATATTTGATAAGTTTGTGGAAAAAATGTTGAATGTGCTGTTTAACTGTTTAACTTTTTGTCCTAAAATAAAACACACACATGCATAGTTCATAGTTCATGGTTCATAGATCTACAATCGTGTCAATGAAAAGATTTTTGGCATTTAGGCATTGTTCTTTTTAGAGTTTCCAGTTCTTATAGTTTATAGATTGCCTCTTAATTTCCAAAACCATTGCTGGTTTGTTGTTTCCCAAGCAGGGACATATGTTTAAATGTTTACATGAGTGAAATGTGATGTTGTTTCTGAATATTTTCATGGTTGTTAATTGATACATTAATGAATATTTCTCACATATTCAAGCCTCTATATGTCTTGTATATACTAGTACATGTGTATTATATATATGATTCCACTAAAGCTATGCATATATTATATATATATCATTGATATCTCATACTTTACATTCCAATGTATTATTGTGTATATATAACAAATTGATGACCAGATGTTCTGATACGAAACAAAGATTTATTAGATTACATATGTTGTCGTCTTGCTACAATATTATTGAAGTAAAATTTCTTGTTTTCAATAACTCTTGACAGTAATAAATAATATATTTGCCCTGTTTTCATCTTGAAATATTATAGAGTTACTTAATTGCTAAGGATGTTTTTCTAGATATTCTTTTGTTTCAGAATGTGCTATATAAGGAGATTTAAGTTTAACACTACTATTGTTTAAGTTTTCTTGCTATTTCAATATTTATTTATTTATTTCAGAATATTTTTAAACAGTTTAGTATCATAACTATTGAAATGATTTGTAACAAACTTTCTAAATAATGTATGTATAGTTTGTGAATTGTATTTTTGTATTGGTTATTATATGTATTTCATCAATAATGTTCAGTAAACAAGGGCTTACATGTGATAGATGACAGTAAATGTCTCACCCCACCCACCTAGTCATAATACAGTATATTATATATAACGTGTTTGTTCTGGTCAGTCATCTATTTACATCAATATTGCAACTTCTCTTATTGACATAATATTCAATGGTTAGCACGCTTACCTTCTAATCTGCAACCAAACTTCAAATATGGGTTGAGGAACTCATGTCTGCAATATTTCAGCAGAAAGCTGACTGGCAAATAATAGCTTTGCTCATCATTATAAAAAATATATATATAAATATATGATATGTATTAGTAAGTGACTAAGTAATAAGGTATCGTGTTTTTTCTGCCCCTTTTTCCTTAAAATGTTGAAAACAATAAAAGTACAATGATCTGATATTGCAATGTTTGTATAGAAATGACTGACCTCAATAAACAGACTATATAGTATACCCCTTACTCAGGCATATATATAAATATGAGTGTCACTCACTATATACAGTTTATATTTATTTTACTACTTGGATACCAGTAATGTGTATTTGTTGAATATATAATTTCAATTCATTATTTATAAATCTTTATTTACTAGTGATTTTATTGATTATTTGAGTTTAAGTGTTTGCGTTTTGCAAGTAAAATATAACTTTGTGCTTAATGAATTTAATTTTTGTTTTCATTGTATGAAACTGTTGGTGGAATTGTTCAATGTGATTGCTTATTTGTGGTTACATGAAGAACAAACATTGTTTATGTGATTGTGCTATAGTATTAACCCTAGACTCTAAAACTCAAAACTTTAAAAATAAATTACCTTTATTTGTATACATTTTACTTTTTGTGGCATTTTTCTAGAGATATTCTAAAGTGTTTATATTTCTGTTCTAGTTATATGACTTATATAACTGTTTCATATTGCTGCAAAATTGCAAAACAAAATTATGTTCATTGTGTACAATTATTGTTAAATGTTTCCATTCAGTACTTAGTTATTTTTTAGACCAAGGGAAGTTTGAATAGTCAATAGTTTATAAAACCAGTATTTAATTATTAATTTATTTATTTATATGTTGTTTTTTGTTGCTGTATTTTTAGTTACTATATGCTTGGTGAGATGGGGGCGGAATAGTGCCTGTGATGTCTTATGTAGAATGCTTGTAATATTAACTCATTGTGATATTGGCTCGCCTAGTCAAATTGCCGATGTTTATGCATTATTTGTGTATAAGTACTATATTGAAACAGTGCACTGTGTATGCATGTATGTTTATATGATGTGTTTATGAAGTTTCGAGGGCCTTTAATCTTCATTAACTATTTATTTTCATATTTTCTCAGGCTGTGAATCTTTATATGGAAGCTATATACATTGATTAAGATGATCAATTATTCATTGGATCTTGTTAGAATATTGTTAACACTTACTTCATAGTGTGTCCCCGTACATTATATATAGATATATATATATAAAGATTTATTCATGTATACTAGTTAACGATTACAAATCAGGAACTTTGTAAGATGAACAAATAATTGTCTGAAAGCTCAAATGGTATGACTAAATGTTGAACTACCACATTCACTCAGTCACTAAGACTGATTGCTATTTTTGGGATGATTCCAAATGTCAGTTTTGTTTGTTACCTTATAAAACTGGTTTTCACATTCCATATTGACTGGTTTTAATGGATTCAAACTGGTTTATACATTCTAACTGACATTAACTGGTTTAAACATTCCTACCAATAAAATTGGCTTAAATTTTGTTACATTCCATTTTGTCTGATCGAGACCGGTTTCAATATTCTGACTAAATACATCTATTTTAATAGATTATCATTGGTTTAGTATATTATATTGTTTACTTTCTTAATGAATATCCCGGTACTTACATGAGATAAGCTAAGTATTCTCGATGTATGCTTGTATGTTGTAAGAATTATGTTATATAGTTGTAACAGAATATTGTCAGATATTATATTGTATATATGCAGAACAATACCGTCCTTATATCCTCAACCAAGTCAGTGCCCATAGTCATATTGTTTTATTCTCACAGTTTTGTCGTATTTTGAAGTGATATAGTCACACATGTTTTTAGAGATAATATTTCTATATGTTAACTTACCAGTGTGTGATAACCAGTTTCTCATATTTTGTGTGATTTTATTTTTAGAAACCTTGCATCCTTGATGTTAAATGTTTAATTTACTCTGCATGAGTAATTCATTACATTTGATAACAAATTGTAATAATGATGTTTTTGTAACTTCCCTAAAACTTCAGTTCATTTTTGTTCATTTCTAAATGGATTCCTGGAAGGAATATGCATCATTTTTACTTTATTAGGAAGAAAATAGTTTCAATGTTAAATTTAGTGCAGAGTTGAATGATTTCATACAGCCAAGTATACAGCGGTCAGCAACCAGCCTGTGAGCATACATGATCTGTGATTGTAACAACATTTGAATACAAAAATTCATTCTTTAGAACCTTGCTTCAAAATCAGTCAAATTAACAGTTACTGTGAACTTTGCTAACCGTAACATTTTCGCTCAATTATTTTCAATGTATAAATATTTCTCCTATCAGCAAAATTAACATTGATGACTTGTTCTCTATTAATTAGGTTATATATGAGTTAATGAAAGATGTTTCACATTGTATCAGTCCCATCCAGCGATTGTAACTACTTGTGTTTATGACTACAAAAATGTAAAAAAAATGATTTTGAAATAAACAGATTTCATTTTGCAAATCATACTTTTATTGTTTTATATTTAGTCCCGACCGGATATATCATTGGGATAGATTCCCCATCTGTTCAATGTTTCAAGATGTGGACATGTGTTTTTGGTGAATCTGGCTATACTTGTGTCTTCCAAATGAGAAATTGTTAAAAAGACGTAACTGACATAAATGTCAAAATTTCTCCGTATAGATATGGCCAGCTTTGTGTGGAATGGTAAGTTAGTACTGACTAGGATACAGGCCAGTAAAACTGGTTAGGTGAACCAACCACTGTATCATAACTGACAAGTTGTTGAGAAATGGATGTTTAACCTGGATAAACTATCATAACAGGTTAGTCCAAGTTATTATATACAATACTGCAGCTGCATCTATATATTTATTGGAGGTATAGTGCACCTAGGATAACGAGAAAGGCGGTAATAAGTGGCATGGTCTGTATAGGTGGTGCTTTACCAGTTGAGCTAATCAAGACAATCAGCACCACATACAGTTTATATACCTACTGCCATAAACTGATATATAACAAGTGATGCTTGTGAAACATGCATGCCCCGGTCTGGCAGCCGAATAGTCGGAAACATTTTACAGTAATGATGCCCTTGATCTAAAAGAGGTCAGGCTACTGCTAAAACCAACCTATATGCACAGTTACAAGATTCGAGACCAAACTATTCTGGAGTTATTTGAACGTAAACCATTGAGTTTACAGACCAACCAACAGACATTATTAAATAAAAAATATACCCCCTTTTTCATAGAGGGAGACATAACAAATCTTTGAAGGTGGGGAGATAAGAAATAAGAAAGAGTATGCATGTAGGTAACTGATTTAATGGGATAAATCATACAAGATCTACATGCTGCATGATAACACCAAACAAACCTATACAAACTGTACATCATCTCTACATAGCAACTGACAAACAAAATACTCTAAGGTGAAATATCAAGATTATCACATCAAATACCCCACCCATCCCTTACAGGAAACCTCACTTAAATACCCCACCCATCCCTAACAGGAAACCTCACTTAAATACCCCACCCACCCCTTACAGGAAACCTCACTTAAATACCCCACCCATCCCTTACAGGAAACCCTAACTTACATACCCCACCCATCCCTTACAGGAAACCCTCACTTAAATACCCGACCCACCCCTTACAGGAAATCCTAACTTAAATACCCGACCCACCCCTTACAGGAAACCCTCACTTAAATACCCCACCCACCCCTCACTTAAATACCCCACCCACCCCTTACAGAAAAACTTCACTTAAATACCCTCCCCCCCTTACAAGAAAGCCTCACAAAAATACGAACCCACCTTACTTAAATACCCCACCCACCCCTTACAGGAAACCCTAACTTAAATACTAAATACCCGACCCATCCCTAACAGGAAAACTTCACTTAAATACCTCAATATCAAGGAGTACATTTCAATTAATGTTTCACTATTCCTCTCTCTAAACTTGATATATTTTCAGAACGATCTGGGTTGGTATTCAATATTGGTCTTAAAATGTAATTGGAGAATAAGGATAGCCAATTATATCACCTGTTACAGACCAGGATTTTAATAGTGTGATCTGATTGGTAGTCCTTATCCTTAAGCCAAGTAAAATCAACATTGACTACCACCCAAGAACCAGTTTTCAAGAAACTCAAAGGTGTACTTATTATTGAGACATTAATGTAAATAGCACTTAAAGGGTTCTAGCTGAAACATATATGCTGAAGCAAACAATCATTACCTGATTTACTTAACCACCTTACAATTCATATGACACCAAGGTTTGCTATTTTACCTTGGCCAATTCTAACTTTTACAATCATCTGCTTTTAGAATACATGTATTTTATTTATTTTTTAATTCTCATTTTTACATTGCCGGCACGAGCAGGTGCTAGAATGATCAACATTTAACAGTCACAGTGGTTCTTCAACTAGCTACATGAAATAGAGGAGGAAATAGAGCAGCCCATGTTGAATCCATGATCTCTCGTATACTAGTCTTCAGTTTCTGCTAACCCAGCTAGTCGGGCATCTGTCGTGTTCTGCTAACCCAGCTAGTCGGGCATCTGTTGTGAGCCAGTCTCCAAAGTCAGTACATTAAAATGAACAACTACTGGGGAAATCATTACATGTAGCTCATTAAGAATACACATGGTCAATATCAATAGAGTTGTAAGTTGCAAAGTAAGACAAACTTTGTAACATCTGAAATTTTGGACGAATATAAATATGGCCAGCAAGCATGTTGTTATAATATAAACATTCATAAATATTTATTTACAATCTTTTAAATTTACATCAGTAAAAAGAACACAATAATGTAAATGTTCCTATATACTTGGATAGTTACAATATATACTCTAAGATCTGATACATAGTCACATATCTACTTGAATCTTATAATATTTACCTTCTTGGTTTTTTGAAAGTCGGCCATCTTTGAAGGCAAATCTGAGCTTGAATTTAAAATATTTATAATTTTCTGATAATTCTGAATATAGCCAGAGGAATCAAAAGTTACCTGTAACTACATTTCTTAAATCTGCTGAGATAGTGAACTTAAAAACTTTGAGATAGGTTATATTTATATAAATTGAGTTGATAACTAGCCAGGTATCCAACCTGATAGTTATAAATAAAACTTGAAAATACCTATCTGTTGGTTAAATTCTAACTTTAAGCATTTAAGTTTTTAATCTTAACACACATGATGTAATTTTTCGTATAATATCATATTGAATAATCAAAATGCAGGGTGTTACATTCCCTTTGCTCGATCTGTCCTTTTTATTCATTAAAATTTTACTTAATATGTTCTGACTATTACTTAAAAATTTGCCTTCAAAGATGGCCACATTCAAAGTAACAGTAAGATGATATTGTATAGGCAGGAACTGTGACTTTGTTAAATGCAAATGTTACAATACATTTCATATAGCAGGCAAAATGGGAACATTACAATCAATTATCAAATTCATGTTGATCAATAGTTTTATTTTACATGAAACTAAGGCTTCACATTGTCCTGAACAAAAAATGCATCGGGTATAAACTAACATACTGTAGATGATTATATAAATACATCAATATCACAGATACTTCTATCATACACACAGTTTGTACACTACAACTTGTATTGTTACAATACACAATTACATAACTATACAAATTACTAACAAGATTTAATACAATTTTCATACTAAACAAAGAATTCAGAGTTTGTTGACCAGTCAAACACTTCTAACCTATGATTGGTTGATATTAGGCATCAATTTCAAACTGACCAATGACACGACAGCATTCTTAGACAGGTCTGCAAACTTATATTTATAAGCATAAGACTTAGATATACACATATTCATACTGCCACATTACCAGGGATAAGGTTAAAGTTATTAACAAATAAGGTAAAAACTCTAAATAAAAATTTCTACAAAACAAAACATTTATCAAAAAGTCTCACTGTATCATAGTTAAATATTACATCATACTTAACTGGGATGAGTTCATAAAGTGGATTGAATAACAAATAGCAAAGATATAATTCTAGGTGTACTATACAAAATTGTTTGTACAGCAACATACTGTGTGTACCTGGTAACAGAAATAAGCAACCATCCATTGTTAGAGGTCCCTTAAACTAACACCCCACCAGTCAATATTAAAGGGACTAAACTCCATTTCGATGATAAAAACACGTTTTTGAAGACGTTTTAATCACAGAACTATGTTTAACGAATACATAAAAGTATTCTTATAATTTACATTACGATCAAGGGCGATATTGATGAAAACTATAGAACATGTTTTACCGTCCGTTAATTATGTAACGGCTTTTCTTGTCATTTAAACACCACCATATGCTACACAACGTTGAATACACATTTTAATGTGTCACAAAAGAGATTTTTTGGTGTTTAAATTTAATAAACTGACGTTATGTAATTATTTTTCTTCTAGATGAATACGTCTAGATTCGTATATAAATGTATTAGGTAGATCAAGCAAAACAAATGCGATTTTAAGAGAGCTTTTTGATAAATTTTGCAATTTACCAAATAGAGTTGAGTCCCTTTAAACTGAAATCACATGTGCAGAAATTAATAACCACCCTTTGTTAGTGGTCCCTTAAATGTATATCCCACCAGCCAAGGTTTACTGAATAAACCTGTAATGACCCCCTCCTTGGTCTGCTGGCAACCCTTTACACCATACAACCTACAATATTCTTATAAGGGATCAACTAGAATGTACATACAACTCATGTCCTGATTGTTGGTATACATATCTAGAATCATCTCCCTTGATATTGAGTCCATTTCTGTAGTTGGATTGTTTCCCTTGATATTGAGTCCATTTCTGTAATTGGATTGTCTCCCTTGATATTGAGTCCATTTCTGTAATAGGATTGTCTCCCTTATATTCTCAGTATTGTTGGTAAAGGTAATGGACCAAGGAAATGACTTGTGTGATTTGACACACCAATGGCAGGATGGCTTAACAGGTCATGTGTTTAAAAGGCCATGTGTTATACATTCCATGAGATTGGCTGCATGCAACTGTCTTATCTTGATTGTACAAATAAAATACATACACAGAGATCTTCTCTTTTACAAGTTAGTACAAAATCCACCATTACCCTGGATATATAACTTATACGAAATGACATAGGTAAGGTCAAGCATCTTAAATCCTTAAGGTATAATGAGCACACAAAGTGAATACTTAACCAAGTAAGGGACATAACTCTATGTATATAAGGGATATAACCCAACATGTGCATGTTGTGTTACCATGAACAAACATTAACAAAGTACTTTAAAAGTGAACATAGAAAAAAAGGAAATCATTATAAAAACTAGCGACGGAAACCGATAAACAGCAGTTCTAACATAATATGCTTGCCATTAAATAATGTGATTTTATAGCAAAACCTAGAAATATGAAACATGGAGTATAACTCTGCATAACGCAGGTACACAACTCCACATACTGATTAAACACCCATGCAGAGTTCATCACCATAATACATGTGAAAATATGGGCTACATCAAAAACAGTTTTTGGCCAAATTTCTCAAACTAACAAACAATTAGTATCTTCCCATTTGAAAACTGTTTGCAAAACATTTATGCCCCAGCCTGACAATAGCAGAAAGACCATTCATGTTCCAAAGCTTATCTTAGACCTACCAACCCACAAGTTGAAAATAATTTTTCTTACTAAGGTCATTATAAAGTAACCTTGACCTTGGACGTTTTGACCTTAAAATAAAAAAAATAAGTTATGATTTCATACCGAGTGTGAGGATCCTAGGTCAAAGTATCTCACTAGTGATTGTATATAGAAGAACTGATCTACCGACTGAACGACATGTGCAAAACAATATTCTCATCATTCTTCCAACAGGACATAAAAAATCAATTGGATTTATATAAATAACACATATCTACATATTTTCTAATATTAAAATGAAAACTGAACACAGCAATAAGGCAAAATACAGAGCAAACATACCAGAGAAAACTTGTTAGAACACAATATTGTTACAGTACTACAAATATACTACCATTCTAGTCCTTTACCTTAACTTGTACCAAGCAAACAAACAGTATCTAAACAGTAATGATTATCAGTGACTATTTCATGTGATGAAGACAAAATGAATACCTTAATATAGTAGCAGAAATGAGAAACCAGTCTATTATAGGAAGACAACCTACCGTAAGCATGAATGGTAAACCAGGGTGTTGTAGGAAAGGATGAAAACCAATCTACCTCAAGCACAAATAAGAAACTAGTCTACCTGTAGCATGAACGGTTAACCAGTCTATTTAGTAAAGCATAAGAAACCAGCCTACCTTAAGTAGGAATTGGCAACCAGTGTGTTTAAGGCAAGAACGGAAAAGGGTCTACCTAAGGCATGAATGGAAAATAAGTCATTTTAGGCAAGGAAGAGAATCAGCCTACCTTAAACAATGAAATAGAAACCAGTGTAATGAAGCTTGCATTGGGAAACGGTTTATTTTAAGCATGACTAGGAACCAGAATACCTTAAGCATGATGGAGATTTTTTCAAACAAGCATATATGATATTAAGTGACCATAAACGAGAAAATACCCAGAAATATAGATTGAACGTAAAGATATGTTTATTGCTGGGAATGTGTGAAGGAAGTTCCTGCACTGGTTCCAGCAAAAATAATCTACCACTTTCACTTTACCGAAATTTACATAATGCAATGTTTATAAAACATGCTTGTATGGATAATTTACATGTCCACATATCAGGTAATGTTCAGAAATACAGCGGTAGGACTAGGCCAAAATTTGATTGTAATTTGCAAAAAAAAAATATTAATCTGTTACCACCTGATGAAGCCGTTTACTAGACAAAACGTCGTGAAGAAATACAGTTAACGATACATCTTAATTTATAAGTGTTTGGTGGTTATTTTCCTATTAATTGTAATTTGCAGAATAATACTTTGTAGACCAAGACCAATATTACAGATTCATACTTTGTAGACCAAGACCAATATTACAGATTCATACTTTGTTTTTCGCATTTATTACTGATAGAAATCTTGATAGAAAAAGATCTCAGTTCAAAAATTACTTAAATCTAATCTGCAAAACTGCAAACTTTAGAGAGTCACATATCTAACAACAAATATTGTTTATAACAGACTATTATATTAACACTTTCTTCCATAGACCACATAGTCTATGTACCTACGGTATACTGATACAGTGTACACCATCTCCAAACTGGTTATGGGAAAATAATTGGTAATTGTTGCAATTAGCAAGGAAATTGAATAGTTGCACATTTTGCATGGAGTATGGTTGATATGTCAATTATGTGTCACTATGCAGAACAGTAAATACATCATAAAGAATGTATCTGCATGGAGTATGTTTAATAAGTCCAGATTTGTCACAATGGAGTAAAGGATTAACCATCCTAATGTGTCACAAAACAAACATTGTTGTTATAACAAGCATTGACTGTACTCTGTGGAAACTGTTACATGACACTAAAACATGTCATTAATTATACCATCAATACTATTTCTACATTTTTATACATTTCTTACACACACTCATCATAGTAGTTAAGAATACAAATTAATTTTTTTAGTTATAGGTTTTCTACACATGTGACAGATACGTAGTTCCTCTCCGCACGTACTACACACAGTATGTCCACACAGGAAGGCCATGTCACGCTTTCTCTCCATACATATAGAGCACATAAGATTCTCCTCCATTTCATTGAGTCGATGTTGTAACGTTGAATTCTTCGGATCCTTGATTGACGTTTCCGAAGACGAGGATAAAAACACATGGTTCCCATCTGTGGAATAAAATGTATACAATAAATACTCAAACCTTCAGAAAAAATGTCAGCAATTTTATCAACCCAGAATCATAGTAACAAACTGGAGGCATCCTTTACACAGCTTTTGACATTTTCCAAGTCTAAAATACTAGGTAAACCAGGTACAGCTATATTCTTCTGTCATATTTCAAGACTATTATGCACTCTTTTTATTTCTTATATTCCAAATTGAAAATGATATGGTAATTTCAGAGGTAATTGGGTAAGTATAAGTATTTTTTATAATTGATGATTAAATAGCAATCATAAATATGTGAACAAATCTAAACGGAAGATGTAAACAGCTGTAAAAGTTTGAACACAGATGAAAACGATGGTGAACATAGAAGGGATGATAAAATATATCAGCATGTAAAACATTACATTGTACGTCTACATTATGGTTCACATTGAGAATACAAAATTCCCATGAAGACGGTGTGTAGGAATATATATCACAGTGACCTAGACCTTTGACCTCAAAGCAATAGGGGTCATCTACTGTTGCTAGCCAACATCCATGAAAAGTTTAAAGATCCTAGGGCAAAGCGTTCTTGAGTTATTGAACAGAAAAGATTTTGGTTGACAGACGGACATGTGCAAAGCAATATACACCCTCATGAAAGATGGGGGCATAATAATAACTAGACAACTAGGTTTACCTTCATCTATTTTTGCACTGATGAGCACTTTACACTCGATACATTTCTTCATCTTGATACAGCAATCCTTACATGCTACAGTATGTTTACATGGTTGAAATGTTATACACGCCCTCTGTTCACAACATACATCACATTGTTTATCATCCCCTCCACTAGATACAGGCTCTGTTCTACGACTGAAACAACAAATATCTCACTCTATATCAACTAATTAAATAGTAAAGTTTGTAAAACATGTATTTTATCCAATGGTATCAATAAGTATCACTATAACATTAAAATAATAATTGTTCCAAGGCTAAATTTTGAAAATTTGTTATTCTGAACTAAATATTTTGAACTTCTAAAGATCTACTTTCCACCTTTTACTACATGGTTGTGTAAGTTCAAAAGCAAACAATTCACAGAACTTACTGAATTTCAGAAAATAGCACAAGTTAATAAATTTTACAATTAAAAGATATTTATTATAATTCACATTGCCTTTGACCTCCAACCCACAAAATCAATACGGGTCATCAACTGTTTATGACCGAACTTCATTGGAGTTATTTAACGGAAACAATGTGGTCTAATCATACATGTTAAAGGTCACCATGACCTTGACCTACTGATATCAAAATCCAAAGGGACATACGCAATTGATGATCAACCTTCATGTACGGTTTGAAGATCCTAAGTAAAACTGCTTTTCAATCTGAAATCTCTTTGGTTTAGAGACCAATGGACCGACTGACACTCGCCAAATAATTAGATGAAGCAATCCCTGCAATGACGACCAGTCCATAATATAAACATGAAATCATTAAAATTAATGTCTTACTTGGCTGTAGCAAATTGTTTAAGGTATTCCTCTAACTTTGGATCGCTGATGACATCTAGTGGTGTTTTACCACCGTGGTTTTTATGGTTTAGGTTTGCTCCTTGTTGAGCCAGGTAACAGGCAATAGCTACACCCACTGTGTCCTCTTCTTCTGATAAACCTAGCTGCATTCGTATCTAAAACACAAAAAAACATATGTATATATGTTAATTCAGGTTAAACGCCTTGTCTCATAATGTCTCCAACTGTTATTTCATCTAACCAGTTTTCCTGGACTGTATCTAAAACCAGTACATACTTACCCTTCCACAAAACACCAACAATTTACATAATCTCTATAAATATGTGGAGGAAAATTAAAACTGTTGCAATTTTTTGATGGAAGGGAATGGTCATACAGAGCGAAACAGTCAACATGGTGTTGAAATTTGAATTATTGAGTTGTTTTATTACTGATGGGAATATCTTATAGGGACTAAACTCCATTTCAACGATAAAAACACATGTTTAATCACAAAACTATTTTTAACGAATACATGAAGTATTCTTACAATTTACATTACGCTATTGATGAAAATTACCAAACATGTTTTACCGTCTGTTAATTAGGTAAAGGCTTTTCTCAGCATTTAAACACCACCCTATTCTACACAACGTTGAATATATATTTTAAAGCATTAGATTTTTTGGTATTTAAATTTAGTAAACCAACGTTATGCGATTATTTTTCCTTTAGATGAATAAGTCTAGATTCGTATATAAATGTATTAGGTAGACAAACAAATGCAATTTTAAAGCTTTTTGATAAATTTTGCAATTTACCAACTGCAGTCGAGTCCTTTTAAGGAACTCTTACTATCGAGTCATAGTTTAAGATGTGTTATGGCGAGGTCTACTTTATTTCTTGCTTACAGAGCAAGATTGGAACAGGTATTGTTATCTATGGGTATAATAATGAAGATTATAATAAAACATGGAATTCTCATTTAATAAAACTGGTTTCATGTCTTAACACTGACTTCCTTTTCTTTAATAAATTATATGTCTAGCAATAAGGAACCATTACATGAATCATTCATGAGCACTATTTCCTGGATTAGTTTGTACTACATGTATTTATACTACATGTAATTTAAGTGAGGTTTGCTTGTGATACATGTTCTACAGCTAGATCACTTTCCACACCTCATTCCTGATGTTATCTGAGAGGGTAAGAGAAGCCAATACTCGAGACTATTTCATTTCTCACCATAAATTAAATGACTCAGCTTGAGAAACATCCCTGCCAGTGAAACTATCCAGGGGCTTTGAATAGTGTAGAATTTGTATTTCTCAAACCTTTGGTAGTTGTCAACTGAATATAGCAGCCATCTTTAAATAATATCCTGACCTGTCATTACTAAACATGCCTACTTTGGAAGTATTTGTTTTAAAGTTCTCAGAACTAGTTTCAGGAATGAGGAGCAAGGACTAATAGCACAAAATATACTGATTGTAAAATAGGACTATACACTGAACAAAATTTCAAATTGGTCACCTAATTCCCACCTTACATATTGCCACAATTTCAGTCAATGATTATTCAAAATATATTCTGTCAATAGTTATTGTAACAAGAGGGCCATGATGGCCCAGTATCGCTCACCTGATTATAAACCCTGCACAATTTTCACCCAAAGGAATAATTTGAACATCTTGGTAGAAAACCACAAGATGATGCTACATACCAATTATCAAAACTCTAGGCAGTGTAGTTTTAGGCAAGAAGATATTAATATGTTTTTCCTATATAAGTCTATGTAAAACAGTGACCCCCGAGTGGGGCCAATTTTGACCCCAGGGGCATAATTTGAAAAATCTTGGTAGAGGACCACTAAATGATGCTACATACCAAATATCAAAGCTCTATGCAGTGTTGTTTTAGACAAGAAGATTTTTATATGTTTTCCCAATATAAGTCTATGAAAACGGTGACCCCCGGGGCTGGGCCAATTTTGACCCCAGGGGCGTAATTTGCACAATCTTGATAGGGGACCACTAGATGATGCTACATACCAAATATCAAAGCTCTTAGGCATTGTAGTTTTAGACAAGAAGATTTTTATATGTTTTCCCTATATAAGTCTAAGTAAAATGGTGACCCTCAGGGTGGGGCCAATTTTGACCCGAGGGAAATAATTTGAACAATCTTTGTAGAGGACCTCTAGCTGAGTCTACATACCAAATATGAAAGCCCTGGGCCAAGCAATTTCGGAGAAGAAGATTTTTTAAGGTTTTCTCTATATAACTCTATTTAAAACTAAGGGCCCCCGGGGCGGGGCCAATTTTGACCCAAGGGACATAATTTGAACAATCTTTGTAGAGGACCTCTAACTGAGTCTACATACCAAATATGAAAGCCCTGGGCCAAGCGGTTTCGGAGAAGAAGATTTTTTAAGGTTTCCCCTATATAACTCTATGTAAAACTAAGGGCCCCCGGGGCGGGGCCAATTTTGACCCCAGGGACATAATTTGAACAATCTTTGAAGAGGACCCCAAGGTGGTGCTACATACCAAATATGAAAGCTCTAGGCCTTATGGTTTCAGAGAAGAAGATTTTTAAAGTTTCCTTTTTGAAAATCTATTTTTAGCCAGTGTGACCTAGTTATTTGACAGACCGGAAATTTTTTAACAACTTTGGTATAGGTCCACCCAAGGAACATTCCTGTTAAGTTTTATCAAATTTGGCCAAGCGGTTTAGGAGGAGAAGTCGTTTGAAGAAATTGTTGACGGACGCACGACGCACGCCGCACGACGGACGACGGACGACGGACATCTCGGTATGACAAAACCTCACCATGACCACTTTGTGGTCAGGTGAGCTAACAAAAATGTGTAAACAACATAAACATGAAATTTGATGCAAATTCTGCTATTTTTGAATCTCACGCTCAATTATTGGAGATACTTAACAACAACCCTCAGAATCAGAAATCCCATAAAATATGAATAAATGCATTTATAAATAACCCTATTTTTAAACATAAAACATAATAAATCATCATCTCATATGGACGAGTCGGCAGTAATTAATTCATATGGCAAAGTTATACTCCACTAGGTTGTATGGTTGAGGCGGTGAAATGAAATGAAAAACATCGACTTTTAAGATTTATCTGGATTTCTAATAGCTACAACGTAATTCGCCATAGAAATCAATGCCGCCTCTAAAGTTGAATCGCACTGATAACTTGCCATAATTGAAGCACAAAGAAGATATCTAATGAAAGAAATACTGTACAAAATTTCACTAATCTATCATTCGAGGTTATCATTTTTTTGAGGATTTAATTTTGTTCTATTTTCAATTAAAAGGGAGGTAATTTCAGAATTTTCAACTTCAAAGTTGTATATCTTTAACGCCAAATTATTTTAGCAATATTAGTTGTATTTCTGTTTGAGCGATCACAAATTGGTTTATATTTTTACAGTTTATCACATTTCCACTGACAGGTTTCGCATAAAACTTAAAAAACTGTTTCGTACACAATGGGTCATAACTCAGAACAGGTTACGAGGCTATGTGAAACCAACTGAATGTGATTAAGAACATAATCGGAGTTAAGTACACTAAATATATCTGTCAATTGTTATGTACCAAAATATGAAAGTTTAAAAAGTGACCAATTAGAAATTTTGCTCAGTGTATAGCACAAAACATACCGATTCTAACATAGGACTATATAACAGAAAACATACCGATTCTAACATAGGACTATATATTGTCGATTCAAAGATGTCAAAACCGGCGGAATGTTTCAGTTCTAAATAACTAAATGCAGTAAGTATAACCACTACGCTATAGGACCATCAGAGTTTTAATCATGTAAGTGTATTTATGATGGTAGAATTTAATCCTGAGAAACCTGTAATATTCGCCCAGGTTGAATGTTTGTTTACATGGTTGTGACAGAGATCTTTGAATCAACTATAACTGAAAACATACCGATTCTAACATAGGACTATATAACTGAAAACATACCGATTCTAACATAGGACTATATAGCATAAAACATACCGATTCTAACATAGGACTAATAGCAGAAAACATACCAATTCTAACATAGGACTAATAGCAGAAAACATACCGATTCTAACATAGGACTATATAGCACAAAACATACCGATTCTAACATAGGACTATATAACAGAAAACATACCGATTCTAACATAGGACTAATAGCAGAAAACATACCGATTCTAACATAGGACTATATAACAGAAAACATACCAATTCTAACATAGGACTAATAGCAGAAAACATACCGATTCTAACATAGGACTATATAACAGAAAGCATACCGATTCTAACATAGGACTATATAACAGAAAGCATACCGATTCTAACATAGGACTATATAACAGAAAACCTACCGATTCTAACATAGGACTATCATCACGTTCGGTGGATACAGTTTGTCTCATGAGACCAAGGTGTAGACATGTGTCACCATCTTCATCTTCCACATTAACATCCGCACCCTTAGATACAAGTAACTCAATCAGACCCGTATGACCTTGACTTACTGCTAGTAATAACGGGGTCTGCTGACGATTGTTACGTATTTCTATGTTAGCTTGTCCCTGAAATAAGCGAGCAATTAAATAATTTAATACAAACAGCTTATAGTTATAATGCACCAGTCAAATAGAGAATTTTACAATCTTTATTATTATAATAAACTGTTTAAAACTTCCTTCAGCAGTAGCTAATCTCTCATCGTAAATTGATAGTTTTGTAGTTGCAGGCAAGGATTACTTGATCTATAGCGAACAGCTACTACATAATTATGTTAATTTTGACACGCGGGTATCAGCATACTAGCATGTAAACATACCGTAACAAGTAGTGTATTGCTAACATCTTTATGTCCATTTAAAGCAGCTAAATGTAAGGCTGCAAACCCATCATCTTTCTTCATATCAACAATCTGTCGACATTTCTGTAAAATCTTCTCTGTTGCACTATAAATCACAGAGATATGTGTACAAGTTTCTATATCAATAATTCTTTCAGACGTAGGAGATTTATAGTGGAAAGTATTGAAATCAAGTTCAGTGAGCAGAGAAAGTTTTGAGCAGTACATCGATTTAATCAATGTCATTAATCATACGACAATCAAACTTGACCCAGAATGTGTCAAATGGATGGTCAGCCTAACACAACACAATAATGCATAATTTATGAGATAAGGAAAATGTTCCCTTTTGTTCACTTCTATCAGAAAGTAGCAGCATGAACGCATGCAGCCTAACAGAACATGAGGGTATATACAGAGCCCACCAAAAATAAGTATCTAGACGTTATTTCCCTGTTTGCAGAACAGCAAAGCACCAATGCTTTAGAAGATTAAGAATATTTTTTGTTGATCAAGTGTAAAGACAATGGATTGACTGTTACTCTTAATTTCTTTGCCTGCGTTGAAAGGCATCTTGGTCATAATAAGACAGAAAAGTCAGCCCCTCGAGACTGACCCCATGATTATTTTAATGCAGAACATTTTTATCTTTATTTCTACCATGTTTTTAACTTCTTTAGTAACTATAGTTTCAGAAATTACTATTTTTGTGACCATCTGACAATCAGATATGTAATAATTTAACCAATTATAATTCTGCATCTGTCAAAAAGTGTATACTTATTTTTGGTGGGCACTGTATGTAGACTATATGGAAGGCATATAAAGCAGAACAAAACATGTGTAGTTAGAATATTGATTATCTATAACACTTACTAATTATTTCCCTTCAGTGCTGCATGATGTAACACATTAAATCCTCGTTTGTTTCTCAATGTGAAATCAATACCGTGATAATTCACCAATAGATCGAGAATGTCTAAATTATCTTTTCCTATCGCATCGTGTAGTGCTGTGTCTCCATATGCATCCTAAAACACAAAACAAAAACATGCATTATATTTCATTATGTCAGTGCATGCAAGCAATTGACCATAATTGGAAAATTAAATTATTTTATTGTTCATTAATTATATACAACACATATAACCTTAGTTGATACATTGTCTATAATGTTATGGTCCTGAGATTCCCAAGTGATGATTGACTTGTAGCACGGAAATAACTCAGATAAACTTGATATATAGATAAGACAAATGATGCAATAAAGAGGACATAGCCACTCATGTGAACAATGCACTTCAAGGTCACCGGGAATGACCATATGACAGTGAGTCATGACAGTGACCCATGTGCAAATAACTTCCTTAAGAAAGCAATCTTGATGAAATTTGGGCCTATCTAGGGCATTGCCCAGGGTCTATCTAGGGCATTGCCCAGGGTTTATCTAGGGCATTGCCCAGAGCCTATCTAGGGCATTGCCCAGGGTCTATCTAGGGCATTGCCCAGGGTCTATCTAGGGCATTGCCCAGGGTCTATCAAGGGCATTGCACAGGGCCTATCTAGGGCATTGCCCAGGATCTATCTAGGGCATTGCCCAGGATCTATCTAGGGCATTGCCCAGGGTCTATCTAGGGCATTGTCCAGGGTCTATCTAGGGCATGTTCCAGGATCTATCTAGGGCATTGTCCAGGATCTATCTAGGGCATTGTCCAGGATCTATCTAGGGCATTGCCCAGGGTCTATCTAGGGCATTACCCAGGGCCTATCTAGGGCATTGCCCAGGGTCTATCTAGGGCATTGTCCAGGGTCTATCTAGGGCATGTTCCAGGATCTATCTAGGGCATTGTCTAGGATCTATCTAGGGCATTGTCCAGGATCTATCTAGGGCATTGTCCAGGGTCTATCTAGGGCATTACCCAGGGCCTATCTAGGGCATTGTCCAGGGTCTATCTAGGGCATTGTCCAACCCCTTTGTGTAGCTTTATAATCGATTCCACAGGTACAGGAACAGCTATATAGGTGCCCCGTGGTATAAACAGAACTTAATGCTTTGGTTATGGAAGCCTGAAAATGCCAATGAGGCCATATGGGCTAATTAAGACTGTGTACGTACCTGTATATTAACATTTGCTCTATGTTTGAGTAATACAGGGACACAGTCTAGACTATGACCATATATTAGACTGTATACAAACCTGTATATTAACATTTGCTCTATGTTTGAGTAATACAGGGACACAGTCTAGACTATGACCATATATTAGACTGTATACAAACCTGTATATTAACATTCGCTCTATGTTTGAGTAATACACGGACACAGTCTAGACTATGACCATATATTAGACTGTATACATACCGTCTAGACTATGACCATATATTAGACTGTATACATACCTGTATATTAACATTTGCTCTATGTTTGAGTAATACACGGACACAGTCTAGACTATGACCACATATTAGACTGTATACATACCTGTATATTAACATTTGCTCTATGTTTGAGTAATACACGGACACAGTCTAGACTATGACCATATATTAGACTGTATACATACCTGTATATTAACATTTGCTCGATGTTTGAGTAATACACGGACACAGTCTAGATGTTGTTTATTTACAGCTACATGTAGTGTACTACATTCACCATTGTTCAATGCATTGATATTAGCTCCTTTCTGTAGTAATAGTTCCATTACCTCAGCTTGATTGCTGTCAATAGAAAACTGAATCAATTCATCAATCTTATTTAAATTATCCATGTGTTAACAAACATGTAAATTCACAAAACATGTCATCTTATCATAGTCAATGCACAATGCAGTGGCATAGCCAGGCTTGAATGATGTTATCACACAAGGCTTGAGGTTGATGGTTAATATGGGTCCTCAACAAAGTCCTCAACAAAGTGGAAACTTGAGACTTTCATGTCATTTTGGCCAATTCGATACTTTAAAATGGTTTATACTGCTGGTGCAGTGGATAGAGCACTTTCTGTTACCCTGGCCCAAGTGTGGATGTGAAAAACAGTAAGTATGTCTTCTTCTAAGAAATAGGCTACACCAACATCCTTTACATACCTAGAAGTTGTCAGCAGAAGAGCATGTCAACTAATCATCATAATACAATCACTAGATAATTGTCCTAACAAGACTGTGTTTAATAAATAATTATACTCCTTTGCAAGGTTTGCTCATAAGAATTAGCTAAGTCAATCAGGGGCAATAATTCTGTTAAAATGTTGAATAGTGTGACAAGGCATTGTCAATGTGGAGTATTTATAATAGTAAATGCCAAGTTTGAAAGCGATGCCTTGATGGACATTGAAAATATTTGAGTTTCAAACGGAGGGAATTTTGATAACAAACAAAGAATACGAACCCAAAGGAGGAATAATGTAAGGCAGAATCTCCATCTTCATCATTAAGTTCTAGATTAGCTCCAGCAGTCAACAATAATTGTACAATATCTTTATGTCCCTGGTGACTGGCTACCTGTAATGCTGTCTTACCAGAACTCTTCTGATCCACCTGTAATATACACATTCACTTATACAGAGGATCTGTCATGAGTTGTCAATTGACATAAATTTATATTAAACAAGTTTTGGAAATTTTATTAAATGAGCCTCTTGTTAAGAATGAAGATGACAAAATGCAGTGGCATGTAATGATTTAAATCAACCTTCTGTCATTTTTCGTCATCTTTGAACTGTTTCGTTATTTTGGGTCCGTTTTCAGATAACAACAGAGTAATCCTAGGCTGATTTTCCAACAATTTAGTTATTATTTCAAAATTCTATTACTTTTCAAGGACTTTTGGCAGATTCAAATTCAAGTACTTTTCCAGCTGTGTGCAGGCCGTGAATAAGTTAAGATATCTGATAGGACAGTGGACAAGTACAGAATATAGATGGGCTTCAGGTAAACAGTTTGACACAATACCAGCAAACACAGTAAGAATTGTATTACCTTGTCTGGATGTTTACTGATAATGTCCTTAACAACATCCATGTGACCTTGAGCTGCTTCACGTACCAATCTCTCCGGACCCGTCTCTGATTGATGTAACTCTACTAACTGATCTAATAGAGCTGTCAACGGTGCTGTAATATAGCAGTACATTATTGATGATGTTATAGATAATGTTATAGATAATGTTATAGATGATGTTACAGATGATGTTACAGATGATGTTACAGATGATGTTATAGATGATGTAATTGTAACTTCACAATAAAGAATATCAGGAACATAAGTAAGCCCTCTCACTTTAGAACATGTAGTTTGGGCACTATTAGCAAAACAGTTTTACCCAGTCTTTGACTCAAAAATGTAAACAAGGTTTCTGCTTGATTTTGGTCTAGTCATTGAATTCAATATTATAGACATACTTCGTGCCCCTGAGGTGAAAATCATAAATGGACATTTCTGTAGTATTTTCAAGATTTTTGCATATTTTAATACCTGTAAACTCAAGACTTAAAATTGATAAAGAATATAATCACAGCCATTTCTTTTCCACTGGATTGAACCATGTGAAATTGTGTCCCATTGTATGTTGTTACTGAACATCTACATCACCATTTAATATATTAAAATCAGGATATTTATAACAACATGAGAGTGAATAGACTATTTGGCAATATAAAGTCTAAGTCTGAGTTTTAGACTTACGGCGATGGTGAATAAGGCCCTTGGTTAAATACAAGACTTACTGTGTATATCCTCTCGTTCATTATGTCCCATAGTATTGTTCAGATCTGTTATAACATTAGCTGATACTTGTGATACACATGCTGGATTAAACGTCCATGTTTGGTTACCCACAGCAACACGTAAATCACCGTCTGTATAGACCTTCAACACTCGTCCTTGTTTACCCAATGTCTGCAATACATCATCACAGTATACATAAACAGATACAACAATTATAGGCCAAACTGGTAAACAGAGCCCTACACCACATATCTGACTTCACAGTAAAATAATTCTATAGTCCAGAGAATTTGAGACAATCCTGACCTTCTAGTGGCATAATTTACCAGCTGATATAACTGTACATATTTATAATCCTGGTTGTATGATTTCATAAGCGGGGAGCATCATCAATACATCAAAAAGGAAACTGCAGTTGACATACGTGTTAAATCATTTAAAACTTCAAGCTTCATCATTCATGCATCGATTTATGCTTGGTGGAATGTCGGGTACGAAAATTGTAAGTCCGTTACGTCGATTTTTCCATCTGTGTCGCGGAAACAGCTGACATTTAAATTTGTTGCTATTATTGCAAGTTTTGATGCTCCTATTAGTCGTAAATCGATTCATTGAATTTATTACTAACTGTAACAAACTTGAACTCGATGATTGCTGGTGAATTTTAGCGGATATCTGCGACCCGATAAAGCAAATGGCATAATCACAATATTTCGGACATAGTATATCAAGTAGAAGTGCCGAGACATTCCGAATGAATGTGGATTTCCTGCTTTTGGTTTTACTCATTGACAGAAGCAAGTTTAACTTCACCAATAGTTAGTGACAAAAAACACGTTTTGTTGAAATTTATATTTGACCATAAGCAATTCGTTAAGGAGGACTTTTATTGGTGTTTGCTTCTTGTTTTCATACTCGCTAAAATATGCGAGTGACTTTAAACGTCACTCGCTATCCTGAATTTCTACAAGCTATTAGTGAGTATGCGAGCTTAAGTTCGAACCCAGATAAATGCCGACCATATTTCAGCACAGAGCTGACTAGCAACCAAATGCTATGCTCTGCATTTGTAAGCAAGGTGTGTCAAAATATGTAAACAGTTACAGCACAATAGAAAAGTTCTCTGGTATGAGATAAAGCTTGATACATACTGCTTTCATTGATTCATTCCATTCACCGTGTCCCTTCTGTAAGTCCTTCACTGTATGTATATTATCTGATACTTTCACTATATCACCAACAGATAATGTCTGAACCTGAATAACAACATAACAACATATACAATTCTTTCATTTAACAAATACTGGCAATGGTTTAAGAAACAGTGGAAAAATACATATTTTTGGACAGTGGAATGAGGCTGAATTTCTGTTCCAAAACATTATATCGAGAGCTCCGAAATCCTCAAGACATGTAAGAAAAGAAGAAAACTCCTTAAATGAACTTTGATCGACTAGAATATGCAGTAAATTTTTTAAGTTTTTCTTTGAATTGGAATGTTTTTAACCATTTTTCTAGAGAATAATCCCATTTAAACTTTCTAATTGGTAGTGAGTAGATACTTTGATGAGGTGTAAAAATCATCTACTGAAATATATATCCTCGAGTGACCATAATTCGCCTACTTAAGCGTTAAACACGCAATAAACAATGGCAAACTTCATGTTTATATTAAATAAGGTCACTTACTTGGTTATAAAATTCCTTCAATTTATCTTACTCAAATGTACACCAATAAAATGATAAAATACTCCAAGAATTGAATAAAGCAAACGTCATAGTAAACAAAAGTCGGCCATTTTGACTGTGACCTAAATACGTCACATGGCGCGCGCGCTCAATTGGGCCAAAACTATTCACTTTAGCTAAACGTCCCAATTATGAAATTAAGCCTGGGCATTGTTAAATCAAATTAAGAAAAAAATCTTGTGCAAAAACAGCATATTTGTCACCGTTAAGTGATATTTACTCTTCGTGTATTAATTCTGATTGGTCGTGCCACACGCCAGTCTCTAATGGGTAATAAATAGACTTTGGCTGCATTATAAACGAACTTTTTTTACATCGCCATTACGGGCGTGGATCACTTAATGAATTTTAAGATAATCGCCGATAGTGATGTGTGATCTGCCGATGTATGGTCTACAGAAATACAGAATTCGATATTTTTTTTGCTATTCTGACCGTAAGGTCGGAAGCAACTTTGACCGAAGATATTTTTGGTTTGACCTTAAAAATAATTTATCCGACCACGTGACTTTCATTCATGAAACTGTAAACAATGCAGACATGTGAAAAAATATTTGATTACGTTGCACATAGCGTTTACTGGGGTAATTCAACTACACGACTTTTTGGGAATAGTGAAAATGGTATAGTTTTATGATTTTTTGTGAAAGTAATCGAAAATTACATGTTATGACCTCGTATTTTCAGAAAAAAATATTCCCGCTAAAAATACTATTTTGTAAACATTTTCTCAAGATATGCGCGCGCATCGTCCAAATCGCACGAGACTAGAGCCAAAACAAAATGGCGGTCGATTCGAAGGTCAGGGGCGATTTTAGGGCTCTCTACGATAACTGATTGAAGTGTTTCGTGAGATTAAGGTATATAACGTAGGGTTTAGATGGCAATATGGCAGGTAAGCAAGGTTGTACCTTTTTAAGTGCTCCTGGATGAAAAGTCCATCTGTTAGCACAGCCCTCATATTGTACCCGGACATCTCCACGTTCTGTAATACGATGTACCGTTCCAACCTTACCTATATACTGCAAGTATAATCAGATATAACAATAAGTATGGTAAAATTTCAATAATAGAACTCAACAAATATAGGTCACAGGGTTATCAGCCTTGTCAGTATGAACTCATCTTGTGAATAACTATGATGACTTTCATGTGGATACCTTTGCTAGTCTTACAGAAAGTTACAGACAATAAACTTAATCACGCAGACGCTGACACACACCATCCCGTCACAACAATAGCTCAATTCTTTTCATTAAAAAGTCAAGCTAAAATGGTGCTCTTAATAGCAAATCAATGTTGAAAGCCCTGATATAATTTGTTTAGCCTTTGAGTTTTGTAGTGTTGTGAATCACTTCAAGTTTTATATTAGATGAGGGTTAAATGATTATGTACATGTATCAGATAGTACATACCTCTCCCATTCTAGGGTTCCAGCCCCCGTGTCCTTCCTGCATCATTTTGAGTATATCCTGCTCTAGATCAACTCTAACCTTGTCTCCAACCTTGAACTGATGTGTTATACCTGGATTGGCATGTAACTCTGGAAACTCTCCTAAATAATAGAAACACACAAATATTTAAATCTAACTAGGAGCGTTTTTTACCAAAAAACCTTTGTCTCCAAAAAAGGGCCATAACTCAAAATGGAAAAGTAATCCCACCTAAACTTCCTGACAATATGAACAGCAAAGCTTGTATATTACTGTTTAGTTTCATTGAAATCCAACCAATTATACAACTCAACACAAGAATGATAGACCCATGTTGGCAGTGTGTACAGAACCTGGGAAAAACAAGACTGCGTTCAATAAACGCTTATGCCCCGTCAAAACCTTGTCCATAAAAGTTATAGTAACATTATATGAATGTATATTCTTTTAGGGTCAATATGAAGTCAGGTGTTTCCATGGTGTTCCAATACAACATCCATGGAAGTATGAAACATTTGAAGTTACTCATACTGATGAAAGACGAAAAGGAAGGACAAATGAATGGACAGGTTGATCACTATATCTCTCCTGATATTTCTCCATCAATACGGGTACTTAAGAACACAAACATTGTACGTCTGAAACTCACAGTCTTTACATTGTCAAATGTTCTATTTGCTCTCATGTTGTTATAAATGTACAAATTTTGACCTAAATCGGTATACATATTCAGTGGGTAACAACAAATAATCAGAAAAATTTCCCATGGTTAAATACATTTGCCAGGAAATGGCAGTGTTGTAAATGATGTCCATTTTAATCCTAAGTCTGAGTTTCAGTCTAATAATATTGATGAATAAGGCCCTAGGAAAGTACATACCTAACACAGGTAGATGATCCCTGTAGTAATATCCACCAGATGCTGCCTGTATATACTTTAGATCTACCTTGCCTTTATGTCCTACTCTGTATACATTGGTAGATCCAGACGACCAGGTTACAGCAGCAACACTACGTCCAGACTCAGAATCCCAGCCTCGTACATCAGTCACCTTACCTATCTTACCCTCACCACCTGTACAACATAGTAACATAAACATTGCACCAATAATCTATCAACATTGCATAAATCATCAATAGTGCCTCCGTAGCTAATCTGGAGACCCAGGTTCAAATCCAGGTGGAGGCACATACATATATGTCTGTCATATTTCAGCAGAAAGCTGACTGGCAAATAAAGGCTATGCTCAGCATATATTATCAATAAACATTTCATTGAATTGATCAATTAGGTTATTATAAAACAATTGGTCAGTTATAATTTAAATCACGTGTAAATAAGGCAAGGGGCAAAATGTTCTGATATGTACAATACAACCTCTTCTGAGTGGCACCATGTAGACCAACAGCCTCTCTGTAACAACACCTTCAAATATTCCTGATTTATATCTACCTTAAATGTCAATAAATGCAGCTTACAATTGTGGTTGCTGTACAGAGGTTTTACTGTGATAGTTCACAGTCTCTACACAGTTTGACCACAAAATCTAAATTAATATGAAATGTTACCGTGTTTAACTAGAATTATCACCTGACGGTCATGAATAATACCCTGACAACACTGCCTCGTCACAGAAACAAGGGTTTATTATCAGCCAAACCTGGCACAATTGGGCAGCAACAGTCACTTACCATCTTGGTTCCCCCAGTCCCAATCAGGTCCTCTGACAACCCTGGCACCACCAAAGTTCCCCCAGGACTGTATCTTACTGCTATCTCTACGCTTTGGTATCTTCACCCTAGAACAACAATAACAGAATAACTGTAAATATGTTCATATCATTGAATGACATCATATATGTGCAGAAAAATATCTGGATGTGTTTCAAATATCATGATTTCTCTTGTACATACAACACAACCTCTGTATAACAACACCAGGTCCTTAAAAGTTTTAAAGTTTTAAATTCCATCTCTGTAGAGATTTACAGTACTGCAACATCATGCATTTTGTATTTGTATATATAATCTTTACTCTATTATGCATCAGTCAGTTGCATCCAGGCCCCCACCCCCAGGAAGGGCCTGGATTTTTACTTTTGGGATCTCAACCCCCCCGCCATTCCACTACCTGCGGGGACAGCTGCTGGTAAAATCGTTGGTATTTTCCCGGCCCCCTGACAACTAAATATTGTCTCCGGGGTATTCATTTGGAGATACACTTTCAACATTTCCACAGCAGTGTGGGGGATTAGCTGGAAGGTAAAGACACAGTCATTTTCCCCGCTATCCCTGTGGCTCCTGGGTTGGGGGGGGGGGCTGTGAATGCAACTTACTGATGCATTACTATTTAATCGAACTTTGTGAATTCTTTGAGTTATTTCATCAAAAAACTTTCCTTTTCTGCAGAAAAGTTCATCCCTTCATGTGCAGCAAATTGGAATTTCTGGATTATTTCAGAACCTAAGGACCCCCTGATTGATATAACAAATATGAGCATATACCCAGTACTCACCCTTTGGAAGCTGCTACATCAAACCTTTGGAAGGAGTGAGCTAGATCGTGTTTATCTTCATTATAACACAGTGTACAGAGATCAAAGTCGTGACATTTTGTACACTTCCATCTCATCCCTTGTATACCCTGTGTCTTACATCCATCACAAATAATGTTCTGATGTTTGATACCTGAAATATACCGTAACACATGACATAATCTACAGTATACCCTGTGTCTTACATCCATCACAAATAATGTTCTGATGTTTGATACCTGAAATATACCGTAACACATGACATAATCTACAGTATACCCTGTGTCTTACATCCATCACAAATAATGTTCTGATGTTTGATACCTGAAATATACCGTAACACATGACATAATCTACTGTATACCCTGTGTCTTACATCCATCACATATAATGTTCTGATGTTTGATTCCTGAAATATACCGTAACACATGACATAATCAACAGTATACCCTGTGTCTTACATCCATCACATATAATGTTCTGATGTTTGATACCTGAAATATACCGTAACACATGACATAATCAACAGTATACCCTGTGTCTTACATCCATCACATATAATGTTCTGATGTTTGATACCTGAAATATACCGTAACACATGACATAATCTACTGTATACCCTGTGTCTTACATCCATCACAGATAATGTTCTGATGTTTGATACCTGAAATATACCGTAACACATGACATAATCAACAGTATACCCTGTGTCTTACATCCATCACAAATAATGTTCTGATGTTTGATACCTGAAATACACCGGAACACATGACATAATCTACAGTATACCCTGTGTCTTATATCCATCACAAATAATGTTCTGATGTTTGATACCTGAAATACACCGTAACACATGACATAATCTACTGTATACCCTGTGTCTTACATCCATCACAGATAATGTTCTGATGTTTGATACCTGAAATATACCGTAACACATGACATAATCTACAGTATACCCTGTGTCTTACATCCATCACATATAATGTTCTGATGTTTTATACCTGAAATACACCATACACCCTTCATGATCTAATCATCTTACAACATTACAAGCTGTGGTTTTGACACATTTTTCTCAAACAAAGGCCCAAATTGTCTAACAAAACTATAGACTTAGAGTGAGGGGACCAATGCTTGGTGTTCCACTGACAGACAGACTGACCAACCAACATGTGTAAAGCAATATATATAATTAATCTATAATGAGGTTGGATACCAGAAAATCAGTTTCATGTTGTGCTGAACACTTTAGTATATCTATCTATGTGATTTAAATTTAGGTGAACACTACCAATGTCAACCATTTGACCCAATTTTAGGTAAACATACAATATATAATCTGAACTACAAATCAGTGACATAGTTTTCAACAATTAACACTTGAATCTATTACAATATACTGCAAAATCATATATGTTCACAAATTTCACACATCTTTATACTAAATTAGTTTGCTGCCTAGGTTAAATATTTGTGAATTTCAAATTTATTCTTCATGCGTGTGAATAACAAGTTTGAAATTTCATTTTTGAGAATTAAACTTAAACTATCAATGTAAATTTATCGCAAAAATAAAACCCACAAATATATATAATTTCACAGTATCTGATCTTCAAGTTGGCGACTGTAATTAGGGACAGTTAGCATGGTTAACAATATTATTGTCCGCTCTATATGCTGTATGTAGTGACATACTTAACAACCCGGCCTGATCACTATTTAAATGATAATTCACATTCACTCATACAAAAAGATATTTTCAATGAACGAATATCTAAACAGATATTTTGATTGTTTTTAAAATAAGCCAGTTTTGAGATCCTTGTATATTTACATTAAAACTATTATTCCCCTAATCAATAGAATCTGTCTGTAAGATATCTGTTCATATAATGGCAATGCTCGGCATTTCGTATGGTAATAAACCTTATAGACATGTTATACAACATTTCAAACCATTTCATTATTATAGATATTTCCTATATAAAACTTGTAATGTGAATAGAGACATTGCCTACAGATAGTATACTTAATTAAATCAGAACTAATCCATCTTTCTCCCCAGAGAAACATTCTAGCATAGCAATCATCAATATTACCTTAGCAACAAAACTAAGTCGGTCTCATTCTATTACACTTTAAAATACAAATTGCATGCTTAGAATGAGAAGGTCGTAACTACTTACGACCTTATAAGACCGATACATATTTAAAACAAGCATCTACCATGTGCTTATTATGAGCCTAATTTCATGAAAATCCAATCTAGTCATGTTTTATTATAACAAAAGAGTAATTTTGGACAGTTTTTTGTTGTATTCTCAAAATATTGATTTTGTACCTACAACCTTCTCCTTCTACGCCAGCTGTATATTGTTTATTATATGCTTTCAATGGATTATGGTGATTTTCAGTGAAAATAACAATGACAAATAACAGTGAAATAACATTTTTGATAATTCACTGTTTTTGATGGAACTACTTTCTTCAATGAAAAAATAAATTACCTCCCTGTATTGTTTGTTTAATTACATATTTACCTCCTTGATTATGTCTGCTGCTTGACAGCTGTCAAAAATGGAGTATTTAGCTGAATCTGATACCAATAGCTTTGAATTTGAAGCCTTTTTTGGCATTTATTCGAGCCTCATTCACAGGTAACTGTATCATTGAAAACGAAAAAAAAAAGAAAAAAATTTTTTTAATTTATATTTTTGTATAGACCCTTTCAATTAAGCGATAATCGTATGTACATAGTTACCTCCCGTAACCGGATGTGACGTCAAACGAGGGCTCTACAAATTAACGACACTATAAACGCAGTAGCGAAGAGATTATTTAATCGCTTTTTTCGTTAAGTGCATATTTTGTAGCTGTTGTTTTTTCAATAAAGATGTTTATAATGTACTAACAATGTATGTATAATATGTTACATGTTATGGATGTGGAGGAAACGTGTGATTTCTCGGATTTTAATCTACCAACAATGGTCAATTATCGGGCGTTAATTTCCAAAAAGATCTGTAGTTGTATTAATGTTGTTTTGTAATTCGGTTGATTGTCATGCACATTTCGTATTTTAAATTAAGCGTTAGTGCTAAGATACAGAGTATATTTGTACTTTGATAAATGTATATTTTGCCGGGAATATAAAGCGCAAGTATTTTCACCTGGTTCTTTCAATACTACATCATTACCGCCATTAGACCTAGTTAACTCTGGATCATTGCTATGTCTCATTTCTTTTTACCAATACAATTCACAAGTTATGTGTTGTTTATTATGGATTGTAATAAAACAAAGACATAATTATTTAGGCCTTTGAATAAAACCACACGTATATTAGAGCCACAACGATTTATTGGAATGTCTAGCTGGTTACATACGCGCCATTTCGGGCAAATTCGGCTTAAAAAGCTGTATAAATGACGATTATGATATCAGTTGATTGTTATAAATTAATTTAAAAAATACATTATTTATATACAACTGCTCTTCAAACTAACATCACAATTAACAATATTTTGTTTTTAATATAAAATTGTAAATCTTAATTCACAAAAAATGACCTGAACTGCAATTCGAGTGATGGGAAAAACATAACAAATTAAAGTGAGACAGAAGTTAAGGTGCTAAAACCCTAATGCATAAATAAAATCTTGTCAGATGATAAGGTGCTAAAACCCTAACGCATAAATAAATTCTAGGTGCTGTATAATTATATAATGATTTACAATAAACAGCATAGATCCCCTAATATCAAGATAAGCCACCAAGACCATACTCTAAATTAGTTTCACAGCAGGGTACTAATATACAACCAATCAGTACTATGTTGTCACGATCTGTCATCTTAATATACATGTACAGTATATTGATCAGTGTTTTACCTTAAATGATTGACATTGACTGACACTTTTAAATCAACGTTTGGGTAACTTTTATAAAAAAGTATAAATTATGTTTATCCAAACCACGGAGGTCTCTCTAATTCCGTGTCCGAACAAAAAGTGTAAATTAATGGACATGCACCTGTATGACTTGTGCTACAATGCTCATTTTGATGTTTCAAATATATTTTATTGCAATATTTTTACACGTAGACACCATTTAAAATAAATAAAGCACTTTTCTCATTTACTTGTATATGAATTTCAAATGAACAAAGGTTTCATGATGGAAGAGTAAGATTTGAAACAGACTACATTGTATTGCCAAACAATTTAGTTTTACCTATTCATACAACAAAATTTTACATATAATTGATTCTGATTTTAAGTTATTCGTCGTGTGGACTTTTCCGGTGATTCCTTACTTTCTTTGATTGCAGTAAACAACACATCAATGTACTCGTGTTAACACTAAACAAGTCAGCACATGCGGACATGTAAAATCATGCCGCCCGGATTTTAGTACAAACTATATCTAGAAAGAAATTTCCTCCTGTGTAAATTAACGTTTTAATTTCTGGCTGGATAGTCGTACTTTTGAAATGATATAGCTAATATTCTATACTTTTATGATGTGTGATGAATTATTAAAATACACAATTTCTTTATGCTATTATAAATGTAAGTCAGGTTTCAATGAGTGGATTGTGCGCGCGTGATGCATGGTATTTAGGTTCGAAAAGCATGGCTCTCCTTTTAAAACTTTAATAATATCTTTTAATAATATAATTGTTGGAAAGCTTAGTCTGCACAGTTCTTAAAACTGCAAATAATAATCATTTTGAGCAAGTTAAATGCCAATTGTTGAGTATTGAATTCAGTTCTTTATTTTTACATTTCTCGCCCTTGAAATTTTTGTTCCGAAAACATGGCTTTTATGTTTTATTATTGAAAATACATTAACAAAAGTTACATTATTAAAAAGTCTATACGATCTTGTTTTCGTAAGTGTTCATCTTTTAAAAATCGACAGAGTAAAACGTGATTTACAGCGGTTTAAAGTTGACACATTTTTTATTTCCTTTACACGCTAACGGTAATCGGCTCGTGTATTCGCTTTGAGCCCTCGTTTGACGTCATCAAAGGGAGACAATTTAATTACGGTCTTAATTGAAAGGGTGTATACAGTACGTAAAGAAAAAGAAAAAGAAAAATTTTCAAAAAAATATTTCCCCGAAAATTCTCGTTTTTTTTTTCGTTTTTACGATACTGCTGGCATACTGCACCTGTGTGACCTGTCATAAAATGAACCTAGATCTACTGCAAATCGAGAACCTCAACAAGTGACAGTCAGGTGAAAGAACCACTATTTATGTAAGTGCTTTCCTAGAAGGGCCTTTAGAAAGAGGATAGATCCTTCTTATAAACTTCAATTTACTGGAGAGTTGGAAGGCTTATTCTGTTCCGACATGCCAAGGACAAGGTCTCAGAAGGAAATCTATTGTTCTGTATTTAAAAGGCGAATATGAAAATCTGAACGAGCTTTGAACAATTCAAATAAAAGCAATAAACACAAACCTACAATTTATCGAAGCATATAGAATCCACTGCCTGTAAATGATGATACTAAATGCATTTTGAGATTCAAAATCGCATCTCGTCAAAAAAATCAACATGTCGTCCTCGTTTTTCGATGTTGTGATGACGTCAAAACACATGATAAAGTCACTCTGTACGTCGATTCCCGTTTTTAACTGTCAGTACGAGTATTTCCCCTTATTAATCAGACTGGCGACATAAAAAAATAAGTCTATGACGTGATAATGATTAAAAATTCCCGGCATCTTGACTTGAATTCACGATGGTGGATGACAAAACTGTTTGTTGACAATGAAATTACTCCGCGATCAAATTTAATAAATGCCAGTTATTTCGCTTTCAATAAAACATTAAAATAATGTTGTGTTCGTCAAATATTATATTTGTTTTATTTATAAACTTTACTCATATCTTGTTTTATGTTTTGCAGAAAAATACTACAGCAAATAGTTGCACTACTTTCAGTGGAACTTCTGTTAAAAAAAGTGAATAGGTTGAACTGAATTTGGGGCGCCCCAAGGGTGAGGTTCGAAGAGGGAATTGTAAAATATTAATAATATGATTAATTACGCATATAATAAACAGAAAATTTGTTGATTTTTGGTGTAAGATTGAATTTTATTTCACTCGTGATCACATAAATCTATATTTTCACTCGTGGCTACGCCACTCGTGAAAATATTGATTTCTGTGATCACTCGGTGAAATAAAATTCGATCTTACACCAAAATCAACAAATATCCTCTATATATTGATAGAGGACAGGATTCAGGAGTACCCCAATATGAAGCAATTTACGCTTGAAAGCATTCATACCTTCGGGCAGGTGTATTTCAACTCCTTCAGGGGTTTGAAAGTAACAGAATGTATACACAGTAGTCATATGAACTCCCCCGACCCCAAGGTCTGACCTTTAAGCCAGCCATCCTAACCATGTCCCTATGAAAGTGATCACAAAAGAAACCATTTAAACAGTCATGTACCAAGTACTATGGCATGTTAAATGGTTTCTAACCAAGGAAGAAGTAAAATGGGGAAACATTTTTAAAAGTTCATCAATTTGTAAAATGTAGTTTTGAAATCAATGTACACAAACACAGTACACAAGTTCAAATCAAACCTCATCTATGGTGTAAAATTGGGTGTTTGTTGTTTTAAATAGCAACATCGGAAACATTTGTCAATACTTGTAGATGCAGGTTATAGCAAACTCCAATAATGTCAGGCAAACTTCCAATCAGATAAATGCAGTGAACTATTTTGATGATCATGAAACATTTATGACTGCTAGACATGTCCCTGCAAGATTTCTGTACATTCTGAGTTAAAAAATCACACTGAAGATTGTGATATAGAAGACTAATCATTACCCATATGGTTTATATGCCTGATGAAGACTGAGAAGAGAATGGACAGGATTCAAATTCTACCAAACAAACTATAGCCACAGAGAAAGGAATACCCTGACTGGCACAGATTTCCAGCCCTGACTGGCACAGATTTCCAGCCCTGACTGGCATAAATTTCCAGCCCTGACTGGCACAGATTTCCAGCCCTGACTGGCACAGATTTCCAGCCCTGACTGGCACAGATTTCCAGCCCTGACTGGCACTGGTTTCCAGCCCTGACCTACACAGATTTCCAGCCCTGACAGTGACTGGCATAAATTTCCAGCCCTGACTGGCACAGATTTCCAGCCCTGACTGGCACAGGTTTCCAGCCCTGACTGGCACAGATTTCCAGCCCTGACTGGCACTGGTTTCCAGCCCTGACTGGCACAGATTTCCAGCCCTGACAGTGACTGGCATAAATTTCCAGCCCTGACTGGCACACGTTTCCACCCAGGATCATACTATTAATGAAGGAATGCTCCATACACCATGCTTACCAGGCAGGCTACACTTAAATATAAAGCTGTTTTAATTAAGTTAAATTTCACAAGAACCGCTGCATACCTAAAGTCAATCCTGTAACTCCTCATTCCCAAGGACAGAATAAAACAGAATAAATCTTACCAATGGCAGCATTGTCGAATATTCTGAGATCATACGCTCCTTGATATCCTACACGATAGTTTGTCCTCGACCCCGAATCCCACTGTATGACCACCGTCTTATCCGGGGACGTTGAACTACCAGGTTTACCTATCTCAACAACAGTCCCTACATGACCTTCACCGTCGTCCTGGTTACCCCATTTCCAGTCAGGGCCACGTACGACCCTTAAACCAATCTCCATCAGATAAATATTATGCCATCTCTTCCTGGAAAGAAATAAAATATTTTTTCAATACAATTAATGCTGGATTAATATTATGCCATCTCTTCCTGGAAAGAAATAAAATATTTTTTCAATACAATTAATGCAGGATTGCATGCATGAACAGATAAGACCTGCCGTCCACTAGGACCCCGAAGGATTCCCGAAGCTGAAATTCACCTCATCTGGAAGGATCGGGATGGTTCGGCATGTCTTCGGGGTGTTCTGGAACCATTCCGCATCATTCCGCAACGCTTCGGGAACAAAACATCTTCGTCATCGAAATTTTAAGTTTTAAAATTTGGACGCCGTAGGTCTTGTTCGGAAGTGCTTCGGGGTAATCGGGAATCCATCGGCAACCGTTCGGGGTGTCCGGGAACCCATCGGCATCCACTCCGCATCATCGAGATGCCTTCTGCAAGGCTTCGTAATCATTTAGCTATGCCGAACGGTTCCCGAAGGAAAGCCAAATCGATGCCGAAAGCTCCCGATAACGCCGAGGGGATGAGTTTTACACACGGAAGCTATGCCGATGATGTTAAGAACACATGCGGAACAGTTGCCGAAGGCACCAGTTGATCGCCGAAGAGATGCCGAGTCGTCGCCGTATATCCCTAATGACAGCGGAAGCGATGCCATCAGTTTGCTGACAAGTTGAGATGGTAGTTCGGCATCACAAATATACATCGGTAACCTTTCGGCGATCTATCCGCATCAATTCGTAAACCCTCTCGATTCTCCTCAACGTTAGTGCCTCCTTTCCGCACGATTGGGAAACATTCAGGACTCACTCCTTAACTGTCGGCATGTAGTCCGGAAACATTTGGCTACTTAAGATAGGCTTCGGCATGTATATCGCGTGTATTCCGCAACCATTCGTATACCGATCCCCGAATGCTTCCCGAACAAGCACCTAGACAAAGCTCCACCAATTTATATTGATAAATGATCCCGAAGGCTTCCCGAATCGAGCAGATTGTAATCGTCATCCCTTCCGCATAGCATCAGGGTCTAGTGGACAGCAAGTCTAAGATAAGATCAGACAAACTATATTTAACATTGATTATGGTGAACATAAGAAAAAAAAACTACAAGCTTGTATTCAACATAAAATAGAATGTTTAACTGGTATGATGTAGCCACATTAGGAAACTATGCATGGACCATAATACATGCCTTAATGAAGGGACAAGAAACATACAGTGTGCAACTATGACACAAATCTGTCACTTGGAAAACCTTAGTTCTAATGGCTATTTTAAGTTTGTATTCTTTTCTGCTTGGCAAAGGTCAAGGCCACCAAAAGGTCAAAACTATGTATTTCATTTGTGTGCTAGTATTTATGAGAAATCTCCTGAGTGGGTATGAACCATTTTTGTTAATGAACAGAAGATTTAGACAATTTTATGAGTATTATTTTTGCAAGATTTTTCTCATTGCTAGCAATTTTCAAAGGGGCATAACTTTTAAATAAAGTTAAAACCACAAAACCCCGTAAGTTAACAAACCTACACAACGCAGGAATAGTAACGATAATAATTTTTATTTTCCCCTCAGTAATATATTTAAGACATTTAACCAAAAGCTCATGACAGCCCAAGTAGTGAAGAACTGATATAAAAACAAATGTCAAAATCCGGTCAAAATGTCTGAAATTATACAGAGACTCACATTTAGATGATTAAATTTTCTTTTACAAAATTATTGTCAATAACAAATTAACACAGGACCTTTAACACACTGAAAAGCTAAACACAGACCAAAACTATATAAGATATCTAGCCAATGAAAACAAGTTTTGACTTCCCGATTGAAACGTGAACAAGAACATGTTTGTTAAACGAGTGTTTGATGTACATGATTTGTTGAAATAAATACCTAGAGATTAGAGTATTTGATAGCAACTGTGAACACAATAGCAAACAATCAATACACACAGTAATACAGAATAATCAGTCAATGGCCGAAATATTAAGGTTAAGAAGTACACTTTGTATAATATTTCTACTGTCGATTCAATAGTACTGTAATACTAATGAGGGAATTATCCAATTTGTAGAATAGAGGGGACTACAGTTATAAACCTAGATAATCATAGTTTACCAGATGGACGAGCTTATGTTTATAACTGTTCACATTAAGCTTTGAACAGACTGTTTATAGTAAATTATACTCTCAAGATATAGTTTGTCCTTATGAATTATAAACAAAAATTGAAATGTCCAAGTACTTGAGTAACAATGATTGAATCAACTAAGCAGCAGCTCACACAATGATCAATTACATAACCGATACCAGATCTCAACTAACCAGCAGCTCACACAATGACCAATTACATAACCGATTCCGGATCTCAACTAACCAGCAGCTCACACTATGACCAATTACATAACCGATTCCGGATCTCAACTAACCAGCAGCTCACACAATGACCAATTACATAACCGATTCCGGATCTCAACTAACCAGCAGCTCACACAATGACCAATTACATAACCGATTCCGGATCTCAACTAACCAGCAGCTCACACAATGACCAATTACATAACCGATTCCGGATCTCAACTAACCAGCAGCTCACACAATGACCAATTACATAACCGATTCCGGATCTCAACTAACCAGCAGCTCACACAATGACCAATTACATAACCGATTCCGGATCTCAACTAACCAGCAGCTCACACAATGACCAATTACATAACCGATTCCGGATCTCAACTAACCAGCAGCTCACACAATGACCAATTACATAACCGATTCCGGATCTCAACTAACCAGCAGCTCACACAATGACCAATTACATAACCGATACCGGATCTCAGTCAAGCATTTGACCAGTACAAGCATCCATCTTCTCGAGACAATTCAATTGAACCTGTGTTTAAGCAAACATCAAGCCAGCAGATGTTGAAATCAGATAGCTGTTTCCATCTGCACATCTGCAGTGTGTAGAATCACATAATCAAATTATTTTAAATGAATACCGTTTTACACTAGAAACATTTGCGATTTCGTCCGCTAACGGTGAGTTTTTTCTTGATTAATGCGATCGTGCACTTTATATGAATATATAATACAGCCTAAAGAAAATCTCATTTATGTAGGAACACTAGACAATTACCAATTTTGCTCTATCTTTAGCTGTTGTTAACTGATGCTCGACCAAATTATTACGCTCAGTTGGAAACAGCATTTCAACTGTGCCGAACCAAAACCCCGTAACTCAATTTCGGTGCGAAAACTTTTTTGCAGCAACCGCATCTGCTAGACGCCCCGCGCATTTCTGTCTTGTTGCCACTTAAATAGCCAATCGCGTTACTTAGATGGCTACAAGACAGAAATGCAGACTGGCATTCATAAGATACAAGTGGCGTGTCTGTCTATCAATGAGACGGTCCCTGACATTCATAAGAAACAAGTGGCGTGTCTGTCTATCAATGAGACGGTCCCTGGCATTCATAAGATACAAGAGGCGTGTCTGTCTATCAATGAGATGGTCCCTGGCATTCATAAGAAACAAGGGTCGTGTCTCTCTATCAATGAGACGGTCCCTGGCATTCATAAGATACAAGTGGCGTGTCTGTCTATCAATGAGACGGTCCCTGGCATTCATAAGATACAAGAGGCGTGTCTGTCTATCAATGAGACTGTCCCTGGCATTCATAAGAAACAAGGGTCGTGTCTCTCTATCAATGAGACGGTCCCTGGCATTCATAAGATACAAGAGGCGTGTCTGTCTATCAATGAGACGGTTCCTGGCATTCATAAGACACAAGTGTCGTGTCTGTCTATCAATGAGACGGTTCCTGGAATTCATAAGACACAAGTGGCGTGTCTGTCTATCAATGAGACGGTTCCTGGCATTCATAAGACACAAGTGTCGTGTCTGTCTATCAATGAGACGGTTCCTGGCATTCATAAGACACAAGTGGCGTGTCTGTCTATCAATGAGACGGTTCCTGGCATTCATAAGACACAAGTGGCATGTCTGTCTATCAATGAGACGGTCCCTGGCATTCATAAGACACAAGAGGCGTGTCTGTCTATCAATGAGACGGTCCCTGGCATTCATAAGACACAAGTGTCGTGTCTGTCTATCAATGAGACGGTCCCTGGCATTCATAAGATACAAGAGTCTTGTCTGCCTGTCAATGAGACGGTCCCTGGCATTCATAAGAAACAAGTGGCGTGTCTGTCTATCAATGAGACGGTCCCTGGCATTCATAAGAAACAAGTGGCGTGTCTGTCTATCAATGAGACGGTCCCTGGCATTCATAAGAAACAAGTGGCGTGTCTGTCTATCAATGAGACGGTCCCTGGCATTCATAAGATACAAGAGTCTTGTCTGTCTATCAAACACTTAATGAGAGCAATAAATAAATTCACAGTGAAGCACACTAAGCACAGAATACAGAATTTAATCAGGGAAACTCAACAGTTTACTCAACAATCCATATTTACCAACAACAGAATAAAATGACTGGTAAATCATTAAACCAACAAGGGATGATCTAATAATGCATATAACAACAGCAGTACAGAGGTTTATAAGTTCATATTACATTAAATCAAGCTGCATTTAGCTTGCCCAACATATGCTTAATCAATATAATAGAACCAACCAAACAGATTCTGTACCTATTCAGATCTATCAATTACTGTAAAATCATTTAATTTCAATGGGTTGAAATTTTGTGGTGTTTGTAAAAAAGAACATTTTGATGGGACGTAAATTCGTGGATTTTGCATTTAAGGTTTAAAAATACATACAAGGATCAAAATAATTGTTTGATGGGATTTAATTTCTAGGCTGAAGGTGAACCACGAAATCCAAGAAATTTAATCCCCCATGAAAATTAATGATTTTACAGTATATAATGTATGTAAGACTCAAAGACTCAAAGTGGTAGCCATAGTTCAGTGGTTAGAGCACTGGATTTGTAACCAGCAATCCAAGCCTGATACCCTTCAGTGGTTAGAGCACTGGATTTGAAACCAGCAATCCAGGCCTGATACCCTTCAGTGGTTAGAGCACTGGATTTGTAACCAGCAATCCAGGCCTGATACCCTTCAGTGGTTAAAGCACTGGATTTGTAACCAGCAATCCAGGCCTGATACCCTTCAGTGGTTAAAGCACTGGATTTAAAACCAGCAATCCAGGCCTGATACACTTCAGCGGTTAAAGCACTGGATTTGAAACCAGCAATCCAGGCCTGATACCCTTCAGTGGTTAAAGCACTGGATTTGTAACCAGCAATCCAGGCCTGATACCCTTCAGTGGTTAAAGCACTGGATTTGAAACCAGCAATCCAGGCCTGATACCCTTCAGTGGTTAAAGCACTGGATTTGTAACCAGCAATCCAGGCCTGATACCCTTCAGTGGTTAAAGCACTGGATTTGTAACCAGCAATCCAGGCCTGATACCCTTCAGTGGTTAGAGCACTGGATTTGAAACCAGCAATCCAAGCCTGATACCCTTCTAAGAATATTTGATACTGTTCCTCTACATGTGGAGAAATAGCTGGTTCCTTAATTTGGGAGGGCAAGTCAGTACTGCAATAAACTGTAAAAACATTTAATTTCAATGGAACAAAATTTTATGGTTTGGCCACAACAAATTGATCATGCGTTCGTCGGGAGCGCCCGCTCCTGATTTTTCCAAAATGAAAAATAAATATTTAAATTTAAATTATTGCGCCCGCACCTGAGAAAACCACGCGCATGTGATTTTTTGCTACATTTTTTTTTATTATTTTGCCGCTAGCATCAATATTCACAAATTACGTAAAAAAAAAATAAAGCCAACTTGTTTATAATTTTTCACTGTTACTACAGAATATGTTCTGGGAAAGCGCGCTCTGCTGAGGATGTTAGTTACTCGATTAATTTTAGCAGTAAATTGTTGCACACAAAAATCGTGTAACTTTTTACGATGCGAGCGTCTGGTGAAATGATTCCTGATTCTGTCCTTTACAAAAAACACGCATAAGTGTATACACGTAGTAAAATGGGAAGAATTGCGATTGCGGAATGAACCAACGAGCGTATCTTGATATGTTTGTATTCATTATTATTACTAGTATTCCGTACTACCGACGAAATCATGAATTGTCACCCATTTTCGCGACAATGACGTCTCGTTCGTACATGGTCCGTGGTATGTGATATTAACAGTTTTATGCGTCCCGGACACGCAACGCACCTGTTAATAAGTTTCTATACTGTATCCTACATAATTTCATCAGGGATTTTAAATACTGGACATAGAGAAACCTTCAGAAGGTCCTACTTTCATCAAAGAGTTCAAAATATTTGATAAAACATAGTTTGCTCTAATTATTGCACCAAATGCTGTGCTTTTCAGTCACTTGCTAAAACTCCAGCGAGATCTATTACAACTGGATAAATCACAGCTTATGTAAGATTACATGCTGCAGTTCTCAACAACCGTCATAACATTTTACCAAGGTGGTCGAGTGGTATTTAAAGATGCTTAACTCCTGATCGAGAGGTCGCGGGTTTGATTCTCGGCCGTGACACTTGGTCATTTTTAGAAACGCTTTTTAGTATTTCCCAACCAGCTAGAGATGATCCTGGTTGGAAACCCAGAGGTAGTCTTGTCTGTATCGGTGCTTTACAGCGGGCACGTTAAAGAACCAAGGAAATTATTCGAAACGAGCTATTATAATTTGCGATAATGCCCCAGAGTGGGCCCTTCAAATTACATGGAAGAAAGAAAGGACCTTGTATATCCCTAAGGGAAGTGTCCTTAATGTGGGGCTAGATCCTATGACGGTAACCTTGCAAAACTGTACATGGTGATCATTGACTAGCTTGATGCTTAGTTGATTTGAATCTTTAACCACTAGTCACTCAGTGCATTTGTGTTCATTATAATTTATATGTATGTGACAATGTCTGCTCACAATTACCTTGAATACATGTATTCTGGTAAAATAATTTGATAAATCCTACACAATATAACAAGAAATGTATAACAATCACTTATTTGGCCTAATTTCTTTTTAAAGCTATTGTAATAGACACTATTTCCTAAAAATGGGTGCATCAGAAATGAATAGGGCACTTTTGCTCCTTCACGCGCTTTCAAAAATGGCATTTTCAAAAATAAATTTATAAAATTTTATTTCGCTCCTTCGCTCGCTCTCAATTACGGGTTTTTCAAAAATAAATATTTAAATTTATATTTCGCTCGCTCGCCCCTAATTTTTCCCAAAAAAATCCGTAGAACCAAAAATTAATTTGGTGTGGCCTTTTGGCAAAAAGACCATTCCAAGGAGGCGTAATTTCAAGGTTATCCACTATATCATAATGAACCCGTCAGTTGCATCCACGGCTCCCACCCCCCGGGATCCTCGGGGATAGCCGGGGATATGGCTGTGTTTTACCTTCCAGCTTCCCCCGTACTGCCAGGGAAATGTTGGAAAGTTTTTCTGCAGGGCCAAGGAGGGCGGGGTATTTTACAACCCAAAAGTAAAAATCCCGGCCCATCCCAGAGGGTGGGGGGCGTGCATACAACTGACTGACCAGTGCATAAACTATAGAAACTATTAATATTCATGGGGATAAAATTTTGTGGTTGAGAACTTCCAAAATATTAAATCCCCCTAGAAAATAATGATTTTACAGTCCCGGAAAACAAATCCAGGAAAACTTTCAAGGTTAATCAGCTGCACTGTAGCTACTGTATAATTATGTAAACTGTTTTTTTTTAGAAACTGCTTGAACCTGAATTAATATCTGGTAAACCAAACAAGCCCATTATCTAAATCTCCTAATCAACCTCCAATCTTTGAGCTTATATCATTTTTGTATTTCATTTATTGTATATTATTCACCCCTCCACATCCTGAATTCTCAATGAGTAACAATTAAATGTAATAGGGCATGTAATAAAACAGCTGTTGTACGATAAACAGGATAAACATGTTATATCATCACAGAATGTAACAATACATATCAGACCCCCCCCCCCTATATCAGAGTATCTTCAAAATCTACAACTATAATCTCAACATGTCTGTAGATACATATTCCAACATGTAATACCTTAAATATTAAAGAGGCATATGAACAAACATGTCTAACATTTACATTAATCTAAAAAAATATCAGACATAAAATAAGAATTATTCTCACTAAAACATCTAAATTTTTCAGCAAGAACTTCAATCTGTTACTGAGAAAAGAATAAATGTTTATTTTTGTAACAATTAAGCCTAAATAGTTGTCAATATATTTGGGTCTGGCAAACACGCTTTTATGAGGTATATCGCTTTGTCTATAAGCGAAAACTACAAGTAATACGACACAATGTTGTTAATCGCCGACAGTAATACGACACAATGTTGTTAATCACCGACAGTAATACGACACAATGTTGTTAATCGCCGACAGTAATAAATTCATCATTGTTATTCTTTACTTGAAACTTTTTTTTTGTGATCATAAGAGGCATAATTTTTATTCCCACACATGATATCTTCTCAACGATTTATAGAAATATTTTGTACATATAGCTCTGAGGAGAATAATATGCTAGATGATGTGAATGCCTCTTTAAAGTCTGACACACACAGAGAATGAGATTAATATTCTCAACAATAATTTCCAATATTTATAAAAACCTGGAATTACAGTATCCAAGATATAGGGTAACTCTGGGTTTTATTACAATATTTTCCCAGACAGTCACAAGGTCATAGAGATAAATATCAAACTCTCAAGGAATATATAGTCTTGATCAACAGAAACATTAGAAGAACTTGTGTGAGTTTTATAAACAAAGAAGATTTCAACTGTATCCTGAAATTTATCTTCCATATGAAACCTCTCAATAACAACAACACCACACAGCGTATAAACCAAATCACTGTATGACGTTTTGGGATACTATAAAATTAAACTTGTACGGCTTATTGAGAATAAAAGCACATGTAACTTCCAATAACTGTATGACTTATTGGGATACTATAAAATACAACTTATATGACTTATTGTGAATAAAACATGAAACTTCTGATCACTGTATAAATAATTGGGATACTATACATTTCAATATGTATGCCTTATTGATATAACCAAAAATTGACTTGTTTATACACTGTGAACCAAACTTTGTGCCACTCAAAGAGTACTTAGATATTTTAAAGGTTTCAGTAAAGTGTATCTGCCAAATATGACAGCTTAGAATGTTGTTGGAATATCTAAACCATGATTGCAATCTGCAAATTCAAAACTTGTATAATTATGAACACATTCATGATTGATATAACTAACTATATTGCAATTAAATTATGATTTGGTAAATAAGGAAAATTAGACATGAAAACATCAGAATTTTTTACATTTATTTTCCTGTTGCCCTAGTTACCTAAATTCTTCACAGGTCTATACGTATATGCTTCACATTGATGCATGACTGGTAGTCTACAAGTTTATTATTGAATATCCAAATGCCACAAAAGATCAATAGTACAAAATTATTCCTAACTTTGAGATCAGTATTCAAGTCTTTTAAAGATCATATAAAAGTGCACAAACTCACCGAAATCAGTTTAGTCTTGGTAATAGCACCAAAGAATTGGTTGCAGGCAAAATTGAAGAGCTAATTAAACCTTAGTTTTAACTTATTGATTAAGATACCAATACAACAGCTTATATCGACGGTGCCATATGAAAATGCAGAATAATCAAAATGCAGTTTTTAATAATTAGTTATTCCTTGTTTTGCATAATGAAATATAATTTAGTTCTATATTCAATGATTTCTGAAGGAATTTTAGTTTTCATAAAAAACCCTGGTTTTTTGCCTCTCCTGAAAAGTAGGCTTTCTTCATACAGTATTTTCGAATGGCACTGTCGATATGTAGTTAACTAGTCACATCTCAATATTTCTACTGTTGCTGACCAACCTCCATGCAAAGTTTGAAGATCATAGGGCAAAGTGTTCTTGTTGAGTTTTGAACGGAAACCATTGACCAACCTACCTTCCAATCGATGTGAGTAAAGCAATAAACCCCCTCAACAAAGATGATAATTTCTGATGATATTGTGTTAAATAGTGTACTCACCACTTTTATAGTAACGATAGATCAACAAATGTCTTACAAACAACTTCACTCTACATGTGTATGCTTGAAAATAAAGACCTTCACTTTTTGTCCAAACACAACCTGAAAATAGACAAAACATAAACATGAAAATGTGAAAATACATGAAAAACAAACAAAGTCTGGTTTGGATTGCTCAAGAATTCTGGGAGACCATTTATGTTATATCGGTCTAACGTGATACCTCAAGTGTCAAACAAGGGACATTATACATTGTTGCAGAAGTATTGTAACGACTTTGGTGGTAAGCAGTATGCAGTGACCTAGGATTGAGCCAAAGAACTTGCACTAGGCAGAGCCTCAACCACTAAGGCTATTGGGTGGATTTCATCTTCGATTGAAGTAAGACATTGTAATCAGATGTGAAGATTTAGATATAAAATACTCCCTCCCCCTCAGACCCCTTTTTACAACCCATTGGTTCAATGAAACTCTATGAGTTACTTTAATCCTATCAATAAATACCAGCAGGCATTGTCAAGTACATGTAGTATATTCCAGCACATTTCATACAAAACATTCAACTATCTACACATGTATACTGAGATCTATTCACAAATTATTCAAGTATCTTCCCCAGTCACACAGCTGTGTGAATATATACAGACAGATCAAAGCACTTCAGCTAATGTAGGCAATCGTTCTAGAAAGTCTGAGTCAATTCTTACTTTTAAAATTTTCCAGATATTGGAGTATAATATTAATTTCTGTAAAAGCAAATTGCTTCTATAGGAAGTTCTGAATAACCAAACCAATTTACTTTCTGTCAGTCTGACATATGCAGTGTAAAATGCATTAAAGGTCACAATGTTTAATTCATAGATCTATCTGACAGCTTGCAATATAATATAGTTCAAAACATCTATTCAATATAGTTATACAGGATGGAAGAAAACAAGTTGGAATATTCATTTCTCCAACACATATATACAAACTTGTGACATTAATCTTATTGAACTATGGGAAGCTGTATCTATAGATCACAGCTTTCATTGATAGCAATATCTCAATCAGGTGATGTTTGGAGATTTTTAAAGGTCAACCCAATAAACTTAAAATGAATAACTTTTCTATTCAGTAAGATCCATCATCACAAAGGGGGTATCAACAAGAAAATACAGTTTGTTTTATCTAATGATAGTCAATACCAAGTAACCAGCTAGCTTGTATAAACATGTTACCATTACTGGACTGCTGAAGCTCTAGATGTAACATGTTACATGATAATGGAGAAGATAGAGTAGAAATGGTGAGACAATGACCATCATACAATCAATACAAATACTTCATATATCTCCTCACAACAAACCAGAGCCATGTGACCAAACCATTATAAGGCAGAATAAATCCTAAATGCTCACTGCTGATGGCAACGTACCAAATATAATGGTAAACTTGAGCCAAGTGAAAACCTCTAAATCAAATCAAACAAGCCTCTAAAGAATTGCAAGCAAACAATTAAAGTCCACTACTGGTTTGGAGTTATGACCTATTAAGGTTTTTGATGTATTTCTTATTATTTCCCTCTCCATAGCAACAACATTTTTGTTCAGAATCACAAATATTTGACATTTGAGAAATTTGTGAAGTTTTAACATTGATTTCACTAAACACCTGAGGACTACTAGCTCAGTCAAATAAAGATGTGGCATAATTGATATTATCAAATAAATCATGGCGCGAGAGTTTGATAAAGCCCATTTAATAAAAACGATATTACACTACTCAGTAATATAATAACTATGCAAATGAGGTGGCTAATCACTATTTTTATGTATTCATACGCGCTGCAAAAATATAAACCGACATTATACATAGAAAAAAAGGTCTGGGACGTGATTACAATTCAATAAACCGGTCTCGCTCCAATAATTATGCAACACTGTAACGGTAATTTTTAAAAATACCATGCAGCACTGTGTTTAGTTGCTCATTTATTTTTAACCGCATTACTCACTGACTTTATTCTCTTCTGTAGGGGTAGCATGTCCACTTTTAACACATTTACAGGGCTTATTTTATTTATGTGATAAAAAGAATCTTACATTCGTGTCTTTCCAAATAAAAATTTTCAAAATTGTTGGATAAAAATTATAAAATACTCAGCAGAGCCTCGTATCTAATCATTTTATCTCATCATTTTATCCATATTGTTTAATTAATTCAATACGAAAAGACACTCATGTAAGATCCTCTATATTCAAAGGCTCAAGGAAATTGGACTTTTCCTGAATAATTCATACGCAGAAATCAAAGACAAAGACACAATTAACGAAGACATAATTAACTACTCCAATGAATCTAATTTTCACTAATTCAATTTTCCTAAGTTATTAATCTAGTTAACAAGCAATCTTTTATGGTGGTGGTAATTTAGGACCTAAATGTCATTGTGGCTAAAGTTTGGGCTGAATAATATGTCTTTTTAAACGCTTTAGGCAATGTGCACTGGCAAATTTATATTCGCCAGATTGGGCGACATTGATGGAAAATGTTTCATGCTGGAATCGAAATTTCCCTGCCATGGCTGTCGGCGAGTCCTAATTTCGAAGACTATGAGTAGTGCTCCAGGAAAACCGGTGTAACAGGCCCCGTCTTCCCCCAGTCAATTTTATCCCCCGACAGTCCTATTCTTCCCCCACCCCAGGCCTCTTCTTCCCCCACCCAAACAATTATGATGGGGAAAATATAGACTGATTTATCCTCTGCCTGTGTAAAGTTAATACGAAGATGGGGGAAGAAATGGCCTAGTCTATTTTATCCCCAACCTGAGTATAGTTAATACGAAGATGGGGGAAGAAATGGCCTAGTCTATTTTATCCCCCACCTGAGTATAGTTAATACGATGATGGGGGAAGAAATGGCCGGGTCTATTTTATCCCCCACCTTAGTATAATTAGTATGAAGATGGGGAAAGAAATGGCCAAAAGTAGCATTATAATCAGTAATACCTTAAAATATACATTGCTTAGGTGGGGGAAGAATAGGCCTGGGGTGGGGGAAGAAAAGGACTAGGGGGATAAACCGGGCCGGCCCATTTTATCCCCCGGGGGATAAACTGGGCGGGGGATAAAACTGACCGTTACACCTAACAGGCCACGTCTTCCCCCAGTCAGTTTTATCCCCCGGGGGATAAACTGGGCGGGGGATAAAACTGACCGTTACACCGGGCTAAGTGAAAAAAGTAACTAAATCATGATACTATATATATACACTGACCCCTTGTTTTTCTAATTTATATGGGTAGCTTTCTGACGGCCGGTAAACATGGTACGGTATGGATTGGAATTTAGCCTGTCACGAGCGCCCCCTGGGTTGAAAACATGTGCGTCACGTGTTGTCATGTCGGAAATATTAACATATTTTTACATGATTGTGAAGAAAGAACCCTGTTCTAAATATTCCTGGTAATATGTTTCTAAATATTCGTCGTGAAATATTCGAAACAGACTGTGTCCGGTATATCTACAGTGATATCGTTGAAAATAGCACAAAAGTGCCAATATTTTGCTGTTCATGTGACATCATTTTTCGTGAAACCCTTTTTTAGCAAAGATCCTGAACCAAGGTATTTGTAAACACAAAAAAATCTGAGAAAAAATCTATTTTTAACTCCAGGGAAAGATTTTTATACGATTTCTGTCCGGAATTATCTTCTTTGCCAGTAGTGAGGATGTGTTTGCCGATTTCCAAAAATGTTTGGAATTAACGATATTTGCCAAATAATGGCTTGGGTTTCCCGAAATTGCTGTGACATCAGCAGTGAAATTGTCCGTTTATAACCTTTCTCTTGCCATTTTTATTTCTCTTCACAACGACCTTTTGAGTTCATGAATTATCATTGACATGTAGTTAAATGGTTACCACAGTTATTTGTCCAGTTAATCCAAAGAATAAATCCATTTTATTTTATATGTTTAAATCCAGTTTTTTTATGAAATTTACAGAGATAAAATTTCCACGCCTCATAACTATATCATGTGACTCTACAAAGAAATGTTTTGAAATTCTTTTAATTTAAACACCTTTTCATTGTCTTCTCCAATAAATTTTACAAAATTGCACATTCGTGTTTCGGGTAATTCTGCGCATCGGGTAATTCTGCGCACCTTAACTTAGTACTATTTCTTACAGACTTTGCTTGGTCGTTTTCCTTCGGTCATCAAGTGTTTTTGTAGATGTGTGTTACTTATGTAAAGTTTTATTATCATATCAACGAAAACGGAAAAGTATTTCTACGAAAAATCGACCAAAATGAGTGACAACTGCAATTGTCGTTAATTTGACATACCACGTGACACATAGATTGAATAAAAGCACTTTTGTAATCATTAATGGATGATGACTTCCTTTTTTGTCAACATTGTCTTAATGACTTATTCTTTCAATACTGTGATAAATTTCTTGTGAAACAAATCTTTGAAACAGACAATACAAAAAACAATTCCACCTGCGCAGAATTAGCCAAAAAAATTTACGTCATGAAAACCGGCAGTCATCTTGTTTTGTGACGACATTGGACCTAGTTAAGCGAAGGTATGATGTTTTGAATTGTTTACATTTGTCAATGAAGGTTGTTTCTATCCAAACAGCACAATTATTTATTCTAAAAGTAAAATAATCTCAAATGTAGAAAGCCAATACCCGTTAGGTGCGCAGAATTACCCGACAGCACTGTACTAAAAATAATCGTTGTTGATATATTGATACTGCATGTTTTACAGTTACAACGTCCCCACACGAAAACGTCCCAACACGAAAATGTCCCCAAAAAATCGAAAACGTCCCCAGTCCGAATTTTCAAATATCGAAAACGTCCCCAATTATATCGAGAACGTCCCCAAGTATATCGAAAGCCTCCCCAATTATATCGAAAACGTCCCCATTTATATCGAAAATATCCCCACATGCAGATATGTTGTTGTTAAAATATTTGTTTCAATTTCAGATGCTGATGAATGTCTTGCGTATTGTTAGTGAAGCTGGATATTATTGGCCGCTAAAAAAATGACGTTTGATTTAAGGAAGAATGCTGCTGTCGGCCTGTTTTACAGAATGTCCAGAACTTTCTAATTCTTTGCACACGTTAAGTACATTTATATATGAGGCGAAACACAAAATAAAAATTGGGGGACCCCATGCTTGTTTTTGATATATGGCCCCTTTTATAAGATCACCCTATTTTGTATTTTAGACTCATTGGCGCCTAAATGTGGTGCTGACTTAAAAGTGTTATAAAATAACATATGTGTCATAATATCTACATTTATTGTTTGTATTCCGAAACATATCAATCAGACATATTTTCTTATTGATGAACATCACCAAATACCGAAAAGTGAAAAAGGGGCCAGCTAATTAGTACTGCAATATATTTTATTCAAAATTGAGCTACATGTAAAATCGGAACACACAGGCATTTATTAAGTTCAACATTTTTTCAGAAATTCTAGTGGATAGACTTTTTTTTAAACTTTCTATATGTATAGAATGGACTTAAGGCGAAAAGTTGAAATGATGAAATTGAATCGATCTCATGTTGTTTTGGCTATGGCCCCTGTTTTGTACATGAACAGATCTCTCCTGAGTGTAAAAACTCAATTAAACAGCAATGCTGGAATATTTTTTTTATAAACTCAAGTGTCTTGTAAATCTCATTTTCTGCACACAGTTTAATTGATATAATGGTATTTAAGTGATAGGATGTTGTTATGATAAGTCTAGCAATAAACTGTTCTGTATAAGTATTTGTAAAAAAGTGGGTGGGGTAATCACACATGCAATTTTTATTTAAAAGAGCACAGGAAATTTTCAACTTTACTTAATGTAGAAAATAAAACTTACACAATGTTTTGTTTCATAACAGTTTTGAAATTTTCTAAAATTAGCCACATTTCACGTTGTATTCTAGAAGTATGGCCCCTAAAAGGGCCTGGAATTGGCGATTTTTGGCATTGCCTGTATGGAAGTCGGATCATTTGTTATCCATTTTTTACAAAACTGGTACAAAAATGTGATACTTCATGGCTTCGACCAGCTATGACCCGCTATGGGTTCCAAAGTTCTGGCCCCTAAAAGGGCCAAACTTTGGTAAATTGACATTGCCTAAAATATTGTAGTTTTGTTAATTACTCGAATCTAAACAAACTTGCGCACAACCAAATTCGGCATAAGATCATATTCCCTGGCATTGACTAGCTATATTCCACATGGATTTTCAGAGTTATGGCCCCTAAAGGGGCCAGCAATTGGTTATTTTGACCTTGTCTTCAGAAGACGAGGTTTGTTTATGAATTGATAAAGCCGCAATTGCTACATAACTTAATTAAGTATAAGTCATTTTTAGGGTTCAACAAACCATAGCAATTATAGGTTCAAGAGTCATGGCCCCTTAAAGGACTAAACATCGGTAATTGTGTCATTTTCTACACAATTGTAGTATGTTTAATATTTGATTTTAACCAAACATGTGCAACACTTAAATCATTACAAATTCAAATTTCCTATCTTCGATTAGCTATATCTCACTTACGGTTTCAGAGTTATGGGCCCTGCTAGGGAAAATCACTGCATATCACAATTTTGACTGTATTATTTCATGACATTAACTATATTCTTCCTAGGGTTTCATGTTATGGCCCCATTATAGGTCAAAACTATATTGCAATGCGTTTGGTATTCTCTGGATGCTAAAGCTTTTATCTATTGGTGTATTTTAACCAAGCCTGCATGTAACTAGTATCAATGTAAGAGCATAGTTAGTTTCAATGGGGGAAACGTATTGGGGCGGAAGTGGATACACCGACTATTTCAATGGCCGATTTACGTCGATTCGGTAAGTAAATCTTGACTTTTCGTTGCTTAGTAAGGCGTTTGAAATAAAAACAAGCTGACCAAAGTACCCGGCCAGGTTTCTAGTTTGCGACCCATGGTTGTTTTCCCTCCAAGCACCTATAATTAAGCAGAACACTCGCGCAAAGTGCCGTTTTGGTTACAGATACCCTGATTTGTAAATATTTCTATCTGTAATATTTCCTATTTCTCCCGATTTTCATGGTTTATGGATTGTTTATGGGCCTAGTTTCATTATTTATATGATTATAAGTATGCATGTGCAAAACAAATTGCGATTCCATAACATATTGAGGCAAAACAAACGAAAGATCCGCTATGATACCCCTGATTAATGCCATTTGGGGCAAACACCCCTGACACGTAAGAAATGTGGTATAATACAAACAACATCCGACTTGATCATTAACTGAATATTACGCGCAAATGATAACAAATGTACATTGTGAATACTAGATGAGTTTATATAATGCCAAAACAGGAATATGTTTTCAAACTATACACATATATCTACTTGCCATACACATTTAATCTGCCACTGTGTTAAATTTTAAATTATATATTCACAATGTTTATGGTCATTCTAAGAGTGTTTTCTATTTGCAGAACAGCCCGTAGACTGATCACGTGATGTAGTTGATGCTGCCTGCTAAGACACATACCTACAACAGTGAATTCAATGATAGGACCAAGCATTTCAACGATTAAACAGTTGACAATGACATGGATGATGGAGTTCGATAGAAAGTGTGAAATTCTATACTAACATGAGAAATATCAAATAAAACCCTTAAAAATCCACTTTGTTTTGATAATAGCATGTACATGCTTGTGTGTGAGAACAGTTCACGGTGTCTACCCGTATTGTCACCCTCTCGACAGGAGAGGTACGAAAACCAACGATTTTGCCAAAGATACAGAAAGTCCTTTAACCAATCAGGCCTCTAAATGCTTAAAATATTGCAACTTTCATGAAAAAACATTAGAAAGAGCCTACTTTCCGATTCATTGTAGCACCGGAACCCTCTCTGCTCTGGCACCGGTACCCTATCTGTGCTATAGTTATTGTGAGCACAGCGAGGAGTCCCGTGCCAATCAGCTGAACCACACAGAGAGGATGCCGGTGCCACAACAAAACCGAACGTAGGTATTTTACGTAATTTGATACGATACAGCGTTTTGCAGACAGGATGCCAATACGGGTAGGGGACACCGGGGAAAGTCAGAACGGTCATTTGTTTTTAACGAGGGCTTCTCACAAATTCTGCAATTGTACAAACTAAATACGTATTTTTATCAAGCATGGCACTACTCATATAATATAGAGGCACTTCATAGACTGGACGATTGATTATCAAAATATGAGCATACATATGGACGGGGCAATTCGGAACATGGTCGGGGTTATGATGGAAAAATACTTTAAACATTCTCTGTCCTATCCTGTATCGATCAACTTCCACCGGACAAGAACCTATTCATTGTAGTAATATGTACTCATCAGAACAAAATACAGCAATCCCTGACGTATTCGGATACTCACCACCAAATATAACTACTCACACAACCACTTAATACATACATATCATATCTCATTTTGGTACTTAGCACATTAAACTAAAGCCACAATATGTCCTACGAATATTTACAACCACTGGATACAGCTGAACAAGGTCGTTGCCACCCTAGAGATCAGTTTTATTAGTCCCTATTTTAGTTGTTCGTTCTTGCCACTGTCACATACACACTCACATGCTAGCTATAAAAATATACAACTAATGTACTCACCACCAACAAATACAGCCATATCAGGTCCAATGCGGTGCTCAAACCCAAATAGAACAGTCACCCCGAGGCTGGGTACTCGCAAACATCAACTGCAACCATACCAGACTCGAAGGGGTCTCACAACAACCATATAATACCCATTTTTTAAAATCAACTCATGCTATTGCTACGCTACACCAGGTCGTCATTGCCACCGGGAACAACCATACCCGGGTTTATGTGGTGATTATTCGACACACTTATCCCATTTTAGGTAAGAAAGGGTTCTCAATCTCGAACAACCACTGGCTATAGCCAACCTATTCCCTTAGATACAACAATACCCGACTATATGGACTAGCTACAAACCATGTATGCATTGTTATGTTCCTGTCTGTAGAAAGAGGAAGTACCGCACGCATGATTGGTAGCTATTCCATATGCGTGTAGTCGGGTATTGCTATTCTTGTGTGGGTAAATATGCATAAAGTTTGGTTGTACTGATTTTTAAAAAATGGGTAGTATATGGTTGTTGTGAGACCCCTTCGAGTCTGATATGGTTGAAGTTGATGCTTGCGAGTACCAAGTCTCGGGAGTGAATGTCCTATGTTGGTTTGAGCACCGCATTGGACCGGATATTGCTGTAATTGATGGTGGTGAGTACCAATTAGTTGTATATTTTTATAGCATGTGTATGTGGTAGTGGCAAGTACGAACAACTAAAATAGGGACTAATAAAACTGATCTCTAGGGTGGCAACCTACCGTAAACGACCTTGTTTGGCTGTATCCATTGGTTGTAAATATTCGTAGGACATAGTGCGACTTGCGTTTGATGTGTTAAGTACCAAAATGAGATATGCTATGTATGTATTAAGTGGTTGTGTGAGTATTTGTTTCAAATATTAGGGTGTATTTACTTGAGTTCCGTGGTGGTGAGTATCCGAATACGTTAGGGATTGCTGAATTTTGTTCTGATGAGTACCTATTACTACAATGAATAGGTTCTTGTCCGGTGGGAGTAGATACACGATAGGAAAGAGTTAATTTAAGTATTTTTCCATCTTAACCCCGACCGTGTTCCGATTTGCCCCGTCAATTTGGATGCTCATATTTTGATAATCAATCGTCCAATCTATGAAGTGCCTCTATATTATGTGAGTAGAGTCCATGCTTGATAAAAAAAATACGTATTTAATTTGCACAATTGCAGAATTTGTGAGAAGCACTCGTTAAAAAACAAATGTCCGTTCTCACTTGCCCCGGTGTCCCCTACCCGTATTGGCACACTGCCTGCAAAACGCTGTATCGTATCAAATTACGTAAAATACCTACGTTCGGTTTTGTTGTGGCACCGGCATCCTCTCTGTGTGGTTCAGCTGATTGGCACGGGACTCCTCGCTGTGCTCACAGTAACTATAACACAGAGAGGGTGCCGGTGCCAGAACAGAGAGGGTTCCAGTGCCACAACGAAACGGAAAGTAGGCTCTTTTTAATGTTTTTTCATGAAAGTTGCAATATTTAAAGCATTTAAAGGCCTGATTGGTTCAAGGACTTTCTGTATCTTTGGCAAAATCGTCGGTTTTCGTACCTCTCCTGTCGAGAGGGTGACAATACGGGTAGACACCGTATACTGTTCTCACACACAAGCATGTACATGCTATTATCAAAACAAAGTGGACTTTTAAGGGTTTTATTTGATATTTCTCATGTTAGTATAGAATTTCACACTTTCTATCGAACTCCATCATCCATGTCATTGTCAACTGTTTAATCGTTGAAATGCTTGGTCCTATCATTGAATCCACTGTTGTAGGTATGTGTTCTTTGTCAGGTCTTAGCAGGCAGCATCAACTACATCACGTGATCAGTCTACGGGCTGTTCTGCAAATAGAAAACACTCTTAGAATGACCATAAACATTGTGAATATATAATTTAAAAATTAACACAGTGGCAGATTAAATGTGTATGGCAAGTAGATATATGTGTATAGCTTGAAAACATATTCCTGTTTTGGCATTATATAAACTTTTCTAGTATTCACAATGTACATTTATTATCATTTGCGCGTAATATTCAGTTAATGATCAAGTCGCATGTTGTTTTTATTATACCACATTTCTTACGTGTCAGGGGTGTTTGCCCCAAACGGCATTAATCAGGGGTATCATAGCGGATCTTTCGTGTGTTTTGCCTCAATATATTATGGAATCGCAATTTGTTTTGCACATGCATACTTATAATCATATAAATAATGAAACTAGGCCCATAAACAATCCATAAACCATGAAAATCGGGAGAAATAGGAAATATTACAGATAGAAATATTTACAAATCAGGGTATCTGTAACCAAAACGGCACTTTGCGCGAGTGTTCTGCTTAATTATAGGTGCTTGGAGGGAAAACAACCATGGGTCACAAACTAGAAACCTGGCCGGGTACTTTGGTCAGCTTGTTTTTATTTCAAACGCCTTACTAAGCAACGAAAAGTCAAGATTTACTTACCGAATCGACGTAAATCGGCCATTGAAATAGTCGGTGTATCCACTTCCGCCCCAATACGTTTCCCCCATTGAGTTTACACTGTTGTATATATACATATCCCCTCGAGGGACGATGCTCTAGAGAAGTGGTCCTAAATAGCTCACCTGGATATCATTCCACTTTAGATTAGAAAAAAGATAATGCATTAGAAGAAAAACAGGGTCCCGTACCTGGTTTCCAGGTTGAACTTGTTTCTGTTGCCATGGTAACTACACTTTTTGTCCGAATAAATGACAGATGTGCATAACCAAGTAACCTCTTATGGAACAAAAAGCAATTGTGGATGGACAGATGGACAAAGAGCAATCACAAAATCATTTTTTTAAACTAATGCAAAAGAAATAATAACATCCTATGAGTTATCACATTGTTTATTTCTGGGTTTTTTTCTGCTTATTGTTCTTGCTTCAATACAAGACAGCAAAGTCAGACACAGACATGTGTAGCACAGAATAGAAATACAATTTGATAGTTATCCAAAAATGAGTTAAAAAAAGATCCACTACATATTTCACATTAAACTTAATAGCAATCCATATACATATTCAACACACATTCAAGACAGCGCAATCATACAAACTATGTGTACAGAATTTCAGAAAGAATATTTAAAAGTTAACTCATCATCTTCAAATATGCATTGAGCATCATACAATATCCTTTCAGTCAATATCAAAAGAAACACACTGAAATTTTATGTATTAGTCAATAGCATACTGTAAAATCATTTAATTTCGTTGGAATGAACTTTCGTGGTTTTGGTAAACTTGGGGACGTTTTCGATATAACTGGGGACGTTTTCGATAATTGAAAAAATAACTGGGGACGTTTTTGATAAAAGTGGGGACGTTTTCGATTTTTTGGGGACATTTTCGAGTGGGGACATTTTCGAGTGGGGACGTTCTCACTGGATACCTACTGCATTGATCAATGAATGTCCCATGTGATTTATAAATAAACTAATATGTATCACGTCTAACTACCCAACCGTAATTAGAACCGTATCTTTAGCCTAGCCTATGGGTATTCACTAAAGAGCCCTATCTTTAGAATTGGAGGCTAAAGGTACGGCACATATCTCTAGCTACTACCAGTACCATTTGCTATACGCAATGGTATGCTAGCTGCGAGCGCTTGTCAAGTATCTTTTTTAACTTAGCATATCGCTACAAAGCGCTAGCGTATCGCTACAAAGCGCACGATAGCGCCTTGCCTATAGCCTATACTATACAACAGACTCCTGGTTTCAACCCAACATTGGGTGCTGCATTTTCATCTTGATCTTTATTTCAACTATAATTTATGCTAACAACAACAGAACCATACAATGGATAACTCAATTAATTCCTTACTTGCTTCCTAAATGACTAAAAGATCTTTAATTACCACGTTGTTGGGGAAAGTACAACTAACCAATCAGTCGGACCAACATGCTCTACAAAGCTACTAACATTTGACAGTTGTTGAGTTGATTTGACCCCAATACACTCTAGACCCTTAAAGTGATGAACCTCGTAGCCAATGAACCTTTTATAATTACATGATATCTGCTTCCCAGACTGGAGTGTAAGTTACTCTACATGAAAAATGATTGATGATGTCATCAAGTGAGAAAGGAAGAGTTGATATTAGAGAAATATTTACCTGCGATAAAGTGGATATTTTTTACCAAGCTTCGTTGTATTCTAAACTTTTTACTTCAATTGTATTATTTAAGCCCCGCCTTAATTTTGACAACGAGGCGATTTGTTCGGATTTATCTAGGTTACAGACCATCAAAACTACCGAATAGTGTGTTCATTACAACTTGAAGTTGTTATGTACATGTACCTTTGATTCGATCACGAAATAAAATGAGATTTTCAATGTGCGTGGTTCGTTGCAAACCACTTTTGGATATAAAATTTGCTGGATCTACCCACATGCATACGCACCCGGCCATCCCTGCGCACGGACGTACACAAGCAAACTTATATAATTAAGTTAAATGAACAAATTCTCAATTCATACAATGACTAATTATTTAATACCTTTAACATCAATATCGTATTTGAATTAGCTTTAATTGGGAAAATCGCGTGCCAATTATCTCTTTTAATAACGTCACAATGATGACGTCATCATGACTAGCGTCCATTTGATAGTGCTATATAACTTACTTAGCGAAACGAAGCTAGACTAGAGCAGGGGCGTATCCAGAAAATTTTCATAGGTAGGGGCTTAACCTGGGGAGGTTTCTCGGAGGAGTGTCCCCTCCCGTGGACGAATTGTTTTAAAGGGCCACTAAATTGGTGCAATTTTCGTGTTATCTTATCACCGTTATATGCTTGACGAATGAACATGCAATACTTAAACATTAAAAACAACAAATTTATTCATGTGATTGGTGCGATTTCCTGCTATATAATCACCGTTGTGCATGCAAAACAAAAACGAATAACCTCAAAGTTATTGACAGTGTTCCAACGTACGAAATTCGACAATTTGAGTCGAAATTTCTGTATTTTGTTAAAATTAGTAATAAATTGCAAATTTTATCAATTTTGATTTAAAATATCACCATCAACTAAACCACATAGATCTACTTTTATATGTTAATTATTAGAGTAAAAATTATATCACAACATTCTGAGTTTCTAAATCTCATTACTTTCAGTAATGACAGAAAATCAAAGCGCCGATGGCACTGGAAGAACAGGGATTGTTCCTGTCGTCAGAAAAATATTTTTCCAGTCACAAAGCATATGAGGGCATATGCCACCCCAACGCCATATGTATGTTCCAGCATCTAGTTAATACATTATTACCTCTACTGTCTATACTACTCGCGGTATTTAAACGTTGAGCGTTTATCACTGACCGGGTGGTAACCTAGCTTACATAACATAATACAATCGCTGTCTCGATATATTTACCAAGCTTCCTGTAATAAAGTGCTAAAGTCATCATGCAACATTATAAACACTGTCTCTGCTAAAGAATAGGCGATAAAGTCCGAAGTCATCCCGAGGAATGGGCAATTGGATCTATTTTTAGCTCTCAATCTTCTTCAGTATATTTTTAACGCTTACACTGACCAGCTCGCTAAAGCTCCCTGTTCAAAAATGGGAGATGTCAATATTTTTTGTATGCTGTTGTCTCGTATCTCCGTTCTCCTTAACAGTTTCAGCGACGCATGCGCACTAGCCCATACAAGTTTTAAAATTGTTTGTACCATTTTTGGAAGAAAAAATGTTAACTTAACTTATAAGAATTTTTTTTAAATGATCAAGAAAACTCGTAAAATCATAACTTTTAATGTCTAGGTCGATGCTCTGAAGCCTGATGACTGGTTCCCATGAAATCCGTGCCTCCGTAAAAACGGGTCTGTATTGGGGACCAAAGTGTTGAAATTTCAAATTTGTAGTTAGATTTGATAACTTTGGAGTAGTGCTTATCAAAATGCGTATTTAGTTTGAGTATTAAAGCCTTAGGTAATAAATATAATGCCTTATGAAAACGTGATGCAAAAATAATTAACAACAGTTGAAAAATAACAGTTGGAATAATTACTCGGTGTATCGTTCCTGGTCGCCAAGGTGACAGCTATGGCGTGTCGTCCTAATGACCTCAATTGATTAAGGATATTTGTTGGATGATTTATTTGGATAATTTTATCAAAATGACTATGTAGAACATATACAAGAGCAGGCCCGGTCCACCGGGGGGGCACAGGGGGCCCGTGCCCCCCCCCCCCCACAGTTGGCCTCGGAGTGACCATTTTTTTACATCACCTAAAAGTTAAAATCCTTAAAATATTACCAATCGATATGGCTGTGAATCGATATTTTGTGACAATAACCCTGTATATTACATATTCCGGAAGCGAGGGCAATAAAATGTGCCCCCCCCCCCCCCTGCTGTGTAATCTCCAGGTCCAGATTACACTTGATCTAATCATCCAGATGTATGTTTTACAGCGTCTGAATGATGCGGATCAAGGTGTCTGTGCCCCCTTGATCAATGTCACTACAGCGCTTGAATTAACAGATTAAAAAATTTGACATGAATTTGAAGAAAGTAAATTTTCTTATTGATATGTTTATTTGTTATAACTGATTATGTAACACTACAATTTTGATAATATCTAGCCCGTCTGGTTTTCAAAGAAAATCTTCACAAGGGGCACATTTAAATTGTCTATTTTTGCAAGTTCAAAAATTAAATACATTTTCTAAAACGTAAGGGCGCAGTAATTTGCAAGATTTTTATTTTTAAAAAAAATGATCTGAACCTGTGAACACTACTGTCTAAGATAAAACCATGCATGATGGCCTATTGATGTAATACACCAACCAGTTGCATTCACGCCCCCACCCCGGGGATGGGGGAAACGACCGTACTTGTTTTTTACCTTCTAGCTTTTCCCCACTGCCGGGGAAAGGTTGGGAATTTTTTCTCCGAACCAATTCCTCGGGGACAGTATTTAGTTGTTAGGGGACGGGGAAATACTGGAGATTTTACTATCAGCTGTCACCGCAGGGCCGTTTGAAGGGCGGGGATTTTGACAACTCAAACGTAAAAATACCGGCCCATCCCCGGGGTGGGGTGGATGCAACTGACTGGTGCGTAATTATTTCACAACTGGTCTTCAAAGTTCAAGTATTATTTATGGCCGTAGTCTGGAAGATTTCTTTTTAAGACTATTGTGTAATTCATGTTAGTTTTTGATGATGTAGCAGTTCAAATTTATATTTTTACTTTTGATTTTAAAAGCTTAAAGTGCAGGAAATTGCATGATTTTAATTAAAAAAGTTAAAAATTCGTCGCCGGGAGGGGACACCCCTCCCGCAAGCAACCACCCCAACTTAGCCTTCTAAAAATGTCTCTTCCTGAGCTATATCGGAAGATATTTTTTTAAAGTTTCCAAAACTGAAAAACAGTTATGCTTTCATATATCCATTAGATCGTTTTTCGCTTCAGTTTTAACAGAAACTCTCTCTCTCATCTATTATAATTAATTGCAAATTTTGTAAAGGTTAACATTCTCCACCAATTAATGACAAAATTCAGAGTTTCTAAATCCGATTACTTTCAGTCTACATTTGCCAAAAGTCAGAAAAATCGGGGATGTCAATTTGTGTACTTATAATTGGTAACATAATTTCTTATGCCTGTGGCTAAATGTTTCAAGGAATTTCATTAGTCGAACCTTTCTTCGTTAGCCAATCACCAGCAATAAATGAAGCATGTAGTTGTCGTCGAAAGCGTATGCCTGGGGGCTAAATCACAACATAGCTGTTTATTGAGGGGTCATGTTTGAAATTTTAGGGGGCTCAATTTTATAAAATCGTATCTGGACAGCGAGCTGGGGGCTCAATAGCCCACCTAAATACGCCCCTGCTTAAAATCGCATTTTTAATTGACCTATCTAGATTATTTAAAAATACATTTAGCTCTACATACGAACCTGAGGACTTATTCATCTAGAAGAAAAATGATCGCATAACGTCGGTTTATTACCTTTTAAACTCCAAAAATCAAGTATAATAATATCCCTAAAAGGGGATCACAATATCCACGATTTTTTTCCAAAAATCTATTGCGTCACCGCGACTAACGCAGTAAAATATGCTTGTGTTGTTACAGAGCCTAGTAGTGTACAAATACTGAGAAAAGTCGTGACCTAATAAACGGACGGTAAAACATGTTCGGGCGTTTTCATCAATAGCGCGGCCGCCTTTAGTTTAAACATATTTATTTTTCCCAAATATAACAATATGCATTCAATTTACAGTATAAAATAACAGAATCATAAGGAAAAAGGGATTAGAATGAAAGACAATTTGTCTTATTGAATTCTTCTCCCTGGATTGACTTCCAGTTTAATAAAAAACAAAAATATCAACAATTGGGCTATGAGTACACGTTGCATTATTTTGGGTGTAAATAAAGAGATGAAAAAGGTAAACAAGATCAAAAACGTACAGAACAATTAGAAGCTAAAGAAAGCCTTACACAGTATTACATTCGAAGAAAGGATTACTGTATAGGTAGAAGTGAAGAAGAAAGGGGGCTTCTCAATTATTAAATGAATCATGTGAATCTATTGCTATCACGTATATAGGCATGAACCTGATTAAATATGAATGTATTATCCTGATCGGAGAGGGTTGTATCACCAAAAAGAAGAAGATCAAGACTGATTCTGTAATTTTCTAATCGGTTTAAGAGAGTGTCACGAGGTTCTTGTTGAAATCGACATTCGAAGAAGAAATGATAATTAGATTCAATTTGGCCACATGCACAGAGTGCTGACTGGGAAATATTACAGAGATACAAATGATAATTTAGTGAACTGCATTTGGTTCGCAGACGGGTGTGTAGCAATTGAAGTCTCTTGGTCCTACGAAATAGTATAATGGTGGTTTGGAAAGGTCTCTATTCAAGTGTATTTTGAAGGCTGACAGAGGCTGTATATTCCTTGTTTCCTGTGGGAGGGCATTCCACTCACGAATAGAGGTAGGTAGAAATGAGTTAAAATAAAGTGTTGTTCTAGAATTAATCCCAGGAATGTTGTTCTCGTTTCTAAGATGATATCGAGTGTTTTGTTGTCTAGGGACAAGAGATGATAAATAATCTGGAACAAGGTTATGGTTCATTTTATAGAAATGAGTGATTCTGTGTTTGTGTCTTCTGTCATGTAGGGATTCCCATTTACATTCTTGTTTAAGTCGTTCTAATGAGACCAATCTGGTTGCTCCGGTGACTATACGGGCACATTCGTTTTGTACTTTATCAAGTTTGGCATAGTCAGCTTTTGCTGCATTGCACCAAAGGACATCAGCGTACTCAAGACTTGGTCTAATAAAGGATAAATAGATAGTTTCCAATGCTCTACGATCTAAACAGAATTTTAATCTTCGCATAATATTTACTTTTTTCCATGCTTTATCGACAACGGAATCAATATGTACATGCCAACTGGCATCTTCTGAAATGTTTACTCCCAGATGTTTATGGACCGTGACATTTGGAATGTTTTGACCAAGCATTTGTAGATCAGGATGATTTGGGCGATTTCGTTTTTTAGATAATAACAGTGATTCAGATTTTGCAGGATTAAATGATACAAGCCATTTTTTAGCCCATGATGATATCTTATCAATGTCGCTTTGAAGTTGATAGGCTGCAATATTAGGATCCAGGACAACAACGTACAGGCTTGTGTCGTCAGCAAAGAGGTTAATAGACGATTCAATATCAATCACAATATCATTTATGAAAATAAGGAATAATAACGGTCCCAATATTGAACCTTGTGGAACACCTGCTTTTATTTCGCACCATTGTGAGGATACGCCAGGAAGAACAACACGTTGATGTCTACCGGAGAGATAATTAGAGAACCAATGCAACAGAGGCCCTGTAATTCCCGCGGATTGAAGCTTTACAAGCAAACCTTTGTGCCAAACCTTGTCAAATGCCTTACTAATATCGAAGAAGATTGAACGGACTTCTAGACCATCATCCAGGGCTTTACATAAAGTGTTATAAATATAGATAAGCTGATTAACAGTGGAATCACCTGGAACAAATCCTGATTGCACAGGAGTAAGAAATTGATGCTCTTTTAGGTGATTGAACACATGTTTAAAAACAATACGTTCAAATACCTTTTCTATTGTGTTAAGTAATGAGATTGGCCTGTAGTTGCTCGGAAGAGAGACGTCACCTTTTTTATGAACAGCAGTTACATTTGCTTTCTTCCAAGATGAAGGAAGTTTACATTTCTGGAGTGAATAGTTAAAGAGACTACATAGCGGGTTCGACAATCCTGTCGCTGCTTCTCGAAGAATTCTGTTACTAATGCCATCTGGTCCAGAAGCTTTAGTAACATTTAAAGACTTCAAAACGTCACATACCTCAGAGGGTGTTATGACTATTCTGGTCAGACATGCATATGGTTCAATAGCTTGAGGTGTCGGTACTTCTATACCGTCATCATGCAGACTAGTTTGTTGTTGGAAGTATCGATTTAAAAGGTTTGATTTCTCCAAATCACTGGTAGCGATATAATTAGAGTCAGAGTCGTACAATGGAGGAATAGATTTGTTAGCAGAAGAAGTGATAGCTGGTTTTAGAAGCTTCCACCAGTCTTTTTGAGAATGTGAGCCATCTTTAAGTTTATTAGCCAGTTTATCAAAGTGGTTTGATTTTGCTTTCCGAATACTAAGGACAACACGATTTCTAAGATGTCGAAATTTTTGCCAGTGTTGATCTGTTTGTGTTTTCTTAGCTTTCTTATACATTCTCTTTCTTTTTCGTATCATGTTTTTAATTTCAGTAGTAATCCACTGGGGTTCATTGGATCTTATTTTCTTTAATGAATTTGGAATATTTTGCTTTGCTATATCAAGTATTTTGGTAGTGACTTTAGCAGTATATATATCAATATCTTCGTCAAAGCACGAGGTCCAGTTAAAATCATTGATATCGGTTCGAAGTTTCACATAGTCGCCATTATCGAATCTCCATATGAGACGTTCTATACTTTTACATTTAGTCTTCGGAATTTTCAATACGCCGAACACCGGACAATGGTACCTTAGTTCCTGCTCAAGGAAATGGTCACTCACGCCTGAATAATGGACCATGTCACGATTTGATACAAATATTAAATCCAGAAGTGATTGTGAATGTTCTGTAAAGTGTGTGGGTTCATTTATCAACTGATCAAGGGAGAACTGCTGTGTGATACTATGTATTTTCCTTATTGTAACATCATTGAGAGCATTGTAGTTAAAGTCACCGGTAATGATAATATCCGAGATATTTGAATCCATGGCAAGACCAATAGAATCCTCAATAAAAGAGTGGTATAGTGCATCAGAGTTCGGCGGGCGATAGAAGCATCCAAAGAGAATGCGTTTGTTTGGACGTGTATGCACTTCAAGCCAAATAGATTCGACATGAGCCAATTCAAGATCAGTTCGACGTTTATAGTAAATGTTATCTTTGATATACACTATGACGCCACGATATGAGTTTCCAATTCGATCGCGCCTTTCTGGAGAATGGTATGAATGTAACCTGATATCGTCTGTTGGTAAAGTGTAGTTCAACCATGTCTCGGAGAAAGCAAGAATATCGTAGTCATTGAGCTCAGTGTACAACAAATCAAGTTTATGTTGAATGCTTTGGACATTTAAGTGAACAAATGAGAAATAATGAGAAACACCTGTACTTGAGGCTTCTGAGCATGAAGTTATGGAACTTCGCGAAACAGGACCTGGGTTAGGATGAATGTCACCAGACTTAAGAAGGAACACATGTAGCCAAACACAAATAACACTCACAGAGAATAAAAATACAACTTCAATAGTGAATATTACATTGTAATGTATCTATTACCTAGAATCACTTTCTTATAAGGATGTTTTACTGATAGGTGTGGTTTGCTACACATTAAAATTGAATTGTACATTGAGAACAAGTACAGCGTATTACTCTTCAGATATATTAGCAGAAACATATGTATGACCAGCGGTAAAAACCCTCGATATTTATACACTGACATGACGGGAAATGAGTGAGTTTTCATGTTATTGACAGCAATGCGATCATGAACAAATGAAAGGCCGTCATGTCAATCAGTATGGTATTCAAAACAGGTCCAAGAGTATCCACGTGATAACAAGATAGCCGCCTTTGATCGTAATGCAAGTTGTAAGAATACTTTATGTATTCGTAAACCATAGTGTTGCGATAAAAACGTCTACAGAACGTCTTTTTTCATGGAAATGGAGTTAAGTCGCTTTAACTTATGGGATAACAACAAGCTTTTTCAACTTCAGTTTGGTCAACATGACAAGTTCCGATTTTCATAAAAATAGGCTCATAATTAAGAAGCGCCTTATATGATGCAGATATGAAATATATCAGTCTTGTAAATATTACAAACAATCTTCTCATTAGATAAGCCAGCAATTTGTTTAAGTATGCTTATATAGCAACATGCACGGGACCTAACTTTTCAAGTAGTTAGTGAACACTGAAAACAGTTCTGTTTTCTGATCGGGCTAGAGGTGGGATCGAACTCACAGCCCTCGGGTCAGGGGTCCGTAACTCTAACCACTAGAACACACACTTATCCACCCTGACTCATCATTTCGACATATCTCATATCCCATTGCTTATCCCACGTGCATACACATTTATACTCATGCAAGTTGAACCCCAATGTATTTTTTCGACTATTTTTCCAGCTGGTATACCCCATCTATTGCTTACATAAGTTAGATCTAGAACGTTATAAAACAGTCATGATAAAATGTTCCGTCTAGATCTATGTACAAGAAGTAAAACATTGACTGTATTTAAGCCAGTCGGCAACGTGTTTAATTGTGCTCTGAATTTTAAAACATTTTATGCTGTACCTAAACTTAAAAGAAGCATTCCCTAAATCTAGTATATTATAATCCACTAGCTTATCTTAATGAACTTTTTTTGAGAAAAAAAACACACTACAATCTATTAACATTTGTTATTTAAAGCGATTTATTACACCATGGTCACTTAAATGTACAAAGGGAAACAAATCATTCCAGCATTTTTGCCAAAAACATAATATGATGACAACTATTTAAGCTTGTTATGGAACTTCATTTATGGTTTTCTGTTCTCTGTAACTGTTGGGAGGAACGTTTCTGTAATATTGTAAGGGACTTTAGTAATGACAATTCTTATTGTATATTCAGCATTTATAATCAATTTAAATGATCAAAATTGTAGGGAATCGGACTCGTGTATTTATCACAAGTTGTAACAATGTGTATTTCGTCTTCAACTTGACCGGCTTTGCATATTTCAAACAAACGGTTTTCTGCAGTTGATATTTTTTATATTCCAATCTCAATTTGCAATTTATGTGAGTTTATTCTAAAAGTTGTGAAGCACTCTACTATATGTGTCCTTTATAATATTGACGCAAGGTTCCGTTAGAAAGTTACGTTTAAACATGGCATATGCATGTACAAACTACAAAGCTTACCAGATCTATTCTGCAAAATGCTTTGTTGGTTATTCATGAATTTTGTTTTCAGTTAGAAATAAGTTTCTTTTGTACTATAAGGTACAAAATTTTATCACTGTAGTGTAAGAATGAACAGGTATCTTCAAATTATTCAAAATTTATATATGAAGCATACTGAAATCCTGTTACGTATGATAGTGTGCGATATTTCATTCTTTGGAGTAAAGTAACTAAACATTCAACATTACCCGAATTCATGCTTTTCGTTTATGTTTTGTATTATTTTATTTAAAAAATACTCCCATTTTTGCATTTCCCGGCACACAATCAACAGTTCGAAACATTTAGCTGCGTCTGACCTTGTAGGCGTGGTTTTATAATTACTGCCCTCATTCTATTCTGGTTCCCGGCATCCAATCTGTTTAGTATTAGATTCTGGTAGCCGGCGTTTAATGGCGGCCGCGCTGTGTCAACAACGGTAAGCATTTCCTTATTGAGTTATTTTAGAAGTTGATCATCGGAAAACCCTTTTGGAAAACGAATTAAATAATGTATCGCAATATTACTGGGGCTTTATTTTTTGTTGATCTGATTCGATCTTTTCAAAAAAAGCAATAGTATGTTGTTGCATAGTTTTCGGATAGACACGCTTTCCATTACATTTCGGATATCGTGTTTGCTGATTATCTTTATTTTTCTTCTGTAGTACTGTATACGTTTTGATGTGTACAAACAGGTTCATGTATAGTGTGTGTTAGTTGAATTAGCTTGATCAGGCTAAATCGGTGTACTTTGTGAGTCAGACTGTCTCTGTCTCAACAAATTTTGAAAAATTAATTTAAAAAGAATCCAGAGCCTATTTGAGAAAAAACAGGTATTTACTTTCATGCTGGAGCTGTGATCTTCCTCTATGAAGATTATTTCCAGTAGTCACTAGTGTAAATACTAACGTTTATGATAAACCTAAGGGTAATATTATATATGTGATTGTCTAATTTCTTCCGATGTATGAAATGACCATTCTCTAAATATTTTTTCAGATAAATGATAAAAATCATGTTTGGTGAACCGTGCTGCTATGTAGAATTTGCAGTCTAGGACATCTGATGCAGTATCAAGGTTAGTTTTGCTATTTAATGAACTGAAACTATACCATTCAGTGTTTTTTTGTGAATTTTAGCCAAATATGGGCTATGTTCCTGATAGATGTGGGGCAATCTGCTAGGAGATTTTTTAATTTCTGACCTTTATCTCCATCGCAGATGTGACCTAAAGTGTCATATATGTGGGGGGCTTTGCGATCAAATTTTTGGCGCAACTTGAAAAGATGAATGAAAAGTTGTAAATACCATGAAATGTATAACATGTCCACGAAGATCAACCCTTTTTCTCGTTATCTGCACCAAAAACATCCATAAAACACTCAGCGGTTCGTTTGTCCGACGATTTTAACACGACGAGGTCGCACTTTTAAATTCCACTACACAGCTATTTGTTGTTGATATGCAGATCGCATTCCCCTATCGACCAATCAGAATACTCGATGGAATGAGTTTCTAGAACAATGGAGGATGCTGGGAGATCTTCGGCACTATTTGGTTTTCACAGTGATGTACACTGGTACGCGTGAAACCAATTACATTGAGCTCGCTCGGGTGAAACTAAAAACGAAAAATTAACGAAGAATTGTTGACAAATCGAGCTGATTTGTCTTGTAAACTGATAGTTAATGACTTATGAACAGAATACGATAAGTTAAATGATTTTTACTGCTCGCTTAGCGATTCGCACAACGTTAGCATATGAATCACACACGTGTTGCGCTCATCTGTACGGGCTGTACGGGCGGTATACGCGTACCGGATACTCACAGTTATGTTTACATTTGGATTTTCGGAAATTACACGTGCTGATTTAATTATCGATTAAACGATAATAACGACCAATTTTACCAGGTATTCTGTGTCATTCGTCTAGTTTTATTACATTTTACATGTTAATAGCCGAAAACTGCCCAAATTTGGCGTAAACAGCAAAATTTATGAAACTCAAAAACTGATCAGTTAAGCGCATAATGGGTCTTGACTTAGATGTGGCAACTCTAAGTCGAGATTGTTTGACTATGTTCCTGATTGAAAGTCATATCTTTTAGAAATTAAATGATTCCACCGGTAATTTTGCATGCACTACTGTGAAATTTGAAAAACCTAGGGACCTGTTGTATTATTTCAATAGCAAACTTTAAATTAAAGATTTTACGATCCATTAGCTTGTATTTATGTAATACTGTAAAATCATTTAATTTCTATGTGACAAAATTTCGTGGTTTTGGTAAAAAAGACCATTTCGATGGGACTTTAATTCATGGATTTTGAATTTCAGTTAATTAATACAAGGTTCAAAATTATTGTTCAATGGGATTTAATTTCCAAGCATGAAATGTAATGATTTTACAGTACATCATAATACAAGAGATGCTATTAATTGGTATAGAGAAAATTCCTTGAGTAATGTTTTTGGAAAATATTTAAAGTTAAATGTTGTATTTTCAGGGTTCACCTTGTGCCTTAACGAACACTGGTGTATACTTAAGACTGCACATGTGTATTAACTTGAAGACCTGGAATCTAACATTGGAATACACACACAGTTTAGTCTTTGAAGGAATTGAAATATGTTCTTGGATAAAACATATAACCAAATGCTAAGGTATTTGAAGCAACCATTTATTATTCTATCTATTAACCCGTTATTCCATGTAGACATATTTTGATGATGCATCTCCATGCAGATTTTATGCATGTCTACCTCTTGAAGTTAAAGAAGTATTTTCATGCAACTTATATGTGTTTATAATTTCCTAGTAACATCTGTTGAGATGTTGACCATTAACAATTGAATGAAAGTAAGTACACTATGTATCAGCTATCTATGGAGTAAAGGAATAATGTGCATATTATTAACAGTTGGAAATGAAAGTGTTTTTTCTATCCATTTTGGAGCATAGCCCATGGCTACGAGATTGGGAGTTTTAGCCGCATTTATTCCAAATTTGGGAAAAGTACAAATTTATTACCCAAATCTGCTAAAGCCAAAAGGTGTATAGCTTGGCGAATTTGACACAAACCTGACCTTTATGCATGAATATATTACAAAGTTTGAAGATATCGACTGTTAAATTATGCTTATAGAAAGGTCGGGTTTGTGTCAAATTTGCCAAGTTAATAACATAAAGTTTAAGTTTAATTTGCTATAATTAAGGTTTTTCATCCTTAAGTTTAGTTGTGCTGGCTGTTTTTACAGGAAAATTTGTCAATTCATGTAACAAATTATTTTCTACTCTGGGTTAGGAATTTTGGCTTGAAATTTGGAGATGAAAAAATTGATTTTTATTTGTGAACATAGTCCATTATCAACTATAAAATTACACAGGGAAAAACAATGGAAACAATAGAATCAGTAAAATTTTGAAACTTTCTTTTAGACCTGAGCAGCTTGATAGTAACAGAATGTTATCAATTTAATAGCACTTAAATATTCAATTTTGATTAAGTTTACGTCTATTTACAGATTGTAGATAACAGAATGATTTCAAACTAACTACATTTGTATTTCTTTTGCAAATATAATGTTTGATATTTCAGGTCATGTCAGTAATTCAGAGTTTCTTCATCTGAGCCTGATTGCTACAGTTTGATTCTACATCCGAGTATATAACTGGAAAACAAACCAACTATCCGAAGGAATACAGCCTACTACTTCTTCATATAGGAAGAAGAACTATCGAATTTTAGATTGTACTATCACGTGTTTACCATACAAGTTGTTGAGTTCATTTGTGCTAACTAAAACACTTAAATTTTAATGTGATAAGAGTGAAACATAATTTTTGGTCATATTGATATAAAGTTCTGGTGGATGCATATGGTTTCATTTAAAGTAATGCAAGTTGCAGTTTAATGAATAATGACAATTACTTTTGTTAAACACTACTGCACATAATGACACAAATTTTGCTCGAATTATAGTGAGGTCAGTGGACTCTAGTGTACCCTCTTCAAAGTTTGATACATTACTTAATTATTGACACAAAGCTATTAAAGCTATGAAATGTTCCAGACATAAAGAAGAAACGTACCTTTTTACTTGTAAAATTGTCCTTAACTGTCCTTAATGTTGTCATAGAAAAATGTGAGGTACATGAACATTATATATTTTGCCCCTCATACTATCAATGCAAATGTATTGAAACTTGGCACACACACTTATTATCATTATAAGTTAATATTACTAGATATCATTATGGGAATAACTCAGTGATTTTGTAAAGAGTTCAGTCCTATTTCAACTTTGTGTTAGTGTTTTAAAAAAAATCAATGTTCTGTTTACTGTCAAAGCTATTAGCCTAAGGTAATGTAACTTGGTAGTCATAACTACCTTCATTAGTTAACAGAATTTGACATGGATCATTACTGTATTGCCAATTTTGCAGGGAGTAATGACCCTTTAACATAGATAGTTTGGTTAAAGCTTTTATTAAAGTTCAATGTTGTATTTACTCTCAATGCTATTAATTGTTAACAGTTATGTAACTTGGTAGTAATACTTAGCTTCATTAGAAAGCGTTACTCGATTGGTAACATTTTGGCAATGTTAATATTTTTAAATATTATAAATAATATGTTCCCCAAAGGTAGAGTGGCCACAGCTCTGTCCGTCCTCTCATTTCTGTCCGGCTCATACTTTTAAAGTATTGGAGATATCAATTTGAAACTTAATGGGGAATAGATCTTCCAGTCGTGCTCAATAACCAAAACTTTGTATTGGAGATTTTTGGAGTTATTCTCCTTTGTAATTTTTTCAAACTTAACCTATGGCATTCTATGATAGGTTGACAACAAAGAGCCCATTTGTTATTTATAGAGTTATTGCCATAGAAATTATGATACTTGGATTGTGTCTGTAACTTGAAAAGTAATTTTGATACAGGCATCAGACTTCATTGGAATGATAATCTGCGTGTGTTGTTCAATTATAACCAGTATTAGCAGGGCAATGTATATTTGAAATGATGGAAATTATCCTGAATTTCTGTTTCAGCTAATTTTTTCAATTTTTGTAGGAATATTTGCCAGTATGACTCTGCAGTTGCTCATCTAAATATTTTAATTTCGGATCTGACCTGTATTTGCAGAGTTCTTTCCCTTGAAATGACTAACTTTGGTTTTGTTTCTCATAACTCGTTTAAGACAAGTATTTGCACTGCTTCAATCATCAGACTGTTTAGGAATATTAGTCAGTATGTGTGTTATGAGTTATGACCCTTGACAGTCAAAGTTGAGGCATCTGAGTCTTATGGACATGTGATATCATTTTAGCAAAAAGTACTTGTGTTAACTATCAATGTCACACATCTGGGACATATGTCCCTTACAGTGATAGCTCTTGTTGTATATACTGGTGTAATGCCTTAATCAACAAATAAATTGAAAATAAAAATTGCACACAAATTTCTTTTCTTTTCTAAAGCTGATAAGGTAAACATGAAGGCCTACTTTGGTCACATTTCCAACAAAATATTTTGAATATTTTGTACAGATTTCTTCTAATTTTGAAAACAGCATTTGTCATCTGACGTGAGCATGCTTAATTTGATGTTAAGCATTTACCAGTTTTCATTTGCCAATGTTGTGAATGAGCATTTAAAAATTGTTGTCTGGTAGTGAGCATAAAACCAGAGATGCAGAGGTTGAAGATCCGAGGGCAGTGTTTTTTAGCAATTTGGTCTACCGACCGACAGACATGTACAAAGCAATATACCACCTCATCAAAAATGGAGGGGGGTACAACATGTTATCCGACACTGCAGCATTGAGCATGTTATTGTCATCTGTCGTTGAGCATGTAAGTACTGAAAGTGAGCATAACACAGATCCCATCTGTGGCGAGCATGCCACATTGAGCATGTAATAATTGTAATCTGACACTGAGTCAGTGAGCCAGTGAATGTTTCAACTGACAGTAAGATTGTTATAGTTTTCATCTGGCAGTGAGAATGAACCATGTTTCTGAGCAATAAAAAGTTTTTCACTATTCAGAGCATTGCCTGGAGTGTTAAAATAGAGTGTCACAATTGGCATATACACATTATAGTATATGTGTTCTCTGTACATATTACTGACCACCATAGCATTAAAAGGATGAGTTTATACTAATTTATTTAAGGAATAAGGGCGATTGTAAAACAAGTTTTTAAATATAAAATAATAATAATTTAATATAAATCACTCTCTACACCTCATTCCTGACGTTATCAACCGCCATAAGGGTATATAAGGTTTGGTTCTCAACAAAATTTCTTAAACAGTTATAAGGACATAATTGTAGCATTTTGCAACAGTATTTTAAGTAAGTATAACACATGAGACGTCTGACAACAGGAACTCATTTAGATACTTGAAAATGATTTATTATGCAAATTAACATCTAAATTTGATCCTTTCAATTCCCGATACATCAGTTGGTAATTCATGTCTTCTGTCGCTAGTTATTTCCACATCAAAGCATATAAAGACAGCAACTTGAATGTCCACCTTTCTTGTGCAATAAACTGCAAAATAATATGAATACAATAATAGTTACAGAAAGGTACTAATACTAAATATCTAGGAAAAGATATGCCATATGCATAAGATTGACCTCAAGCAGGCTATAAAAAGTAAGCAGTTTATAATGAAAATGTCCTGTCTGTTCAAAGTTAAATGAGAACGGTTATAAACATAAGCTTGTCTGTCAGGCTAACTATGGTTTTCTAGGCTGAACTCACTGGGTGTAACCGAGTTACCTGTAGTACTCAATATTCTTTCCAAAGGGATAGTTCACTCAAGTCATTTGTATTACTTATTGAATCCATGTATGTAGCCACTATTTAAACTTAAATATTTATTTAGTACTATCATAATGCATATTCAACACTGTGTTGGTTCATTATACATAGTAAATATTTAAGGAAACAGTTGGGTCATTGCTACAATTAGCATTTGATCAGCATAATTTCCTGATGCAAGGGATCTAAGTTTACCAATAACTATTACTATTATTGTTTTATGTTTTACTGATTAACAAGCAATCGGCTACATTGGAGCTTTAAATAAACATTTCATTACCAAAATTATTTCACTTCAAGTGGATCGCATAAATATTTACAGAATAATAGTTAAAAACTCAACGTTGTCGGAAATCGATTACCACTTTTACTTTTGTTTTCGTTCAAAGTTTGGGGCTATTTCCAGTGTATGGTGTCTACCAGTGAACTTTGTGAAACTTGTCATACAATCGTTCTTAAAAATGACTAAGTATAAACTGTTACGTAACTAAACCTAAACAGAATCCTACCTCACTCATTTCGTTGCAGTGATAAAATCCTCCACAATTCTTCAGTAAACTATACAGTAGATGTATATTCGGGTCAGAACCTGAAAGTAAATACAACTCATTATAAATTTTCCCGTGCATCAGTTGAGACACCCAGCAAAACATGTTAAATCAGACTTGTGTCTATTTTCAACTACAATTTCAGGAGTAACTGTTAAGGTGGTCAGGGTGGCACAGAAAATGAAGAATAAAATTACCTGATTTTTTCCAGAACCAAAAGGTATTTTCCATGACCTTTGTGGTGTTCACAACCATGTGTGTGGGAGGATGTCTTAATGAGAAGGGGATTAGTAAGGTTTTTTTAGAATCTAAAGTCCATATGGGATATGGTACAAATTTTATCTAAAAATTTATTTCTCTGTTGCTTATAAGCTATTTCAACAGCTACATGTATGATAACAAGTTTATATACTGATGATAGATTAAAAGTTATTTTATGAACATATTGGTAAACGATATACAGTGCACGCCTACCAAAATAAGTATACAGAGGGTTTTCCCCATTTACTTGCCTGTATATAACACTACTTGTGTAATAGTATCGATACCAGGTGGTAATAATACCCTTGTGGTGGTACCACTATGTTTATGTAGGTTCAGGACCCAACAAGACCAAACATCAAGTTCCAGTTCTACTATCTATTTACATACAATCATCAACGTTCAAGTTTCAACGAAGCCCTGCAATTCAAAATAAAACAATACTAAATACAAGGCCATGACAATAAATATAGGTTATTCAATACATACATTTAATTAATACATATATATTACTGCACAGTATAGTCATAACTTGGCTAATCCAAGGACTCCAATCCAGTGGCCGATACACATATCATAATACTAGTAAAACATTACGATTACAGATACATTACAAATACATCACAGATACATTAACTTTATGATGATTAACACAGGTATACCTACCAATTGTGAATTAGGCTCTTCCGACTGTATTCTTAGCCACACATTCTAATTACACTCACATCTTTCCCAGTGTTGGTTACTGCAATATTAATAAACATGGTGAATAGATAGGGCCTAGATAGTGTTTCATATCATTAGGGTAATGGTCCAAGGGAAGTCCACCAAAATTAGACACAAATTAGTCATAATTAATGGTGCAATATATGGTCGCTATGTTTTAGGAAAATACCTGTTATCAAACACACAAAGAGTGGAACATTGGCGGAGTGGTGAGTGCTCAAAAATACCAATCCCTAGTCTACTGGGAAGAATCTCGGATGGGGCACAGGAAATTTGATTTAATAGTTTTCAAATTACAATGTTTCTTTTCTACTCAATTCCTTGTACCACACAAACTATTCTATCAATTCAGCAGGCCAGTGGCAAAATACCCAGGGATGGGACCAAATTGCTAAACAAAACCTACACACAATGTCCATTTACAAACTATTTTAAGACATAATTTGGCATAAACAGGATTTTTTTTTGACCAAATGGAAACCCTGCACACGGTTACGAAATAGCCTAAAATGCAAGGCTACGAATAAGCCTGGTTACGAAATGACCTGTATAACCCCAAAATATAAAATATATGCATAAAAATATAAAAAAACGAACATCAACCAACTGTCAAACTACGACAACAACGATGTCCGAATTTACACTAAATGCATTCATATCCGAAAACTATGCAAGTTGGTAAATTTATAATATTATTGAAAAGAAGTTGGTCAAAAGCAATTTAAGGTCATACTTACATTCAGCATGTATTTTTACACGTCCTGGCTCTTTGATTACCGGATGATCAACTTTTTAAAAAAAATCCCATTACTTTGTTAGTCCATCGCAGCCGACATAAAATGGCGTCTACCTGACCCAGATAGCGTAGCATCAAGGGGAGGGAACTCCAGACTACCCTCATTCAACTTATGGACTTTATCGTGTACATCTCCCGGAAGTATATCCTTCGACATTCGACGTGAATGAAACAAAGGACTCTAAATGGATATAAAATATGTAAACACCGACTCTCATCACATGAATAAGACAAATATATTTTATGCAGGGAAATTTACTTGACATAAAAAATAAATGGACAATCTAAATGAATATAAACAAGTTTTCAAAATATTTGAACAAAAACGTAAATAACAACAGGACAGCAGAAATCACAATCGGCTCTTCCATTCACCTCCCCACTCGTGGACATCACTCAATTTTACCCTTCAAGTTCGATTTGCAACGACATAAATTGTCCATTTTCGCCGAAATGCTTGAAATAAAAACATGTTGACCTTCTTTGTAGTGACAAGGACTAAATCAAGCTAAAATGCTGTCTTTGACACCGTCGACTGTACTTTTCTAATAGATTTCTGGCTAGAGCTATTGTGGATTTTTAATTTCATTTCCGAGAATATAAACATTTTATTTACACCATTTTAAGAATAAAATTATATTTCTTTAGATATATTGCATTATAAACAAATAACCAGATGAAGCGTATTTCTTGATATGAAGTGCGTCAAAGCGAGATTATTACTTCCTTGTATATGTTATTCGGAAATAGATCAGAACCAATCCTTACGATCAACCAATATTGTATATTGAAAAGTAAATTCGGTCGCCATTTTTAGTGAATCTTATTCTCTAATTGGGATTTTGACAATACTTGTGCCTCCGTTATGGAGGAGATCAAAGAGACCAAAATTATATACCACATCGATGACGAAGATACTCCTTACTTAATTAAACTCAGCATCCCTGCCGATCGTGTTACGCTAGGCGACTTTAAAAATGCCCTTAATCGGCCAAATTACAAGTTTTTCTTCAAGTCTATGGACGATGATTTTGGGTAAGATTTGTAATTTATCAGTCACTGCAACGCTTGACATTAATGTTATTACATTTTACATGTAATTGTTTGACTTTGAAAGCGAGTTTTGTTATATATAACAATGATGGATGGAGTTTTGTCAAGCATGACTCACCAGTCCAGTCAGCATCAGTTCCAGGATTCTGGTGATTTCTCCTGTATTTTGGTTCTTTCATACAAAGTCATAACTACATTGTTTTTGGTCAGACAATGCATATTAACTTGGGAATTTCTGCTGTATCATTGCATTCTGATTAAATGTTGTCACTGGGAAATTTTCTGTTGAGCATGACATGCAACCTAATATTTGTGACCGGCTGTGGTTACCGCACAGTAACACATAACCTGAATGATGAGCAGCTATTTTAAAGCAATTGTTAATATAAGAGGTGTAATTGCGGGTTGACTTCTTGGTATATCTCTGGCACTTCTCTCTGGGGAGTCGTGGCCAAGAGGTATGGCAAACGCCTTTGGGATTGAGACTTGAGAGGGCCCGAGTTTGATCCCCTGCGCCTCTGCTTCGCTTCTTTTAGCAAGAATTATACTCAATGCACCACTTCACTAAGGTGTGAATTAGTACCTGAGATGGCAGTGTAACGGTATTTATAACAGCAGAATGTAAAAACAATAAATAAATGTTTTGGCCCAAATGCAAAACGGTAATTTTATGATCTATAGTGTAAAGCTTAAGAAATGGATAATGTCTGTGCTGGTACGAAAGTCTTCTGAAATCTGATTCTGACCATTTAAGGCACTCCTGTGCAACCTTTATGGATGAAAGCTGAATTTCTGTATAAAATTGTATACAGAATTAACCATATAGTGGTGATTATATACAGATATAGATCTGTATCCACCAAAAGAATCTCAAACTTCCAAGCAAGCCTATATGTATACTGCGAATACAGGTCATGTCGTAACCAGGCTTAACCGTAACCAAAAAAGTATCGGCGAACTTGTGAGTCGTAACCCCGATTTATTATAAGTTTATTATATATATGGTTTATATAATCGTAGAATTGTGTTTTAAAGGTGTTAAAATAGTTTGAATGAATAGCATATTGTATTTCAAGCTATTTTGAAGTATGTTACGAATCAGCCGATATATCGATGGCTTAGAACAAGAAGGTCGTAACTACCAAATAGATATATTGAGAAAACACGGAAAAACTGTCTGACATTTACTCTTTACTTATGGTAAAACAAACTTTTACAACTTCATTTTGGTCAACATGACAAGTTCAGATTTTTATGAAAATGGGCTCATAAGAAGCGCCTTGTGAAGCTTATTCTTGATATGTATGAATCTTAAAAGGTCGTAAGTGCCACTTACGACCTTCTAAATCTAAGCCATCGATATGTTTAATTTACTTCCAAAGTCAAGTAGCCTACTTTATTAGAAAATCTGACATAGAATGTTGTAAATAAGCCATTGTATGGCTAAATTTATGTTGACATTAAATAATTACAACAACAAATTTTATTAATTAATAATCTTTGTTAATTTTACTAAGAAAGAGCTGCATTAAGAGTGTAAAACATTAATGTAGACACGTTCGGGAAAGGACTCCAGGGTTTCCGAAAAGGATTCTCAAAAAATTTGGAGTTGAAGGGTCCTGGGACCGTTGGGTTTTCAGCTCTAGTGAAACCCCTGTAACTCACTATATAAATTATTGCAAATGATACCGAGTACTAAGTAGTAACCTTCACACTAGCAATAGTGACTAAACTTGTCAAGATGTTTGCATTTCCGATAGTTCATTTAATTGTACAAATTTGTATGTTTTTATTTTTAGGGTGGTGAAGGAAGAAATTATAGATGAAGAACAAAGATTGCCATGTTTTAATGGACGCGTTGTGTCATGGGTAGGTTTTTTTTTCTTCTTGGGGAGATTTTCTACATCTAATTGATCTATATATCTCACCTCTTTGTTTCAAATTTCATGATTACTTTTTTTGTTTTGTTTCAAATTTCATGATTACGCAGTACTTTGATTTCATAATTTTCTATGGATGGGCCATCATACTACACAGTAACCAGTTAAAAGGAAGGTTTTCACTAGGATTTCATGTATCTTTTGTATATTTGTGGAGGTGAAGGTGCCTAAGCACTGAAGATGAAGGGCAGCTGGGAGTAAATTTGAGACAGCCCAAATATCAATTGAGGTAGTCAAATTGGTCTCCTGCCGCCTCCTAATGACAACCCTGAAAAGGGGATACCTAGACCTATGTATATCATTAATTTTGATTAAAAGGCTGCTTGTTCAAGAAATTTTGAGTGTGTTTGATATTAAATGATTATAATTGTTCAAAATTGGAGCCACTGATGGTATACAGGCAGTTGGTGGATGGCCTCCACTGAGTCTTAATAAGACTCAAGATTATGAACTGTTGGTTTATGAACTGTCAGGGTTGGCCATAAAACCCTACCCTTTAAATTTGGGTTTTAAAGGGTTTAAAGCATGTTTTTTCCATATTTTGGGGGTTTGTAGAATATTATTTCTAAAAAAAATCATGTAAGACTATGATAACCCTATTATTGGGTTATCTGATCTTGAAAGTAGCATGTCGGTTAATATCTATCATGTATCATGTAAATATTTAGACCATTTTAAAGTGGATAATTGTCTTTGAAATTCTTGGTAGGTGTGATATACAGTGTTAAACACTGTCTGACACCTTCAATTTCAATTCTTCATGTAATTTTATGACATTATTAATGAACAAAATTAAAACCCAAAATTATTTTTATAAAACCCTTTAAAACCCCTTAAAATACCTTAAAACCCTTTAAAACCCAAAAACCCATTTGGTTAGGGTTTTAAACGAAAAAGTGGGTTTTATGCCAACCCTGTGAACTGTTGGTACACAGCTACATAATTTCATATATATGCATACACACTATTTATTCACTTTTTTAGTTTTATTGAAATGAAGTCAGACTTGTACTATGTAATGTAATGAACAGATTACAACATATTGTATATCTCATGTTTTGTTTCTATTTCAGCTTGTAGCTGCAGAAAGTAGTAATGCATCGGACACACAATCACAATGTACCGATTCACAAGCTGGGGATATACCTCACTTACCCACTGAGAGAGTCGGGGGTATCGGAGACAGTAGACCACCATCCTTCCAGTATGTTTGCTTCATTCTTTACAAGTTGCATATATCCGTCTCAGTCAAGCTTCTATGTTTAATTTTTGGTTAACTTCAAATAAGTTAGAGGTATATTCATAATATTGCTTTGCACAAGTTTGTCAGTTTCAAAAAAAGGTAAATTAGAGAGAGAAAGCAACATTTGGCCAATTTCTATACAGCAGCATATAAAGAAGCACCCACCTAGAGGAAAGGAAACAAGATTTATAAAAGAGGAGTCGGCCCTACCCCAAACACGGGCAATACCTATCCGCAATTGGAGCAAGATCAAAATAAAATCATGAACATGAATACATACATGTCATTAACAGTCATTTTGTAAATTTATATATATATATAAAGGCTATAATAAAGCAGAGTTCTACCGACCTTAGAAGTTGCAAAAGCACACAAACAGCAGCAAATTATAGCTTTTATTGTCAGCAGTTCAAAGTGTGACTTTCGAGATTTAAGTTGTTTGTCATATTTTACATGTTACTATTGATTGTTCAAAGTAAACATTTTGTGATATATGATTACAGTGCGAATGCCCCATTAGGAGGTAGAGATGATCATTGTGACACATGTACGGAGACAGACTCTGTAATCAGCTCACGTAGAGGTACGTTCTCACTATACTAGCATGTTTATATAGTATGCTACACAATATTGTTGTGATTGGAATGTTTTGTGTTGTAACTTTTAATTAACTTAATACAGTTTCCATTGGTGTTGCTCCATTTGTGAGCACACAGTCAGTTAGTCACACCATGTGTATACTAAGATTTTGTCAGGTTAGAATTATAGAACTTTTATTAGAAATAAAACATGTTCTTTGGACGTTTCACACAGAAATGGTGTTTGGCGTCCATTGCAACAAGTGATGAAAAAACATAACATGTGTGTTGTAGTATTGTTTGCTTGTTTTAGACTAGTCTAAGTCAGCTTATGATGTAATGTTCTTTTATTTCTTGAATGTTAGAGCAGAATGTTGTAAAAATACAAACATGATGTGAGATCTTTTTCTTGGAACTTAAAATAGATCTTCATCCAGCTTAGATTTACTGGTCTACTGAGTTAATTTCAAATGTGCATTGTTTTGATAGTTTATTATTAAACACGATACATACAAACAATGATACATGTATATTCAGCTATATGAAGCAACCCATCACAGGAAACAAACTGTGGCTTCTTATTCTTTAACCAGGAATGCTTGTTTACATTAAAACAGTTTGGCAGCCGCTAACTGTGCTTCAGTCTGGTGACCTGCATACACATGCTTAATTGACCGCCATTTATTTACGATATTGAATCATCTGCAGATAAGCTCAGTACACCAGTTCTGTAATTCAATTATTACTAATGTTGTGTTACCCATGTGACCTTTATTGTTATCTTATATTCAATTATTGTTACTTTGACATATAGTGTACCTACAACTCTATATTTCTGTTAACGAGCTCATGATGAGGATGCTGTGTTTATTATTTGCATCAATATTGTAACATAAAGTAATGTCGCACTTAATTTTGCATTGATTTTGTGAATATATATCTGCTTAATTTTATTTGTAGTATAATAATTATTGTGAAGGTCAAGTCATTTTTCATTCGTAAACTTTAGTCCATCTTGTAACCTACATTTGAACTGTCTCTGAATTGTGTATTGGAATTTGTAATTTGTCCATGTCGATGTCACCATTTCCAGGGGTTTCACTAGACCTGAAAACCCGAGGGTCCCAGGACCCTTCACTCAAAATTTTGGAGGGTCCTATTCTGAAATCCAGGAGTCCTTTCACGAACATGCCTGTCTACATTAATGGTTAATACGATTAATTATGCAGCTCTTGCTAATTAACATGAAGAATGTTTATTAATAAAATGTGTTGTTGTTTTATTTAATGTCAAATAAATGTTAATATGTACATAAATTTAGCCAAATAATGGCTTATTTACAACTTTATATTTTTTTTTTAATAATTAATGTAGGCTACAAAAGTGGTAGTCTTGAACAGGGTTGTGAGGCTAATATAGATTCATGATACCAAAAAACAATATACAAATACACGTATCTGCATGTATTTATAAACTTCTTGGAAGATTAAAATACCACTTAGTAACTTAGTTCTACTTTCATTTTTCTGAACTATACGCCAATATCGCGAAAACATATGACATTCGAAAGTGACATTGTAATTTTGGTTTTCGTCACTACTGGTGGCAAAATAATATCAAATTGGGATATTTTGGTAACTTATACAAACTTATCGTGTGACTGTGACTACCTTATTGAACACACGAGTCTAAATAAAAAATCGCGATCTTACGAATTTGTTTTGTTTTATTATCGATCCGGGCACTTACATTAATTAATTATCGATTAAAATGACCGTCCGGTGGCTTTTTAAATCGACCAGTCAAACGCATTGGCGGTTCTTTTAATTCTCTATCCAGTGGTTTAAGACGACACGTGCGTGTCACAATCAACGCATACAATTAAACACCAATTGATGCCAATTATAACACCTTTCGCGAAATCTACATAAACAATTTACTGCCTGTCAATCTGCATATAAGTCCCGCCTCGTGTTTACATCACCTACGACGACCTTGGGCATTTTACTATGTAATTTATTCAAGCCACGCCTTCCGCGGACAATCATTGGCTTCTGACCGACTCGTGGATTTCGTCACGCATCCGGGTCCCCATCCAAGCGTTCATCGATTGCGATCATGCGTTGATTGATAGCGATTTCATGAGTGTCCAGTGATTGTTTACACGCTAATATTTACAGTTTTATGACAGGAAACGTGCGATAATTTAATGGACTGACAAAGGAAAATTCCCCCGGGTCCGGAGTGACGCACAGGCTTGAAATACGCCGGGTCCTTTCTGCGTCGTTTGGAAATCTCCCGGGTCCGGACTCGGGTCCTCGGGTCCATTGAAACCCCTGATTTCAATAATTTTTCTCCATTTGTTTTTGAGAACCTGAACAACTGATATTGCTTTGAATTTTTGAAACTGCAAGTTAGGGTTAGAATTTGATTCGGCTTTAGTTTATACAGAATGAAAAATGACCAATGACTTGTAGATTCATGGCTGTCACTTGGCTGTTTCAGCAGCCGATATCAGGTTTCATAATCCTGGAAATTATTTTTTTCCCCCAATTTTAGCAGAAAGTTTCCATCTGTCCTAAAATTGATTTCACATTATTGTGCTTTATTTACGAGTCAAGTTCCAGTAAAACCCAATATACCTAAAGTTATACCTTATTTTCACTCCTGAAGGGCCAGACCCTTTTTCAAAAAGCTAGTGACAGCCCTGAGATCTTTAATATAATATAGATGATTTATGATGCTGATTACATACAGTACCAGACTAACATTGTGTGAATAATGAGGAATCTGAGGACTGCATCTTTGTACATTATCTGCAGCACTTGTATAACATTAGATAGACTATATAACCAACGTGTATCTGTTCCTCTTAGATGGTCGACATAGAAGTTCACGGCATTCCACACATAAATTATGTAATCACAGTTGTTGCAGAAGTAGTTCTAGTCTTGGTAAGCTATGATTTCATGATTCTATCTATACATGGTACACGTTTCTACAGAGTCATCGTTTCTGTTTGGTTTCACTCCTCCATGTTTCAACACAGTGCTATTGTCTCACATCACCAGGGTACTAACACAAACAATCATTTAACATTAATTACACTTTGTTTCTTAAAATAGTTGCTACGTGGATGATTATATTTTTATGTTTGGGTTTGAAGAAGTTTGGTATGCTGCTTTACTGGCATGTATGTCTGTCTATCTATCTGTCTGTCCTGCGTCTATTTGAAAACAGAATGGTTTTCTTTCTCTGCCATCTGAATTGAAAAACCAAATATTTCATAACTTAACTGAATAGTTTGATAGGCTGCAGTATATACATATCATCTACATGTAGATCTAAGTGTAGATCATCAATATATATCATCTACATAAGATCTAAGTGTAGATCACTATCTGGAGTAGTCCAGTACCTACCTACTTCAGGTCAAGGCTGCAGTACCTGCCTACTTCAGGTCAAGGCTGCAGTACCTACCTACTTCAGGTCAAGGCTGCAGTACCTACCTACTTCAGGTCAAGGCTGCAGTACCTGCCTACTTCAGGTCAAGGCTGCAGTACCTACCTACTTCAGGTCAAGGCTGCAGTACCTACCTACTTCAGGTCAAGGCTGCAGTACTTAAAGTCGAAGGTCAATGCTGTTGAGACTTTCAGAACTTAAAGTCAAAGGACAAGTTGCAGTGACATTCATTACTTAAGGTCAATGCTGCAATGACTTTCAGTAATTAAACTCAAAGGTCAATGCTGCAGTGACTTTCAATACTTAAGGTCAAAGGTCATGAATGCTGTGGCTTTCAATACTTAAGGTCAAAGGTCAAGATTGCTAGCAACTTTCTGTACTATTAATATCATTGTAATGTTTTTTTGTATTGGTGAAATTATCATAGAATGATATTGAAGTAAGTAAGTAAGTAAGTAAGTAAGTAAGTAAGTAAGTAACGTCTTTATTTAACGAGGCTGACACATTCAGTTTCCCGATCTTCCATGTGGGCCTCAAAGTAGAAGTAGAAGCATTGATATTATTTAATCCTATTCTAAACCATGTCACTTTCCTATTTTATCTCCCTCACTGTAACTCTAGTCAACTGTGAAAGTACTACAGTTCTTCTTTGCCATGTTTGCTTGTTTTATGAAACATCTAAATAATCATTTCATGTTCTGTTTTCTCAAAAAAATTCTTGATATGTTGTGCATTCCTATTTTAATCATCCATAAGGTTTGTGCATTCTTACATCTCAAAGAAATAAATAATGTCAGCTAGATGCAAGTTATTCTATTCTTTCAATTTAAGTATATGAATGCTTTAAGTGCATGTCTATGTTAGTGATTTGATGTCTTTAACATGCTTTCTATGGACATTGGTTAATTCATGAATTACATTATGACTTTGAGCTGAACCCTGAAGACTCATTTTCTGGGTTGTCAGCGATTTTATATACTGGTAGATGTTTATATAAATTACTGTTACACAATGCTACATGGCAATAAAATACTTGCTTGACTGGAAAACATGATTTTGGTGATAGTATTGTTCCGGGTGCCATGGATTTTTAGTCACAAATTATTATTATATATTTGATATAATAAATGTTTTATTTCAATCTATTAATAAACTGTATTGTCTGGTTTACAGTTGTTATAACATATTGCTTGATACATGCGCCGAGTAGATTTGACTTTTTTGGCTTGATTATTGAACTCATTATTCATTATACCTTCAATATTGCTTTATTTTTCATTTATTTACACTAAGCATGCATCAACTTGGAGTATATGACCATATAAATATCATATTTAGATGGATATATTATGCTTTTTCGCTCACAATTATGGCATAATGATAATCTTTATGAAATTTGGTCATAATGATCATATCTATCAGGCTCTGTGAAAGTGTCAGTCCGAATTGGTAAAATGAATGGATGTTCCTCTTTGTCTAATAGAAAAATTCAGAATTTTCTTTCAGTGTGAATCAAAATTTGTGAGTTACGACTGGAGGACTGAGTGTTTTCACGGAGCTTGTTACCTATTGTGTGATCTGTGGTATAAAACTTGGTCACAGAGTGAAATCATACAGACAAAGTCTCATAGTATATCTCAGCATTCATGAATCACAGTGAGAATCTGTATGGACAAATTCTGTGTTAAGTTTGAATATATATAAATATGGGTTAACCAGATCCATGTACATGGGTGAGCAATATATGACCACCCTGTCAGTGCTTGTCAATTATATAGTGCTTGTCAATTATATAGTTAGACAATGTTTTATAACTATAGTAAAATCATATTTCACTATTTTAACTGCAGTTTTAAATAAAATCTATCATAATTCATACAATTATGTTGTAAAAACATACGTTGTTCATGCTTTCAAGAACCTGTTATAAATACTTCTATTTCAGTTGACTTTTTATTGACAGCTATTTTAAATGTATGACACCAGTATAATGGCAATACATTGCATTCTTTTGTGATAGTCGTGTTTGATTGCGTTTTTATGTCTGACTTGATAATAAATAATCAATGCACAAGATCACTACATATTGAGCTGTATTTAACAGATATTCTATTTACTGTAATCCGTCTGATAGCTGACAGCCATATTGAACATTTTTACACCATGCTCTTTGTGTTCTTTTGTTGGTAAATGGACATTTATAGTTTACCCTACTTTTTTGTCCAATCAAAAGCTAGGGATTTTCAAAATTTTGGACCACTTATTGATTTATTTGTGCAATGGACATAATAAATATTTAGTAAATCCATTTATTAGGACAATTTGGCTGTTTCCTTATATGGAAAACTAGACCCGCCTACTCCCATAATTTTACTGTTATTCTATCAGCAATTTATAATCTGCTTAAGGTGATTCACCGGTGTTGGATTTTTCTGTACAATGTATATAAAACCTGTTATATTTATAAAGAACACATTTACGACAATCATTCTGGAAAATCCCAACAATTTTGCTCGGCTAGTTTTTAAGATATTCTTGGATTTTGGGGACAACCCCTAAAAACTGATAATTGTAATTTACCGAAAAACTTTTGCTTTAATCCTCATAAAATTTGGTATACATAAAATTTCGTATACAAGGAACCAAACAGTATTTTTTATGTTATACTGTGCAAGTTATTTGATTTTTTAACTACTATAATTTTAAAATATGTTAATTTTCGTTTTGAGTTTAACGTGAAAAATCGTTGAGCGACATACTGTTTCCATGCATGCAACAAGTCGTCAAGTAGAGTGACAAATATTGAAGTTTCATGCAAGATTTCATGACAATTGCTCGGTTAGTTTATTTCTATTACACTTTTAGTGATTTCAGAAATGCTGAAAACAGGGGAGGTAACAAAACTAATCAACGTTTTGCATCCGTTGTATTCAGATTTCGCGACCATTCTATTTTTAAAAACTAGTTAATACTTCAAGGTGCTTACAGTTTTAATTTGGGTACTTTTGCATGTATTAGTTTATATTCTGCAGGAATGAATGCAAAAGAACCGTCCTCTAAAGTGCTCGGGATACTGTTTAAAACTATTTAATAAGTTTGATATGGGCGCATAGAACTACGTTTTAAATACGTCGTAACCAATTCGCTAGCTTATATGTTTAATATCATTGGGATTAAATCATCCCTAGGGATTGAGCTGAGGGTGTTTCTGTATTTTCATTAAAAGTATATAATCGTAATAACTAGATAGTACACTCGGGATTTTAAGACATGGGAAGATGCTGAAAATCAATTTTAAGCATTTTGTATTATTTGATCTCGTTGTCAGACGCTCACAATACACCCAATTGACCGCGATTTTTTAACTTCCACCCAAAAGCGGTGAAACACCTTAACACCTTTTCACTCTCAATTGTCAATAAATGGACATGCTATTGTTTGCATACAAAAGCATTGGAAAGCTCATCAAAAGTGGGCGGGTAAACTATAAGCCGGTTATAGCTCACATATTAGAATTATAAACAAATTAGAGCTGCGGGTCGCTAGCGCTCCCTTGCTCTAATTTGTTTATAAATCTAATATATGATCTATAACCTATACTTATAGCTTGCAACAACTTCTCTTGTCATGTAAATTGTATTGTTACCATATTGTCTGGTGACATACTGTTCCGCTCTAAGACTTGGAGAGTGGTGCATCAGTGCTGTCTGTATTCACACAACATCTTAACATATTTAGTCTTGGTAACAGAAACAATAATTTTCTGAGATTGTTAAATAACTTTCTTACATCTTAACCAGAAAACAAAACAGAATTTCCTTTGATAAAAATTGATATTTTTTATTTTTAAGTTAATTATTTTCTAGAAAATTTAGTTTGACAAAATCTAGGAAGCTTTGTGACTATGTAGCTTGGAGCAGCTGAGTGATGTTTGGATTCACTCTTCTACATAATGTTGATGCCATCTCTGCAGGCCATGTTTCTGTCAACTTATCGTATACTGAAAATTAATTATCATGTGGGATTAAATTTCCTGGATTTCGTGGTTCACCTCAACGACAAACTTTAATCCCAATGAACAATAATTTTGACCCATGTTTTATTACCTAAAATGCAAAATCCACGAATTCAAGTCCCAACGAAATTGTCTTTTTTACCAAAACCAACAAAATTAAATGATTTTACTGTATGTACTGTCAGATTTATGATTAACATGCATTCTGTCACTCTAAAGATCTTAGTCACCTATAAACATGGTCTCTACACTTTAAAACAAAATCTGTAATATTGCAATTTTTATATGAATAAGAGAGAGGGAGAGTTGGAGTGCTGTAAAATAAAGTTAATTTACAAAATCTGTAATATACAGTACATTTGAAATGCTATATACTATATAGGGAGCGGTGGCCTAGAGGTAGGGCTCGCACTTCGGGATCGAGAGGTCCCGGGTTCGATCCCCCTCTGGACCACTGGTTAATTTCTCTGAGCAAGACCCACAGCTCCACTCCACCATGGTGTAAAATGGTAACTGTGAGGGCAGTGTCTATTCCTGGGCGCCGCAGATCGATGTTGGCTGCCACACACACAGGAGAGAAATAGTCTCCCCAGGGAGACACGGTTGTAGGTTTCCATATGCAGCCCAATGACCAGGGGAAGTTGAAATGTCAAAGGGTGCTTGAGCGGCCTAACAGCTGAAAAGAGCCCTAGAAAATTGTTAACTTAACCTATATAGTTCAGTAGAATGGAGGGAGCTGGAGTTATATATCGACGTGCCGAACCAAAACCCCGTAACTCAATTTTGGCGCGAAAACTTTTTTGTAGCATCTGCTAGACGTCCCGCGCATAAATGGCGACAAGACAGAAATGCGCGGGACGTCTAGCAGATGCGGATGCTACAAAAAAAGTGTTCGCCCCAAAATTGAGTTACGGGGTTTTGGTTCGGCACCGTCGATATACTGGAGTAATAACTGTATGCCCACCTGGCAAAGGGATGTACACTTTTCTGTATAATTTATGGCATAGCAAGCTTAGTAACGCCTCCGCAGGGTGCAGCTGGCACAATGAGAAATGTAACTTATCGTAGCCGTGTATAGTATATCTGTATATGTATGTATATAGTATGGTGTTTCACCTGTTGCCACTTGACATGATTCATACAATAAAAAGTTACACTATAGGTGTACAACATGATCTCCTCCACCATACACTCACGCCCAGCATGAGATCCGTGTTTGCTTCTGTATTCATCAGTTAACTAGAGCTCTAACACAATTATTCTACCATTTACTCAGTGCTTTTGATCTTTTAAGTAGCTCATTGCAAAAGCTTTTTTAGTGGTTATTAACCTAAATTATATACTTTCCTACCCTCTTTCACACAGATCATATTGCCAATGCACGGTACAAAGCTAAAAAGCGTAAAATTTATACATAATGAAGGTTTGATTTGACCATTCAAGTAAGGGTTTGGGTAAGGGCAAAGGGGCCCCTTAAAATTAATTAAGCTCCATGTTAAGTTTTAATTGAAAGGTCAGTTTTCCTGAAATCATGGATAGTTTTTCCATAAACTGGGTATAGTGACAACAGTCTGTAGATGATGAAATCCGGGACTTCTGGTTAGGTCAACATCCTGTCTTCATATATTTGACAGAAACATTGTCACAGTAATATTATAAAAGTGATAAAACCAAGCTACTGTGGAGTAAACTACACCCCATGCACCCCAAGCTGATATTATATCATATTGTCTCGGGTTACATTATGTACACTACTGTGGTGGTCCATTATGTGAACACTATGCTTAGTTAGCTTTTATATTGCTAGACTGAATTATAAACATATTACATGTATTAGTGTCATTTACCAGGTAATGGTTATTTGATCAGAACTGAGAGTTAGGTACATTAACTGTATAGCCTAGCTGTGTCAGCTGTAAGAGAGTATACAATGGGGGAAACGTATTGGGGCGGAAGTGGATACACCGACTATTTCAATGGCCGATTTACGTCGATTCGGTAAGTAAATCTTGACTTTTCGTTGCTTAGTAAGGCGTTTGAAATAAAAACAAGCTGACCAAAGTACCCGGCCAGGTTTCTAGTTTGTGACACATGGTTGTTTTCCCTCCAAGCACCTATAATTAAGCAGAACACTCGCGCAAAGTGCCGTTTTGGTTACAGATACCCTGATTTGTGAATATTTTTATCTGTAATATTTCCTATTTCTCCCGATTTTCATGGTTTATGGATTGTTTATGGGCCTAGTTTCATTATTTATATGATTATAAGCATGCATGTGCAAAGCAAATTGCGATTCCATAATATATTGAGGCAAAACACATGAAAGATCCGCTCTGATACCCCTGATTAGTGCCGTTTGGGGCAAACACCCCTGACACGTAAGAAATATGGTATAATAAAAACAACATGCGACTTGATCATTAACTGAATATTACGCGCAAATGATAAAAAATGTACATTGTGAATACTAGATAAGTTTATATAATGCCAAAAACAGGAATATGTTTTCAAGCTATACACATATATCTACTTGCCATACACATTTAACCTGCCACTGTGTTGAATTTTAAATTATATATTCACAATGTTAATGGTCATTCTAAGAGTGTTTTCTATTTGCAGAACACCCCGTAGACTGATCACGTGATGTTGTTGATGCTGCCTGCTAAGACCTGACAAAGAACACATACCTACAACAGTGGATCCAATGATAGGACCAAGCATTTCAACGATTAAACTGTTGACAATGACATGGTAGATGGAGTTCGATAGAAAGTGTGAAATTATATACTAACATGAGAAATATCAAATAAAACCCTTAAAAATCTACTTTGTTTTGATAATAGCATGTACATGCTTGTGTGTGAGAACAGTCCACGGTGTCTACCCGTATTGTCACCCTCTCATCAGGAGGGGTACGAAAACCAACGATTTTGCCAAAGATACAGAAAGTCCTTGAACCAATCAGGCCTCTAAATGCTTTAAATATTGCAACTTTCATGAAATAACAATTGAAAAGAGCCTACTTTCCGATTCATTGTAGCACCGGAACCCTCTCTGCTCTAGCACCGGTACCCTCTCTGTGCTATAGTTATTGTGGGCACAGCGAGGATTCCCGTGCCAATCAGCTGAACCACACAGAGAGGATGTCAGTGCCACAACAAAACCGAACGTAGGTATTTTACGTAATTTGATACGATACAGCGTTTTGCAGACAGGTCGCCAATACGGGTAGGGGACACCGGGGCAAGTAAGAACGGTCATTTGTTTTTAACGAGTGCTTCTCACAAATTCTGCAATTGTACAAAATAAATACGTATTTTTATCAAGCATGGGATCTACTCATATAATATAGAGGCACTTCATAGACTGGACGATTGGTTATCAAAATATGAGCATACATATGGACGGGGCAAATCGGAACACGGTCGGGGTTATGATGGAAAAATACTTTAATCATACTCTGTCCTATCCTGTACCGATCAACTTCCACCGGACAAGAACCTATTCATTGTAGTAATAGGTACTCATCAGAACAAAATACAGCAATCCCTGACGTATTCGGATACTCACCACCAAATATAACTACTCCGTAACCACTTAATGCATACATATCATATCTCATTTTGGTACTTAGCACATTAAACTAAAGCCACAATATGTCCTACGAATATTTACAACCACTGGATACAGCCAAACAAGGTCGTTGCCACCCTAGAAATCAGTTTTATTAGTCCCTATTTAGTTGTTCGTTCTTGCCACTGTCACATACACACTCACATGCTCGCTATAAAATATACAACTAATGTACTCACCACCAACAAATACAGCCATATCAGGTCCAATGCGGTGCTCAAACCCACATCAACTACAACCATACCAGACTCGAAGGGGTCTCGGGAGTGAATGTCCTATGTCGGTTGGGCACCGCATTGGACCGGATATGGCTGTAATTGATGGTGGTGAGAACCAATTAGTTGTATATTTTTATAGCGTGTGTATGTGGTAGTGGCAAGTACGAACAACTAAAATAGGGACTAATAAAACTGATCTCTAGGGTGGCAACCTACCGTAAACGACCTTGTTTGGCTGTATCCAGTGGTTGTTAATATTCGTAGGACATAGTGTGACATGAGTTTGATGTGCTAAGTACCAAAATGGGATATGCTATGTATGTATTAAGTGGTTGTGTGAGTATTTGTTTCAAATAATAGGGTGTTTTTACTTGAGTTCCGTGGTGGTGAGTATCCGAATACGTCAGGGATTGCTGTATTTTGTTCTGATGAGTACCTATTACTACAATGAATAGGTACTTGTCCGGTGAGAGTAGAAACACAGGATAGGACAGAGTATGATTTGAGTATTTTTCCATCTTAACCCCGAACGTGTTCCGATTTGCCCCGTCAATTTGGATGCTCATATTTTGATAACCAATCGTCCAGTCTATGAAATGCCTCTATATTATGTGAGTAGAGTCCATGCTTGATAAAAATCAATTTAATTTGAACAATTGCAGAATTTGTGAGAAGCATTCGTTAAAAAACAAATGTCCGTTCTCACTTGCCCCGGTGTCCTCTACCCGTATTGGCACACTGTCTGCAAAACGCTGTATCGTATTAAATTACGTAAAATACCTGCGCTCGGTTTTGCTGTGGCACCGGCATCCTCTCTGTGTGGTTCAGCTGATTGGCACGGGAATCCTCGCTGTGCTCACAGTAACTCTGCACAGAGAGGGTGCCGGTGCCAGAGCAGAGACGGTTCCGGTGCTACAATGAATCGGAAAGTAGGCTCTTTTTAATGTTATTTCATGAAAGTTGCAATATTTAAAGCATTTAGAGGCCTGATTGGTTCAAGGACTTTCTGTATCTTTGGCAAAATCGCTGGTTTTCGTACCTGTCCTGACGAGGGGGTGACAATACGGGAAGGCACCGTGGACTCACACACAAGCATGTACATGCTATTATCAAAACAAAGTGGATTTTTAAGGGTTTTATTTGATATTTCTCATGTTAGTATATAATTTCACACTTTCTATCGAACTCCATCTACCATGTCATTGTCAACTGTTTAATCGTTGAAATGCTTGGTCCTATCATTGGATCCACTGTTGTAGGTATGTGTTCTTTGTCAGGTCTTAGCAGGCAGCATCAGCAACATCACGTGATCAGTCTACGGGGTGTTCTGCAAATAGAAAACACTCTTAGAATGACCATTAACATTGTGAATATATAATTTAAAATTCAACACAGTGGCAGGTTAAATGTGTATGGCAAGTAGATATATGTGTATAGCTTGAAAACATATTCCTGTTTTTGGCATTATATAAACTTATCTAGTATTCACAATGTACATTTTTTATCATTTGCGCGTAATATTCAGTTAATGATCAAGTCGCATGTTGTTTTTATTATACCATATTTCTTACGTGTCAGGGGTGTTTGCCCCAAACGGCACTAATCAGGGGTATCAGAGCGGATGTTTCATGTGTTTTGCCTCAATATATTATGGAATCGCAATTTGCTTTGCACATGCATGCTTATAATCATATAAATAATGAAACTAGGCCCATAAACAATCTATAAACCATGAAAATCGGGAGAAATAGGAAATATTACAGATAAAAATATTGACAAATCAGGGTATCTGTAACCAAAACGGCACTTTGCGCGAGTGTTCTGCTTAATTATAGGTGCTTGGAGGGAAAACAACCATGTGTCACAAACTAGAAACCTGGCCGGGTACTTTGGTCAGCTTGTTTTTATTTCAAACGCCTTACTAAGCAACGAAAAGTCAAGATTTACTTACCGAATCGACGTAAATCGGCCATTGAAATAGTCGGTGTATCCACTTCCGCCCCAATACGTTTCCCCCATTGGTATATATAGTTTCCATTGCTTTATACCGGCTTACTGGAGTGAGACTTTGTATCAGAAATGACAATACTTGCTGCACTATGATTGATTCAGCATTCTACATTATATTTGGTTCGACAAGGGTTCCAATTAAAAAATGACTGTAACAGATTATTAAAAAAAATGGAAAAAATAAGGTCTTTTTGAAAATGTCAGGGAATATCTTTGGTTAGGGTCAATGAAGCCTATATAATCCAGAAGTCACATTCTGCGAGGTACAGCTCTATTTCTGCAAATCTTCACACATATCTAGACAATAAGGGCAGACATTATGTTTCTAGCTCTGTTTTCAGTTTTGACATTAAATTTTGTTCTTGAAATCAAAATTATGAAGTTTTCAATTTCTATTTCAGTTCACCCCCCTAGATTAAATGGTCACACAAAACTTGACCTTCGACATAGAGATCGTAGAGGTCATGGTCACTCATATGAATCATCAACAATGTTAAGCAGTGACCTTGAAACAACAAGTTTCTTTGATTCAGAAGATGACACAATGAGCAGGTAAGTGTTAGTAGGGGTGATTATTACACTGACTTCCCGAGTTACACATACTTCCTGATGGTCGCCGTGAATCTGTCGCACTGACAGTCTGGCAGACTTGGAGAAACTGTTGGACCAAACAATTTTTCGCTAGAATCATCAAAATATCGAATATTTCCAATTTCCCTTTTAAGGCAGCATGCAAACAGTAAAAGAAGGTTTTCCATGTTTCCAAGTACTTTCATTGTGTAATCAGTTTTAAACTTGTTGTTTGTTAGCCATTAATTTGATTTTATCCACATTTTTCTACTTTCCTTGCAAAATCATCGAGACTGTTCAGGAATAAAATACAACAACACCTAGTTAGAAAAATATTTGTTGCTTTACGATTGGCTGACTAATGGCTACAATTTATTATTGACTAATTAAAATATATCTTTAAAAAGAAAAGGGTAACATACCCAGGAAAAAATTACCACATGCAATTGTACCCTGATGCTTACTAATCATCGAGACTGGCATGTTGCACCAGACTGAGACAGAAATTGCCAAACTTGTCAGGTGGTTATCGGGAAGTTTGCTAGTAATAAGTAACGATAGATTGAGCATGTTATACCATTGATAGTCCAAACTAGAGAATGCCCGGGTTTGTTCTTTCTAACCAAAGCTTGAATTTTGATGGAACTTTATTTTCCTGCAGTTATGCCCTTTGATGATCAAAAAAGGAAATTTCTGAGTACTTAGTATAGTAGAAGACATGGTTGCTGGGAGTCAGTTTTGTTAATAAATCCTCATTTCGGTTAAAAATACCATGTTTAATAAGAGTTTATGTGTACTGGGATATGAAATGTTGAGTTATAATTGGCAGTATAACAGAAAGGAGTGGTGTTAATCATTGTTGTACAGTGTCCCGTACCAACATCTTATATCTATACTCACTCTCTATGCTCTCTTGCTGTGATGGAATTTCTTTCCTTGAAAATAATAGTTTTCTGCTGTCATGAAATATAACACTGTTGATAGTTTTTCTCATAGTTAACACACATGGAGCAGATGCATTATTCTCTCTAGGAATCTTACAGTTAACTCAGCGCTACAAATTCCCCTCATATTTCATTCATTGTATTGTGTTGTGTTTGTTAATATTGCACTGAATAACATTCTTACATTTATTGGCAAATCATCCATATTTAGCCTTTAGCCTACACACTTCACATTTCTCTCATAAAGTCTGCAGGCTCATAAAATTTCCAGGTTCTCACTAGAACTTGCATACTAAAATTTTAGTTTAGATGAGTTTAGAGTTTGTCCATTGTTCAAGTCAATGATGCCGAAGTTGTGCTGCATTTGACTGGCTAATTTGTGTGCTTGCAGTATTTAACAGGCAAATTTGTGTGCTTGCAGTATTTAACAGGCAAATTTGTGTGCTTGCAGTATTTAACAGGCAAATTTGTGTGCTTGCAGCATTTAACCGGCAAATTTGTGTGCATTTCGCAGCATTTAACCGGCCAATTCGTGTGCATTTTGCAGCATTTAACCGGCCAATTCGTGTGCATTTTGCAGCATTTAACCGGCCAATTCGTGTGCATTTTGCAGCATTTAACCGGCCAATTCTGATAACATTACAGACGTTTAGAACATACAATCAGCTGTTCATGAAAATGAAATCCTGAAATGTTGTTTTGATAATCACCTAGTACTACCTTATTACTTAATTATATAACTACAAAGGTGTATGTTAATTAGTTAACTTTGTAATCCATTCTGACATGATGATTGTATGAATGAAGTAAAGCATGTTAACATCCCGGTGTTAGATCAGTTACACATACTCTGTTACCCGTACTTACTCCATATTGTTATGTAGTATTTCTGGAACTGTTCATGTAATTGGTTAAATGATAGGTTTTTTCAGGCAAGTGCTGATAAGCCAATTATTGAGCTTTTTCTTTGACTCTGTGATAGACTTGCTTCCTGTCTGTCAATTCCTGGTTATTACAATTACTAAGAACATACACCACATAAATGTGAAACTAAACTGTTCATTAAATTCTATTAATAATTTAATAGTCTTGCCACCTATTTAAGTTTTCACTGTTTTGAGGGCTGGCTTAGTTGACTCCAGAGACTTGAGCATTCTCTGTGAACATATATTACTTCCTAGCTTTTACCTTCATTGTCCAATAATCTATTTGTGATAGATAAAATGGTATAATTAGTGATTTATAAAAAGTGGACTTTCCTTCATATGATACTGAAAAGAACAATATTATAAATGAAAATTGATAAAAAAGGCAATTTTGTTAGGTCGTAAATTTGTAGACATTAGATTTCAAAAGAAATTGGCCTAAAGAGATAAAATATTGATAATCAATTCATTGTGGAATAGATCGGGAGTCCTAGTTTATTGACCAAATGCATTAATTTTCATCTCTTACAAATACTAAAAACAGCTTTAAATGTTATTTTGTGTAGAACTCCATTTACAGTATTCAGTGGTCCTAGATAGGTTGTTTACGAGTTATATGTACTGGTTACTAAGAACATTTTTAACCCTCTCTTATTAATAACATGGAATGATTCATAATGGCAGTGCCTTACCCTCCTAATAAATATCTTCTATGGCATTATTACATGTATTAGGCTAGGAATAATTACTGCTGGGTTATCAACCTTTTTCAATTAGCTTTAAACTAATCATTAGTTTGTTATATCCCTGTAACAGGAGGGAAACTGGTCAAAGTAATGATTTCGAAACAGCTATTCTGATATGAAGTGTCAAGTGGTTAAAATTTTAATTTATAAAGGAATGTGTTAAAATTCAATTTAAGATAAATTAAAAATATTTAAAAGGAGAAAATGTTGTCAAAATCTTGATTGTTAAAAAAAGTTCAGAAGAAGAAGGAAAGTTGGACAAAAATCTTTATTTAAAAATAAATTTCACTAGAAAAAATATTATTCAAAATTATAATGTAGTAAAAAGATAGAGCTAGGTCAAAATGTCAATCAGATTACTGATGGTTGAAAAAAGCAACCTTGCCCTCTACAGTGAAATTAAAGAATTTGGATAATGATCAAACCATTACATTAGTCTGGTCTCACCCATAATGCTGTATCTGGTCTCACCCATAATGCTGTATTTACATTAGTCTGGTCTCACCCATAATGCTGTAGTCTGGTCTCACCCATAATGCTGTATTTACATGAGTCTGTTCTCACCCATAATGCTGTAGTCTGTTCTCACCCATAATGCTGTAGTCTGTTCTCACCCATAATGCTGTAGACTGGTCTCACCCATAATGCTGTATTTACATGAGTCTGTTCTCACCCATAATGCTGTAGTCTGTTCTCACCCATAATGCTGTATTTACATTAGTCTGTTCTCACCCATAATGCTGTAGTCTGTTCTCACCCATAATGCTGTAGACTGATCTCACCCATAACGTTGTAGTCTGGTCTCACCCATAATGCTGTAGACTGGTCTCACCCATAATGCTGTATTTACATTAGTCTTGTCTCACCCATAATGCTGTATTTACATTAGTCTGGTCTCACCCATAATGCTGTAGTCTGTTCTCACCCATAATGCTGAAGTCTGTTCTCACCCATAATGCTGTAGTCTGGTCTCACCCATAATGCTGTAGACTGGTCTCACCCATAATGCTGTAGTCTGTTCTGACCCATAATGCTGTAGTCTGTTCTCACCCATAATGCTGTAGTCTGGTCTCACCCATAATGCTGTATGGTCTCACCCATAATGCTGTAGTCTGTTCTCACTCATAATGCTGTAGTCTGGTCTCACCCATAATGCTGTAGTCTGTTCTCACCCATAATGCTGTAGTCTGTTCTCACCCATAATGCTGTAGTCTGTTCTCACCCATAATGCTGTAGACTGGTCTCACCCATAATGCTGTAGTCTGTTCTCACCCATAATGCTATAGACTGGTCTCACCCATAATGCTGTAGACTGGTCTCACCCATAATGCTGTATTTACATTAGTCTGGTCTCACCCATAATGCTGTAGTCTGGTCTCACCCATAATGCTGTATTTACATTAGTCTGGTCTCACCCATAATGCTGTATTTACATGAGTCTGGTCTCACCCATAATGCTGTATTTACATGAGTCTGGTCTGAGGTCTCACCCATAATGCTGTATTTACATGAGTCTGGTCTGAGGTCTCACCCATAATGCTGTATTTACATGAGTCTGGTCTCACCCATAATGCTGTATTTACATTAGTCTGAGGTCTCACCCATAATGCTGTATTTACATTAGTCTGGTCTCACCCATAATGCTGTATTTACATGAGTCTGGTCTCATCCATAATGCTGTATTTACATGAGTCTGGTCTCACCCATAATGCTGTATTTACATGAGTCTGGTCTCACCCATAATGCTGTATTTACATGAGTCTGGTCTGAGGTCTCACCCATAATGCTGTATTTACATGAGTCTGGTCTCACCCATAATGCTGTATTTACATGAGTCTGGTCAGTGGTCTCACCCATAATGCTGTATTTACATGAGTCTGGTCTCACCCATAATGCTGTATTTACATGAGTCTGGTCTCACCCATAATGCTGTATTTACATGAGTCTGGTCTCACCCATAATGCTGTATTTACATGAGTCTGGTCTCACCCATAATGCTGTATTTACATGAGTCTGGTCTCACCTATAATGCTGTATTTACATGAGTCTGGTCTGAGGTCTCACCCATAATGCTGTATTTACATGAGTCTGGTCTCACCCATAATGCTGTATTTACATGAGTCTGGTCAGTGGTCTCACCCATAATGCTGTATTTACATGAGTCTGGTCTCAATGCTGTATTTACATGAGTCTGGTCTGAGGTCTCACCCATAATGCTGTATTTACATGAGTCTGGTCTCACCCATAATGCTGTATTTACATGAGTCTGGTCTCACCCATAATGCTGTATTTACCTTAGTCTGGTCTCACCCATAATGCTGTATTTACATGAGTCTGGTCTCACCCATAATGCTGTATTTACATGAGTCTGGTCTCACCCATAATGCTGTATTTACATGAGTCTGGTCTCACCTATAATGCTGTATTTACATGTTTGTATGATTACATTAGTCTGGTCTCACCCATAATGCTGTATTTACATGAGTCTGGTCTCACCCATAATGCTGTATTTACATTAGTCTGGTCTCACCCATAATGCTAAGCATTATTTACATGTTTGTATGATTACATTAGTCTGGTCTCACCCATAATGCTGTATTTACCTGTTTGTATGATATAAATAACTTCTTGTAAATGCATTCACACAAAACACATATGAAACATATTAAGTGTCTGACATGGAAAGCCAGCAATGAAATGTTTTTAGCTCATACTGCATGTACAGTGTACACAACTACAGGTTCCTCGTAAATAGTTTTTACACAACAGAGTAACTTCTGTTCTTCAACAATTGGATCCAGTGAATGTTTTAAAAGTTATATGGTTGCAGAGTTTAGTATAACTAGTATCATAATTAGATCATGCTGCCGGGTCTGTAAAGGTAAAAGAAAGAAATCTTTAAAAGAACCAGGCTGCCATGTATATCCTTCTGTAAAAGTTAAAATATTGAAGTACCCTCAGGCACAGTAGATTAGTGACATGCAATATTCATGTATTGTAGATTGACCAACTTTGAATCTCCTGCACTACCCCACCCCCATTCTTGGAAGTTATATAATAATAATATTGGGCATAAAAGAAATAAAATGTTTCCCTATTACAACCTAGCACTACCGTTAGTTTTTGTGATTTTAAACTTAATATTATTTTGACTTTTGAAAAGAAATCTTTGTTAATAGTTATTTGTTTTGGGTAGTTAAAGGTTCAACAAGTTACTTGTATCTCCGTGTTAAAATACATTTGTAAAACAACTTTTTCCGAATTACCTCTGTCCAATTTGTTTGGGCATAAAGGTGTCTTCTGGAAACAAATACTTATTTGAGTCATAAATGGATGATTAATTGATCGTTAATTGATGATGGTGGATGATTAATTGATGATTTATGGAGGATTAATTGATGATTTATGGAGGATTAATTGATGATTTATTTGTTCACTTGCAGGTTCTCAACGGTCACCGACACTACAGCTAGATCTTCAACTAAATATGGTCGCCATAGGAAACGACGACGGAAACATAGATTACCACCAATTAGCCGTGTACGTATTTTATTGTTGCTTGTGTTACCAGGGTACTCTCTATCTAGGCACTTACAGAAACTGCAAAGTTATGCCTAAATTTCAACTGTTTCAATTTTGTAATAAATACAAACTGTGGTAAAGGGGTTTAAAATATTTATAGTTTCAGTCCAAGTTAAAAATAATACAAATAATACAAAAGACAGGTATATTTGCAATTATTCTGAAGGCTACTTATAACTATAGCACACTGTGAAGTTGATGGTATTCATGGCTAAATTGATACAGTTGTTTAGTGTGATGGAAAAACAAGAAATAACATTGAAAGAATCCTATACCTGTTAATATACAAATTCTGTGATTGTTCATCTTGGTTGATCTAACTGAAATTACAATGCCAGATAACATGAGTTGTCAGCATGAAGTTCATTTCTCAAAGTTTCATTGGCCAATGTCTGTTACTTAAAAAAGAGTATCAAAAAGCTTGTTTTTCCCTATGTCAATTATCCATAATTTGTGAGGATTTCAGGTTTTCTGAATTTCAAACTTCCACCCCTGAAGTTAAAGATAAGACGCAGCCTTGTTGTTCGGTGAGGGGATAATTCTGGTGTATATTTTAAACGTGTTGATATTTGATATTTTCAGGCATCATCATTTTCCAGTATAACCGACTCTACCATGTCACTCAATATAATCACAGTCACATTAAACATGGGTAAGTTATCAATCGATACATATATAGTGTATCAAGGATGTAAACTACATGCAAGGCTTTGACAGTTACTATACAAGTAGTTATGCTTGGACAGTTACTATACGAGTAGTTATGCTTGGACAGTTACTATACGAGTAGTTATGCTTTGACAGTTACTATACAAGTAGTTATGCTTGGACAGTTACTATACGAGTAGTTATGCTTGGACAGTTACTATACGAGTAGTTATGCTTGGACAGTTACTATACGAGTAGTTATGCTTGGACAGTTACTATACGAGTAGTTATGCTTGGACAGTTACTATACGAGTAGTTATGCTTTCTATCTATCAGGGGTCTTACAATTCCAGAATGATCCAGAAATCATGATGAATGAAGCAATGAAAATAATTATTTTTTCTGCAAAAAGTTATTGTAATTAAAGTGAAAAAATCCAAAGAATTGACAAATTGATATGACTTTGCTGGTAATTATGGACAAGGCCACCACCGCGATATAGCGTAAGCAGTCTTGTTTCAGAAGATACTGACTAATAGTGACCATTGGTTGAATTTCACTGTAACTTGTATGTTGACAAGATTCTGAAGTTAATATACTAGTAACTATGTCAGGCAATATCCGGGGGTATTCATTTACATTCAGTGAAAATATTGTTTCCTTGCCATGAACTTCAACTGATGCTTGTTAATCCTCTACGGGTTGAAGGGGACCTTTGGGTTGCCCTCCATCAGTCAGTCCGTCATCTGAAAACTGGATCCTGCCATAACTCACAGTTTTCAGGCTAGGTTTATCAAACTTGGTTTGCGGATCAGGACCAATAAGAAGATTATGCATCTCTAAGTTATTTTTGCTTCGGACAAAATTTGTGGTTGCCATGACAAGAGAAACATTGAGAACCAGAACACCAGGTAGGGCCTTCTGTATTGCTTGTAATTGCTAGTTGACTTGTTGAGACACAGTGTGTAGACTAAGGGTTAGACTATTATTATAGGACCTATATGCTGGTTAGAATGGCTATGTTTGATCAACTGTCGGGGAGTATTCATGTTTAACAAGATGTTTTGTATATTTCAGATACGGTGAATTTTCTTGGTATCAGTATTGTAGGACAAAGTAACAAAGGTGGAGATGGTGGTATCTATGTAGGGTCCATAATGAAAGGGTATGTATCATAGTATGCCATCATTTTATAACATGCAGTCATTTACTGTATGCAATTTGTCTATCTGATCAAGTACTTCAAATAAACTTAATCTAAATGTGGAGAATAGCCTTTATCTGCTAGTCAGCTTTCTGCTGAAATATGGCAGGCAAATATGAGTGCCTTCACCAGGATTTAAATGTCAAGTGAACTATCAACAGGGCTTTGGAGACACATTGTCACAGTAAACAATATAACATGGTCCAGTGATTTCACTGGAAACCATGTGAGCATTAATCAGGTGTGGTGTTATACCCATTACCTCCCCTAGATGTGTTACTTACTGCTGGTAGTTGCTTCTAATTGCAATCAATATTATACACTTTAAATCAACTATTGTGTAAGATTTCTACATGCATGTTGAATGTTATTACAGTGGTGCTGTAGCACAGGATGGTCGGGTAGAGCCGGGTGATATGATACTTGAAGTTAATGGTGTCAGTTTTGAGAATATGAGTAATGATGATGCTGTTAGGACCTTAAGAGAAGCTGTCCAAAAACCAGGGTAAGTAATCTAAATATCTTCTTACATTACTAAACTTAGGATAAAATGAACTATACATCCAGCCACTGGCAAAATAAAAAAACTAGTACTAAAGAGTATCCAGGAAAGTGAAACTTGAACCATGCTCTAAACTAGCACAAGCTTCTAAAACCACAAAATATAGAGCAACAATGTAATATAATGCTCATATACTTAACAACTTTTCTAAGTCCTCATTTTTATTGATTAATAACTTTTTTGTTATAAATAGTAACGTGCTAAAATTTTTCAAGTGAATTTTATACAATACTGACAAAATAATCCGAGTCAGAAACTGGCCATATGTCACGTGGTTTGTTCCAATTACCTCCGAATTATGTCCAAAGAATCACCACATGTGAGAAATATTCAGAAATTAATTATTGTGTCACAGTTATGCGTCAGTAGATGTCAGAAGAATTATGACGTGACGTCATTTCAATTCATGTAATTATATTTTCTGTCGACAAGAATTTATTTTTACCAAATTCATCACTGGTTGATTGAATTTTAACGTAAATATGTTTATCAGTATATGATGAAAGGTTAACTTCTTGTTTGTCAGATTTACAGTGCTGGTAGCGAGAGTGTTTGATATTGAAGTGACGTTATGACGTAATATCGCGTTTTTGAAGTTATTGAAGTTCATGTAGTAATAATCATCGAGTCAATACATTCAATAATGCTTACGACTCACGTCAATGGCTGCAAATGGAAATATACAACCTGGTGGTCTGTTACTTGATGCGTATAATAGCCAAATTTCATTGAGCTATATACATGGTTGACAAAGTTGTCTATGAATATATAAGTGAGGACTTAGAAAAGTTGCTAAGTATATAATACAGATTTGCTGCATTACGAAGAAATCTGTAGTTCTGAGATAAAAGTTATTTGATGAAAATATTGAGGGTATTGACTGAGTTATTGTCATTTGGCATTTCATTAGATGACTTTTAATAATAGGACTTCAGTGTTGATGTATAGTTGTTATGGCACCAGAAATAGACCTGCGCCTTATTTTCAGGTGTGAATATAAAGTCTAGTGATTAAACAGACATGTAACAACAGTTTGCCGTCATGATCGTTCTCATTATTATTGAGTTGATGATTAAGATTTTATAAGTGTTATAGAGACCTGAAAATTGAGTTTTGAGGTAGTCTTTGAGTAAGGTTGAACTGTAATTATGTTATGATACAGAAAAACAATGACCGAAATTTGATCATTTTATGTATTTCAGACCTATCACACTTGTAGTTGCCAAATGTTGGGACCCTAATCCTAAGGGATATTTTACAGTTCCTCGTCAGGAACCAGTACGACCTATTGATCCGTCAGCTTGGGTAGCACATACAACGGCATTGAAACAGGAGTATTTGAATCGTGGTGTTCCTAGTCCATCATTAAGTAATATGACATCCACAAGTTCTTCTATATCCAGCTCAATACCAGAATCAGAACGTAAGTAATCGTAGACACCATACCTTCCTGTTAATGTCTGAAAACATTGAAACCAATTCTTGCCTGTCTTTCTTCATTTTACTGTAAAGAATTAACTCTTAAAAGCATTCTACATGTTCCACGGTATCAACTGCCATATATAACTGAATACTTGTTGAGAAATGGTGTTAAACACAAAGAAACAAGAGAAAGCTAACAAAATAAAAATCTTTCTCTTGCGTTGCATTAAACAAATGGAATTTGCTCTTAACATTTTCCTGGCAATGGCTACTATCAGGAATGAGGTGTAAGAGTGATTTATATATTATAAGTTGTAAAACTTTTTTCACAGCTGACCTGAAATAAGTAATTTTCTAAACAAAGGACGGTCTAGTGGCCCTTTCAGTGATCAATGTTGAATATCTAGCTTACTTGTATCTAAGGGAGACAACTTGTGGACATATTGGAAGATGTCTTCTTGGAGTTACTTCCCTTTTCTGGTTTAATGTTTGAGAGTGTTCTTCCATGATTCTTACTACAGTCGTACCACATTTTGAGAATTTTTCAGTTGTTTGTGTAGGAGAAACTGGGTAAGGAATGAAGAATTCAAGGATATCTAGTTACCAATTGGCATACAGTCTTTTATATAACTGAAAACTGTTGTTAAAACCATATGAAAGAACAACAATTTATTGTTTGTTTACTGCTAATGTCTGTTATTGGAGTTGTTTGTCTCTAACTATGTCTGTTATTGGATTTGTTTGTCTCTAACTATTGTCTGTTATTGGATTTGTTTGTCTCTAACTATTGTCTGTTATTGGATTTGTTTGTCTCTAACTATTGTCTGTTATTGGATTTGTTTGTCTCTAACTATGTCTGTTATTGGATTTGTTTGTCTCTAACTATTGTCTGTTATTGGATTTGTTTGTCTCTAACTATTGTCTGTTATTGGAGTTGTTTGTCTCTAACTATTGTCTGTTATTGGATTTGTTTGTCTCTAACTATTGTCTGTTATTGGAGTTGTTTGTCTCTAACTATTGTCTGTTATTGGATTTGTTTGTCTCTAACTATTGTCTGTTATTGGAGTTGTTTGTCTCTAACTATGTCTGTTATTGGATTTGTTTGTTTATGGTTATTGTTTGTTTACAGGATTTGATGACCTCAATCTGACAATCAACACTGACATGGCAACGGTTGTCAAGGCGATGGCTTCACCTGATTCTGGTCTGGAGATACGAGATCGGATGTGGCTCAAAATTACAATACCAAATGCATTCATAGGTAACAAAAATATATTCTGTATGGTTTCTTTTATGATAAACTGTTTCCTTTGGTAGACAAAGTTGCATGTAAACTAAATAATGAGACTCTAAATTTATATTATCTTGGAAATAAGTTTGTACCTACATTGCGCTCAGCCCTGTGCTTAACGACACTTTTACCTTAGTCTAGCAATGTGAAGTATGAATGCATTAGTGACAATCAGGCTTAAGTAAGAACCAGTAACTATTGTGCAAATAACTAATGATTTTTGCCAGAATAATGTCCCTTTGTCTGCAGGGAGTATATTAGTCTGCAGAATGGCGACAGCTCTAGTTTGGTCAAAGAAAATTTAAAACCTGTAATTAAAAATTAAGAAATTGGTGAGGAAGAAGTCAAGATTTTTTTCAGTGATTCCTAGGAACCCTTTTTAAAATTGTCAATATGTCACTTATATATTTACAGGATCAGATCTGGTTGAGTGGTTATTTACTCATGTGGAAGGGTTCGCAGATAGAAGGGATGCTAGAAAATATGCGTGTAATTTATTAAAGGCTGGTTTTATTCGTCATACAGTGAACAAAATTACTTTCTCTGAACAGTGCTATTATGTATTTGGAGATCTGAGTGGTGGTGAGTATATTCTTTCTATATTTGTGCACTTTGTAAAGTTGAAATTTGCATATATTTTAATAGTGATCTTTTCATTTGTCTGTTCACTTTTGACATTTAGAAACTTTTATACTGGCGTAAGCATCCATGTTAACTTGAAACATTTGTTAGTTTTTTCTTGTGCACACATCTATTGAATCTGTGAAATTGTCAGGATTTAATTATAGGACAACATACATTTGTTTCAATTGGAATCGGTCAAATTTATGGATCACCCCTTCTTGTGGATGGTTCCATTCAGTAAACCTAACTAAGTGCAAACATATAAGGAAACACCTCCTGGTATAATGTGATCATACTATTGAATTATTACATCTACCTAATTAACATTATTAATGATATGTTATAAAGTACAAACTGTGGGGGTCTGATTACATTAACATAAGCTTTGCGTGGGCCGTGTTTACTTGCTGCATAGATCGCAGTATGTATCGTGATACACTGCTTCTCAGTTCCGTCAGACAATTGTTCTGTTTTCACATGTCTCTGACAGAACTGAACACTGGTGTAACGATCTGACGGTACTGAACACTGGCGTAACACTCTGACGGAACTGAACACTGGCGTAACACTCTGACAGAACTCAGTGTCTCAGTATATCATGGTACATACCGTGTAGATAAGGTGGTAGACTAACTGTATTCACCTAACACTAAAGTATAGCATGTAACTGCTGTGTATTAGACATAGGTAAATAATTGGGAGAATATTCTTTAAAAAAGTCTTATAAATGCAAAATAAAAGATATCAGTGAAAATAGAACACAAAGGTTATTGGAGTTTCCACTTTACCTGTCAGAGACTAAAGTTATCCCAGGATGCATCTACTGTTAGGTTACAATTATTGGACAGGTTACAATTATTGGACGATAGACATGTGGACAAAATTTGAAACAGTACGGTACTGTCATAAAGTTTTGGTTAAACCTAGGTTCCACTGAGCAATTTTGCCTAGGCGATGTACTCCCGGTTTAATAAATGAGCACCAGAAGGCATCGGGAATAGTGTCCTTGTGGTCTAGGGGAAATTTCGGGGAAGTCAATTAGAAAATGTGTTAAATCCCTGTTCCTGATGTTACCAGAAATTAGCTTGAGCTTATGAAGATGTAGAATATTGCGGTGTATGTCAATCAGTTATATGATTATGTTGAGATCATCAATGTCAGGTATAATAGATAGTTACAGCATTGAGTTGATTGACGCCGACCTAGTATAGCACATGGAGAATTTATTAACAAAGTTTGACTTGGTAATTAGTGTAATTAATGTTATTATTCATATTCTTCATTGAATATAAATCAAATTTATCAATATATTTATGGCATTAGTTAAAAAAAAATTTCAGGACTGAATGATTTAATCACTTTGTAAGAGTAAAGTTGATATAATTACCGGTAGGTAAGGTTGTTTTCTTGTAAATGATCTTAATTTATCTTATTGAGGGCATTAGGTCAAGACACTGACTCAAACTAGACCTTATGGTAGGAGTAATTAAATTCTGATTAACGGAAAAAATTCCAACATGATTGGTAATATAACGTCCTATTACAAAATCTTGATTGTAAACTTGTCAGCGACTGTATGAATCTGTGACAGGGTCTGTGAGAGATTTTGACATGTAAGTGACGATCAAGTTTTTTAACGTAACTCTGAATTAAATACCTACGTGAATTCTTTGACAGCCTGTATTTGACAGGCGACAAGAAAGAATCTTGGCAATGAGGATATATATATTTACATTCATACCAAGTTTCGTGCTTAACCATCACGTCACATCGTTAGTTTGATATTAAACTAAAATTTGACTATCTAACTCAACTGAAGTAATGATATTTGTTGCACGTATACAGTGTGGGGATATATTGATTTTGTACTGGGCATCTGTATGTCAGAATATCTGTAACATAGTTTGTTCATGTTTGTTCTCCTTAACCACTGGTTAGATATCGATGAAACTTAAAAATGAATACTTGCTATTAAGCCTTATTGCACATACTGTAAGGATTTTTTGTGTAAAATAACACTATACCAGGATTTTATTTTAAAAAGCGAAACCAATTGAAGCTGTCAGAAATAAATATGTTTCTTCTTTATTGTTTGAGTTACATGGTACTTGTTTTATAGCACTGATATCAGTTAGATATATCTCATTGGTCATTGCTTTATATAGATGTCTGTGTGTTCATTCATATTTTGATTTACGTGACTTTTATGTAACATTTCTACAAATCAGGACCGTAGTCATGCACAGACACACTTAGGCAAAATGCTTTGATGAAATTATGAGAATTTGCCAAACTAAGCGCGCTTGTTGAGAAAAATAATGCTTCAGATTACTCTTAAATAATATTTGCTTGTGTGATTTTGGCTCTGGGTACGGCCCTGAAAAGTGATATAAATACATAATGTGTGTTTTGTGTTGTGTAGCCTATGTCATGTGTGTCCAGCACATTTAAAATTCAACTTTTAAAAGTATCATATCATCATTATTATTATTATTTTACCATATGTGGACTGGTAGACCATAGACCATCTTTTCATGTAAGGTAAAATCATGATAGAATGGTACTTTCATGCACATTATTATCAAGGACATAGATTAAATGGAACAGAAACAAAATATCTGCTTTGATAGCCTAGTTGTATGAGCATCTGCTGCTAAAGAAGTAGGTTTGATCTCAGACCGCTTCATACCAAAGCTGAAGTAAAAATGGTACCAGTAATTCTCTTGCTATTTGTCGGTCATAAACAAGTGAACACTGGCATATAATAAATGAACAGCTTCTGACCTGTTCCAATATTCAACCAAAACTGCAAAAAATATATTTATTGAGTGTATTGGGTGTTACTTTTTTCCCCTGTTCTCTACTCTATGTCCATGATATGATATCATCATTGATTTATACATGCTACATCATACACTCATTCTACTGTGTTATTGTATCATTATGTTCCATGTTTCACTCATTCTAATGTTCCATGTTGCAGGTGGTATGGTCTATCCAGGTATGTTCTCTCATCATATTTCTATCATATATATATATCACACATAATGTCGTCACTTTGGTGCAACAAACTTCTATCTCATCATATACTGTATATAGCCAGATACAACCTTGTTGTGCCAAAGGAACAACAAAATATGCTAAAATTAGAAATTTTCGTAATTTGTTAATTTTCACTGTTTTCATGGGTTCATGTGTGAGGGTGTATGGTATATGCCTGAACTGCAGGTTTTCCATTTTACACAGAAGTTTAATGTTCTTCATCTTTACATAATGTTATACATTCTCAAATTTTGAGGATTTTAAGTTTTTCTAACTTTCACCTATGAAGTTTTGATAATTTTACAAAAAAGTGTACTTGTGATACTTCACTTAGATGTAGTTCTCAAGTTGATTGTTTTCAAACATTTAACCCTTCGAATGACTTAAGAATAACAATGAATTTTAGGCTCATGAAATTTTCTGATTTTTTTATTAATACAAGTAAATCATTGATGGTCATTGAGTCTATTTGTTACAATGAGTTCATCTGATATTGTGGTCTGTCCAATATCTTTAGATCAGTATAGCCTGTCACATGAAGGCATTGTTGTAGCCAGGCCATCTGGAGTGAATACTGGGGTAGAGTTAAAATTGCTGCTCTAAAAATAATGATACAGGTAAAAAAACTGGAGGCATTTTACTATCATGGCTACATCATTACATGATCAGTTGAAGACTCAATGTATCAATACAGACTTCCTCCATCAATGACACCCCTGTATATCTATGTATACATGTATCACCCTTCATGTAGAAACTATTATATTTTCTATGGAAATCATTTCAATGTGTTGGTAAAATATACATCATTATATGGTTTGAAATATGCTCTGTGAGTCTTGACTGTTGGGCACCATTAAAGCAAAGTTTTGTTTGGTTAGTAAAAAACTATACAACAAAAAAACATATTTCATGGCGATAAAGATTTTGGTAACTGTTTCGGGTTTTAACAACAGTAACAAACCTCTTGATTTGATATTTGACACTAATGTTTTGTTTCAATGTATAATAAATGAACACTTTTAGTGATATGATTTTATAGAAATGTAATGGTTTGATTCCAAGTTATGATGCTAACACTATCTCATGTAGGTCCCATGTTTATCTGTTGTTTTGCTAACATAGATCACAGCGGTGTTTTCATCATGTTCATTACAAAATGTATAACAAAATAATGTAGTCTGAATGTGGTGGCATTTACCTGCAAGTCGAAAATAAGTTATTACTGTATAGTTCTATAGAAATTATGGCTGTTTCAACAGAAATGCAAAACATGTGTATTGTTAGCGAAACTTTTTGATGAAAAAGTCTTGCTATTGTCATGACGGGATCATGTGCATCTGCATGTACTTGGGTTAAGTTTATTGTCTGAGTTATTTTCTCAAAACTATCAAAGGTATTCACTTGAAACACAACAAAGTTATTCAAAATCACTAGGGGAATCCATAGTGGCGAGGCTGATAACCCTGTAACCTATATTTATTGAGTTATCTGCCCTTGTTACTGTTAGAGGTTACTATTAAGAAAGAGAAAGTCAAGCATCCAGCACTCATAGGGGATGCTCTTGTTGTGTAACTAGTGTCATTTGTTGAAACAAATCTTAACACTAGTTGTCATTTGGTACAAATTTATATTAAACTTGTTCAGAAACAAATTTATATTAAACTTGACATAGGCTTGTCAATAAAATTTCCAAAACTTGTTTTGTATAAAGTCATATCAATTCAATTAGCAACTTGTGATAGATCCTCTATATACATGATATTATAAATCAATTAGTTAGTTTGTTACATACTCAGAACAGTTTAGTATTAGTGGTGTTAGTGTCTCATATAAGTGTTTTCAGTATCATATAGGCATCAACTGTATTTACTAACCATGAGATGGTCCCTATAATACCTGTTAGCTAACCATCTGATATTTTCACTATATGTTGTTTCTTATGTAACAGAGAATTATATAAACTTAAACAGGCTTATCAAATCCTGAATTGCCTCTCTTGTGGATGTGCAGTAATTGTCTGGTTGCTTAAATATTCAAAGTTCAATTTTGAACTTTGGAAGCTTAAAATATTGCCATTCCAGATCTGATAAGATAGATTCATACAATTCCCTGTTGTATAGTTTATGAGAGCCCCACTTCCCATTGACTAACACTATTCTGATAAATTGTGTCTCCTAGACCTACATGAGAGACACCTTGATTGTGTTCTGTATACAGGATTACCTCCCTTTGTAATGAAGTATTGCAGTTACCTCCCTTAGACTTTGAATTGTTGAAGCAGCCAGAAAAATAAGGATTTGTTTTATCACTTGATGCCATCTGGTTTTCTTGGCATACTTATATGATAATTATAATGATACTATGGCCAATTATACGTGACAAGTTGTCAGTATATTACATAGTGCTTACAATGCTTGCCATGTCTAGTGTTAAATCATCGTGTTTCATTGTTCTCGGTCATTATTGTAAGCTTTCTGATATATTTATGATATATTTACTGCTACATTATGAGCCTGCTTGCTATAAAACTATCAGTGAAGTATATCAATGTTTCCCCTCTACACCAGGAAACAATCATTAACAAGTTATCTGTCTAAACTTTAACTACATTTAGATTTTTATGAGCATCAGAAAGATACAATCTGTCCTTGTCGTCCTTTCTTGTTAGTCACTACTTTATCTTCTTAATTAAATCACTACCAGTTATTTTATTATAATACTGTTAATGGTCACATAATTTAATCAACATAATTAAAGGTTTTTTTCAATTTTCAAAGTTTCATGTTTCACATGCCAACCAAACAGCCACATGCTTTGGGTCATATAAAATTGCATCAATCATGTTCACTTGTGTTGCTTTTCATAGTTTATTATGATCAACATATATAGTGTAGCAATACCACGGGTTATTTGGTCTATTGTCAACATTCATGAAACTCAAATACCGGTATCCCAAAATAGGACAGGTGAGCAGCTCAGGAGCCTTTCTGCCTTCTAATTGCCATGACTGCATGATTTTTGCGGAGTAGAATTTGAGGCGGAGACATATGCTCTTTCCCAAAACATGGTATTTTATTTAGTCTATGTCACTACGTAACTTCTAGGAATTAATTACTCCTGCTATTGTTTATTATAATTTATTTTGTCAGTGTTTTATTGCTCTCATGGTTCCCTCATTATAAACAACATGTTCTTGACGTCACAGTTACGTGTTGTGCATCTGACCGTTTTCGTTGTAACTTTGTAAACATGTTGTTATGGTGATTTTAAAAACACATGTCTGTCCTCTGCATAAGGTATAATGATTGACTCAGGAACCCTGGGTGTGTAAGTTCATTATCATCATGATGATTTCAATTTGGGTTGTAAGTAGGAGGTTCCAATGTTTGAATATCAGAAGTTAATTTTCATATTGCCAGTTACTGAGCTAGTTACATAATGGTTACAGTGTGCTTCCGCTACCGGACACCTGGCTTTAAAATGATGGACAATAGAAATTAAACATATTCAGATAAAGTTTGTGTCTCATAAGTCAACTTGACTAGCTGTTAAAATAGAGGTGACATTATACTACTTACATGTACTCACTACCATCACTGTTACATCGGAGACTTCATATAGATGTAATTAGGTCAGTAGTAAGTTTTTTATTGCAGATATAACAATGTGTTAATTGACCTTATTATTTGACATATTAGACAATTAGGACGTTTTATAGTGACTTTGAGAGAAGTATCACGACACTATTCGTACAACGTACTACAGTGTTCATACAGCGTACTATAAAGTGTTCACAGAACGTACTCAGTGTATCAGTGCGGTATAGCTTATGTTCACATAATCAGTATTCAACATATACAATACCTACCTGTATTATTATGCTAAGATCGCTGGTAGCTAAATCATGTCACGTCTAAGTAGAAAGCTTCAAGTAAGCTGTAAGGACTCCTCTGTTCTCCCGACTACCTGACAGGTAACGCTGTAAGGACTCCTCTGTTCTCCTGACTACCTGACTGTACTGATGACATTGTATAATTGTGTAATAAATCCTAGTTTTAATTGCTCTACCTCGCTGATATATGAGGACAAATTGAAGATTTTAGTTGTGACATTTTGAGATATCATCTTATGTAAAGTTGGTACCTACACATATATGGACGATCACTTGTTTCTCTGAAAAGTGCCCACCAGTAGTCTATTGGATGAACGTAAATAGAAACCTGTCCGTCACCTAGTTAGATAACTGGTAGGCACATTTACATATGAACAACCTTTATACAAACACGATCTCTACTAGAATCTACTTAGTACATGTGTCCTCCAGTCTCACGAAATTTAATATTATTTTCTACCTCAAGCTGAGTCATTTTCACATTTAATAAAAATACTGTTATTAAGTTCATTAAGGACTGTTTTTGTTTGTGCCAATCATTACATAAATTATTTGAAAATCGCTAATGATTGTCTTTGATTGAACTTCCTTAAAATCAGATGGAGGTATACTGGTAGTAGATTCACCGTAATTCTTATAGAGTAATGGGATTGAGTCTCCCAATCCTGAGATTTGTGACTATAGGAGCACAAATTTATTATCTGCCTCATGAATGTGTGAATCATTGCCTATTCATCAACATACAATAATTATCTCCCCCTGCAATGTGTAGATTTAAGGCTTAGTTGCTGGTCATTAATTATGCTCAACGTTAGTAAATTATAAGTCAGTCCTTAATACAGATATGAATTTCTGAATGTATATTTTATCTGGTACGTCCCTCATGTAACACCATGTACAGCATTATGAAGTGTTTTATGTAACATATGGTGAGAAAATGTAATAATCATGTCACTGTCACATTATAGGTACACTGTTACATTGTTGGGTATTTGCATAGTGTTCTGGATTTTAAAAAAATAGTTCCTTTACTAATTCAAGTATATAAATGCAGTAACACCTTTATTTGCTAAGATAGCCTGGTGGAAGAGCATTCTGCTTTGCATGCGAGAGGTTTCAAGTTATATCACAGGCAGAGAAATACCAAAAGCTACTGGTGTACCCCCTTTGCCCGACACTCGGCCTAGTTGAGTCACGGAAACTAGATACCTTTAGTGATCCTTGTTCACGCTTTAAAATGCCCCCCTCCCCCTGCACAAATTGTTGGATGGAGCAAACACATTGGTTTCTTATATGCACCAAGTGTTCCTTGTGTTCTGAATATTAAGGTAGTCTTAAGCTAGTATTAAGTGAGGTAGTGTTAACATTTCATGTAGTGTTAGAGCTTTGAGGTTGTCATACTAAGCATTGAGGTCTAAGGGCTGGTAGTAGACTTGACACAAGATTTTAGTATGACCTTACATGGAGTTCTAGTGTATATTTTGTATTTATAAAACATTTATTTCCGTTTAAATGTCTCATGTTATCTAATAAGTTCATCATAACCTTAATATTCTGCTGTATATTATTGTTGACATTATCTTGTCCAAAACTAGAGTTATTTCTGGTCACCTATTTGCATTATGTATACTAAAATATCTAATTATGAATTCACCATTTTGAGGGCTCAGTGCAAAACTGTGGTAACTACATCAATTTATGTAGGCATGTACCATAGTTTTGAGCTAAGGATTCGATTTAGTAGTGACTTTTTTCTCCTAGTTAAGAAGCCATGATTTTGCAGTCACTTTTCAGGTGATATTATTAATATTTTTGACACTCTGAGTTGATATATTCACGTTTTTTCCCCACAACTGTCAATGTCCTCACAGTGAGGCTGTGTTATATAAGACCGTACTTCTTGGAGTGACGGATGTTGACATCTTTAAAACTGATGTTACTTAATTAATTATCACCACAAATTATTCAAAACTCAGTTAAAAGGTTGTTGCTGTAGATATATGTTACATACATGCTGTCAGTTGCCTGAGCAAAGTTCTACTGAGTTACCTCCCTTTATATTAAATATAAAGAAGGCACTATGTAGCCCTTCACTTAGGCAACAGACCATTGGTTTTGTGGTAGATTTGAAGATTATTTATGTATTATGGTAAATTATATGGCAGGCCTTGGCAACTCACTGCTTGTGGTTACCACAATATGAACATAGTTTGGCATTATATGATTAATATATGAACAAAATGGTTAACCACATTAACAAAGTACGGCATTATATATACCTGCCAAGTTACGAATTATTTAAATAAAACTGTCAGGTAGCACTGACATACAGAGCTTGTTCAATGTTATCTAACTATGTGAGATATTGTTGTATATTTTCAGATTTCTCTACATTGAGTCTAGAGGATGTAGACTCGGTATCAGAGGCTGACAGAGATACCCTAGCACCACTACCACCACCACAATGGAACAACCAATATCCATATAGTAGTTCTAACTATCTGCCACAGAACCTTAGTTATGTACCGCCTTACAGTTATACCAGTACAGACTCACAGAGTTTTGTGGGCAGTTTTGTTGATGGTGCTGATAGTCGTATCGGTGGATTTGGTGGTGGTAGTGTGGGTGGTGGTAACAATAGTGCTGGATCAGTTCATAGTGGTTCAGGAGGTACGTAATACTGACTGTATTCATACTCTATGTAACATTGTTGTAACGTCAGCACAGCTTTATGCATGTTACATGTATAGCAGCTATCCATCATCATACAGTGTTATATTAAACAGTTACTTTGCATCCATGCAGGGATCCAGATTGGGGACCAGGGTTTTGGACTCCCCCTCAGGTGGGGGACCAGGGCTTTGGACTCTTCCTCAGGTGGGGGACCAGGGCTTTGGACTCCCCCTATGGTGGGGAACAGGGCTTTGGACTCCCCCTATGGTGGGGAACAGGGCTTTGAATTTGGCAAAATGTTGTTAGCTTCTTACATAATATGACAGTTCTTCAGGGCTTAAAGTCTGATCGGGATCCTTCTTTGAGAATACAGCTTGTTGGACCCCATTTGGGCCAAACAGCTGGTCAGTCTGACCCCTTCTAAGAACAAAGCCTGGTTACTAAGGACCCCTTTAGAACAATTGCTGGATTTATGCATGGCATCCTTGCACAAACTCGGACATACTGTACCAGATTATCATCCCCTCCTATCTTCTATTGTTTATATGCTTGCATCGCAAACAGTTACAGTTGGTATAAAATGCCATAAACATTGGCCTCTACAAAGTTCTAACCATATTACAAACACAATAAATACTGATTTTATATGTTGCTTGCCATCTTACTATACATGGCTAAAATTTTAATCCTACTTTGATTAGTCTGTGTTGGCATGAACAGTTAGAATGGTCTGGTTTGCTGTGTCAAGCTAACTAATAGAACCAGTGCTGGTTGTTTAATTAATGTCCTACTCTCACTTAAATAGTTAATAATAATGTGTTTAATGTTTTTATAATCAAATACAAGGGGGTACCTCTCATATTCTTGCTACTAATGCACATTTGCCATTTAAATACATCACATCATTGAACATAATTTTGTGAGCTTTAAAGTTTTATTCTCACAATGATGACGTGATAATGTCATTAGAAGAATCAAAGTCATGCATTGTTCTTGTATACTGTAAACCTAGAAACTTTCGCGGCTACGAACTTTCGCGTTTTGCCGATTGTCGGCATATTCGCGGCTACAAACTTTCGCGTTTTTTTGTCTCCCGCGAACTCCGCGAACACTAAGTCGCATAGTGACAATATTATTGATATTATAACCTGTCACACACATTGCTCGGTTCGTATATAATTGCTTCTTAATTATAGCTCTCACCTTCGTTAAACCCTCTCAAACTCTTTTTAGCTCGACTATTCGAAGAATATGAGAGCTATTACAGTCACTTGTTCGTCGGCGTCGGCGTCGGCGTCGGCGTTGCATATGGTTAAAGTTTTGCATGCAAAACTTTAACCTTGGTTATATTTCAATAACCAGTGCATATATTGGATTGAAACTTTGCACTGGCTTTCCCTGTCATGTAATCAACCATGTTAGATAACTCTTGCATGAATTTAATGCAAATTATGGCCCTTTTTTACTTAGAAAATTTGGTTAAAGTTTTGCATGCAAGTTACTAATAAGGCCATATCTCAAATAGTATCTGTGCTATGGCATTGCAACTAACAACACTTACTAACCATCATAAGGCAATGGTACCGGTCATGGGTAATAGCTCTATTATGATTATTATTTGAGTTATGCCCCTTTTTAACATAGAATTTTCTTGGTTAAAGTTTTGCATGCAAGTTTCATTCAGACCATATCTCAGCTACTATCCATGATACTGCATTGAAACTTACAACACTTGTTTACCATCATCAGTCAATGGTATCAGTCAAGGGCAATAACTCTATTATTTTTTTATTTCAGTTATGCCCCTTTTTAACATAGGAGTTTATTGGTTCAAGTTTTACATGCAAGTTCTATTCACGCCATATCTTTAAAGTTACTATTTATGATATTGCATTGAAACTTATAACACTTGTTTATCATCATTAGTCAATGGTACTGGTCAATTGTAATAACTCCATTTTTAGTTTAATTCGAGTTATGCCCCTTTTAACTTAGACTTTCCTTGGTTAAAGTTTTGCATGCAAGTTACATTCAAACCATATCTCACCTACTATCAATGATATTGCTTTGAAAAGTTTAACTTTTTAATGCAAACTATGATCCTTTTTTTTAACTTGGACACGAGACACGATTGTACATTAGCTTTCATTGCCATGTAGTCAACTAAGTAGCGTAACTCACGTTTCAATATAATACAAATTTTAAATGGCCTGTTTTGAACTTATATTTTTTCTGACAAATGGCTGCGAATAGTCGAGCGCGCTGTCTAGTGACAGCTCTTGTTGATGTAGATAGTTACCTATTGTATTTTTTTACATAAATTGCAAACTACGCTGGTAATGTTTTCACAGTTTTATTGACACTATCAGTCATTTTGTATTATGAAATACCCGGTAATAAACAGCGCTATTTACACGCATGTTCATATATTGAGTGTATTGTTATACACGTTTTCAAAAAAAATATTCAAAGTGTTTTCATTATTGTACCGTGATCATAAAAGGCTTTATTCAGAAAAAGTACATACACTTTAACATTTCATATTTTGACAAAATAGCACTTATATTACAGTCTTATAAACGTCGTACCAAAATGATGAGTTTCCTTCAAAAACGAGAAACTTTCGCGTTTTTCTTGTCCTGGACATGTTCGCGGCTATTTACTTTCACGGATTTTTATTAACCGCGAACTTAAATCGCGCGAAATAATTTCTAGGTTTACAGTAAAGCTTGTCAGTCTAGTTTCTGCATACCGCTATATTTGTACAACCCCAAGTTACAAAATTGATCTGGAAATTTGTCATTTGTGAGCATTTACTGAATATGTGCTGACATATTTACTTATTCATACACTATCTACGTGTGTTAGAAGAATAAATTATGAAACTTGCAATTGTTATAAGATTAATATATAAGGTTGTTAAATTGTAAGTGACATATCACGCTTGCATGCATGCATTATGATGCAATAACAATCTATTATGGTCTACTTTATGTGCTAATTTTTGCTTTTTGTCTCGATTTCTATTTCGCCGAAAAGACAATTGGGTTGATAAAATTCGACATATATTACATTCTAACAAAAGTTGACATGACTTCATGCTCATGTATTACTCACTTTATATTGTAATGTTGATTTACTGTTACAACTAATTATTTAACGTTTTTCTAACAGAAGAAAAACTAGTTATTAGATTGGCGAATTTGGTAGGTGGTTGTTGACGATGCAGGCGGTCATCAACATGCTTCCCTATCACGTATATCTCTTAAAGTACACTGTAATAAATTTAACGCAAGAATGTCTATTAAGCATGTGATGTTGTGCCTATGTGGTTTAAGTTACAAGCTTAGTTTGAAAACCTGGTTTTCGTGGTATGAAAATGCCACATCCTGTTTTGTTCCGTTCTGTTCATTTGTATTCAGTTTTATGTCTGTGTTGAGTTTAAGAAATGATTGTTGTAATAATTAGTTAATATTTTAGTTATTTAATGTTTTATGCCTGCATTTTGTTATTAAGAATTTTGTTTCTGTTCATTTCGTTATGAGTTGATTTTCTTACACATATTTTTCATTTTCAGCTACATCTAAAAATGATTGTGCATGCTTGGTCACAACGTATAACAAATTAACTCGACTCTGGGACAATAAAGAAAAACAGGAGTTTAATGAAAAACACCAACAGACAAATCAAAACAAACAACATAACTCGACCGATACTTCACAGACTTTCAATCCACATTTTATGAATAACTTTTATAATCCTCATAACATATCAAACAATACATACGCCCAGCTTGGAATGAATTCATACCCCACCCACCCTCCTATGCCTCAGCCACAGGATACTAGGGATAATGCATCCAGCTGCTCGGGTTTGTAATCTACACAATGCTTTATTTCTTACCTTCAATATACTGTAAACCATGAAATTTCTAAGAAATTATTTTGGTGATTTAATTTCACGGGACTTTGTGAGTGGTAAAAATTTGTGAAATACACATTAAAATAGACATCGCGGGAGACTTAAACACGCGAAAATATGTTGTCAGGAATATGCCGATGATCGTCAAAACGTGAAAGTTGGGATTCATGAAAGTTAATTGGTTTACAGTATATTTATATCTCACCTAATGCACCTAATTTATTGGAAGTAAGAGTGATTAATTAACTAGTACTCTGTATCAACATTGCACCAGTTGTTAATCAATAATTCTATTATGATTGTAAATTTCAACAGTAAATTACAATGACATGGTCAGTCCAATGTATTAGCTTGAAAGTTGACAAACACAAGTAGAGAGCTTTCTTTGCTCTGGTGTAATGTTAATTTGGAGTTTGAGTATGATTAAAAAATCAAAGAGATTCTGTAGGTAGGAGACTGGTGGTACTATGGAGTACAGGGTTAAGTGTGTGCCAATAATAATACTAGAACTCTCAATATACGCTCATTAAACATTTAAAGATTTGCAGTGTACACAGAAATCTTCTGGACTTCCTATTTTATTATCACCCCATCATTGATGAGGGTTATATTGCTTTACACATGTCAGTAGGTCCATAGGTTGGTAGACCAAATGGTTTCCGTCCAATAAACCAAGAACCCTTTGCTCCATGATCTTCAAACTTTACTTTGAGGTTGGCTATTACCATTTCCAACCATTGGGCTGCCATGTGGGTATACATGTTTTATTTATCTTTGTGTGACCGCATGTGTGGCTAAAAAGCAATTGTGTGGCTAAAATAATCTGGATGGTTCATCCGTTCATTATTGTTATGTTTGTGATATACTTGACAGTTCACTTCTATTTATAGGTGTCAACAATACAATTATGCACGCGTTGCAATAGAATGTTTTAAAAATATCAAGAATTAATTGCTAAGTTTAAGTTGATAGTTTGCCCTGCCCAAGCATCTAATTCTGCAGGGGTGTCAATCTTCCTGATTAATCCGGAATTCTGGATTTACATATCCTGAAAGAGACATGATTCCTGTCACCAAAATAAGTGATTTGAAGAAAATAATTTGAGAAATGAAGCTATGGTCAATTTAATCCGGTTTGAAGTCATTTCTTATTAAAAACTTTGTTATATCGAAAACAACGTGATCAAGGCCTCTGGTTTGGCAAAAATGGTTGACCGCATATGATTTTCCTAATTTTTAATTTGGCCCTGGTGACACCCCTGAATTCTGGCATCTACTGATGCGCAAGGCATATTGTGATCTTAAGTCTGTCACATTGAAAACTGTTACTAATAATCAAAACTTGCAAGCTCTTGAAACACAAATACTTTGTTAAATAGTCCGTGGAGGCATTGGTAACTTGCCATACCTGTTTACCATTATAAAACCACATTGTCAAGGCCATGAAAAACTATCCAATATTTCAACAGAATCATGTTTGTGTTATGGTTGTTCTTTTAAAACTGTTTCATTGTTCGTGTTGTTCAACAATTTTAATGCATGAACTAATATCTTAGACTAGTTCCCCTGCACTGCAAGCACTGTTGTTATACCCCCATCCAGTTGGAGCGGGGGGAACATATAGATTTACTGTTGTGTTATATATATGTTTGACTGTGTAATATATGTTATAATTCACTGTTTACAGGTAGTAGTGCATCTGGTAGTAGCCGGAGAGAGAAAGAGAAGAAGAAGTCATCTAGTCCTGCTGGTAGTGGTGGTAGCGATACAGACACTGTAGCCAGCTCACGTCTTGATCCCACCGATCAACGTCCCGGTCCCGGTCCCCCTGGACCTACGTTAGGGGTACCACAAGATGTTAGTGCAAGTAGACAGTCATTCAGAATGGCGATGGGCAACCCATGTGAGTTCTTTGTGGATGTTATGTGATCTGTATTGTGGCCCCTTTACAGCCAATGAGAAACTTCGTTACTTGTGAGCAACCAATGAAAAGCTTTGTTACATATTTTTGTATAACAATCATGAATTTATACATATGAAGTTACGGGATGTTTTCTGGAACGTGTATTTAAATGAAGAATCATTATGGAAGGTTTTCATTGGTTGGAAATGTGGATTTAAAGATTTATATTGCATGAATATTGTACACACCAGACCGTACTAAAACACCAGAGAGCTTATATATATACATGTACATTGTATGTAGTGGATGTATCTAGATACAATCAGACCAAATGTAACAATCATACAGCTTTACATGTATAGTATCATTTAAATACAAGCTACTATATACATTTGTATCTCATCATAACCCTCGTATCCAAATCTGCCATAAAAATTATTTGTTTTGCTAGAAAAATTTCAAATTGAAAAAAACCCACTGAAAATATATGGTTGTAATGTTATATGGGCAAAGTTGACGTATAGGCAGTAGAATGTTTGCTTACACAATTGAGTCAATATAAGGGGCCAACATATATCTTTCAGCAATTGTTTTAGTAAAAACTATTGTTCATAGCAGAGTTATAGTCCTTTGCTTCAAAAATCAAGTTTTTCATGAAAATTTCACTGAATCTTGTGTATCTGAATCTCAGTATTTGCATGATGGCATATTTTTGATATTTTAACATGATCAGCATTTTGAGTCTTGCATACTTCATACTGTTGGTGATTATCTATTACAAATGTAGCATGTATTGTGGATTGTCATGCTTTGTTTCATGCATCTTGGTTTTTGCTCTGTGTGTTTTATAAAGTCGTGCATGTTTGTCAACTAGGGTTTTGGCTTGCCTCTCGTTAGGTACTGTGAATTTGTGTATCAAGATTATAAAACGTGTATGAGTTAAGATATATCTACACATGCTGTCTTGTCATTTGTCAATTTCAGGATTGAGCTCTGTAAGAACTAATCAGATGGCTCTGTTTTGAGATAGTTGTGATATATCTAAGTTTTATAATTCATAAATACAAGAAAATTAGATTTGTGTGTAGTAACATCAAAAAGGATAAAAATAATCCTAATTGCATTTGTCATTGTTTTGGTCATTTTGAGATGACAATGTACATTGATTTGTTTAGGCACCCATTTGTAGACTAATGTTTAAGTATATATAACAGACAGAACTTTTGAGTAGGGATTTGAATCATACAGTTCTTTGATTATCTAATTACCAAAGGTTTTAAGTGCTCAAATGTTGACTTCCATGTATTTTATATATGCCAGGGTGTCAGCTAGTTTCTTGTATAGAGCAGTGTACGTTTTGGGAGTTTTGTGGAGCTAAGCTTTTTACTGCAGAATGACTTTATTTGGGGAAGATTTTATTTAATGATGTATTCTGTTAAGATAAGTAATTCACCACATGCAACAAATTTATGCAATTCTGATTAACAGTGTTCTTAGGTCAGACCAATCTATTTCTCTATAAGACTGCATACAAAGATATTCATTTTGGATTAGGTCACCCACAACGAAATTCTGATTTGAGTTCTCTTCACTACTGCCTGTAGACTTGATGTTCAAATGATTTGATAAATTGAAATGTTTAATATAGTGCCCCCTTTCTGTACAGATTTAAGTGTTGTGTTTATTATCAGATCTTACGTTGGCTTTTTTTGAATGTAAAAATATGGGAAGTGTAAAATATCTTAGATGTTGTGGTGTTTTTGTTTTGTTGATTTGTGCATCTTTTATTCTACAGTGCATGAATTTCTGTCTGTATATTTTGTTTGCAAGTATATCATCATTATTGTAGACCTGACATTGTGTAGACTATGCTAGATACAACAAATTGTCTTATTCAAAGTATTATTAGCTAGAAAACAGAATTTTTACAGAAATATTATGAGTATTTCCAAATTAAATATGTATGTTACCATGGTTTCAGTTATTGTTAAGTCAAATACTATTTGTGAGGGATTGATTTAGGTTTATTTTGTAGAAGAACTAGGCCATGAAATTAAATCCCCACATTTTATGGAACTAAAATAGGATTTGTTTACATACCAATGGCTTACATCTGCGTACACAAAACTAACAAATTACCATTTTGTCAAAATTCAAAAATATTCATACTAGTAACTCAAAAAATGAATTTATTTAACAGAAATATGTTCCATTATGTTTTGAAATATTGTATGAAGTTGCTCAAATCCTGGCCAAAACAAAATGAGACGAAAATTTATTTGCCTCTTGAAGGAACATAATTGTTTATTATAAATACTTTTTTTGTACAAAATATTGTCTGTTGTTGTTGTTGTTATTTACCAAACATGGAGTAATACAATATTGGCTCTCCATATTCTCAACAGGTGACTCAGTCATGGATTTGTGACCTTGTGATCATAGCAACAGTAGTACCTAGTTGACCTTTGAACTCTTCCTTGTCACCTTGATACTATATATAGATTGTCACCATGGCAACAGGTGTGTCCATGAGAAGAACATCCTGATTTCTCCGGCAGAATACAAAAATATAAAACCAAACCAAAACAAAACGAGGAAAGTGTTAGTGGATTGCTGTAATTGTTGCTGATACTAACACACTAAAAGTGCAATGTGTGTATTTGACTAAACACAAGATGATGTCTGTTCTTATATGATTGTGTGCACCATAAGATGTGCAGCGTTTCATATCCCCGTCTCATACAGTATATTCATCATCCTATCTTTCATTTGTTGACATATCAGAGATGTTACTCCCAATTATGATTGATATCAATTGAAAAAAATCACAACTTATTGAAATTATGGTGAATTATGTTTGACTCCCTGCATTTCCGTAAAATTAAAAAGTGTGTTATATGGATAATGTTTATTAGCAAATATTTGGTATTATTTCAACATCTTTGTGTTTTCAATAGCCCACACATAATTTTCACTGATTAAATTTTTTACCCATACTTGTGTTTCATTGTTTAATGCGTCTAATGTGGCAACATTTATTAAAAAAATTTTTTTGTATCTTGACTCGTCCGGCTTCCTCCTGACTACTACAATAGTTTTCATATAAAAATTTTAGGCCAGATGTCATATTCTTTTGACAAACTTGTATCAAGTGGTCACACACGGGTCTGTAGGTCAATTTGGCCAATGGTAGAAAAAAATCCAAATTGGCCGAAAAATGCTATTTTTTAAAGCGGGTATTTACCCTTTTAAATGTGCTTAGTTAATGAATTACGATTTACCTATTGCATAAAGTAGGGCTTCTATGGTAGTGAATATTACTGTAAGACGGTAGGGCTTCTATGGTAGTGAATATTACTGTAAGACGGGGGTATATATCTCATACAGCTCTCGCATTTTTACAAGAATATATTATAGTCCATTTTATTGACATTTTATTGCTCGTGAATGGAATTTTTTAACAATTTTGTACAAATTATTTATTTATTTCTTATATCATTTACTACTTAATGAAACAAATGTTCATATTATACCATTGATGATGAATTTTCACATATTTTTAAACTTGTGTTAAATACTACTCCAAGGAATGAACGTTCAAAATTATTAAATTTTTGTGATAGAATTGAAAACTTTTCAAATATGCAATTCTGTATTTTATTGCCATTCTGCTGACTTGGTGTTACCCTGTTACCGGTACATGGGCAGGCTGACCTTGTCTTGTCAAAAAATCTCAATTCTAAACTTTAATCTCAGAGCTTAAATAATTGTCACATTATCTCAAATTTTGAGACCATGTTCAAAATTTATTCCATAAATTAAAAACCTCATAATTGTGCAGAGTTTTATAAAAGGAATTGAGAACATGTCTATATGATATATAATGCTTTCGTTGTGCTTGTTTGTGGCTTGCATCTGATAATACAATCTTGTATCAGAACTTTTATTTGCATATTTGACCAGATTTTCGTTGATATCTTGTGTGAAGATATTTCATTCTGTCCTTACATCGCTCGTGTTCATTTATTGATCATATGTAGTGCCATATCTTGAAATTTCCATGCAATGATGGCCCACAGTGGTATAAATTGCTTTCTTTGGCAAATTTATTGCAAATTACAAAATTTAGTTGTGTGATGCCTGCTGTCTGACCGCATTGTGTTCTTCGAAAGTAAAATTAAATGTTAACATGTGATCTACATAAATTTTAATATCTTAATTGGTATTGGTCATGTGATATTTTTTACTTGCTGTGGATTCAAGCATTCACTTGCTTTATATCAAACAAATATTTGTTATTTACTCAAACACTTTTGAAGTAATTTTAAAATGTATTATTTAGACATCATGGAAATTGACTGGAAATATTGTATACAGATGTATACACAGTCTAGCTTGTGGCTGAATAATTCAGGGTGTATTGCATAAGGTTAAAATACTATCAAAATTTCGGAAGTTTGAAATTGGCTATATTCACAAGGGTTACCGATAGTTTTGTGTTTTGAATATCAGCTTCAAAATCATTAATTTGTTCTCTTTCGTCCATGCCCGGTTTTTGAACTGATCAAAATTTTGTTTTTCAATTAAATACCAATTAAATTTTCATTAGTCTATTAAATACCAATTAAATTTTGATAAATAATTAAATACCAATTGAATTTTAAATAAATAAATACAAATTAAATTTTAGATAAATAATTAAATACCAATTAAATTTTCAATGATTAATTAAATTCTGATTAAACTTTCTGTATTCAATTACAAATGATTTAAATTTTCAATAACTGGTTAATATTATTAAATATATTTGAAGTAAGTCAGTGACTAATTTTACAATGTAGAAGTTACACTCTGTTGTATCTAAATAATTATTTAGTATTTTTGGTATTCAGTATTCTTACCAAGAACAGGAAAAACAAATTCACATCGTTTTCACCAAATTTGAATCAAACTCATTTCAGTTTTGGCATTGTTCTCATTCTGTTTGAATTGTGTGTTAAACGTTAATTACAAAATGAAATTATTTCATGAAATATGACAGTTATATAAATATGAATTTTTTATGATAAATATGTTGTGATGTTTCATTAATTGCCAACCTTAGATTAAGCAATTTTAAGTACATTTTTCCTCATACAATGTTTCTGGTTAATGGTAGCATATAATGTACTATAAACTAGTACTGCATTGATTTGTGTTCATGTTTGATAATTTTAAAACAAGACTCCTAAGTTAATACACTCTATGTTCTGTTTACTAGAATTCTGTCTGTTGCATCAAGCCACTGTCCTAATCTTTACATCTTCTTTTCACCATCTGACATCACATATGAACAACAGCTCTGATGTCTGTGTGTATATTTTCTGAATCATCAATTTAAGCAATCTGTGACATTTTTACAAACAGTTTCTTCAGTAGCAATATGATTCCATTGTCAAACTATGGTATACTGTACCTTTGGTGCCATTACGAGATTTTATCATTCATTTCTTGTAACAACAATATATTCCATTCATTACTTTGTCCGAGTTATTTCAAAACCTACCATAATCAGATATCAATGATGTTAACATATTGTTTAATGTCATATCTACATTATACATCATTATGTTTTAATATAAATGTTTGGAAATAACTCTGCCATGTTTTACTATGTTTTTGTATATGTTCCGATTGTGATTTGTATTTAAAGCCGACGTTGATACGATCATTGTACCTAATGTGTTAGAAGACTATAGAAATAAAATCTTTTTAAGTGCATATTGTGCATGTTGTTATTTTAACACCAATTTAACACTTTCTTACAGAATCCTATAACCACCAACATTACAATTCTTACTATCTGCCAGATATAAATGTTTTGCATGTAATTTAGTGATGCATTTGAAAAAAAAGCTGCACCCACCAAGTTGACATTCTGCATGTATATTCTATTGAAGAAGTACTGGGTCTAATAATGGAACAGGAAGCTATTAAAGTAAAATTCTTTAAATTGGCCATTTCCTTTGATAAATACCGGAAACATTCCCATAGAAAAAAAGATGTGCATAATTCTTTGCCAACTTTTGCATCAGCCTGGCAGACAGTTAGATAAATGTTGCAATATGGCCATAGTATTGATAGGAATGTGTTCAGCATTGTCTCTGAATGTTGCTGCTGCATTGTACTGCTACATGTATGAATTGTTATAACATGATGCATGCTGTATGCATAAACTAAATGTCCAAATTAACCACCCATTGAAGTCCAGTATAAAGAGTTCTATTTCCGGTCTCTCAAAAGATTTTGGTCTGATCCTGATTGGGAGGTCACCTAGAACGTGATTTGTCCTCCTTCCAGCCGATTCCAGCAGTTAAGATGAACAGTGTGTTCAGAATCAGTTTGGAACTGTTCCAGAATGATTTCTGCTGGAGGTATCTTCAAACCATTGAAATATACTGGTACAATCACATCAACACTCTGACGCCATGTTCTCTACACACGTGACATTACGACATGTTCTCTGCACAGGTGACATTATCGTGGTGTTGGTCCTTTTGTTACTGTACAAGTCTGGTATTTGCCATCACTGCCTGGTTTCAGGTTATTGTTTATATTTAAAAGGAGTTTCAGGCTTTGAAATTCCAAAACACTTTGCTAGTTAGCAGGCATGTGATGATGAAACTAGACCTTCCTAAATGATGTTTTATGCTTTAGAGGACCTATATCACGATACTTCCACATTTGCTTGTCTATGGCAATGTATGCATCTAAGTTGTTCAGTTTCAACCTTGACCTCATAGTTGACACGCTGACATTCGTCTTATATTGTTGTTAGAAAGTACCGACAACCACCACACGACTGGCAGATGAACATTTCATGAAAACTATTGATATGAATGTAAAAATGACTGAATTAATACACACTGAAGATTCCAGGAGAATGGTTACTTGTACACATGTTTGATTGAAAATGTCCACCATAAGATCATTGTATCCAAGAATAACACTACGATTGACAGTAGTTAATTCTGGACAGCATTTAGATGACGCATGCCATGATTCATGCAGATACTTACTAGAACATTCAAGACCTTACATATGATATAACCTTCATCTGACTCTGATGTACCTTGATCAAAATAGACAGAGGTAAGTCCATATATTCGTATTTGTAGTCAACAATGCAATGAAATATTATATGTACACTACACTACGATCAACGTTGTTGCTAGCATACACCAAAATAAAATCAGATTCTAACATTTGCTCAATTCCTTTACGCGATCTGACGACACTCTGTAAGGAGTCACCTTCGAATGACCTGTCTGGCACACAATAACGAATCTAGCTTTCCCGATTGTCACCGCACTTTCAGATATCTGAAAGAATCGTTTTGATTGTTTGGCGTGAAGTTCACTTCAACGTAACCCCAATGAATGTCACGTAAATCAGTAGGGTGTACGCATAGTAGCTGCAACAGTATAGCACACTCGAAAAAACTGGACAACTGCACCTAGAAAAGCGTTATCCTTAATCCAGTTATCTCCCGCTCAATTAAATATAAAAGTCCTGGGTTATCTCACCCGAAAAGCGCTACGTAGCACTTTGCTTGTGAAATGGATACGACATCTCAGACCTGGTTAATAAAGAGATTTTGTCTCGCCTGATCAATATGTTGACCCTTCGTCAGTAACATTGGCTGTTTTAAAACACACACAGGTTGGACGTTCCTTCGTCAGTAACATTGACTGTTTACACACACATGTTGGACGTCCCTTCGTCAGTAACATTGGCTGTTAACACACACATGTTGGACGTCCCTTCGTCAGTAACATTGGCTGTTAACACACACAGGTTGGACGTCCCTTCGTCAGTAACATTGGCTGTTAACACACACAGATTGGACGTCCCTTCGTCAGTAACATTGGCTGTTAACACACACAGATTGGACGTCCCTTCGTCAGTAACATTGGCTGTTAACACACACATATTGGACTTACCACTTGACTGTTTGGCTAAGTCTGCTAGTAAAACTATGTAAACAAAAAGTTAAAAAAAAACTAGAAGTGTCTTATTCTTCGACCGATTTTACGTGATATGTTCGACGCTCAAGCCAGGAATGGGCACACATATTTTTAGCTCACCTGTCACCTTTTGTGATCACTCGTCGTCCGTCGTCCGTCCGTCGTCCGTCCGTCGTCCGTCCGTCCGTCAACAATTGGCTTGTGTTCACTCTAGAGGCAACAGTTTTGATGCAATCTTCATGAAACTTGGTCAGAATGTTGTTCTTTATAAAATCTAGACCAAATTCGAAACTGGGTCAGGTGGGGTCAAAAACTAGGTCACTAGGTCAAATCTTAGAAAACATTGTGTTCACTCCAGAGGTCATCGTTTTGATCCAATCTTCATGAAACCTGGTCAGAATATTGGCCTCTAGAAAATCTAGACCAAGTTCGAAACTGGGTCAGGTGGGATCAATAATCAGGTCACTAGGTTAAATCTTAGAAAAAGCTTGTTTTCATTCAAGAGGTCACCGTTTTGATCCAATCTTCATGAGACTTGGTCAGAATGTTGTTCTTCATAAGATCTAGGACAAGTTCGAAACTGGGTCATGTGGGGTCAAAAACAAGGTCACTAGGTCAAATCTTAGAAAAATCTTGTGCTCACTCTACAGACCCCTGTTTAAAAAGTGTTTTGATCCAAACTTCATGAAATATGGTCAGAATGTCAGTTGTACTGATACCTAGACAATGTGCAACAGGTGAGCGACCTAGGGCCCTTTGGGCCCTCTTGTTACTTGTAGACGTAGCTAAAACGTCACGTGATATGTCCGCCCTGACCCAAAGGTCACATAAATTTACAAGTACTTTGTCTCGTTAAAAATTGTTAGAATACAATTTGGACATCTGACGGTAAAATAACTAGGTCACCAAGATAAATCACTGAAACGCATTGTTACCATTGAAAGAAGTGACCACCAGGATACACTTGTCGTCGTGCTTGTCTCTGAAATGTGTCCACTTCTTCATCTCGTTAAAGAGAACCCTGTAAAAAATGCAATCCTCATGAGGTTCCACTGAACCAAAAAGCTACAAATGTGGTTCACTGGATCTATAATAAGTAAGAAGAGATATTTAGTAATGAATGTCCCAAGCATGACGCATTCCTTAATATACATGCATACAAAGCCATACCTGTGCCTTCCACTCCTGCATGTAGCATCGTGTGCATATTATACACGTATATTCTCAATGCCATGTACTAATTATAGGATTTTTTTATTACCCTTTGTAACCAGTACTGGCCAAGTACATTGATTTACCTTTGTAGCCTGGTCGAGTACGTATACCGTCTTCAGTTGTTATAATCATGAAGGTAGGCGGATCTAGTTTTCCATATTTGGAAACAGCCAAACTGTCCTAATGAACAAATTTACGAAATATTTATGATGCCCATTGCATAAATAAATGAATAAGATGTCCAAAAATTTGAAAATCCCTGGCATTTGATTGGACACAGAAGTAGGGTAAACTATAAATGATGTTGGCGAGCCGCCAGCTGGTTGTTTTGTGATGCATATTGCGTGTCTACCTCTCAGGTCTAGTACTGTATGACTATCTCATGGGCGTGAATTGACTGGTCCTTCAATGCATTATGGAGGCGACCTAATAATTGATATAGAATAACCACTAATTTGTGTAATGTACAACTCGTACAGGCTTCAATGTTGACGTAGGTGTTTTACTCATGTGATCTATCCAGTATGTTTGCCTTACAGTACGTTCACCAATATTACAGGACAATGAACGAAATCACCTGTGTATACAATATACGACCACATGTTTCTGTACGTCATAAAATAATTATTACGCGATTATCAACCAATTAAGTTTACTTAAGCACGTCGGTCATCTTTCATCGTCCACAGGTGATCGACACAAACTAAAAGTTATTCACTTCAGCCTAGGATTGTAAGTTTTCTTGTAAGGACTGGTGTCCGATAGGTGAGTGTAAGTTTTCTTGTAAGGACTGGTGTCCGATAGGAGAACTATAATAAACTATCAGACAGGAAAGGCAGCGTCGAACATAGAAAACATGAACAACACCAACCACAATTACACGGCAAACTGCACAATACACCACTTAGAACTAGAAGATGAACGTTAACGCTTAGAATACAAGATTGTTCAGCTGTCCAAAAGGTGCGAAGTCCAATTCAAAGTCAAGGCTCGACTCCAACTATAGGGGTAATCTATAAAAAGTAATCAAAGCTATTTAATATTTTATTTCTGTTATTTCAGGTAATTATCTTATAGCGGACATTTGAAGGTTTTGGTATGTGATGAGTACAGGAACTATTACTGGATATATGATACAAGGAATGGAGATATGCCTCACTGTGTGTTGTATTACGTACATACATGTATCAGGTTGTGATAATATTATCTATGTACACATAAAACTTGGTCATTCGAATTTTCCATCGAAACATGATTCGAATTAGGAAATGTGATTCGAATCAATTATTAAACCAGGTCTGATGTGTGGTTAAAAACGTTTTCCATGCTCAATTCAATGTTGACTTCAAATGTTTCAAAAACAGAAAATTGTCGCCTGACTTACCGAAACTTGTAGATTGACAAGGGCTATTCATTGCATGTATTTCGATTCTTACATTGACAATATGCAGCAAGACCATAGGCATTTTATTTCAACCCTGTGTTAATTAATCATTTGATTTGACCTAGTAAATATTAGCCCCGGTTAAGTCATTAATTTATGCCGAGTTGAAATAATTAAAATCTTTGAGCAAGACACGGGCGGATTGTCCTGCTTTCATTTCTTTCTACGTTTTCACAAGTATTAGAACTTTAAAAATGTTGCACTGTACTGTATTTACTATTTATGGAATTTGTTAAATTTAACGGAGCATGGGGAATGGTTAATATTCTCGTGATCAATCACAATGGGATATTCATTTTAGACAATTCTGTTCCCGTTTGATGTTACTATCTATAGTAACATATTCGGAATCATATTTATTTCGGATGATAGCGTGTAATCGGATAGAAGGTTGTAAATGTACTGAAGTCTCACTTAAAACTATGCAAAATGGTGAACATTCAATTGTTTACATGTATGTGCATTTCTGTTAGGGGTGCACACAATTATTAACTTGTGTAGAGCATAAAGACAACCAGTTTTGCTTAATCTTTTTGAAACTTGTTGACAGTGCTCATCTCTATAAAAGCTACACAAAGTTTGCTAGCGTTTTATCATTGGACCAAGAACTTGGTCCATAAGTAGAATACTAGGAAAAAAGTTTGTAGTCACTTTTGATGACTGTTATAATAAATGAACTAATTGTTTTAGAACTTGATCAAGTTCCATATATGTTCATCTCGTATTGAAAGCGGCAACGTTTCTTGGTCAAATCATGGAAATCGCTTGTGCACCACAACATCGCGTATACACCTAGGTCATTATCTAACGCTTATTGGTGTCTTGGCCTTTTACTGTTTCGCATTTCGATGTTCAAGATACTGATTTCCTAGCAGTTCTAGATAACGATGCATAGCTGATATTATACTCAGGTTCCTAAATTCGTAAATATTCTATTAAGGTCAGATACGATTGGCGAAAGTAGGCTTTGGTGAAATTGCATTCAGGTGTAAGTTTGCTGTCTGATTAATTTGAAATAATAGTGTTATACACTGTTATAGGCCTACATTACAAACCATTTATAACAATAAAACCAAATGGACCGCGCTGCCACCAGCACTTGACCAGAGAAACATTTGATAAATTATCGGTTCAGTAAACGAAGATTGCTGCTTCTCTTGTCAACTTTTGCAAAGTGATAGATGTATTTTGTTATTAATTGATTAGATTTAAAACTATTTCATTGTTTGATGAAATGCTGACATTCTCCTCGCCATATATGATACATTGTATGTAGGATATATGTCTCATGACTACGAGGGGTGTTCCAAAAGTAATACAAATGTATGCATATCTTTGTAGTTTCGGGATTTTAAGGCGTTAAATTTGGCATGTTTAACTATGTAACTATTGTTTATAATTGGATAAAATTTGGTTGACTTCGATACATCGGTTGTATCATAATGTAAGTTTAAAATGCATCTACTAATGTACACTAAGCTAAAAAGCGTTGGAAAAACGTATGGCAAAATTGACTGAAAATATGCCTTATATCAAAGAATGGACTTTACTTAGATAAAGTAACAAATTGATACACTAGGAAGTTTTTAAAATTAACATACATCGTAGGATGTCGTATAGCAATGTTATGTTTATTCAAAATGTTTTAAAGTAGACCAATAGCTGCTGAAAGACAACAACAAAAATAATCAGTAGACAACAACAACAAGCAAACAAAATGTTGATAAAAACTTAGATATTGGTCTCAAAGCTGCAATACTGGAAGTAGGGCAGTTATCTGATCGCACATGCTTGATGTTATCCCACTTTTACATCATTTTGAAGAAAATTATAGAAATTAACAACATTTGTACCTTATGGGTACCATGCTCACTGCGTGGTGTCTAAAATACCACCTTATTTTAAATGCCAACAACTATTTTATTTATACCCCTAATGCGTACAAACTATGTTTTTACGAAGCGTAACAGATGGCGAAACACAGGCTCACTATCATTTACGAAGTCTGAACCAGAACTATTATGTATTTGATTCCTTAAATTCTAATAAGCTCGTATTTGTAAATTACACGCAGTCAGTGACGAAGGTGATGCATTTGAATTTTGTCCACCGACCAAGGCCTTACTGTTCAATTGCCCAAATCAATGCGTAAATTGGTAGCTAATAGGTTCTACAGATAGTTTCTGCAGGAAAAACTTAAGAAACATTTCATATAGCGTCGATTTGTTACTGAAACTGAGCATTATGTCTCTTTCACATGAAAATACCTCATGCTCCAGGAATCCACTTAAGAGTAGTTTTTGAACGATAATCAGATAACTATGCCTGATAAACAAGTATATTCTATAGATCTAGTCCCATGCGACTATTGTTAAGTTCTTGGTCTTAGATCGCATTCTGTATAGCGAATGTACGTTTCCAGGAAGCCTATGTGGTCAACCGTATTTCATTGGATGAAAGTAGTAACTATTGCAGACGCTGAAACAGGATTTCAATCTTGAATTTAGTAATGCAAGTTGTGTACATCTTGAAGCGGAGATTTCGATGAAGATTGTCAATAAGTTTCATTGAATTTGGTTCAGTCAATAAAAAGTTAGAGGACAATTTGCATTACTTTTCGAACACCCCTCGTATTTTAATATAAACAATCGTAAATGTAAAACATTGAAATAAGCAATGTAACTGCTTGTTACTCTGTGAGTTTACTACATGTATTTAAAATGAAATATCTTGTATTTGTGTTATATGTTACTATAGAATGAATTTGTCATTTTTGTCACATTGCTAATTTATTATGTTTTATATATTAAGCTTTTATTCGCCCCATGGTTGTAGTATGAAACAAACATGTTGCTTAAATACACTGTATAGGGGGTTAATTCTGTATAGGGGGTTAATTCTCAAGCACAAGTTTCTGCGATTTGGGCAGAACATTTCTGCATTAAATGTGCAGGTTGGAATAATACGAATGAAGACGACACATTCGGGGGATATTGAACACAGTTTATGAATTATCATTTCGATCGATGTTTAATTTTGCGGAACAATTCCACTGAACGTTAAAATGTGCGGACTTATTTTTTGTGAGACAGTCTGTACCCGTCCCACAGAAAACGAAGAAATAAAACAGCACTGAATTAACCGGCTATACAGTATATCGGGCATGATGGATATATGTACTTTAACGTTGCAATAATGGTGGATTTATTTGACCAATTCTTGTAAATAAATTACTCCTAGAGATTGTAGCTACTGTAGACATCGATGTTGTTGATTTTTTTCATTTTTTTTTCATTTTACATTTTTTTGTCCCACATGTGTACACATTTTGTGATAATGAATAAACGAGTAGTCTGAATGTAGCATGGTATTGTTGTTATTATGATACTAGTCATTAGTAAGTCATCCTTTGATGGCTCTTTTTCGTGTGTAAATAGGTGAGAAAATGTACAGCGGCTGACCGGGACTATATAGAACCAGTGACCCTTCGCTTACATATAAATGCTCTTGCACCACCACAGCTCCTCAACAATTCACAAACGTTGCTTCCGGGTTCCTTGTTATACATTAAATCTAGGAATACACCGAGATACTTTAAAAGCGCAACAGTTGTTTAATGATGGAAGAAATTAGTGAACATGGGGTACATTTTAATGAAATTTGTTGACAATAAACTACTCAACAAGATCTGGTAACTCTTGGAGTGTACATAACCAAGTTAAGTGTGTACTATGGGCTAATCGGGACCCTCGGATTTTACCAACGCAACAATCGGAGCAAACCGGAATCATACCGGAAAGGCCCAAGTAGTTACGATTGACAGACATCCTGCTTCAGTTAGTCGGAACAAATCCCGACCAGAGCCAGCAGACAACAACTAATTTCAAGGACAACCAATATAGCATTACGCCATATCGTAGTCTGGACACACAACTGCAGATGGGCGCATTAAAAAATGCACAAAGTTTTACAAAAAGTCGTAGATATGTTGCAATTTTAGCACATGACTTTCGCATGAACAGCAGCAAATGTCACTTAAACAAACTTGAGTGCATTAACCACATTAACACGCACATTTTACCCATAGACAAGCTAACTAGTATTGTGGGGTACCATATATGAACCGTATGGTACATGTTATTATATGTAAATAAAAGTTTTTGTCATGTAATATCGCTTAAATCAAACGTCACGACGAGAATGTAAACAATGACCGATATAGAACCATAACCTACAAAGAAGCCTGCAATAATCTATCAGATATAGAACCATAACCCACAAAGAAGCCTGCAATAATCTATCAGATATAGAACCATAACCCACAAAGAAGCCTGCAATGATCTATCAGATATAGAACCATAACCCACAAAGAAGCCTGCAATGATCTATCAGATATAGAACCATAACCCACAAAGAAGCCTGCAATGATCTATCAGATATAGAACCATAACCCACAAAGAAGCCTGCAATGATCTATCAGATATAGAACCATAACCCACAAAGAAGCCTGCAATGATCTATCAGATATAGAACCATAACCCACAAAGAAGCCTGCAATGATCTATCAGAAGTGGGATCAACAAGAAACCAATACATTTCAGTTGACGATAAGACAATGTAATTCAGACATATATCAACAATAATATCCCGGAGTATGTATGACAGTATGAAACGATTTCACTTGTTAAATGAGATGACACAGGGCTGTGGAAAAATAGACATAACCAGTGACTTACTATGTCCCATGTACCCGATGATTTAGAAAGATGATTGGTGACATGCGGTGCGCAATTTCCAAACCTCACAAGTTTTCACTGAAATACATGTATTGTCAAACTCGCCCATATTATTGGAAGGAAAGGCTGTTCTTGACTTCAGGGAAAATCGGGTACAATATCACCACATATACAGCTTGCTGTTGAAGCATGGTTGTCAATTGTGATCACGTTCTCGTTACATTCTGTTTGTGTACATGATGAAAGTAAGCATTTCACACAACATCCCGAATGTTTAATGACAAAAACGCAAAACTGTTGGTTTTGCGAGTAATTTTAAAGCTTTATGCTTATTTGCTGTCATGCTTGATGCATGTTTGTGAATACGATCAAAGAACATTCACGCATAAATAATGTTTATGTTATACTTTAAAGAGATGTGAAGTTGAATTTCGTAGATGTTAAAATTGTATTGTTAGCATACAGGTATGTATTATACAAAAAATGACCACATTGAAATGATGGCAATTTCAGCAATTTGATTAATTTGGGAATCATAAAACATGATGCACACACGCACGCAGTTATTTAAGACATAGGTTTTCTTTGATAGTATTCAGGGGACCACTTAGGGCTGGTTGTACGTACATTTGCTCATCATAATTATTAAATTATGACACATCGTTGAATATTTATGAGATCATTAAAGTTATGACATTCATCCTATTATATTGCATATCAAAATGATTACATAATGCATACATCATGCACTTGAAGCTCATTCCTTTCGATACGTCTGGACGTATTAAACAGGAAGCATTGTTCTTGAAAATACTTCATGTCATAAAATAGTATTTTATTAAACGAAACGTCGAAAACATAGACAATGTGAACTTTATTAAAAGCTTTGTTGGTATACTGAAACCATTTGGTGACGTGTATGTGCATATTTTCCGCTAGGTAATAAAGATTATATGAACGTTTAAAAAAATAATTGTGTTTTTGTGTTTTTCGATATGGTGTTGATCACACACCAATGAAGGTGCATCAACACCAGTCTGTTCTATATGTTGTGATTGCTCGCACAAAGATGCAGTTTTATTTGTTTAAAAGTATGCTTACGCTTATTATTATTAGAGGTACTAGTGGTCCAACTACACCCAGGTATTTTGGAGGTACTTATAAATTATTTTACGACCTACGTATTAATGTGCCTTACACTTATTTATTTACTTATTGAAGTATGTTGATATGAACTAAGGCACCGCCTAAATCGGTATTTAATAAATATTAGATAACAGCTAGGCTATATTTGTAGATATACACACGGGCTCCAGTTGCTATATGTTTTATCCAAGGGAGATAACAAATGTATGCAATCATTGTACAAATCAAGTCAATGCATTGAAATTGTCATAATTTGATTCAAAATCAATAAAATCAACGACATACCTATACTGAACTGTAATAGTGTAGGCCTACTGTATGAGGTGTTATTTTGTCCCGGAATATGGATAATTTCCAGCCTCCCAGGCCTTCCTAACCATGTTTGTCTTTCGTCCATACTGTACTCGAGTAGTCTGTATCCGCTTGGAAAATCGAAGATATTACAAAAGCGACACCGCACGATATTTGATTGGACCCAGGTTTAAATTCACAAGATCTAGACCCACAACAAATATCACACAATTGTGCTTCGCAGCTTACATACAGTGAGTGTGTAGACTCTCGGACTATCAGCTCATCCGGAACATGATTTCGCGACTCTCTTTCCAATTTCGATCGAAGCAAATTTACAACAATTAGTCCATGTGACAGACCGAAATCCATTACCAAATTGGTGAACAGATCCAACAATGATTTTCGGTTAGCTTGATATCTAAGCTGTCCGAAATCAGTTGATGGACTTGCGGGACATTTTGCCAAATGACCTTTTGGCGGCCATCTTTAAAGATGGCCGCCGTTATTTTAAGCAAGCAGAGGGTTTAGGAAAACTTCGATTATTCCTAACTCACATGAGCTATCGTCTTGTAATATGTCTTAAAATGTTTACAATTGAACCCCGCATGTGGTCATATAAAAATATAAATATTATAATATGGTAATTAATTAATAATTATTGATTTTTTAAGAAATTATGATATTTTTCGATTTATTTTGTTAATTTTTCTCTTTCAAATCGGATCTGAGTGTGTATTTGACCATTTGTTGATTGTTATTAGCAGAGGTTGATTCTAGGCGTCCATTATAAACATTACGTTGACAGATTTTCATTTAAAAATCCTTCATGAGCCAGGAATATTGGATACTTAAAAGTTAATTAATAGTCCTGTCTATAAATGGGATATTTAGGTTAGACCCAACATTGGATTGTATTGTAAATATTTTTTGGTTTTCTGTTATGGAATATGTTGCAATTGAAGAATACGAATGATGACCAGCTGTCAGCATTTAGCATTTTGTGAAAATCAAGATGGCGTCCAAAATGGCCGCCAAACTCAGAAAAACAATCAGAGATGCCAGAAATTAGTTATATATTTCTTTTTTGCCGATTGGTTGTAGTTAAAATGTTTTTAACACATGTATTTATATTTTATCTATCGTTATTCGTCAATTAAAATATTGTGGGATGGCATCCTTGTCGGCTGAAATCAAAATGGCGGTTACAACGGCCGCAATAATTGACATATTGATACATTCTATTAAAACATTTATTTAAATGTTTTTTGTTGATATCGGAATTAAAATAGTTAACTAACATTTAAATAAAAGTTCGATTCGGCTCAATTGACCCGTTGCCTTATTCAAAATGGCGGCCAAGATGGCCGCCAAAATCAGGAAATATGTCAGTGGTGCAAGAGATTAGTTACATAAATTACTATTGTTGCTAATTAGCAGTTGTTTAGATGTTAAACATAGTATATATTCAATCATAGCATTATTAATAGTTTGCAATTATTCAAGATAGCATACTAAGAAATCAACTACCGGCTGTAATGACCATCATAATTGCTGAATAAGCATATTTTATTAAAATCGTATAGTGTGTTCAAATAGTTTTTACTTGTATTGAACATTATATTTATCAGACATGCATTATGGTTTAACTTCAAAATGGCGGTCAATTAAGATTACATAAGTGGGGAATAAATCGTAGATTCTTCTTCTTTCTGTATAGTATATATGGTCGTCCTCTGGGGCATTATCGTACCATTAATATTTAATAACAAGATCGTGTGAGCGGCGAGTTATTTTTGTTAAAAACAAATAATCATGATTATCTACTATAAATAAGACCCCTCGAGAAGGCATAATCGCTGTCGACAATGCTCATGGATCTGGTTCTAGAGTTTCCAACCAAAGTCACCAATGATCTGCCTGATGTTGCTTGTTGTGCTCAAGTACCGTTTGACGAATTGCGTCCAATATGCTGAACTGCCCCCAGATGACAAATATTTGCCCTGGTTGATCCTTTTGCCGAATTTGCGTATTCAAGGATTGATTTGACATGAGTCTGGTAACCTCGTACCCTAATCTGTTTCGATAGTTTGTCAAGTTTGTCCAGAAGAAGGCGATGCTGTTGTTGGCTTTCCTCACAATGGTAGCAACATTGGTACTCAAGGAGACCTCATTTATGTATACCACGATGTACTTATCTCTGCCACAACTTGTAACGTGTCATGCTGTTGTGGATGAAAAACGGAGTCTTAACACGAGTTCTCTTCCTAGTGATGCGGGTGACCATATACTTGTAAGGATTAAATGACATCAACCATGGACCCTCCCATTCATTGCTGTAGTCTGACCATGTCATCTTGTTAGGCTTAAGCATTTTCTTTAGTAATTACCCTGTTCAAGAGGTTGTTGTCAGCAAGCAGATGGTGAGTAGATGTTGCATGAATAAGAAGGTGGTAGATATACAACAGAAAAAAATGGTCCAATGGTTGATCCCTGAGGTACGCCTTGTGTGACTGGTGCTGTGTTGGTAGACTGTTCTCCGACTAGTACATGTTGGGTTTTGATTGCAAGAAGTATGCTAGTACTATTCCTGTCCAGCAGGTTCCACTGATACTGTAATAATTCAGTTTGCTGGCTTGCCTCTCCATAGACCGAAGGCTTTGTTGAAGTCCCAAATGACGGGCTAATCTGGTTTCCACCATCTAGGTAACAGTTGTAGTTGGTTATGGAGTGCAACCATGTTGTTAGTCAGCTAGTATCTAAAGCGTGTCAAGAAGGGCCATGATCTGGCTTTGAAGTAACGGTGTGTGCTCGACCAGTCCATTTCACGCAGACTTGATTGAGATGGACCAGTAGTTGCTAGGTCGCTATAAATTGGTCTCCTGTTTTGATGATGGGTGTGACGCTCTAGACTGATGGGAGTATAGTATTCCAAAAACTTGTGTGGATGTTGTTTGGAATCGTTGCTTTATGCGGACCGTGACCAGTTATATTCTTTCTCACATCCAGTTTGTCCTCACCTCAGTCGTTCGTCCTACACTATCATCCCAGTGTCTGCGATGAACTTTCTGGTCTTCCACAGATCATCAACGTCTCCATAGAGCTTCTCTTGCAGTTCGATCCTGGTTCTAGATCTTTGGAGGACATGCTCGACAGTTTGTTCTTCTTACCCGCATGGACAGATCGGAGACGGCACCAATTTGTACTTCCGATACATGTGATGGTTCAGCCTGTTGTGCCCTGAGCGTAGTCGTACCATAATCACTTGTTCTGACCTGTTAAGGCGATGGTAGGATCAGCATCTTGTCTTGGTCTTGTGAAGTTCTTGATAATGGTAACTTTCTCTTTATATCTCTCATGTACTGGTGGTTGTGCTGAATGTGCTTACAGTTTTGCCAATTCATCTGCTGTTTCATTTCCAGGCATTCCATAGTGGGCAGGAATCCACTGTAGGGCTAATTTGCAGTGAGTACTAAGGTTATGGGGTATTTTGACTAGTTCAGGTGTTTTATTGTGAACTTCGGTCTACGCTCTGTAGTTACTGCAGTGCTTTCCTGTGGCTCTGTGATGTCTCTCTATGTTGCCTGGTGTATATTGGATAAAGATTCCAGCACCTACATCTTTGATAGCTTTGGTGGCTGAGCCATTAGTATAGACATGGGTCAATATCTAAGGAGGGTCTTCTTGGCTTATCATGGCTAGTGTCAGTCTCCTTCGAACACATTCATCTTCTTGCATGCCTGGCTCGAGATGAGGGACTTGGAGTCTCACAGTTACTGCAGACAGATCATTTGCTAATGGGTTGACTACATGTATATCATCCCTGACAAGAGGAGTACTTGCTATGGTCAAATCAGGTGCAAATTCTTTGTCTAACTTCTTGGTTTCGTGTACTAAGCTGCTTCGCTTGATCCGATTTTTGGTAAATCCAGCTAATCTTGTTGCCATTGGGTGGTTCGGTATTGATCTGAACTTCTCCGCTTGAAGCATGACTTTGGCTTGCCTTCGTTTGTATAATGGCTGGATACCAGTGAACTTTTCCATGAATTCAATCGGTGTAGACTTCGAAGCACCAGTCATTATGCGCAACGCTTAGTCCTGGACCTTGTCGAGAGCTTGGCTGTTTGTATCCAGTTTGTCTATACTGAAGTTGTGCGAAATACCCACTTCTTCATCATAGACGCTTGACCTTTCTGATTAGTACTAACAATGGTTGGAAATACCTGGGATGGTGTATGGGATTATAATTTTATATGGTACGTTGGCATAGTCTCTGAATATCAGTGGTATGAGAAAAAGTCTAGGCAAGGTCGATGCTGACGCCCTGGACCATGCTCATGATGGTAATATCAGCCTTCTTCCACAAAAGTGTCGTTCTTGCCGGGGTATTCCATCTTGCCACTGTGGTCCTCACCACTATGAAAACAGTGCTACAGTCGCTAACCCAAGATAGTGCTGTACTGGTTATAAAGGGGATACGTTTGTTGTTTACCCTTATCATGAAGTTGACAAATTGTTCTGAGCGTGTTTCTGTGACCTTGTCAATAAATATTGGGCAAGTATGGCGATGTTAGGTGTTGTCTGTAATCATGCCAGTTTTCAAGTCGATATCTGGTAAGTTTATGTCGCCTGTTACCCATTTTGTCGATGTTGGGTAGGCAGTGTGGAGGTGGTTGACTTCATAAAAGCTGGGTTGCTGATGGTGGTGGGTCACTGCTGGGTGATCGGTAAATTAGTGTAATGGTGAGCGGATCGCTTCCGTGGCATATTGATGGTGCTACTGTGAATTCGGTGTATGCGTCGAGTTTGATGTATGTGCAGATTAGCTACTTCTATTCTTTGACGGCAATGTGTAAATAAAACACGTATAAATATGTATGGAGAATAGCTTATACATATACCGTACCACGTTACCAACCCAACATACATTGGACAATCAGTACCGGTGGTACACAATATTGATCGTACTTGACTTAAGGATAAGGACAGCCAACCAGATAACACCATAGTAAACACTTGGTCAGTTACACGCGATGTGACTATGTAGCTATCCTTATTTTCCAATTAGATAAGAGTAGTATTGAATACCACTCCCATTTGAACATACACGGTTGGCAACCATCTTAGCAGTCACACCAAATATACTGCACATAAAGTGTTCTAATGTTACAGTATATCTATATTTTAACCTATAGCAGTATTCACATTAACACATTCCATTATGATACATGTTTTAATGCAATTTTTCAGTTTGGCATACCTGTATGCGGCGGCCATTTTGTCACAATTATGAAATCAGCCTACATTGATACTATTTTAAACGGGATAAGTCAATCACCAAATATATATAATGTTATATTTTATACAGTGTTTTTAAGTTGTAATTATGTTTGCAAAACTTACACTGCTATCGATCACAAAAGTATCAATTTGTAACTTCCTTGGACCTCTAACACAATATTTAATTGATTTTGGAAGCCATTTTGTCCGCCATTTTGAATCCGCTTATGGTTCAATGCTTAAAACTCAAAGATTTCTTGGAGCATTTATTACATATTACAGTTCAACAATTTATTTTACACCACTTCAACTTAAACTGTGATAAAAAAACAAATTATTTTCCTAACAGCTTGTCATTTTAGCCACTATGTTGATTCCAGCCATCACGAATGCCTTTTTACATTCACTAACTCAATCAATAATATTGAATATAAATAAATGAATATGTTTTAAACATTTAAACTACGACCAATCTGCAAAAAAGCGATTTGATCCTAATTTCTGGCACCTCTGATTGTTTTTCTGAGTTTTGGCGGCCATCTTGGACGCCATCTTGATTTTAACAAAACGCTCAATGATACAAGCTGGGCATTATTCGTATTCTTCAACAAAAACAAATTCCCTAATAGAAAACCAAAAAATATTTACTATACAATCCAATACCGGGTATAACCTAAATATCCCATTTATTTGACTATTAATCAACTTTCAGTTATCCAATATTCCTGGCTAATGAAGGATTTTCAAATAAAAATCTGTCAATGTAATGTTTATAATGGACGCATAGAACCAACCTCTGCATATAACAATAAACAAATGGTCAAATACACACTCAGGTCCGATTTGAAAGAGAAAAGTTAACGACAAAAATCGAAAAATATCACAATTTCCTTAAAAAATCAATAATTATTAATTAATAACCATATTATAATATTTATATTTTTATACGACCACATGCGGGGTTCAATTGCAAACATTTTAAGACATATCATAAGCCGATAGCCCATGTGAGTGAGGAATAATCGAAGTTTTCCTAAACCCTCTGCTTGCTTAAAATAACGGCGGCCATCTTTAAAGATGGCCGCCAAAAGGTCATTTAGCAAAATGTCCCGCAAGTCCATCAACTGATTTCGGACAGCTTAGATATCAAGCTAACCGAAAATCATTGTTGGATCTGTTCACCTTTTTGGTAATGGATCTTCAATTTTCAAGACCTGGGACATGGACTAAATATTGAAGTGCTCCACCTGGTTGACGATTAATCCGAAATCAATCCATATAAATAAATTTGTTATAGAACTTCTTCGTTTTGGTTACTTAAAGTTGGCTAAAGTAAACTGCAGCACACGATGTTTTTGTTTTGTTTTGAAAAACGGAATGGTCTAAAACTCGTCGCCCCGCTCCTTGGAGTGTTTACTTCCCTTTGTTGATTCAATAATTTTGTTTCATTTCATAGAATATTTTTTAAAAGTTTAAAAATACAAAAGAAAACGTTTGGGCTCAACCGTTTCGAGATTAAGAATTTTCATATTTTCCAAGATTATTCACCTCGGAAAACTGCCTGAAAATTTTGACCGAAAATAAAGAGACTCGCGAAGATATGCACGTGGAGCCGTTATTGGTGTGGCTATTTTCAATAGCCAACTTCGTTGGCTATTAAATACCCTATTAAAATTAATGAATGAAAGCATGTACTTATATCATTCTGATATAATTTCCAATGTACTTATTCCAATGCCGTTTGTTTCCAGTATGACGCTCATCTATATGTTATATGTATATAATAATTCACGTATAACATGCGTCTCCGTAGCTCAGTGCTTGCCGTCTAATCTGGTGACCCGGGTTCAAATCTGGGTGGAGGCTCACATTTATATGCCAACCGTCTAATCTGGTGACCCAGGTTCAAACCCGGGTCGAGGCTCACATTTATATGCCAACCGTCTTATCTGGTGACCCAGGTTCAAACCCGGGTCGAGGCTCACATTTATATGCCAACCGTCTAATCTGGTGACCCAGGTTCAAACCCGGGTCGAGGCTCACATTTATATGCCAACCGTCTTATCTGGTGACCCAGCTTCAAATCCGGATGGAGGCTCACATTTATATGCCAACCGTCTAATCTGGTGACCCAGGTTCAAATCCGGATGGAGGCTCACATTTATATGCCAACCGTCTAATCTGTCGACCCAGGTTCAAATCCGGATGGAGGCGCAAATTTATATGTCAACCGTCTTATCTGGTGACCCAGGTTCAAATCCGGATGGAGGCTCACATATATATGCCAACCGTCTAATCTGGTGACCCAGGTTCAAACCCGGGCCGAGGCTCACATTTATATGCCAACCGTCTTATCTGGTGACCCAGCTTCAAATCCGGATGGAGGCTCACATTTATATGCCAACCGTCTAATCTGGTGACCCAGGTTCAAACCCGGGTCGAGGCTCACATTTATATGCCAACCGTCTAATCTGATGACCCAGGTTCAAACCCGGATGGAGGCTCACATTTATATGCCAACAAAAAACTGGTTGGCATATACTAGTACAGATAATGGTCGGCATCGGCATGTAGATAGAATAACACTTACAATTCTTCATTCTTACTATGAAATGATCTACTAGTATTTAAAATATTAGCAAGTTTCAGTCAATATTATTTTGCTTTTAACTAATACTAGTAAACATGTTTATATGCTAAATATGATCATGTGGTACATTTATACAGTAAAATACTTGACTCTATACAGCACGTTATAACGAGATGAAATGTCATTATTCTGTAATTCCGTCATAATCATACAATGTCGTTGTTATACCTGCTTTAATATAACACTATTTTCCCATTTATCTTATCTTTAATATTCTGTCTAGTCAACATTGTAAAATATTTCTAATTATGGCTTATTATGTCTTAATGAATGGTAATGATATTTTATTATTTTTATATTATACCGGATATTACATGCGTGTCTTTTCATGTGGAATTTATTAAACGAGTTGAATAAAATTATAAAATACTGGATATATATGTGGCTTAGAACAGAGCGCGAAAAGCATAGAAGAGAACAGTGTTCTCCTTGCTAGCTCTGCATGAAAGTAGCTCAGGTCAAAATAAAGAAGTCTGAGATTTAATGAATTTTGCATTATTCCTGTTGATGGTTTGGGATCTAGTAATTTAGATATGTTGAGATCAGAGACAAGGGTATTAGAAAGGACTGCAGCACTTAGTACGTGTATAGCACAGGGAAAACCACAGTCACGAACAAGAAAGCGGACACAAAGACACATATAAAATGAAAAGGTGAACAAAAGATGCAGTATGAAATATTCTCCGAACACTGACATTTCTGTAGTTTTACCAAACCAGTTAGACAGATTCTAACAGCCCAGTGAATGATTGACTGTTAGAATACAGCTGATTCTTACTGTTGTATGTCATTGTTGCATAATATATGCTGTGCATGATTGCACATTTCAAGGGCTACTTTTTACAATACGGCAATGACTAGAAGTAGACCTTGAAATAATGATATTTGATAACATTGTGCTTGTGTCACACATCACGTAGAAAGCGTTCGAACTACATTCTCTAAATCTTGTAGCAATATTTGCCAGAATGTGAAGTTCCCACCTATGTCATTCTGATGTTACTTGTTACACATTTCTAGTTTCTTCTTCATTTTTGTAGCCTCTGTTTGTGATATGTGAGTTTTCGTGTCGTGCTGTTCATAATGGCTCACTTTCTTATTTTCTTATACGTTTCTTATAACGTCTGATCAGGTTAAGGGGACGAGACGTATTTGCGTATTCGTACTAAATGTTCGTGTATTTTCAAGGATCGGTATTCACATGTATGCCATACTTACCAGGACAGGTTATGTTTGCTGGTAGTTATAGGACACAAACTGGACGTATTATACAACTAATTTGAGACTAGAATTTCTTACCTTTCTTTGTTCGGTTTGTAAGATAATTTGCATACACGTCAATCTCTATGTACATCGTGCTAACTGTTTAAAGGTACTGCTCCCAACATGATGAAAAACGCTTATCTTTTTAAAAAACGTTAACATATCGATGGCTTAGAATGAGAAGGTCGTAACTACTATTTACGGCCTTATAAGACTGATCCATATTTAAAATCATCATCACAATTGGGTTTTTTATGAGCCAATTTTCATGAAAATCGAAACATGTCATATTGACCAAAATGAAGTTGAAAAAGCTTGTTTTTCCATAAGAAAGAGTAATTTTCGGACAGTTTTTTTCTTGCTTTCTCAAAACATTGATTTTGTACTTATGACCTTCTCATTCTATGGTAGCGAACTATTTCTCTAAGAGTCACGTGTTTGATACCGTGTGATTGACACAACTGATCTTAGTCAAATGTATTTGTGCGAATATGATCGCAATATTAATGGAGAAATTAAGAGTAAACGCTTTGATAAAACAGTACCCAGGGTGTGCAAAACGAAAGTTAACAGTTTCAATGGCTATTTATTAAATTTCTGCATAGGCAATGCTAACATGGTAGCAAGTTCTTTTCTGGTACTAGTTATAAGATTAAAATCAAATTTTCTTAGAAACTTGCCACTTTTCTAGAATCACCTTATTTTGTGAGTTACATCTTTTTTGTACTTTAAAAAAACACATTTTTACGATGTCTGTCCTTCTGACATTTCCCTTCCTGCCACGTTCTTGAAACAATGTGTTATACATGTATCTGCACAGGTATTTAAACTGATCGCTTTTACTTTATTTATTAGGAGCATAGCCGTGTTCGTTGGCTTTAGACTGTGCACCAGCGATTCTGATAGCCTCAAACAAGAAGAAAAATCATGAACTCCACAGGCAACCGTTTGTTTTGAATAAGCCATGTTTCATACAAGATGTTCTAATGTCAAACATAGTCTTATTGAACACCCCGTACAGTAAAGGTCCACTAATTTTAAAAGTCCAGCCCAAAATTTTATCTTAATCGTGAATCTGTCTAAAAAGCGGACCATTTGTGTTCCAAATTTGGTACGTTCTGGCCTTAAACACGCCAAAAAATCCGCTTAATTTCGAAATAATTGAAGATATATTATTCATGCAGTGTATTGTATTTTGATTACACTCTCATGATCATTACCTTTAAATTAGATAACCGTCATTTTTAGGCAATCGTGTCTAACTTTGTAAGTCTCAAAGTGGCAATAGATTCTAGTAGTCCAAAATCGTGTGATCCGCTAATCTCTTCTATATAATTAAACACTAATATTGCGTTACTTAACATAATGAATAATAGGTACACTGTCCTAAGTTGGCATCTCATTTGAATAATACAATGACAAGTGACGTGGTTTGGCGATGCATGACTCTGCGTCGTCAGACAAAGTGTGTGTTAATGCCGTTTCTAAACTAGTCACTTTTTGTCGTTTGAACGTATCGCACGGTATTTTGCTACTCCCGTACAGAAGGCCTGCTGCTGATTGTTGAATTTCAAATCTTTTTGAAATACACTTTCGAAGAAAAGGGCTCTTAGTGACTCAGTTTTAGTTTGTATTCATTATTTTGGAAGAGTATATCATACAAATTAGAATGAAGGCTGTGATTGGATTGGTCGTCGTAGCTTGTGCTGTAGTGTGTGTATGTGGACAAAGTGCAACAACCACAAGTACCAGTGGTAATGAAGCAGGCGGATTGGCTTCCTATATGAGAGGAATGAGGGGTATGGCCGGAATGGGCGGTATGGGAGCAATGGGTGGAATGGGCGGCATGGGCGGCATGAGCGGCATGAGCGCATTAGGTGGCATGGGTGGCATGGGCGGAATGGGCGGAATGATGCGTGGTGGTGCCGGCGCTGCATTGAACCCTATGAGCCTTTTACTCGGCGGAGGCAGTAAGTATTCTACACCAATATTTGTGTGTTGTGTTTTTGTATGTTAGCATTTATGTTTATATTGTGAACATCACACATTGGTTAATTATTAAATTCATGTTTATCACTCAATACTTGACCAAATGAATTGACAATGCGCTCAAATATATATTTGAATGTAAACTATAATAATCGTCATGTATAATATTATATCACATCAGTAGAGTTTTATTATTTCTATATTAGAAAACTTGACTTACTGGGGTACTAAACTATTTGCTGACAGACATTGTAATCAGAAATAGCCAACACGCTTATTAGGCATATTTACTAGTAGCTAACTAATAAAAACATCACTAAGGCGACTACATATCTCCTTTAATCACTGGTGCACAGAGGTTAATGTTTTATTGTTCTGATAACACGAATACACGCTGTATAATCAAATATGTATACATTAACATATAATTGTTCATTCATAAACTGACCGATATTTTTGCTACACATTGTAGTAATGTCATCGTACTCGACAACCAGACCATATCTAGCGTACTTGTGAAGTATTCGTAATACATAAGACAGTTTATTCATAAGTAGGGTTGGAACCAGTATTGAAAATAACGTATATATTCGAGAAGTTCTGGTCCAATACATGTCTATGCACTATTTCATTTCATGATTACACAGGTTTTTGTTACATGAACTAATCTCTATTTAAACACAAGGCAGCCAAACACCAACCGTTCAGGCCAATTTCTGCTCATTAAACACCTTTTCGCTATGTAACGGTGTATGGTACGCTAAAATTTGAGAAAATATTTTAGTATAACGGCCAGACGCCATCGACGTAAACAATATTTACGGACAAATAACACGTTACCTAAGCGTAAGTGTTTTAGTCAATCCGACAGACCATAGCCCAAAACGTCAAGCCATGTAACTTTCAATCACTCTGTTTCATGAAAAGTCGCCAGCATTTTACATGAAAAATCATGATATTTGTCGAATTATACTTTTGTTGAACGTGTGTTTGGCACAACCATTAGAACGTGCAAGTTCCCACATTTTCCTTTCTTAGTTCGACAAATGAACTGATGCACGGGTTTTACGTTTTACAAAATAATGTTTGCCTCTGTCCACCATTTTGTTACAACCGGCACCAATTAAGGAGCACCATTTGGTCTCAATAGTAACAACTCGGACATTTCCGTAACCGAGAAATACGCCTCGTACATAAGTGTAGGGTTACAAATTTGGGTTATGCGGTTTCCGATAACGGCCAATCATCAGTTTTTAATGCTATCAAGAAGCCCTTTAATTACCGGTCTACTTTTAGGACTTGATAGTTTACCTTCCCAAGAGTAAGTAACCTTTTAGTTCTCTTCGACATGATCCATGTTGTAAAGTAGTCCGTAGTGTCCCTATTATGTCCGAGGCACTTTCGTTAGATAAACGCCGAACTTCGCGCATGTGTCAAGCCCGTGTTTTAACCCATCGTTCAACTAAGCACACGAACATTTCTTCACGTGCGTCGTTGAACGTACGACAAGGGAGATCACTGCGTATCACTTTGTTGCCTTTATAACTGGTCTCCTGTAAAAGAATCATCGCTTCAATGACAAATACTATCTTTGTTCGACACAGGCATTATAAAAATAAAGCATTTGTAAACTCAGTTGAAAAATCGCATCTAAATTAATGCGTTGGTTAAACTAATCGCATAGGAAATGGCTTCGGAAGTGAACACAACTATTTGTTTTGCGATGACGTTTTACAAATTAGACACGAGTAGTTGATTTTCATAAGCATATTATATAAAGCTTCTTTTTTCAATCATTAACATATTCATTCGTTTTCATCGTGTGCATTTATTGCATATCGTATGTGTGCATTATTATTATAGTATACAGATACATGTATATGGAACTTGTGTTTACCAAAGGTTCCCAATATCCTTAAATTCAAATAAAAATCTCTGCTAAGAACAAACCCTGACATACAATTAAGGATAATTAACATACTATCAGTTAATGAATATGTTAATGCATACATTTTGGATGAATACTGTCTATATTTATGAACAATCGATCGATATCTTGAGATTACACTGTGTATAAACGAGTCGATTTACGGCAATTGCAATAATGAGTACACGATATATTATAATATAGTACGACAATAATGAGTACAGTGATCAGATTTCACATGTGATTTCAATAGCAATAAATGATACTTGTTGAGTTTAATAGTTGTCCGAAAAGTCATACAGTGATTTGGTTTATACTTTGTGGATTAGGTGAACTGGGTTCATTATACATACTACTAAATGTGTTCATTATACATACTGCTTACTAAGTACATTATACATACTGCTAACTGGGTTCATTATACACACTGCTAACTGGGTTCATTATACATACTGCTAACTGGGTTCATTATACATACTGCTAACTGGGTTCATTATACATACTGCTAACTGGGTTCATTATACACACTGCTAACTGGGTTCATTATACATACTGCTAACTGGGTTCATTATACATACTGCTAACTGGGTTCATTATACATACTGCTTACTGAGTACATTATACATACTGCTAACTGGGTTCATTATAATACTGCTAACTGGGTTCATTATACATACTGCTAACTGAGTACATTATACATACTGCTAACTGGGTTCATTATAATACTGCTAACTGGGTTCATTATACACACTGCTAACTGGTTTCGTTATACATACTGCTAACTGGATTCATTATACATACTGCTAACTGGGTTCATTATACATACTGCTAACTGGGTTCATTATACACACTGCTAACTGGGTTCGTTATACATACTGCTAACTGGGTTCATTATACATACTGCTAACTAGGTTCATTATACACACTGCTAATTGGGTTCGTTATACACACTGCTAACTGGGTTCGTTATACACACTGCTAACTGGGTTCAATATACATACTGCTAACTAGGTTCATTATACATACTGCTAACTGGGTTCGTTATACACACTGCTAACTGGGTTCAATATACATACTGCTAACTAGGTTCATTATACACACTGCTAACTGGGTTCGTTATACACACTGCTAACTGGGTTCAATATACATACTGCTAACTAGGTTCATTATACATACTGCTAACTGGGTTCGTTATACACACTGCTAACTGGGTTCATTATACGAGGGTATATTCAAAAGTAATGTCACTCCTCCCGTGGTTAAATTTTTTATAGGCCGATATGCATAAATATGATATCAGAATGAAGCAATTCAATTCTGATTAATATAAAACGTGCTGCATTATTCGATTTTCATAACTGGATTATATGAACATTTAAAATATAACTATGACGTCATATCGCCGCACACAAACATTACGATTGTTTTCCATTATCATAACGATTTTCTTTAATGCGTTTCTAAAAATATAATTCTGGAAAGCAGACAATACTTTCGTGACGTGAGGAAACAAATGTTTTGTGTCTGTTGCTAAAAATTCAATAACGTCACTCAACTTTGTAACTCGTAATTTATCTTCAACGAATTGATTACTTAGCGAAAACACGGCAGATTTGTGACAAAAAGACGCTGCGCGTAGTAATGCACTTTTCCTAAAAGTTTAGAAAGTCACCTACTGAAACTTTAGTTACACAAGGCGGCAACATAGGCTCGTGCATATGTAGTATAATCTTTTAAGGGGGCATATATCACCAAATCATTATCGATAGAGAGTCATATAAACGGTTTGTAGTAGATCCGAAAAGAACACCAAGAGTATTTTTAACGCCGTCAATTCAATTCGACGTTCAAAACTGCAATCATTATGTGTTGAGTAAAATATTTTGCTGTGGGACTATCTAGAGGACACTTAAAAATAATTTGATTTCGCAGAGAGTAAGTATCGGGTGGGTTGCACATTTTTAAAGGTCTTGGAAATGACTGTATGGTTTATGAGTCGTTAGAAATCACCAGGGATGAACTTCTGCTGGATGAGTAGGTGTCAGCAAGTAACGTCATTGTGACGTCGTTTACGTCAGACTTGCGGCGATGTTCGTAAGTAAGTCTCATGAAAATGTTCATATCTCACGAACTATTATGTGCATTGTTGTGAAATTTGGTCATCATATTCAAATTAGACTGAAGTTACGGTGTGAAACACATTTTGTGGTTTTACTGACATCATATACGATTTTATAGAATCAGTGACATTACTTTTGGATATACCCACGTACATACTGCTAACTGGGTTCGTTATACATACTGCTAACTGGGTTCATTATACATACTGCAAATTATGATTGATGATGAACAGCTGATGTAGTTAATGACGAACTTAGTTATCTACTGTAGGTGAATTATTGGTCATTGAGATGTCAGTACAATTTTCAAGTAATAAAACAGCCACCACTATGCGAAAATATTTTAACATGATTTTAAGGAGTCATAGGAATGAGGGAACTGCTCCATTCAAAAGAATAGCGAATATTACAGTTAACTCAGTTACACTCAATTAAACCTAGATAACCAGAGTTTACCTGACGGACGAGCTTATGTTATAACTGTTGGCATTTAACTTCTTTGAACGGAATGTACATGGACATTTGTATAGTTTTTATTTTTAATGTGATTATCAATGTGGGATGTTCACAAACAGTTGTCAGCTACACTGGGTTGAGAAGTGCGTCTTTTGAATAAGAAATTTATTGCTTGTTATTGGTACATGTATGTAAAGTGCGAACAAATTGACTTCATCCTCCGACCCTCTGTTAGCATATATAAAGTTACTTTCAAGTATATAATTTCTTTAATTCCGGTCTTTAATTTGTTTTTAAAAGCGAGAGTAAATACAGAACACACGAGGTTTATCGTGAAACTTTATTTACTTGTCAAAATAGTGAAAATAGTGAACCGTAACCTTAAGATATTCACTATGCTCAGTCCTATGTACACACTATAGATACTCCATCTCTAGACATGTGAGGGAGTAGTAATCTTTGGTGTGTGCCAGCCCTATGATTACCTTTATTTCAACATGACGATCATAGCTTCATCATTCTTTCAGCACTTATCTTAATCAATGTTTAAGGCTTTCCCCTGTAAATATATGATAGTTCACACTCTAAGCCTATCATATATTCCATGTACGTATAAAGATGAAGTATCAAGTTTATTTGTTCGCACTTTAATTCTACAAGAATGGTTTTAGGAGAGCTCGTGTCTTAGAATGCTTTGGAATTGCTTATTAGATAGTAGGTTTTTTTAATTTTGAAATTGCTTTTAGATAGTTTATTTCAATTTCATTGCTTACTAGATAGTGTGTAATTTGAAATTTGGAATTGCTTATTGAATTATATTGTTATTCCAATTTTGGAATTGCTTGTTAGATAGTTTTGTTATTCGAATTCTGAATTTGTCATGCTTTCCTTTTGTCAATGGCACATAGCATAAATTTAAAGTCAACACATGAATAAATTGGTCAATTCAAGCTTTGAATTTAGTGTTTGTGGAGACAATTATACTCAAACTGTGATACAACAAATGTTCAATCCAGGCATTTGTTGAATTGATAAGATGGACTAAAATAAGACACTAAAATGCTGTCAAACTATATTAAAGCTTCATTCACGCATCTCATTCAATATAATACATAATATTTAGCAATTCGTGTCTTACGCTGCAGACAATATAATATTTCAATATTTGCTCAACTGTTTTATCGTCAGTCATGTTAGACCACTAATCATAGTTTGAGTATTATAACTATTATAATAAGGAGCTATGCACTGATGTTTGGTGATATTTCAAGCCCTTAAGGTCATTACTTCAATCTTCAGAAGCTACCGAGTCCGCTGTTCCTAGAAAGAAAAGGAGTAGTGGACTTGTCCACAATGATTCTTAACACTGTTAATTGTCATATATATGTTATTTATTTCTTGCGTATAGGCCGGTGGCCTGTTTTGCGCAATAAACTTTTAAAAAAGCACACAAAAAACCTAAACCCCCACTTATTTGACGGACAAAACGGATTAAAGCTGATAGGTTTCCTCTGACATACCCCTCAGATGTTATCAGTTTTACCGGTCTAATCAGTGTTACCCTGCACTGAGAAAGATTAATTCTGGACAAGAAAAAAACTTTAAAAAAACCAATCACTCTCATTATTCTGATGAAGCAAAATTTAAAACTCTTATCAAAACAATACTATGTGAGCTACATGTAATGAATTATAAAAGTCTTCCCTTTGCATATCTCCCTATTATATGCTAGCGATATGTGTCATTGCCAAAGTGTGTGTGTATGTCGTCAAACACAAACGGAATAAGCTGACAAATGATGGATGGAATCTAAATACATTGGATAGATTAAAAACACATTCAAATTACCAAGGGGTAAGACTTGATAATCTATTCATCCTTGAACCCGATAATCTAATGTGGTTTTAAGTATCGATGTATTTTGAAATGGCGATAATCTGAAATTATTAGAAAGGAATACTATATGGCCGGTTCGTTTTGACAAACAGAAGAGCTTCTATGTCTTCCGGTGCTTTCGATTGGGTCTCTTCTGTTTTAAGGAGTTCTTCTATCTGTATCTATATTTGGAAGTAGTTGAACATCAAATTACATATTTCAAAATGGCGACGTCTAGAGAAGATCCTGGTCCAGAATTACAACAAATGTATATACTCAGCACTCAAAATGAAAATGTGATATCATTTATCTTAAATTGCATTTCCAAATAATGTATAAAATATGTTTGTTCAAAACAACGCCTCGATAATTTACTTTGCCATTGTATGAGTAGTTTACGTGGTACACCCGAGTGCAGGACTCTACCAAATGTCAATTATAACTTTACTATCAAAACTTCTTGCTTTCAAAAATATCTAAACAAAGCAAGAATGGGTTTCAATTTTCAATATTTAAGTGTAAGCATACGTTATAATTCCTGGTCCTGTGTTCTTCGTGTGTCGACCTTTTTCACTCGCTTCTGAAGAACTCCTTTCTATTCGTTAGGGACAAAAACGGACCGACAATAATTCGCTTGCTTAGAATGAGATGGTCGTACGTGCTACTTACTACCTTAAAAAAACGAATGCATATTTGAAATCTACACCAATCTACACACAAGGCGCTTCTTATGAGCCTATATTCATGAAAATCGGACCTTGTCATGTTGACCAAACTGATGTTGAAAAAGCCTGTTTTACAATAGGTAAAGCGTGATTGCCAGACAGTTTTCTCAAAATATTGATTTTGTAGTTACGACCTTCTCACTCTAAGCTACCGAATTGTTTGCTTACAGTAACTGGTTAGATTTACACATGTCAGAACAACATACAAGCATCACGTTTATCCATGATTTCCAGGCAAATCATTTTAAACAATAAACGAGTATTGTGAGTCTCATTGACCTGTCAAACTAAACACACATGCAGTTACATGGTAGATGCACTCTTTACATTAATCAGTTTTTTTCTAGAAAAATTACACGTATTTATAGCATGCATTTATCACGTAATTGTGTATATTTTGACAGAGTTCAGAAAACATTCACAATAACGACTTCTCAACCGACAATACAACCAGAAAACACACTATGAATTTGCTTGTTTACTAACATTCGCTTTTTAATCACCGCCATTTTGATTTCGTCATGTGACCTTAGGCTGCAATGGTTTGTACATGTTCTTTGTTGCTGATATGTTTAATGCACCAATGCTTTTTCTTTCTTTACAGTGGATATGAATAACATATTACCGTTCATGATGTGCGCTAGAGCAATGGGTCCAATGATGTGTATGATGCAGTTTATGAATTGAAAAAAATCCGCACACACAATAATATTCACAAAATCGCCCAGGAAGTTGTGAACATCATTTGTCTTAATCCTTCATTTATTTGTTTATTTGGAAAACACTTATTTTACAAAACGACACACATTTAAACGAATGCTTTAAAATATTTAGACATTCAAACAATCGAGGAAAGAGCTCTAGACATTTGGAATGCTTGTAAATGTATGTGGTTTGCGGTGTGAATTTCGTGGCAACACAAGATGGTTCAGCAAGTGTGGTTGTGGTGTTTTTGTGATGATTTGTACTGTATTTTCATTTCTGTAAAATCGAAAATCTTCTTTTGATTTAATTGATTCTATTATCTTTTTACACCAATGCATAATTGAAAGGTAATAAACATCAAAGCATTTCATTTGTTCTTTGACGGGACAAGATGAAGTTTGTAGACACAAATTCGAACTAACTGGTACCGTTTGGATCGAAGGATATTAGAGCACACACAACGAGCTGGTCTTGTCGGATAATGTGCGACAACGTACGGTACGACATTGTTCTAACTAATTGATATCCTTAGCTAGTGATATTGTACAAATAACGTACTTGTGCTTACATGTACAGATCGTTGCGTTCTGTAGACCGACAGAAACTCCCCATTGACCACATGCTTGTTGCTTGTTTTTACAGTGCAGGACTTACCTCAATTAATGATGTGTCAACAGATGCCACAGATGATCCGAATGATGTGCATGATGAATGTTATAAATTAAACATTGACAAGTTACAATGTACCGTCATTTTACACGTTTTAAACGAAATCACAGGGTGTGATACAATGCTTCGGGTTAACACAACAACGTAATAGGCGCTTTCTATGATTTTAAAAATATTTTTGTACAAACTATTTTTTTTATTTAGAACTTATTTAAGTTGATTTTTGTATATTTAATTATTTTTTTAAACATGGACTTGTTATACTATGATTTAGTTATACAAAGATTACATTTTATATTAAGACTTATTGCTTTTTAATACATTAGATTAAAGATTTGTCTTTATCCTTAAATCACACTGATAAGGGATAGTTTACGATACATGGCACTATTTACGTACTTGTAATTTTGTCAGATTTTACTTGATTTATGCATTGGTAAAATAATGTAAATGTTTAGGGTACACGCGCTGTAAGAAGAGTCTTTCATAATTCGTGACATGAAAATCAGCACATTAGTAACATTCTCTGCCGTGTCAACCACACCAACACACGGGAGATAGAAGGAAAACAACGATACCCGTTTGAAACCAGGGACGTTAAAACAGCAAGAAGTGTTAAAGGTCGGCCGAATATGGAAACAGGACTAAAACAGATATGATAAACCACGAATGTTCTGACAGAAATTAATTATGGACAAACCGAACTGTTTTAACTGACAAATTATTGCGACACTTGTGTATACTTCGTGACGACTAGAACAGGAAGTCTATGTGCTGTTTTTAAAATGAAGACAAACGGCGACCTGACCATGTGATGACATTCAAGGACAAGTTTTAATGAAATAACGATCATATTACGTATGCCAAAACCACGTTTAAGTGTGTTTTTATTTCAGATTCAGAAACCGTTATGTTAATGTTTTTTTCGTGAAATGGTTATATGAAGAAAATTAAATTAAGTGTCAGTCAGTTTTGTTACGACTTGAATAATTACATTATATGCAATGGAATTTGCTTGCGAGGCTTCGACAAAAAGCACATTGAAGCCGTTTACATAGAACGGTTTTTGTGTTAACGAATTTCTCCTTGCAACACGCACGCATTTATGACGCATACAAAAAAAAACTGTTTATGATCATTTCTTGTCATGAAAGCAAAGTTGTGCATGTCATGTTACATAATTTATATTACACGGCTATTTGTATGGCATGAACATGTATTTAAGAAAGAGAATTTAACCATTCAATATATCATACAGTGTGGCCATACCACGTGACGTGATATATATAAGAGGTGCACTCCATTTAGATTTGAACAGAGTGGAACAAAGTTGAATCATATAATGTTATGCTAACCCGTTACAATTAAAACATTTAATTTAACTATTTTGGAAGAACAGGTAACTGTATCGTTGAAAACGAAAAAATAACACGAAACTATTTTTTTTTGAAAATTTATATTTTTCTATGAAGGTTTATTTGTTCAAAATGAACCAGAATTTGAACCAATCAAAAACAAAAATTGACTACCAATATCTCCATAAACTATATATATTCATATACAGCAATGCTTAAAGTACTTACATGCCATATCTTATCAAAATTGATCCACTAGTTAAAAAGTTATACTATAAAATGTAGATACTATTTTACGGCGCTTCATGTGGTGCAATCAACACAAATCTATATGGCCGTCCCCCACAGCGCGTAACACCAGCGTCAGTTAAAATAAACCTTTAAGCAATTCAATTTATAATATGAAGTTAATTTTAGGCTTACATTCATCCCATAACATTGTTCGTGTTAGCACATAGCCTTTTATAGATAATTGGTATGCGTAAAGAAGTTTTATTAGCAAAAACAAAACTCTTGAAACGGCTCGTGGATTTCAGTACAAATGAACCCTGAAGGAAAAATATAAATTAAATGTGTCATTTTAATGTGTCGGATAACAGGTAACGTTCACTGTTTGTTCTGGTTGTGAAACGATAGATAGATAGATATATTTTATTCCTCCAATAAGGAGAGCAAAACATTTGTACAGATTATAACATATTTACAGAAAGTGGCATTCAATAGAGTAAAGGATTTACATGTACATGTATATACATTTAAAGCAAATAGTGGTAATAATTATATCATAGCAAATATTACATACTTATCTATAACAATTCAGTATCCAGAGACCTCAACATTATCAATACTGATACAATAAGTGATGATGTGTTGTTTACCTACCGATTGCTAGCACAGTAATTAAAAGCTTAAATACTATGTTGCCTTAGACGAAATTCGAAAATAAAGACTGTTAAGTACAAGCTACTGTCGCCCAGATTACAGACACACCGTTAACTTAAAAGCGTGCACACTAGCTTAGCAAGGTTCACATGTGTGAGATTCCTACCATTGTTCAGAGTAGAAATGCTCAATATGAGCCTACATTGTTCGATGCTGTTAGAACGCATGAATCTTAGATACAAATTGAGCTGTATATTTAATAGAGCGTTCCACACTGCAAGTCTGTCGGGCTCTTTAGAGGAGCAATAACATAGTATATGTTCCGTTAAGTTTTTCACTAAAAGATCACAGAATTTACATCGCTGAACAAACTGTTTGGAGATAAAGCGTGCCGATGATACTAATAGTGTTTTACAGATACTCGTCATATAGTTGTTATGTCTTGAAGTAGTCCAAAGGGCTGAACACTTTCCCGGTGTTATGATGCTAGGATATAGCCATTCATGTTGTAGCATTAAATTGTTCATCATCGTTGACTTGATCTGTACAAATATAGTCTTTTTCAATGTATTTTTCCAAGAAGATTTCGATGGAAACGCGCCGTACTCGATATATGTTCCAAGTACATCTTGCAGGTTATACTTGTTTAGAATTCTATCAATGTCTTGTATAAAACCACGATGTTGTTGCTGACCGTTTACAAAGCGGACAAGTCGATGAGTGAATATTACTTTCGCTAGGTATTTCTCTGGTAATCGGCATAGTTGTCCTAACAAAAGTAGTTTTCTATAATCAATGTAGTTTTCTATTGGTAACACGTCTAGAGACAGAAGAGAGAAATTTACATGCATAAATGAGGGCATTTGTTGGATATGTTTCAAGCAGAATCTATGAGCGCGTTCAATCATGAGCATGTCCTTTGTTGAGTACGAATTCCATGTTTCACAACCGTATAGCGCCCTCGGTAGTATAGCTGATATATATATAGTTCTTAACGTCAGGGGTTGAAGTTTGCGAGGGTGTATTCCCGAATTCAAAACGTTTAAGTAGGTGCCTCTTAGTTTGTTGCAGGCGTCGCGCATCGCACCTTTGGTGGATAGTTGATTGTCTGTTATCACACCTAAGTGAGTATAGTTTTCACATGTATATATACTATCCAAGCCCAAGTTAAAATGGCGTTCCATAATGTTATTGCCCCTTTCATTGAACACTATAACTTTGCACTTGTCTGGATTATAGAAGTACCTCCACTTTCTTGAATACTGGCAACATATGTCTAACATTTTGTCCATGCCCGACTTGGAAAATGAGAGGAGGACCATGTCGTCTGCAACAGTAGGCGAATTCAAGCTTTGTTCAAACATACATACGCCAAGGTTACTGTTTTCTAATTGTCTAATAAGACCATCAATAAACACTAGGTACATTATCGGAGAACATTTTCGGCCCTGTGGACATCCTTGTAGAATAGGAAATTCTTCGGACTTGAGGCCCTGATTTTTAACACAACTTTGAGAATCCAACAATAGTTCTTTCATGGCGATTAACGAAGTGGTATCAACATCATATTGTATAAGTTTATATAGTAGCCCAAAATGCCACACATGGTCGAATGCCTGCCTACCATCCAAAAAACATAAATACACTGATGAAGAGTTTTCTCTCGCGAAATTTAGACACTCACGCAAGGTAATCGAAGACATAATACAGGCTAACCCTTTCTGGAATCCACCTTGTTGTACGCTGATATTGTTTAGAAGTTTTGATTCGCATCGTTGTAACACTACGGATTCATAAAGTTTTAATATGACTGATGATAAAGTAATGGCGCGGTAATTACTTGGTTCATCTTTGCGCTTTTTCCCGCCTTTATGCATAGTGATGATAGTGCCCTTTTTCATTTCGTTTGGAATGTACCCAAATCTCAGCATACAAGTAAACATGCTTGATAACACTGGTGATATCGCTTCTTTACAATGTCTTAAATGTTCGTACACAACAACGTCTGTGTTTCCCGCTTTGCCATTTGGTAGGGCACCGATTAACGAATACACATCGTCTGCTGACACTAACGCCAGAGGATCGGGTTCGATTGAATTCAAAGTGTCTGTTACACTAATGGTTACATTACGCTCCCACTCGGAATCAAAGTTCGGTGATTTAGATGGCGAGTACAGATCCTTAAAGTAGAGTCCCCATTGTTTCGTTTGACTCTCCTTGCCTCTGTACACTTCTCCATTGAATAAAAGACTAGCGCCGTTAGTTTGTGATGAGGTTCTTTTCCTGGCGTTGATTTGTTTCCAGAATCTGACCGAGTCCCTTTCAGCATCCTCATCAATTTGTTTGTCTAGAGTCTCTAGATATGCCATAACAGTGTGTCTATGCAGTTTGCGAAATTTATTTTTACTGTCTTTATATTTAACAAAATCGCTTGAGGCCGTTGATCTAGGACGTCCTGCCTTCATCCACTCACTTCGAAATCGTTCCATAAGATGATGTAAATTCGAGAGTTCTTCCGACCAGTATGGTTTAAGGTAGGAGCGAAATCGTTTTCTCGGCAGGGACACATTCGCATGTTCTACAAGTTTATTACACACAAGTTTGTAGACCTGATCTAAATCGCCTATCTGAAGTTCACGAGTTTTTATTTCATTCAGTTGTTCATCGTATTTTACTAAGTGCTGATAATCACATATTTGCCCCGGTTTACATTTTTTCCAATTTACAGAGTTTACAACATCATCATCAATGTCACCATTTTGGCATACAGTATAAGTGTTAAGGCAACATAGTATAGGCCGGTGTCTAGACGTATTTAAGCAATGGTCACTTGCAATTTCACAATGTAGTATCAAATCAACATACTCATATGGCAAACATATATAATCAATCATCGTACTAAAATTGGTCTTCCCGTGAAGGTGATCTGTTTGCTTCGTCCAAAGTAGAGTGTTTTCTGTTCAACGATGGGTGTTCGAAAAGAAATGCACCGACATACATATACATTTACGTGAAAAGTTCTGCAAATGAATTAAAATTCCAAAACTTTGAATTGTCTTGAAAGACCCCTTTAACTAACACGTGTCCAGCAGTGAACAATTAGTGTTTATGTTGAACATATTTCCGTTGGCCTCCGTCACGCTTGAACGATCACACCATTATAAAATTCAGGTTTTCATTTTCGACTTGATTTTCACTTCCAATTCACTCGCAACCTGTCTGTTATACGAAATACACATTCACAAATAGTCAAATTAGTTCGAAACATACGTTTAATGTGATGGCAAAACTGAAAAACAGTGAACATAATCGTGTACGAGACACTACTGTACTGTAGAGGTTGGTGTTTCACTAAAACTTTTTTCTGTCTGATAAAATTGACATGTCTCTAGCATAATAAGATTGTGGTTACCATCTCAAACTATGACGCACCACGTACAACAGGTCAATGGTCAACACCACTGACCTACTCGTACACAGGTAATACTGCTATAAACATAGCATCAACTGCAGTGGTATTGTTGTAGCTTAATTGTAGTCTAACTAACATTAGCAATTTAACATTGATGGGACATGTATTTAAAAAAATTATATTGTGTTTTTGTGAGTTGGACGCTGTTTCTAAAAAGCCGACCTTTCGTACAGGCTCTATTACGACCTCTCACTGTCTGTGCTCAAAGAGAAAAAACACGTTTGTTATCTCTTTTCCACTGCAAAGAAGTAATCTATCGCTATGCTTATAATCTTTAGTGACATTGTGTATGGTTTCCATAAGCATTTTACTCAATTTGTTGGATACAGTAAGCATGGTACTGTGTTGTTACTACATTTTCCCTTGAAGTTAAACAATGTTGTTTTTTAAAAAGTGAATTTATTCAAGCATGGCAACAATTTAATTGCAAATCGTTCACAAACACAAATAATGTCTATGGTGGAGCAGGTGCACCAATTACCGAACACGTAAGCCACTTTTTATGAGGTTCGGTAAAAGGAGCATTTCCTACCAAAGGGAGACTAACTTGATTTGTATAAACCTTTCAAAAATACGCTCGTCTATCACCTAACACTCTATGTGTATACATCAGGGCTTAATCGTCAATACAAAAATGCAACCAACTGCGCCTAATTCCGAACATAAGTGTTCCTAATTCCGAACATTGAAACATTAAAACATTAAAAAACAATGGCCCGTATTCACATGTCGTTCCTCCACTCCAACTCGACTCACCCTAACCTAAGGGAGCCTCAAGTGTAGCTGGAGTGACGGTCAAGTTAGTGAAGCTCGAGTGGAGATTTGGTATTCACATACATTTATCGACCTCCACTTTCTCGAGTGAGTGACCGTTATAATACATGGTAGGATAGTAAACTGTGTAAAGAATCCATGATAAATTATTGAATAGGGTGTTTTTAGTTTCAGTGCATTTTCATGATATGAACAAAGTCAAATTATAATTTTGATGACGTTTATGTTATATGAGATAATTACTTGTTTGAACTCACAAAAATAATACCTTAGTTTGAATACACAATAATTATAATGATAATAAGATTAGAAAAAAAGTTGGATCCATTTACATTAATCTTAGATGTAATTACAAACATGTACATGTAGTGTTTATTAAACGCATACATTTTAATATGTAGACAATAATAAAATAAATATCAAATTAAATGTAAGACAATACACACGAGTTTTAAATGATACCGTGCCATAATCCAGCATTGTTGTGGAAGCAGGCTCAATAATATCATATCAATATGAATTCCACAGACCGTTGGGCAGGAAGTTTAAGATAAATAATTTAGAAATCATATGAAATAAAATCGGTTACTCTTTTTATCAGTAGCTCACTCTCCTGTGACATTTGGTGGACAACTTACTACAGATACAACGCAGCATAGCCAGGTCATTTGAACGCCATTACTTCATAGAATGACATTTTGAGAGCGACAATGGTGTACATGTATATAAATAATTAAATACATATCAAGTATACATCTATATTATGCATGGCAGTGTACTTATTTATTTAAAGTTGATTGCGACACATTTTTTTACAATTTATTGCAATCATTCTCGACACAAAAAGAGAAGAGCTCCAAGTTTTTGCTATTATACTAAAGATCTTGTGAGGGCATATTCCTCATATTTGTATGTTTGTGTACAAAGACTAAAAGAGATGTTCTGTCCGACAATAGTTATGTTTAATATTCGGTGTGGCGTGATATGGGATCGAGCCCGTATCCCAACACTCGACACGGACACTCTACACTAGAATATACAGGCGAATTTCTTGCACATTAGTGATTGCAACAGAAACAACATAGTTACATGTTTGTGTTACAAGTGACCAGGTTTTTATTTTAATGAAAATATTTTAGTTATCTTCACGGGATTAAAAGCAATAAAAGGCAATGATTTAATATATCAATCCATATATAAATGTACATGTATGCATTTTTGTATTCATGTTCCTTATATTATACACATGAATACAATACACCATGTTATTTATTCACACCGCACTAAAAGTACTAAATTTAAATTCCACATATTTCAGACATGTACTGCAACTTAACTTTAAATGGTTCAAAAATATATTTTAGGATCACAAAATATTACAGATTTTATATTACAAAATGTGTATTTGAGGTTCGTTGGTTTATTCATCTTGAAAATACAATAACTTTATAAGTCAAACATTCGTGTGCTAAATCGGTATTCACATAACCCTACTTGAGTGTAGCTGGAGTCATTGTCAAGTGACCGTTTCGTCCACTCGAGAAATCCCCACTCAGTCGAGTGGACTCCAGCGTCACTTACCGTTGTGAATACCAATTTCTAGTTAGGTCGGATGCCCACTCAAGCGCACGGACGAAACGATCATTAAAATCGGATTATCTTAGTGAGTGAGAGTGGAGGGACGGTCGAGTAGAGGATGTGAATATGGCCCAATGTCCAAATGATCCAGTAGGACTATGCAAGTACGTGTATGAAGTAATTAAAGAAAAATCTTTACATGTATGCACTGACTTGTCTTGTTTAAAGATAATACAATCGAGTTTTACTAGCCTAAACAATAGAAATGACATAGAACAATTGTCACACGTCTTGTTCAGTCCTGTACCTTATGTTTAATGCCTTAAGGGCATTCGTTTCATTTCAGTTGAGCGGAAGTTTAACAATCGCAGTCCTTTAGACGTATCTCAATCATACTCAAACTACCATGATTGAAACGTTTGCAAAAATGTAAAATTGATGTGGTAATACATTTTCATGTCTTAAAGTCGAGATAATTCTGAATCAAATACTAATTTACATTATTGATAAAAATCTCGAAGAAACTACTTATGGGACCTTACGGACGTTTATCCAAAATGGTTTTAAACACCAAATCACAGTGTTTGTAAAACGTAGTACAACGTATATATCGCCGACTTAGAATGTGAAGGTCGTAACTACAAAATCACTATTTTGAGCAAAACAACAAAAACTGTCTGACAATTACTCTTTACTTATGGTAAAACAAGCTGTTTCAACTTCAGTTTGGTCAACATGACAAGTTACGATTTTCGTGAAAATAGGCTCATAAGAAGCGTCTTATGATGTAGATTTCAAATATGCATTATTTTTTAAAGATAGTAAGTGCCACTTACGACCTTCTCATTCTAAGCTAGCGATATATGCACCCGGTCATATCAAAACTAATTAATATTTTAAAATCGCATGCCGAACTATCTACATTCAACCACTTTAAAACCGCTGCTAAAATTAATAGTTTAAAGGGTTTGTTTAGTTCATAAGCTTGACCTTATTAAAGAAAAAGATTTTGTTTTCATTCGGAATACCCCGTCAAAAGTACTTTTGCATGTGCAGCTCGACCGCGTCGACCTAGGTGGCCAATATTGACTTTAAACTGTACGCTGTTGGTTTACACATTGAAAACAACAACAGAAACAGTATTTGCTAATGGTATTTTTATGCTGCGAATATCTCGAAAATGTGTTCGGATGAGTGTGCCTTCGCTTCCAACTGTAATCAGGATCGGTGCCTTAGCAAGGCGGTTCATCTGCCTCCACACAACGACATCGATTCCTAGCGAATGACACAGTCAAAGACCGACCTGGATAAAACAAGCTAAAGGTATTGAGCCCGAGCTATGACACAGGTTGTGCCACTGCAATTGGTTCTGCATGATTGCACACAGTGTCAAAAGAATGTCGGATGTCAATACACAAGCCAAAAGTACATTATTGCCTTTTCATAACTATACTCTTCATAATTGTCAATAAAAGGAAAATCATTTTAGTACACTTTTTAACGAGTTTTCTCCCGTTTAGAGCCGAATGCCCAAACATTTTGTCTTCAAGCTCCTTCATATTGTAGATTTGAGGTGCCATATAAGCAACACGGGAAATATCCTGACAGTCTGATGCTCGTAACTAAGATTTCAAGTTTAAATAAGGCTTGAATCCATCTTAGGTTCACATAATGCGCAAATCTAGACCGCACTCGGTCGTATGGTATACGCCAGACAGCCAAAGCTTTACTTGGATGGTAACTAACATCATGTCAAACATAATTCTATCCTATTACGTAATTAATGTTATTCTTTAGGAGGGGAAACCACGTACATGCATCAATGTAGCGGGCTCTTATAATTGCTTTTGAAATTGTGACTTTCACATTCATGGATCACAGTGTTATCTATATCATAATTTGTTTTAATCCCGTTATAATGACATGAAAATCACACAACTCATTGTGTATAGACTGAAGATTGTTAATCCGAAAATAAATAACCGTATATTGACGTTTTCATCACTAAAACCGATATTTCATAATGTGGTGCGTTTTTAAAGCGGTTGAGTGTAGAAGAAGGTTCTTTTGTGCTTATTTCTTAAGGGTATTGACTAGCAAATGTAGGAGAAACAACCCTTAAACTGTTAACATATTTAATTATAAACATTTATTAAACACGTATTATCGCGAAAACTATAGACAACGGATGCAAAACGCTAAATCGTTTTGTAACTGCCCCTGATTTCTGAAATCACTATAAGTTAAAAAATCTAGCCGAGCAATCGTCATGAAATTTGCTATGAAAGTTATATACTTGTACTTGTTGCATATAAGAAAACCGTATGTTGTAGTTCAACGATTTTCACTTTAAACATATTTTTTACATATTTTAAAATATAATTTAAAAATACAAATAACTTACAAAATATATACTAAACTTTACTGTTTGATTCCTTACATGCGTCAGTTCATGTATGCCAAGTTTTATGATTTTTGAACCAAACTTTTTCGGTAAAATACATTTTTCAGTTTTTAGGGATTGTCCCCTAAATCTAAGAAAATCTTAAAACCTAGCCGAGCAAAACTGTTGGAACTTTTTTAAATAATTGGCACTAATCTGATCTTCATAAAAATAACAGGTTTTATATACCTTGTACAGAAAGTTCAAAAGGAACGAATGCCCTTAAAATAGCATATTAGGGTTGTGATTTGTCACCATCAAATATACTTTATAAACATTACATGTGTACACGGTGTTTGTCAAACTCCTATCTGACAGTATCTGTACGTGAACACTGAGTAGTTTGGTTATCAGATGTGTCTACATCTTCTGCTCCAAACGACATCGTCAGTTAGCCCCCCTACAAAACAATTGCTCTTTTCCGCTACCCCTACCGAACCTAGTTTTGCCACCTACCCTTGTGTGGTTTGTTTGGCCAAAATTGAAAGAAAACTCAAAATCTGTGAATTCGACCTATTCTCTGAAGGCATTTTGGTTCTTTCTGTATTTTTTTATCAAGGGAGGTGTCTGTGAGTACTCTAAACATAAAAGTGGACGATTTAAATGTCAAGTGAGCATTTTTATGCCCCCGTATCGATAGATCGGGAGGCATATAGTGATTCACCTGTCCGTCAGTCCGTTCGTCCGTTCGTCCGTCCGTCCGTCCGTCCGTCCGTTCGTCCGTCCAGCCTGGTTAACCCAAATTAACCGTTTCTTCTAGCATCAATATGGCTTGCTACAAAGCTTTCAAACTTGCATGGATGTTGTATATGACCACTCTCCACACGCCTGTATCACCTGACTCCATTTTGACCTTCACCTTGACCTAATTTTGGACTTAGACTTATTGAAATGGCTCCCACAGGGGGCATAAGCGTTTATTGAACGCAGTCTTGTTTTCTAAACAAAAAGTATCCCCTACCTACCGTCCCTATTTTTTCAAAGCCGGTAGTGGAAACAACCAATTGTTTAGCTTTAGCGCTCACAAAACTTCAACTCGTTAACACATGAAATTGATTGGTTGATGTTATAATGTGAACCCTAATTGCTAAGTAGGTGTGGTATATTTCCATGTGTCTAGATCAGCATCATTTGTTTTCTATATAAAGTTGCTATAGCAAAACTACTCGATTTTATATAATTTTAGCAAAAAGGACAATCAATAGCATAAGACTTCATGCAAAGCAAAGATTTTATTAGAACGCTACGTAAACAGTAACTAGTACCACACTGGCGATCAAATGCAGCCACAGACAATGAAAAAGGATGCGTGGACGAAATAGTGACGACACATTATCTAAATATGTTAAGTTGAATGATAAGGTAATAAGTTTAAATTTTGTTCGGAATTAGAAGCATGAATAAGGTTACCCCACTCTACTTCATAAACGTTGTATCATTCATACTCCAGGCAACAAACTCTTGCTTGGTTTAAGACCGAAAATGTATACTGTAAAAGTGATTAAAAACATAACAATTTTTCTACTTTCGGTTTGCAAGGTATGATTGGCGTTTTGAAAGTTCATAAATATGAAAATTATTTCTTTGCAAGAATGTGTTCCTTAATCTATTTAATACGTCCCCGAAACAAACTTTAACTATTAATGTCATGTTGACCTTTATGAATTGTTTGTGAATGAGCAAGAGTTGCAATGACATTAATGTTTCAATGAATTTACTTTTTTGAAATTTTTGTGTGTCTGACCTCAAGAGTAAATGAAGTATGATCAACTATAATGCCTATTTTGCAAGGCTTGGTAGGAACGAAAAAATGCGAGATTCGGCTGCCCTAAACTTTCCATTGAACATGCCCACATTCTGCGGTAAGAAACATACTATAGGGGGCAAACTGTAAGAAGGGCTGGTATTATGACAATGTTGCAAAATACGGCAAAACTCGAAAGAGTATTTGCTGCGCGGGACCGACCGGGCTGCCCTCAGTGCGGCGTCGAACAACATAAGTTGAAGAAAAAGAAACGTTTTTGAAAAAAAAAATGCATTTACATTTTTCAAAGCAGATCAAGAACACCTGAAATACAACAAAAACAACAACAACAACAACAACAACAGCAGCAACAGCAACAGCAGCAGCAGCAGCAACAGCAGCAGTAACAGCAACAGCAACAGCAGCAACAGCAACAGCAACAGCAACAGCAGCAGCAGCAGCAGCAGCAACAGCAACAACAACAACAACAACCACAACAACAGGAATTTGATAATAAGTAAGATATTCGTCTGATAGCTGCAATACTAGCACAGTATGTTGTTAGTAATATAATAGATGGCGAAACACAGGCTCACAGGCATTTACCAAGACTGAAGCAGTCATACATGTAAAATAAATGCGCAAACTAAAATTCTAAGAAGCCCGCAATTGTAAAATACTCATAGTTAGTGAAGAAGGTGATGCATTTGATTTTCTCCTTCACCAAAGACCTGTCATTCCAATGGACAAATATGTAAACCAAAAGGTTCTTCATATAAATTGTGCATGAAAAATGAAATGCAGCATTATGTCCCTTTCAGATGAAAATTCCGCTTCGTACTAGGCATATACCACATACTGTTGTAGGAGCGAAAAGCACATGTCTAGATGCATGATTACCGAGTCCATTATTTAGACCTAGTCCCTAGACTTACTGTAAGTTCATAGAGTCGCACTTTTCAGTAGAACGCTTGGTTAGTCATCTTGTAGTACATCAGTGTAGTACAGGCTGTCACATAATCTATGTTCCAAAAGGAGCGTAGTTTGGCTTATTTTCAGTGCACGCACATGATAAATCAATAGTTGCTAGGGGATAAGTGGGCATGTTCCCCGGGTCCCGTGTTCACAAAGGGTCAACTGATCTCGATCAAATTTGATACTGAAAATAATTTCACAGTTTTTGGAAGATTTTGGTAACTTTTGACAATTACAACTTATAGCCATGTAGAGAATACCTAATGTACTTCAAGCTAACATGTTCAAAATAAAAACTTATCTTTGAAATTGAAGAATATTTTTAATAACCGACATGTAATATTAAATGATATTGAGCAGGCTCCAAACACAGTTAACTGGATTCCGTTATTGCGAAACTTACTCAATTCACTTGGTTTTCATGACGTTAGCTAAAGTATCACATGGTGTAGGTAATGTTAATATGTTTCTAAATTTAGCCAAACAAAGACTAACAGACAATTTTATACAAAACTGGAACAGCAGAATATTGGATTCCACAAGGAGTAGATTTTATAGAAACTATATCCATATTTGGTTTAAAGTCATATTTGAGCAAAATTAATATAAAAAAACAGAATTGCTTAAACACAATTTAGGGTATCATCGCATAGACTAAATATTGAAACAGTGAGGTGGAAACAACCAGCTGTACCTTTAAACGAAAGAATTTGTACGATATGTAAGACCATGTCACACAGTGGCGAGTTCGGGCTCCGAGTTCTGTACGAGATGTGGCGAGTTATAACTCGCCTAAAAGTGCGCGAGTTGGTCCAGGACGGTTTTCAAGGCGACATTTACACGACATGAGTACGATAATAACACGAGTTTATACGAGATACATACGACATCTGTTCGACAATCGGAGACATGTTCTCGAGATTTGTACGAGTATCGACGAGTATGTACGAGTCGGTATGTCTTTTGCCGTGGTGATCTCGCCGAATGTCGAGCAGATGTCGCAAACTCGTGTCATGTCGCAGAACGACTTTATTTGGGCGACATGCTACGACAAGGGGCGACATTTCAACGAGATGTGTGCGACAGTGCGCGAGATTGTTACGACAGTTCCACGACATGTATACGAGAAGTAATCTTCGGTGAGAAGCGGCTAGAATTATAAACCGTTTAAAATTCTCGCCGCACACTGTCGAGTACTGGCGACATGGGAAGACATCTCTGCGACAAAGAACGACATGCGTACGATATTTACGCGACACTGGGCGAGTTGTGGCGAGTTATAACTCGTGACAACTCGTAGCACCAACTCGCCACTGTGTGACATGGTCTTTACACGCTAGAAGACGAGCAACACTTCCTTTTCGAATGTATTTTGTATAAAGATTTAAGAAAAAGTATTTTGTATCGTATTTTCACAGAAATCCTAGTGTTTACAAAACCATACAATTATTTAACACTGAACGTGTAAGTACACCAAGAAATCGTGCAATGTTTGTTTACCATGCCTTCAAACTAAGAGACAGCTTGCTACACATCAAATAAGATAATACTCAATATGGACCTTTATTTATTTATTGTTACTCACTAAAAGAGGACATAATTGATACGTTGCCTTTGAAGTATTTGAACTACTTTTTGAATTACAAAAAGGGAGGTAACTGGTACTCTTACGCTGAATTTACACATTTCCATACACTATCTTATTGACTTGTTCAAATTAGAAAACACATTCAACACACTTGTTTTTTTTCGTGATTAGTGAAGGATCCTTTATTATTTACCTTCATGCTAGAACCATTCCTTATTATTTTATAGCCATGGAAAATGCACTGTGAAATATTTGAAATATTACTTTATATGATTCTTTATTGTATACATAACAATTATTTTAGACATTGAACCATTACATTGCTTAGTATTATGTTGTTTGTTCATGGGTTATTTTTTACCTAAACAATCTTATATTAACACAATCATGTAAAACTTATTCTGAATAAACTTGTAAACGTGTATAAAAAATACCAAGCTTAACCTTAATATCTACTGATATTCAAAGTATGTATAGATGATCTTGATCCTAAAAGCTAATTCTTTGTGAAATTTTAAGAAGTTTTGTGTGTGAAAACGATTCCAGTAGATCTACTCCATATTTATAAATACTTTTCCACAGCAAAAGAAGTAACCCTCTGCGAAGCGGAGATTCTAACGCCCCTGTCGTCGACTGGTTTTACATTTTGTATTCATTGTGGCAAGTAACTCGTTTTTATTCATTTCCAACGTAACGTGTACCACGTGCAAATCGGGGATTTCAAACATTCGTGACTGTTTAGTTTTTTTGACGTCATTCGTAAATTCTGCACGTTGTTCACGAATCTTGATTTTTACGCTTATAGTTCTACCAACAGTTCGTGAATCACGAGTTAACGCTTGGTAACGTCAATCAGGTATGCACGTTATGGGAATGCTTTAAGGTAACACACAGTAATTTTTGCTGTATAAGTCGAGAGTATACGCTTTGCCACGTGTACATCATGCCCATACATTTCCATCAAACCACTTGGTAACAATGAATGTGTACATCTCGAGAAAATGTATGATAGAGGCGTACTACACGTAACTACACAGTACATCGTGACTTATAGATCAACATGTATACATCAAAACTTACTGTGTGTGTGCGCACCTTTAAACAGGGTAGACATACCACGTGGTGTGTGACGTAATTTTTTGCTAAGACGACAAGAAGATAACAGTCAAAAAAACGAGAAAAACAACCGTAAGTATTTTATTCGTTGATAAATTTTCACGAGACTAGCCCCACGCTCAAGCCCAGAAAGCATAACATGCATGTCACTGAATGATTTGGCACAAAAATCAACAGTTTTTTCCCGAAAGTGGCTCAACGGTTAGAAATGGACGAAATCTGACAAGCAAAGACGACAAGAAAATATCTATTTTATCATTCATAGCTTTTTTGAGCATAATAATGCAAAATGCGTACTGTCGACATGTATAACAATGTATTAGAAACAACTTGTTAACTTAATTAAGCATTATATGGTCCATTTCATAAAATATTTTGTGAAATGCATAATTCGTTTGAAAATGCTAAGACGACAAGAATGGAAAGGCGACAAGAAGATTTAAAACTCAAAATTTAAAACTGATATTAACCCCTAAATCTATAGTATGGATGGCTTACTTCAGTTAACAGTACTGTCAATGTATGTATTGAAATAATTAGAACACGCACTGAAGTTAAAACATGCCTACCTGAACATTTTTATTCTGAACTATTTTTGCTTTGGCTCAATCTATATCTTAATCTTTACATATGAAACCTTGAAATGTCCGCGTGATTTTGCTATTTGTTATAGCATGTACTCAGTCTAAAATCGCAACCACTGTATAAAGTTCATTAAATGTTCTGCTGCAGTTAAACAATCCACTGACGTAAAGGATCAAGTATTTGCATACAAAATATATAGTTGATTCAATAAGTGATACTAATAATGTAACTATCCCATTCGAAAGAATAGCGGTGAGTACCATTTACTCGGGTATATCCAGTCAAACCCACAGGTGGCAGTATCAGTGTTTGAAACGGCAAAACAGTGATCGTTTCGTTATTTAACTTCGCTCTAAACCATTTTATTCACGCTGTGGATACCGACTCCAATCACAGTAACGTAATAATTGTTAGGAACCAAGTCTATTTTTAGATGCGATGTTCCACAATCTTTGGACATATACACATAGTGCCTTTTTATACCTTGATAGTGCACTAGCCCAGTGACGGATTTTTTTAAATTTTATTTTCCAGACACTGATACTGTCACCTGTGGTCAAACCTAGATAAACGAAGTATATATCCTGGACGATAGTATATTTACAACGCTTCTCGTTTCCGGCTATTGTTCCTTTGAAGTTCGCCAGCCTGTCAGTACTTTCAGTACTTTGATATATTATTGTGATTCGAGTCGTCTGTTGATGGCTCTTGTCCGCTGTTGTCGGATAGCGCAGAATTACTGTACTGTATATATGCCGTCAAACCCGTATTGCATTTCGCGTTTACTTCCCTTTGTATAACTGGGGACCAAGTAATCGCTAAATCGATCCTTGACTTCAAAAAGCGTCTATAACGTTAATTTACCGAAATCCAAGATGTCGTCGATTTTTTTCCAATGAGAACTACAGCTTTCATAATGGCCGAGCTGGACAGCCAATCAGAATGCTCGAATCTCATAATGGCCGTGTTTTTTCATAACGGCCGCGATTTTCTCATAATGGCCGCGATTTTCCCATAATGGCCGAGTTTTGTCTCTATAATGTCGATGTATCGTTCATATTGGCACTGGATTTAGAGGGAAAACTCGGCCAATAGTGTATAGTCAATTAATAATGCATAATAAAGACCTCGCTCGGAAAATGAAATTCATACTTTTTTGCCAATAGTTAATTGTTAGTTTGGTCAAGATGACAAGTTCCAATTTCCATGGCAATATGCTCATAAAAAGCGTCTCGTGGTGTAGATTTGAAATATGCATTAGTCTTATAAGGTCATAAGTGGCACTTACAACCTTGTCATTCTAAGCCAGCGATATTGCGGTATCATAATAAAAGCAGCAAATTAAGCAGGTAATGTAACACGTGATGAATTCATCTAGACCTAAATGACCATGAACGGGAATCCCTTCACTTACTATACTAATCAGAAAATGAATTAAGGCGTTTATATCAGTTTTAAATGTTGAGTTATAAATCTTCTTGTCGTCTTTCCATTCTTGTCGTCTTAGCATTTTCAGACGATTTATTTATTTCACAAAAATATTTCATGAAATGGACCATATAATGCTTAATTATGTTAAAAAGTTGTTTCTAATACATTGTTATACATGTCGACAGTACGCATTTTGCATTATTATGCTCAAAAGAGCTATAAATGATAAAATAGATATTTTCTTGTCGTCTTTACTTTTCAGATTTTTTCCATTTCTAACCGTTGAGCCAATTTCGGGAAAAAACTATTGATTTTTATGCCAAATCATTCAGTGACATGCATGTTATTCTTTCTGGGCTTGAGCGTGGGGCTAGTCTCGTGAAAATTTATCAACGAATAAAATACTTACGGTTGTTTTTCTCGTTTTTTGACAGTTATCTTCTTGTCGTCTTAGCAAAAATTTACGTCACACACCACGTGGTATGTCCATCCTGTTAAAGGACGAGAATCATACTTGGGGCAAATATGTGATTCACTAACATCATAAACACATTTAAATATAATGGCTACGCCATGTTATCCAACATTTGAGCATAATTATGATAGACTTATCCAGTAAATAATATAGTCTAGGTGTCCACTGGGCGTATTGCACCAATTCATTAAAACCCCGCCCACCAACCTCGGGAAGGACGGGGAGTTTTACATCTGCTTTTTCAAACCCCGAGCAAAATCCCCGCAACCCAACGCCATACAGAAGGTAAACTTCCAACCAAATTTTCCCCCGCTCTAAACCAGAGAAATAAAGTCCCGACCGACTATTTGTCCCCGCTATTTTGGCGCGGTACAAAATCCCCGGCGGTAAAACCCCGGTACTGTTCCCACGCTATCCCCGCCCCCTTCAATTGACTGGTACATTACATTTTCTACGCCATATTATCCACCATTTGAGCAGAAATATGAACCATGGTGGACTTTGCCGGCAATTAATATAGACTAGGTCTCCACTGTGCGTAATGCACCAGTCAATCGAAATCATGACCAAACCCCGGAAAAATGCCTTAAAATGGATTTTTATTTACTCCATCTGGTAGAAAAAGTCCATTGGTATTTTCGAATAATACATACATTCAGGCTTCAGAAAAAGGTGGATGCCAGATCTGAAAGTGGTGGTTATTCAGGGATTCCAGTAAAACCAGTATTCATTTGATTATGAACATCAAATGTACAAACAACTTAAATAAGTTTGTGGTCAAGGTCATTCCAAGGTCAAATTTAGAAGAATAGCTTCAAAAATGATATTTCGTCTCAGATCTGTAGTTCTTATTCTCATGTATGTTTTGGTGTTATAGAATATATGTATGGACATTGTTATATCAATATCGTATTGAAAGTTGTTTAAAAAACTGGCCATTTCAAGGTCAAGATTAAAGACCTTTCAAGGTAAAACTGTGTTTTGTTATGATGCAGTCAAGATTCAAGATTTTTTCAATGTAATGGAAGGCCTCCGGCCCAAAATACAATACAATCATAATTGTGTACACATAACGTTTAAAAATACACATTTCAACATATATAAATGAACTTATTCATGCTAGCACAATGTATTTATCAAATTAATAATGTATTCATTTCTTAATTTACAAAATATAAACACATAGCTAATATTTCAATGTACACCAATTAGTAATATACCATGTACAATAGTATGCAATTTTCAACGAAATATGTTATAGACACTTAATTACAACGTCTGGAGATTAGATTTTTCATTATATTTTAAAGTGAGATTACACCGTTTCTTACTATCTGGAGTATTTGTAATCGGTTCATAACGAAATGTTCACACGAAAAAGACTCAAATGTTGCCATATTGACTTTTGAGTTCGTATTCATCATTCATGTATTTAGCAATCGATATTATATTGTTTATGTTCGTGTCACTCATGATGTTTATGAACAGTTGTATGTCTATGACACTAGTATACCATCTGCTTGGAAAGTGCATTTGTCTTAAAGACTTATATAACGGACACACTAACAGAAAATGTAACTCGTCCTCTATTACGTATCTGTTGTTCACAATATGAACATAATCGTAAGTCCCTTGGTATGTTTGAGTGTCGTCCCTTTTCTATCATTAAATTACGTCCAGAACATCTGAAGTTAGACAAAAGTCTTTTGTACCTGTAGGGTATATGCACTGTAAGTAAGTAAGTAAGTAAGTAACGACTTTATTTATAGTAGATAACATATTTGGTAATATACCAATTTTCAATATGGTCTACATAAAGAACATAATACATTAATTACATGATAATATACAAACATATTAATGATAAATACAAACAGTATCACATATAACTTAATGAGATTATCAGAATATGAAAGCACACATGTTGTTCAAGCATTAAATCACATGTAATAAATAACTTCGTACAAAGTGTATACATAATAATAAAAAAAGGTATGAGAATATCCGACAGGGAAGGTAGCACTCAACCCAACCAGCCGAGCACAGAAATCAGGTGTACGTTTCAGCAAAGACGTGAACGTCTTTGGTTTCAGGAACAAGCACGCTTTTATAAAGTTAATAAAGTAGAGATTTCGGAGGAGAGTCGTTTATTTCACTATGGAGCGATTGGTATGTAACATCTTTAAGTCTGGTTTTAAACGTCATCATAAACACATTGATGTCACCAATTTCTTTTGATAACCAAGCGAATCCGAATCCATATTGGAAAAGTAACAGTTTTACACTCGTTGCCCAATTTGTCCTGCCTAAGGAGTCATGTTGCCGTAACATAAAGTAACTCTGACGTGGATATCGTTTTCTATTCATTTGTGTCAATTTCGCCCAGTATTTAATGCACTTTCCTATATAGTATATCGAAAGTGGGTACCTTTCACATTCTGATAAGGCAAGTACGTTGCTCACGTTTTGATGCAGGCCTGCAATCCGCTTGCAGAAACGGATTTGAACAGTTTCTATTTCATTGTATACTTTATATCCCCAAATATCAGCGGAGTATGTAAATATTGCCAGAACAAGCGCGTCAAACAGTTTGAATACGTCTTTATATGAAAAGTATCCAAAGTATTTTTGATATCTAAATATAACGTTCACAGCTTTCGATGCTTGTAGAGATAGTGTATTAATTGTTCTTTACCACGATAATTTAGGTGAAGAACGCACCTAAATATTTGTACATGGAGACAACTTCAATCTGTTCACCTTTATAGAACTACATCTCATATGACCTCAACGGCCCACCATTCCGAAACACCATGATTTTTAATTTATCGGTATTCAGTTGCATTCCAGTGGCATTACAAAATTCGGAAATATAATTGATTTGGCACTGTAAGTTGTTAGCTGTGTCTGCTGCGCTAGCAATATCGTCTGCGAACATGAATGCATGTACTTCCTCGATTTCTGGAGTGATAAAAATACCAGTTCTGCTCCTTCTTTTTATATGTTCAATTAAAAAAGGGAGAAAATTATGGTTGAACTAACACATCCCTGCTTAGTTCCCTTTTCACAGTTAAAGAACCCGATAAGTCCTGCTTTCGTTTTTACACACGATCGCAACTGGGCATACATCGTCTTGAACACAGTTAAGAACTTCCCGTTTGAATTAATTCCCTTTCCCAGATTTTATGATGCGCACAGTTATCAAATGCCTTGAGATAATCAATGTAGAAGACATATACTCTGCCACCAGGTCTAGTCAAGTATTTCTGTATCACTGACTGTAGATTAAATATGTTATCAGCTGTTGAATAAAAAGAATGGAAACCTGCTTGTGACTCGTCCATTCGGTCAACCTATTACTGAGTATCTTAACAAATTTTTACTGATACAGTAACAACTTATGTACTTGCTCATTTGTTCTTTTTACAATCATTACGGAACATTTTGTACCTGTGTTTACTTGTAGATGTAATAATCTGTCTGGGTGTGTAATAATGTATGGAAATCCATTCTATTAGCAGCAAGTGTTATAAGTTAAGTTACCAATTTTCTAGGGCTCTTTTCAGCTGCTAGGCCGCGCTTAAGTACCCTTTGCCATTTCAACTTCCCCTGGTCATTGGGCTACCTATGGAAACCTACACTCGTGTCTCCCTGAGGAGAGTATTTTTCTCCTGTAGTGTGGCAGCCAACATCGATCTAAGGCGCCCATGAATAGACACTGTCCTCAAAGGTACCATTTTACACCATGGTGGAGTGGAGCATATGGGTCTTGCTCTGAGAGATTAACCAGTGGTCCATAGGGGGATCGAACCTTGGACCTCTCGATCCCGAAGCGTGCGTCCTACCTCTAGGCAACCGCTCCCCACATTATGAAAATCTTTAATGAGGAAGTATGCTTAAAACACACGTTAATCTGTGTGTTGGCCTGTCGTTAGATGACACGGTTTCCGAGCAAACGCCTTCCCAATGATTGATCCTACTATCCTTAGTCTTTTGGTAAGTTGGTTGGTATCAAACAACAGATAGCAATGATCCTGATATCAGCATGTCAGGACCTATGCTGTCTTTAAATGAATGAACACACCAAATGGTTTCCTACCAATAAATCCAAAACGATTTGACTTTGGATATTACGCAGTGTTTGGTCACCATAATTAGATGCCCCATTGATTACAAATTTATTTTTACCAAGAATAAGGAATGTAATGGATGTACCAAATATTTTAGTCAACCTATATGGACTAGGATGGGTATACTGTATGGTAGTGAGAACCACTTAAAGTCTGATATGGATGATGCAGTACTTGATTGTGGTGTATATTCGATGCAGCATTGGCTGACCGATCTGGCCGATGGTAATGCGTACCTCCTAGGATAAGGATAGCTGCACAAAGTAGCATTTGGTAACCCGTTATGGTCAAGTCTATAATGGCTAAGTTGGTGGTGAGCTTTGAATAACTGTACAATACAGTAGTGATTACCCAATGTGGTATGAGGTAGCTGTACTCAGTGATAGTGGATACACTCATAGGCCATACCAGTAGGGCCTGTATTTTGCAGTGAAGCATAGCAGATAACGCCATACATGGCTGTACTAGTTGAGTATCCATTTGGAATTAAATAAAATAATTTGAAATCCAGAATGGCTAAACCAATGATAGATACTCGTATATACCCAACTTAGTGAAGTTTGCTCTGTGAAAGGAGAACAAAGACATTTGGTAAATAGGCAAGGAAACTGTTAAAGTACTATTTGGACATCCTGAGTGTCCAATGATGTTTTGTGTGTTAAGTATCATACAATATCAAATGATATCTGGCTCAAGACTTGATGATGTGTGACATTGGATAGCTATACATACGTATATACATGTACTTGACAATGAGGAGTTCCGCATATATTATAACCTGAAAATGGCAGTACACCGCGGATTGGACCAACCCTTATGGCCTGGTATGGACATGCAATGCTCTGGTATCTATTCCCACAGGTCTGAGGTATCTGTATCCTGTAGCCATGTCTATCTATTAGGAATTGGAAGGGTTCTACTTTGTATAAATAGGTATCCTGTAGAACCAGGTATGGCTGAATTATGTGGTGGTGCGTACAGCGTATGATGCTGTAAGGCTTCTAAAATATTATGTCGTAGTGGATACACGTACGCTATTATGCCTGAGATGGTTATACACAGTGCTGGTACCACTTTGTCTAGGGTGCCTATATTCCGTAGTGTTAAAAGCACGTATCTGTGACATTATTTACTGATTGCAATGCTAAATCACACTGCAGTTGTAACTACACTATAGGGGTTATGTTGTACTAGTATTTTCCAGGACCAGGACTGTCTGCCCTTAATGGTGATGAGTACCACATAAGAATCTAGTGTGGTTAAAATCACTGCCAGTTACAGCATTCACATGATATATGACGGTACGCATTACTACTAAGTACGGGTATCAGATGTCTATGTTCGTACATATCACTGTAAGGAATATACATATCATAACCAATCCAGTACTAGCTACCACAAATGAAATATCTTATCACAGACCGTAATGATACTCAATAGCACTTTAGATTATAGCTAGACTTTATGTGTTATACAATACACACCACTGCACTATACAAGTTATGCGCAATGCACAAGTTAATATTTTGACTAGAATGCGATGATATTGTCAAATTTCCACCGGTCAGAAGGCGTCTGTCTAATCCCCCTATATCCCCCGGCCGGGCAAAACATTTACTGGTGCATTATTACGCGAAACAACTGCCATCCTAGGCCTATGATGTTCTCATCACCATGTTATTCAGTCATTTCATGCCTGATATTTAACTACCACTGGAAACACCTGTCATAGGCCGTACGTATTGCTGTATAAGTGTTGGTGGGTACGCCATATTGGCCAAGTGAATGTAAACAACAGTTATTGTGCCCTAGAGAGCTACAAAAAGTAGCTCATAATGGGTCTCCAAAGAGTCTGGAAATCCTGATGGATTTAAAGATATGCATTGACGTGAGAACCCTTCCAAGCAGTGCCCCTGTGAAACAACGGCGTATATAAAATAGTCCAAGACTTGCATAAAACAGACAGGTATAGTGCTTTTGCAAGCATTTATAAGTAGTTTTGCATACTTGCTTGAAGTTAAACAAAATTAATGGTCGTTTAGGCAATATTGTGTACAGTCCATTTGATAAAAGGTGAGACAAATCAAATTTGCAGTTCCTAATAAAGTTGAATTCAATCATACGTGAGAATTACAAATACAGAGAGGAAAAACCAACTTATAGCTATTTTCGCACTTTGATCCTGAAACGACCTTAACCCCAAAGTGGTTTTAAATGCTTGTCCATTTGATGTCCATAATATAATAGTACCCATGGACATATGACTCACTTCCTAAATAAACGCATACATCACATTAGATCATAGAATTCAAGGGGATGTCGTAAAAGTTTTCGTTAAGTGTGGCATGCACAAAATGGAAATGTGAACAATGAAATGAATATTTTCTGCTGGCAGAAGATTCGAACCCCAGTTCGGTATTCGCCTTCTTTTCGGGTCGAATATCGAACCCGCTGCTGGCAGAAGATTCGAACCCTGTTCGGTATTCGTCTTCTTTTCAGGTTGAATATCGAACCCTCTGCTGGCAGACGATTCGAACCTAGTTCGGTATTCGCCTTCTTTCCCAGTTAAATATCGAACCCACTGCTGGCAGAAGATTCGAACCCGGTTCAGTATTCGCCTTCTTTTCCAGTTAAATATCGATCCCTCTGCTGGCAGAAGAGTCGAACCCGGTTCAGTATTCGCCTTCTTTTCGAGTTGAATATCGAACCCGCTGCTAGCAGAAGATTAGAACCCAGTTCGGTATTCGTCATATTATCGAGTTGAATATCGAACCCACTGCTGGCAACAGATTTGAACCCAGTTCGGTATTTGCCATATTTCAAGTTGAATATCGAACCCGCTGCTGGCAGAAGAATCGAACCCAGTCCAGTATTCGCCTTTTTTTAGTTGAATATCGAACCCACTGCTGGCAGAAAATTCGACCCAGTTCGGTATTCGCCTTGTTTTCGGGTTGAATATCGAACCCGCTGCTGACAGGAGATTCGAACCCAGTTCGGTATTTGCCATATTATCAAGTTGAATATCGAACCCGCTGCTGGCAGAAAATTCGACCCCAGTTCGTTTTCGGCTTGAATATCAAACCCGCTGCTGGCAGCAGATTCGAACCCAGTTCGGTATTCGTCTTCTTTTCGGGTTGAATATCGAACCCGCTGCTGGCAGCAGATTCGATCCCAGTTCGGTATTCGCAATATTATCAAGTTGAATATCGAACCCGCTGCTGGCAGAAGATTCGACCCCAGTTCGGTATTCGCCTTCTTTTTGGGTTGAATATCGAACCCGCTGCTGGCAGAAGATTCGATCCCAGTTCGGTATTCGCCTTCTTTTTGGGCTGAATATCGAACCCGCTGCTGGCAGAAGATTCGACCCCAGTTCGGTATTCGGCTTCTTTTTGGGTTGAATATCGAACCCGCTGCTGGCAGAAGATTCGACCCCAGTTCGGTATTCGCCTTGTTTTCGGGTTGAATATCGAACCCGCTGCTGGCAGAAGATTCGAACCCAGTTCGGTATTCGTCTTCTTTTTTTGGGTTGAATATCGAACTCGCTGCTTGTAGTGGATTCAAACCCAGTTCGGTATTCGGAATATTATCAAGTTGAATATCGAACCCGCTGCTGGCAGGAGATTCGAACCCAGTTCGGTATTCGCAATATTATCAAGTTGAATATCGAACCCGCTGCTGGCAGGAGATTCCAACCCAGTTTGGTACTCGCAATATTTTTCAAGTTGAATATCGAACCCGCTGCTGGCAGAAAATTCGACCCCAGTTCGGTATTCGCATTATTATCAAGTTGAATATCGAACCCGCTGCTTGCCGAAAATTCGACCCCAGTTCGGTATTCGCTTTCTTTTCGGGTTGAATATCGAACCCGCTGCTGGCAGAAGATTCGACCCCAGTTCGGTATTCGCCTTCATGTTTGGTTGAATATCGAACCTGCTACTGGCAGGATATTCGACCCAGTTCGGTATTCGCCTTCTTTTCCGGTTGAATATCGAACTCGCTGCTGGCAGGAGATTCGAACCCAGTTCGGTATTTGCAATTTTATCAAGTTGAATATCGAACCCGCTGCTGGCAGGAGATTCGAACCCAGTTCGGTATTCGCAATATTATCAAGTTGAATATCGAACCCGCTGCTGGCAGAAGATTCGACCCCAATTCGGTATTAGCCTTCTTTTTGGGTTGAATATCGAACCCGCTGCTGGCAGAAGATTCGATCCCAGTTCGGTATTCGCCTTCTTTTTGGGTTGAATATCGAACCCGCTGCTGGCAGAAGATTCGACCCCACTTCGGTATTCGGCTTCTTTTTGGGTTGAATATCGAACCCGCTGCTGGCAGAAGATTCGACCCCAGTTCGGTATTCGCCTTCTTTTCGGGTTGAATAACGAACTTTGTGCTAGTTCGGTATTGGCTATCAGTTAGAAATTGAATATCGAACTACGAACTTGTAACCCGCTGCTAACTTCACGGAGCTAAATATAATGTAATTTCAAATGGCACAGAACAATGTATACTGGTGGAAAACTAGTTCAATGTTCGGTATTCGAATTCTTATCAAGTTGAATAACGAACCCAGAAATATTCTGAAAAAAATAATAATAACAGGGTATGACGGTATGGCGCCCATGGTGATTATTTTATTTTGGACATCAATGATGTTATTCAACATTGTGCCAAATCGGTCTCAATAGATTAAAGTGCATTACAGTGACGATGTAGCATATCACATAGTTCAACAAGATATTTTATAACACTGTGGTTAATAAAAAATACTTAATTAGACAAAAAGAGAGAGAACGATAGGCAGAAAGATGTCATTATATAAAAACATGCACAATTTCCATAATTACCTCCCCGTTATATTAGGATTTCAGTTCTTTCATGATTGTCTTCATCTATTGAGAGAAACAAGAAACAAAAAAACCTTGAGAAGTGTTTTAAAGTCGATTTCATGAAATTCCAATCAGTTACTACCCAGTAGTTTATGCACTTTCCATGTTTCCATAGCAGTGCAACCTTTTGCTCTACTGTCAGCTTGAACGCATGTCCCCTGAGTTGGGGTTCTTTTGTTGCCTTGCTACAAGAATCAAATTGTCATAACCAATATTGGTATTCGCCATAACATCATTGAGATACCGTGATTAACAAGCATGTATAAGCGTGTTCTCCTTATCATTACTTAGCAACTCGCAGTTAGTTTTGACTGACCGTTGTATACTAGTATATATACATGGTGACTGACAGGGTGAGCTTTTGTGATAGCTGTTTGTCAGCCATCAGCTGATGCATGCTTGTAACAAATATGATACATTTATATTGGTCCTGTTTGTTTGAAATTTACAGCTATGAAATCATGCTGGTTGTTTTTGCCAGTCAAAGGGAGGCAACTCAATTTATACTTTAAATACTAAAATGTTATGTGATATCTTGTAACTGTGTCTAATTACTAATTTACCCGATGTACACACGATTTCATGTCGTGAATATCTCTGGGAGCCAATGTTCGGCAATATATCGTGTGGCATCCCTGAAACATCCAGAGCATCGGGCAATGATCAGGGATACTTCCGAGATAAAACGTAATCTGCGTACTATAAAGCGTTTTAGTAAGGTAGTGATGTAGGGGAGGTAATCGAAACTAGGCACAACTATCGGCCATGTTTCGCAAACCTTCGGGGATGTTTCGTCGATACATTCGCGGTTAATACCCGCATATTTGCCGATGTTTATCGGGGATAAGTTGGAGTTACCGATAGGCACCGATGTTTTGCCGACATTATATGTCGGTGGACCTGCTTCGTGGTGGTACTGCCGATATCAATTAGACGCTTTGGTAGAAGTATCGGTATCCAACGGGAAAAACTATTTTGACATCCCCGTCGTTGATGGGAAATTCCTGTCGTGTGACCTAAGCATAACCACTGCTGAATAGAACGCTACTTCTATGACGGATGACGATTCAAGTTTTAAGTCATAGTCTTGTTTTGGTTCATAAAGCACCCACTGGTGCCTGGCCGCTATTTCACTGACGCTGTAATTTTAAGTTTTGATATAAAACGTCTTATCCCATATAAAATACACATACACTTAAAACATTAAAACCGTCACTCAGACGTTGCTAATGTCAGCTTATTCATGAGAGGATTTTATGTAAAAAACACACTTGTCGTCGTGCGATGTTTGTTATATAAAACATGTGAGACTAAACATAGTAAACAACTTATACCTTGCTTTCACGACAACTCCCTGAGGCCAAATATTTTGAATGTTTAAACACACTTATGTAAATACAACTTAAAGTATAAGTTTATTCAGAAAGGCATTTCAGAGTCAGCCTTCGTTTCGTCCAATTCAATTGTCAGAGTGCTTGAGATCAAAACTTAACGTCATCTATCATGACTTCATAACAATTTGCATCCTGAGGAAGACTTGAAATATTGTCGAAACGTCAGACAACTGGAGTTTGTTTTGTATTCTTATACATTGTATATTCTAGATCAAAATGATGGGGTCAGGACATGACCAAGACGTTAATAATTCTACTTTTATTATCTCCCCTTATTTAAAGTGTAGCAGTTGCAGCTATATCGCTCGTTCATCTGATGTCACGATGCCATCCTCATATCACTGAAACATTGTTGACAGGTAGCACTTTAAACAATCTTGTATTTTAGAAAAGGCCCTTTACGCTAGCTCTGTTGTTTTACATTGGGAGTCCCACCAATAAAGCCCTAGGTTCGAACCTATGCTGTTTCACCATGGCAATGCTTCTAGTAACTTGAAGTGTCGCCGTCAATTGACCTAACCAGGTTCCCTGTAGTTTATTAATACACATTCCTTACTTGCTCTTCCACAAGTGACCGACACGATCGTTAATACTCGGGCATTTCCGAAACTTTCGTTAGATTAACGCCGAGTAGTTCCGATTGTGACCGACACTGTCATTGTGGAGGTAGTCAATGTTACAGAAGAACATAACTGGTTGCTATATGTTGACAATGACATGTAGACCGGACGAGTTTGCTATTTCATGGAACAAACAAAGACCGGTATTTTCCTATCAGCAAGAAGCAAAGTGAAGTTCTATCGTTGATCAAGAAAGAATCGAACCTTGACTCAACAACCCAAACTACCAGTGTGTGCTATAGTCTGAATCCTGCTGTTTGTTCATACATACATAATGTATATAGTACGGAGGACGCGTAGTGTCTACCGTCATATAAGAAACTTTGCACCTATAGCACCCCAAAATTGTACATCGTCATCGACTTGTTAGGTGAAGTACGAACAACATTAGACTATGGCGGGTATTGCATTAACTCCAAACACGGGTTGTACATGAACACGTATAGATCAGTGTAACTACATCAAATCACAAAGGTCCGATGTCAGGGTTTCTCTTACTGTTGAGGGCGAATTTAATAGAGTTGAGTTTACATCTTAGTAGTGATGTGAATATCATAGTTAAGTGTGAATATTATAGTTGAGTGTGAATCTTAAAGTTGAGTGTGAATCTTAAAGTTGGAAGAAAATATTATAGTTGAGTGTGAATGATATAGTTGAGTGTGAATGATATAGTTGAGTGTGAATCTTAAAGTTGAGTGTGAATCTTCAAGTTGAGTGTGAATCGTGGAGTTAAGTGTGGATCTTAAAGTTGAGTGTGAATCGTGGAGTTGAGTGTGGATCTTAAAGTTGAGTGTGAATCGTGGAGTTGAGTGTGGATCTTAAAGTTGAGTGTGAATCGTGGAGTTGAGTGTGGATCTTAAAGTTGAGTGTGAATCGTGGAGTTGAGTGTGGATCTTAAAGTTGAGTGTGAATCGTGGAGTTGAGTGTGGATCTTAAAGTTGAGTGTGAATCTTCAAGTTGAGTGTGAATCGTGGAGTTGAGTGTGGATCTTAAAGTTGAGTGTGAATCTTGGGATTGAGTGTGAATCTTAAAGTTGAGTGTGAATCTTGGAGTTGAGTGTAAATCTTGGATTGCTGCTGATGATGATGATGTCTGCGATAATTGTGATGACACTTCTAACAACAAATTTGTTGTAACAGTTGTGTCCAGTGAAGTGTAAGATTATGCATAATGAGGGTCGGAAATTGTATCCTCGAAAACCCAGGCGACACTCCACTCCTGTACTCGCATCATCGACCCCGGGGAACATATACGGCTATGTGAATACTGTACGTCATAGGTGTATATTGAGTTTCTACAAGTAGTGGATGTGTCACAGTCAGACGTAATATGTGTACTCTATCATACCCATGTAGGACGTAATGTGTGTACTCTATCATACCCATGTAGGACGTATTGTGTGTACTTTATCATACCCATGTAGGACGTAATGTGTGTACTAAATCATACATATGTACGACGTAATGTGTGTACTAAATCATACATATGTACGACGTAATGTGTGTACTAAATCATACATATGTACGACGTAATGTGTGTACTAAATCATACCTATGTACGACGTAATATGTGTACTAAATCATACATATGTACGACGTAATGTGTGTACTAAATCATACATATGTAGGACGTAATGTGTGTACTAAATCATACCTATGTAGGACGTAATGTGTGTACTAAATCATACCTATGTAGGACGTAATGTGTGTACTAAATCATACCTATGTAGGGCGTAATATGTGTACTTAATCATACCTATGTAGGACGTAATGTGTGTACTAAATCATACCCATGTAGGACGTAATGTGTGAACTTTATCATACGCATGTAAGACGTATTGTGTGTACTTTATCATACCCATGTAGGACGTATTGTGTGTACTTTATCATACCCAAGTAGGACGTAATGTGTGTACTTAATCATACCTATGTAGGACGTAATGTGTGTACTAAATCATACCTATGTAGGACGTAATATGTGTACTAAATCATATCAATGTAGGACGTAATATGTGTACTAAATCATACCTATGTAGGACGTAATATGTGTACTTAATCATACCTATGTAGGACGTAATGTGTGTACTTAATCATACCCATGTAGGACGTAATGTGTGAACTTTATCATACGCATGTAAGACGTATTGTGTGTACTTTATCATACCCATGTAGGACGTATTGTGTGTACTTTATCATACGCATGTAAAACGTATTGTGTGTACTTTATCATACCCATGTAGGACGTAATGTGTGTACTTTATCATACCTATGTAGGACGTAATGTGTGAACTTGATCATACGCATGTAAGACGTATTGTGTGTACTTTATCATACGCATGTAAGACGTATTGTGTGTACTTTATCATACGCATGTAAGACGTATTGTGTGTACTTTATCATACCCATGTAGGACGTAATGTGTGAACTTTATCATACGTATGTAAGACGTATTGTGTGTACTTTATCATACGCATGTAAGACGTATTGTGTGTACTTTATCATACCCAAGTAGGACGTAATGTGTGTACTTTATCATACGCATGTAAGACGTATTGTGTGTACTTTATCATACGCATGTAATACGTATTGTGTGTACTTTATCATACCCATGTAAGACGTAATGTGTGTACTTTATCTTACTCATGTGTACTTGTAGGACGTAATGTGTGTACTGTATCTTACTCATTTGTACTTGTAGGACGTTATGTGTGAACTGTATCTTACTGTGTACTTGTAGGACGTAATGTGTGTACTGTATCTTACTCATTTGTACTTGTAGGACGTTATGTGTGAACTGTATTTTACTGTGTACTTGTAGGACGTAATGTGTGTACTGTATCTTACTGTGTACATGTAGGACGTAATGTGTGTACTGTATCTTACTGTGTACATGTAGGACGTAATGTGTGTACTGTATCATACTGTGTACTTGTAGGACGTTATGTGTGAACTGTATCTTACTGTGTACTTGTAGGACGTAATGTGTGTACTGTATATTACTCATTTGTACTTGTAGGACGTTATGTGTGAACTGTAGTTTACTGTGTACTTGTAGGACGTAATGTGTGTACTGTATCTTACTGTGTACATGTAGGACGTAATGTGTGTACTGTATCTTACTGTGTACTCGTAGGACGTAATGTGTGTACTGTATCTTACTGTGTACATGTAGGACGTAATATGTGTACTTTATCTTACTGTGTACTTGTAGGACGTAATGTGTGTACTGTATCTTACACATGTGTACACGTAGGACGTAATATGTGTACTTTATCTTACTCATGTGTACTTGTAGGACGTAATGTGTGTACTGTATCTTACTGTGTACTTGTAGGACGTAATGTGTGTACTGTATCTTACTGTGTACATGTAGGACGTAATGTGTGTACTGTATCTTACTGTGTACTTGTAGGACGTAATGTGTGTACTGTATCTTACTGTGTACTTGTAGGACGTAATGTGTGTACTGTATCTTACTGTTTTCTTGTAGGACGTAATGTGTGTACTGTATCTTACAGTGTACTTGAAGGACGTAATGTGTGTACTGTATCTAACTGTGTACATGTAGGACGTAATGTGTGTACTTTATCTTACTGTGTATATGTAGGACGTTATGTGTGTACTGTATCTTACTGTGTACTTGTGGGACGTTTTGTGTGTACTGTATCTTACTGTGTACTTGAAGGACGTAATGTGTGTACTGTTTCTTACTGTGTACTTGTAGGACGTAATGTGTGTACTGTTTCTTACTGTGTACTTGTAGGACGTATTGTGTGTACTGTATCTTACTGTGTACTTGTAGGACGTAATGTGTGTACTGTATCTTACTGTGTACTTGTAGGACATCATGTGTGTACTGTATCTTACTGTGTACTTGTAGGACATCATGTGTGTACTGTATCTTACTGTGTACTTGTAGGACGTAATGTGTGTACTGTTTCTTACTGTGTACTTGTAGGACGTAATGTGTGTACTGTTTCTTACTGTGTACTTGTAGGACGTATTGTGTGTACTGTATCTTACTGTGTACTTGTAGGACGTAATGTGTGTACTGTATCTTACTGTGTACATGTAGGACGTAATGTGTGTACTGTTTCTTACTGTGTACATGTAGGACGTAATGTGTGTACTGTATCTTACTGTGTACTTGTAGGACGTAATGTGTGTACTGTATCTTACTGTGTACATGTAGGACGTAATGTGTGTATTTTATCTTACTGTGTACTTGTAGGACGTAATGTGTGTACTGTATCTTACTGTGTACTTGTAGGACGTAATGTGTGTACTGTATCTTACTGTGTACTTGTAGGACGTAATGTGTGTACTGTATCTTACTGTGTACATGTAGGACGTAATGTGTGTATTTTATCTTACTGTGTACTTGTAGTACATAATGTGTGTACTGTATCTTACTGTGTACTTGTAGGACGTAATGTGTGTACTGTATCTTACTGTGTACTTGTAGGACGTAATGTGTGTACTGTATCTTACTGTGTACTTGTAGGACGTAATGTGTGTACTGTATTTTACTGTGTACTTGTAGGACGTAATGTGTGTACTGTATCTTACTGTGTACTTGTAGGACGTTATGTGTGTATTTTATCTTACTGTGTACTTGTAGGACGTAATGTGTGTACTGTTTCTTACTGTGTACATGTAGGACGTAATGTGTGTACTGTATCTTACTGTGTACATGTAGGACGTAATGTGTGTACTGTATCTTACTGTGTACATGTAGGACGTAATGTGTGTACTGTATCTTACTGTGTACATGTAGGACGTAATGTGTGTACTGTATCTTACTGTGTACATGTAGGACGTAATGTGTGTACTGTATCTTACTGTGTACTTGTAGGACGTAATGTGTGTACTGTATCTTACTGTGTACATGTAGGACGTAATGTGTGTACTGTATCTTACTGTGTACATGTAGGACGTAATGTGTGTACTGTATCTTACTGTGTACTTGTAGGACATCATGTGTGTACTGTATCTTACTGTGTACTTGTAGTACATAATGTGTGTACTGTATCTTACTGTGTACATGTAGGACGTAATGTGTACTGTATCTTACTGTGTACTTGTAGGACGTAATGTGTGTACTGTATCTTACTGTGTACTTGTAGGACGTAATGTGTGTACTGTATCTTACTGTGTACTTGTAGGACGTAATGTGTGTACTGTATCTTACTGTGTACATGTAGGACGTAATGTGTGTACTGTATCTTACTGTGTACTTGTAGGACGTAATGTGTGTACTGTATTTTACTGTGTACTTGTAGGACGTAATGTGTGTACTGTATCTTACTGTGTACTTGTAGGACGTAATGTGTGTACTGTATCTTACTGTGTACTTGAAGGACGTAATGTGTGGACTGTATCTTACTGTGTACTTGTAGGACGTAATGTGTGTATTTTATCTTACTGTGTACTTGAAGGACGTAATGTGTGTACTGTATTTTACTGTGTACATGTAGGACGTAATGTGTGTACTGTATCTTATTGTGTACATGTAGGACGTAATGTGTGTATTTTATCTTACTGTGTACTTGAAGGACGTAATGTGTGTATTTTATCTTACTGTGTACTTGTAGGACGTAATGTGTGTACTGTATCTTACTGTGTACATGTAGGACGTAATGTGTGTACTGTATCTTACTGTGTACATGTAGGACGTAATGTGTGTACTGTATCTTACTGTGTACATGTAGGACGTAATGTGTGTATTTTATCTTACTGTGTACTTGTAGGACGTAATGTGTGTATTTTATCTTACTGTGTACTTGTAGGACGTAATGTGTGTACTGTATCTTACTGTGTACTTGTAGGACGTAATGTGTGTACTGTATCTTACTGTGTACATGTAGGACGTAATGTGTGTACTGTATCTTACTGTGTACATGTAGGACGTAATGTGTGTACTGTATCTTACTGTGTACATGTAGGACGTAATGTGTGTATTTTATCTTACTGTGTACATGTAGGACGTAATGTGTGTATTTTATCTTACTGTGTACATGTAGGACGTAATGTGTGTACTGTATCTTACTGTGTACATGTAGGACGTAATGTGTGTACTGTATCTTACTGTGTACATGTAGGACGTAATGTGTGTATTTTATCTTACTGTGTACATGTAGGACGTAATGTGTGTATTTTATCTTACTGTGTACATGTAGGACGTAATGTGTGTACTGTATCTTACTGTGTACATGTAGGACGTAATGTGTGTATTTTATCTTACTGTGTACATGTAGGACGTAATGTGTGTATTTTATCTTACTGTGTACATGTAGGACGTAATGTGTGTATTTTATCTTACTGTGTACATGTAGGACGTAATGTGTGTATTTTATCTTACTGTGTACATGTAGGACGTATTGTGTGTACTGTATCTTACTGTGTACATGTAGGACGTAATGTGTGTACTGTATCTTACTGTGTACTTGTAGGACGTAATGTGTGTATTTTATCTTACTGTGTACTTGTAGGACGTAATGTGTGTACTGTATCTTAGACATGTGTGTTTCCATACGAGACGCTACTGATTGATCACAAATGCCTTTCCGACTGTTTTGTGTTTTCGTCCGGTTCCCATCTCCAACGTTACAGTGGTACACAACTTGTAATGAAATGCGTCAGCAGTATTTCATTGGCTGGGTTATGGCGCTGCTAAATAGAGTGTGGTCTAGCTCGATGATCTGCGCATGTCTGGTTTCTCAAGTCGCCGAAAATGTTTCCAGATGACGCAGTATAAACAAGAACCAAATCGAACTAGAGATAGTTCGACGACCATAGTTTAACCACTAAGGGGTTTCGCGGTCTCTATTTGAACTATTATAAAATTATTTACCGTCAAAACCCAGCCAGACAACTACACATTGTTGTTTCTCAACCTTAATATTAGCCAAACGTTACCGAACCATAGGCAAATTCGAACGAGGTTTATCGAACTGCAGACGTATTTGACCGGTGTTTTCCGAACAATAAACGTGTATGACCGAAATTTTCTGAACTGGACACGTAACTGGTCGACGTTTTCCGAACTACAAACGTATTTGACCGATGTTTTCCGAACTACAGACGTATATGACCGACTTTTCCGAACTACAAACGTATTTGACCGATGTATTTCGAATTACAGACGTATATGACCGACTTTTCCGAACTGCAGACGTATTTGTCAGGTGTTTTTCGAACAGAAGACGTATTTGACCGAAATTTTCCGAACTGGACGCGTAACTGATCGACGTTTTCCGAACTACAAACGTATTTGACCGATGTTTTCCGAACTACAGACGTATATGACCGAATTTCCTAACTACAAACGTATATATGACACAGGTCACATACGAGATAAGATACAACTGATGTATGCAAGTTTTGTAATTTTATTATTTTTTTGGTCACATTAAGTATTTTATTAAGAGGTATGAATGTGAGTAAAACAAATACAAAATAAATATCAAGACTAGTGCTAAAACGCATAAGTCTTTGCACCAAAATACAACAACTACTCAAGCTATATGTACTACATACAGTGTTATAAAATGAAAGGTTTGTGCTCAGTGATAAATGGGTTTTATTCATGAAAGAGTCATTTTGTGTATCTAAAATGTAATATCAACCATACTCGCACTTGTTGTTGTAATATTCGTACCAAACCCTTTTCGTACGAAACATTTTATTTCGATCTGTGTCGACTAGGTGATGACGTAACGTCCTTCAATAATTTGCCACTTATCTGTGACGCGATCTTGAAAGGAGCATTTGTTGTATTGACGACCACAGATTTACATGTTTTGTTGCATCATCATCATGCACATTGGGAGGGACATGCGAGCCGCTCCACACGCGTAGAATTCCATCATGTTGCTCATTTCAGCTCCTGAAACAAAATAAAGAAACATGACTTTAGAACAATGTGACAATGTGCGCCTGTTTCGCGCCGGGTGCCTTGCGCTGCTGTCGTTCCTGTATTTCTTTAAATTGTCTAATTATGCATGTACAGTATTGGATGATAAATTGCGAACAAGCCGTTTTTTATGCACCCTCTCCACTATATCTATCTGCGCTGCATAGTATCAGTGTCAGTATCAGTGTCCAGAGAGGTTGCATCAAAAACGGGGTTGACACTAACGTATTTAAAAGTATGCCTGTCTGAACACGCAAATGTTAAATGTATTACATCCCCTGTTGTAAAAGCTTTGCTAAATCACAAGTATTGTTACGATAACACGTCAATAAATAAAAACTTCCAAATTTCGTCAAACATTTTCATCACACAGTTTCACAGAGTCTTTACCCAAACGTCAACATAAAAAGGATGGCATCAATGTAAATTTTCAGACGGGTCTAGTATACGTGTAATATCATGTAAATACGTCGTATATAAATATTGCGCAGAAAATATGATAAATCGGTTTTAATTAGATGCATAACGGGCGGACATTCTCACTAATGGGAATTTTATCCGACGCTTCTATTTCGGCATGATTCTCCTTAAAAGGAAATAAAGTTAGACATGCTAGCATATTGCTTTACTATTAAGTTAATGAATCACCAACTGTGCTGATCTCGAATGTTTAGCAAGAGAACGCGAGATATAATAACTAAGCTATGTGTTTGACTATCTATAATGTTCAAGAAGAGAAACCAGAGTTCAATGTTAGCGAAGGAGCGTCATTGTAAATACAAATGTATGGGCACAATATGCTTATGGTATAATTGTGTCGCCAAAAATTGGAGTAATCTGAATGAACACGTGATAAATCTATCATCAATGGACCAAAGTATATTAGGTCGAATAAAAGTGATCAATGTATGATAAAGGTACTATACATGTAGTCATGTCGCATGCCTTGCTGTACATTGTCAGTCGACATGGTGCTATGTTACCATGATTGTAATTATTGAAAATGAAATATCAAATATCAAAACATAAATGAAACAGAGAATTCTACTCGTACATACCCATCATCATGGGGACACCCATTCGTCCCATACCACCGAGCATACCGCTCATACCGCTCATACCACCAGATGCACCACGGCCTGTCAAACTGGCTAAAGCTCCTGAACTTCCGGAACCTGATGAACCTGATGCGCCGCCAGACATCAGACTTGCCAATGGGTTGGCACTACCGGAACTTCCACTGCTACGGCCACCACCGAGCATACTCGACATTAACATCATATCCATGGCGCTTTGTGCATTGATGGACACAAAAAGTGCACACACAACGGCAGCAATTAAATACTTCTGCATATTGATATGATTTTCAATAACGATATAGTGACTAATGTAACTGCAGTATCTTAGCGTCTTCAAACACAAATGAAACTTTCCTATCTGTACAGAAAGTTTTAAAATGGTTGTGACGTCAGCGTTGTATGCAGTCAACTGTTTAAAGTAAGTAGATGTGTTCTGCCATCATTTGAGGCCCGTCATCATATATACGCTATCGGCGCATGCCCAGTGAAACTTGATAGGTAGACCAAAAAATCGCTGGTAGTGCATAATGATGGGAATCTAAGTTAGCGCGACAAGTTTAAGGCAGTGGGGCCCTAATGCACATAATTTTAAAATTGATCAATTTGCTATTATTGCTAAAAATACTTAGGAAGCATAATGTGAAATATAAAATTTCTAACCACATGTTTTGAAAAAATTTTTTTTTTTGGTCTGATCACCTCCCATATTGCAATTTGTATGAAAAAATTGAGGACCATTCTGACAAAAATGACAATAAAATCATCCGATTTAATTTCAATTTTAAAACTAATTAATTTTACATGTGCCTAAAGGTCATATACAATGCAAACAATATCAATTACAAGTAAAATATAAGATATAAGTTAGTTATGTACATGTACATGTATATTACTAGCATAGTTGTAAAACTTCGAGATTTGTTTTTCAGTCTACAAAACATATGATTTCTAAAATCCTAAAGAAAATCAAATCAAAGAACAAATATCAACTTAAATCACCCCAAAATTTTTATCAGACCATAATGCATATATTTAGACCAAAAGAAATATAGGTTCACCATCAAATTTTCAAGATATAACACTTTGTTTGACTCCCATCCCCCACTTTTCATGCTGGCCAAAAAAGCATGGACAATTGTAACCTGGTGATTTTACAAAATGGTGTAACTGTTTCATTTGAAAATGTCCATTTGATAAGTAATATATACAAAAAAAATGTATATCCATTGTCATCATATGAATTTCCAAAGATTTTTGTGCGTCACCTTTAATTCTAGTCGGCGGGTAAATACGCATGAGAGGATGTTCAAAAGTATGCAATATGTTACGACTTACAAGTCGACTTAAAAAAAGTCAAAAATCAAAACGTAAATTCTTCAAACAAAAAAGGTTGTCAAAATTACTAGCGAAAGCGTAGATATATTTTTGATTTGTAAGGGGAAAAATTCACCAGCGTTATATAAGTCCAAAACTCAGACTATTGCCAAATGTTCTATTTGCTCTAATGTTGTTATAAATGTACCGATTTTGATATAAATGGGCATACATGTTCTGTGGGTAACACCAAATAATCAGATAAAGTTCAACATGGTTAAATTTAAAGTCTAAGTCTGAGTTTTAGATTTAACGTTGGTGAATAAGGCCACTGGTAGCAGCACAGCATACGGGCCTCGTATTTGAATTACTCCCAGTTATCAAGAATCAGTCACAAAAATTAGACAACATAATAAAGTATGACAGGCAAAGCAAGGCGGAATACAGGTATAAGGATGTCATTGTTTCAATGTTATTTCTGTCACGTGATCATCACACTAGATTCCCCGGTAACAAATGACATCCTTAACCGCCCGAGAGAAACAAACATGTCTGTATGCCTGTCACAAGACGCTGCTAACTGTCAAGAGCCTGTATTGTAACCATAAATCATTTAGAATGCGGTACTATAGGCATAATAATGACATCAATAAAGGTATACGGGGTACTTGATTGAGTGATGGGGGTCAAGCAATGAACACGTGGTTAGCCACCTCACTCTGTGCTTGTCAATGCTGACACTTATAATAACAAAATCTGTCAAAAGTCAAAATAAAACATTTTATTGATGTTTGTTCACAGTCACTCTTCGCGTCAAATAATAGAATTTCTGTCACGTATCCAATTTGTTTAACATTATGTAAGTAGGATGCATAATAAATATATGCTCGGCTTAAACAGTAACAGTACAATTATACATCTTCAAGTAGATCTTATACAGACATAATAATAGCTTAAATACAATATAATTATGTAAATACTATCTTATAATTCAATCAAATTCATATAAAGTTTCTATTTATCGTATGCTATATAAAAACCCTCCTTTAAGCGAGAACACCACAACTCGCCTTTAAGCGAGAACACCACATCTCGCCTTTAAGCGAGAACACTACATCTCGCCTTTAAGCGAGAACACCACATCTCGCCTTTAAAGCACTTGCAATTACTCGGTAATTTACAAGATTTTATACAAGCAGTTGTTTGTTTTTAAGGTTTGAGCCCCGTAACTGAAGGTTGTTGATGCTATTCCTCCCTAATACTACCAAGAACAAAGTTAACGGAGTTCAATAAATGGTTATCTGAATGTGAGAATATAGGCACTCATGCTGAGTGTGAGAATATAGGCATTCATGCTGAGTGTGAGAATATAGGCACTCATGCTGAGTGTGAGAATGCTGAGTGTGAGAATATAGGCACTCATGCTGAGTGTGAGAATGCTGAGTGTGAGAATATAGGCACTCATGGAAATACTGCAACTGTCTGAGTGTGAGAATATAGGCACTCATGGAAATACTGCAACTGTCTGAGTGTGAGAATATAGGCACTCATGGAAATACTGCAACTGTCTGAGTGTCAGTATATAGGCACTCATGGAAATACTGCAACTGTCTGAGTGTCAGTATATAGACACTCATGGAAATACTGCAACTGTCTGAGTGTCAGTATATAGGCACTCATGGAAATACTGCATCTGTCTGAGTGTCAGAATATAGACACTCATGGAAATACTGCAACTGTCTGAGTGTCAGAATATAGGCACTCATGGAAATACTGCAACTGTCTGAGTGTCAGAATATAGGCACTCATGGAAATACTGCAACTGTCTGAGTGTCAGAATATAGGCACTCATGGAAATACTGCAACTCTCTCAAACATTATATATTTTACAGGTTTTAATTTAAACAGATGATGATAATGATACTAACGTACAAACACTGATGACTGTAATTAATTACTTTGTTAACTGAAGTAATTGTTCTTCTGTCCTATGGTATAATAACATGGCATGACGTATTTAGTGATTTTTTACCTTGCAAAACAAATGCATTCTTCTTTCATTCGGCAACAAGATATGCACAGAAATATGTAATAAGTAACAAAAATAACTTTAATTTTCTTAATTATGATACATAACTTCACTGGTAGACACCGTACAGCGGAAATAGCCCCCTATTTTGGACGAAAACGAAAGTAAAAGTGGTAATCGATTTCGGAGGACGGTAAGTTTTTAACCATTATTCGGTAAATATGTGTGCGATTCACTTGAAGTGAACTGATTTAGGTAGTGTAATGTTTATTTTAAAGCTCCAATGTAGTCATTTGCTCGGTAATTTCCTTTACTATTGATAAACAGAACCGAAACGTACCTCTTTTGGCGGACGGTGCAGAAAAACGTACGTTTTTCTTTTATCGCAGCTAAATTATTCATTTTCCAAGACCCTGTTAAGATTTAAACTTTCACCTTACATGTTCTTTACCTATGTTGAAACCCTCGTCAATAAACATGCACAAATAAGCATGTAATTGACGAAAATCAATATTGCGTTGTGTACTGGGTCTAGTTTTTTACTGTACAGAGTCTAGTTTTTATTCACATAACAAGTGTTCGGGGTCTAGCCGGGAGTACGGGGTCTAGTTAATGTTATTTATTTGATTTTCTCGTTACATTTGTGTATTTTTTGTATGTAAATAGTGTTAATATAGATTAATTTTCAGGTTTAGTCCGTGTGGTTAATCATACATGCTTGTCTATGAACATAAAAAAAACACTTTGTGTCACCGATTCAATGTATATATTCATTTGAACGTTCTGGGGACAAACATCAGGATAGTTTATATAAAAATAGCCATGGTTTGACAATTTCAACGAAGGTACAGATGATAAAGCGTATACATGTACCAGTAAACTACATTTTTATGGTTTTCATGATACTTTTCGTTCATGTAGAGCATGCTTTGGATATCATGCATGAAATATTGTCACATTTACATGCAGTCCAATTCTATAAAGAGGTCATGTCTGTGCTAGAATGCGAGCCAGAGTAAAACACCGGTTCTTCGATTGATCGTTACATCGGAGCATGTAGGCATTGAAACATACTTTCTACATGGACTGTGTATTCGAGTCCTCTGCTGTTCACTTTGTTTTTATCGTACTTTTGTATTATATTCTACAATCTACATGCATGTTTTTACACTTTATAAACAATACAGTATGTATATTGTATTCATTGCTCATCTTACATCTGAACATTGCTCAGACGACTGTTGGGTTCATTTACAAATAACTTGAGTCATTGGTTTCGCCGGAAACATCATTTTAAGAGTTCTCTGAAGAAACGTCAGAATTGGCAAATAGTTACTCAATGCGCGCAATTTGGCTGACAGTTGACCGATACTTCGGTTCAAAAGTCTGCACATGGGAATGTTTTCAATGCATCAATGTATTCATTAGAACAAATTAATGTTTTTGAAATGTAAATAATAGACATGCACGCACATGTTTATTTAACAAAATTAAAAATGAATGTCCATGTTGGTGGGATTCGATCCCAAGCTAAAACATTGAAAAAGGCTAACGAGCGGTAACTTAGCCAATTGCACCAAGGAGGACGATATAAATCACCAGTTTAAATATGCATTTCAATTCTGATTGGGAAAAAGATTATTTCATTATTAAAAGTGAGTTACGCCCGACTGCTTGTGGTTTATCTATAGCAGCGTCTTTAACATGAGGGGTGACCAAACCTTATTTGGTATTATTTGCCCATTTTGTTACAAAATCAAGCTAATTGAAGTTCTTGTTATTCATACTTGTTCTTCTGAAATTGCCCGGTATTCCGATTTAACCTTATTGGGAAGGTTATTGGATATGACAAACTGGAAAACAGGAGTTATAGACGAGGACATGCACTATAGCTTTTAAAATGCGGGATAACGTATTTTTATTGAGATACTTAGTGAGCGAAGCAATAAAAAACGCATTTCTTATATTTTTTTTACCAAGAACAAAAGGCAAATGATCTATCATGGGACTATTCTGAATTATTAGGGGGCGATGTCCTGACTTGGTGGGCGGGATGGTTTTATTTGGTCCAGCATAGGGTGTAAAAACATTTTTTTTAAATGTTGAGGATTGCATTTTAAACATTTTTATTCTATTGTATATTCATTAAGACAACTGCATTTGAATTTTTAAACGCTTTTATTGTCATTTATGAAAGTAATTCCTATTTTTATTTCCCTACACCCAGCGTTAGAAAGTCATGCAAAAACAATTGGAGTCAACTGCATGATAAATAAAATAGGTCTGCTACAGATGACATAATAAAACAAGAGTGTGTTTAAATCTAATAATAATGATTAATAATGATTATTTCTTAAATCAAAAGTGTAAAAATGATGTTTGGTCTGATTATGAAGAAGATAAAAATAAAAATGTAACCCTACCCTCCTTGAAATTAAGGCATTTTTTCAAATATTATGTAAACAATTGGTACCATTGATTAAAAAAAAACAAACTTAATGTGTGTGTAATGTTTTAATAAAATTATGGAAGATTATACCGAGCGCTTTTGAAAACATACATTTCAGAAATCCATAGTAACCCTATTTTCATCTATTTGCCACATATAAATTCCTATAAAATTAAAGAGAAAAAAAAGAAAAAAATATTTTTCTCCAAATTACACTATAAAGTGATGTCACGAAGCCAAAACATTGTCTTATAACTAAAAATTAAAGAAAAAAAGATTAAAAATATTTTGGCTCTAGTGGGGGTTGAACCCACGACCTGTAGGAAATCAAATAACAATTGCGTCCCCAATATTTTTTATAATATATGAAGATATCACTGAACAATTTAAACAAAGCAATATTTTTGGTAAATTCGATTAGTTCTTGTCAATATGGTCAAAATTAGGAAACTAGACCCTGTACAGGACTGCTAGACCCAGTGCAGTAAAAAACTAGACTCTGTACATTAAATTTCTTAAAAAGGCTAGACTCTGTACACAACACAATGTTGTTTTTCGTCAATTACATGCTTGTTAGTGCATGTTTATTGACAAGGGTTTCAACATAGGTAAAGAACATGACAGGTAAAAGTTTAAATCTTAACAGGGTATTGGAAAATGTATAATTTAGCTGCGATAAAAGAAAAATGTACGTTTTTCTGTACCGTTCGCCAAAAGAAGTACGTTTCGGTGCTGTTTGTCAAGAGTTAACGAAGTTACAGAGCAAATGACTACATTGGAGCTTTAAAAAAAACACTACACTACCTAAATCAGTTCACTTCAAGTGAATCGCATACATATTTACCGAATAATTGTTAAAAACTTACCGTCCTCCGAAATCGATTACCACTTTTACTTTCGTTTTCGTCCAAACTAGGGGGCTATTTCCGCTGTACGGTGTCTACCAGTGAACTTTGTCTACTTCTTATAACAACACCGGAAGTGGTTGATGTGTTTAGTAAAACATCTACAAAATGGGCATACTCTGTGTATAGAGGTGAAACATTGTTAATACATGTACAAGGTCTATTTACACTCATGTTTCTTCTACACATTTCATCCCTATACCTGCTATCATACAAAATAAACATCTTCCCGAAGTTGTAATTATTTATAGCAACAAGCCTTGATTCAACAAGCTTCTACCCGAATAACAGACATCCAACGAAATAAATATGACCCAGAATGTGATACTAACATGCGGTCTTTCCATCTTTCCGATCACCAGAAAGACGTATAATTTTCCGTTAAAAATATAAGCACGGACAATACGAAATGCTTTCTTGAATATCAAAACTTATTCGAATAAAGGTTACACTATCTTATTCGACTAGGGCCAAACAGTTCGTTTGTTTTCTCTTATTGAATTTTACATCGTTTTGCAACGTTTTTAGTGAAACGCCAATTTTCTCGAATTATTTGTTAATCAGTGGTCTTATAAAAACATATCCACGACTATGAGTGTCAGGACTAAAGAGTCAAAAACGCACACTGGATGACGCCACAAATTCTCACCAAGAATGTTATAATACCACATACAGGCTATTAGTAAAAAAGTCTCCAGAAGTTTATAAATATATGTACTGTTTTAATAACACTTACCGTGATATATACATCGCTGTAGTTGTACGTGGTGATTTAATTGTACTAAATATAAATATCTGTGCATTACATTGTTCGTGCAAAACATGAATTAATGATTAAGGATGCGTTCAGAAAATATCATCCTCTGCATGTTATATAAACACGCCTCCAAACATGGAATATTTGACCCCTTTTAAAAAAGATTTCGCGGAAATGCACATACAGTATTTAGAACATTTTACTATCAACTTTAATTAAGTGCGCTTTATGATTATATAATTAAATTCAACTTCAAACGCGACTGTATTTTTAAACAAACAATATTTTAGTCATGATCTGACATTCATCCTTCAACTTCGGCTTGCATGTTGTCTCGTCAATAAACGACAGACAATTTATGGAGTTACACAATACATGGTATTCAAATATAAACAGTTATGGTCGTTCTCAGTTTTAATTGCTTTTAAATTATTTTTCCACAAAGACATACAGTTGTTGTTTACAAAACGGCAAGGATCTTTTGCGTCTTTGTAAATTATTATTTTCTGCAAAGACAGTTGTTTACAAAACGGTCAGGGTATGTTGCGTCTTTGTAAACGTTTACTTTGAATTGTCTCTTTGTTGTTGTATCTTATACACCGATCATTGGTGTGGTGTGATGTTGTGTTGTGTTGTGTGGTGTGGTGTAATGTTGTGGTGCGTGGTGTGGTGTTGTGTTGTGTGGTGTTGTGTGGTGTTGTGTGGTGTTGTTTGGTGTTGTGTTGTGTGGTGTGTTGTGTTGTGTTGTTTGGTGTTGTTTGGTGTTGAGTGGTGCTGCGTGGTGTTGTGTGGTGTTGTGTTGAGTGGTGCTGCGTGGTGTTGCGTGGTGTTGTGTGGTGTTGTGTGGTGTTGTGTGGTGTTGTGTGGTGTTGTGTTGTGTTGTGTGGTGCTGCGTGGTGTTGTGTGGTGTTGTGTTGTGTGGTGCTGCGTGGTGTTGTGTGGTGTTGTGTGGTGCTGCGTGGTGTTGTGTGGTGTTGTGTGGTGTTGTGTGGTGTTGTGTGGTGTTGTGTGGTGTTGTGTGGTGCTGCGTGGTGTTGTGTGGTGTTGTGTGGTGTTGTGTGGTGTTGTGTGGTGTTGTGTGGTGTTGTGTGGTGATGCGTGGTGTTGTGTGGTATTGTGTGGTGTGTTGTGTTGTTTAGTGTTGTGTGGTGTGTTGTGTTGTTTGGTGTTGTGTGGTGTGTTGTGTTGTTTGGTGTTAAGTGGTGTGACGTTGTGTTGTGTGTTGTGATGTTGTGTGGTGTGGTGTGGTGTTGTGTGGAATGGCGTTGTGTTGTGTTGTTTGGTGTAGTGTGGTGTGGCGTTGTGTTGTGTGGTGTGGTGTTGCGTGGTGTTGAGTGGTGTGGTGTTGTGTTGTGTGGTGTTGTGTTGTGTTGTGTGATGTGTTGTGTTGTTTGGTGTTGTGTGGTGTGGCGTTGTGTTGTGTGGTGTGGTGTTGCGTGGTGATGTTGTGTGATGTCGTGTGGTTTGGTGTGGCGTTGTGTGGTCTGGTGTGGTTTGGTGTGGTGTGGTGTGTTGTGGTGTTGTGTTGTGGTGTATTGTGTGGTTTGGTGTAGTGTGGTGTTGTGTTCTGTGATGTTGTTTGTTGTGGTGTTGTGTGGTGTGGCATTTTGTTGTATAATGTGGTGTTGTTTTGTGTGGTGTTGTTTTGTGTGGTGTGGTATGGCATTGTGTTGTGTTATGTGGTGTGGTGTGGTGTTGTTGTGTTGTTGTGTTGTTGTGTTGTGTTGTGTGATGTTGTGTTATGTTGTGTTGTGCGGTGTGGCGTGGTGTTGTGTGGTGTGATGTACTGTGGTGTGATGTTGTATGTTGTGATGTTGTGATGTTGTGTGGTGTGGCGTGATGTTATGTGGTGCGTTGCGGTGTGGTGTGGTGCGGTGCGTCGCGGTGCGTCGCGGTGTTATGTTGTAAGGTGTGACGTTGTGTTGTGTTGTTGTTGTGTTGTGTGGTGTGGTGTGGTGTGAAGTGGTGTGGTGTTGTGTGGTGTGAAGTGGTGTGGTGTTGTGTGGTGTGATGTTGTGTTGTGTTGTGTGGTGTGGTGTGGTGTGAAGTGGTGTGGTGTTGTGTGGTGTGAAGTGGTGTGGTGTTGTGTGGTGTGATGTTGTGTTTTGTTGTGTGGTGTGGTGTGGTGTGGTGTACTGTGGTGTGATGTTGTGTGGTGTGAAGTGGTGTGGTGTTGTGTGGTGTGATGTTGTGTTGTGTTGTGTTGTGTGGTGTGAAGTGGTGTGGTGTTGTGTGGTGTGAAGTGGTGTGGTGTTGTGTGGTGTGATGTTGTGTTGTGTTGTGTGGTGTGGTGTGAAGTGGTGTGGTGCGGTGCGGTGTGGTGTGGTGTGGTGTTGTGTGGTGTTGTGTTGTGTTGTGTGGTGTGGTGTGGTGTACTGTGGTGTGATGTTGTGTGGTGTGATGTCGTGTGGTGTGGTGTGGTGTGATGTTGTCTGTGGTGTGGTGTGATGTGGTGTGGTGTGCTGTTGTGTGTGGTGCGGTGCGGTGCGGTGTGGTGTGATGTGGTGTGGTGTGCTGTTGTGTGTGGTGCGGTGCGGTGTGGTGTACTGTGGTGTGATGTTGTATGTTGTGATGTTGTGTGTTGTGATGGTGTGCGGTGCGGTGTGGTGTGGTGTGGTGTGGTGCGGTGTTGTGTGGTGCGGTGTTGTGTGGTGTGGTGTGGTGCGGTGTGGTGCGGTGCGGTGTGGTGCGGTGCGGTGCGGTGTGGTGTGGTGTGGTGTTGTATGGTGTGTGGTGTGGTGTGGTGCGGTGCGGTGCGGTGCGGTGCGGTGCGGTGCGGTGTGGTGTTGTGTTGTGTGGTGTGGTGTGGTGTGGTGCGGTGCGGTGCGGTGCGGTGCGGTGTGGTGTGGTGCGGTGTGGTGTGGTGCGGTGCGGTGCGGTGCGGTGCGGTGCGGTGTTTAGTTGTGTGGTGTGATGTTGTCACATTGCTACTGGTTATTTGCGCCATTTTGTGAGGTTTGTGTGATATTCGTGATAGTCCGGCCCGAAATCCCCAAAAAACGACCAAACCTTGCATTGGAGTATAAAGTTTTTTTCTTTGGTGATTTCAGTAGACAAGACCTTCTGCATGAAGGATCCGGTTGATGACACTCTGTCACCCTTGAGCATTTTGAGAAAATTGGGAAAAACTTTAAAAAATATATACGAAACTGCGAATTTTTGGAATCAGTTAGCTGCGAAGTCATCGTTTGTCTTATTTCATAATAAATCACACTGACATGTAGCTATCGACATGCAGATGCCGACTGCAAAACATTGGAACCGTGCACACATGCAAACTATGTTAATTTTGTGTTGAAACATTAAAAAATGCATGAAAAAGTGCGAATTTTCGGAATCTGTTGAATGCAATGCCATGTATAATTCAATTTAGTATTTCATCACTGTAGTTTAGTGTTATTAAGATATCAAACATCTTAAGTCAATAAATTGTGCTGTATTTGATAATTAAAGGCCTTAAATACAACATGGCCGCCAATATGGTCGACATGATATAATTTCAATTTAGTATAACGAATATAGAGAAAACACTTGATCTATGCGATTTGAAGCATGTTTTCTTTGTAGTTTGGTTAGAACAAATACACTGATAGGTAAAAATCAACATGTTGATGATGACTGCAAAATATTAGAGCCGTACATTTATGCAAACTTGGGTATTTTGGGTGGTGAAACATGGAAAAGTGCATGTAAAAGTGCGAACTTTAGGAATCGTAAGGCTATACTGCAGTCTGTCATATTTTTCAGGAATAACTAAGATAGGTATGGAATGACTTGTAAAATTGATATTTAACATCTTTAACGAGGTTTTGGCACAGAAATGTAATATTTTGGGGTAAATATTAAAAAGTATATTAGAAAAGTGCGAATAATTGGAATTGGAAGACTACAATGTCACGGATATAATGTTGTGGTAATTATCACTGTGATAAGTTCCGTATAAACGAGTTGAAAGCTATCAGACGTCTTAAACCAAATAATGATGCAAATCTATGGTAGGAATACACAAATGTTGTGTTAACGCCAAGCTTAACTTTGCAGAGTAAGTGTAAGTTACATATAATCATAAGTTTGTCAACATAGATTCACTACTTGACAAGTTCCTTCAAATATATTTAACTAATTTACATTCCTCAAGCATCAAAATGTTCTGTCTTTTCGTTTAAACTATTGTTCGATGCCGCCAGGAGGCGGCATCGAGTATGAAAGGGTGCAAGCAGATGTCCCAGGAGGATACAAGATTTGATTGGTTATAACGCTGTTGGACTCGCCCGTCATGGGTAAAATAGGATGATAAATGTTCGGTAGGTACTAAAGTCCAAGTCCCAGGAGGATACAAGATTTGATTGGTTATAACGCTGTTGGACTCGCCCGTCAGGGGTAAAATAGGATGATAAATGTTCGGTAGGTACTAAAGTCCAAAACAGTTCGGAACGGGTGTTTATATAACGGCTACATATGTTGCAATTTGCGGGTCTTAGCAGGGGCTATTAAAAAGTAAAAAAAAACTATTTGCGCGGAGCGGCGATTTTCCTTTCGAACTTTTATGGAACATGTTAAATACTTTCATGTCTGTCAGATATTTTTTAGTTATGATTTTCGATTTTTTCCAGTTCTTAGGTTTTGTCTTAATCTAAATTTGATAAATGCAAGTGTTTTTTTAATCTCTATGTTTCTTTATTTATGTATGTCAGAATAGTTTGTTTTGCCAAAATTTAAACGGGTAAATATAGCTTGCCAACATTGAACTGACACTTCTTATTTACAAAATATTCATATGCGCTCCTATACTCCTGCCAAATGGAACTAGTTCTATGCATATTTTAAACTATGTTGAACGCATTAATTCGCAATAAATTTACTTATCAAGCTCACAAACCACGAAATAACAATGTCCTTTAGTGTCAGTTTCACGTTGTCAGGCTATACCACGTTATTGGAATACACTTTGTTATTTTATGAAACATGCTAAATGCCATCTGTGAAGCATTAATCAATATTATAATGGTGCTCATATTTCTAAAACATGTTATGTTCATTTGAATAAATATTTCAATAGAAAATAGAATGTTTTCATGTTTTCTATTCTTTCCTGGTGTTTCACTGCCTTCAAGTTTTTAACCAGGTTTTCCAAAGGAAAACTCTGGTTATTAGATTGCTGAATGTCGGCGGGCCTTAACAATTTCTTCTGTGCACAACTCCTCCTACATTTCTTCATAGATTTCAACCAAACTTTCAGAGAATGATTGTCATCATGTGACCTGGTGCATATTATCAGGGTTTTATGATTCAACCAATTTTGACGGAGTTATGGCCCTTGAAACAGAAAAAATTGGCCGCTTTCCTTATGTCGCACGGTACTCAAAGTACACAACATAGAGTCATGAAACCTTCACAGAAATGGTCAGGATGTTTTCTCTACACCTGGGGTGTCACTCCCCTTTCAGTTTAGTACATCCAGAGTTATTAGCCATTTAAATGGTGTAAAATAGCCATTTTTGACTTGTTTCACATGCTACTCAAAAAGTATTTGACCTAGGATCATGAAACCTTTATAGAAATGTTTGACAGCATGTACTCTAGTGCACCTGGGGTTTCACTCCCCTTTCAATTTAGTACAACCAGAGTTATTGCCCATGAATTAGTGAAAAATACCCATTTTCAGCAATCTTAAGTTTTTGCAGCGTACACTCAACACATGAGAATAACTTCCCTTGTGCATCACACATCACGCCGGAATTTTAGTTTGTTTACAAGTTTCTACCAATACCTTTTACTAAATAAAAAGATTTACTTAAAAAGAACTAGCGGCATCTTTGATGCCCAGCATCAACATTTCACTTGTTATTTTCTTGACATTTGCAAAATATAGTGCATCCTAGCCTAGCTCGATTGCAGTAACATCGCGTTGAAGAACATGGCTCACTTGCACATTGACACCTGATCAGTTTGAGTAACTCAGTTGGCGCCAAAGCCACTCCATCAGGTACTGTTGTTGGCTGAAGTTACTGTGCGGTTACTTCTTGTTGCCATCCGTGAGCCGTCGGCAACATGTCAGGAGGGTCTTGCTCTAACGCCTGCTTCCATGTACATGCTTGGAGATGTGCGCGTTTAATATTCTCTTGAAATGCCTCTGTTGTTGGTGGAAACGTACTTAGCTTTTGAAGGGTAGAAGACGACTTTGCCACCTTGTTACTCCATGCTAATTGTCGAGTTTGAGACATAGTGTTTGCCTTCGGAAAACCATAACACGAAGACACAAATTTAGAAGACTCGTAAAATACGTCTTGTATATCGGCATCAGTATCTCCGACACTACGAAGACTTTTTCCTGACCTAAGCACTTTTGGTACCTTTCCCTTCCCTATTCCATTATAGCTGGTTACAGTATCACATCCTGATATTGCATGTGCTGCTATGAGATCCGGAATAATATCAGAGTTTCTATTCACAGTTTGTTTGATATCATCGGTGGTTCTGTCTTTCACAGGGGACTCCATATACACGAGAATATCAATATTTTGCAACTGATAGTGAAAAAGTAGCAGAACAAATACACCTGTGTCATCACAAATTACAGTGATCCCTTTCTGGTGTGTTTTCTTTGCTGCTTGAATTGTCTGTTGTACAATGATATTATCAGCCTCCTCATGAGATGTTCTTATATCTTCTCTAAGTCTCGTAACTTTTCCTATTTCCACTATTGTATCAGGTTGTCCAGTTACAATGAGTTTGTATGATTGGATGTGTTTGTCCTTGTGAGAGTCATCACTCTATAATCCTTCGCATATTAATGTTGTTAGTTGCTTTTAATTTTCAACAACTGTTAGGACGATTTTCTGGGATGGAAGCTGCATCTGGAGATTCAGCTTATACACTCTACTGGCTTCACACTCTCTTCCAGTCCTTGTCACACTCTTTGTACTGAACAAATATAAGGTATACATCACTAGTCTTGAGTAGTTTTCCAATGTAAGACTTAAGTTTTCAACAAAGTCGCTTACACTACCATTTGTAGGCCAATGTATGGTATAAAGAACAGCTCACCCATCTATAACGATGGCTGTTATTTCTTTATCAATGACACGGACGAAACCTCAACTTTCAGCTTATGTTTTTAATACAGACTTTGACTTGCATATCCTATTATCACCATTGTCGTCAAACATTGAGGTTGGTATAGGTTCCAACTCTTGTGAAAGAATATCTTTCATGTCAACATCCCTGGAGCTTGCCTGAAGACCAATTACCCTTGAATATATGAAGTTTGTATTGTAAACCTTCGTGTCTCCAACTTTCATATGTCTTTTCTTATCAGCTTGCGTGAATACCTTTAAGTTTTTAGATATCTTGTCACCAAAAACTTCCGGCCACCTGTTTTCAAACTCACATTGCATCGCTGTTCCTATTTCGACAGCTTGGTCTACATTCACAGATTCATCAGAGATCTTTCCAGTTGCTATATTAATGATTCCGTCGTGGTGCTCGCCAACTTCAAGCGGATGATTTTTCTATCTTCGTTGTCAGTTTGTAGCCGACGCTTTCCTTCTTCTTCTGACTATGTATATCTTCCATGCTGAGATCCTGTTCTAATCTGCTACATATATGTAGGCTTAATTCCCAAATCTTCAGTGTCTCAGGCTTCATGGTCTGTCCGATAATCCCATTTTCCCCATGTCCGTAGCGCATAAACGTGGTCTCGATGTACATATCGCTCCATATAGCATTCCATACACCAGGGACGTGTCTCATCACATGCTCATCATGAAGGAACCGATCTAGAACTTGTTGTGGCATAGCTTCCATGGACCGGAGATAGTACAGACCATGCCCAGATGCGAAGAAGTAGGGAATCATCATTTCTACAGCTTTCAGATGCAGTGGCCAATCGGCCTCACGTTCAGCTCTTACAAACAGCAACATGATGAATACTGGCTTTATTAGGCAGCAATCCAAACTTTTGCGGTACGTTTCTTGTCTGCTAGCTCTTTGAGCACTACTTCTAAATCTCCGAAACTATGTATCACATTTGCATTGAATATTGGGCGAAGAATTTCTTCAACTACTAACTGTAACGCACGCATGATTTTGGGAAATTTCTTACCAATTAACATCTTCTTAACCCCACCAAATGCACTTGGTCGCTTACTATCGTAATCATAATGTCTCCTATATTATCAAAACTTTCATGTAGCATTCATTTTACATAGTATTACTAACAAAACTTCAAAGAAAACATGCTTCAAATTGCATAGATCAAGTGTTTTCTCTATATTCATTTAACTTAATTGAAATTATATAATGTCGGCCATAATGGCGGCCATGTTGTATTTAAGGCCTTAAATTATCAAATACTGCACAATTTATTGACTAAAGATGTTTGATATCTTAATAACCTTAAACTACAGTGATTAAATACTAAATTGAATTATTCATGGCATTGAATTTAACAGATTCCGAAAATTCGCAATTTTTCATGCATTTTTTAATGTTTTAACCCAAAATTAACACAGTTTGCATGTGTGCACGGTTCCAATTTTTTGCAGTCGGCATCTGCATGTTCATAGCTACATGTCAGTGTGATTTTTTATGAAATAAGACAAATGATGACTTCGCAGCTAACCGATTCCTAAAATTCTCAGTTTCGTTTATATTTTTTAAAGTTTTTCCCAATTTTCTCAAAATGCTCAAGGGTGACAGAGTGTCATGAACCGGATCCTTTATTTGGAAGGTCTTGTCTACTGAAATCACCAAAGATAAAAGCTTTATACTCCAATGCAGGGTATCATGGGTTTGGGGCCGGACTATGAGGTCGAATACATTCATACTCTGAGCCTGGCAGAGGGGGTTCGAAGCCGACTACAAATGCACTTATTGTTATTTTTAAATGTTTAATTTATATGTTTTATTTAGTATCTTAGATTCAAATAGACGTACCGACAACCTATGCCTACACAACGTACTCACAGAGTTGTTCTTAGTATTGTTCGCATATAAGGGAACATATTATCCTCGCTCACAAAATTATCGCTTTGTTAATATAATCCAAAATGACATTTTCTTAAGTTGTATATTATTATCACCAGTAGTTTTACACCAAAGAAACAAAATAAAAACAGGTTAGTATCATAGAAAGCGTTCCTGAGACACCAGGAAATCTGTTATCGACGCCTTCAAAAACTACTTATTACCACCGGAAATGAATGCTGCATCCAAGTACATGAACAGATGCATTTTGTCGACAACACATCGAGAAATTCATTATTATCGTTTTCGATACGACAGATTGTTTTATGACTTTCCGGCAGCTTCCTGGACCACGAGAAACATGTTCCCGATACTTCACTAAGCTCTTATTTCCATCAGGATTACGTCATGGCCGTAGCAATAAATACTCAGTGGACATAGACTTTAACACAGGACCTTGTAATTAAATAAATGCACTTGTGGATAAATTACCCGGTCCCGCTCTCACACAGACGTAATATTGTTACTTTTAATTACACTTCTGTGTACATGTGGGGGTAATTCATCTATATAATGTATTTATTAACTCGCAAGGTCCTGTGGCTGTAATGGTCAATAACGGAAATTACATTTCGATAAATTAATATCACATAATATTATACATAAAATTAAGTAGCTCGGGTTGTCACCTTTGGTTTGTAGCCGTGTTTGTATAAAGATGCGTATAATTGTTTTTATGTTAATTAGTGTGCCAACGTAGGTGACAGCATCCAACGTAAAACACGCTAAGTTTTGTATTATCACGTACACATAGTCACGATGTCCACGATAACCACAAAACACGAACACAAAACAAATTAATATACACGAACAAGTCATGAAACTCGAAAATAATGAACCCCCCTTTCTGTATGATAAACGAGGACCATTTAACTTAATGAAACCTCGTGAGGAGACATCATCACGGCTTCATGACCGGACAGATTAATAGACACAACAAAATATATGGAACGCCGGAACTGCCCTGTCTTCAGAATAATTTGTTGTACGTAACGCGCTGGTATATGTGTAGCTTTATTCAACTGTTCAGAGCAATTGTATTTAAATATTGGCAATTTGAAAAGTGTACATAACCACAGAATATTTCATTTTAAAAATAAAATCTTGACATTTACGCATAACCAACAGCAACAGTATATGTACACATAATCATTTGATATAACAACATGTGATTTACAACAACCTCTTTTTATTTACATACTAGTACGCTTACTTCATATTTTTAAAAGCACAACACATCTCAGACTGAATACTGCACACATGCAATGAATATTAACCTTAATATACATCTGGGGCGTTCCATAGTTAGATTTATTGATTTAGTCTTATGGGCAAACACAAAGACGCTGAATGTTTATGTGTTTATCACGAAATAAGCTTTTATTGTCGTCCAGTCATAAGGACAAGTTCGTGTATGAACGTTTCGTGGATAATTTGTTTGACGTTTAGCCTTCAGATATAGGTTTGCATGATGTACATTAATTTCCCTTTAATACAATATACGTAAATATTTATTGTATTATACTTGAACCCACGTCATATTGCACGTACATTGTTTGAGGCAGGTAGCATGAGGTGACCACAGACTTTGGTTGGTCAGTATCTGTGACTGTCGTGGTTGATGACCATAGTAGGGTCACCACGGAAGTAGATGACGGTATAGAAATGTCCCATCCTTATCGAGGACTTATTTGCTGTTGTTTATCTGGTCCTTGATCTTATGAACAATACAAAGTTTTTTGTCAAACAATTCCAGCTGGTCAGTGTGATTCAGAACATTGCTTCCTTCGTTTATTGCCTGGTGGACCTGGTGCAATCGATACTATGCTGAATTCAAGTTCTTTTTCAAAACATTTTTCACTCAACGAGGTTTGTTCAAATATGAAAGAGGGTTTACATAATAATTGTATATTTTGATACAAAACAGTCAACTCAAAAGCAAAGACTGCTACCCCATTTTACATATTTATTCAGTAATTCTGTTTGGAAATGCGCTTCTTGCATGCCATACAAATAAGCATCCACAAAATGAAATGCACTACCATTTAAATTGGTGTATAAATTGTACAATGGACAAATGCGATATTGCACTAAGTGAAGAGATACACTATATTTAACCAAGCGTTCACCAGCCAATGGATCCGTAGGGTGTCATTTTGTTGTAGTGGACATTAAAGTCGATTTTCTGGAGAGTGAAACGTTCCCAGTCTCCTTTTTACGTATTTCAAAGACTCCAAACAAACATTACCGGACAAATACCAAGTGTTGTGTCCGGGTATTTGCTGACTTTGCTCGCTGTTCGAGTTAGTGTTGTGTCCGGGTATTTGCTGGCTTTGCTCGCTGTTCGAGTTAGTGTTGTGTCCGGGTATTTGCTGGCTTTGCTCGCTGTTGGAGTTAGTGTTGTGTCCGGGTATTTGCTGGCTTTGCTCGCTGTTCGAGTTAGTGTTGTGTCCGGGTATTTGCTGGCTTTGCTCGCTGTTGGAGTTAGTGTTGTGTCCGGGTATTTGCTGGCTTTGCTCGCTGTTCGAGTTAGTGTTGTGTCCGGGTATTTGCTGGCTTTGCTCGCTGTTCGAGTTAGTGTTGTGTCCGGGTATTTGCTGGCTTTGCTCGCTGTTCGAGTTAGTGTTGTGTCCGGGTATTTGCTGGCTTTGCCTGATGTTCAAGTTAGTGTTGTGTTAGGGTATTTGCTGGCTTTGATCGCTGTTCAAGTTAGTGTTGTGTCCGGGTATTTGCTGGCTTTGCCTGATGTTCAAGTTAGTGTTGTGTCTGGGTATTTGCTGACTTTGCCTGATGTTCAAGTTAGTGTTGTGTCCGGGTATTTCCTTGCTTTGCCTGATGTTCAAGTTAGTGTTGTGTTAGGGTTTTTGCTGGCTTATCTGCTGTTCGAGTTAGTGTTGTGTCTGGGTTTTTGCTGGCTTTGCTCGCTGTTCGAGTTAGTGTTGTGTCTGGGTTTTTGCTGGCTTTGCTCGCTGTTCGAGTTTGTGTTGTGTCTGAGTATTTTCCGGGTTTTTACTGGCTTAGCTCGCTGTTCGAGTTTGTGTTGTGTCTGGGTATTTGCTGGCTTTGCTCGCTGTTCGAGTTTGTGTTGTGTCTGGGTATTTGCCGGGTTTTTACTGGCTTAGCTCGCTGTTCGAGTTAGTGTTGTGTCTGGGTATTTGCTGGCTTTGCTCGCTGTTCGAGTTAGTGTTGTGTCTGGGTTTTTGCTGGCTTTGCTCGCTGTTCGAGTTTGTGTTGTGTCTGGGTATTTGCTGGCTTTGCTCGTTGCTCGAGTTTGTGTTGTGTCTGGGTATTTGCTGGCTTTGCTCGCTGTTCGAGTTAGTGTTGTGTCTGGGTTTTTGCTGGCTTTGCTCGCTGTTCGAGTTAGTGTTGTGTCTGGGTGTTTGCTGGCTTTGCTCGCTGTTCGAGTTTGTGTTGTGTCTGGGTATTTGCTGGCTTTGCTCGCTGTTCGAGTTAGTGTTGTGTCCGGGTTTTTGCTGGCTTTGCTCGCTGTTCGAGTAAGAGTGACCGTAAGTGCAGTCGTAGTTTTTAGGCTGGCGATATCGACAGACATATTACAATGCCAAAAAATGAAATCCACTAACTTAACGATGCATTTACTCCCGAAACTGACAACACAGAATCTACACACTCAACGAAAATAGTTCCCCCTCGTTAATCAGTTTTGCAAGATTAGAACATTAAACTTTCCTTGTTTCATTTAATCTGTTCGATTGTAATATATTAGTTTCTTCTTGTAATGGAAGGAAATTGTATGAAATTAAAAGAAAAGGTGTTTAAATGCGTTGATAATTATTACTACGCGTTACGAACGCGATATAGCGCGTGCATCAATGATTTTATTATGTTAACTTATTTAGTTCAATATTCTCTAACGAGATCGTGGCCGAGTGGTTAAGCAACTCGCTTAGTAATTTTCTGATGGTAAGGTCCAGCGATCGAATCACGGCGGCTCCAAATTTGCTATATTTTTAAAAAAAATATTTTTCGACCAGCACTTACCTCTCTTAAATTTCGACCTAGAAAACCACTTGATGTTATATTACTTGAAAAGCTATTGTCCCTTTGCAGTTCGCCAGCCTGTCAGTACTTCAGTACTTTGATTTTATGTTAGCGTTGTTTGTGTGACTTTTTTATTCTTTTCCTGCATAGGTTGATTTTCCTACCACTGTTGTAGTTTCCTTCTTATTCTGCTACGTCTTATTTCATTGTTTTTGTTGGTACCAAATTGTTATCCAATATATTATATATATTTTTAAAAAATAAAGTTTTCATTACATCTAATTTCCTGTTTGGAGACATATTTATATAGTTGCTTTATTCAACTCCTCAACAATGGCACACTAATTAGAATGCAACAAACAACACCTGTCGGGTGTAGACGAAATGTCCATTGCAAAAAGTATGCACTAGTGATTAAATGTAGAACATAGATGCAATGTGCACACTATTTATAAAGACTTAGTACATCACGGATCCACCGTATCAGCTGCAATAGAGCAAATGCTTCATTATTCGGTCATTTCTTCTTAATTAACTATGTCAGACTCTCTTCTGTTGAGACATAATTTACTTTAAAAAGAAACAATTAACGTCCGTACTATTTGGTATAAATCGTAAAGTTATGATAAAAAAGGACATAAACAGAAAATTTCTGTCAGCGTATTTTTGAGTTATTACATATAAAACATATAAAGACTGTCATATGTTAATATATTAAGCAGATACATTTTTAGTCTGTCTTATTATGATAATTGTGCGTACGAAAACAGAATCGTTTTTGCTTGAATCGTTAAGGTGGTTTAATATTTTTAAAGTGCCTCCGGCATACTTTTAATGTTCTTATAGCAAAATGAATGTATTAATGTATGAAAAATGTCTTATAATCACAAGACCTGTTCTACGAGGACCTACATTCCAACAGAGAGTAAGTAGTAATGACACATCATGAATTAAGAGAAGGTTTATCCCGAGTGTGTAACTGACACGATGACATCACACACATTCTTACATATTTTAAAACGAAATCGGACGTTCATGGCGCCTGTACAGAACTTGGAATCCCTCTACTAGCCAACGTTTTGCAAACACTGTGGTAACTTTTAATACGGTGGCTTGTTACAATTATGCAACCAATCAGGACACATGACAGAATTCCGCGACAGACAGACCCCCGATCTCCCAAATACGCATACTTAGAGCTAAATCTCAGTTCAAGTTTCAGCAAACATCTTGGCTAACTTTTAAGCTATATATATATTATATTAATTGTCTCTCATAGGAAAGAAATGTTCGTTGTATAACAAATAACTGACTCGTAAATCTAGATTTACGAGTCAGTTATTTTTTAAGCTATAGTTTTACTTTAACACAAACATATGTCTAAATGTATTATAAATACAATAAAATACAATATTCTTTCAATGCTGAAACTTCAGATTTGTTTCAAATTCAGACACTGATGTGAGTGGAATCTCAAGGCCAACTTGGGTTCGTTTTTTTATTGAGACACGACTGGGGCCTGATAGGAATATGTAACAAATACAATGTGCCCATAAGTTAGAACACATTTATACAAACGTTACACGGTGCTATCATTGTTGAACTTCTGATCGAAACAAGGCCGTACAGTGTTTTTCTTTTAATAGCACCATTTCTTATATCAAGAGGTTTTAGACGATGCGCACCATCAGTTTTCCTGTATTGTATCAATTAATAGTTTAAAACCAGTATTATCACTCCCTTCCACAACCAACCATCAATTTCTCCACATGTGGAAGAAATTCGACGTTGTTTTCAACTTGGTGGAAAAGTACGAGGGGCATTTCAAAGGCTCCAGGCAAAGTGCTCTATAATGTTTATCGTATGTTCAAATTACTTCAAACTTTGCATTTAAATAGAACAATTCATGATAAATATTATACCATGAAGCGAACACATGAGGGTGTGTCATACAAGATGGCTCTGCTACCATAGTAAAATCAGTAATGGCTACCTAGGGCAACGTTGTCTCTGACCGTCCGTTATTAAAATGTTCTGACTAAATCTCACTCAGTCAGTCAAATACCGCACATAATTCACCTACTACAATAATAACAAAGATTTATTTTCTCCAAAAATGAATGCCTCCATCAATGGTATTCACTCCCAGGGTCCCTTTGCATAGCATTCGAAAGTGCCACAAAATCAAGCAGAAACGTCCAACGCAACGTCTAGCTTCTGATTCACAACAGACCGTACCTTCCTGTGATCATCTGCAGCAGTACCACTGGCAGTCTGGAAGCATTCATGCTATTTATACATCTAATTTAGTGACATGAAACGTTGTTAACATGCACTGGTTATTAATTTAATTGTTTAAGGTCTTTCTTTTCCAGTCAAAAGACAACAAATAGTCAAATTCCATCGATTTACTGACATTCTAATAACGGGACAATTGAATCTGGGAATATTTGAATAATGTCATAAAAAGACCACAATGATGTTATACTGCATATAGAAAATGTTCCATGAAGTAGTTTGAAGTCGTAGTTTATTTATTGCTGTTTGGTCGGGGACAATGTGTTGGTAAGTTTGACGATTTCTACGACGTGACGTCATATTTGCCCCGGAAAGCCATTACTGACGTTACTGTGGCAGTAGTGTACAGTATGTATCATGAATTGTTCTATTCAAATGCAAAGTTTGAAGTAATTTGAACATACGATAAACAGTATAGAACAATTTTCGCGGAACTTTTGAAACGCCCCTCATATTACGAGCCTATACCTGGAATCGAACCCGAATCGCCTAAAAACAAATTCAGCGCAAACATGATATTGAAGCACGGTGAATAGAATCATCTCCAGTGATAGGTTATCAGCACTGTTTTGTTGTTACCAAGATTGGATTCGAATGACCCATTCTGTACCCGCCATTTACGTGGGTAGCTAGGCACTACCACCGTTTTTGTCCATGACTTTGAATTATCTGTGTTTACCTTATATTTAATTATTACATGGAAACGCCTAATTTTATACTTCTACTTTCATTAAAACATCATACACAGGACACCAGGCAACAAATTAAAATAATTAAACATTAAAAGTAACCAAATTTCGTGCTGTTAAGTCATAATTACCGAGATTAATAACATAATTAAACCATAATTGCAAATATGTAAATAACAATGCATACATTATAATTTTAAGCTAGATTTATGATATGTTATGTGTCTATTTCAAGAATTTAAATACTAAATAAATTGACCCATTTCTTCAAAATATTGTTTTTCATCATCGTCTCATATAATTTACCCACAGTAACTGTTGGGTAGTAACAACCCAGCCCACAGAAAATTATGTTGTTGCTTCTGTTGTTGATAAAAGTGTACTTGGTCCAAATATCACATTGCGAGTATACTGTAATAGAGTGAGATATTTATTGTCTGTAGCTGATGATGATGCCACATGTCGTGGTATTTTTTTTTTAAGTTTGAGGAACCAACTCGGTTAACCCCGTTTATTCAATAAAAGAATGGTAACAACATGGTTTATGGTATTGGTACAATAATACAATACAAGCAATACATGTATAATAATAACTACAATACAATAAATAACAGTATTATTACATGCAAGCTAATTTAAGATTAATTGATATGTTCTTTTATTTTACTTAATAAATGATTGAAGTATTATTTTTAGAATAAGATTTGCATAAATTCCAAAATTCTGATTAAAATAATTTGTAGATATCAAAAGACTTAGTTCTGCTTTCACTTAAAAAGTATGCTTTGTAAATACAAAATCCGAAAAGTGTTAAGATTAAATTCAAATAGGTATTTGCAGGATATGATAGTCTATCTCCTATTACAATACTCTGGAGAGATTGAAGGTTTTTATTTACTCCGCATTCACTTAAGCAATGAGTTAATTTGATCCAGGGATCTGTAACTACAGGACATTTTAAAAATGTATGATCATAATCTTCAGGTACGTTGCAGAGGTTGCAATTCGGCGAATCAACCATTTGCCATCTAAATCGTATTTGTTTACATGGAAATATATTGTGTATTAATTTGTATTTATATTGTTTAAGTCTGTTATCTGGTAAGTATCGTAAGAAATTATAAAAGATTGACCAATCAATACGTGTGTCAAATTGTGAGTTCCAATAGGTATGTATATATGGCATAACGAACTTATTTTTGATAAATTCGTCATATATATATATTTGTTGGTTGCGTTGAAAGACAGTGATACCAAGTTGTGTTTTCACTAATGTCAAACGAGACTGTTCTGTTTGTATTTCTTGAATCCACTTTTTGGGGATATATTTCTTTAATAGTGTTATTTCGGCTATCCAATTTGATTTATTATTTAGTTTGTTATATATCAAATTTTCCTGTAATACACCATCATCTTTTATTAAGTCATTAATGAAAAATAATGTTCGAACTTATCCAATTGTTAAAGAATAAACATTTATTTTTAATTCTAATGAACCTGTTACCCCAAATTATTTCTTTTCTAATGTTTACATGTCGTGGTATTACTGAAGCATTATGACATCATGATTGTTCCCTTTTATCATAATCTAGTGATGAAGATGTAAAACACCGACGTGTGTGTTTGTGTAACATTGTGTACTGTCATCTGAAATAACTTACCGATACTTTTGATAGATAATCTTTATTAGCACGAGTTTATTGAGTCGAGGGAGTAGGCGGAGACTAAATGATATATCCGAGTGTTTGTTTTCTTTCTATTTTGTATCATAGTTCAACTGAGTGTGTAGTGTGAGTGTGGGTGTGTTGGTTGGAAGACACGCTCAGTGAAGTACTGCAGTTGTCATATTCTATGATGCAATAATTCTGTCCTTGAACGCCTACAACCCCTTTTCTCAAACAAAGTTATTGTATTTATTTGCATGTGTAAGTTTGTCAGATTCGTAAGTACTTTGATCATAAATTGAATGTTTGTGTGGTCAGGTTCATTCGTTCTTCCTCTGCCAGGTCATGGCGCTGTTCTGTTTGGGTTCCAATCCTCGTATATTTGCAAGTAATTTCTGTGAATGTGCTTGTATTACACTGCATACTATAGTATCTACCGATGACCGATATGGTGTGACGTTATCATAGTGATACCAATGTACTGATGGTTTGTACAACCTTTATTGCAACATTCAACTGGTACCTCTGTATTGCCATTGTTAGATCAGCGATGACCAGCATCATCTCATGTACATGTTTAAAACACGAACATTCCTCGTGTAAAGTTCGGATAAGAAGCACACTATAGAATACGGTCAAATCTGTGTTAAAGACTAAATCACGGGACCAGCAAAATTGATTATTGTAAATATAAGGTCTCTTATGGTGTTGTTCTGTAGGCAGGTTGTGTAATAGTGGCCTTTATTTACGGGTAGTCTTTATCACAGGTTTGACTGTACATATGTGTGGTTTCCACGTGACTTCTGAAAGCTTTAAAATACAATCAGTCTTCTTTGTTCATATCTCGGCTGAAAAGCCTTTCTGCTGTCGTTAGACGATGATGTATACATGAATATATAATGATATAAAACAAACAGTGATATTTTGTTATTTATGTTTTTTTTTCATTGTATATTTCTTAAATAATAATATCAATAATATATAAGTGAAAAAACGGCACAAACACCACAGCCTCGTGAGACACTGTCATACATGGTATAACATAGCACAACGTGCTTGTTGTCATGGAGACGACCAATCGGACAGCGTGATGATACATCTACGTAATGGACCGAACTATGTCACGTGCATCACTGTCCAATGACGTCATAATGTCATGTGATGTAAAATGTTAGACGAAATATTGTTGCAATGAAAGTTCTTAGTGAAAAGAACCGTTTTAATGAAATTTTGTACAAAATGTGGTTGATATTGGTTAGAACGTCAGTTTGTAAAAAATATCGACTTCATTTTGGATTTGATAGAAAAGTCAGAAGGAAGAACACCACGACTCGGAGACGCATCTCAACACGAAGGTATCAAGAATATCACGATGTCCATTCAAAGTTAAGTTGGGTTCAAGCTGATGTTTCAAGCTGAGTCTAAGCGGGTATTTAAGGATTTACTGCATGGCACGTGCGATACAGATTCCTCTCATGGCTCGTGGCATCATGTTGCACATCATCATCTCAGCAGCACGATCTGAAATAATCAAAACAAACACGTTTAAAAATAGTTATAGACTAGTTGTTCAAAGTCATCAACTACTGTGAAACCAGCTGAAGTTTACTGAAACAAAATATCAATGTATTTGCGAATTCGAGTTCGCGAAAATTTATGCTAGTGAACAGACACAGTGGCGAGAAAACATGGGAAGTATTTCGATCGGAAGTTTAATATTAGCGAACAGCTTTAGTGAAAAAAATGACTTCGCGAAAATTTGTAATTTTAGAGTAACAGTGAAATCGCCGTATTTAAGGTTCAAACCAAATACCTCGAGTACCAGATTTCTTAGAATACAGAACTATAATTATCTTAATTATTCAGCAACTTATCGGTCAAATTTTATGTATGTGTCAACTATATTTACGCAATTAATTATTTGTTTCATTGACAATATTGCCCTAATGAGTGCGGGCATCAATTATGAATTGAACAAGTTAGGACACCTCGCCAAAATTTGTCTATTCCGTGCAAAATCATAAATTTATGCATTAAGGTCGCCAGCAGGTTAATTCTGTTCTCAATACGACCAAGTGACATTAGTTTATGGTCAAGTTGCTATTTTAAGAAACAATAAAACAACACGAGCCAGTAATCAGTCATTGCTAGGTAACCACGCCCCCATTAGTACATGTTCTATCGTACGTAACATAATGTATAATTTATAACGACAGTGAGTAGAAAAAAGAATTAATTACATAAAATGTAGCAATATACACGTATTAGATACTCTGCTTCATTGTATTATATCGGTAAATTAAGACATCTGTATGGAAAAATTATATGCAGTCAATGTCATATCAACGCCCTTGAACCTCATTCTGAATACCTCGGCCTTTACCGGAGAGAAACGGAAATGGCCGAACTTTCGCGATTGTCCTGTACCTATTTTACTTTAGTCTTGACATATATCTACAAAAATCGCTGATGAACAGCTAGTCCATGTGCATTGAAACTATACCTGTACCGACAAGGTCAAATGCACACCCTTGAAACTATTTATAAGGACTGCTACGATATTTCAGTCACGGCAAAAACAAAATTTTTACAACAATCAAATGGTACATGTAATCTTGATAAATAGTACACTAAATGGAACAGAACACTAGGTAGATCATAGTTAAAATAGATAGATAGTCCCATAATATAAATTTGCATACACTTTTCACGGAAGTGTTAAGTAGAGAAACAAAACAAATAAAGTATTCTTACCAGTTCCGCCCATCAACATAAGTGGGTTAATTCCTCCTCTTGAACCTCCCCCCATCAAACCAGCGAGACCGGATCCACCGGACGATGAGCCGGATCTTCCAGACGAGGAACCAGATCCACCACTAGGGTTCATCATGCGCATCATCATCATCATCCTCATCATATCGTTCATCTGTGCTGTAGCTGTAGCCAGGATAACAGCACTCAGTACAACAATAAGTAAAACCTTCATGATTAATCTGATAGTCCGTACACAAACAAACGTTGATGATAGTATATAACTCCGGGGACGTTCACGTCTGGATGGGAAGATAGGCTATGGCATTCATGCAGCACAGCCCTGCCTTATTATACCTACCTACTGACGTCGCACTTGACACATGCAGTCACGTGACATCATCATAATGTCTTATTTGAAGTCTGATGACAACGTTTCGTCAACTATCGCCATTTTAAGTAACAATCATTTTAGATGGATAATTATCTATCTATGAGGCCCGGCATAGGTAAAATATTTTTCGAGGAAGGTTGTACACTAAATACATGGTTTGTTATGAGGGAAGGTGCGATATGTTTAATTTCTACTACATTTGTATGTATTTCATATTTAATCTACCAGTATCACACGCTGTAGCTGACATAAATATATACCTATATATGTTCAACCAATGTTTGTCAGCATAATTTTATAAAGAAAATTAAAGAATATGTATAATACACTTGTTTTGCAATGGCTTTTGAGTCGTTTTGTTCTACGGCGCACTTCACACAATCTTTAAAAACGCTTTTGACAATCCAAAATATAGAAATTTATGTTAAAGGTTGTTCACCAATATTTCTTGTTTTGTATATCAATTTATTTATAATATTCAAATTATACACGCTGGTGTCTTTAGTTATCATCTAAAATCAAATAATCGGCAGTCAGTCTATGGTAAATGAGCATACAATGTACAGTATATAACTTGTTATCTTGAATGTATGGAAAGCAGCATATACATGTTATTTATAACGGAGATATAGTTTTACCAAAGCACGCATATTTCAAACAGAGATGGTTCTTTGATTCGCCTTGAAGCAATGTACCGAGTCGGAGTTTGTTTGGTATGGACGTGGTCCCGTGTGTCATTTCAGCTTTATTGCATCCGTCCCTTCCAATACATAACTACGCGCTTCCGACATTCTTTGATGGTTTTGAATTGTTTGCGCATTAAATTGAAAGTATGGATTCTGTTATATAAAAACCTCTATGTAGGTACCCACCAAACTTTTGGTCAATGGCGTTTAATTAAGTTTATTAGCAGGCTTCTAACAAATTTGTAACAAATATCAACTGAAAGCATAAATATTTCATAATATACTCGACACAATTATTGGTTGAAAGTCAGGATTTCCCCAGCAAACCCCTCTTGTCAATATCAGGGCCCGTCTTGTCAAACACGATCAGAGACAGCACCCGTGATCGAATAAATTATACAACCCGTCAATATTCTAAATCAGTCAAATTGTCTTCACTTGATAGTGAGGTGTAAATATTGACACATTGTGTAAACATAATGACATGTAGACAAATAAAGATGTCCGCATGTCGTGTTCTGATGTTGTACATGCAAATTGTACATCATCATTAGTACACCATGTGTCACATGACAATAATGTGACGTAATGTGACGTAATACATGTACAATTGTTGCAACTATCGCGCTGTTCATGCCTAAATCTGCCAATACACTATACACTGTACAATAAATACGTAATTACACGTGTATCCGTGTCAAACATGTATTTAACCATATACGTCCAAATCCGTCATTTTATTTACATTTGTATGTATTTATTTATTCACGTCTCAGTTTTGTACAGTACACATAAAATATACAATAACAGTAAAACATTGCACCATGGCATTCTATCAAATATTATAAGATACTTCGTAAAGGGACACCAGGCCGCTGAACTTTAGATGATTAAAGCTATTGCAAAAAATTCTAAACGTCAGAACACGGTTGATACTCACACGTTCTGATGTTATTAGATCTTTCAAAATTCAAGCGAAATATACATAAAAAAGTTTCAAGTTGTGTTGGGAAAGTTAGCAAATTTTATGCCTTTGGCAATTTTTTAATACGGATATACAAGTACGTGAACATAGACATAATGCAAGCGCACACGCGGCATATGAGTTCACAGAACTAGAGATAAAATGTTACGCAATACCCATAGCGTTTGGTACAAGTCTCAAATATGTCCTATAAATCCAAACGTGAACATCACATTGGTTGTAGGTCGGTAAACATACCCAACCACCACACTTATAATTATAATGAAAGATATCCCTGACATATCGCTAGCTTAGAATGAGAAAGTCGTAATTACTACTTACGACATTTATTTGTAATCTGCATCATAAGGTGCTTCTTTTTTACATGAAATTCGTAACTTGTCATTTTGACCATTATGAAGTTGTAAAAGCTTGTCTTTCCATAAGTAAAGAGTAAATTTCAGACAGTTTTTTCTTGTTTCACAAACTTACGACCTTTTCATTCTAAGCCAGCGATATGCTTGAAATCAAATTACTATGTTGATGAATAAGTGTGAGAAAATTGGAAAAAATAAATTCAAAGAGAAAAAAAACATATTATTTCTTCGCATCGTGACATTTCAAGTTGTGACCTTGGGTTGTTATCGGCTCGAATAATGGACAAGGCAACATATTATTTGTTTTAAAAAGATAATCTGAAAAAGCGAAAATGTGTGGTTTAATGTATGCTATGTGGATCTGAGCACCTTGCTTGTATATTTTACTTTATAGCAGGAAAGTGTACAGACCAGTACAGAAACTTGGCAATCCCAGTATGTGTAATGTTCATCATTTCCAGTCCATTTTACAACGAAAGTCCTAGACGTTTCCTCAAACCCTTCGTATAATGTTTGCATTGGTGTCATATCACATAATTTAATGAACCCGTGCAAATAAATCATACTCGAAAAAATACTTTCTAAAATAGTTTACCTTTATATCTTAAAATTATACAATTATGTAATTACATTATATAGTTATTTTAAAAATAGAATGTTAAATACTTTAGAAAGTTTATCTTACATTATGACATCTCATTGTACACTAAAGAAATTATGCGGAAATGCTTTTTTCTCCATTTTTTTTAGTAACGGTGCCCTTAACGATGACCCATCGGTGCCACTTTCAATCCCAAGCAACAGTTTCGCTAAAGCTACCTACACAATTAGTTTTATCATGATATCTCTTTCCTATCTCATGTTTGAGCTGAAATGTATTTTTCCATTTTTAGTAACGGTGGCCTTGACCGTGACCGCATGGGTCCCAATTTTAATCCAATGTAAGTGTTTTTATATCGGCTACCTACACAGCAAGTGTCATAATGGTATCTTCCAAAGTTCTAGTTATCAATAGGAAAACAAATTGTAAACACCCGTCCTTTCAAAATTATCTAAAAACCCACGGATACCAGAAACTACACATGCTGTCTTTTACATGTGCAATTTTTATTTGCGATATGAGAATAAAGAGGTTAGATATGTACATACTGAAACTGTAAATTGTCTTTTTTGACACACTGTATCCTTGTGCATACATGTTTATAAATTGTTCTGATTATTGTGTAGTGCAATATGTATGTAAATATGACATTGTGTATCGTTAGTTCTCATGAACCAGCTCATTGAAATTTTAGAATATTCACCCGTTAGCCTAGAGGTAGAGTGCTCGTTTCATACGAGATATATCTCGGGTTCTTTGCGTCTGATACTGTACAGACCAGTTGGACCATGCAACAAAATAAACAAAGTCTTATACCTTCTAAATGTTAAAACAACGAACAAGGCTAGCTACTTGTAAGTATAATATAAATATATAAACGAGTGTAAGATGTACCGGGCCTCATAAACTGTGAGCATTGGGCCACTAAACAGTTTGTCAGTCTAAACGTCAGTGTGTGTACGTACATTATGACAATAACTAGTAAATTTACTTCCCGTACTATATATACGTGAAATGCACGATTTGTGTTACTATGTTATACACTGCTCAAAATAATTAAAGGAACACTGGACATTTTGGACATATCTTTGCCAGGAGTGAATCGTTCGTGGCAAAATTAATGTATGAAATGCGTACGTGAATGTAGTCTTTCGAACAAACCTTTAAATGTTCCAATTAATGTATACGTATTGAAAAAATTATTGATAAAACCCTTTTTTGTAGAAATAACACTAATTTTGGTTTTTGTTGATTATTCCGGAAACACTGCACAACACTTGTATTGCGTATGCCCCTCTATATTGTTAATGCAATAACTCTTTACTCCTAAATATTAACACAAACCAGACCATCGCATGTTTTATGGACGTTCTCATGTGTGTTATACACCTGTAGACAAAGTTCCACACATATTTTATGGAATTCAGATTCTGGCATCATGCGGAACAGTACATAACGACGATTTTGCACAGGCCTAAAACGTCGAATACTAAATCTAGAAGGGAATGTGCTTGTTTTAATCCGTCTATGCAAGTCTCCAGGGCAATAAAGATGAGGTGGCGTTCCCCCGGTGTTTCAAAAAGTGCACACACATTTCAGATAACGAATAATGTTACCCATTTGTATCGCGGAATAAAAATCGACTAACAGACATTCCCCAATTTGCATTGACATGGACCACTTGAAACGAACCGAAATAATCCGATCATAGACCGCCTCTCAAACTGAATTACCTGCAACAAACACATTCGCCGCTCTTTTAGTAAAGTAATTGCACATTCTTATAGCTGACATGGGCATCTACGTGTACAACATGAGGGTTCTCAAATAACGACATCGAATACAAGTTTTTAAGCATTTTCTTCCTTGATAGAGCTAAATAATCGATATTCCAGTAACGTTGCAGCAATTAAACAGTTCCTGACAAGTTCAACCATCCACCTTTTGGTAGACCCCTATTTTTACGACTTGCTCCGCCCCAGATCCGCTAATGGCACGTAAATGCTACTTGACAGCTTTAGTTAGCATAACAACACTGAACAGAAATCAAAAATACAAAATAAACGTTCATTCATAATGATAAGCGTTATTGAAATGTAACACACCAACAATGAGAATAGCCAAAAAGGGTGGCATTACAAAATAAAGGGACATAGGCCAACGAACAACCTAGAAAATCATACAAAAAATATAAAGATTAAACATGTAGCACAAAGTTGTTTCCCTGACTTTAAATGTTAAGAAAATTAGCAAAGTTGTAATTGTTCCTTTAATTATTTTGAGCAGTGAATAATGTACATGATATGGTTTACGGATATACAGTAAATACTCAGAAAAGTATAGGCCTTCGGTAACTGAATCATGTACTATTAATCCACTTACTGTACAATATTCGTATATATATATATCAAATATATCACGCACGAAATACGAAAATATATTAATCATAAACTACATAGTAAAAGTACTCAGTGGGAGTGTGTATGTGTGTGGTTATGAACAGTACAATAAGAAAAGAACAGAGTAGAATGGAGCACGACACGACACGACGACACGATACGACACGACGGCGCGATACGACACGATACGACACGATACGACACGATACGACACGATACGACACGACACGACACGACACGACGACACGATACGACACATATATTTCTCAAAGCTGGTTGAGTGTCCACTCTATGCGTCCACTCAGTTTATGGCTTTTGGCACCTGGTCATGATTCATACGTACGCCGAACGATCTTCAATGGGTGACATTGAACGACCTACATGTGGACATTACAGAACAGTCAAGTGCAAGGACGGGTATAGGATATGCTCGAAAAGAACCTCCATGCCAAGCATTGCTCATTAGGGTCAATCGGGACCCCCAGTGTGCTCGTAGACATCTGTGAAGCTCGATGAAGTCTTCTTCGACCGAAGATAATCTGTAAGATGCTAATGTGATTACTTTTAAGGAGGCTCGAGCTACCTTGTGCACATGCACGAAAATTCAAAATGGGTTTAGATAAGAACAAACAAAATTTAGTTCCTATGATCGCATATGTATGTTTACTCATGCATACTTACTTAGTGAAAATTTTAACTTTTTATTTTTTTGCTTGCAAATTGGTGGGGAATGGCATATTTCTAAAGTATAAGGCTGTATAATAAATTAATAATGCAATATAATTGGTCGAATGCATCTGCTTCGCTATTTTGTGCCTGATTTAGGTATATGAAGTAGCAACGTTTTGAAATATTTGTCATAAAATTTTGTTTCATCTCATTATGAAAATAATACTAATTTTTGCAAAGTTATTCAATATCAATACATTGCGGCGAATAGCTCCAAAAGTAGGCTGTTGACCTCTACACTGATGGTCTGATTGATTTCAAATAAAAATTACACATTTTAAAAACATTCGTTCGTTGAAAATGTTTGGACACTCGAATAAAAACCCCGTATCACTAAAACGAGCCTGGTGACATGTTTAATGATGTCAAGGTTCTTAGATATGATTTTTCTGTCATTTTAAGGCGTTTCGGAGAAATTAAATTCGATCGTTAGATAACAGGCGCGCGGGCAACATTACATAAGGCCTTCGTGATTTGATAAGCCATGATAGCAATGTGAATTTTTATTATTATATATTTATAAATATAGGGTTGGTGTTTGTTTTAGGCATGTAGTAATATAACATTCTCGTTCAACCACTGTGTTTATTCAGTACCCAATGACTTGGCATCGCACAGGCGCCTGTCGATTAGTAAAATTGTATTTTGAGCAGATACTTTAATTCACTCCGCACGCCAGCCCATGACCAGCCTGCATCTATTTCGTGTAATACGACCGATTGGATAGCGATCAGAATGGATTTGTGACCGAAGTAAAGTGTGAAAATTATTGTCCACTACATATAATACTACATAATACATTGTCAACAAGCTGTCAGTAATAGTGTGGCTGTCATTAAGTTAGGACATACGAGAACTGATGTATTTATTTATGCTTATGTTACGTCCATTTATATGGCTTATAACCACTTCGACTGATGGCTGCCGTACTTTATTATAGTATTTTACTCACTTCCCGACCTATAGTGTTTAACAATGACACTGATTTTACTAAGCGGGCCCCTGAACCACTGCGTATAAACCAAATTACTGTATTTCATGACTTATCGGCTTAATATAAATTTCAACTTGTATCATTTATAGCTATTGAAAGCACAAACAATCTGATCAATGTATGACTAATTGCCGTGATATCTAATTTAATGTGTATGCCTTATTGCAACTAGTCATATAGCATAATATGATAAGATAAATGTTTGTATATGAATAAAGTAAATTACCATTGGTCGGGACTTTATGAACGATCGGGCCTTCTATGAACAGCAATTGCCCCACAGAAAAGACTGTAATGGAACACATGTATAACTGACCAATCAGTGTTGGGGGAGGGGGTATGAAATGCATACGGGAAGGTTTCAGAAAACACACAGTTTGAAGAAATACTCAAAACTTACTCAATATACCCTTAAAGCCATTCAAGGCGAATACGGTAGTATATTTTTCATGAACAGTGCCACGAACGTTCACGGAAGTAATCAAGATTCAATCAAGAATTCTGATTATTATGTCTATCTGATTTTGACAAGCGCTACATTAATAATCTGTTTGAGAGTGTGTTTCAAAATGTTAGATATTATAGACATACATACATTATACGCCACAATGCTCTAGAAGACTAGACGGATTCCATATATTAGCCTGCTACTTGACTAACCGTCAAACTAATTTAACTATGAAAACAAAATTATGCAATTAATGATTCAATATAATTTACATTGGGTGATATTGTGTGAAAATGACAGTCTAATAATAAGGTCAGGGTGAAATCAGTTACACACTGTCAGGTTCTTTATGGCAGTGCAAGTTAGTATGAGCTCGGATTCAGTCAATGGATAATCTGCCTCCCCATAGGAGCTCGAACCGTCGGATATTTAACGGTTTTTACGACAGCCATAGGACACTCGTACGGATAATGTGACAGCACGATAGATGTCTGTGTGAGTTCCATGTATTAGGCGTGTAAGCATAGAAAAGCACAAAACACACACGGACATCTTATGAAGCCCAATATATCTCCCCGATTCGGAGGCAACCTGGGCGCATCTTGGACTGAGGCACATCCGTACAATGTACCCATGATTCAACTATGTCATCGTGGACACCGCGTGTTCACAACTCACACGAAGCTCGTAAGAAGCACGTTTAAAAAATAGGTCGGAAATGAGATAAAACACATGTCATGTATCCCACGCACATTTTACATTATAATTTATAATATAGGTTTATAGTGATCCAAATTGAAATACCAAATGTCATATAATTATAAATTTAGAAAGGGGAACAAGACAGTTATATTTCATTTAATTGATTTATTATTAGAAGACACCTCATATAGCCAATTAATTGCCCTGATACGGCAATACGTAACCCAGATGCTTGAAATGAACGTTTTAATTACCAGTACGAGTTTACTTTTAGCACAGTTTATTAGTCGACTTTTTAGCTCACCTGAGCACAAAGTGCTCAAGGTGAGTTATTGTGATCACTCACCGTCCGTCGTCCGTCCGTCCGTCTGTATGTCCGTCCGTCCGTCCGTCCGTCCACACTTTCAAACGACATCTCCTCTGATACCATTTGGCCAATTTTGATGAAATTTTGCCAGGAGGTACGTGGCATTGGGGGATTTAGTAATTGTTCAAATTATGGCCCTGGGGTCAAAATTGGCCCCGCCCCGGGGGTCACCGTTTTACATAGACTTATATAGGAAAAACATATAAAAATCTTCTTCTCTAAAACTACAATGCCTAGAGCTTTAATATTTGGTATGTAGCATCATCTAGTGGTCCCCTACCAAGATTGTTCAAATTATGCCCCTGGGGTCAAAATTGGCCCCGCCCCGGGGGTGACTGTTTTACATAGACTTATATAGGGAAAACATATAAAAATCTTCTTCTCTAAAACTACAATGTCTAGAGCTTTGATATTTGGTATGTAGCATCATCTAGTGGTCCCCTACCAAGATTGTTCAAATTATGCCCCTGGGGTCAAAATTGGCCCCGCCCCGGGGGTCACCGTTTTACATAGACTTATATAGGGAAAACATATAAAAATCTTCTTCTCTAAAACTACAATGCCTAGAGCTTTGATATTTGGTATGTAGCATCATCTAGTGGTCCCCTACCAAGATTGTTCAAATTATGCCCCTGGGGTCAAAATTGGCCCCGCCCCGGGGGTCACCGTTGTACATAGACTTATATAGGGAAAACATATAAAAATCTTCTTCTCTAAAACTACAATGTCTAGAGCTTTGATATTTGGTATGTAGCATCATCTAGTGGTCCCCTACCAAGATTGTTCAAATTATGCCCCTGGGGTCAAAATTGGCCCCGCCCCGGGGGTCACCGTTGTACATAGACTTATATAGGGAAAACATATAAAAATCTTCTTCTCTAAAACTACAATGTCTAGAGCTTTGATATTTGGTATGTAGCATCATCTAGTGGTCCCCTACCAAGATTGTTCAAATTATGCCCCTGGGGTCAAAATTGGCCCCGCCCCGGGGGTCACCAGTTTTACATAGACTTATATAGGGAAGACAAATAAAAATCTTCTTCTCTAAAACTACAATGCCTAGAGCTTTGATATATGGTATGTAGCATCATCTATTGTTCCCCTACCAAGATTGTTCAAATTATGCCCCTGGGGTCAAAATTGACCCCGTCCCGGGGGTCACCAGTTTCTATATTTACGCTCTACCTTTGTTAGTCTAAATTGTGCAGGGTTTCATTTATAATCAGGTGAGCGATATAGGGCCATCATGGCCCTCTTGTTATCTATAAGTTTGGCTTTTGCGTTAATAAGCGTACGAATTAGTGCCATATGTATATACCTCCATTATTTCGACTCAGTTATACGTACTTACATACAATATAAAACAGAACTAATAAAAAGTATCATTAGGGACATCGTTATCTAGATTTATAATAATTAGTTGCCTCTCCAATACCATACTACGCTACGAATATCACTTATGTCGCATTATAGTGCTCTCGTATATTCGGTAGCAAGTCGTGTTTAACACGTTAGTTGCTCCTCCTACCTTTGAACGAAAATCACAGAAAAAGTTGACACATTTTCTAGAGATGTTTTCAGCAGTTCAGTCTTTCAACTACCCGTTGACATTTTAAATTCCCCGGTAATTTTACTATCAATGGAAACCTGCGTTTGAGTTTCACTGTGGTGACTATTTCTCTCCTGTGGATGTACCAGCCAACATCGATCGGTGGCGCCAATGAATAGGCATTGCCCTGACAGATACCAATTTACACCTTGGTTGGGTGGAGCATATGCGTTATTCTTGCTCAGAGATATTAACATAGTTACGGACTGGGGTTGAACCCGGGACTACCCCTACAGGAAACTAGTACAGTGGCATTTTTTATTTATTTATGTGCAAATAAAAAATTGGTAAACTTAGGGGAAAATATAATCTGCAGAGGGTCTTTAGAGTTCAAATATCGCCATATCTTTCAGGAGTAAAACATTGATAAGCCTCTCAGTTTTCATACTGCACATAGACTTGGGAGTTGCATTAACCATTTTAACTAACCATGCTCGAGTGATACTAACACGTGTAAGGGGTATTATTGAAATAAATTATGTACCCATTTTATGCTACTGTTTACCTGGTATTTGGAACCGCAACACAATTTATTGTCGTTGAAATTGGTATGGTAAGATCTGGTAAGCTTTCAGATTGGGACATGCCTGTAATTTGTAAGTGTCATAGTAAAACAATACATTGACACATATAGTGTAACAAATCTTGTATAAATTAGCCTGCAACCAGGAAGCGTGGGTATATCATACATGACGTGTAGTTAGACAGTTAGTGTAATATATGACATGTAGAAATAATCGACTCTTGTCATGTTATGTATTATGTTAATATATCAGATACAAAGAACACCGTGATATATATGATTTATTGGACGAGATGTCGAGATAATGATGCTCGTAACCATTTTATTAGTCTACTATACAAGGTGTATTTAGTGTGATCAATTATTACATGTATTGTATTGAATTATTTCTGACCGTGTTTTCAGCATCTATGTTATGCCTGTTTTCTCGCATGTTTGAACAGTGCCGAACACTCAGATGCATGCCTGTGCATACAACCACTTCTCGCACGCATGTCTTCACGCATGCTAACTCGTCTGAATGCAATTTCGCCATAAAAGGACAACCCGAAAAAGTTAACCAGTAAATCAGCTCTCAACTGAAGTCCGCATCATGCCTGTCTCCAAACAGCTCTTCCTCGTGTTTAGACCTGTCTGTTCGTCCTATGATTCTAACTATGGCAACTCGAGTCAGTTTCACTGGCGAACCTCCACACCCGCTTACTTTCCGTTTGTCAAGACGACTACGACCAGCAAGCTTACATTGGCACAATTTATATTTGGTCTGCACATCAGCAGTTAGGAGAATAAAACTCTATGTAATTTTGTTCTGACTGACAAAAACTTTAATTGACAGCGTGATGGTGATGTTCCATTTAGTCTGGAATGTAACGATGTCGGATGTGAGGGCAGTCTCTTGATCATAACCACAATGCGTGCAGCAATGTGACGCATGTTTAATGAATACGTGTTGGAGATCAACAAACAAGTAAATAAACTATAAAGTATCGCTATTTTTGGACACATTATAAACGTCTTGTTTGTTTTTATCCGAATTTATTCAAGTTACGGTCATGCTTTTTTCTGCCACAACAAGTTTCATCTTTGTTCGGAGAGGTAAATGTGACATGTGATTTATGGCAAGCTTCAGGACTAATTTAACGAATTCACGCTGATGTTAAGCATGCTTCAAAATGCATATTTCATGTAAACCACGCCCTTTCACTTTATTTATCTTACGCGAATCTGGTTAAGAGTTAGCATAACATAATAAAGCAAAGGTCAGGCAAAAGAACAGTTCTCCTTACTGGGTTTGGACAACACTATTCGTAAATATCTGCTAATTAAAGGGACTAAACACCATTTCGATGATAAAACACAATTTTGTAGACGTTTTGATAACAAAACTATGTTTAACGAATACATTAAGTATTCTTACAATTTAAATTCCGATCAAAGGCGCTATTGATGAAAACTACCGAACATGTTTTACCTTCCGTTGATTAAGTGACGTCTTTTTTGCATTTAAACAACACCCCACGGAAAACAACGTTAAATATATATTTTAATGCGTTAGTCACGAGATAGATTTTATGTTTTTTAAATTTAATAAACCGTGGTTATGCGATTAATTTTCGTCTAAATGTATGAGTCTAGATTCGTATATAAATGTATTAGGTAAGTTTAACAAACAATGTTTATTTAAGAGAGCTTTCTGAAATATTTTTGCAATTTACCAACTGGAGTTGAGTCCCCTTAACAACGTCTTGTAATGGTTTTAGAACTGTGGTATAGTTAGGATAAAATGGAAAGCATGCAAGTGGTCTGATGAATATGTGGAAATCTTCAGGCCAGGCTGTCACAAGTGACACCTACGACCACATTGTCTTTGATAGTTATATAGTACTTCATAATTTGCAGTTCTGTGTAGTTATCTTCGAAACGACTTGGTCTGATTACTGTAAGAACGTGAATGTGTATTTGTGTTATGTTATGTTTTAGGTGTTCGGCTGGTTACGTTGAGGGCTATCTTTCCTGTCCGATTTCCTCAAACCTGTTTGTCTAGAGCATTCGCCTGTCAACATCATGCTAATGTACATCAGTAACATGCATGCCCGGAAATCATAGGAACTACACAAACATAACAACATCCACAACAAAGATAAAATACAAAATTGTAAAACGCAGCTGGACTGCAATATTTAGAATATCAAACTAGACTAGCTCACTAACATCTAGACGTCCAACGGCACATCCTAACGACTATCAGACTGCAAAGCTTTTGTCGTAACATGCGTTATTGTTATTAATAGTTAGCATTACAATCAGATGCAACATAAAACTAGACAGTAATGTTTTATTTACAACACGACTTTTATATTAAAAACACATGGTTCGTGTTCTGTCTACATCTAGTTGGCAGAAGTTTTTGCATCGTAAAAATCTATCCAATGTGTGGGAGTTAGTGTTAAATACGTAGACGCTAATCAATCAAACTCTGATAGTTTAAAAGGAATTACAAATATGTGTCAAACTTATATAGGTAAGAGTAAGATTACAACACCGACAGTCTCACATTACGGTTAGATTGGACCAGCAACATAAGTATGCAATATCAATTTGTGGAGGACACAAGTAGACCAGCACAGCCACATCAAAACAATCCAGTCCCACCAAAACAATCAAAACACATCAAGCTAGTATCCACTTCAGTATTATATATTTTATGGGCGCAATCATAGTATTTCATATTGACATATATAAAATTCTGATTTGCAAACGAACATAACAATTATTCAGTGCATGCTGTATTTATACCCCAACAACTTATAAAATATGACCCAGAAGACATTCATGTTTTGTGGACGGTGAAAGTTCCAGAAGATGCCCGACTCCAGAACCATGCATACATATTATATTAATCTGATCCATATTTGTATAATTCTTTTATTATACGTGTACAGAAAATAGGGATATATAGGGACATGCATATATTGCTTATGATAGTGGTATATCTTGACAGACCGTCGTAAACTGTTTAATTATGTAATATTATATGATATTATCGATATTGGTCATTAATTATGTATGAGTTTATGATGGGTGACATTATGTCATTGGATTATATGCAAATCAATGTTTTCGTACATTTCGTATAAACAATTTCATTGTGACTTCCTCGCATGTACTCGTGTGTAATAACATAAATGCAACCAATACCGAAAACAGTAATATTAACACAACTAAAAGCAATGTCCACACACAACTCAAATAAATGATTAAAATCCCAAGTCCCCGCCGCAAAAATGCAGGATGACCCAATTTCACAAAGAAAAACAAAACAAAATAACGGTGTTCCCATGTGACCGGATGAAACAAAGTTAAGATGCGACCTATTTCCACAAGTCCCCGCTGCAGCCAGGACGACCAATTTCCACAGGTCCCCGCTGCAGCCAGGACGACCTATTTCCACAGGTCCCCGCTGCAGCCAGGACGACCTATTTCCACAAGTCCCCGCTGCAGTCAGGACGACCTATTTCCACAAGTCCCCACTGCAGCCAGGACCACCTAGTTTCACAAATATCTGCCAACACGGTGACCCAATCGACAAAGCGAGGCATGGCCGCGACTTGACCTAGTTTACAAACACCATGCACAGCGACCTTGCTGTAAACGTTACCTCCCTGGCCAGGGGTGCAGCTGGGCTTATTGTCAGTGTACGCACATGATAGACCCAGAGGCATGTTCCCCGGATGTTTTTCTTTATTTTAACGAAGCCGGAAACTGTAAGATGTTTATGAATACGATTTCAGTAGATCTAGTCCATATTTGTAAATACATGCTTTCAATCATTTCCACATTTTGTATTCAGTGTGACAATTAACTTGTTTTATTCATTTCCATGACGTCATTCGTATCGATTCCACAGGTTTTTACGTACTTGTCGCTGGAATATTACCAACGTAACGTGAACCACGTGCAAATCGTGGGTTCCGAAAATTCGTGTTTAGTTTTGACGTCATTCGTAAATTCTGCACGTTGTTCACGAATCTTGATTTTTACGCTTATAGTTCTACCAACAGTTCGTGAATCACAATTTCATGTTTGGTGACGCCAATCTGGTCCGGTGATAATAAACATTGGAGAACATACTCCGTGCTCCAACTCATACTCCAATTGGAGAATTTCTTTGTTAAAAATTCTGCTGTAATTTCTTTATTTATTATATATTAACTATAATACTGACTGGAAATATATGAAATGGGGGTTCATTTTCTTAATTAGATCATTTGCTACAAGTAGATGCTGGTTTTGATGCAAAATTCTGAAAAAGCTGTTTATCAAACTGGAGCATGGAGTATGTAGTTTGAGTTTGAGTATGAGAATGAGAAATGTTTATAATCTCCAGGCCTGGTCTGAAGCCGGACCCTGGCACGCAATGGGAATGTCGTAAAGGACGAGAATTGTAATTTGGGCAAATATTTAATTTACTACCATCATAAACACATTTAAATATAATGTCTATGATATATGTTATTCAACATTTGAGCATAATTATGGCCCCTAAGACCAGTAAAAACTGTTATTAATATAGACTAGGGGCGTAACGCACCAATCAATTAAAACTTACCCCACCAATCCCTGTGGAGGACGGGGATTTCGACTGTTGCTGTTTCTAACCCCGGGTAAAATCCCTGCATCGCAAGGCCATACAGAAGGTAAAATCTCCACTTGATTTTCCCGCCCTAAACGAGAGAAATATAGTCCCGACCGAATACATGTACATGGCTTTTTTGGTTCCCACAAATATTCTTAGACAAAATTCCCTGATTTTTCCCTTACCAGACAGCATTTTTCCCTGACTATTTCGAGCGACCGGTTAGATTGTTAGAACAAAATAGCGCAATAGAAACAATGAAAATAATATTTGCTTTATATGGAATCAAAATGTTTCATGTAGCAGTTTTAGGGCTGCTGATTACAATTGAGTTATCATAATTTAAAATGATCCCGACAGAGCTGATTAAGCGAGGAAATTTTTCAGCTTTTTGTATTTTCTTCAAAGGAAATAACAACTCTCGACATCTTTAATGAAGAATTCCCTGACTTTTCCGTGACTTTTGCTCAATTTCCAAATTTTTCTGACTAATTTCAAAATTCCCTAACATTTCCCTGACCTTGAAAAATTATGTTTTCCCCTGACTTTTCCCTGACCATGGGAACCCTGATATCACGTCATTCGTTTCAATTTTACACGTTTTTCACGAACTTGTCGTTTAATGTTACCAATGTTACGTGACTCACGTGTAATCCGGAGATTTTATTTTTGACGTCATTTGTAATTTTTGCACGTTTTTCACGTATTTGAATTTACGGATAGAGTTCAACAATGCATAATCACGAGTTCACGCTTGGCTACGCCAATTTCTCGACACTGAATGTTACACCAGTCCTGTGAGGGTTCTGATTTTGCTTTTTAAACCCGGTAAAAATCCCTGCCCCAGGGCCATGCAGAAGGTAAACTTTCCGCAAAACCCCCACCCTAAACCAGAGAAATATAGGCCCGGATATATTGCCGCTATTTTGGTTCCCGTGGTGTAGATGGGTTTACTTTCAGTGTAATCACATAATAATCCAGAGTTGCTAGGGGGCGGGGACATGCTCCCCCGTTTTTTGTTATAGTAATATAATCATTTTCATGTAGAAGAAACCGTGTTATTGCATGGCATAAAACATGACACTATCATGACACCATTTGATTAAAGTAGCTAAAGCTTAAATTGTAGCGTTTAAGATACTTTTAATTGAGGTTTCGATACAAATTACAGTTTAATTATCACATGGAAAATATGCATAACCCGTGTTAGGCATTGCATATTTATTGCATTATAGATTACTTTAATGTTGTCAGTTTTTCAAACAACGTACGCGTGTGCGTATTTGCGTATGACTGCTGACAAACCGGACAAACAACAACAGAAAACAGGGGAGGGAAGCGGGGAACATAACATATGTCTAGCTATATGTAGTTCAAAATCACTAGAGGCCAAAGGAGGCATAACTTCACAGTGACCAAATTTAAATACTTCCCATAGCAAACCACGAGTAATATAAACTGGGCGTCAAAAGTTCCGCAAACCAGATATAGAGGATCGATCACGAATTGTCAATTGATATAAAAAATATTTGTCCAATTAAAAGGCAGGGATTTTCAAATTTTTGGTCCACTTATTCATTTATTTTTGCAATGGGCATAATAACTATTTAGGGAATCTGTTTGCAATTTGACTGTTTCCAAATATGGAAAACTAGACCCGCCTACCCCCACAAGTTTACTGTTATTCTATCACCAATAATAAAAGCAATTTTGTGCAATTTCACTCTCATTATCCCATAAATGGACAAGCTATTGCTTGCATACAAGGGGTCACCAAAAGTGGGCGGGTAAACTATAATATTTCCTGAACGAGTTTAATATAAATATATCAATTGACAACGAGTGATAGATTCTTTTTATCATATGACACTAAAAACGCAAAATACGCATTGATTTATTGGAAAAAAACTCTATATCTTATACTACACGTGGTACGTATAACTTTATACGTACTGGCTATACCAACCTGGATACAAGGAAAGTCATGTGATAAATTGTGCGTCTTATTTATTAGAATGGCTGAATAATTTATGGATATTCAGCTGCATATGTGTATAGCGATATGTACTTGACAGTTATCGATTTTAAGATATTAATTGATCCATAATAATACCACATGTGACACAATCCCAGAATTCAAAATATACATAACGACTTACTTTTTTGCAGTGGAAGGGAGGTAATTTTAATCAATTATTGTACAAAGTAATCTCCCTTTGATCACAGACAATTGTGGAAGTCGTAAAAGACACTGTACAAGATGTCAGATTTTAAGAAACAGTGCGCTGAACTAAAAGGAAGTGTCCCATAAATTATAATGTCGGTTGGACTACAATTAAGCTAAAACAATCCCGTTGAATTTTGTGCTAAAATTATAGCATCATTACCTGCCTATGTCAGTGGTATTGACCATTGTCCTGTTGTCACGTGGTACGTCATGTACACGGTCCGTCTGTTGTCTTATTATGATAGAGACACATGTCAATTTTATCCGACACAAAGTATTTTAGTGAAATTCTAGCCTCTAGGCTCTTATATACACGATTATGCTCACAATTATCAACGTTTGCCATCAAATTATGCGTACATTGCTAACTAATTTGACTTACTGTTTGTGTATTTCGTATCACAGACATGTTGCAAGTAAATTGGAAGTGAAAATTTAGTCGAAAATGAAAACCCCTTATTTTGCGCGCGTAAATATACGTTTTACCATTTGTGATGGTGTGATTATTCAAGCGTGACAAGCGCCAATGGAAATGGGTTCAAAATTAACACTATGGGCACACCAATGGAAAGTATTAGTAAAAAGTTCTTCCGAGTTAAAAAATTAACAATTTTGATTTGTTAATTAGTTTGCGAAACTTTTGAAGCTCAGTATATCAACGGAAGCAAACAATAATGCGATTTTTCTACCTACAACATCTATATAGATCTTTTTATTTTATGGTCAAGGGGAGGTAATTTGTTTGAATTACTGTTGTGATACTAAAACTGTTTACTTGTAAATTCAAAATTGGCTTTATTCTTAGTACGTATGTTATAATATATATTTATATTTTTGTCTCCGTAAAAAGCAAATACTCTTGAGAACGGGCAAATGGCAAATCGATCATATAGCTACATAAACAACCCGACACACGCCTGATGAACACACTGCGAAATTTGCTTATACTGAATTGAGAAAATACGTTTTTTACACATGTCTGTTCTAAAAAGCCATTGCGACTAATATTTGTAAATTTAACAATTCAACGCGTTTCAGTAATCCTTAGCAATACAATTTAAGAACAAGATCGTAACTGAACTTAGAAATATGAGCAATCATTCAAGAGTTATCCCACTTTACTTTCCAAATGTTCTTACCTCCTGTGATTTCCAATATAATCAATACCATAAAACGGGAGTAGCATTATAGACAAGTGATAAGAAATTGCAAGCAATACAGAAGTCCCCTACCTGGTTTCCGTGTAATCAAGTTTCGGTTGTAACCACATCCACGGACGGACTGACTGACGGACTGACTGACGGGGGGCAAACCTATAGTCCCCTGCGATTATAAATTCTGAGAGGCATAAACGCATCACCATGCGGACCTCACATATATATCAGTACTTAATATTGTCCTTGGACTATACAAGTATCAGTTGTTGTTCGTTTTACACATGGACTATATTTTTTACCATGCAATATCACTGACACAGCGAAATTGGGCGAGAAAGAAAAAAACACAATAGGCTAATATTTATGATTACAATGTTACATTAAATGTCAAGCAACGAGCTGTTATGTTACTATTTATAGATATAATATGATAAGTGTCCATGTTTATGTTGTATATCAACTAACCTTGGGACCGAGGTGGACCAAATAAAATATGTCCTGATTAGACTGAATGTGTGCAGGTCTACACCGTTTGTACTTGTTGGTATAAATGATAGAATTATATGATATGATGATAGAACTGATCACCATAAATGACAAACATCATTATCTTTGGGTGAGAAAACACACTTTTAGCGATATGTTAGTTCGATTATCATATGATCATACATGAGCCATTGCCTAAAATGGTCACAAGCCCAGGTCTGGTTAGTGCTGGTCTAACAAAGTTAGGGCAGGTCTAATTAAATTGACCCTAAATGTACGTCATATAAAGAATATAATACAGAATTGGAACGTAAGTTTAAGATATCCGTATTTGATTTGATAAAACAGTACCAAAGTGTGGCTCAGGCATGCATGGGTGATAAGTGGTCAATAAGATTTTGTGCCAAATCATACCCGTGAAAAACGTGTCGTGGCGCTGCACCTGTCTTATAAATAATAGTTTTGGAATTAGGTCGAAATAGATCTTCTAATGTTCGAGCTTTATATGGAGTGTACGCTCAAAATGTATTATACACGTGTAATATAGCTAAAACCTCGATCACACAAGACGACAACAGTACACATGATGATGATTTTGAACCGCAGGCCTTAAGGAATTATATCACAAAAACGAGTTTTAACATCCTCAAATGTACAATCATTCATTAGATAAAAGATGTATACTACACTTACGCACACTCCTAACGCAACACTTGTATTTTTCATGATTTCTCAAACATTCATGAAGGGATTTGATTAAAATTTGGAGTACAAATAAACCAACCCTTTACAGATGCCTCATAGCATTTTTATTCTAGTTGATAAACAGTAAGGTGAAAATAAGTTCAAATATTTAGTATCACTGTAAAATCAAAAGTCACAAAACGGCACAATGCAACCGACTGGCCCACCATGCTGTCCATGTGTAGTTCTTGCAGTCGACGTTGCTGTTTTTAAAGGGTCGTGAAGACGGTCAGCAACAATTTGTACATACTGACATTGTGTTGTCACCTTACCGTGAGACTTCCTTTGCTGGTCATTAAGTCGGTCGGGGAGTTGCAACTTCTGAAGTCTTGAAATTGTAGACACATGGCGGCCGAAAAATCTGACGATATGAAACTTGAAAATATTGATCATATTTTAGTTTTATTATTATAATATTCGAAGTATTGACAAACGATGTTATTTCAACGATTTTCCAACCTTTATAAAAAAGTGTAATAAATTACAGAGCATACCTGTCTAATGGATTGGCCACTCTGTAAGTTTCCTACTGCGCGACCACGCTCTTCAATAGTTATCAGTGCTATTTTTTATACAAATCAGTTTTTTTTTCAGTCGGACTGTCGCCAGAGAGGAACTCAATGACTAAAATATCGATTTTTGCCACTGACTACCATTTTCACGTGCAGCACGAAGAAATCACCACCACGCAACGCTCAGAACTAACAAAGCGTCACGGATGAATGATTTCAACATTCCTGTATTGCTAATTGAATGGATGAACTATTGGGGAAGTACAAACTATCGTTTGTGAGACAATTTCATAGGCCTGTGGTTGAACACAATGGTGTTGATCATGGTGAGTCTATTATCGTTGTTGTTGACGATCGTGATGATGTTAATTATAAAGCTAGTGGGATATTTTATGGTGTTATTGTTGTTGATTATCGTGGTGACGTCAATATCACACTACCGGTATTAGGCAAAATTTCATAAATATAGTAAATACAATTACAGATATAATGTTTTCTGTCTATAACAACTGCTACACATTTAGTGTTGTATTTATGTACCAACATCTATCAATGTATACAAGTACCATGGTTATGACGACCAATTAAGACGTCAGGTGTTCTTCCACTAATTATGTAACTAAAGTGTTACTATGATTAATGATTGGACAAGATTAACAGCGTGAGGAACATAACAGATGATAAATGTTACATATGTCCTTAGTGAAGACGACCTAAGTAAAGGCTCCATGCTGTCAAAATCTGTCAGTAGAATACTAACGCCCTATTTCCGTGACGCTGACATTTGACCCAGTGATTCTGAATGTAATGTCCATTACCAAGGTACCATATGAAATTATGTACTTCAACAGCTGCACAGTTTTCGGCTGTCCGATTTATTGTTCCCGAAGAAATATAAATATAACATAATTATACGAGGTAGTCAAAATGGCGGATTTCAAGACAGTTCCCAGTATCGATAAACTGCTATACGAGCCGTATATAATATTAGAAAGACAGCTGCATTGTTTGGTGATTAGTATGTAGAGCACATGAAGAATGGCATATCGTGTTTTTGGTTTGCAACGTTGCGTTAACCTCGCAGAGTTAATATTTCTTAGAGAATGTCGACAATGCCATTGTACAGACACATAACATGTGCGATATTCCTAAAGGTACCAAACCGTGATCGTAGGTCTACCAGACTAAGTGTACATGTGGTTAAAAGCTGACATGGGTTAAAGTGCAGCGATAGCAAGTGATCCTTTCATCCGAACACTACTGTTACACTAGTCTGATGTATAAATATACATATATATTGAAATGTTGTATTACAAGCACACTCAGGCACTTTTCTAATTGACATTGCACCAGAGCAGAGATCGCTCCTCCTGGTTGTTTGTCGAAGGCTGCTTGTCGAAGGTTTTCAAGTTAATCCATTGGACCATGTGATTATAATTTACCGTTAAATTGATTTAAATGATATTGATTTACAACTGGCGTAATGTCAATTGATCACTTTCTAAACCGGAAATACACGAAACAGTGATCATAGTTTCGTAATTTTTCACAGATACCTTTCACTACCATTGTTTTATGCAAACTTTAAATTATTAAAAAATCAAAAACAAGTGCCATGCGATCAGTTTTGTATTTTGACATTAACCCTATTACTAGTATATAAATTATATGTGTGCAAAGTATCATAAAAATATGGCAACTTGGGTTTAAAATTGACCATGTGATTAGAAAGGTTGTTAAGTGTAGATTACGATTATTATTCTCTAATTGTTAAATTGTCTGAAATCAGAAGCTGTTGAAATATTGCAATGTTAGGCCAATTGAAAACACGGTAACATGCCATGACAAAAATTGGGTAGGTATAGCTTGGCGAATTTCAAACGATCCTGACCTTTAAATTAGCATACTAGTAATAAAAAAGCTGATATATTGTCGATATTTTTTTAAATTTCGGTAGTATGTTTTCATAAACCCGGAGTTTCCTCGAAGACGTCCGATGTGTAATACAAACACAAATGTAGATCTAATATACCAATTATGCTCGATTTGCTTGATGAAATTAATATTTAAAGCGAGGAGCTTGTAAAAATTCATGCATAAAGGTCAAATTCTGCAGGCTTTACAATGAACTGAGTTGTAACTCCAATATATCGGGTTTCAGTTATATTATTTGAAGCCATGTGGAATCAGTGTAATTTCACCGACGGACCTGTCAGGAACATCGGTGTTTCGGGGTTACCGCTTTTAATAAATCAAAATAAGTTGTATATAAACCCTCAGGATTGAATCCACAACACTAGCGGCGATGGTGTCCCTGAATGTCAGCCATACTGACCAAACCGACCGTACCGACCGTAATACTGTACATCGTGTGCATGAATATTCTCTGCACAGTCGTCGGTCGGGGTCATGGGTCAGAATCTAAACCATCAGGTTATGGTCCACATTGAATGTGTGAGATATGCTCGATGTTCGTTGAGTGAGTGATGGAGAACCATTTCTACAAACACATATTGCTATATCTTATTCTCAATCAATTTATAAACATACATGTACCAGTTTCTCTGTGTATATAATATCGCTGCCTTATAATGAGAAGGTCGTAAGTACAAAAAACATTATTTTGAGAAAACTGTCAGAACATTACTCTTTACTTCATGTATTAACAAGCTGTTTCAACTTCAGTTTGGTCAACATGACAAGTTCCGATTGTTATGAAAATAAAGCTCAAAAGAAGCGCATTGTAAATATGTATAAGTAAGTATGTATGTATGTATGTATGTGTCTTATAACGTTGTACTGATGACCTTCTCATTCTAAGCCAGCGACATTTGCGTTGTGTTGCATCTCACCATTGAGACAGAATTGACGGCTTGAATATTCCCGGTGGTAGATAATGAATACTAAATCCACACAACTATGTCACGTTTCCTAAGAAAGGTATGAGAAAATCCGACAGGGAAGGTAGCACTCAACCCAACCAGCCGAGCACAGAAATCAGAAACACCAAGACACAACTACCCTAAAACCTATGAAAATGACATAATAGGGATGGGTAAGACAGTAAATAACGAGCAACATGTAAAACATATTTTTTATATTACAGGTTTAAACATATAAAGATTTCATAATATAACATGTAATCAGGTAGGTACGTAGTATTCATTCCTCACAATCACCACACATGTACAATCACGACTCTTAAGTAAAAATGTTGCTATAACAACGGAATGACGTCACCACCAACCACCATTTGTAGAGCTGTGCAAATGTATGTGTATATGATATGGTTGAATATTAAGTTATTTTATGATGAATTCCCGCCGTACTGTTTCCGTCCGTGTTCTGTACATAGTTTTTTTAATTTACGTAAGCGGTCGTAACTTCCGGTTCCGGTCTGTGTAGTTGTTATGACGTCACATGTTAAATGTTACCATTGAGTGCAGCCATACACATAATGTTCATGCCTTGTCCACAGAACATCATCATTCTCAACATATTGTCATTACCTGAAATGTTAAATGTGATAAATGTTAACTTTCTATATTTCACATCTACAAGGATATATCGGCATGTGTTGACTTTTAAATAGTTGACATTGTTAGAACCGCAAACAAAAAACAAAAAAGGCGCTAAATATTTGCGCACACTTTCTTCTGAAAAGTTATGACAATTGATAGTGCTTTGTACATTTAGCTCATTTAATGTGATAGTAGAGGGTGGAGGCACATATATGCCTGCCATATTCAGCAAATAAGCGTGTGTGATGTAACCGATGATTATGTTGCAAGTGATTATGACCAAACGAACCTGTCACTATGGGACTACCGTCACAAAATACCAACACTATTGTAGCATTTATTTTTGAAAATTTAAGATACCCATATTATAGTCATCTTTTTCTTCATTTTCCCATGATGGTTTGCCTACATGGAAGTAATGAATAAATCTGTAGACACAAACAAATCACACATTTATGGGCATACTCTCTAACTATAAGGTAAATGTTATAGAGGTGGATTGAACATTCACAAGCTGTCCTAAGCGGTCTCATACTATAGGAAACCATCACTTCAAGGACAAACAAATGTTGACTTCACTTCAGACGTATTAATGATAGTTTGTCGTGCGGAATTGCGCATTTTACGTAAATAGCTGCCAGCTCTCATAAATATCAACACATGCCATACTGTCCGAGACGCTAGTTGCCCAGATAATATTATGCATAACACTGAGTGATGCTTGGTGGACGCCTTGAATAAATTATCTTGCTTGCTAGTGCAATATTGCTATTTATGACATTAATACCTTTGTTTATTTTATACACAAAATGCATCAAGGTAAATTATGTTAGATGGAGAACAACATTATGAAGAAAACAAATGGATGTGACAAAATATATGTAAGTGAAAATAAATTCCTGATGAAGAGCAAGAGCTCGATAATTTGAAAAAAAAGAGTCTGTGTTATTTTAACTATATTTGCCTTCTATTGTAAAATGATTATTTTCGTTGGTTTAAATTTTATTTCGTGGTCACACTACTAACCTCGAGATATAATCCCCACAAAAAACGGAAGTTAAGATGTTGCAATCCACGAATTAAAAACCACTCGAAATTGTATTAACCAGACTCATCCAAAGTTAATACCGATGAAACTTAAATTGAACAATATTACCATTCCTGAAATATGTCAGGAATGGTAGATTAACAGATTTCTACTTCGTTGTACCAGATTTTGATTTTTTTCTACGAAATGGTTTTTAAAGTTGTGAAAAAATAACCATAATTATGAAATTTTATCTGAATATTTTCAATAAACAAGTATACCCATTAATATCAAAATCGAAACATTTATAAAAAAATCAGAATGAATAGAACGTTCAGCAATATGAAGTCTAAGTCAGAGATTTAAACAGTCAACGTTGGTGAATAAGGTCTGACTGTGCACAAACGGTCCTGTATTTAGGTGGTAAACGATGCAAATGGCGATTTGAAATGGTGACTTAATTTATTTCTTAATTGTGCAAAATTATTTTCAACATTATAATTGAATTCATTATTATGAAATTGACTTAACATTTCAACGAAAACTGGACTGTTGCAAGACCTACGTACGACAAGAGAATTTAAGAATTACTGCGCTTACAAAAGCATCAGTGTTAGTTTTCTCGCAACATAATTATGATAGGCTAATTAATTATTAAACGTGTATGTTTTTCCATTTATTCACTGTATGTACTAAACAGCTGCATTTAACAACTATTATTTCAAAATTATTTCATATTCATCGAACAGTATGCCCACTATGAAGAATGAAAACTCACGAGAGGTACACAATATACATGCCGAGCATAGCCCTTATTTGCCTATCATATTTCTGCTGAAACATGACAGGTATTACAGTGTATCCCCAGGGTCGCCGGATTTGGCAGCAGACGTATTCCACTAAGCTACGGAGACACACATTTAAACAAATATGAAAGTCCTTCGACTTGGTCAAAATTAATAGTTTTCTCGCAAGATGGAACCAAATTTATTTACCAATTACATAAAAATATAATAAGGATAAATCATTGGATATTGAAGACAGCATTAACTTACAAAGCGACCACATAAAATAGAGCTAACACAGACCACTTTCAGACGGCCAAATGCCTTATGTAAATACTGAATGAGACAAGAAAAACGTATTCTTACCTCCACCGAGTGCGAGAAGTGGAAACAACCTGCTCATACCGCTACCACCGCCTCCACGATTCAGTAGACTAGCTAGACCAGCAGTAGATCGTCCAGTCACAGACTGAGACATCCCAGCAGCAATAACGCTGGCCAGTAATAAACAAACAATAATCATCCGCTGCATTTTGCTTTCTGAAATTCGGATTAAATCCAGACTATTAAATAAATGGGATCAACTTTTGATACTCCTGTTTGGAATATAAAATGGCTTCGGTTGTATCGGACAGCTCGGCTATATATGAAGAGGAGAACTCGAGCTGTACTCTTTAAATAATGCCGTCACGAGTCACTGGAGTGTCCCCTTCAAACTGGGTTTGTCAACGATAATAAATGACACATGCTTCAGTGCACAGCTAGACGGACACAATGAAAGCTTTTATATGTTTCTTTTCTTCACATTTGTCTGTCACGTCGTGTTGACAGAATGATAAGTATGTGAAATAAAAGTGATGTAAACAACGGGCAATTCATACACAATATATCATAGCCACAACACTCAGTTACACGGCTAGTAGCAACACTGAAATATTTCTTATCTCATTTCTCAAACTGGTTACCATGTCGACATAGGCTGCTGTTGATTAGGTCACTGTATCATTGATAAGGAATAAAAATAATGTCTATTATTTATAATAAATAATAAATATAAAAACATATGGAAATATATTTGAGGATATTTGTATTTCATGGTGTATGATCGTTTGATAATTCAACGAGTGATCAGCTGACGTAACATTTTCACGAGTAAAGTCAGCTGCTCACGAGGTGAATTATGAAATAGCCATAACCGTAAAATACTAATATTCTTTTGAGTTCATGTTTCAAATAGCTGAATTATGGAAATACTCCACTATATACCTCAAATGTTTTGTATGACGTCTGCAACTGACCTACCACCAGACACACTACTTGAAATTGACACCATCAGTCACACAGAATATGCAATTCTTTAAGGCCTTAAATCACTATAAATGGAAAATTTCCAGGAGTTTATCAAAACTAAGCCGAATAATTACTGACACCAATATAGGTACTTCGTAAACTACATGTATTTAAAGCCCCCCTGAGAAACATAAAAAAGGGAATCCTGGAAAGGCATGCCATTATCAATTAGTCCAAGAGTTCCCGTAACCAAAGCGGACCTTATAAAGGCTCGGTGCTGCTTTGATCATTCAAGTTGTTTGTGAGGCTACAACCGTTGCGCTTTTTTCGGTATGGAGTACGAAAAGAGTACGTCGGCGCACATCACACGTATTGTTCCCTTGGTCTCATGAGTAACTGCGTCAAAAGAGGTACATTTCGGTGCTGTTTGTCAAGAGTTAAAGAAATTACAGAGCAAATGACTACATTGGAGCTTTAAAATAAACATTATACTATCTAAATCAGTTCACTTCAAGTGAATCGCATACGTATTTACCGAATAATTGTTAAAAACTTACCGTCCTCCGAAATCGATTACCACTTTTACTTGCGTTTTCGTCCAAAATAGGGGGCTATTTCCGCTGTACGGTGTCTACCAGTGATAGTAGGCCACAGCGCATATGCCTTAACGGTATGTCGCCTTGATTATAAACCTACAAATGTAATTAGTTATTAGTTGATGATCGGCCAATACTGTTCCTAGAACAGTTCTAAAAGAATGGCAATAATATATCAATAAACATTCACATTATATAAGAGATTGACACGGCAAAGAACTCGATAGCAGAAAAAAGAGACAATAAATCAATCAGTAAATAAAGTAAACCTACTCACACAGAAGCTATCATTTGTACCGATACCGTCTGTGTGAGTGGGGGTAGTTTATTTACTGATTCATTTATTGAATGTCAAATTCCTGTGCTTAAACCGAGTTCGTGTAATTTCCGTGCAACTTAAAACATGTAAGTTGCAATATAATGTCAAAGTGTCTTCTCGTTACCAAATCAACTGTTTGGATAGAAGTTGGGTCCGTTCCGTGCACAAACTACTGAAACCTGTTGCACACAAATATAAAGTTGCATGTCCGAGTAGATATCGGTACGAGTAGTACACGTAATATGTAATTAATTCAAGACAGACATGCTTAGTTAGGTTTGCTGTCACAAAAATAAAATAAACATTAACTAAATGATATTATCTAAAAAAAGACTTTACCCGTTGGGTGTATTTTTGTGATATATGTGTATGGTATTTCCTCCGGTGAAAGAGAGTTGCATTATGAGTGCAGTTGACTCATTAACGGTACATGCATTACTTCATAATTTAGAATGTTTAACTATCTCTTACATGACATATCAACATTACGTATTACATTATTTAGTGAATCAACTACGTGCTTCTAAGCTTCAATTCATGTTACAGTTATGTTTATTTTCATATTTATGTAAATTGTATCGATTATATATGTAAACAAATCATCGAAATCGTAGGCCGATGGCCACTATGCCAAATAAAGTAGTGTAATTCTAAGAAAATGAATATTTGGTGTCGGTTAAACATATTCACATTCCATAGAAGAAACACTAGTATATTCATCTGATGTTTGGTGTTGTCTTATTTATTCTCATATCGTTGACTCTTCGTGTGGAGCTTCTGCACATGTCTGTGCAATACAGTTGTACTTTTGCTGATTTGTATCTGTATTTGTATTGATATCTGTACGCACTACGATGGACAATTACACAGAGATCGGCAAAATGTGACGTGCGTCGACGTACTCCAACTTCCCCTACGTTTTAGCCCAATTTTCTCAAAATTCTCAAGGGTGACAAAATTTCAACAACCGGATATGTCATTCCGAAGGTCATGTCTACAGAAGTCAGCCAAGAAAAAACTTAATGCTCCAATGCAAGGTACCTTGGACTTCGGGCCGGACTAGTAGCTTCTCAAAACACCACTAAAAGCATGAACGTCGGGTTATGACCAGTCTTAGGTTATCGAGACGTTTCTGCTTGAATTAAATGGCGATACTTTTTCTCACTGTTTACGTTAAGAACATTCGACTGCTATTAAAGGACATATGGTGCCATATTCGCCACATGACGTCACAAAGAATGCAAGCAATTTTGTGGTCAGGATTCTGTTTACTAGTCTGATATTTATTTCCTTTTGTGATTTTGCTGTCATTCATGATACGTGCAAAGACCAAATGAAATAAATGCCTCGTTTGAATGTGAAATCACAAACGATCGTTGACTGTTATGTTGTAATTCTATCTTGGCGGATAGGTTATATAGTTGTTCTATTGGCTGTTACAGTACACGGCTTTGTTCATAATCGTTGAACGAATCCCGATTGATCATACAACGCAGTATTGCCAACACTTTACATCCGGGATCAATATTTTACAGTTGAGTACGACTGTACCTACTCGAAGTCACTTACAAAGAATGTAGTTAAATATCTGGTATAGTTTACACGATGGCATATTGCTGTGAATTAGCTACGAGCCAGCACGTTAATCGTTATCCGAGCCACAGGCGAATAAAGAGCTAAGTCGAATAACAAGCTAGCTCATATTTGAGTATCCGCATTCACAACCAAACATAAGGATAGATACTGTGTAAACCATTTGTATTTAATGTTTGTAGATCTGAATTCAAACTCAAAAGTTCTATTGAACGTCACTGAAGAATACACGAAAACAACATTGAAATTTCATGCGTGTGTCGATCTACATTCATAACCAAGCATAGAAATTAAATATTTATTTCATGTTTGTGGATCTGTATTAACATACCAATCAAACTTAATCCTCGGTATATAGATCCACAAACATCACATTACAATGGTTACAATGTGCATGCAGACCCAAAGAAGAATGCATACTGGTGAAAAACCATGGTAATTTCGATGACTGTGCCTCGAAAAACGATTAACAGGCTCGGTATTCGTTCCAGATCGTTATTCACATGGAACTCGAATAACGATTAACGAGCTGGCTCGGTATCAAACTAGCTCGTGGTTGAATAATGATTTACGGAAAAATATTAACCTGTCAACTTCACACAACTGATACTATATGAGTTACGAAGGGGCTAGAAACAGATGTTCGTTTATTGGGACCACGAATCATAGACACAATTCATAGACAGTGGCGTACCAATGCGTTTCCATTTCATGACATTGATGTATTCGTAGTGCCTTTGTAACAAAACCATAAAACTATGTATTTCATTCCTTCGTTCAACTGAGGTCTTTAAGTTGTCAAAGTCATCATATCTTGATATACTAGATTTATTGTTGAACAGTATAATTTTATAAGTGTGTCAGTAGGAGTCGACATAGTAATAAGGAAATATATCAATTCAACTCACCATGTTTGAAGTTATCCCGTCTTCCGAGCCGTTACTACGTGAAGTTTATAGTGTAAATATGGGTTAAATGTCGCTTTTCAGATGGTAAAAGGATTAACATTGTTCTTCCGCCTTAAACCTAGGTCCCACTGAACATTTGCCTCGGCGATGTACTCATGATTTAATCAATGAGCATCAGGAAAAGGGCCATCATGGACTATGGGAAGCTTCGGGGAAGTCATTGGAAATTTTGCAAAATCATTGTTCCCGATGCCTGTTGAAGCTCATTTATTAAAATCGGGAGTGCATCCCCGAGGTAAACAATGCTAAGTGGGACATAGGCTTTATCAAAGGCTGAGGATAGCTCTCAGTATATATTTCAAATTTTGAACTAAGTAAAAGAGCACAGACTGACGACGTACCATATGGACAGTTACAAGTAAAACATATTATAAAGACATTTCATGACTATATCAGAATGCATAAAATATTTTAACAATTCAGAGTAAATTAAGAGAATCATTTCCATGGAACCATTTACAAATGTATACACCATGATGAAGTCAGGGGGTCCAGGTTCAAAGAAAAGTTACGATGGTCCAGACTGGACTTGGTACTTGGACAGCTCGTGTTCCAGGTGCTCGGCCCACCTCTAGACCATCATCGCCCACAAGATATGTACGGGTTTTTGCAACATAATTCATAACCACAAAATGTGTATAAAAGCTTAAAACGTATACTAAATGCGATGCTTTATTACCAAAGAAGGTTGATTAACGTCAAGGAATGCTTTCAATGTCCCAGCCTCCCATATATGTTGTTATCATAACATCCACAAATGGTAGCAGTCTGACTTTTGTTGTTGTTTGATGTGTCAGCCTCATCATAAATTGTTTATATGTTTAACGCAGTCACAATAAAAACATTATTTAGTGACCATTAATGTATACTTAGTTTACTAAAATAGTAGATTTGGTTAATTAGACAAGATGAGTTCGTTCTACGCTCAGATATCATCTTTATAGCTAGACTACACATACAGTAACATTCTCCTGTTAGCACATACTAGTAGTGTGTGTCCATTGGATCTTTTTATCTGAGTATATTCTTTCGTGGCTATCAATTAAGGCTAGACACACTGCATCAATCATATCATTTCACTAGTTGATTACTCGCAAGAAGACCCTATTCGGGGACGCGAAATGTTAGCGTTCCAAACGGTTAAGTCGGCTATTGATGACGATGGTGTATAATTGTGGCTAAATAAGTACTTTTTTGTATACGAACAGGAGCTTGAACAAATGAGAAAGAAGATATAGTTATATTTAATCAAGTGAATTATCTCATAACTACATGCAACACGTAAACACACACATCATAATCTACCTTATACATGTATACACGTAAACACACACATCAGAATCTACCTTATACCTGTATACACGTAAACACACACATCATAATCTACCTTATACCTGTATACACGTAAACACACACATCATAATCTACCTTATACCTGTATACACGTTAACACACACATCATAATCTACCTTATACATGTATACACGTTAACACACACATCATAATCTACCTTATACCTGTATACACGTAAACACACACATCATAATCTACCTTATACCTGTATACACGTTAACACACACATCATAATCTACCTTATACATGTATACACGTTAACACACACATCATAACCTACCTTATACATGTATACACGTTAACACACACATCATAATCTACCTTATACCTGTATACACGTTAACACACACATCATAATCTACCTTATACCTGTATACACGTTAACACACACATCATAATCTACCTTATACATGTATACACGTTAACACACACATCATAATCTACCTTATACATGTATACACGTTAACACACACATCATAATCTACCTTATACCTGTATACACGTAAACACACACATCATAATCTACCTTATACCTGTATACACGTAAACACACACATCATAATCTACCTTATACCTGTATACACGTTAACACACACATCATAATCTACCTTATACATGTATACACGTTAACACACACATCATTATCTACCTTATACCTGTATATAGTGCAGCAATACCACGTTACCCCGATACCACATTATATTTGGCTACATTGTCGCGAGGAAAGTTTCTTCAATGAACTAATTTTCGGCATTTTTGTTTTCGAACAGAAACAAATTTTGCCTTGACACTGTAGCCAAAAGCCGCATTGTATTGCTACACTGTTTTAAATATAATAACTATCTCTCTCAGCTGGAGCAAAATCGTTTATCTTTTGTCATACCCAGGTTCCGAGAGTGACTACTATAACTCATATATAGTATTTCATAAGTTACCTAATAAGATAAATGAGTATAACCTACAACCCACTAACACACATGAGAATACATTAATTTTATTTTGATAACATAAAGTACAATATACAACATAATATTAAAGTTTCGCCATTGCCTTACACACTCTCACCATGTGTAGATAGCGAATCTACGGTGGCATAAAAGGGCCACAGAAACAGAAGGTTTTATCGCGTGCATGCAAATAAACGTTCCCCGTGCCCCTAATATGATCCTTAATCCGTGGTACAGAAGGGAGAACTGTTTCAATCAATTCACCATGTTTGCAATATCTAACACGTGCGCATGTGATATCTACTGTAAAATCATTTAATTTCAATGGGAGAAAAGTTCGTGGTTTTGTTGAAAAAGACATTTTCGTGGGGACGTAATTTCAAGGATTTTTATCCACTAAGACATAACATTATACAATAGAAATTATTGATACTCCTCGGGATTTAGTTACTTGGTTAAGATGAGCCACGAAATCCACGAACTCCACGAAATGAAATCCCCCTAGAATAGTACTGATTTTACAATAAGATAAGCTAATGTGAGACCAACACTATCATGAGTACGTTGTAAATACAATGTATAGTATTACCGTGCCGTGTCCCTTCTGTGCTACCGTATGTATCTATATGTATGTCATCTAATTAATCAGTTTAGAAGACAGAGCAATAATTAACAGCACCTTTGTGACCCTAATTGTGTGACATTTATCGCCTAGCTTGCACGTTTATTGTTACATCAAGAGAGTGGCTAGTGTATGGTTTATTAGTATCATCGGACGTTAACTAAACCACCTTGTATATGTTAAATGGATGACTGAAGAATAAATAAACATTTCTGTCAAAGTAAATATGATGTGTTACGAGTACATGGATCATTATAGTAGAATTTAGGAGATACATCTGTTACAAAGCTCAATTTAGAAACGAGCATTAACACCTTGCAAACGGTTAAGTGGGTGTCATTATACACATTGTTTATCTTGTTACATGCACCGACTGAAGTAAAATGTAACTATGCAGTGTTATACTGATAATGTATGTGCGTGAAGTTAGCAGCCTAGCAGCCTAGCAGCGTGAAGTTGGCAGCCTAGCAGCCTAGCAGCGTGAAGTTGGCAGCGTAGCAGCCTAGCAGCGTGAAGTTGGCAGCCTAGCAGCCTAGCAGCCTAGCAGCCTAGCAGCCTAGCAGCGTGAAGTTGGCAGCCTAGCAGCGTAGCAGCCTAGCAGCGTGAAGTTGGCAGCCTAGCAGCCTAGCAGCCTAGCAGCCTAGCAGCGTGAAGTTGGCAGCGTAGCAGCCTAATACATTTCTACAAATAAACTTCACAAGGAATCAGGCGAAACACTTAAAAAATACACGAAGTAATGTGAGTCTGTTGTTTGAAAGTTAATTAATTGGAAATAAAGGAATTTTCACAAAAAAATAATAATGTGAAATTATACACTGCTAGCAGCGTGAAGTTGGCAGCGTGAAACTACGACCCAGCAGCGAAACAGCGTAATATATATTTCTACAGATGAACCTCGCAATAAATGCATAAAATAACCTGAGTCTGTTGTTTAAACGTTAATTAAGTGAAAATATCGGAATTTTCAACAAAAAAATTAATGTGAAATTATACGCTGCTGGCAGCGTGAAGTTGGCAGCGTGAAACTAGCAGCGTTATTATTTTTTTGTGAAAATTCCTTTATTTCCAATTAATTAACTTTCAAACAACAGACTCACATTACTTCGTGTATATTTTAAGTGTTTAGCTTGATTTCTTGTGAAGTTTATTTGTAGAAATGTATTAGGCTGCCACGCTGCTACGCTGCCAACTTCACGCTGCTAGGCTGCCAACTTCACGCTGCCAGCAGCGTATAATTTCACATAATTTTTTTTATTGAAAATTTCAATATTTTCACTTAATTAACGTTCAAACAACAGACTCATCTTATTTCATGCATTTATTGCGAGGTTCATCTGTAGAAATATATATTACGCTGTTTCGCTGCTACGCTGCTAGTTTCACGCTGCCAACTTCACGCTGCCAGCAGCGTATAATTTCACATTAATTTTTTTGTTGAAAATTCCGATATTTTCACTTAATTAACGTTTAAACAACAGGCTCAGGTTATTTTATGCATTTGTTGCGAGGTTCATCTGTAGAAATATATATTACGCTGTTTCGCTGCTGGGTCGTAGTTTCACGCTGCCAACTTCACGCTGCTAGCAGTGTATAATTTCACATTATTATTTTTTTGTGAAAATTCCTTTATTTCCAATTAATTAACTTTCAAACAACAGACTCACATTACTTCGTGTATTTTTTAAGTGTTTCGCCTGATTCCTTGTGAAGTTTATTTGTAGAAATGTATTAGGCTGCTACGCTGCTACGCTGCCAACTTCACGCTGCTAGGCTGCTAGGCTGCTAGGCTGCTAGGCTGCCAACTTCACGCTGCTTGATAATGTTACCTTTTAAAATCTTACTATAGTGCGCCCAGGATAATGTGATGTTTATAAACATTGACCGGTTTAGCCTACTGCATGATGTTAAATAGGTAAATCATGTACTAAAATAACACAGTGACTGATAAATAGTACACACTGGAGTAAACCACACCCGTAGCCGATACCAAATTTTACTGCCTTTCATATTATCCTATGTGCACTATAACATTCACCTATTATCATATCACTTATCGTCAGTTATCACACTACAGTACTGTAATTCACGATATGTAGAGATAGAAAGATAATCTTATTTGAAACTTATCGTTTATCAATCGTATGATATTGAAATAACATCATTCGACAATACTTTGTACGATTATTACTTATGGAAAACCTGTAGTTTATGACCAACATTACTTCAGAGCTTATACCTTTGATTGCTAGACACCTCATAACACGGTTATCATTTAAACGTAAACTTCAAAATGAAAATGGTTGCAACATATTATTATTCCAACTTGAGACCGCTGTATAGCATAAGGTCAAACGCCCCCCCCCCCCAACAGAACGAGCAATGCGCAGCATTGTGTATTACATGTACTACAACAGACGAAGACACGGGGTCCGTAAAAAGTCAGTATTACCAATTACATCTATTTATTTAGCTACCTTGGAGGCACACTATTAATACATTTGTATTATATTTCATAAATGGTTTACATTTTTTTTAAATTTAGTATTATTTTAGTCTATTCTTCTCGTTAACTCTGAAACATAACACCAAACATATCCTTTCTCAACTTCAGTGATGTGTTTGTTAATTTCCGATTGTTTACGCACATATCAAGTACGAATCACTCTAAATCAAACATTTTGATTGTGTCATTTCTCGGTAGGGTAACACACAGTTTGTTTAATTGTCGATGGAAGCATAATGACAAAGGTGTATTGATGCCATCTTTCTTCTTCATCACCACTCCTATCTTTGTACCATCATATCTATACTGCACTATATTGTGTAAACCCCTACTGCCTACAAATACACTCCCGCTGCCATCAACACATACACCTTCTGAGCAACGAATATCTGGATCTTTCACGGTAGTAATATGATTTCCTTTCTTATCAAGGAACACCAATCCATCGAAACCACCAACACACATAACATCTTCACTATCACATAGTGCTATCTGTCCCGAGTACTCACACAGTTTATTACCACTGCTGTCCCTGGACGTGGTGTGTAACAATGTTCCCATCATATCGTATATGTACACTGAACCACCACCATCATCAGATACATATAGCTTGTTATCTATGTAAGCAACATAGAAACATTTATGGTTCAGTTGTATCTGACGTGTCGGTGTCATAGTCTGTCCTACTGAAACAAACTGGATCATTCTCTCACTATAACACGCTACAGCAACCTCGTTATTCTCCACACAACATACACCACGGATGTCATAGGGCAGACCAATATGATCTGTAACAGATGCAGTATCAATGTCTACTCGTTTCAGTGTTTTGTTAGCATTATCTGAAATGATCAGTTCATTCTTACCAATCAGACAACAACCCCTGATATCACACTCATTACTATCACTCGGTATCTTCACACCAATATCTTCACGTTGAGTCACTCTATAAAGTTCTTTTACTCTCAACAGACCGAACTTTTCAAGCTGTTGGAGAAATTCTTTCAAAGATTTATCAGCAACAAATGACAACACGTTCTGTTTTTTAAAGCGTACAAGGTCCTTTCTAATGTTTTCGAAATAATGTTTGTCATCTGTAATATAGGAACTCGAAAGTTTTGTGCAGACAAATCTCTGCGACTTATTGCCGTTAGCTCGTCGATTTCTTTCGGTGAGATCTAAGCATTTATTGAGACATGATTCCATCTTTTCATTCAAGTTTACTAATTCAGACCTTAATTGCTTATATGCTGTTTCAACTTCGGTTTTAGCCTTCTCTTCTAGACTATCCAGCATAGCGTCTATCTCTCGTCTGTGTTTAGAAATCGCCAGCAATGAATTTTGGTTGGCGTCTTCCAGTTTCTTGAGCAAAATGTCATTAGAATTTCGCAGCATTGATTGAACCTTTTCAGTCATTGTCTGAAGTTCTTTGGACATCTGGTCAAATTCTCCATCTCTGGTTATCGTGTCAACATCTTCAGGGATTGAATGTATGTCTTTACAATTCCTGAAATAAAACTTCGTCAATGTAACCGCATGTTTATAACAAATAATTCGTGAACTTGTCGTAAATAGTTCTTCTTAACTACCTTGCATAAATATAATAGCAGTCGGTGCTCATTTTATTAAAGTCACATGTTATGAAATGGGTTATTCAAAATAAAGATGATAAATAGTTGCTAAATATTATATGACCTCACTATTCACGCATTAACTTATATACATGTATTGTCGTTTGGCTATTGGTTAAAATAACTGTTTATTAAACCCAAGTACTAGAAATAAAGGACACAATTAATGCCATACAAAATGGTACTTACATGTGATGTGTGGCAATACAGGCATAGCAACCAACAACATTATGGTTACCACAATACATGTCTATAATCTTGCCTTGGTGAATACTGCATCTTTCTGTAGGGAATGAAGGTAACTTGGATGTCTGGTCGGCTGGTAGAGATATATCCAGTAAACTATGCTGCTTTAATGGTAAATATGTCGCATGTAGAGAGACGCATTCTGTACAACAATATCCCTGACATTCAACACAATATTTTATTCCTTCTTTTATAACATCAGCATCAGCACAAGACGTACATATATATCCAAATGTCTCCTCAGACATATTGTCACAACTCCTTCCACCTGACGCCATCTTGTCTTTCTGTAACTAGTGGTCACATAATTCACGTACTACAAGCCACATATATGTGGTACAAACTGATCATAAGACCAATTCTGTAATGATCTAGTTTTCAAGTACAGTTCATTTTGTCGACGTATGTGTATAATATACATGTAAAAGGGGTCTACATAAAATAACACCCGAAATATTTAATGACCGATATATTACTAACAACTGATACGTGCGTATGCCTTGCTGATAACAATAAGTTACAACTTGTTTCCCGGATACTTTTCGAACATCGCAGTTTTTATATTTAGATTTAATCTGTAAAGTCAATCTGGTCGACAGGCCTATCAGAGAACAAGTTGGTTGTGCAATGTTTAATGAAAACCTCACTAATATACTAATGTACCCTCGTGGCTTTTGATAACTGGTTTCACTATTGTGTTGGTGTTAATAATGAGGTCGAACAACGGGACAACGGGACAACGGGCATTTTGATGTGAACTTTATTGTTAATGTTGTGATGAATTTACAGTACAACACCAATCGGTAATAACTAACCAATCACCCTTCCACAACATTCGATATGGGTATTATTCTCAACATACAGTACATAGATCTATCTATCTTTTTACTGCATGTTTCAAAAAGCAATATATAATGTAGTCTGGTTCCTGTTTCAATTACAGTGATACTTTATCAGTACTGTAAGGATCTAGACTACGCAGGCAAACTTTAGCGTACGCCAGGTATAAGCAGTTCGTGCGATTTTACGTTCGGTGTATGAAGGCCATACGCCAAGACAGCGTTCGCTTTGTGTAACTTTAAGCCATATGCATTGACCGTTTATTATTAAGTGTACTTGTTCATAGCAACAACCTTTGTTCAACACCGACTTTTGTGTTCCCGGTGTTTCAAAACTAATAATCATCAGACGGTGCTGTAATGTTACTAAGGTCGTACTTGGTATAGAACGCCAATGTTATCAATTAGCGGATACATGGTATAGGGTATCCGTGTCTGTATGCGGAACGCGGATATGGAACATGCGCGCAGACCACGGATGCGTAAACATGAATACAGCCTATTAAAGTTATTGTACTTTTGGCGTAGGAAGGGCATGTTTTTTTGGTTGGAAAATGCTTTTCGAACGCATTGCGTATACCGAAAGCTCAGACGTTTATATGTATTTGTGGTATTAGAGTTCCCGATATTGCTTATGAGTTGTACGATGGAATAATACTTGTGTGATGTTCCATGTATTGAGTCAGAGTGTCGAGCTACCGACATGTAGACAATGTAAGGTACTTGTGCAAGTATATATAAATAAAGTCCCTTCTTGCCTTCATGGTTAATGTATCGGAGGATGTAACTTGATAAACCCCAAGTTTGGTTGTTTGAATCTAATGAAACACATATCATAGTACACCGTAGCGGTAGCCTAATGGTGAGGTGAAAGATGTGAGTAGATAAGTCCGTTGGTATATAACATGTTTGTGAGTCGCAAGCTAGTTCATCTATGTTAATTGTGTGTCTATCAGTCCGGTCCGTGCTGGCTTTAAAATGACAGGACGTTTTCGTTGATGATACGAGCACTCTAAAACAACCTTTACTATATATTTACCATTTATCAAGTTCATACAAGGACACCTAATACCAACATAAAGCAGTAAAAAACCTCTTTCTTAATAAGATCAACAGTGGATTGGAATCATCTACCGAATCATACCGTTGACGGGGTGCACATCGATGCTCTCACAAGGTCAAATAAACGCGCACTCCACCGGTGTTACAATGCTGTAGTAGGCCATACACTGAATAATGTTCATGGGACGGGAAATACAACTGTACTCAACGTCGTACATAAAATACAGAATGACAAAAAATCGGTCAAAGTTAGTGTCACCTTTCATTGTTTAAAATCAGTTCATATTAATTAAAGCCACCTTGCCACAATCTTTCAATATGCCCCCGATATACAGTATGTCAATGATTGTCACTATTTTATAACTATCTAGGTTAAATCAATTATCAAATAAGGAAAAATGAAGCAATTAAACAATGTGTTCAACACGTACGTATTTTAAACAATGACTGACTTAAACTTTGCATAAATTATACGTAAATTATACACTATGAAATCTTTATCATCGTTATATTTAATTAGTGAGTGTAATATTTAATCACCACTGTGATAGTGCAAATGTTCTATGACACTTTATGTCGTTAATCTTAGTGTACAATAACAGAACGTCTGATACAATTATTTTAATTATTTTAATTTTCTCATTTTGAAATTAAAATCTAACAGTGTTGACAGGTTTATGTCAACGTGTGTTGTCCACCGATTTACTTCACCTTTTAATGAGATGTGATACTATACATGCACATTATTTTGACGCATCAACATGTGTTCAAATAAAACATATTCATGACATTCAAGTTTATGTATTTACATGTCGTGAAGTTTAGTGGGTGACAGTGGGTGTATCTCAGTTCACCTCTACAGCGGTTATCAACGAATTTGAACATATGTAATGCCGTAGAAAATTGGCGTTGCGTTTTACATATGGGGATCTTTGCTCTCTCTAGTACCAAGTGTTCTATATGTAGGTTGATGGGGATTCTGAATATCTCAGACACCGTCAACACACGGTCGTTCTGACTTGTTGTTGTTGTTGTAATTAGCTATAATGTAAATATCTCCCTTCGTGCTTCCGTGTTTGTAAGCTATACAGTGCAGCTTTAATAATGTTACAAATCCAATAGTGTTGTTTCCAGTAATAAGTTCAATGATGATTAAAAGATCAGTGAGTCAATGTTAAATGAGTTGACAACTCCAACTTCTGTTTTACTATTTTTATTTTCTTCGTTTTATTCAGTAATCAACAAATAACAGATATATTTTAACACACAAAGTTTAATTTAACAAAGATTATAGTTCTAGTGGAACTCCACTTTTCCTAACTTAATTATCGAAAATCCTGACCGTTCCCTTCAAACCCTAATTCATAACTCCTCTTACATATTTTTTAAAAACCCACAGAAAAAGTATATAATATATTAAACCAATCAAATTGCATGTTACAAAAAGTCTTAATGCGTTCTTAGCCAATCAACACGCGGCTGTAAAATTATTACATAATTTCCTTTCAATAATAACGAAACAAAGGTATATTTTTGACAATCCCCTAAGGTTCAATAAAATGTTTGATTAAAATCAATTATGGTGCTATCTCGACATATTCAAGACAAGTTTACGAGTATACGTGAATTTTAAACAGTCAAATAGCCCCTGGATAGAAAAATAGTTTGATACCTCGATTTTAAAAGGCGTCACTAAAATATACCATAAAATTTACTGCACGAAACATATAACAGCATTCTTAGTACTTGTCGAGTTACCACAGGCAGTTTTAAACACGGTTGCAAACGTTTCAGTTGCAGTTTCAGGAATGTTTTGACTTTGAAAATCGCTTACATATTGAGAGGAAGAATCTTGGATCAAGTGGCTGTATTAAGTGAGAAGTATGTTTGAGCAAACAGTACAAATTGCTGGCTTAGAATGAAAAGATCGTAACTATACTGGTATTCTAGTATATCTATTATCAGCATCACAAAGTGCTTTTTATGGACCTTTTGTCATGAAAATTAGAACTGGTCATGTTGACCAAACTGACGATGAAACTGCTTGTTTTACCATAAGTAAAGAATAATTTTCGGACAGTTTGTTTCCTGTTTTATCTTCTCAGTCTAAGCCAGCGATATATATACTATTTTCTCTATAAACATTGGATGTATCCAAAGTCACATGAGTCGCCAAGCAATTTACAAACAGTAAAACTGGTCGTTTGGCACTAAGATCATTTCAGTCAGAAACAAATATACCTTTTTTGAAGCTAGATCAGAAAAAGTTCAGGTTCCATCCAGCCGTTGTCAGATCTACAGAATGCCGCTTCCTCAAGAATCCAGTCTGAATATGAAACACAAAACCTTGTCCTAGATATACAGCAGGGACTTATAATGCTGGTACATGCTAGTATTGTTATTTGTGTTGTATTACTTGATGTAATGTTATGTACATTTATTACCCTTCATGGACAATATTTTTTATTTTTTATTTCAAGGATAGCATCGGCATTATAAATGTGCAAACTATCCGTGATTAACGTAGGATCGTTCACGTCAATACTTTGGAAATGCATCAAGATAATATTAAAGCCATTGAGTTACTAAGTATTTTAGTAAGCGTTAAATAGTTGCATTGGTGACTAGTTCCAAATTGAACAAATATGTATACCCTCACTACCGTGTCGGTTTTATAAGTCTTTATTATTGTACTGTACGTCTGTTCCATTTCAAATAAGCTGATGGTCAACTACTAGTATTTAGACCAGTAAACTATTCCTCCTAAATGTCAACATCGTAGTGTGATTTAATAGTCCTATCGCACACTCAGAGTAGCTAATCAACACTTACTGTAGCTAGGACTTTATTTAAGGCGGAACTGGTGGTAGTTGACTGTATATAGAGAATAATAGGTTAGTGCCGTGGATGAGTAAGTTTATCTGGCAAGGCAGAGGAATTTATCGGGTGAGCCGTAGGCGAATCCGATAATTTCCGCAGCCGAGCCGGATAAACTTCCACTCACTCCACGGCACTAACCTATTATTCTATTTATCCGGTCACTACATCTGCTTTAAAAAGGGAACAAAAGTCGGACTATTTATTTGCCTTTTCATAATTTGTGCGTAACGTCACGTTCGTTCACTGACGTCACGACAAAACAACAACGTCGGACATCTTGATAACGTCATGTACACGCAGGTAAGTCGTAGAACAATTATTGATCGACCCAAGCTCATTTTAAATAGGAAAACCTCATCCTCGGATACAGAGTTTCAGCCGGCGACCCCGCTTTAAGAAGAAGTCCGTCAGATCACGTGATGAGGTGACGGTTTATTGCAAGTCACATGACCACTTGACGGTTTATTGAAAATGTTATCCGGCACCCTGTTATCGGGCTGATTTGGCCGGAAGTGACTGGATAAATGGTATTATTTGTAAGACACGATTTGACATATCAATATAATATCAACATAAACCTGTATAGTTTGAAATGTTACATATGTGGCCGTGGTCGTTAGCAAGGTCACATATACGGTATAAGAATTTGATGAAATAATTATGAATACAGATGTAGCCGCTATATATCAACAAAAATAACTGTTTGACTTATTTATGCATTTATGAGACGTATGCAAAATAACGGACTCGCTTATAGCATGGACACCATGAGGTCACACTTTCAAAGTCATGTCTTTTTATAACGTGGTTTAGCTGCATGTACTCCAATTTCCAAATATGTGGAGTAGCCCATATTGATTGTACTTGACATAAGGATAAGGATCCAATCACATCACACCGTATCAAACTTTGGTCAGTTAACTGCGATGCTATTGGATACTAGTATCCTAATTCTCAGATTACATCAATATTCAATACAACCCCCGGATGCCATGTAGAATTACGCCATGTTGAGTGACCAACTGAACAAAACGTTCACTAGATGTGATGTGCTTGATACCCGAGTTCGTGTTGTTTTGTTCAATTTTACATCTTAATTAAGGTAAATGTACGACTTTCAGTTACATTTTTGTCACAGGTGCAATGTACCAACTCATGATTTGACCGATGTCATACATGATAGTAGGTGACTATTAGGTTTTTCAATCGTGTACTTTAAATTAATAAGTAACTTTCGTATAGCTCAAGACTTTAGTTTTCGTGTTAATGGGTTCGAGTACCAGGGCTGACCAACCAAAATATTGAATACACTTTCGGATGAGACATTAAACCTTGGCCCCAAGTATTGGTGCTACACATCTAGCATGTGAGAGAACAAGTTTAGTCTCTGGAACGAGAACACTTCCTACATATAGCTGCACTATCCATAAAACATAAAATGACTGAATTTTCTTCTGGTTTGGGGACCACCAATATTAATCATCCGGTGGCGAGGATAAAATAACTACAAATGAACAATCAGTGTCTGTGTTGTTAACATGTATTTTGAAAATATTTTCAGTGAAACATCTTCGATTCGACCTCAGACTATCCGAATACCCGTCATGATCTTGTAACGTTACATATCATTACAACACACACAAAGTATGAACAACAGTAACACATCCATCTAAAACAACAGGTACATGTAACTGTATCATTGGAAAAGAGTAAAATAAAACATTTCTTTGTAAAATTTATATTTGTCTATAAAGAAAGATGTTTTTGTTTTCAATTTCATTTTTTCCATTTCTTTTTCAATGATTCTGTTACCTGTATAGTATGTGTCGTATACGGAAGAAACTGTCGTCGTATTCAAAGCTCACAGAATACATCGGGTAATTTAGAATAATCTATGTTCAATAGTAGTTGATGTATAATGTTAACAAGGGTTGTTCCAGAATTACGTATACTTTTATCATAACGTATAAAACTTCTTATAGTTTAAGACTATTTTTCAATAATTCATTAATTTTTAAGACTTATAGACTTCTACTTTCGTGTGGTATTAAAATTGTATCATCATGTGCTTGAAAGTTAGGTCATATCTCATCTGTATCAAATTTTGCAGGCTCCGAGGAAAGTAAGGGGTATATGTTAGATGAAACCATTTATGTGTCTGAGAGGTCAGATTAGAATAAGTCTGGCTGTACCATTCTTGTGTTATTCATTTGTATTAGTTTCAAATTTCTCTCCGCTCCGCTCGTCGAGCTCTTTCACAATTATTGCCTGACCGTTTCCTTGTAAACAATTTACTACCACAGTAGAACGCATTTTTAGAAAGTCCTAAGTCGTTAAAACACATTTTAGGCACCAATGCTAATTGCAAGATACATCCATGTATTATGTAACGTGAATACTATCGAACAGTCTTGAAAAGTTCCAGTTCAGATTTTCATAAACATGTACTTTTGACCGAACGGTTTCGAAATTATTGTTACTTGGAACTTTAAAGTTGCACTTGTCGCATTAAAAAAATATAACGATGACTATTTGACGTGTATTAAACAACTGGCACTAACTTCAACAGACACATTTGATTTATTAAATCATTAAAATGTGTCTGTAATATGTTATAGTACATTAAATAAAGCATGATTTATCATGAATAACATATGTATATTCAGTACAACAAGATCCGCACATGTTGCATGGTCACCATATGGTTACATGTTTACAGCTTTCTTCTAAGGTCATACACAACAATGACTTTGGTTTGTTTTCATTGTTAATATATTCAAGTGAAGTACATAGTTCGTTTCCAACTTTTGTTTCCTTTCAGTCAATATTTCTAGGAAGAAATTGCCAAATGTGTTATTTCCCAGAAAATGTTCTTTTAGCAGCTTAAATGTAAAAAATCTTCTAATCAGTGTCCCATATTCCTTGGAAAAATTCACACAAAACTTACTAATTCAAGTTATTCATGAAAAATGGCGAAATGACAAGTTAAACATGTAGAACTGTAGAGAAAATGTACCATGTGGGTTTCTTTTTGTACTCTGTATATATATATTTATTATATCGAAGCCAATATTTTGGATTTTGGCATCGCAACAAGACACGGTTCCTCATTGGAACGATATTAAGTGTTTAGTGTGCGTATTTTGCCTTGACAAGGTAATCAAGGTAGAAATAAATAAGCTTTGGAGGCATCGGAAACCGGGATTTCACAACTGTTCTCTTTGAAAATTCCCCGAAGCTTCCCCTAGACCACTATTACCTGTCCCGATGCATCCCAGTGCTTATTGAAAAAATCGGGAGTACATCGCCAAGCCAACAATGCTCTGTGGGACCTAGGTTTACGATGTGTTTATTGAAGATTTTCTATGGGCATGTCGCCTGCTTGTGTGGTATTATGCTCCTGTGGTGGTATTTGCTGCCAGTTACGTCATTTAGTAGCAACTGATGTTCAATATGACCTTCTTACCTTTGTTTTGGTTTTGTTTTATGGCATTTTTCACAATAAATGCCCAATATCAATTCAAAATATGTTTCTGTTTTTACTTATTCCCTTGGTTGCGACCCCCTGACAATACATAAAAGGCCTCTATTCTCTGTGTCCGTAGGTAAAGCTGAATTACCCATTGACTGTCTACTTGAGGCAAATTTTGATACGTACATCTCTATATGCATACATCAATAAAACGAGCAAAACTTTTTGGGAAAACAATAACAATTTTATTTACTTTTATGAAAATGTATAAAACTAAATAAATAAATATGCTAATTACTATATCAACACTTTGAATAAAACATTGTTGCATAATATATAGGTAGTGTAAGCAACTCATACTCGATCGTGAACACGAATGTCATTCAAACTGTTCATACAGCAATTATACGATAAGCCAACAATCACTTTACTCAGTGATTTACATGCCTAAGCCCATAGACAGACATAGGAATGGAGGAATGTTCATCATACCACACAAACTGGCTGACTGGAAGGTATCTCCTGTAAAACACACAATAAACATTCGTGAGGTTGATACGATAAAACATACAGGAATCCAACATGTTCATGTCGCGAACTACATCATAAATACGTCAGCAGTACATGTAGATTGAAAAATAAACTGACCAATTAGATGCCAGACATTTTGTTTACCATCCCTGGACGCACGTATTTATCTTGGACAATTTACGGACATTTTTCATTTACAAAAGCAGTTGAGAAAATAACCTTGCTATTATTTTTAGATGACAGAGAGTTGCCGTATAGTTAGAATGATTAATATACATGTTAAATAATGATATAACTTTTGAATACAGTTTCGTGTACTAGTAATTAATCACTTAGTAGTATTCAAGTTTCATGCATTCAGAAGGGTTCGAATCAATCTCGACCAATCCGATTCGAACCCATAGTCTTATGGCCAGACGCTAGATGATTTAACTTTCAACCAAAGTGCCTGCCATCAGAGTTTAACTTACAATACAATCACTTTCGTCACGTTATTATAAAGTATGAATAAACTTACCAAGTTGTCCAGACATAGCAGCCATGTTCATAAGAGGGCTTCCACCGAACAAAGATTGTCTGCCGGAGCTAGCCTGGGCAGCTCCAGCGGCTCCTCCTGCAGCAGCTGCGGCCTGTGCGAGGGCAAGTTGTGCGGCTGTAGCCTGGGAAGCTGCGGTATTTGTAGCAGTTTGAGTCTGGGCTAATGCTGTAGCTACCAAGCAAGCAACCAAAAGTGCGATAAGGATCTGAAAACAGTAAAGAATACAGTTATACATGTGTTCATTAAATGCATACTTATGATGTAAATTCTTTATTTCCGCCAATTTTGAAAAGACATAGTTGTATCGAACGAGATACAAATAAAGTATATTTATAATGAATTGCAGAAAATGTTGCTTTCTTTTCTATTTTGTTAATGCGAAATCATAAATTGTACAATTGATATACTTCCGACATTGATTTATGTGTGCAAAAGTCTAGTACTTTATTAATCATTTGATTCCACGAAATAAGTTTAACAGTTTCATTTGAGAATGAATACAAAATTAGTTTAGAATAAGTCCTTTCCGCGACTTGGGCCTGGGTTACAAAGCTCCAATGATGTCTGTAAGATTTAAACTAATCGTAATGAGTCCACATAGTTTAGAGTTCTAGTGTCTAATCGTTGCGCCTTGTCACAGTTTGTGCGGACCCTGTATATACGATCTCCAGTGGGTTAAATTGTACGGTAAAGGTACATATATCACAGAGAAGTCGTGACAAAGGCAAACAATAGAGCATACAATATGAGCTAGAAGATAGAATTTGCTATTTATAAGCTCGTATTAGAATCGTATGAGAACAACTCCCCCCCCCCCCGAAAAAAAGATATTTATTTTGAACGAAATAAGTAGTTTTAAGCAAAGAAAACCAACATACCTTCATAGTGATCTGTTTATCCGGGGCAGACGTTAACAGAACAACGCAACGTTCTAAGAATTCTAGATACTGGTGCCTGGGTATCTTGGCTTTTTATAGGGCAAACAAGAAGCGCACTTCAGTAGACATCAATTAATTTTATTAAGACAATAATGTCATGTTCGTGTATTGGATAATTAGGACAAGGCATATTTTCGACACTATCTACCCTGGGGTGACAGGGCATTGTACGCACATCTATTGATATGCATGTTAGTGATTTAAAAAATTAACACCATATTCGATGACCCCGTCTAGTGACCTAGGTTCTGACCACAGTATCACGACAGTGCTTATTAAGTTGTCACGATTCGTCGATTTTATTTACTAATAATGGAACACGCGCACACATGACGTTTGTCCTGAATACTCTCTTAAGTGCGTATGTAAATAAAAACGCCAGGAATTACAATGTTAGACAAACTTACATCACAGTATGATATCTGATCGTTAGTGTCCACGATTTATATCATTCACATGACATGTGAACAAGTCTAACATTATGATAACTCTGTTGTTTTCAAGATTTATGTATAAAATGTTACTTTTTAATGTTATAATACATACCATGTTGTCATGTCAACATTTCTATTGTAGTGTTTGAAGCATTTGTTGATCCATGAATTAAGGAAATTTAAATATGCAAATAACTAGAGACTTTAAATATACTGCCATCCCATGCAAATAAAGATATTGTTCTGTTCTCCCTATCTATTCATCACTTCCCCCATTCGCTTTATATGTCTTGAAACAATAAAAACGCGCTGGCTTAGAATTAGACGTGCCAGTTACGACATTATAAAGACTAATGCATATTTGAAATCTACACCATAATTCGCTTCTTATGAGCCTATTTTCATGAAAATATAATTGTGTCATGTTTACCAATCTGAAGTTCAAAGGGCTTGTTTTAGCATAAGTGAAGAGTAATTATCAGACAGTTTTAAGTTTCTTGTTTTCTCAAAAGATTTTGTAGATACGACCTACTCATTCTAAGTCAGCGACATGGTACACCCATTTTTTCCTGGGATATTTGGAAGCATCATCGGAAAGGATAAAGCTACTGTTTATCATACCAGCTGGACGATTTAATGAGGGTAATGGGGGTAATCAGTTCCATTTTCTGTTGTGTTACCGGTATGTGAATTGTTAACTGTACAGTTGGGCCCCATTGGATTTTACATACAGCACCACCTCAATATATGTCACCATTCTGTGAGCAACAACCTATCTTTTGATCTTTTGAGATAGTATCATTTTGTTCCAGAAGTAACCTCGTCTTAGCAACAGCATTTGTACGTGTGTACCCAACACGTGTTCGTGTAGAGAGGTTTCACTGTGTATTCAGTTAATTGATACGTCCGATATAGCGTGCCCCTGTAACAAGGACCCGACATGTTTTGACAGGCAATCATGTTGGATTGTTTTATTTGCTGTCAAATATAATTATTGGTGTATCAAAACAACATGTTGACCACTGTCTGTAACCCCAGGCTATATAATCGTCCTTAGTTCACACGTGCCGAATTATCATGTTCTCTTCTGTTCTTTTATATACAACAGCTTTCAACATGTTTTTTAATTCTGCTTTAGTGATCTTTCTTGAGTTATTTTTTAATGGAATGGTAGAACTGTTTGCCATCACTTGATCAAATCGATTATTTTTTTTATTATCCGTTTGTCAATATAGCAATAGCACGTGACCTTTGGCTGCAATGCCAAGACAAACTTTGCTTCACTTCATGGCAACGCAATGTTCTATTCTACTCTGTCTGTTAAGTTGTATTCAATTTCTACGAAAATTTTTTTTGGTAGTTTTTAAATAAAGATTAGCTAGGTTAATTGTGATTTTTATGTAAATTTATACTGTAGGTAATTATAATTTAACGTATTACTTGAGTTTTTAATTCCGCATTTTACTTGAAGTTTTAATAACGGTATTTACCGTATAAATTAGTAAGTCGTCGGTTTTATGTAAGCAACTAGGTATAATAGATGACAGTACATAGAAATATGTCGGTCCTTTCTTGTGAACTATTAATGTAGGTCCTCGTTTACTCATATTCAAAACATTCGAATTGGCTACATGTATAACGTAACTGGCCCCGGATGTATGGAATGCACTCAAAGAGCAGGTAGATATTTTAAAATGAAGTTTATAATTGCCGTTCCAATACATACCAGTCCTGTTCGCAACCCATTCGATGTATTCGAACGGCAATTAAAAACCCTTGTTAGAAACTTTGATAAGTTGTCCGTTCTTATCCCAATGTACCACGAGTTTGTATTTTAGTTTCATTTTTATTTGTTCTGGCTAATTTCTGTGGATCTATGATGAGTGTCACGAGGATATAACATCATAAACAGCGCCAACAGTTTGCTGGACTGAAATAACTATCTTAATACATAGATTGACTGTAAGTCGGTCATTTAAAAGTTCGCGTATAACGCATGATATGTTTGACGCCAATATGACAACAATGATGGACATACGTTCGCCATGGTAGTGGCATAGTACTGTATATACAACCCCCTCTCTTATTGTTATTGTTAGGAACAAAAAGTAGCTATTAACGTGAAATAATATAATTCTATTTTTATCGGTTCGTTGTCATGGTTGCACTTAAAAGACGTGTCATTTTTGACGAAATAAACAAAAACAGTACATTATTTATATCATGACCAAAGTACATCTGCTTATACTATACCTTATAACAAACACTAATACCATGTCACTACTATATATAACTTGTTTTGGGAACATAACATGACATGACACGTCAGAAGAAATTGCGATAAAAACGAAACCATAACATCTTGTACTGTCAAACCCTCTGTCTAAGATCGTCTAGGCTACATTAAATCGCATATAAAAGAATATCCAAAAAAAAGGTTCATACAAGAATAAAGAACACTCTTTTAAAAATCTCTTAGGTACTACAAACTCTCATCCTAAATATATTTTATGGTACCGCTAATCTCCTTTAAATGTACTGTTTCTCTAAACCTTGTCCTAAAGATTGACCAAATTATAAGAATGGAACAAACCTAATTGTGATAGAACTATCGTTTAAATCACATGTATATTACAATTATTTCATAGTTGTTCAATCGAATATTGTTAAGGAAGTATTTGAAAAAGCCATAGAGCTTGTCATTAAATTATTTTATGAGCTATTCTAATAAAATTTCCCAAACACTAAAAAAATAACTATCGTTTAAACAATGACTATTATCTTTAAAAGATAACCATCGCCTAGCAAAGCAGCAGCTCCACTATTGAACCAAACTTTATCAAAGTTGCGTTAATTAACCAGTACCTACAACTGCTTCACAACACACCAGTAAACACTTGATCAGAGGAGAATTTTTGCGTTCGACTGAGGCTGTCGATGAGCTCTGCTTTTTAGTTTAATTACTGTCTAATTGGGCCAAAAAACACTAGCTCTGGAATCAACAGACAGACATACTGTGTGTTAGATACTACGAGTAATAATTGAGGCACGGTAACCTTGCTTATCTTTAATATTATATCATACAGGATATGTACATATGTTTGATTCATTAATAATGCTATATCGGCATTCCTGTAGTCATTTCAATTAGATTTAGAAAAATGAAAAGCTAAATACAAAACTTATTCAACACAGTTTGTGGTGAACCTATCTTACCGTTATGATTTAAACCATTAACTGCACGGACCATATAGGTGTGTTGTCAAAACTGTCATTTCTAACAGCTGGTCTCTAGAAGGTCTGCAATAAATCAACACCATTCAAGACAAGATATACAGTAACTGTGTACCGGTCATAGCGGTGATAGACGTTTTATAAATGTCTTAATGTTGGTTTCCAAAAGCACGGCTTACCGCATTTACAGCGCCAATTTTTGCACAGCGTAGCCGCAGCTAATCATTTAGGTACAACACAAACACCTACAAACCAAAAGAAATATGATGAACTATGACAGGCAGCAACCAACTTAACCAGCCGAGCACAGAAAACAGCAACAGCACATCATAACACAACTACACGGGACAATGCCCAACCCAACGAAATAACTAAAAGCCCAAGTCCCCGCAGTAAAATAGCAGGATGGCATAGCTTCACAAAGAAATAGCAAAAAATCGATGATCCCAAGTGACCGAAAGAAACGCAGCCAAGACACGACCCAGCTCTCCAAGTCCCAGCTGCAAAAGAGCAAGACGTCCCGGCCTAACCAAAGGTTTACCAAATGTATTTATTCAGTAACCCCCGTTCATAAAATACAAGTATACGAATAATGGATTACCTCCCGTCGAAAGCACAGTTTGTAGCGCTCGCCAATGTAAACGGTCTTCTGGATAACGCAATGTTTTTCTTGTACACTCACTCACATGCGTTCACTCCCTGAATAAGAATTAGTCACTCGTCAACCAATCCCTGTTAATGTTTAAGCACGCGACCCTCACTCTTTCGCATGTAATTGTAAACATTTGAAAAACATGAATGTTGCCAATATGATTTAACAATACTTCAACAGATCGGTGTTTGAACATCACAGGTACTCAGTCGGGTGTATATTTCATGCACAGAAAAATCAAGCTGTGGAATAGTCAGGGATCGAACCCTGGGTCTCTTGTTTACCGCTCTACACACGCTGGAACTTTGCAACTGATAGTATATGAATTCAGTGCACAATGGGATGCTTTTGTTTACTATTTGTATACATGCCCAATTCCGACATTATGTTTTCCTGCGAATAAATAGTTTTCGAACAACTCATTCGACGATTAATTATTTATGTCGCAATGTTACAAATTCACCTGCCTCGTATAATTTAAAATTAAGTCATTCTGAAAAAAGACATAAACTAGAGTCAATATAAAGAGAGCTGTTTCCTCTAAAACTTACGTTTATGACAGATGTTGAGGTACGCCTAGTGTAGAATTACGACGTCTGTTACGTGTCCTTTTTAATTTAAAAATGAAATCTGACATATTGTGACGTTTTAAATAATTACACTTTCTTCTATAACTGTCGTTTTTAACGTAACTGTATAATAAATGATGTCATGCTTTACCAACCACAACCAACTTATAAAAGCTCTTTGACCAAACCCAGGTCGACTTTCACGATATGTCATTCTTAGTGTCAGTATGCTACCAACCAGTTTCATCAATCTAAACTCTCGAGTCCGGTCATTTAAATTTATAATTTCACTTAAACTGTTTCAAGTAAGTAAAATAGAGCAAACGTATGCTAATGATACTATGCTAAAAAGATGAACTGTGTTTATTATTGCTTTACCCCTATTGAAAGGACAAGCCATTTAACTTATGAGACACTTATCTTTCATGCGAACAGTACCTCCCGAATCCTTCTCGTGTTGCCGGGCATTTTGGTAGAAAGGTGGGTCTACGATAATCATTCTTTAACTAGCTGGCGGCTAACCAACCGGTCGCATCCGTACTAACCCAGCTTCCGCCGGGGTTCGAACCTTCAACCTCCCGCTCTGAAAGCGGATGCCCTAACCAATCGGCGTGGTCGCGTTATTATGTCAAATTATATGTTACAAAACAACTGCTGATTATTGCGTCTTCTCCATTGAATGGCGTATGTAAGAGCGTCACATATAATGTGTTCATAGATAATTATATATTTGTCCATTTTATGTGCTCCCAATTTGTTAGCACTATACTTCTATACATTATAATAGTGACAAGGCCAGCGTAAGAACGTATTGATAAACATCGGCTAGTACATCTATGTATTTTTTGTTTTCTATATTAATACCCAATAGATCATCTTTGATTATTCACAAAAACACGTATTGGTGGGACACAATCTAATATATGCGGGACACAATCTAATATATGCGGGTCAAAATCTAAAATATGTGGGACACAATCTAAAATATGTGGGACACAATCTAAAATATGCTGGACACACTCGAAATATTCGGGACACAATCTAAAATATATGGGACACAATCTAAAATATGTGGCACACAATCTAAAATATGTGGGACACAATCTAAAATATGTGGGACACAATCTAAAATATATGGGACACAATCTAAAATATGTGGGACACAATCTAAAATATGTGGGACACAATCTAAAATATATGGGTTACAATCTAAAATATATGGGACACAATCTTAAATATGTGGGACACAATCTAAAATATGTGGGACACAATCTAAAATATATGGGACACAATCTAAAATATGTGGGACACAATCTAAAATATATGGGACACAATCTAAAATATGTGGGACACAATCTAAAATATGTGGGACACAATCTGATATATGCGGGACACAATCTTAAATATGTGGGACACAATCTAAAATATGCGGGACACAATCTTAAATATGTGGGACACAATCTAAAATATGTGGGACACAATCTAAAATATGTGGGACACAATCTAAAATATATGGGACACAATCTAAAATATGTGGGACACAATCTTAAATATGTGGGACACAATCTTAAATATGTGGGACACAACCTAAAATATGTGGGACACAATCTTTAATATGTGGGACACAACCTAAAATATGTGGGACACAATCTTAAATATGTGGGACACAATCTAAAATATGTGGGACACAATCATTAACTCGATCAATGCTATATGATAAATGTAAAATATGGATTTATCTGTCTAAGTCGACACACCATGTGTTAGATATCAATGTTTTTTGTATCGAATTCGACTTTATTCAAACTCTGGTGTCAATCGTGAAAGCTCGACCGCCTCGTCGATAGGCTAGTGGTTGAGCGTCCGCTTCGAGCGCATGAGGTCCCGGGTAAAATCCAAGGCAAAGTCATTCCAAAGACAAAATAAAAAATGTACCTGAAATTCCCTTTCGAATGAGACGCTCAGCATAAAGGGAAACTGGCTTCTTTTCTCATACCCTCATATCGATGGATAACATAATGAATGAAGTGTCGAGAGTGATTAATATTAGTTGGAAAAACTTGTTTCACAAAATACCAAAAACAGATAAGTTTTAAATGAACGCTTTGTCATTTCCGTTTGTCTCTGTTAAATTAGTGTAATTGCAACACATTCATGTCGAGGTGATCGGAATCAAATTGATGTATTCATAATCAGGAGTCATATTATATCAGGGTCATAAATTTCCGTTTAATTTGACAATAATTATATGAATGTAACAATCCATCACAATGCGACCACAGTTTATCAGAACAGCGGCATAAATCAATAAATTAAATAAAACTGTGCACGTCTTGCACTTAGGATGTGAATCAACATTGAATTAATTAATTACCATGTATGTTATTAAACGATTTAATTTACTCCAATCCACCTACATATTTGGTCTCAGGATTATTCAATATTTCAAGTTTGTTTTTGTTACAAATGTGACTGCATCTCACCCCGTGTGACTGTTATACATAATAATGCATTTATTATGCAAATCGTCTCGCAAATTTTGACATTAATAACAATCAACTTCCAGACCGGTTGCAACTGGTTTGCGTATTTAAATTAATTAAAATTAATTAATGTTTATATTTCCAGTTTCGTAATGTAAGGGCATAATGTAAGTAACCACTGAAGTGTAATCGAGATTACACAGGCATAGAGCGCTATAGCCTGAACGTCAAGGACTATATTTAGCAATGCCATTTTAATGCATTTGGTACATCACGTTCTTAGATAAAACAACCTTCAATCACCAGTTTCCAATCCCCGTCCGGTACCTAGAATTTCAACTGTTCCGTTTGCGTTTTCATATTTACTTTTTTATAAGTACTCTTCAATCATGTTGACCCTGGTGACCGGATTTGATGCCCAGTGGCGGTCGGTCATAATGTAGTCATTGATTTGGCGACAATGTTCATTTGCTTCATCATATAGAGAGGTTACAGATTTCTCGTGGAAGGGTAAGCTAATACTATCTAGGAAATGAAACACATAAACAAAGTGATGTGTTTAATTTTTAAGTTCATTTTTCTCATTTCCAGACCACTCATATGGTCAAACCATAATATCATCCTGTGGACATGGAAGAAACTAAATGACATGATACATGTTAGCGATAAAGAAAGATAGATATCAATATATTTCATAATTATATTTAATATTAATAGGAAATACAATAATACTTTTCAATAAACTTCATAGTATTAAATGTAAATAATCAAGTATATGCATAAATATAAACATTGCATGGATAATCTATCGCACTAACAAACCAAGGGACGTTGTTAATGTTAGTGTGTTGACAGTATAAACATGCGTTATCTCCCTTTAAATGACCATATTATCTCGCATGTTGAGTATTCGAGTCGAGAAGTCATATTTCCACTTTACATACTGAGCAAATTATAAGTACTTTTGTTTCACCAAAATATTTGTAGTGTTTGGGACATATGTTTGCATGTAGAAGATTTCTGAAACTTGAGGATTTTAAAAGTGTTCTGTGGACTTCTTTAGGAGACAATATATATATATCAATTATTCAGCTCTTCGAGAGAATCATAGTTTGTTGTTACTTCCTAACTAAGTCAGTTTCGCGACAGATGTGTGTTGATATGATCTTGTCTGCAAAGTGTCAGCAAATATAAGAGCATGCAACTCCTCCAAGTCGTTAGTTAATTACCAGAGCGAATATCGTTGGAATGCAGCTGCTATTATGGCTTGATCTTGGCTTTATAATCATTGTATCTCTTGTCTACTGGGAAAGACCATGAAATAGTTGTGACATTGGTAGAAGACTCTATTTCCTGTTTTTTTAAACTATATTTTCTGATGATCCGTCAGTAAAAGTTTCTATCCAGGAGTGAAAGTGATTTCTGAAGAGCTGTGTGTCACCGTTCCCCTTTCTTCTACACCGGATACTTACCGTCTTGATTTAGGAAAATCTTCATTGGTACCCAAGTGGCACGTACTCGCATCTCGATCTATGCATCAGTAACTTCTTATGTACTTTATAATGTGGTTGAGACTTTGTCTTTTCAGTCTGTTCTAGTTTCGGCATTGGAGCCTTTGCTGGAGTGGTCAAGATGATTTCATTTTTGCCTTCCCTTCTCTGCTTGCAAAAGTGTTTTGTGTGCTCAGAAGTGACTTAATCTTGGCTGTATTTTATTTTACCTGATCGAACTGGCTTTTATTGCCACAAGGATAGTTATGCGGTCTGAAACCTTGTCTAGCTGGGCGTTGCTGGATTTGGATACAGTTCTCCATTAGGTGCATGTTCTATATACATAGACTTACCGTACGATCTTTTTATTTGCTTCCCAGATGGAGATATTGATAAAGTACACATTCATTTTTATTTACGAGTACGCTACCTTTGAAAACGCAAATGTGATAAAAACGTTATATAGCGCTAATTTCACGGGCAGATGTGATGCACATAAAACAAGTCAGTGATGTTTGATTATGTTTTATTTGTTTCTATTCTGAAATATTTCATCGCCGATGTGTCGCGGGAAGCCTCTGGGATGCCTCGCTGAATGCGTTTTAGTTGCTGGCGCTTGCCTCGGGGATGCATCAACGGGATATTTCCGAGTTTCGGGGGATGCATCTTTGGGATATCTCCAACGTGTCATCTTGAATACATCGGTAAAAATCCAATGCATGTAAATGCATTGCCAATCTTGTACCTTAGACACGGGAACCTCCGGATCACCATCGGCAAAACATCTCCGAGGCAGTTGGACCAAAGCCTAAAGTCGCGATCTCATAAGTTTCTCACCAAATGTTGTCAGCAATAATTACAGATCCTCCGGACACGTTCTCGGTGTACGCTTCATCGTTGCTACCGCGATGTGACTCTAATGTCGAATAATAGTAACATATTAAAATAAGCAGAATATAGTTTTGATAATGATAGGAAACAAATGGTGAATCGGATGTATGATTTATGTATGTTTAGTTACTTTTAACATGAATGTATATGTACAAGTAAATTTTTTTTTCTAGCATACCGCCTTTCAGGCAGGGGAGGGTCGTTTAATAGGCTTAACTGTGATTTAACCGTACAGGGTTGCGTCATACCTAATGTAAAAATATTCAACGAAGGAAGCTTGATGGATATAGTACGTGTTATTTTGATTGTTGATGCATTCAAACAAAGCTGTATCAATACAACAAGCATCACTATCGATGCACAACAGTTATAAGTACTATTGTTAAATTAATATCATATAAAGCATTCCTGTTACAGAGTCAACGAAAACTGAAATTGCAAAAATAGGCACGGCGACACACGAGCACCAATCATAATATATTGTAGCGAAATTAAGCCACAGTAAGATATTGGAACAAGTAATAGCCAGTGTGAACATCCATCGTGGTATGTCACATATTGTAGGTAAATGTTATGATAACTTTTGCCAGAAAGCCACTTTTAATGATTGCACAAGTTTCGAGTTTTTGTGAAACTACATTAATCCGTATAACACCGTTGGTGAGCAGAGTCCGAATGGTGTATCGTTTATGAATTTGAAAGACAATCGGATGTGGAACAAATATTTTTGCCTCTTAAAGTAATTATAAAAACTTAAAATTGCTGTGTCAGACTCAGCTTACAAAAAGATCGGAGACATTGTATTATACACATGGAGGTTACGTCACACATTGTCATCAGTTACATAAAAATCAGTTACAAAACACACAAATGTAAAGTATATGAACATGTAAGCCATTGTAAATTTGGATGCTATAACAAAAAAAAGTAAAGACAAAAAAATCAAATTACATATGCATGGATCTGAGATTTTCGTGTGAGTAGTTAAATAAAACTCGGATATTGGGCTTAAACAGTTACTGCTGAATCAGTGTTTTATGAGGCGCGGGCTAATGAAAATACCCAGACCGGTTACAGGCGAACGTGTATATCTTCGTTGAGTCTCTGCAGATACTAATGCTTTCAAAGTGTTATTTCCGGTCAAAAATTAAAGGCAGCTTTCCTAGGTGAATGGTCCTTGGAATATAAAAGAAGTAAGCTGTAAACGGTTGAGCCTATCGTTCTCTTTCGATTAAATATCATTTTAAAAAAATGTGTAATAAATAAAACAAACTATTTTTAAACAACAAAGGGAAGTAACAAATACGCTCTACTCCGCCTCTGACATATTTGTAGCTAAATCAAGGAATGTGATTGGTCCATCGTGACCACGTGGTGACACAATGTCATCCCATACCGGTCAGTAAAAATCAATACCGGGTGACCAATACCAATTATCAATACCATGTCAGTATCATGGGCTGTTTCGTAATAATACCTCAAGCAACGAACGATAACAAAGTTACATGATCGTTGCACTAGAATTTTCCGTGTCACTAGCCAATTTGATTGCCAGCGTTTGCGAGATTTCCATGCACCCATTGCACATGAAAGATGATTTTAGAATCATCAAAAATAAAGGTGAATGACAGTACTCGATCTGCGAGGAAATTGGTCTTTAATAGACATTTTTCCGTATTTTTACAATGATATCAACACTCAGATCATACCAGATGCTTGAACTTAAGTAGGCTACAATTCGTTCCATGTCAACAATGCAAATCAACAATTCTATGTCTCAATGTATAGCTTGTCAAAGCAATGTTTATGAGATTATTTTGTTACTGTCAGTGTGTATAAGACTTATATACCCGTTAGTTTCATCGACAGTACCCCAGCCCCGGGGGAAGGGCGTTCTGGGATTTTGAGTTGTGAAAATCAACAACCCTTCTACGGCCTGCGGGGGAAGCTGATGGTAAAATCTCCCGCATTTCCCCTGACATCTACAGGTAAATATTGTCTCTATGCTATTGGTTTTCGCAGAAAAAATCCTAAATTTCCCCTGTCTTGCGGGAGAAGCTGGATGGTAAAAACATGGCCGTCTCCATGGCTATCCGCCATGGATCCCTGTGGTCTGGGGGAACTGTGGATGCCACTGACTGGTGCATTAATTATTTATGTTGGACAAACTTGTGTACTAGGGGGTCCATACGTTGGCGCTTATGTAATATCTTCGATTTTCCAAGCGGATAAGGACGAAAGACAAACATGGGAGGCTGTAAATTATCTATATTCGGAATATAAATAAACCATCTTATAGTAGGCCTACAAAACTACAGTACAGAACAACAAGGTACGTCTTTGATTTTATTGAATTGGAATCAAATTATGACAATTTGATTGATTGACTTGTGTGCTGTATAAAGATTACAATTCACAATGATTGCATGCATTAGTTATCTCCCTTGGATAATGCATAGCAACTGGGGCCTGTGTCTATATCTACAAATATATCCTAGCGGTTATCATATATTTATTAAATACCCATATAGGCAATGCCTTAGTTCATATTAATTGTCACTTGCGTCCAAACACATTTGTAAGGAAATGATGTAGCCTAGCTGTCCTGGTATATTCACCATTAACACAACTGACCGTTCATGATACGTGTTGTCCTAGTGACCTATAGCGGTCCATGTAACAATACTGTGGGTGTAAACTACTTGATTAACAACCGTATTTAGACTAATAACTTGTAATATTATAACATACATTATACATATCTGCGATATACTTGTCACGTATGATGTAACTTAATACTGCATGTATGCAACGTACGTAATTATGATTTATAACAATCTGCGAAAACCCTAGCAAAAATATGTTTACTTCGTATACCTGTGACCCAGTTTGCAACATACACATTTGTAGCGTTCTCCAACACTTAGTAAATGGAACTCATTTCCAAAGGCAGTGCAAGAGCAACATTTTCGTAATTATGATTCTATATGTTTGTGAGGCTTTTGCTACCATCCAGTTTCTATTTCTAACTTATTAGCTGGTATTCTTAACATAAATATATATATATATATATATATATATATATATATATATATATATATATATATATATATAGTATGTTATAGGAAATGTTTCGATATTTCACAATACTTAATGATAAGTATAAGTTGCCAAGCAATCAAAGAGCATCTCTAAAGGGTATGCGTTCGCGCCAGCGACTGGGAGACTGATTTTGTTGTCATAGTCCATGTGACAGACCGAAATCCATTACCAAATTGGTGAACAGATCCAACAATGATTTTCGGTTAGCTTGATATCTGAGCTGTCCGAAATCAGTTGATGGACTTGCGGGACATTTTGCCAAATGACCTTTTGGCGGCCATCTTTAAAGATGGCCGTCGTTATTTTAAGCAATCAGAGGGTTTAGGGAAACTTCGATTATCCCTCACCCACAAGAGCTATCGTCTTGTGATTTGTCTTAAAATGTTCGCAATTGAAATGTGCATATAGCAATATATTAATATAAATAATATAATGTGGTTATTAATTAATAATTATTGATTTTTTAAGAAAATTATGATATTTTTCGATTTTTGTCGTTAATTTTTCTCTTTCAAATCGGATCTGAGTGTGTATTTGACCATTTGTTGATTGTTATATGCAGAGGAGGGTTCTAGGCGTCCATAATAAACATTACATTGACAGATTTTAGTTTAAAAATCCTTCATGCGTCCGGAATATTGGAAACCTTTAAGTTTAATAATAGTCCTGTCTATAAATGGGATATTTAGGTTAGACCCAACATTGGATTGTACAGTGAATATTTTTTGGTTTTCTGTTAGAGAATATGTTGCTATTGAAGAATCTGAATGATGACCAGCTGTCATCATTGAGCATTTTGTAAAAATCAAAATGGCGTCCAAAATGGCCGCCAAAATCAGAAAAAACAATCAGAGATGCCAGAAATTTGTTACAAATTTCTTTTTTGCCGATTGGTTGTAGTTAAAATGTTTTTAACACATGTATTTATATTATATCTATTGTTATTCGTCGATTAAAATATTGCGGGATGGCATCCATGTCGGCTGAAATCAAAATGGCGGTTACAACGGCCGCAATAATTGACATATTGATATATTCTATTAAAACATTTATTGAAATGATTTTTGTTGATATCGGAATTAAAGTAGTTAACTAACATTCAAATAAAAGTTCGATTCGATTCAATTTACCCGTTGCCTTATTCAAAATGGCGTCCAAGATGGCCGCCAAAATCAGGAAATATGTCGGTGGTGCAAGCGATTAGTTACATAAATTACTATTGTTGCTAATTGGCAGTTGTGTAGATGTTAAACATAGTATCTATTCAAGCATAGCATTATTTATTGTTTGAAATTATTTAAGATAGCATACTAAGAAATCAACTACCGGCTGTAATGGCCATCATAATTGCTGAATAAGCATATTTTATTAAAATCGTATAGTATGTTCAAATAGTTTTTATTTGTATTAAACATTATATTTATCAGACATGCATTATGGTTTAACTTCAAAACGGCAGCAAAGATGGCCACTTAACATTACATAAGTGGTGAATAAATTGCAGATTATTCTTCTTTCTGTAAAGTATATATGGTCGTCCTCTTGGGCATTATCGTGCCATTGATATTCAATTACAAGATCGTGTGAGCGGCGAGTTATTTTTGTTAAAAACAAATAATCATGATTATCCACTATAAATAAGACCCCTCGAGAAGGCATAATCGCTGTCGACAATGCTCATGAATCTGGTTCTACAGTTTCCAACCAAAATCACCAATGATCTGCCTGATGTTGCTTGTTGTGCCGTTTGACGAATTGCGTCCAATATGCTGAACTGCCTCCAGCTGACAAATATTTGCCCTGGTTGACCCTTTGCCGAATTTGCGTATTCAAGGATTGATTTGACAGGTGTCTGGTAACATCGTACCCTAATCTGTTTCGATAGTGGGTCAAGTTTGTCCAGAAGAAGGCGATGCTGTTGTTAGCTTTCCTCACAATGGTAGCAACATTGTTACTCAAGGAGACCTCATCTATGTATACTCCGATGTACTTATCTCTGCCACAACTTGTAACGTGTCATGCTGTTGTGGATGAAAAACGGAGTCTCAACACGAGTGCTCTTCCTAGTGATGCGGATGACCATATACTTGTAAAAAAGGATTAAATGACATGAACCATGGACCCTCCCATTCATTGTTGTAGTCTGTTAATGTCATCTTGTTAGCCTTAAGCATTTTCTTTAGTAATTACCATGTTCAAGAGGTTGTTGTCAGCAAGCAGATGGTGAGTAGATGTTGCATGATTTAGAAGGTGGTAGATATACAACAGAAAAAGTTGTCCAATGGCTGATGACTGGTGCTGTGTTGGTGGACTGTTCTCCGACCAGTACATGTTGGGTTCTGATTGCAAGAATTAGGCTAGTACTAATCCTGCCCAGCAGGTTCCATTGATATTGTAATAATTCAGTTTGCTGGCTTGCCTCTCCTCTCCTTAGACCGAAGGCTTTGTTGAAGTCCCGAATCACGGGCTACTCTGATCTCAACCATCTAGGTAACAGTTGTAGTTGGTTATGGAATGCAGCTGACTCTCAGTGGATATCTTTCTGAACCTTGTTGTTAGTCAGCTAGTATCTAAAACGTGTCAAGAAGGGCCATGATCTGGCTTTGAAGTAACGGTGTGAGCTCGACCAGTTCACTTCACGCAGACTTGATTGAGATGGACCAGTAGTTGCTAGGTCGCTATAAATTGGTCTCTAGTTTTGATGATGGGTGTGACGCTCTAGTCTGAAGGGAGTATACTATTCCAAAAACTTGTGTGGATGTTGTTTGGAATTTTTGCTTCGTGCGTACCGTGACCAGTTATATTCTTTCTCACATCCAGTTTGTCCTCACCTCACCTCAGTCGCTCGTCTTACACTATCACCCCACTGTCTGCGATGAACTTTCTGGTCTTCCGCAGATCATCAGCGTCTCCATAGAGCTTCTCTTGGAGAGTTGTGTCTGTGGGCCACGTTGCAGTTCGATCCTGGTTGTGTCCTCTGCATCTTTGGAGGACATGATCGACAGTTTGTTCTTCTTCCCCGCATGGACAGATCGGAGACGGCACCAATTTGTACTTCCGGTACATGTGATGGTTCAGCCTGTTGTGTCCTGAGCGTATTCGTACCATAATCGCTTGTTCTGACCTGTTAAGACCAGCATCTTTATATCTCTTTATCTCTTTATATCTCACATGTACTGGCGTTTGTGCTGACTGTGCTCCCAGTTTTGCCAATTTATCTGCTGTTTCATTTCCAGGCATTCCACAGTGGGCAGGAATCCACTGTAGGGCTAGTTTGCAGTGAGTACTAAGGTTATGTAGTATTTTGGCTAGTTCTGGTGTTTTGTTGTCATCAGTATAGACATGCGTCCATATCTCAGGAGGGTATTCTTGGCGTATCAAGTTTTCATGGCTAGTGTCAGGCTCCTTCGAACACATTCATCATCTTGCTTGCCTGGCTCGAGTTGAGGGACTTGGAGTCTCACAGTTACTGCAGACAGATCATTTGCTAATTGGTTGACTATATCATCCCTGACAAGAGGTGTACTTGCTATGGTCAAATCAGGTGCAAATTCTTTGTCTAACTTCTTGGTTTCATGTACAAAGCTGCTTCGCTTGATCCGATTTTTTGGTAAATCCAGCCAATCTTGTTGCCATTTGGTGGTTCGGTATTGATCTGAACTTCTCCGCTTGAAGCATGACTTTGGCTTGCCTTCGTTTGTATAATGGCTGGATACCAGTGAACTTTTCCATGAATTCAATCGGTGTAGACTTCGAAGCACCAGTCATTATGCGCAACGCTTAGTTCAGGACCTTGTCGAGTGCTTGGCTGTTGGTATCCAGTTTGTCTATACTGAAGTTGTGCGGAATGCCAACTTCTTCATCATAGACGTTTGACTTTTCTGATTACTACTAACAATGGTTGGAAATACCTGGGATCGTTTATGGGTTTGTAATTTTATATGGTACGTTGGCATAGTCTCTGAAATAACATTCATAATGTGCCAATATCAGTGGAATGAGAAAAGTGCTAGGCAAGGTCAATGCTGACGCCCTGGACCATGCTTATGATGTTAATATCAGCCTTCTTCCACAAAAGTGTCGTTCTTGCCGGGATATTCCATCTTGCCGCTGTGGTCCTCGCCACTATGAATTCAGTGCTATGGTCGCTAACCCAAGATAGTGCTGTACTGGTTATACAGAGGATACGTTTGTTGTTTACCCCTATCGTGAAGATGAAAAATTGTTCTGAGCTTGTTTCTGTGACCGTGTCTATAAATATTAAGCAAGTATGGCGATGGTAGGTGTTGTCTGTAATCATGCCAGTTTCCAAGTCGATATCTGGTAAGTTGATGCAGCCTGTAAGCCATTTTGTCGATGTTGTGTAGGCAGGGTGGAGGTGGTTGACTTCATAAAAAGCTTGGTTGCTGCTGGGTGATCTGTAGATTAGTGTAATGGCGAGTGGATCGCTTCCGTGGCATATGAATGGTGCTACTGTGAACTCGGTGTATGCGTCGAGTTTGATTTATGTGCAGATGATCTATTCTTTGACGGCAATGTGTAAATAAAACCTGTATAACTATGTATGAAAAATATCTTATGCATATACCGTACCACGTTACCAACCGAACACAAATTAGACAATCAGTACCGGTGGTTCACAATATTGATGGTACTTGACTTAAGGATAAGGACAGCCAACCAGATAACACCATAGTCAACACTTGGTCAGTTACAAGCGATGTGACTATGTGGCTATCCTTATTCTCCAAAACTATTAGATAAGATCAGTATTGAATACCACTCCTATTTGAACATACATGGTTGGCAACCATCTTAGAAGTCATATCAAATATACTGCACATAAAGTGTTGTAATGGTACAGTAGATCTATATTTTTAACCTATGGCAGTATTCACATCAACACATTCCATTACGATACATGTTTTAATGCACTTTTTGAGTTTGACATACCTGTATGCGGTGTCCATTTTGTCACAATTATGATTTTAGCCTTCATTGATACCATTTTAAACGGAGTAGGTCGATCACCAAATAGATATAATGTTATATTTTATACAGGGTATTTAAGTTGTAATTATGTTTGCAAAACTTACACTGCTATCGATCACAAAAGTATCAATTTGTAACTTCTTTGGACAACTAACACAATATGTAATTGATTTTGGAAGCCATTTTGGAAGCCATTTTGAATCAGCTAATGGTTCAATGCTTAAAACTCAAAGATTTCTTGGAGCATTTATTACATATTACAGTTCAATCATTTATTATACACCACTTCAACTTAAATTGTGATAAAAACAAATTATTTTCCTAACAGCTTGTCATTTCAGCCACCATGTTGATTCCAGCCATCACGGATGCCTTTTTACATTCACTAACTCAATCAATAATATTGAATATAAATAAATAAGTATGTTTAAAACATTTAAACTACAACCAATCTGCAAAAAGGCGATTTGATCCTAATTTCTGGCACCTCTGATTGTTTTTCTGAATTTGGCGGCCATCTTGGACGCCATCTTGATTTTCACAAAATTCTCAATGATGCCATCTTCAATTACAATAAATTTCCTTACAGAAAACCAAAAAATATTTACTATTCAATCCAATGTTGTGTCAAACCTAAATATCCCATTTATAGACAGGACTATTATTAAACTTTAAGGTATCAAATATTTCGGGCTCATGAAGGATTTTTAAATGAAGAACTGTCAATGTAATGTTTATTATGGACGCCTAGAACCCTCCTCTGCATATAACAATCAACAAATGGTCAAATACACACTCAGATCCGATTTGAAAGAGAAAAATTAACAACAAAAATCGAAAAATATCATAATTTCCTTAAAAAATCAATAATTATTAAATGATAACCACATTATATTATTTATATTTATATATTGCTATATGCACATTTTAATTGCGAACATTTTAAGACAAATCACAAGACGATAGCCCTTGTGAGTGAGGAATAATCGAAGTTTTTCTAAACCCTATGATTGCTTAAAATAACGACGGCCATCTTTAAAGATGGCCGCCAAAAGGTCATTTGGCAAAATGTCCCGCAAGTCCATCAACTGATTTCGGACAGCTTAGATATCAAGCTAACCGAAAATCATTGTTGGATCTGTTCACCTCTTTGGTAATGGATCTTCAATTTTCAAGACCTGGGACATGGACTATCAATTTGAACGTTTATTTCAACTTTATATAGCGTAATTTAGTACAACTAACATGTGTATCTGGTAGAATCGTATAATATCATATCAAATAATAATGGGCGTTTGTTACAGAATGGTCACTAATGCTGTATTGTTTAGTTGCCTAGCAACCATTTTACCCGTATTTAATCGATTTTCTCGGCATATGTTATTTTCGTTGCCATGGTACTCTAAAACTAATCACTGAATTCACAATTTCTGCTTAGGAGGATTATGAATGTATCTAATGGAGTCCAGTGAAGAAATACTTAAGTCTAGTTTAGAATTCGCTTTAGAAAAACATCAGGCGTTCTTTTGAGTAGGGTAAAATTGTGGTATCAATACCAACAAATAAATGTACAATTAAAATTTCCATCAAGTTTATTTTCTGTATTGGAGGAACAAATCAACCATAATTAAGTTTATCTGATAGATGAATGTATTACAAAATAAAAACCAAGTTTGAACATGTTCGATATAACTTTATGCTTCCATAGCAACGTACTAATGTGTTCTACAGACAGCGCGAACGCATGTCTTCGAGTTATCTTCTTCGGTTGCCTGGCAACAATAATCAAATTTTCATACCCAGTATTGGTATAAGCCATAACATCAATGAGATACCATATTTCATGATAATGTATAGACAATATACGAACTCTTATTCTCCTGGTCATTATTCACCAACTCTCAGTTTTTCTTGACTGACCCTCGTAATAAGGTAAAATGTGTTTTAACATAATTGTGATACATCGTTTCTATACTGTGCCGAACTTTTGTATAACTTCAACTTTCCGTCTTCATATGAAACGTGAGAGATACAAATGTACTGATAATAATGAGATAATATTTGTTTTGTTACATCTTAAAACAAGAATAATTATAATTTCTGTGACATTAATTTGACATTTAGACAAATGAGTTATAATTGTTGATAAGCAAGCTGCGGGAACAGGTGTCGTTATGTACTACATATTTTGATATATACAGGCAAACCCATCATAGTTAATGGAACTACAATGTAGTTATCCAATAAAATGTTCGTTGTTTTCACTCTTACACGGTTTGAGATTATTTGAAAAATCATATGTTGGTCGTTTCAAACAGGCTTTTCTAACAGTGGTATTTGTTTGTATGTGCTATTTAATAAATGTTTGACATTATCTAATAAGTGGCCATTTAAATACTGCCATACAGTTAAACTCGATAAACTTGACAACTGTATATCCGAATACTTTTATCATCCGATGAAATATAATCCCAGATATATTACGAGTCAGCGACTTATTCTCCGTCTGATCCGGAATTTCTTTATATTTATTATAGATACATGCGTTGATTCAGCATCCTTTATTCAGAACACCCGAGAGCAGCATCCGAAATGTCTCTCTTCCTGAAACTGTTACTATTAAACTTTTATAGTAAGATAAGTTGATCAAACAATCAAATTCTGATTTGTCACAATACACCAAGAGTTACCCACAGTTTCGTTTTTACACACGATGGTTTTTGGCGACGTTATAAAAGAAAGAAAGTTATGACCCTTTGCCAACAAGTGATAGTTGTGTCTGTCTAACGGCGACAGCGCAAGTTACGTTCGTGTTATGTTATACAGTTGCCACACAACCTTATAATCTTCAATCTACACAGTGTATAAACTACTGTCCGCCTAAACTGGATGTCGCTCATAACTAAGCGTGCTGTTTCATATTCGACAGCTTTTCGAAGTAAACAGCAGTAAGTATTTCGTGTTTTCAATCGTTTTGCATTAAATAAACCTGTTTTACACATTGTATCAGCGTCAAATAAACGTTTCTGCAACAGAAAGTCCTTAACTAGGCACTAGCATTTCAAATAAACACGAATTTCATCAAAATACACCGCTGATCAAAGTGACAGATGAATCAATCACGCTAAAATCACCGTTATTTCGGACATTCTGAGGGCAATCGAGTACTTATCGCTTCTAAATGATTGTTTCATGAATCTATACGTATATATTTACACAAGCCAGGTTGTATTTGCCACTCGAACAGTTACAATATTGTTTAATCCAACATGTATTCGAATCATGCACTAAACGCCTATTCGGATAACTCAGAATTCCGACTGCCCAATAGTCGCAGCACTACTGTCAGCCTAATTAATAAAATCATTACGAAATGCTTGTGCGTATTAGCCTATTCAAGGTGCTCATTTAAATGATTCATTCGATGCCGCCAGGAGGCGGCATCGAGTATGAAAGGGTGCAAGCAGATGTCCCAGGAGGATACAAGATTTGATTGGTTATAACGCTGTTGGACTCGCCCGTCAGGGGTAAAATAGGATGATAAATGTTCGGTAGGTACTAAAGTCCAAGTCCCAGGAGGATACAAGATTTGATTGGTTATAACGCTGTTGGACTCGCCCGTCAGGGGTAAAATAGGATGATAAATGTTCGGTAGGTACTAAAGTCCAAATCAGTTCGGAACGGGTGTTTATATAACGGCTACATATGTTGCAATTTGCGGGTCTTAGCAGGGGCTATTAAAAAGTAAAAAAAAACTATTTGCGCGGAGCGGCGATTTTCCTTTCGAACTTTTATGGAACATGTTAAATACTTTCATGTCTGTCAGATATTTTTTAGTTATGATTTTCGATTTTTTCCAGTTCTTAGGTTTTGTCTTAATCTAAATTTGATAAATGCAAGTGTTTTTTTAATCTCTATGTTTCTTTATTTATGTATGTCAGAATAGTTTGTTTTGCCAAAATTTAAACGGGTAAATATAGCTTGCCAACATTGAACTGACACTTCTTATTTACAAAATATTCATATGCGCTCCTATACTCCTGCCAAATGGAACTAGTTCTATGCATATTTTAAACTATGTTGAACGTATTAATTCGCAATAAATTTACTTATCAAGCTCACAAACCACGAAATAACAATGTCCTTTAGTGTCAGTTTCACGTTGTCAGGCTATACCACGTTATTGGAATACACTTTGTTATTTTATGAAACATGCTAAATGCCATCTGTGAAGCATTAATCAATATTATAATGGTGCTCATATTTCTAAAACATGTTATGTTCATTTGAATAAATATTTCAATAGAAAATAGAATGTTTTCATGTTTTCTATTCTTTCCTGGTGTTTCACTGCCTTCAAGTTTTTAACCAGGTTTTCCAAAGGAAAACTCTGGTTATTAGATTGCTGAATGTCGGCGGGCCTTAACAATTTCTTCTGTGCACAACTCCTCCTACATTTCTTCATAGATTTCAACCAAACTTTCAGAGAATGATTGTCATCATGTGACCTGGTGCATATTATCAGGGTTTTATGATTCAACCAATTTTGACGGAGTTATGGCCCTTGAAACAGAAAAAATTGGCCGCTTTCCTTATGTCGCACGGTACTCAAAGTACACGACATAGAGTCATGAAACCTTCACAGAAATGGTCAGGATGTTTTCTCTACACCTGGGGTTTCACTCCCCTTTCAGTTTAGTACATCCAGAGTTATTAGCCATTGAAATGGTGTAAAATAGCCATTTTTGACTTGTTTCACATGCTACTCAAAAAGTATTTGACCTAGGATCATGAAACCTTTATAGAAATGTTTGACAGCATGTACTCTAGTGCACCTGGGGTTTCACTCCCCTTTCAATTTAGTACAACCAGAGTTATTGCCCTTGAATTAGTGAAAAATACCCATTTTCAGCAATCTTAAGTTTTTGCAGCGTACACTCAACACATGAGAATAACTTCCCTTGTGCATCACACATCACGCCGGAATTTTAGTTTGTTTACAAGTTTCTACCAATACCTTTTACTAAATAAAAAGATTTACTTAAAAAGAACTAGCGGCATCTTTGATGCCCAGCATCAACATTTCACTTGTAATATGTTTGGTTTGTATCTTTAATTGCGACAAGGAAACAGTCAATTTTAGTAAATTACATCCTTAATCCAATCACCCCTGGCAATATCTATTTTATGATAAGATTGATAAGATAATCTTTATTAAACTTCGGTAATATTTAATATAATAATATAAGCTTGAAGCTTGAAGCTTGTATCCGACATAAACATTGGTTATCCAATAACATACAAACAAACAATTTATAAAATAAAAGAAGATTAAATATATTAAAGACAGTAACGTTATCACATTAAAAAAAAGAATATTAAACGCTCATTAACATATAGATAGGTTAAACTTTGAATACACAAGTAAAGACATGGGTACAAACTAAACTAAGACATGCATCTTAAAGAATGTAAACACATGTTGAGCAGATTAATAGGAACATTGGAAAACAAATCTAGATAAACAACAACAAGATTATTGGTAGAAATGCATATAAAACACGGTCACAAAAACTAAAACTGCATTAATAGTATGGTCATGACTAAAATAAATAGCAAAAATGACATGTTCAATGGAATAGGCATTAAGAAGCTAAAATAAAAGTACAGAATGGCATACATAATGGCATACAGAGTGGCATACATAGTTGCAAACATATGATTAAAATAATTCAATATATAATTCATGCAGTTTTATGTATATAAAGTTACATGATATACGTCACAGAATGTACGTGCAAATTAAGGCAAACAAACGACCATAAAACGTATAAAACGTGTTCCATGGTACAAGTGCTTGATATGTAGTCAGGAACCCATGATCCCCTCTATACCCACAAAAATAGTTTTAGCAGGGACTGTATCTATACAATGAACCTAAATTAAATGCTAAATCTATAAAATGTATTTTATTGCCAAGCTGTTGAGCTTTTCCTTTCATATATGTTGTACTTTCCATAGAAATATGTTCTTCCAACCACTGAATTGTTTGCTTAAACCTATAATGAGTTTTACTAGTACTGTCTTGAACAAAGATTGCTGATCTACTTGCGTAAAGAAAAGTAAAACACACATATTAGACAGGGGTAAACGACGCTCTGCTAACAACGTTGTAAATTTCAAGAATAGGTCTTGCTGTCCAGCCGATTTGCTGTGACAGTTGTTTTGTTTCTTCATTCATTTGATTGTTATTATAGTCAAACAGTATATATATAGTATTATAGTCTGTGTACCGACGGATGTTTGAAGAATGTGCATATCATCGAAACACAAACTCAGATTAGTTTTTTCGTCGTCGGTACTGTCTAACAGTGACGCTTGGGTCGAATCTCCTTTTACAGGCGTTCAACACAGTCTTAGAACTTTCTTTTCTGGAGACGTGAATATGTCATTATACGGTAAACATTTAGAAATTTTTAGTTTCCACGTCCCTATTTCTTCGAAACAGGTTGTAAATTGGTTATGCATATATATTTGTTCTGGAATGATTGAAAGTTTTTTGTTGAAAGGGAAAGAAGATTTTTCAATTAAATGTACTTTTTGTTTTATTTTTAATATGCAGTCAGAATGGAGTGTTGAAGTATGATCTATAACGTCTGGAAATGTTGAGTGAAAACTGCAGTAGTAGCATTGATATTGGTCGTCCATGAATTGAAATGACATAAAAAATATAATTTTCTTCCGTTTTTACACATAATAAAGCCAGAACAGTACATTCAAGTATGAATAGACGTGATAAATCGGCATACACATTTACTACTGTAGGCGTACAGGCCGAATTTGACAAAAATCGAATAGTTGGCCTATACTGAATCGCATAGTCGTACAGTGTAATAGGCATACATGTCCCCGAAAAAAGCATTTTATATGAAAAAGAAACCGTTACAGTAGGGAAAAGTTAGTGTTAATCGATGTGTTATACATTTATTTACAATGTTATAAAAGTTGCAACACTCGTTGGGTACCACATAAACTCTCTTTTAAAGAATTTGTTGGTTCTTTGTGAAATCTGGCAAATAACCAACTGTGAATTTACTTTAAGATAAAGTTATTATGGGGTTTTATTAGGACTGTTTGGTATCAACGTAAACAGTCATTAATGTGCTACATATTTAACAAAATAATATACTTACTGTATGCCACGCTAACGAATAAACTAATAAAATCCAAAATATTCGAGACCGTAAACGCAATTTAATTTTTTTTGGCCGCCTAGTTATGAGCGACATCCGGTTTAGGCGGACAGGAGTTTATACACTGTGATCTAGGGTGAAGTCTGAAAGTAAAACATAATAAGATATCGGTGTAGGTGGTACGGTGGTCTAGCGGATAACCTGCTTGCCTGCTGATCGAGAGTTCCCGGGTCGACCCTCGGCCGGGACACTTAATCATTTCTAAAGCTGTTTAATGTGTTTCCCACTAAACTAGGGATGAACTGGGTAGCAACCCAGAGGTAGTATCGCGTGTGTCGGTGCTATACACCGGACACGTTGAAGCACCAAGGTGTCTCTTCGGAAAGAGCTAGGGCATCCCGCCCGGATACCTTGTATCATATTACTGTCTCTTCAACATGCTGTCCCTTCAGCAAAACACAGAACCCCATTGGAAAACAAATGCTTTCATTTTATGGGTTATCCTTGACCGAAAGGTTTAAATAATTACATCCATAATTTTCTTCACTGTTGCTTTTGTATCATATTTCATCATAGGGCGTGGTTCAAGTGTATGAGTGTGCTGTTGTTATTGGGTTCCTCGCAGTGCGGTATTGCAGTTAGAACACTATTTTAATTTTGATACAATCACAGACTAAAACAGTTCCTCTTATAGAGTAGAAAGCAATTTATAGACAGAGGAAATAATTTAATGTTAGTTTTTCGATAAAAGTTTACAAAACTATACGGAACTGTCGCGTTAGTAATGCATACTAAACAATGTGTACATTATATTGGTCCAATACATCTTCGTAACAATTCTAAATATAATATGTACACTATTTAAGCACCGTTTTATGAACGTACTTCATATATTAACGATCTTCAATGAATGTGTTAGGATGATATAGTGGTCGCGTACTAAGAATTTCATGCCGAATTTGACAGAAAATCTCGTAAGTTGCTCATAAAGGGACTGCACGATAAAACAACAGAGAAGCAGCACATAACACAGATACATTATCCCGCTGACAGTCGATTCATCATAAAACACGATGACCGTTTTTCATCGACAACTTTGTCCCCTGCAATGGTTTTACTAATAAAAAGCTCAGAGTAAAGTGTCACCAGCGGCTGTTGATTGGTGGATCCCGTATTTATTATATTACAACGTCGGACCGTGCGCACAATACCAATACTGTTATGTTATAACGTAATTACATTAGGTCAACCGTTGACGTGTGCTTTCACCATAACTAGACGACTAGTAGGGACGTACGGTTGTGCCTTTTCTAAAAAACATTTGTTTCATTTTAACTTAGTTTTGAAGGACTAAATAACAAATCATTAAAAATGAAGGTTGCAATTTTATTTTGTTTGGCTTGTGTCGTGGTTGGATGCTACTCTCAGACAGCAGGTGGTATGAGTGGTATGAGTGCTCTATCTGGACGACGAGGAGCAGCAAGCGGAGGATCAGATGCTGCTAGAGCTATGATGATGAGTAGAATGATGCAGAGAGGAGGTCTCCGTGGTAGCAACCCGTTGATGCAAATGATGTTTATGAGAGGTAGGTTTTACTTTCTTACCCCATCCTGACTAATACTATATACATTGCTCTTCTAGATCTTCAAGTGACTCAACTCCAGTTGGTGAATTGCATGTTTTTTCAAAATGCTCTCTTAAAATTGCATTTTTGGCGTTCACAAAAAACGTGTTAAAATCATCGAAATGGAGTTTAGTCCCTTTCAAACTATTTCTTAATTCAATTTCGTATAATTTATTCCCCCTATTCTTGTTCTGGGTCTGTTTTAATGACGATTGCGTCCAAATGTGCTCTAAACCATTCCTTTGGCTGACAATATGTTATTCAGTTTGTACATGTACTACACAACCAGACATCGCAAATTGAAAAATTTGATTAAAATTAAATCAAAATATACGGATAGTGTAAATACAATCATCCTGCATCGTAACTTTATGGATGGATTGGCTTTCTTATTGTTGTTTTCGTCTGTCCAGTAATCTAATTGTTAATAAGCTGCATGGAACTTTCTCTCTGTCATCTCCAGTACGTCATTTAACCAACTACATGCATTAGTTATCCGTTTTTCACTTGTATGTAATCATTTCAAATGTATCATAGTAAATATAACGAAAGAACGTACGCTGGTCATTCGATTGGAGCACTGTGTACTGGATAACATGTGTTGGTGGGCTTTTCGTTACTTGCGTGTTCTTTGCGCTACTGAGAAATCATGACGTAAGAGAACGCATGACTGGTGGTATTTATTTAATGTATGATATAGTATGGTGGTCGTGATTTAATCACTTTTTCAACTTGCTGTATTACATTACTGTCTTTGACTTTTCAGAGAGCGGTTTGGAACCAATGGAATTGCTTATGTGCTCAAGAGTGCCCGGTTTGTGTCCAATGATGATGTTCCAATAAACAGTCACATGACTGACCGGAAGTGATGTCATCGATAAAGACTTGGAGAGGTCGCGGCGGAAGCACTAATCAACCGATATTGCCATATTATATGATATACTTAACTCGAGCAGATCATGTCGTAATTGAAAAAAAATCACAGTTCATCGGAGTTCAACAAAAATACGTGTGAAAATATAAGTAAATTTAAATTGAGGGTCGCGAAAATAGGTGAAATTACAAAATGACAATATTATTTTTTGCGAGTAACGCAGTGGGCATTGATGATGAGTCTGTGGATTTTTTATGAGTTTTAAAATTCTTCTCGGGGATGTGTGTGTGAGTCTTGTTATGTTTTGTGAATTTCGTTCTTTTATGTTTTGTTTACGGTTAGTCGCGTTTGTTTTGTTAAAACAGCCACATTGAATCCTGAAATACTTAGAAAGTGTTGTACACTTTTTATACAAAATTACATTTAAACTTTATCTATCTGTGTCTTTATATTCAGATTTTATACGCGCATATCTCTAAACTACCCCACTACCGGTGTAGTGATAGCTGGTTTAATTACTGGCCTTTAAAGAAATAATTAAGCGGAAAATATGGCTACATCGATTGCTGTTGTACAAATTATCAGCGTTTTGCGATAACTATGTATAGTTTTGTAAATTTGCAATAGGTACAAAATAAAATCAATAAAACCGTTCCCATGTGATAGTTATATTTCAAAAGGCCATGTTTTATTATTTTACGTATACTGTAGCGGAGTAATGCCAAGTCACTATTTACTACAGTGACAAGACGGAATTTGCTTCACATCAACAACAAACATAACCGTATTTCATTTCTATGCTAATTTCTATGAAACATAGGCGACACTATGGTAAAAATGTATTCTTTTAAGAAAAACAGGATCCCTATTAGTAGTTTGGCTGTTTTATCTCACATCCTGTTGAAACGTGTAACCCGACACTCTGAATGTTTCACAGGGTGTTTGCGAAGCGGCCAAACTACGGGTAGTGATGCTTTATGTTGCTGAAGCAATGTTGTACAATGGCGAGGCGTATATTTCACAGAAATCGGGGGAAGAAATAACATACTTACGTTAATTTTTGTTTTCGAGGTAACCCAATTTAGTATTGGTACTTTGCCAAAAGGTACTTGGTATTGCCACATTTAACTATATCGATGCGAAAAAATGCAAATTTAGCGATTTGTGTTGTTTTGCATTGACATGTAGACGCATGGTTTACTGTGGTGTTGCGTATCTGTCACTAAGTTTTAATGTATAACGAGTTAAAGTGCAGTTTTATTTACCTGTCAACATGCATAATGGCTGGGGAGTTGTAGGCCATTATGGATAGGTGACTTTCAGACAAGCGAGGATTACATTTATGTATACTGTGCAGCCACAGTCATGTTTTATTTGACAAGTACAATGCAAAGTACTAGTTGGCGAAAGAAACGCATATTTTCTAATTTGGTTGTTTTGCATTGGAATTTTGACGCATGACTAGTTTTACGGTATTTGTAACCGCAATTGTTAATGTGGTCTAATGTTTAAAAGTGAAAACGAAATGTGATGTTTCATATCTTTAATTGCATAAGTGTTTTGTTATTCGTTTTTCTTTTAAAGCAAAAAAAAATAACAACACGTTTTCCCTTTATTTTTAGAAGTAATATGTTTTGTATATATGCGTTCCTTTTGCCAATTAATGTAAATATGCTACTACGCTACGTTGTATGCTAGCTAGGCGCATATTTATACTATAATGATGACTTGTCGATTACGTCCACACGCATACATTACCACTAGTCCCTTTTCCGGCATACCCGTGTTGCTTGTTAGTCCTGAATACATACACACTAGATATGTTTACAAACGATATACTTAGTAGATGCGGATCAGGACTGCTACTTTGAAGTACATACCTTATGCTCATATTCCGTACTCAAATTGACATTACACTAGAACAAAGATCGCTCCTCCTCAATGTTTGTCGAAGACTGCCTGGCGAAGGTTTTTAAGTTAATCCATTGGACCATGAGCTTTTATAATTAACTGTTAAAATTGATCTAAAGGGTATTGATTGACAACTGGCGTTATGTCAATTGGGGCATTTTCTTTGTTAAAAACGAAAAACTGCTGTAACTTCTTTATTACTGAATGGAAACAAAATATCATATAGTGGTTCATTTTCTTAATTGAATGTTGTTGGTTTTGGTGCCAAATTCTGAAATGAAATGTTTTTGTTATTTAAGTTTGAGCATGGAGTTTGGAGTTTGATTTTGAGTATGAGAACATGTTTATTATCATTATACGTACAAAGGTGATGTTACAGTGTCAATTGTTGTTAAAAGTTGTGTTATCGCCATGTAAACAATGGCGTTGAGACAGTTTTGTTCCAGTTATAGTGCGCCCAGGATAATATATATATGTGACGCTTATTATCATTGACCGATTCAGCCTACTGTATAAAATATATACAGTCACATATAGTGCGCACAAACAGGTTCGATGCGATAAAAAATATATCACTTTACACCATATAGATTGCAAGGGGAACATTTCAATGGCAAAACAGAAATCTCCAACTCAATATTGTATGTTATGTTTTAAACTCGTCGAATACAATCATTCAATATCTATTGCACACTTCACGACAATATAACTACATTGAAACACACAACTTTTATCAAATTTCGAGTACATTGACGCCCATATATTGAACGTTTGTAAACTGCAAAAATCCATTCCATGTACGAACGTGAGAGTCAACTTTAAGGAAATAGTAGGAAACAAACCAAAGCCACACAGCTACTGCGGCAGCGCTTAGCCTCACACAAAGAGTCAGACATAGTACAAGCTATCCACATCCCCTTAAATGGATGCTTCAAGCGAGCCTTATATGCTCACTCCGCAATGAATGACACACTGTGGACTTTGAATTTTGTGCATAATTAGCCATTAAGGGAGGTAAGTGTAAATGACAACTACACTGAATTTTCAACATTGGTCAAATGTGAGACTGCGCTATGGCACTACTTACAATACAATACAATACAATTACAATACAATATAATACAATTCAATACAATACAATACAATACAATACAATACAATACAATACAATATCAATATTTCCACCTTTAAAGGTGATATTCTATGTATATACAATACAATGATTCGCTCTATCTTTAGCTGTTTTTAATTGATGCTCGACCAAATGCAGTTTCCAACTGAGTAATAATTTGGTCGAGCATCAATAAGTAACAGCTAAAGATAGAGCGAACTCGGTATTTGCCGGGTATTCTTACATATACGGAAAGTACTTTAGGCTATATGATATAACCATATTAAATGCACGATCGTTATAATCAAGAAAAACTGACAGTTAGCAGATAAAATCGCAATAGTTTTGAGCGTAAAACCGCATTCATTTGATCACGTGATTCTACACACTGAACTAGACTGTACACTACATGGGTTTGATTTGCAAATTGGAAATTAATAAGATTCTGGCTGCTAATCAAAATCATCTTAAGGACATTGTTACTTTTTCAGTTAAGCGGAAGGTTAAACATCACAGTCCATAAGATGTATCTCAAGAATTAAACTGCCATGATAAAAACGTATGCATAAGCTTAAAATTGATGTTGTAGTACCTTTTCCAGCTGCTTAGTTTGCCTACAACTTAGCAATATAATGCAGGCCTAAATAAGCGTTTAATATCACTTAGCAGAAAAATAGTGGCAGTATTGGACGCCATCTTGGATTCTGAAGCGTTATGACAGTAGCATTTTGTAAGACACGGCTTTTCTTTATGTTCGGTCATACGATTAACTCACGTAAAGTTTCAGATTTTGACAAAAAAATGAATAAATCGCCCTCAACTCTTAGGCTATTATATTCGTGCGTAGTAGTCACTGCGTTTACCAGAAGTTTCGACGTCGGGGACAGTTGCGGCGCAAAACGTACTATGGATATAGTTTGGCGCCCTCACAATTGTAAACTGAGGTAAGAATACAAATCATTACATATAAAACGTTTTTGTCTTCTGCATTTCAAAACATTGTCTGAGAAATTTGGCTATGACTTACATCGTATGCACCAACTATTAGTAAAATAAAACGATAAGTATATCATTACTCAGTTGTTCCTCATGGAAGCGCCATGTGGCAAAGAGGTAAGGTGCAAAAAAGAAAATTGGTAACTTAATGTGCTGATCCTTACCAACAAACAAGTGATTTATAAAATAATTGTCAGTTCTATAATATACCATAACCATATTTATAGCAATGATTTACATTTTAGCCACATACACTGTACATGTTCAAATGTTATTTGTCTACACCGAGCAGCTAGTCGTTAAAAGGGGCAAGTTAATGATTGTTCGTTATAAACCATTGCTTCGAGATAAACAAAAATACCCTAACGATAGGCTAACGATATGCTAAATGGTTATGCTAAATAGAGCTTCGAGGAGCCTACTCAGGAGATCACTGAAGACACATTGGATAACAAATTGAAAAACACATCTGAACTTAACCCCGAAACTCTTCGGTCAGCGGCTACAGTTGCAGCTTCTGTCGACCAACTCAACGTGGTGGAGGTCAACAATCCTTCAGAGGTCGAGGACGTGGTGGTTACCAGCGAGGTTCTCATTCCAACGTGTTCAGTGGATTTTCCCAACAGGCGTTTTGATAACAGAGAAGGTAACTCTACTATTTCTCAATCAGCGTATGATTAACTGTTGCTCTCCCCTTACATGGCGTTTTGGTTTTGAATTGTGTAATTCCATTATATTTGGTTGTACACGTATTGTTATATATCTACCCGAGATGTGAGGATATGGCATGTTGGTTAATATTTATTAAAAATAAAAAAATAAACCTTGGTTTGTCTTGGTGACGTATATTTAACACAATGTAGTATGGTTCATGTAAATACATTATACCATTATCATAATGACAAACAATAAACAAGAAAGGACATACATTGCTATTGACAGGTTAATATTGACAGTGTTGACAGGAACTGACATTGTCACAAAATATGCACAATTGTGTATTTGTGGTTGTCAGTAGGATACACGCCCGACAGGACTATTACGTAAGTCACCGTCAGCCGAACCATGAGCAAATGGTCGAATTTCAGGCATAATAAATTATAACACAAAAACGGAGTTTGGTCAAATATAATGATATCTAATTCACTTTCACGACAGGAAGTACCTAAACACACATATAGAAGATCGTACATATAGGCATAATATGTATAAAATACGTAATGTATACTATTGCTACTGCTACTGCTACTGTTGCTACTGCTACTGCTACTAATACTGTTACTGATGATGTAATAAATGATTGTAATAATATTCCCCATAAGAAAAGACAACATTTGCGTCGCGACAATGACGTTTGACATGGTAAACCGGAGTGAATCTGTCAATAAGATCTACAAACAAGTTTTCGTCATTCCTAATGGTGGCCAACGTACAGGGTGTTACTGTTTTACTGAAACATAGCAAAACAGACATCATAAAATTCCACAGATTAATAGCAAATGTGTATATATAAACATAGTAGTAAATACCATCACGATTTTGAGACAGTGGTCCTTGTATAGTAGCGCTATGATAGTGAGTTGACCTGGTTTCAATATATGTGATAAGTATGGATTCATGTAACACAGACCTCCTGTGACCAGGGGCCACGTTTACATGATCAAAATATCTGGAAATACTTCAAGATGGAATGCGAAGCCCTAGTGCTCAAACGTAGGTTAACACTACATTTGTTGAATATTTATGTATATTATGATGGCACATTATCTATATGTCTGATTACTCTTGTAGTTAATCAGAAATCAACCAGTTCTACCTTTATTAAACGGTGTGTCACAAACTTGTCATATCTTTGTTTATTGTGACTTCGTGCTAGGTTAGGACTGGAACATATTTTTGCTACGAATAAGTCGCTGGCTTAGAATGAGAAGGTCGTAAATATTACTTACAACCTTATAAGACTGACACATACTAGTATTTGAAATTTGCATTACTGGGCGCTTCTTATGAGCCTATTTTCAAGAAAATCGGAGCTTGTTATGCTGACCAAAATGAAGTTGTAAAAGCTTATTTTACCATAACTAAAAAGGAAATTTCAGACAGGTTTTTCCTGTTTTCTCAAAATATTTATTTTATGCTTTCTCATTCTACGCCAGCAATGTGTAATTCTTTCATTCTTGAAAGGATAATGCTCTAAAATATGTGCATAATGATAATTTTAATCAGGCATGCCCATATACATGTATATGTTTGTAGCATAGACAGGTACTCGGCAGATACTATAACGTGAACATTAGATGACCGCCATTTATTGAAGGGTGAGGAGGCTGATAATATGTACCATATCAACGATGTTTATATACCGTTCGTGAAATCATCCTTAAGCCAAAATGATAGTTGGTCAATTATTGTTACTCTTCTCTGTTTGTGTGGCAATATGAAACTATTTAACTTAAGCTCGAAATAAAATTCTATAACCGATGTAATTTGTTGACACATATGATTCAATGGTCTCTTTATTAATTCTGCAGATACATTTGGCACACTTGATATTTTTAAAATCAAAATACAAATGTGATCTACCCAAGATCTCTCGGAATTAGGCGTTTTCTATGTAGAGCACATAAACACTCCATACTACCTCTTGGGTAACTAATCAGTTCATATATAGTTAATTGAAAATGAATAATCAGAATGATCAAGCGACGGAGAATTGAACAAGGACCACCGTCTAGGTGTGTAGTGATTTAGACATGACCGAGAATTGAACAAGGACCGTCTAGGTGTGTAGTGATTTAGACATGACCGAGAATTGAACAAGGACCGTCTAGGTGTGTAGTGATTTAGACATGACCGAGAATTGAACATGGACCGTCTAGGTGTGTAGTGATTTAGACATGACCGAGAATTGAACAAGGACCACCGTCTAGGTGTGTAGTGATTTAGACATGACCGAGAATTGAACAAGGACCGTCTAGGTGTGTAGTGATTTAGACATGACCGAGAATTGAACAAGGACCGTCTAGGTTTGTAGTGATTTAGACATGACCGGGAATTGAACATGGACCGTCTAGGTGTGTAGTGATTTAGACATGACCGAGAATTGAACAAGGACCACCGTCTAGGTGTGTAGTGATTTAGACATGACCGAGAATTGAACGAGGACCGTCTAGGTGTGTAGTGATTTAGACATGACCGAGAATTGAACAAGGACCGTCTAGGTGTGTAGTGATTTAGACATGACCGAGAATTGAACAAGGACCGTCTAGGTGTGTAGTGATTTAGACATGACCGAGAATTGAACAAGGACCGTCTAGGTGTGTAGTGATTTAGACATGACCGAGAATTGAACAAGGACCGTATAGGTGTGTAGTGATTTAGACATGACCGAGAATTGAACAAGGACCGTCTAGGTGTGTAGTGATTTAGACATGACCGAGAATTGAACAAGGACCGTCTAGGTGTGTAGTGATTTAGACATGACCGAGAATTGAACAAGGACCGTCTAGGTGTGTAGTGATTTAGACATGACCGAGAATTGAACAAGGACCGTCTAGGTGTGTAGTGATTTAGACATGACCGAGAATTGAACAAGGAACGTCTAGGTGTGTAGTGATTTAGACATGACCGGGAATTGAACAAGGACCGTCTAGGTGTGTAGTGATTTAGACATGACCGGGAATTGAACAAGGACCGTCTAGGTGTGTAGTGATTTAGACATGACCGAGAATTGAACAAGGACCGTCTAGGTGTGTAGTGATTTAGACATGACCGGGAATTGAACAAGGACCGTCTAGGTGTGTAGTGATTTAGACATGACCGAGAATTGAACAAGGACCGTCTAGGTGTGTTGTGATTTAGACATGACCGAGAATTGAACATGGACCGTCTAGGTGTGTAGTGATTTAGACATGACCGGGAATTGAACAAGGACCGTCTAGGTGTGTAGTGATTTAGACATGACCGATAATTGAACAAGAACCGTCTAGGTGTGTAGTGATTTAGACATGACCGAGAATTGAACAAGGACCGTCTAGGTGTGTAGTGATTTAGACATGACCGGGAATTGAACAAGGACCGTCTAGGTGTGTAGTGATTTAGACATGAGTTTTGTATCTCCAATGAGTTACTTGTTGTAGTATTTGTGTTGGTGCTCTTGGCTGACGATGTGACAAGCTCCCAGTCTTCCTGTCAAGATGTGGACCATGATGGATGTATAGCTATGTCTAAACAGAACCCACATATGTGTCAGGATGCTACACTAGCTCATGCTGTATGTCCTAAATTATGTAACAACTGCCGTAAGTATATTTGTGTCTGAAATCGATTACAACTGCAGTAAAACTTCGTTATCTCAAGGGACAGGTAAAATGGTCGAGATAAACAGGGTTTTTCGAAATAACAACAGGACATGTATTGATAATACAAACGGATACTATTTAAACATTGTTCGAGATAGGCCGGGTGCTCGTCATATCGATGCTCGATATAACGAAGTTTTACTGTATCTTTGAAATTCCATTAACAGTAGACTTCTCTTCGTGTGTATTTAACTTGGTGTTTGGACTCGCACAGCTGTACCTGTACAATGTGAATAATGTTTACAAGAACTGTAGACACACCTGTCCATTATTACATAACAACATGCATATGCATGAGTACAGTCCTATTAAACACTGGGTGGTAACCAGTCGATCGGTTTTATGATTCTCTGCAAAGTGTATTGTTTGAAGTTTGATTTCCTTGTACGCTTAGTGTTCATTGTACCAGCTTAATCACGTACATAGTACATTTTTATTGTAAGTATTTATGAATCTGTGGACATGTTTATTACAAGTGTTACAGTGAGTGATATACTAGTTTAAGTAGATGTACGGACACTTTTCTCATTTGAACTCATACAGAAATACATGCATGGTTCAATCGTGTGAAAACTCGGCCATTTCCGTTTGTCTCCGGTAAAACACGTGTTTTCCCTTTGTTATACCAAGGTGATCAGAATGATACATTATTATGTCACACTGTAGCTGTTATCATATATCTTGTACGCGTAAAGCAAAATGGAATTGTGTCATATAGTTATACCCTATCATATATTTGATGTTTGTCGGTCGGTCGGTGTACCAAATGGTTTCTGTTCAATAACCCAAGAACGCTTCACTTTACATTAGGTTCTCCAAAAATAACATGGAGGTTGGCCAGCAACAGTAGGTGACTCATATCAATTTGACGTCAAGGTCATTGTTTATTTACAATGTCTGACTATTGGGCTTCCATTGGAAATACATGTTTTACAAACATCTCTTGAATTATTTCGTTTATTAATATTATACTACCATACTAAGTCAACGTCGTATTCCCGTACATGTATTACATTGTTGACTTGGGAAACTAACCTTTGCTGCGTGTCATTCGGTCACTTGGGATCACCGTTATTGTGGTATTTCTTTGTGAAATTGGGTCGTCCTGTATTTTTGCGGCGGGGACTTGGGCCAAAAATAATTTCTTTGGGTTGAAGTAGGCAATGTACCGTGTGTAGTTGTGATTAGATGTTACTGTTTCTGTGCTTGGCTGGTTAAGTTGAGTACTGCCTGGCTGACATCCCCATTGCTCATATTGTGTACTCTCGTGTAAATTGCTGGTTGTTTGTTTGACTCTTATCTTCCATTCTTTCAGCGCTAACTTGTTACAGCTGTCATACAAATAGTGTTGATGTTACATCTTGTAATACAATCACATGTAGCAAGAATCAGGTAAGATACATTGGACAGTTTACATCACAATTGTTGACAAATACTCCTTATGCTAGATGTAGGATTTTTGCTTCTATAGTCAAACAGACACTGATATATAAGCACTAACTTTTCAAGACAAACACGTGTCTAGGAATAATATTGTCATGCCCATTCATGTCTTTTCCGTTTGTCTGTTCGTTTTATTGTTCGTTAGTTCGCTCGTCCGTTTCGTGTTGTTGAAACTCAAACATGTTACAAGTCCATCCATTCATTGCTTTCAAACTTAGAATACATGTTAACCATCCTAAATACGTAACATTGTCGTCGCCATGCGTCACTATCTAACATTTATGCAAAATCATGGTCCCCAATCGACTAAACTACTTCCAACGGCTGCCACATCCACAAGAGAGAAATAGTCTCCACATGGAGACACGAACGTAGGTTTCCATAGGTAAGTAGCCCAATGACCAGAGGAAGTTAGAATGTCAAAGGGTGCTTGAGCGGCTTAACAGCTGAAAAATGCCCTAGAAAATTGGAAACTGAACTTTCTTATGGACGAGCTATATAGTACACTGGTTGGCTATGCATTTGCAGAAATGTACGTGCTGTGCGTACGGTATATACTTTGTTTACCGTATCTGACAGCAACATTTATTGCAATTGCAAAAGGTAGAGGCTTAAAGCAAAGGTAGAATATTTATAATCAAAACAACGAAACAAAACAAACATAAACTATGAACATGTTATAATGATTCTGACTGTATTGCAGAAATGCATGACGAAATCAACAAGTGACACTGGACCATTTTATTTAGGATGTGCCGACGATGCGGTAAGACCTTAATGCAATTAATTATATTAACGTTTTACAACTATACACTAGAACGTATACAAAGTCCTTGGTAGACATTCCCGAACCTGTCTGTTCGACAGACTGTAACTGACAGTTATTACAAGTTATACAATTTATGAGACAAAAATACACCGTTTCCTCTGTTGTCTGTAGCAATCTAAATATCGCCAGTGTTTAAATATTGTTTCATATCTTGCACTATTTGTACTACTAACATTCTTAAACATAATCACAAAAAAAACACTACGAAAGTTAAAGACGTCAGTATTTTGCAGTTGTGTCACATACAATGATGATTTATCCTTTTCAAATGTTTTGTTGTAGATAACTGATTAAAATTCTCATGCCCGCAGATGATTTAAAGTATAAATAGTACTAATCTCTCGTGCAGTACTAGTTCGGGTTTCGTATTGGTCAGGTTATAATTAATTATATTCTTCTTTGTAATTTAATATAATACTACGGTGTTTTATATTTGTAATCTATATAATAAATTATTTGGTGTGTGGAGAAGTGTTTTTCGGAAGAATTATATGACTACCCTTGTATGCCATAAAAACATTAAACAAATTGCAAACAAAACGTTGTAATTTATTTTAGATATGTCATTCTGGTAGCCATGCAACATCAGGGAGCACAAACTGTTGTCATAGTGATTTGTGTAACATTCCAATTATACCCACCACACCAATGGTTACAACTCAAGCCATGCCAATAGGTATGTTTTATACATCTTATTTTGAACTCGCAGCAAACACGAAAACTTGCTCACTGCGTCATTTTGTCGTACTACTATCTGATTTGACATGCCACGATGTCGTAGCATGTGATATATTTTTTAGCAAGCACGTACAATTTTAAAAACAACATTAAGAATGTGTTTTTCATAAAATAGAATAGTATTCTTTGACCATTGCGAAGAATGAATACTATACAACGTAATATGTTTTAACAAACGGTGACAATTTATGCCAGGTTTTTGAGCAAACACTTTGACCTCTTTTGCAAAAATAATAAGTTAGTTTGTGGATAGTACAAAGAAGGTGAACAAGTTTTCGTTTTTGTTGATTATGGATGAAGTAATAAACTAATAGTTAAACACCCTTATCTTAGGATATTCCAAATCTAATGTATTGCAAAATAACTGTTTTACTTTTGTCGTCATTACGAGTCATGTTCTACTTAAATAAGGTAATGCCCATGAATAGTTTTAAATAATATTTTGGACACTGATTGTAGGTTTTAGGAAAACACTATCATGCCAAAAATAATGACACTTTGTTTCAAAAGGTCGTATCTCTGCATAAAAGGTTGCACCTAGTTTTATTCAAAATTGAAGTAACAGTGAGAAAATATTGAGCATTTTTAATAATTAAAGCGAAACCTGTCGATTTTAGTAATTAAATTACTTACTTGAAGCCGGCTTAAACCCCGCATTTTTCGTGACTATAAACCTAAGATACGAGGTGTTTATTACACAGGATCCCAGGACGATGTCCTTACTAAGAAATGTATAAATTTGTCAAACTGATACGCTAGATGTTAGTATTCGTTAAAGTCTTTCTACTGGAGATTGTCATCACTTCAAGCCCTTTGACTATACTAATTTATATGCACGAGTTCTTTCCTTTTGATTATATACATACTTTATATACACGAGTTATTTCCCTTCGTGTGTATGTACACGTTTGTATGGTGTGGTATATAATAAGGATTCAATGCCATTGTCTATATATACAAAATGTAGACTATGTATCATTCTCTACATTTGTGTCTGCTACTCAATAATTACTTACACATTAAACATTAAGTTCCCTGCTTAATTTCATACGTTTCATAAATGTAGACACGACTTCACCAAAACACTTACGGAATCGTAAATTTACATTCATATTTAAATTATTCTTACATTATTTACGACTACAACATGTGGTGAATGAATCTAGAATACAACTACTACATCTATGAAGATACCACGACAGGTCATGTCTGTTCCAAACTTTCAAAATGATAAGGAAGTGAAATCTGAGCGTAGCCAAAGTTTGAGCTTTCCGTCAATCGGAGTTCCTTGGCATTTACCTAACGAAAGTATTTCTCAGTGCCCGAGTAGTTACGATTGGCTTTCCGTAAATGCTTTGGTGAATCTGTGCCTTACGGTTAAATCGAAAACAATACAAGTTATCTCCCTTGCGGTTTCAGTATGACAATCTCCAGTGGTTCTTTTTACACAATCCGTACGTCCAGGAAAGGTTATTATGATAACACGTGACCAAACGTTTCGTAGTTACAGTGACCACGTATTACAATATTTGGAATACATTTATGAATTTAAAACGTAACTGCTATGAATCAGTACATTTTTCCGGCGGAGAAGGGACATTGTTAATTGCTCAAATTGTTCGATCACCGTTGGATATTAGCAACAAAAGTCGCATTTGTCTAGCTTTATTTGTGGATAGCCTTCCCTGAACGTTCGATTGTTTTCCTTTTATTTGCAACAATGAGTTTTTACGCTTTAAAGTTGGTCTTTAAAATGAGCAACTACACAATATGTGTTGTCAATATATTGACCGAATAATTGAACTTGTACGTATGCTTGAAAAACAAGACGTCATAGAGAGATGTGTACGCCTAGTTTTCACAAGTTATAGACGTTACTGTGGCAGACATCAATCATGATTCTTCAACAGTCACGTGATACTTCACACGTGTACTAGTTTTGGTTTGCAAGCAAATTTAAAGGGACATTCTCTATATAATTTCGATCGTTTAAATTGATTCAGAAATATCAGACATTAAATGAGAATTATTATAGCTAACAGTTTAAACTCCTCAAAACTTAAGCAAAAGCTCCCCATAATTATGGAGAAAAGAACAAATATATATTATCATAACGAGCCAAAATAGTCATGAGTTGTTTCCCTTTGACCACATAATATTAAATGATTGGATCCGATAAATTATTATTGGTAATTTGAATAAGCTTTTTGTAATTATATAGACATATTTGTGCACGCTTTCTTCTAACAGATTATAACAATTGATATATTTTTGTACATTTATCTCATTTAATGTGATAGTAGAAAATTATGCTTGAAGTAGGGAATGCCTCTTTAAAGTTGAACGTTTACGTCTACCTGTGAATGTATCAGCAGTACGTACAGGTTCAATTAAACGTTAGTTCTGCCATCTCCCTAATACCATAGTTATTGGGAGTTAGCTGAATCAAGGTGGACATACTACGTGACTTTTTGGCTAAGCCGGCAAGTAAACATGTGTCAACCAAACGTTAAAAACAGACATTCCTATCTTATTATTTGACCGATTGGCCACGAGAAATGTTCGACAATCAAGCCGAGAATGAGTACTACACACACAATTTAATAGTTTGGTGACACATGTCATATGGTGTAGGCTCAACTGCATGCATAGGCAACTTAGCCAAAACGTCATGGGGTTATGTCCACGACTTGTTACTGTAAGTGGATATTTTAGCGGGTCAAAATGTTGACGACTTGTAAGTGATTAAAATTACTTCTAAGATGAATTCTATGATAACAATAATTTACCAAGAAGAATGTTGAATTTTGCGATTTAAATAAGCGCGCAAAATCCACCAATATTTCAACATCGCTAAATTAGTCACTTATACAGTACATGTCTGTCAGAAATGTCCACACTGTGGCCAGAAACACTCGAAAAAGAATACATGATAAAGTAGCATGTTTGAGTGAAACCAACTGTTGTATGTATACATATAAAGTGAAGTGTTTTTGTCCAGTCAATATAAAACTAATTACACTATAACTGCAACCTATAGACTCCTTCCAGGCAGGTGAGTATTACTAGTTAATACGAAAGGTGCCCAACTTATATTTAAACAGCATTAAATATCCGATATTTTCCTGCTAATCCGATTTAAACGGATTATTTCTTTTGAACTACGTAAAGAGACAGATTGCATATACACTCACTGTTTGGGTTGCTTGCAATATGGTTCGAACCGAAATCGACACTTCTGTAGGGGGTGTGGTTTTTGGTTTTTAAGGCCAAAAACTCACAAATGACCACCGATTATCCTGGTGCCAGATTAAAAATATTGGATGCTCAACACTGTTCAAATAAAAGTGGACATGTATACTTGTATAGTTTGCAGCTACCGTGTTACATGTACTACCAGTAATAGGTTTTACATTTGACTGGCAATAAAACTTATTCACAATATCTCTGAGCGTACAATGCCATGTTATTGTAATAGTATGCACAGTAGAACAAGATGCACACGCCTTTACGAAGACATAAATGCTTGTGTATCAAAGTCGCCGTACTGCCGTACTGAACCTTGTTTTAGCACACACGTTGCACATCGTTGAAATTTTCGGTAATCTGACTTCATACGTTTGGTCTTTGGTACGGGAAAATGGTCATACGGGTGATCAACGCTGGATAACATCGGGAAGCCATATTTTCTTGTCACCAACATGTGCAGAATGCGATGATTGAGCAACCCAGTCATGATATATAACGATGGAATGTCGAAACCTGTTCATACCACAAAGTAATTGTAACGAATACCATTCTCAAGAAGTCGAAAGAGTAGAATTCTGAACGGAAGTTTTCGGATGTTTTGGAACGGCACCAATTTAGAAAGCGTAAATGTTGTTTCTGTACAAAACCTTAATTACTTCAGGTAACGTCTAGGTAAAGTCTAGGTAAGTTTAAACATGTATTTATATCTTAAATATTATGTTCACTACATGTATTATAAACCTGGCCCATTTCAGTTGGACTACATGATGATGTCAGATTCGAATCCGCTTGTACATCGTTTTGTATTGTATTGTTATAATTATTCTTTTATGCTTAGGAACATTTCCAGTTTGCATCAATTAGTTTTCCTATTTAGTATCCGATTGTACACCTTTTATTTTTATGTTGATTTTATGTCGAATGTCGAACGATTTTTCATATAATATTCACCACTCTCAGCACTATATATCCGTTGGTACACATATTTATCATACAACAGAAACATGTGAATCATATCTCATGTTTGTCTTATCAATGTTCACATGTATGCTATTTTGAAACTTGAACTGAAATCCAAACGTCAACTCCCTCACTCCAAACTGATGCTCTTCCATATTGTATTTTATATTTCCTTTGATGACGTCTTGCAATTTATTATTCCAAACTGTATGTTATTTTTGCGCCATGTTCGTGTCCATCATTGTTTTGCTAATACTGCTACCAGTATTTAGTACATAAGTTAACCCCATTTGAAACATGTAATCAGTCACACCAGAATTCGATGTCATATGCAATTGTCAGCCATGTAATCGACATCAGCAGGTCCTTTTTAATAATGTTTTTGTCAATTATTTTTATAACAATGTAACCATGTATTAGATATAGTTCTTGCATCAACACTATGCTCTGTATGTATCTCATAAGATGGAGAATGTACGTAATATCAAAACCAACTGTGAATCATGCTACTTTATATTTCAATGTGTTCCAGATATTGTTCTGTTTGAATCAGATCTGACCACTAAAAGTGTTTACACGGTTCTTAGGATGACGTTGATTTGACCGACAACATATAGAAGTACGAATATAGCTTGATCGTACATGTAGATGGATCGTTTCTAGATTGAATTGACGTGTGGATGTGTACAGCAGATGCCATTCCATCATCCAGTGGTTTGTGTTTGACATTGTGCCAAGGATTTGTGGTATGTTATATCTTATTGTTTTCTGAGCTCGGCTAATTAAGTTAAGGGATGTCTCTCCTGTCTGATTTTCTCATAGTTTAGTTTCAACAGGTGGCAGTTGTCCAAACCTCGGTTTTATAACTTTAAATAGAAATAACAATGTTTTTTTCCGAATTATTTGCATGCTAACTTGGTGCGTCTTCATAGAAATAAAGGTGGTAAATATAACCATGTGCAAGTCAGTGCGTACACTGTTGGACCAAAATCACTTCTCCCCGTAAACTTAAATTTACCACATGTGTACGTAATTCTTATGATCTTGCTTTGATTCGTGTTTTATGTCCGATAAGGCTTTGCACAAACTTCATAGGTGAAATAAATCTTATATTCACCGGTTGTTTTATACATTGTACGAAATAAAAAAGCACATCATAGTTATTGAGTATCAGGGCCAAGCTGTCTAAGTATGAACGTGTATTTGAAGCTGTCCAGTATCATCTTCAGTATTGTGGTTGCCTTTGTTACGTGTACAAACTGTTCTTATAACTTGCGTAGCCTTGAAGCTCATGTAGCCGGTGTATCAAACGAAATTGACAAAATAAATATAAATCACTAACTTCTCGACACATTCGACACAAGCGAGCATTGAATACATGCATGTCAAACATTGTCAATTAAATAAGGATTTACTCGTAAAGAAGATATGGTGTAAGTTTTTGTTGTGATTTCATTCAGAAATTGGTCCATTTCGTATTTATTTATTTAATTTACATGTCAGTTATTGTAAACAATCCTGCAGGCAATGTCACGAGAAAAAGAATCTACAAATTTCATGAGAAAATTACATACACCGGTACCGTGGATACACCGGCTACATGGGGTTTCACTATGTCGTTTTCCGGCTTTCTGTTTAGTGTCATTCTACTGCTTCTGTTGAATGTTTCATTCCATGTAATAGTTGTTATTATCATTAATTAGTGGTTTGCAAAAGTCTTACTTCATTTATACACAATTATCAGTTATTAGTATTCGCCGTATCATTTACTCATGCTTTGAAATATTGATTTAACATATCTTGATTTTCAGATTGGTCACACTGTCCTACTGATTCCGTTGATTTGATCGTTGTCTGGCGTTTGATGTTAGTGTGTTTATATATACATGTAGATGTACAACAAACACCCGATCGTTAGTGACACAACTAACAACTACTGCCTCAAGTCACCATTCTCCTTATCTAATCTGTCGTCAAGTGAATTGTACTATTTGGAATAAATACCATCAAGATTAACTTGGTGGTACTTTTCTTACATCTTATCCCCTGGTTTACCGCCTCACTATTTGTCTTTTATATAATTTATAAATTTTATATGGCTAAATAGCGCTTATAGAATGTACATTTCGGATGAGAAAACCGTGTTTATGTTGGCGCAAGAAAAATGACAGCTTTTAGACCCTTTGCTATTACACTGTTGTTTTATGCCAATAGCAGACGGGTCTGAATCATTGGAGTCATTTTGTGCTTGGCTTTATTACACTGCGTTATAATACAGCTAAAATACACACATTTATACACGTATGCCTCTAAGTGAAAACTTTTTGTTAGCCAAATTCTGTTTTTAGAAAATTTCAAAAGGTAAAATGGTCAATTCAAGTTTAAATGGAAATCAACAAACATTGGAAATTAATTAACTCAACATTACATATTTAATTTATACCACGTCATTATGTTTGTGTTTCAAATTAGACAGTTACATGCTCATGAAAACTCCTTGCAAACTATGAATGGTATCTCGGCCGGCATACACTGTATACACGCATATCTATGACCTTTCTATATATGCACGGGTGATGTTGTAATGCATGTTTGATCACATACCACAGTAAGTATTTATTTAAGTCATCTTATAAGATATTTTATACCACCTGCATAACGTACGTTGAAAGGTGATATTCTTTTTCAGCTTGTATGAATTGTCCGTCTGTCTATCCGTAGACGGAGTCTTGTAGACGATACTCGATCCTCCTACAGTTTTTGTAGAGTTTCCTTCAAACTTTTATACAACTTCAACATGTAGATGTACTTGAAAGTAGGAATCTGTGCTGCGGTGATATTTGCCAGACTTATACATGGACCCTTGCCGGCAGGGTATATTAGTCTGCCAAAAATGGCGACATCTCTAGTTGTATTATATCTACATACATGTTATCATACACATTTTCTCATGTGATGTATACACTTTACAATATTATTTGATTAACTGATGGTGGTTTGAATAGTCTACTCCTGGCAGTTATTTTCAATATAGCAACAATGTTAAAAGTATACAATCTATTTCGACATATTTACAAATATAGATACAGTATATTAACAGATCATTGTAGGTAATGAGAGATGGGTAATCCAATAGATTTTGTTCAATGAAAGAACATATTTACAAATATAGATACAGTATATTAACAGATCATTGTAGGTAATGAGAGATGGGTAATCCAATAGATTTTGTTCAATGAAAGGACAAACACACAAACAAACAACACACCAAAATAGCATTTGAAACGTATAGTTGTTCTCTAAAATTACGCACTCAATGGCAGATATTCCATTCCAAGCCACCTTTACCTACAATTTCTTTTTGCATTTTTACTGTTTCAATATGATACATTTTTGTCCACATACAAAAGTTGGACAAAAAGGGAACAAAACTGTCCATCTTAACATGCTAAGATAACGGACACAGATGTTCCCAAATTCATAAACAATACAGTTTTGATCAAATATGTAACTTATATATATGTACAATTATTTAAAGGCAGTGGCATGCTGTTTATAAGAAAGGTATTATTGTATCCCACACAAGTCTCACATCCCAATCCAATGGAACGGTTATAAGTGGTCCCTATAATTCAGCAACCATTTGTCTTACTTATGTACATTACACCATTATAAGTGTATTTCATGAATTGGAAATTGGTAATTAATATTAACATCCTCAGTACACGTTTCCGTTGGCATATTTGCTTCTAATAAAACAATATTTCTGTTAAGATGATTGAACTCCTCATGAAGTGATAGGAATGCTCATGGAAGATGGTCAATGTAAGAGTTTAACAATAACACCAACACGTCTCGGAGACCGACCATGTTCCAATAAAATATATATGTACCTCTTTGTTGATGGCATGTTATTGTTGTACCATAACCGTCTTCTCTTGTGTCGACGAGTGCTCTGCCGATAAAACATAAATAGTCAGCAAAATTACTAATAATAAATAAAAAATAGCAAATATCAAAATATATCACCGTTTGTAGTAGTATTCATGTACTAGATAGATTAAGTGTTCACAGTGATCACAGCATATCTTATATACAGTTTAATTTATCTTTTTTTCTCACACGAGGGTTTTCATGCAGTAAGTGTTTACATGGCCTGATTTGTGTTAGTTAGATTACAACATGTATTGTCTACCGTAATGAATGTCGTGCTCAGTCACCCTGGCAGATAATGTCATTCTATGATATGAAATGACTGCTATCAATTCATATACGAGGAAGCTACCAGTCGCATGTTCGAGAGAAATCACAATCGATCAAATAAAACCAAATTGAATGTCATATAAAATAAATAACAGTTGCCCCGTTTGTAGGATTGAACCAATTCGATACAACGAAATTGTTTAAGAGTAGTTTGTAGTCCAAACGCATTTGACCTCTTCGCTAGTGAAATGACACAAACATGATCGCAAATATACCCAGCATCTATGTGACTACATTATATCACAGGACAATGCATAGAACAAAAGCGCAGTTTGCACACATAGTCGCAGTCATGTAAAAAGTCTAATTCGACCGGAACCCAATTATTGATGATGATAAATGGTTATTTTCCGGTAAAGATCATTTGCTTGATATTACATATTGTTGAAGCTTTCTTAATTGGTAAAATAGAATGAATGTTTTTTGCAGTACAAAATAATAATATGTCATATATTTCAGAGATTGTCAAATAAGTAACGAAAACCATACAATTTCACGGACATTGTTTTTAATCTGCTGCAGGTGCTACTCATGCAAATTGCCTCTTTAAGTCAACCAAAAACAAAAAGTACTATAACACGAGCATCGTTATCTCTACATACACCTACATCAGTTCAGTATCGATGTAGTCCTTGATGATGTTATTGAAGTTGACATCAGTTGATTCTCGCTGGTGGAGTATGTTCCTCTCCTAGCAGCCGGTGTCGGAGTACGCCTATGAAAGACAAAGAAAACAATCGGATTCGCAATAGCATTCCAGTAATATGTGGTCACGAACGGCATTACGTAAGGATTGTTGAAATCTCCAAATATGTTCAGAAACATCATCACAAAGAATGGCGCCCAAGCTCCAACGAAACCTGAAATAGATGCCAAATGTGAGTGTAAAATATTACTGTGTGGGTGAAAAATTTCATTCAATAATGTCGATTTATTATTACATAATATTATCAGAAACAACCAATATGTCACTTACATATGACAATGCTTTAAAGAACCATAAAACGACTTTGCGCAAATGATTGAATATATTACAACTGTAGCGTACTAGTATGTCATTTGCATCGGCTCAAATTCGTTGCAATCTGTATATTTGTGTCTCTGACTTGTAATTACCATGTGCAAGTCATAGCAAGCCAAATAATATGTTGTTTTTGAAGTCTTCGCAACATCACGTGAACTAGATCTCAAACATATAGAAAGAAGTGAGACAGTAGTTCGGTGGACTGGCTCACAAAAGTTGAAGACAGTCAATTAAACTAAAATATCCAACATAATGTTAACAAAAGAAGAAGAACCATTGATTGTGACACTTTAAAGCATACTCAAACAACTAACAACATAGCTACGTACTTAGAACGATCCCAAGTGTCAATTTCACACTTCTGACCTGTGTGCTTGGTAAGCCTTTATTGAACACCAATGAAACTCTTAGATTGTCTCGTCCTTTGACCCCTAAAATATGAACAGAAACATACGAGAAACGACCAAGTTCCATAAAAAGGGACATAATTATTGTTGCTGTAACTTGGTCCATGTGACTATTCTGGTAAGGAATGAGTTGACAGCCTTAAAGTTTTAGATCATGTTTACAATGTCTTTGGCAAATCGGATACTTGTTTAGAATAATTGTCCTTCAATACACTAGCTTGACAATAGCTGCAGTCATATCAAACATAGCCGATTAGATGCCATATCATAGTGGCGAAGAGCAATTCATTAGCATTACATAATTATGATACAACATGTACTACTAGTTTGTTACTTATTATACCGGATTGCATAATGGCTGCTGCTATTGTTTTTGTCGCGAGAACATACCGTTAGGTGGAGTCCTGGCACGTTTGTAAATGGCGTGTACGAGAATGACGTAACTTGTAATGATGATGATAAGAGGTATCAATGCTGCTGCCACACAGAATAACACTATATACGCCTGTAAAATAACATTCAATTGTAACACTCGTAGCTTGTTTGTAAACATCAGAAACACAAACATCAGACACACAAACATCATGAATTTGATTCGGCCAGACCAACATAATGGATACATCACTGAGCAGCAAAATATCACATATTTCACAGCTAGTATGTACTTTAGGTAGAAAATAATATAATGTGTAGTAGAGATACAACAACCGCACTAGGAAATAGATTGAAATGTAACTCGAGAATAGACGGATGTAGCTCACATGAATTGAAAGTGAAATACCACCTATCCAAGGTGTAGCCATACATACCAAGGGTAAATGTACACTATTTATTACTAGTATTTAGCTTGCTTTTCTATGGTGTTTCTATCCGATGTTAACAATGACAGAATGGACAGTATAATATAATATAATATAATATACAATGTTCTTAATAATGTAATATAGCTCACACCAACAGGTTGTCAGATAGTTTTAACCAAGTAGTCGTAGGTAAAATAATATACAACTTCCAAATAACATATTCAAGAGAGTGTTGAAACATTGTATAAACATTCATAACATTGTCGAATTTAGGATAAAACATCTTGTAAATGTCTACATCATTGGGAGACAGATGGCAAAAGTCAACCATGCCATTTGTATTTACCCTAACATGCATGCTCATGTTCTTCCAATCTATAAGATACGGGTGGTATTAAAAAGCATATTAGTTGAGAGCTTCAAATACATGTACATGTATGTTAACTTAATTGTCAATTTGATATCGGTCGCTTAATTTTTCCTATGACCATTACCCAAAACTTTAATTATAGCTATTTATAATGACAATGAGCTATGTTAAACATTAATCATATTGATTCTCTTGTTAAGCTGACAATTAAAGAACCCTGGATATTTAATGAACAAAATCTCCTTATCCTATTGGTGCTTTGGAATACCACACCGGACCTACTTTCCATTCATTCGGTTGAATTCCTAGATCACAAAGTGGAAACATAGTATCATTAGACATGTGCGGTGCGTTATACATCACTTTGTGCGCTTTCACCAACAGTGGAATTGACAATAGCAAACTCAGTATCCAACAGGAGGCGATTAAGGACTTTTGTAATACAAAACCTGAAAAAAAGATATAGAAAATATATTATTTAGAGTATAAACATACACCAACTTTACTCACTCATCTTTGCAAATAAGTTTGGGTTTAATTTCTGACTAGCCTGCTCGATTCTGCATGCTTGCCTTAGTTCAACCGACTATCAGAGTTTGACAATTGTCAAATGTTAGTTCAAGTTTAGTGATTTGGCAATTTTTTTTCTAGGTGATACTATAACAACTGTCATGTTCTAGCCATTTCGAATCATTGAGAACTATAGAAAGCCACAGTACACCCCCGAGGTAGTACTATGATTTGCTATATAAACCCATATCTGTTCTACTACCTCGGAATTATGCCAATTTCCGAAGTAGAAGAACCGTTCAATGTCGGAGTTCATATTATCCTACATCGGGATAGATCATACTACTACTTCGGAGTTTTATTTTCCGATGTAGAAGTATACATACTGCTACATCGGCTTTCTTACTACAACTTCGGAGTTTTATTTTCCGATGTAGAAGTATACATACTGCTACATCGGCTTTCTTACTACAACTTCGGAGTTTTATTTTCCGATGTAGAAGTATACCTAATACTACTACCTCGGCTTTCTTACTTTTACTTTCCGACGTACAACAAAATGCCTTGGTATAAGTACACATTAGTCATACTACTACAGTGATTTAACTCGACTGTGCTATAAAGGTATATATAGCTTGGTAGTACTTCGGAATTTTAACTCCGAGGTATCGTGGACAGCGTTATTTCGGGAGATTGGAAACGATAGTTCGGCTAGTCTGGTTCCCTGTCGTACTATAGTATTTTAAATACCCCCAGGGGTCCGGGGACAATATTTAGTTGTCAGTGGGCCGGGGAACTACCGGAGATTTTACCATCTGCTGTACTCCACACTCCACAGTTAATGTTTTTTCATTTCAGCCCAACTTTTTGCTTGGTGTGAAGATAAGGACAGAACAGTGCATAGACCTTGAACTAATTAAAATATACTCTGGGATATGGAAATGGATTGGATTAAAGGGTAATGAATAATTTCATACACTCAGTCAGGTAATTGCCTAGGTAATTAAATCACAGATCCAACTTTGTTTCCACCTGATGGCACACAGTGCCATACTTTTAAAATAGAACTAAATCAATGTGCATGCTGATGGTCAACATACCAGTAATTCACTGATGTTCTCAATACAATGTGTCAGCTGGAATTACTATTAATAATGAACTAAATCACAGTGTATATAATATAAACAAGTCAAATTCCAGTTATCACAATAAGTCATACACTTTGAATTGAATTGTCTCAAAATATTAAAGTCATACAGTGACCGGAGTTACAGTTGTGTTTGCCCACAATAAGTCATACAAAATTAAAGATAAATTGCATAGTCTCCCAATAAGTCATACATTGATTTGCTGTATAATATGCAGTGTTAATGGTTGATTTAATTCATAATGAAATTGATTTTTTTTTCAGATGAGGTGTAAAATTACATGCTATGTGATAATTCATGTGAACAGTGATACTGAGTTATAGCACTTGACAGAATAGAATTCATGATGCAGACTTCAGGTGAGTTTTGTTAAAATAAACAGTAAGACTTGCATCATTAAATTGCCAATTTTCAAAAGTTCTCACTAATGTTTCATTTAAACTGATTTACATGTACCATATTGTATTGAATATTGTATTTATCTTGAGACAAATGGACATATATAGAATCAGCCATGAATTGTCTTTAGAAATTAGCATTTCTTATACAAGTCTAGAACAAACAGGTATATAATTGTTTTTTTTTGCTCAGTTCAGGAATATTGATCTCCAATACATTATGGAAGACTGATTGGTATTGTATATAATTGATAATGTATAACAATATCTTATTAATGTATTAGAAAAATAATATACACTACATACACTATTTCAGGTTATACCAATACTTCAGAGGAATGCATTTTGACGTTTACCAATCATTTATAAGAAGATCATGGTGTAGAAAATATTTCCATCCTTAAAGAGCCTGTTCCACAATAACCAGACAAAGATTATGAAATAAATCAATGTGACTATATGGCTGTGTATATCTCACAACGCTGACTCATTTGACTTTGTCAAGTCAATTTTGAAAAAAAACATTACCATAGCCACCAGAATTGGAGATGGATGTTGAATTGGAAAAAATCAGTGAATGTGCCTTATATCTATAATCTATTATGTGCTGCTACTAACACACAATCATCAATGTTTTGCTGTTATGCCCTACCCTATTTCTCAGTCTGTATCAGGGGTTCTGTAAAATCAGATATTTATACAGGTATTAAGTTTTGTTGAATTTGGCAAAATGATAATTTTGCAGTTTCTTAATTTATGGATTCAAATATTGGAAGACCGTTATCTTAATTTGTATTTTAGGTCAAATATTGAAAGACAATTATCTTAATTCAATATTTTTGGGTCAATGAACATAGTTTTGTGTCGTCTGACCAGGCGGCTTATTTGTGTTATTTTCGTCTTTAGCATTTGCTGCATAACTTTGTCATTTTTACTGGGACGTTTTTAATTACTTCCCTTTGATTGGTTTTATTACAGTATTTTCTGGTCCATTGCATAACTTTGTCATGTTAAATTCAAAATTAGTATGCATGTTTATTGCAGTGATTAGGAGTGCAGTGCACAAGAACCGTATAATATTTCAAGTTCAAATGTCAATTATTGGATTATTTCCCTTTGGTTGATTTTGTTAGACATTTCTCGTCCACAGAAAAACTTTTCATTCCAAGTTTAAATGAATTCAAATTAAGTATACACCTTCTTTCAAAGACTTATAGTACAGAGCGCATGAACTGTCACTCTACCTAGCTTCGTCGGGTGACACATTCAGAGCTTTTATCAACATAATTGCCCCCAGAACAAGATCAACATACACAAATGTATGTATTACATACAAATATTTTTAGGTCAACTTAATGTAGGCATTAAATTTCATGAAGTAACAAAACCATACACTAAATGGACATTCAACCACAAAGAAAATGCTTTTACAGTATTTCCTTGAACCTGGTATTTACTATGACACAGGGTACTTTCAAAGTATATTGAAGCAGAGAATCCCTCACCCAAGGCTGAGATTTGTACATTTATTTATGTGCGCTTGATGTTTTAATACATATGAATTTATAACAGAATAAAACTTTGTCTTTATTGTAACAATTTCTGTTGATTTATTCCATGTGAAGAGAATATGCTTATTTCATGACACCACATAGGCAGGTTGGTGTGCTCCTCCTATGGGACAAGGAGTTATTGTTATGCCCCTCATCAATGAGGTTGTATATTGGTTTGCTCATGTTAGTTTGTTGGTGTGTCAATAGACCATATGGTTTCAGTTCAATAACTCAAGAATGCTATGGCCTTCCATATTTGCATGGATGTTGGTCAGCAACAGTAGATGACCCCATTGATTTTGACCTTTATCATGTTTTAGGCCATATGGTTTCCGTTCAATAACTCAAGAACGATTTGTCTTAGGATCTTCAAATTATACATGGATGTTGATTAGCACCAGTAGAAGACCCCTATTGATTTTGAGGCCAGTTGGTCAAGGTCACTGTGACCTTTATCATTTTTGGCAATTCATAATTGGGCTGCCATGGAGCATACACAAGTTTTGTTACTACATGTGGCTGACACTCAGAGACCGGTATTTATAAAGCATCATTGTGAAAAACTTAAGAAATTTGACCCAAGTAAAACATGTGTGCAACAAAACATCAGAATGTAGCTCTTCTGATTTCTTATTATTCTTGAGAACTATGTAAAAGACTCTTCTCTCATACCCTTGTGGAGATGAATAACACCAAACATGAGATTTCAAGAGGGATAAATGTAAATGCGAAAAAAAGTTGTTTCATTATCAATGATAAATAAATTGGTTGATCTATTAACCATAAGTTTTCTTCTATGATGCTTTATAACAACCGACAAAAAGTTCCTCATCAGTTAGGGCTGTGTAGGGTTAGCTAGAACCCAATTGGTAAGAGAATGAATAAAGAAAAATAACGAAAATTGTCAACTCAACATATTATTGATACATGGTCAAACTGATGCATACAAACAAACACAAGTCAAAGATAACATTGATTCATCAATAGCTATAGTGAAGTTTAGAATATCTACCAAATACAAGACTGCAAAACTTAACTTTAAATCAACAGTTGAGCACAGCCCCAATGTTTCTGACAAAATTCTGATTACTTAAGTACACACCAAAGATGAAAAAACAACAGTTCAATATAAAGAATTTCAGGCTAGTACAGATGTAACTAAATAAGTAAGAGCCATTGTGCAGTGGTTGGTGTTCTGAATTTGTATACCAGTGATCTAAGCTGTGGCTTGTCATACACATACATCAAAATTTGACAATAGTGTTAATTTTCTTCCACATGTGGAAAAGTTGCTAGTGGAACGTTAAGTTAGCATGCTTCTTAGAGTATAATCTAGGTATACTAGTCAGGTGAATTGGGCCCCTATTATAACAAACCATTCAGAAATGATGTTTTACCTGAAGTAACATACTTAAAAAAAAAAATGAGATCAGAAGTATGACAATTTTAACAAATCTGCGAAAAAGTAAATAAAGACACATTTGCCTGAAAACAAGGACTTTAAATGAATACAAAATATATGACAATAATTCTTCGAAGTTCAATATTCATTATCAGACAGTTACTGTACTTAACTGTAATTACAAAACTACAACAATTATTAAATCTGGACAATCCAGCTCACAAAAAATGGGGTTCAATCAATGTTTTTAATTGAGGTGTGCAGCTTTTGTCTTAGAGGCTGTCCTGATCACACAAGCTCCGGTATTATACATAGTATAAAAAATTCCCATTAACCCTTTACTCCATAGATTTTAAATATGTAGGTCTAGTATCCGGATAAGAGATAGAAACTGTATGCACTGTGGTATTTCCTTATACATACTGGTACAATGATTTCTAAAATACGGAAACAACCTTAATTTTAACATAATGCTCAACAAAAATTGTCATATTTTAGTAAATCATGTTTCAGGCGCTCTTCTTTTGCGCATACTTTGATGGTGATTAGTCGCCTGAAGACCATTCCTGAAGTTTTCCTCTTCTCTGTTCAAGGTCATTAGATAGGAGTCAGTGAATCTGAAATAGAATTAACATTAACACCTTTAACGCATATTTTGTACCTCAGAATACCTCTGATGTTTTATATCCAGCAAAATACTATTCTGAAGATGTACACCATTTCCATGCTGGTTATTGACTTAAACTGTTTATTATTGCAGTCACATAATTTACATGAATGATACCCGAAAGATGGTTCTTACTTTATGATCTGAAATTTCATCTATTTGTTACCCTGTTATCAGAAAAACAGGAAGTATATACGGTCCATGTAAAAATATATAATTGATCATACACATTGAATGTTATATCTGTAGAGTAGTCAATTGAAATGTGAGTTGTTGGTACAAGCCCCTGTGTATTCTTATTCATATTAGGCCTTTGTGTTAAATAAGTCCTGGCATTCTAAAACAGTGATTTATTCACTCAGCAGGTATATATTGTACAAAACTATATTCTCTTATATTCAATTATTTTGGTGATTACCTCATAGTACACATTGTAGAATGCTTCTTTTATGCTAATGTCACCATTTTGTTTCCGTTCAACTGGAAGTTTGTAGAAACCAATATGAATTCCACCTTTAGTGAATGTTCCTCTGGTATGGGAGAACTTCTATAATGCAGTTTTCGAGATGTCATCAATGGTGTTTGAATAGATCTACAAATTAAAATGAATGAAATTAAGATAAACATAGAATATTTGTCGTTGATGACAGCAAGCAAATGTGTATCATGACTAAACCGGTCCCAGTATTGTACTTAATACCAGAGCTGGTTCATCAAGCTAGACACATGTGACAAAAATACTGTCATCAGGACATCCCTTACGGAAATAGAAAGTTTGCCGCAAACTTACCGCAAAGTTGCGGCAAATTTACCGCAAACTGATCAGTTCGCCGCAAAGTCAGAGTCATTGTTCGCAGGACTTCGCCGGTAGCGGTGAACTTCCGGCAAACTTGTGGCAAAGTTACCGCTAATTTGCCAGAATGAATGCCAGTTCACCAAAAGTTTGCCAGAAACTTTCTTTGATATGAATGTTCGCTAAAAGTATGCCAGAAGTTCACCGCAAACTTATATTCTGAAAAAAGTTTGCCGGAGGTTTACCGGAAACTTTAAATAGATACTACGTTATTGCCAGAAGTTCACCGCAAACTTATATTCTGAAAAAAGTTTGCCGGAGGTTTACCGGAAGCTTTAAATAGATACTACGTTATTGCCAGAAGTTCACCGCAAACTTATATTCTACAAATAGTTTGCCAGAGGTTTGCCATAAACTTTTAGTGGATACTATGTTATTGCCAGAATTTAACCCAAATAAAAAAATATGTTTTTTAAACAAATCATACACAATTCACACATAAATCGCACCAAAATCAGGTTTTTCCCGATTTATTACTTTGATTTGCCAGTGATTCATTTAATTAATCGCGCGTAAATCGGTTTTCCCATTAAAACGCTTCCTTTATAAGCCTGTATGAATCAAGTGACCTCTGGGGCGGGCCAATTTTGACCCTAAGGCAATAATTTGAACAAACTTGGTAGAGGTCCACTAAACAATGCTACACAGGAAATATCTAAGCTATAGGCATTTTAGTTTATGACAAGAAGACTTTTAAAATTTCCCTATATATTCTATGTACAATCAAGTGACCCCTGGGGCAGGGCCAATTTTGACCCTAGGACATCAATTTGAACAAATTTGGTAGAGGTCCACTAGACAATGCTACACACCAAATATCTAAGCTCTAGGCCCTGTGCTTTTTGGACAAGAAGAGTTTTAAAGTTTTTAATGAATTTTTTTTTTTTTTTTACAACTATGGTAGAGCGTCATACAAGGAACATCCACGTAAAGTTTGGTTGAAATTGGCCGACTAGTTAAAAAGAAGATGTTTAAAGCAATTGTTGACGCACTGACACACATACGCACGCACGCACGGACGACGGACATCACGCGATCTCAATAGCTCACCATGAGCACTTTGTGCTCTGATGAGCTAAAACCTGTACATTCAAACATCTGAAACTATGCTGATAAACGGCAAAGAATGTGACTGGGATGTGTTTCGCAGTTACACTAAATGTTTAATACTTTAATTGCATATTTACCAATTATGAACTGAACGTAATAATTGACAAACGAATCTTGAAAGTAAAATAAGTAACGTTATTTTTAAATAATTACCGTTCAGCGCAACCAAACTTTCAAATAGCTTTGCTTGTTTAATCAATAATGCTTTGCCTTCGAGGATGTCAAGTACAATAATCTATTGATCTAGGTCACTGGAAGCTTGCAGCCGAAATATCGTTAAATCCCCCGAAATAACGTAACTCACGATACTCCGGTATAGCAAATCTCCCGAAGTAACGTGGTTCTCGATACCTCGGAGTTATGCTTCGTCGGTATAAAATGCGGAGTTGTACTATATACCGATGTATAGTTCGGAAACATCGTTCTTCGTCGGAATTTAAATGCCGAAGTAGTATAATAATGTATGAACTCCGAACTTAAATTCTTACTTCGCCGAACGTTGTTCTTCTTCGTCGGAAAATCGAAAAGCCGAGGTAGAAGTATGTATACTTCTACCTCGGAAAATAAAAATCCGAAGTTGTAGTAAGAAAGCCGAGGTAGAACTTCTACTTCAGAAAATAAAACTCCGAAGTAGTAGTATGATCTGTCCCGATGTAGGATAATATGAACTCCGACATTGAACGGTTCTTCTACTTCGGAAATTGGCATAATTCCGAGGTAGTAGAACAGATATGGATTTATATAGCAAATCATAGTACTACTTCGGGGGTGTACTGTGGCTTTCCATAGAGAACCTCAAAACAACACTAATATAGATTGAACAGCATACATGTTTTTTAACAAAAGCCCAAAACTCACTAAAGTTGTTAAATTACATGAAATACTGTAGTACAAGACACACGGTTAGGGCAGCATCGCCTAGCCACCCACGCATAGCCAGACATCGTCCCCAGCAATGTTAACTCGCTAAACAACTACTCAATTGTCAAGGTGAATATACTTGTACATTAATTTAAAAATAATCATTTATCATCATGTATTATTATAACTGCATCGGAAGAAAATTACTACAAGGGTTTGGAAAAAGAGCGGTTAATACCTGTAGTGTATCATTATAAAGCAAAACAAGTGTTACACATTAAACGTACGGAAGCAGAATGTAACTCATATTTTTTTTGGGAAGATGATCATAGTAAATCCGTATAACGTTTATAGTGACATGTATACCTCGTTTGAAATTTACCAACGGTTTAGCAACAACCATGGCTCTGTCGAAACTTGTGGCGGCCAGGATAAAGTTGGAGGCTAACATTGAAGCTTGACCGACGGCTTTATATATTCTACATGTAATATCATCCGCAAACCAATAATAATTCAAATACTCAATACCCAGACTTCTTTCAATGGCATTCACCAATGCATTTAAGACTCCTGTCACAAGATCTGAAAATGAAAAGCATTACAATTTGGACAGAGAAAGATAGATAATTCAGCAAAGTTTGTGTCAAACAGAAGCAACCAATGCACCACTGGATGTTATTTGTGTGTAAGGAATTATTATATAAATATACATAAATAAAATGTTAAATACACAATGTGTTTCGATTAACTCAAAGCATGTAACATGTAAGTTTTTCAATCTTAAACTTAGTAAAGCATATCAACATACAATATCGAACACAAACACAAGAGAAAAATAAATTGGACCTACCTGCAATAGCCATGTTCATGAGAAGAAAGTAGAGTCTGGATTTCTTCTTGTATCTCATAATGGTAACAATGACAGCAATGTTAAGTGATATCATAAGTATAGAATTCAACCATTGTAAGGCTAAGGCTGCGTATGCACATTCCTGAAATTATAAAATTTCATTAAAGTTGATTGACAAATTTGCAATAAAATATACAAGCAAACATATAAACAGGTACAATAGGTCTGAACATTCAAATTGATGTCAACGGTGATTAAACGGTGATTCTGATTAAAGATTAATTCTTGTATTGGCATATGCGCACACACAATATTCCAAGGGTAATTTTATGGAAATGTTAACTGCCATTTCTCTGGAGCGCATTATATTGTAGGATTCTTTGTATGAGGCTAAAGCAATAAAATTAATGTTTATTAGAGCAACTTGTTTTGTGTTAATTCTTATACTTGTAGGGAACGTCTATGCATTGTTTACTTTGTTGACCTAACCAGTTTCAGGAATTAATTATAAATTTGTACTACAAATATGCACTTCCGAATAAACCATCAACTGCGGACATGATCAAGTCATTCTATTCATGTGCACATAAAAATACCAAACTAACAATAAGCCAATTAGTAAACAGTCCAGTATCTCCTGAAGTATTTAATTCCATTATTGCTGTTATACAGGACACATGTCCCGGAAGCATACTGACAAATGACACAATTTCGTAATTATTAAAACCTTTTGGTCAAGGATAACCCATGAAAGTGCAAGCACTTATTTTCAATGGGGCCTTGTGTTTTGCTGAAGGGACAGCAGGTGGAAGAGACAGTGGTGTGATACAAGGTATCCGGGCGAGATGTCCTAGCTCTTTCCGAAGAGACACATTGGTTCTTTAAAGTGCCTAGTATATAGCACCGGTACACGCGAGACTACATCTGGGTTGCTAACCAATTCATCTCTAGTTGGGTGGGAAACACAAAAAAGCGTTTCAGAAATGATCAAACCCGGGACCTCTCGATCAACAGTCAAGCAGGCTATCCGCTCGACCATCGTACCATGAAGTTACTTTTATATAAACTTATCGGTTGGACCAATCATAAAATGATGTTCCTCCCACGCTGACTTTATGTGCGTTGTACAGCTTTCGACAGCGGACAGTACCACAGATCAATATACAAGCTATAACATATTAGCATCGAATGTTGGGAATTACCAATATTCCCAATGGTTATATAAATCATCATGACTGAGCAGATGCACATGCATGGGTTTGGTGGATCGTAGTTAAAGCATAATGATGTTTTGATTTCTGTGAAACTCCGGTACCGTTGAATTAATCGTTTAAATCAAGAACACATACGTCATTGAGCGATTATATTTCTCCATGAATATTCATAATTGTTTTGTAGAAAACGTTATTTACTGTTTGTAACATGCATTCACGGAACAATTAAGCAAGCAAATATGCAGTTCGTTATTACAACAGGTAATTTGAAACATTATTAATTATTTTGGACCAAGTTGAATAGTGTATCGATACATCATTTTTGTCCAAATTTCACGATGGTACCATACTCATTGTTTCCATGACAAAAGCATTAATGTAATGTAGCACAGTGTATGAATTTTACATTAATTATGCTTCAGGCAATGCTAATTATGACAGTTTTACTGTTTCGTTTAAAAGAGCTTAATTTAACGTAATTCTCGGAATCGCAAATATCCTTCTACACTTAATCAGATTTTAGGACTACAGTAGTAAACATGACGATAATAAATCAATTTTATGATTATTGAATCACTTATTGTACGTGATGGACTAGCAATGTTCTCAGGGTGCATGACTAAAGACAAGTTTGTAAGGTACGTGGCCGAACTGGCAATGTTTTCAAAGGGCATTGAAATCGGGCATGTCTTTTATATAGAGAAACTGACAGGCGCTTGTCATTGGCAAACCAAGTAATTGAATCAAAACTTGAGATTGGGGGTTTCTTTTAATCATACATCAATTGCGAGTTTGATCCATGCGACCACGATTCTCATAGCACGAGTCGACAACGTATCGCTATGCTAGACAGTACTAGTGGATTATTCCCCGATAATTTCACTGTCCATAATTTCACAGTTCATAATTTCACACAAACGGACTATTTTTAAAAAAAAAAAAATTTCCCCGCCGCCGAAAATAAAATAATAAGCATTTTCACTTGCTCTCTTAATATTTAACAAATAACAGAACATTATATGTCCATAAATGTAAAACAAATGGACGAAATTGAAGCCATTGCAGAAGAACTATTTGATTGCAACTCGACGCGTGCAAGGCGGGAAAACGACGTCACGCAAAACATTTCAGGTATATAGAGGAGTATTTCCATCCTTTCAGCTATTTGAAGTATGAAATAAATAGAATATTAGTATTTTACCGTGAATGATCGTTTGATAATTCACTTCGTGAGCAGCTGACTTATATTTTCACTCGTGGCTACGCCACTCGTGAAAATATTACATCAGCTGCTCACTCGGTGAATTATCAGCCGATCATACATGGAAAAATACAAATACCCTCTATATAATCACCGGGCCTAATCTCATTTGTATGCGTTTAATGAAGCTTGTAGAGACATTAACATATCATAATTACTTTTTTTGAAGTGTTAACAAGAACTCACTTCCTCCAATACGTTTTTACTGTTTGTGTTTAATCATAATGTGCAAAAATAGCTCGCATTATCATTTAGAATCAATAAATGGTATTTTGGTTCATCTGTGCAACATTGTAAGTACCTTTATTCACAGTTTGTGTATGTCTACTCGCACAGCCGTGTTGATCTGAAGCTCTCGAAGCTAAGCGTATAAGCTATTCTGAGTGAACATGTTTTAGTTTATTCTTTGATAATATACTCTAATTATTTCATTGAATAGTTTAATATTAGATACAGCAAACTTATTAGATATTAAAGCGCGTTTTATACATACGAGGGGTGGTCAATATATTCGAAAACATTTAATCTTTTTTGTCATCAAGGTTCATAAGTAAATAAGTAGCTTTCGATGTAAGATATCTCCGACAGAATGATTGTACTGATGAAATTGTTTTACACTAGTATGGTACATACTCATATTTAATTAACGTTTCGGCATTAAGCCTTTTATCAAAAACACATTTAAAAAACTTATTTTACATATGTGCTGGCATTGTTGTTGGCCATTTTAAAATAATGGCCCAATACAGGAAGTGACGTCATGACGTCACAAATAAACAGTATGAAATAATAATAATATAAATAAATAATCTGTTTATTTGTGACGTCATGACGTCACTTCCTGTATTGGGCCATTATTTTAAAATGGCCAACAACAATGCCAGCACATATGTAAAATAAGTTTTTTAAATGTGTTTTTGATAAAGGCTTAATGCCGAAACGTTAATTAAATATGAGTATGTACCATATTAGTGTTGTATAACTATTCCCTATGGAATTAAATCGGAGAAATTGTTTTAATCATACAAGGGGCGCGTGACATTGGACGTCACGCGAGGTTAATCACAGCGCCACTTATCTCATCTCTGGACTGATACCCGTCTACAATATATGAGATTGCTTTACCGTAATGCAGAAATAAGTCAGTAATAGATAACTTGGATAAGAGTGGTTGACTTAATATGGTTGGGTAATTCCGTCGAAGCAGAGAGCACGAGAGCAAGTTTGGGGCATGATTTGGAATCCTTTACAACTGGAGTAAAAATATTGTTGAGTAGCGTATAATGGTCTGCTGTTTCTATAGAATCATTTTGTTCGGATAATTATTATAATGTATCTCCTATTACGCAGAAATAACCTACCGCGGTGTTAATTGTTCTGTTTATCCTTATTTTATCGACGCATCCGTTTGGCAGAGTCCAATCAAAGAATCTACCCACAGTTTTAGTCTAATCATCTTTAAGATATCGTAAGAAGTTTTGCGTTAACTTTCATGACATGCCGTTGCTCTGAGATTACGTTACGACCACGATGCTCGATGGCGCGCTCTTAACATTGGTTTCAAAAAGTGACGTCATCAGATGAATAGCAACGTCAACATAAAGTGTATCAGTTGAAACGCGAGATAATTGTTTGATCCGTTTCAGCCTGTAATTTCATTGCTCTAGAACCAATATTTCAAAAGTTAGATGGAACGTTATCGAATATATTGATCACCCCTCGTACTACGTACTGAGGAGTACACGTATAACAGGATGCGAGCCAGGCAGATATAAATCGCCACTTATGAGTTACTTAAACATGATGAAAAAGTCTTAATATAACGAAAGATAAACGATAATTAAAGAGCACGTAAGCTTGTTCATACGTAATATCCATAAAATAGTCGATCTTCTATCAATAGTGCTTTAGTTTCACATCATTATTACCGGTAACGTCTTACGTCAAGACAGTTCTAGGTTTAGTACATGTTATAAGTTTTCCTCTATATGTTTATAATTTGTGCATCAGTTCAATGGCAACTATTCAATCTAGAACGTCTAGGTTTCTGACGGTTTTATATATCGCAAATGACACAATGCTAAATAGAGTCAAAAGATAATAACAAATATAAGTTTCTCTCAGCAGACACTGCATTATTCCAATAAGCCCAAAATGAGCAGTTATGTGCAAAGAAAACGGGAACAAACAACAGGTTGTCACATCAGTAAGTCAAACGTAACCGATGAAAAAACACACGAATTACTAGGACAACCACACATCACATTTGTTCTACCAAGAAGCTAGGACACATTGACGTTTTGTAATTCCTTTATTTAACAGAAATTGACAATACGTACACATGCTTTCTGACATTGAATGGACCGTAATGAGTACCAATGGAGGCTTTAACGTCCCGTGTTACACCAAACTTAACATTTAACCAGCCGACAACGTTATGACACAAATACGTGTAACAATACAATGGGACTGAATTAACAAAGCAACATACAAAGGTCATCTTAAATCTGACGATTCAGTGACTTTGGATCAAAATTATGACACATAAAAGGGTTTGATTTCAAATTGGCATATCTTTGATAAAGACAGAATGGCATGATTGACAAATAATACCATCAATAGACGATAAAAAAGATGCTAATGTCAGTGTAATATCTAGACAAAAAGGTCTGATGGAGTTACCGGTTCAGACAAATCACCATTATGATACGACAGAACAATTGATTGTGTGTAATATCATTTCTAACTACTGATTGGAATACTAGACACTCAACACCCACACACGAGAGTATAATGTTGCCTGGTCTGTCTATATTTCCGATATGAGGATTTAGTATTTAGGAGTACAACATACAAATGGTTGAATGGCGTGCAGGTAATGTCGTATAAGGGGAGACTCTCTCAGACATACAGCTTGCTTGGCAACCACACTTTATACACATACTTTTCAAAGCGAAGTGCTAATGACGTAAAACCCAAGAGTTTCACAATATAACAATCGCGGACATAGCGTTTGCTAGTCATTTCTAAATTAGACAATCAAACATTCAGCAATAAATTGTAAAGATAAAATAAAGTAACATAATGTACTTAAATGTGCCAAACCTTAACACGATTTGATGATATGCGTCCACTATGTCAGGGAATCGTACTGCATCTTACAATATCAAATGTGAACTACTGAATTAATTCGCCGATATTACACGTTTTGTTTTTGCTTTTCAGTTGGTTGTGAAAGTAAATCGTCAGTGGACATTATGAAGTAGCGAGTGTAGATATTAGGTCAACAATGTTGGCGGTGCAATGATTTGTGGCCATGATCATGTTAATCAGCATGACTGAGAAACTATCGGTGCATGGTCATTGTGTATCGAAGTTTGAAATAGAGTGCCAGTCGTTGTTTGAAACACTGATTTTCGTGGACATCCGTATTTAAATTACTTTTTACTGCACGTTTTATTATTATTGTATTATCAATCTCTCTATGGAATACCTCACGATAGACACATACACAATCACTGCTCAAACTGCTCCATCAATATTAATATTCTTTTATGGTTTAATGTGTAGGACTTGCACTTACCAAACAAATAATCTAACAAATATGCATGTTTCAGTTCATCATTACATGTAATTTTAGATCAACATTATGAATTGTTTGTAGTGATTTATGATATTCTCAAAGTAATGGAATAGTTTATCGATATATCTATTTTTGTCCAAACTTCTAAATCACCATGCTCATTATTTCCATGAATAATTCATTGATACAGTAATAACTTTTATATGCAATTTGCATTTAAAATGCTTCCATAAGTTCCAAGTGCGAACGTATTTTCATGGCCGTTTTAATTTGTTTAATAGTTTCCGCGTATTTCTCAGAAAGGTAAACACTCCTTCTAAATCGTTACATGTAACAGCCACCCAACGTAATAAACAAAACATCAATAATTAATAATAACATGACAGACTAGTGTGAGCAATTGATAGAACACCCGCTTGTCACAGAAGCTTTCCATGATTCGATACTTGGTAACATTGTCGTATGATATTGACAGCAATCTTGTCATATAAATCTGGAGAAGTTTACCTGAGCTTGAAATGCAATGTCAATTAAAAACTTAGCCCGGTCAACCACATAATCTTCACAAAGGCGTTCAAAGTGATATGAGGAAATCAGTCAGAGAAGGTAGCACTCAACATTATCAACCGAGACACAGAACCCCCCCCCCAATTGCATAACACAATTGCGCGGAACAATGTTCATACATGCAAATGTAATCTAACGAAAATAAGTCCAAGTCCCCGCTGTAACAGACCTGGATAATAAAGTTGACAGTTACGTCATAAACCAACGACATGAATGATTTTAAAGCAACGGTTCTGGTTACAAGAGGCAAACTATATGTTGCTATGTTAGTGTATAGCAATTAATATTTGGTATAACGATGCGTTTGATGAAGTACCTGATGATGTGTTTACAAGACATCATATCGTCAATTACGCATTAACTGGCTGGGTGCTTACTAAAGTGTGCCAGAATATATCGCATTATCATTCAAAATCTAAGTTAATTTATATGTTGCTTATATATTTTTAAAAGTGAAGCATTCTCGACAGACAATTTCCTACGGGTTTTGTATGAACGTACAGTGTTGTTGATGTGAAAACTATTGAATATGTCTTAGTCTAAGCTTTGTCTACGACCTTATTCTATGAGATAAACTACATAATCTGATGAAGGGCTTGGTGTAAGATAAAGCAATACAAATGAAACAAATAAATAAATGAATTTGCTTTCATTATTTAATATATTTTATTTACCTCATAGCAATGCTCCTAAGTGATGGCGTGATGACCATGACATTATAAATGATCGTCGGTACGTTACAACAATGGTGATAAAAAGAAAGATGTTCCAAGTACGTAGGCTATAATTAATAGAAAATTGAATAATATTATAAATATTACATTTTCTAGATCGTAAAGATGTGCTTCTTTGGACGAACTTAGCAATAAAGACTGGCATGATATGTATCGATAACAATTTTTATTTGGACAATATAAGACTAGTAATAATGACATATTGGCAATATTGACGAAGTAGCCAGTATAAGAAAATTACGTCTGTCCGATAGTCGGTGTGTCACAAACCTATATAGGGGCACTGGTTCAGACAGATTTCAATCAAAACAAGACTAACTATTGATTGTTTGTTGTATCATTTAAAACCACTGACTCAACCCACGCAAATACAATGTTGCCTGGTCAGTATTCATTTCCAATACATTTATAAATGAGAGACAAAAACACAATCCACGTAAGAGCAAATTACTGCTTCATTATATGTGGCAGTGTCTTTCCTTTCATTACAATATTGGGATGTCTCTTAAATAAAATTCGTTTAATAATCTAACTCTTCATTTTTACCTTCCATGATCGCATGGTGATGGAACAGTTTCAAAGATCTGAACATGCAACGATGATTCAATATTACCAACAACAGCATACGAAGGCAACTAATTAACATTTTAACAAATGTTTACATATGAGCCGTTCTCCAGGAAAACCGGGCTTAGTGACAAAATTGTGACAGTGAGAAAGACGAGACTCTTGTGAACAGTTTCTGAAAATTTGAACAAATTATTCCATACACTTTAAAAGTTATAGCCTTTTTAAACCAACAACTACCGCCTACTGTTGAGTGGCGTCGCAAACGTCATTCTCTACGTTTTTGACGTAGCGTCAACTTGCTTTTCAACGATTATTCAGTATGTGATGATTTTTTGACGTAAACTTTTAAAATTCTGGCACATTTTAGTATCATATTCTTTTTTTAATCTAACGTGTCCACATTGTGATTGTTTGCTTACAGGGGAAGATAGCAAGTGTTTTAGCCACTTAACGCTTGTTTTCCGTGATATGAGTACTTTTTAGAAAACGATCACAATAGCAACGATAGAAGGTATTTTAACACAATTTGAAAGAAAACTTGAAGCTAATGGGTAGTACTATACTATCCAATTACTTAACTATGAAATCAAAAGACTCGAGTTTTCTCTCATTTTAGACAGTTTTCTAAATGTTATGTTAAGGAGAAAGTCAAAGTAACTGTCCATTCCTGAGAAATAATGGAGACGAGGCCCCGAAGGGGCCGAGTATTCATTATTTCTCAGGAATGGACAGATACGCGGATTTTCTCTGACTTAAAATACACCAATACTGTCAAATGAAAATTTGATTTTCTGAAAAGATGCTGTAAATGTCAAAATTGAAAGAAAATGCATTTTTTTCAAAAAAGTCTCCCATGGTGTATGAAATATGAACATGACTGAGCGAGAAGATCATGCTTTTTTCATGAAACCAGTGAACTAATACAATAACACTCCATTACTTTATAATGGTGTGTAGTCCATGCAAACACATGTTGTGAGTTATGTGTTACACGATCTATCAATGTTCATTTACCCAGTGTCACTTGTTATAACACGGTGGACATTATAAAGACTTTGTTTCAGTCAGAGGATATATTTCCGTGCATGAACTATACATGGATATTAATAATTGATATGCAACTGGTTGGACATAACTACAATGTTTTTAAGATGTTGGTATTAAGCCTAGCTCTGTATTTGCACAGTATTAATTAATGTATAGCTTGACTATTTTTACCTGAACCTGACCTTTATGCAAGAATATATTACAAGGTTCTTGTTTTGAATATATCAATTTCCTCAAGTAAATCGTACGATATCGGTATTTCATTTTTTTGTTTCTAGCATATCTCGAGCGTCATCGCGATACTCCTCGATTATGAAAACATAAAATCGGTGTGGTAAACGTAGGTAATAAATCGACTGTTAAATTATGCTAATCAAAAGGTCAGACTCGTGTCAAATTAGCCAAGCTTTACTAAAAAATTGGTATACTTGTTAGGGCAGTGTCTATTCCTAGGCATTGCAGTTCGATGTTAGCTGCCACGCCCACAAAAGAGAAAAAGTCTCCCCTTGAGACTCGAATGTTTCATTGGGTAGCCCAATGATCAGGGGAAGTAAATGTCAAAGCATGATTTAGCGGCTGAACAGCTGAAAACAGCCCTCGTAAATTGGGAACTTAGCTTTTTTCTTACCCTCCAACATTCATACAAGGTTTGCCTGTTCTTTAATTCACATTAAGGAGTCCTGCAATCGACACACATGTCTTCCTGGATTATTAGCCTTGTATGACCAAAAACAATTAGAACTTAGTTTTGTACGTACTATTTTATGCAAACAGTTTTCATCTGATCATCTCAAAACCTAAGTTGCAATGTTATGGACATTGCAATGTAGGCCAAGGTCGATTATTTCAGTTTCACTTTCAGTATCATGCTGAAGACGGGTGTCATGATTTAGAGATAATTTTGGCCCTTTTGAATGTATAAAAGCTGTAATTGGAACTAATTGAATGGTCATGATCACCCGAAAGTGCAATTGCAAATTATTAACGGTATTTAATATCATATCACACTAGCATCATCTTGATTTCTTGAGCACGTACCACCTTAATAGCTGAAATTATATTAATGTTAAAAGCTATTTAGTAACAGCGGTTTGATTTCATTTTCTAGTTTCGTTGTGGTTTGAGCATTTTTATCTGTCTTTTGTTTTCTTTTTTCTGTTTTCGGCTCTTTCAGTTGAGTGCCGCTTTTCCTGCAAATTGTATTGCCCTTTTTGTGAACACATACATTGTGTAATGCACCAGTCAGTTGCATCCACGGCACCAACCCCCGCGTATGGCTGCGGTGTTTTACCCTCCAGCTTTCCCGCACTACCGGGGAAATGTTCACCGAACCTCTGGGACAATGTTTAATTGTAAGATACCCCGCATGGGCCGTGGAAGGGATGGGGTTTTGAAAACCCAAAAGTAAATTTCCCGACCCATTTATTTGGGATGGCGGGCAAATCACTGGTGTATAATTATACATTATTTACAATAATTCTCCATTACCTGTTAACACATTTAATAAAAATAACTCTCCATTTTTTGTAAACACTACATATGTGTGTTACGTTTTTCAGGCATAGAAAGTTTTCTTAACAATAACTCTCCATTATTTCGAATACACATTTAATGTAATGTGTATACGAAATAATGGAGAGTTATTGTTAAGACAACTCTCCATTCCTGAAAAATAATGGAGAGTTTATGAATGGGTTAATCCCCTAGGTGTATTTTAATGCATAATTACAATACAATGTCATTAAGCCCGGTTTTCCTGGAGAACGGCTCATACATGTATGCATGTTCACTGTGTGTGTATATACTTGCATGAACAATTCAATTTTACTGAAAATGGCCATTAATTTTTATTATCAATTAATTGCGCCTGGTAAACCTCTATGATTCCAAGCTCCAGTGAATTGAACATAGTAGGGGAAAATTGTCGAAAATTTGTTACCTGAGTGACAATGGAAAGATACTTTCAGCTATGTAAACATATGTCTTGGTGATGTTAAAAAAGATGGGAGCAGTACTGAGGGTCATTTATAAAGCTCTTAAATCAGGGTCAAATGGTGGAGGTCAAGGTGATTTAGAGGTCAAAACTTTATCAAATGCTCAAGTCAATATTTTACCTAAAATATTTTGAATTAAATTGAGATATTTTCTCCCTTCTTTTAATTTTGCAACATATTATATATTAATGTTTGGTTTTAAAGTGTTTAAAGTCTGGAAAAACACATATTTCCTGCCACAAGGCCAGTTATTAATTCGAAAACTTTGCAACAATTGGCATTTATGTGCATGTTGATCAAGATCAATTTCTTGAGTTGATGCGTCTATAATTCTTAGTTTTCAAGTTTGACAGTTTTAATTCTAATGGAATAAATAAATCTTAGTATAAACATTATAAATATTTTTATATTGAACTTTTTACAGACAAACATTGGCCACACAAGGTAAAGGTCATTTCAAGGTCAAACTACAAAACATACCCACATATTTGATACTTTTGGTGAAAAACATCATTTTGTAATTTATTGTACTGTGTATTTTGATGTAGATCTATGTGTTATCTTAGGTTCAGAGAGTAAATTCTTTCATTAGAAGTTATAGGACGAATGGCCTTGTGTGTGTGTAGTCTTTAACGACATGTTTTGGAAGGGTGTAGGGTAACCATTAGGTTTTGGGATGACTGCACTCATAGGAGATGGTTACTTAATTTGGTATAGTATTGCTGTAAATAGGAATGGTGGATACATAACATGAAATGGGCTGGCTGGATATAGAGGTTCTTTGTTACAAACAGGGTCTGGGGGCTGCAAATGGAAGTGGTGGGTTCCAAACATGGTCATTGATAGATGTAATTAGAGATGGCGGGAACTAAAATGGGTCTAGGATGGCTCTACCTAGAGGTTGTGGGTTCCAAACATGCCATGTTAGGGCTGCACATGGCGATGGTGGATACCAAACATGGTCTGACATGGCTGTACTTGAAGGTGACTGGTACCAAACATAGTCTAGCAAGGCTGAAATAGAGGTATTGGGAGACGAAACACGGTCTTAAACGGCTATACTTGGAGATGATGGGTACCAAACATGGTATAAGATGGCTATACTTGGAGATACTTCAACGCCCTTTCAAACAACGACATGTCAGTCTACAGTGACACCCATTAACTTGTTTGTCATGTTCATTGCTGTGTGGTCATATGCTGCGATCACTATTATCTTAACTGTCTGATGAATCCCAGGTATGTTCTTAGTGAGGGACCCACCAGTGTAAGAAGCTGTCAACCATAGTCCTATGAATTTCTCGCCAGAGTAGGGAACTTTCATCTCTAGTAATTTGTGATAATCACCAGCGTAGGGAACAATAATCCCTAGTACTTTCACCAGTGTAGGGAACTTTGATCCTAAGTGGTATTTTGGGACATGCCATGGAGGTAAAAGTCATCATAGATCTACATTTTATCATTTGAGAAAACGAGGCAACCTGAATTATGGGGGTCTCAAAGGCATTATCTCTAAAACGGTGCTCATAACTTGACATGCGTGCAAGTATGTGGTGTCTGTGTGTAAAACGCAGGTGATACATAGAAATACGTACGTGGACGGTCAGTATGGCTTTCGTTAGTTTTTCTGAGCACGCAGAAAAGATGCAGTACTTTTCGTGTATCTGGAACATTCTGGTCTGTTTACGTATTTGTCCCTACACATGCGACGCTCTTGCAAAATGTGTGCATTCTACTGTCAACTACAACGCACATGTTTAGTACGTGCAAGTACTGTCTCCTTACACAATAACTTGACAATCGTCAGGCAAGTGTACAATGTGCGCACGTTGTAGTCATGTGCAACGTACTTGTCAAGTGAGCAACGCACGATTCACACAGTTTTTTTTATTACAGTCAGGAAAAGCTTTGCATGTAATGAGCATCGACGTACTTACTTCGTACTTCCTTCCTTTTCGAAAGAAAACGTAGTGGCCACAGCCTTGCAAAAACACGCACGTCTGGTTGTGGCCAGGCCATTAGAATGACTCAAGACTTTTCGAAGTAGTCACCAACCGCCCTAAGGGCTATGATGTTGGCAGCAGTCATAGTAGGGACTTGAAAGGACTAATGACTGTATAAAATAGCAAACCAAGGTCCGCATTATGCACAGAATAAGAGGGGTGACCAAAAAAGTTACTGTTGCAGCAACTACTTTTGCTTAATGCTAATTTGACTGAACTATAAATTTTATTTTATATACATGAGTGAAGATGATGACAGCAATATTGGAAACCATATTTTCAGTCGCCTTGGTTACAATAAGTATTTTTCTATCAAAGAATCAAGGAACATTTGTACATTTGTTTTGTTTTTGTTAAAGTAATCAAATCAGCATAAAACATACTATTTATTCCTGCATTATTTTACTTGATTGTGCTCATACTTACAAATTTGACATTTGACCTATAATACAGGGTGTTTCATATCTGTCCCCATTATAAACTAATACCATGAGAGCATACTTGATCTCATCTGATATATCTGGCAGCATTGTACCGATTAATACAGTATCTAACATGACAGTGTTAATATCAATGCAAGATAGGAATTAAGATTCCCCCAAAAAGTCATTTTTTCGATAAAAGTCAAAATGACGTCCATATTTAATCTGTTTCCCAAGTTTAATAATATGTTTTTCTAAAGTACTGCATGATATAACCAGTTTAAAAAATAAATATTATACCTATGTAGAAGTTTCATCCATATGTGATAATCTAACCACTTATGAGTGGTACAGTTGTTTTGGTTACCAGTTGCTAGGCGACGCAAGAATCTAACGCATAACGCTACGTTCTCGCTTTAATTAATACAAAGTACAGGTAACCAACTTGCTGATCTTTGGTTGTTTCTTTTTCAAAATCATGTTTTTAAAGTCATCAATTGCTTTTAATGGTGGTATTGTAGACTCAATACGACTCTTTGTGAATTTATCACGTCCATTTGGAAAAAATATTCGTCGAAAACCAGTCACCGTTTTACTTGGCTACAAGTGAGAATTATCTGTGTGGTTAAGTTCTTTCGTTGCCTAGCAACTAGAAACGAAAACTAACTGTACCACTAACTTATCTGAACTTAACTTGTGGTATATAATCTAAACTTTGCAATCAATTTATTACGTGGGTAATAAACAGTGTTATATCGTTCAATACTTTACAAACTATGCTATCAATTGGGATAAAAATCATTTTGAACTTCAAAAAAGTGACATTTTGCAAGAATCTTATTTTCTGGGTTGCTATGATAGCAAAATTATCATGTTATATACTGAATAAAATAGTGAAATGTTGGCTTTCCAATGGTATATGAAGATAGCAGAAAAGATGAAACATGTTCTCATGGCATTAATTTGTAATGGGGACAGATATTATGAAACACCCTGTATGACATTGACATCAAGGTTGACAGAGGAGCCTATTTTTACAAATATTGTAACAAGTACATATTTGCTAATATTCAACTTCATCATTTCAAATGATTACTAATCTAATTCAAATCATGTCATCTTTGGAACATGTTTCATTATTATCAACTTTACCCCTACGGTCCTACCCCTGATGAGAAAAGTATAGAGTAGATATGAGCAATGTTGATAAAATACTTATTTATATATGTACTATTAGGATGACAACTTACATTAGAAAACTTAAAATTTCAAATTACGGATGCGATTACCTAAGAATACCTTCTTAGTCAACGTGTACATAATAGTGTCAGATTTAGTATTTTGAATTGAAAACTGAACTAATAATTAAATAACATATGTGTACAAATTATTTTATCACATTTAATGCCAACTTAAATACAAAACATTTACTAAAATAAGAAAGTTAGAGAGGAAATATCTATTTTCAGCTATTTTTCATAATTTAACCTTGGAATGGCATTGACCTTGACCTTTAAGTGGTCAGTACAGCATGTCCAGTTAATGTACATCATCAAATGAATAATATCCAGGCTAATACCTGTCAGTTAAAAAAATCACATTAGATAATATACTATTAGGTGTATTCGTAAATTATGGCGGCCATCTTGGACGCCATTTTGGATTATGCACAACGCTATATCGTCCCACAAAAGGCTCCCGCCTTTTTTGAATCAGCAGAACTGCCCGGACATTTTGGTATATAAGACCTCTTTTTGCCTTTCATGGCAGACCCCTTTGATTTTTTTAGCCAAATTGTCACCAGACCATGAGGAAATTGTAACTTTTGGACCGTACGTAATAGGAAAATTCGAGAAAGTATTCCAATATTGAATTGAAAGGTGCATAACTGACACCACGCTCCAACTTTCCTAATAGTTAAATGAAGCAAACCGTTTTCCATACGGTATAGTGTCTCAATTATGTATATTAAGTAAAATATTGATGCTTTTCGTAGATTTTAAGAAATTCGTACCCCACCCACTTTTATAGTGTATTGTCAATATGTAAGTACTTTTATTTGGTACATTTGTTAGTATTTGAAATTCACCAACTATATAGCATATACTTAACACAATAATTGTTATAAATTTATTAATCGTGGGTTTGTAAAAAATCTTACCCCTAATCCTAATTTTTGCCACAATTTGATGATAAATATGATGAAAAACAACTTTATAACGACCCATGTTCACAATTATCAACCAAAATCACCTAATATGGTAAGAACAACATACTATACATTGTTAAAATGACTTATTCCCATAAGAAATGTCATTATTAATGTCCCAGGGGCTATATAAAGGCAAACGCTGATATTTTCGTTTTTTTTGGTGGCCATCTTGGACGCCATCTTGAATTTCTCTAAGCATACCTATTTGTCAGTGCTGCTCCCATCCTTAAAAGGTCAAGTAAGGTGTTGGGTGTGTGTATGTAAAATATTGAGTCATTGTCATTCCGGTAACAAAATCGGCCAAAATTTGACATATTTTCCCCTACTAACAGGTTTGCATATATTATCAAGGTAAATCGCAGCTTCAAAATCGTAACTTTCTATTGTTAGAAACACTGAATTAAGCTCATATGAAATCTTAAGGATATAATGAAACTCCCACTATGCCGTCACAGGTGATAAAAAGATGTTCCAAGTAAGCAGTATATGATAAAAAGAATATTGAATTCTAGATCGTATAAATGTGCTCTATTGGACTAAATTAGCAATAATGGCTGACATGACATGTATCGATTACCTTTTTTATTTGCACATTACAAGACTAACAAAAACAAACAATGCCATAAAAGATAATTACGTCTGTATGGTAATCGGTGTGACACAAACCTTTGTGGAGGCACTGGATCAGGCATCAAAATAAGACTGAACTATTGATTGTGTGTTAAATACCGCTTACTGCCACTGGCTAGGAATAGACATCTCTCAACCACGCACGCAAATATGATGTTGTCTGGTCAGTATTCATTTCCGATACATTTATCAATGCGAGACGAAAACACAAACCCTGTTGTATTATACAGCTTCTAAATTGGACAGACAGATCAATGGCGGGCGTACATGTAATGTCGTTACAGTACTTAGTGTCCAAGACATATATATCAGGAAACGTTTAAACATAATAAGGTTTATCATACTAAAAGTGCGTCAGAATGAATCGTCCTTGATAAATTTGAAAATGTAGCAAATACTGTAGCTAATGAAATTGATACCATACGATACAGCACTAGATAATCAGAGCTTCTATCGTTTATCGAACTTTCAGGTGTAAAGACCGATAAGTGAGTGTCATTGAAAATACGCCGTATTTCAGGTGATACAAATACTAATGCATATTTGAAATCTACATAATATAGGGCTTCTAATGAGTCTATTTTTTTATGAAAATCAGAACTTGTCATGTTGACAAACCTGAAGTTGAAAAAGCTTGTTTTACAAAAAGTAAAGAGTGATTGTACAAACCAAAGCCACACACTTACGGCGGCAGCCCTATAGCCACATACGCAAAAGTCAGACATAGAACAAGTCATCCACATCCCCCAAAAATGGATGCTTCAAGCGAGCCTTATATGCTCACTCCGCAATGAATGACACACTGTGGACTTCGAATTTTGTGCATAATTTGCCATAAAGGGAGGTAATTATAAGTGATCACTACACTGAAATGAAGTACGGGGCGACTATTTACAGCCACCGCACAGCACTTAACACCTGCTGTAGTGATTAGAAAATAGTAGGACACAAAAGACCACCGAATAGAGGACCCGGATGCATAGTCCAGACCATAGAGTAAACGTAGATGCATTTGTTTCTGAAAAAAATGAACTAAAAATCGTTACCTTTGTTAAGACATTTAATGACAAACGTTAGTATAGGCTTATAATAACACTATACAAACATATACAGTAAAATAAGTCATATTCAATGTATTGAATCATTAAAATTCACACATTTCCTTACTTCGACTATAATATTTTGTAGCACAAATGGTTCACAAAATTTAAATATGATAGTTACCACATTTTGATTGATTTGACTCTAAAAAGCTCCAAACTACCGCTCATTATTTGTTCTTTATATTCACCAAATTTACTAAGTAAAATACCTCGTGTATGACTTATTCGAAGATGGGTTATTTCAAATTCTCCGTCTACTATGAACTAAAATATAAGGTAACATGTTAACATGTAAAAAGTTTATAATAATATAATTTACAATTACCTCAGCACACTGGTTGAACACAAACTCGTCTTCTAAATAATAGTTATAATAATAGAAATAATATTCACTCAGATTGTTTAAACTTTTATTTGTGATATATGCAAAGTCTAAGTCAGTTGCATTTAACGAATCCATTGTTTTAATTGTTTTAAGACAAACTTGATCCACTGTACGTCAAAACAATATTTAACTTACTATAACATAGTCACTCAGAGATGCTTCAATTTTATTGAAGGCGAATGATCAACTAATACCTGAACTATGTAGCGTAGAAGAACCCGTGTGGCAGAAGCTACTACAGGTATGCTGGCAGCATAAATAGCGGATGCATAATGGTCTCCAATTCATTTTATATAATTGAATGATTGAATTAGTACATCAATGACAGAGAAATTAAAACTAAATCACATAAAACTAGTTACAACCTTTGACAAAACTGCAGAAAAGATGGCAAGAAACAACGCATCTTACAAAAATATATCAAAAGAAAGCAAAACCACCTTACCGCGAAAACGATACGGAACTTTTCATTTCTGACGTCATTAACTTTATTGTGTTTTGCTGTTTCAGCAGCCCAGAATGAAAGTATTACTTCAATAACATTTGATATACTAGTACCGTAGCTTAAACTTTCAAATTATATATGAATAAATATATTTACCACAGTTTCTTGTATAACCCATGTTGCGAATCAAATAATGACGTCATGTGTGTTTGTTAACATTTATTCAAATGAAAATAAAACCTATGTTGTCTACCACTAAGACGATCAAACTAAGACAATAATTATTATTGTTAATGCCAAAATAAACAACAATGTGTGAAACTGATTTGCCGCTGCGTGTATTTGTGAACGATGGTTTACATTCGTTTCTGCATTCGATGATCATATTTCGGCTCGGTATTCTTAGAGATTGAACACCCCTATTTGTCAATCAAGGCTGACGACATGTACATTTAGTTTTAGGAATAACTGCTTTAGCATGCCATAACTTGCTGATAACCGTCGGATTAACTTGAAATTATCTGACATTCAAATCCCTCATGTAGCAAAACATGTTAATCTATGACACTCCTTTGACAAGATGTTCCCTTATGATTACTAATAGCACAGCTAAACCCATTCCTACCAGACACCATTGAAATACTATCGCCGAAACAAAAGATGAGACATCCAAAACAACCACACTAAGTAAAATGCTTATAAACAGTATTCATGCGTAATGCAGTGTCATTTCAAATCCATGCGATGACGAATTATTATTGAATGGTTGTATAAAAGGAAAGGGACAGTTCGTACAAATGGCAAAATGATATTTTGGCAGAGTAAGTTTACTTTGATGCTATAACATACTATATTGGTAATTCGACAGAATCGTCACTACATTAGTAGTGTAATTTACACTGAATACTATTAGATACATTTGTTTATTTGATAATTTCATTTATATTTATGTGCAATGATTTCGGATGTAGGGCCAGTGATATACATGTGTGTATCTTAATTTTAAACTACTGTTTAACTTCAAGGTATGGATTATTATCACAATATTAATAGTTCAGTTGAAGTACCGGTTCAGACAAATCACCATTCAAATGCGACTGATTGCATTCATATCATTGCGGGTAATTTCGTTAAAGATCAGAATTTCTCTGACATACATCTTTTTTGGCAATAATATACACGTCACTTTACACATACGTTTCAAAGCGAATATTGTAATAATGCAACATTATCACAGATGTACTTTAAAAACGTAAAATCACTATTTGATAGATGTGTCAATTATTTCAATTACACCTACTGCCGAATCTAACAATAATCGGCACACTTTATGGTTTCGTAAATTTCATTGAACCAAAGGAAGGCAATTGGTGTATACAATTGATTGTTGCGTTGTTACTGTTTTCTGTGCTCAGCTGGTTATGTTAAGTGCTGCTTCCATGTCCGATTTACTCATTTCATTTAATTTGTTCAGTTGTGGAAGTAACCATCAGCGGACATTATCAATGACAGATACAATGTAGCCTAGATATATGACAACACTGTTGGCCGGGTTATTGTCTCAATGGTTACGATCATGTTAATCAGTATGACTGTAAATCAATCCACGTATGGTCTTGTTGTATCGAAGGTTGAGCAAGAGTGTATGTCATTCTTTAAAACAATGATTTTCATTGCATTCCGTGTTAAAATCAATTTTACTGCACATTTTATAATTATTTATTTTTCCACATCTCTATGGAACCCACAATAAACACAGACACAATCACTGCGTGATCATACTGCTCCATGAATATTAATATTAGTTTCATAGAAAGGTTGATTTAATGTGCACAAAATGCAGAAACGGAACAAATATTCTAACAAATATGCTTGTGGCAGTTCATAATTACAGGTGATTCTAGATCAACATACTGAATTATTTGTAGTGGTACATGATATTTTGAAACAGGTGGAATAGTGTATCTAAATTGCATCATACTCATGGTTTCCTTGAATAATTCATTAATATAGTAATTACATTACTATTCATAATGCTTTTAGCAGTTCCAGGGGCATATTTTCATGCCCGTTTTCATTATATTTTTAATTGTTTCCACGTATTTCTCAGAAAAGTAAACATTCCCACTAAAACGTCACATGTAATGGCCACCCAAGGTGATAATAAAACGTCAACAACGAATTATATCCTAGCAGACTACTGAGTGCAGTGGATATAACACTAGCGTGAAACCAATGGCATCCATTCCGAACTTGTTACATTCTCGTATGACATTGCCAACGGTCACGTCATATAAATGTTGAGAAGTTTGTTGGAGCGTGTCATACAATATCAATAAAGAATACAAACTGGTGAACCCAATACTCTTCAAAGAGTCTCCCAAGTAGACAGTTAAGTCAACTACTAACGACAAGTTTGGTTTTAAAGCCACGGTTCTAGTTACAAGAGGCAAACTACATCTGCTATGATATTATAATTTATAACGGTTAATCCTTAGTATAATTTTGATGCGTTAGAAGAAGCGTCTAATGATATCTTTACATCATAATTAGATTTGATGATGTGTTTACAAGAAATCTGATCGTTGATTACGCATTGACCGGTTGGGTGTGTTTACCATAATGTGCCAGGATATATCGCATTATCATTAAAAACCTAATGTATTTTATAGTTTACATACATTTTAATAGTGAAGCATGTTAGATAAACAGTTTTACTGTGTTTATGGCTATACGTACATCGTTGTTTATGATGGTATGAAGATCAACAAGAGATATGTTATGTAAACGCGTGTTCATTTATAATCACTTTTCTATTTTTGCGCATGCATAAACTATTAAATATTTTATCCATTTTGCTGAAGATTGTCATCAGTAACGGTTGATATTCAAGCATATACTATGTCAGCTACGTTTTAAGTGTTTCTGGAGGCTTAAACATTTAACAGTGCACTAAACATTGCACTTTAATACCCTACAATCAACATCATTTACATTACACGCCATTGTACCAAGATCTTATCAATGTAAATATCAAACTTGTACAAACCAAAGTTATACAAAACAGATCGCAATGAGTTATGAGAAAGAAAGCATGTTTAGTAATATTCGAAGATGATGAATTAATGCTTCAAGTAATCCAATACTGTGCACTGTATCAACCGACCTATGATGCTCCAAAGTGTTTTCTAGATTGTGGGTACGTGCATATACAACCGATCCTCGTTTTAGTTATTTTTAGTAAGCTACAAACCGTCTGAATGTCTGAACAGAATCAAATTCATTGAAGTGTAGTCATTAAGATGGCAGGTCATATTTCTTAGTTATTGACAGAATGTGTTAAATTGTTAATGCATAGTCAGATTTTATAACGCTATCCTAAAGTGTATTTGACTTGATAACTTGCTATTAAAAACGCTTGTAACACAGCGTATTCATCTCGTAGCAATACTCCAAAATCACGGCGTAATTACCATGACATCATTTATAATCCATTTTACGTCACAACAATGGTTAAAAAATCAAAAAATGATCCAAATAAGCAATATAGACAAAGAAGCCATTTAAATATAATACCGTCTGTATGATAGTCGGTGTTACGCTAACCTTTGTGGGGGCACTAGTCCTGACAGATTTCAATAAATAAGACTGAACTACCGACTGCATGTTATATCATTTAAAACCCTGACTAGGAATAAACACATCTCAACCACGCAAGCAAATATGATGTTGTCTGGTCAGTATTCATTTCCGATATATTTATCAATGTGGGACGAAAACACAAACCATGTTGTATTATAAATTGGACAGACAGATGTTTGGCTGGTGTGCATATAAAGTCGTTACAGTACTTAGTGACCAAGACATAAGTACCAGGAAACGAATCCATTGGAAGAGTTCGGAAATAAATGTAGTCAATGTGTTTGCAAATCTTAAGAATGTACATTGGTATTAGACACAGTGACACCACCACATGTGTGGTACCGAGAAATCACAGACAAAGATGCACTCACAACACCGGTGCTTACATGTAGTACTGCTTCATTATATTATATGTCATTTACTTTCCGTTCATAGCCAGTATTGGGATATCTGGTAAAAAATTTGAGCCGTTCTCCAGAAAAACCGGGTTTAGTGACAAAATTGCGAAAATATTGATAATATATCGTTAGAAATGCGAGACTCTTATGAACAATTTCTGAACATTTGAACAAAATATTACAAACATTTGCAAAGTTAAGACTTTTTAAACCAACCACTACCGCCTACTTTTTGAGTGACGTCACGACGAACGTCATTCAAAGTTTTTGACGTAACGTTAACTGGCATTTCACAAATCCAGTATCTGATAAAGTATTGACGTAAACCTTAAAAAATTGTGTCACATCATAGAATCATATTCTTATTATAATAAAACGTGTCAAAAGTGTCAATGTTTGCAAATAGGGAAATAAAGTTAGTGTTTTGAACCACCAACCCCTTGTTTTTCTCGATATGTGTGCTTTTTAGAAACTGATCCTCGTAGCAACGACAGAAGTCATTTTTGCATTATGTATAAGAAAAAGTAAATCTAAGAGATTGTATTATTATTAATAATCCAGTTTCTTAAGCATTTAATCAAAGGACATTTTTTTATATTTTAGACGATTTTCTAAATCTGCATAATTACTATGCAATGTCAGTAAGCCCGGTTTTCCTGGAGAACGGCTCATTACACATTCTATGATGATGGAACAACTTCTTCTATCATTTGAACATGCAATGGTGTTGCAATGCTACATGTACCTATCGTAATTTGATCAGCAGCATGTGGTGGCCAATAATTGTAGAAAGAGTGAACTTTTCTACTGTAATGACTATCTACAGTACTGTATAAGGTTGTAATTTATTGGTGTCCGGTTTATATTTATGATTCATAGCTCCATTGAATTGAACAATTATGCATCTATATAAAGTATTCGTATAACGTAGTTTCAAAATGGCAGTTTCCATTTAAATTAATCTACATGCATCTGCCATCGTTCTCCTCCCTATTGAATATCCACACTATGCATTGCAAACATTATTGTGCAGGCATTTTTTCTCCATGAATATTTATATTTATTTTCAGAATATTTGATTAATAGTATACGGCACGATATTAAATTATCTAACAATTGATGTGAAATTAAATGTGGATGTGGCAATTGTTTAGTATTACAAATTTGTTTTTTTAATATGATATCAGTTTTGGAACAATTGAGGCATTAATTAACGTGTGTCTTTTTGTATTTTTTTCTCCGGATTTCGATATTACTATGATTATTTTTTTCCATAAATAATGTATAAATGTGTATTTTAAATTGATTTGAAAATGCCTTTATCATTATCAAATGAATTGCAATGTGTAAGTTCATGGTCATTTAGATATGTTTGAATTATCAGAGACGTAAACATCCCTGTTCCACCAAATGCAAAAAAATGACAATACTAAGCGAACAAAATATCGATATTGTAATTGACACTTAGTGTTTATGTCCCACACATGATCGTTATAGGCAGTCGAGTTCAGGAATGGGTCAATGGAAATCACAAAATGGTAACCAAGATTGTTATTCCCTTAATAGTTAGGGTTTGGAGGATTTTGTTACATATTAGCCATATCGAAGTGATATTCTCCTTCTCGGTTCATCCGGAAATGTCATTTGTGTACATTGTAAGAACACCATCTCTGAAACATGGACAACAAATGAAGGAACGACCATTACAATATTGATAATTAAACGTGTCGACGCAATACGACAATTGAAAGAGAATCACGCACGATATAGGAAGCAATAAACTGGAGAAAACGTAGAACAAGAACCACGTCAAAGAGACTGGTGTTTGACCGTCATGAAATATCGTATCATGGCATTGTCCTGAAACTGTTTATACTAGGTAACAGTGCCATTTGACATCAAATTAAAATCTTCAACTCATAATACTTTTTTAAAAGTTTTTCATTGCAATGTAGACATATTATTTGCTAGTCATCATATACTTTTAACTATACTGTTAACGAACAGTAGCACGCTTAAAACACTTTTTATCTAGTATAAACAAAACGATTTGACGAGCGTCGCATGTACTCTTAATAACGTCAACATTCAAATACAGTAGACTTAGCTCGTAAAGGAAATAATGTCGTTGTATGTAATGTCTTTACTTACCCCACGCGACGTCATTAATGTGATTAATCATATAGATATAACATTTACTAAACAACACCTTCATGATACCAAGTGGTATGAGGGAAATGTATGGGCATGATATACATCTTGTAAAATGTACATCCTCGACTAATACATCAAAATTTACTGTATGTACGCACCTTTACGGTATAAAATGAAACTTTTCTTCCCAGAAAACCAATTTTATAATACACAATGTATAGTTAGGCGCTAAAATGGGTTGATAGAAGTTGGTGCGCGAAAAAACACGCAATGATACACCAGTTTGGCAGCTGAAAAAATATATAGCTCTAAATAAGATTCCAAAAAATATAGTTCACCACGTTATTATAATCTATACTACAACATAACCAACATATCTACAGAAACATTAAATTCGTGGTTTAGATGTAAATATACGTATTTTGTTGCCAGGAAGCAACATCAATACCTAATGTTAAATTAATAATCACGAAGGCTTCCATCTTAATATTGCAGTAAATAATCATTAAGGTTGAAAGGGAAAATTATACATCTTCCTTTTTATTTATGGAACAATGGTACTGCGGTTGGGCTGTTCTATGTTATAACGTGTTTCATATATATCAATTATTTCAATAATTACTTTTCATACTTTATCGACATCTCTGCACACACCTGTCTTTAGTCATGTAACAAGAAGCAGTACTGTCTATCTATATCAATATTTGTCTAAGTAAAAGGTTTATCATTATAAAACTTCGTCAGAGATAATTGTCTTGATAACATTGAAAATGAAGCAAATACTTTAGCTAATAGCTAATGCAATTGATATCATACGATACAGTAGTAGATAATCAGAGCTTATACCGTTTATCCAACTTTCAGGTACATAGACTGATAAATGAGTATAATTGAAAATACGCCATATTTCAAGTGATACAAATGTACTGTACTGTATGTAAATGTTTCATCATAAAAATAATAAGAGCAATTTAAAAATTTACAATTAATGAAATACAAATTTATCTACAACTTTTTGAGAGAGAGCACTGAGGAGTTATAATTTGTGTTAAGACATGTATTGTGATATTCATGTTTGCTGTGCTCGACAGTTTTAGTTGGGTGTTGCCATCCCTGTCCTTTTTGCTCACATATTCTTGCAAACTTCGCTAGAATATCTCAACAATTTAAGAATTGATGCCAGGTAATTTCCGCTGTGAAAGTGGCAGGAAATACAAGCATTGTACAACTACTGTAGATATAGAATAAAATGCTAATTATGTACGATAAAAATACATTACTTAAATGATAATTTTGTTCCTGTTTGTGAATAGTAAGAAACTATTGGATCAAATTGAATAGATTGTTACATATCACCTGTCATAATGTAAACTAAATAACATCCGATACCTTAAATATTGCATTTTAATTGACCAAGAAATGCCATGTAGTGTCATGAATGAATACAAAATTAAACATGTTTCTCAGAATCGATGCGCTTGGACATGTGTACTTAGCCTTGGATAGGTTTGCATATTGTCTATTTTCATTGGTTTTCGTATATATTCTTGAATTAAACTCAATATTTCAACCTATATGAAAATATTGACAATGCTTTTGCCTTGTTTAGTATTTAGTGCTGCTAATTAATGTTCAGTCATTGTCAAGTAGAAGAATAGATACTGGTCATAACAGTATGTTAGATAGTTTAAGATCCATTTATCTCTGATCAAATATCTATTTGCATCTCACCATCTAAATAAATGCTATAAATGACCATTTAGATAATGGTATACCAATCAATTGCAAACTATGTCAAATTGGTCATTGAATGAATTTTCCACCTGCATATCATCAGGATGGATTGTACGAGATATGTATCTAGATTTATACATTGGTGTGAATCGGGAGTACAATACTACTACTATTATTATTCAGTCTCAATATAGCTGAACTAGAGTTGGTGCGTGTTAAATATGCATTGGCGATAATGATTGGAACATTCAGCAAAAAGTCAATTACCCGAAGCATGCGTTATAATATACTTTATGATAGTTCAGCAGTCTTTGCATGATTTGCTCATTTAGAGATTGCGGGTTAATTAATAGAATGTAAATATGTGAAGGCGAGCTAAATACTGAAACGAATAGATGTAAATTCGTTAACCTAAATTGATTAGTTATAATGCGCTTTGCTATCGAATCGTTGGGATACATCTGTGTGATTTTAGAAGATAATGTCAATCATTCGGTTCAGTTTTTATTGCATTTATCTATTTAGTGTATATTATACAGGCACTATATATACGCAACAGGTGCTGAAAACAAATTGTTTTCAAAACATTTGTGAGTTACGAGCAGTCGATTTAATCGTTTGAATCAGAAAACTGATCTTGTTGAAATTTCAAGTTTTAAATCCTTGAAGTAATTGATGTGATTAGCAAACTTTATAGTTGATTGCTATCAATTTTATCTATGTTATTTGTAACAGCTGATGTTGCAGTATTGGTGTACCACTGCATTCACTGAACACTACGTGGATGCGCAACTCGCCGACAATTATTTATTATGGCTGGCACTTGTTCCTGAGTTTTTAATAATTAATCAGGGTTTATCGAAATATTGACCTGAATATACGTCGTAATCGATCATTAATTCGATGGGAACATGCATTTTGTGTACATAGCAATCACCAAGTCAATGTAAACTAAATAGCACGTCGAATGTTTCGAAACAGAAATCTACTTCGGGATCTAAATTGGGAAAAACATAATTGACTAGAACCATCCGACTAAGTGTTCACAATATCAAATTGTATGTTCAGATCGACAACACAATCAATGAAACAATGTCAAATCAGACGAGATAACGCTGGCCATCCTAATTGCATCTTCCAATTGAGCTGGTACAATACAAATGCTATATCTAGTAGGTATATTTTCAATCACGCTTTCCTCAAACTGGTAAAATGTACATATCACTATTAAAACACAAATACGACGAGGTTAACGACGAGGTTAACGACCACATCAACATTAATAATTGTCGATGTACAGCACCATTGTAATAAACAAAATATTTATGCATTAAGCATTCGATAGAAAACAAAATATCCTTCCAAGAATGAACAAATGTATAATAATTTCGTACTCATGGATTTATGCAATGTTACATCATTACAAGACCAAACATAAATAAAACGAATTCCAGTTTAAATACCAGACAGCGTAATTTTACATGATGTACATAACGGTTGTTCCATACATTGCATTCATGTGTGGAAGATTATCTTGACATTTGGATATGAGTATCTCAAAAGTTAAGCAGTTAAAGTATGTTGATATGTTTTAACATTCATGAATAAAAATGTGATTGGAGAAAAAGGAAATAAAAGATTGGCAATTTTAGACAATACTGGTATAAAATAAATTCCGAGAAGAAATATAATTAGTGCGTTTGAAGAAAAGGAACATTTTGACGCGTGTAATACTACACGTATCACTTGTTATTTCGCAGATGTTGTTTGATGTTTAGATTTGAATACTATTGTTCTTTCATTAAAAGGTTTTGGAGCCATCTGCAAGTTCATATCTTTTAGAAAACATTATTAAATGACGTACATAAAGATGAAGATCGGCTTACTTGTTCAGGCACACCTGTTTCAACAGCAAGGATAATACTTTGTCGATGATGGGAACATACGTTACTGTTTAAGTATTTAATTTATTGGAAATATTCTTATGAGAGCTAGCATTTCACAAATCCAGTATCTGAAAAATTATTGACGTAAACTTTTCATAATTAGGTCTCATTTAAAAAAAAAGTTCTTATTTAATAATACGTGTCTCATGCGTGAGTGTTTGCTTATAGAGAAACAAAGATGTTGTTATGGACCACTTACCCCTTGTTTTTCTCAATATGGCCAGTTTTAGAAACCGATCGCCATAGCAAAGACTGAAGACGTTATTTTAACAAGAAAACTGAAATCTAAGAGATGGTACTACATGTACAATATCAAATTGCTAAATATTGAATGGAAGGGCATGATGTTTTTCTCATTTTAGACCCTTTTCTAAATGGTATTGCATGATTACTATACAATGTCACTACGCCCGGTTTTCCTGAAGAACGGATCATTTATATTGTAACAGGGCTAATTACGTAAATGCAATACAAACTGACCAACAGATACATTTTTGTAACTGTTACATTACAATGAAAATATCAAGTTTGATATATCAGTAATTAGCTTAATGTGCCAACACAGTTAATCATATGAAGAAATAAAAGACGAGTATACTTATGCCAACAACCAGGAATAAATACCACGTTTTTATAAACAAACTGATTCCTACAAAACGTCGAACGTTTCAAGGATGCATTTTAACCTGTTTAACCAATATCTCCATAAAACATGATTTTATGAGAAAAGTAATTGGTGCAGTGGATGTAAATCGAACATATTATCTTGCGATATACGGACATCAATACACTATTAAATAAAGATGAAAGTTTCTAACCGATTGTATAGAGAATGTCGCAGTAAAAAGGAATTACTTGTAAAGCAATCAGTATAATATCTAATGAAAGTGAACGCCGTTTGTTTGCCTTGTTTTGTACATCGAATGGTTGAATCGTGATTGAATCGAGAGTAAGTTGATCAATGTAATAATGCTTCTTTGTTAATTTATATACCAGTGACTTATTGTATATAATTATATACCGACATTGTCAAGATTTACTGATGTCCTTGGTAGTCAATCTTATCATAACATAATATGAAATGTCATAATAATTTGCTGTTAACCATACTATACCAGTGCCTGTGGTCACATTACACAACACAGAATAAACATCAAGATATAATTGTCTGAGTGAACTATTATTACCAAGGTACTTCAGAGATAATTTATCTTGACAAATTGAAAGTGTAGCAAATAACTCGCAACACGCGAATGAAATAGATATCAGAATTAAGTCGTAAATCAATATTCGATAATGAAGTACTAATTTTTGGATTGAAAAGTGTATAAAATACCCGAAGTAAATGCTTCATCTTCTTTCAAGATAAAAAGTTTCACGTTAAAAAGATCTAACTAGAATTAACAAACTCACACAATCAACTTCATAACGATATCTCGACAACTTATCAATTGCTACAAAATTGTTTCGGTTATCATTGTAAAATACTCAAAGAGATAAAATACTAAATGAAAACTATAATGAAACACGTTACATAGATAATGTGTTTCAGTGTGAGAAAATAGTTTAGAAAATAATTTTCAACTATGTAAACATTCAATTTAAGTCAATCGATTTAGTTATTGCTTCTGTCTTGATAATTTATATATGATATGAAAGGGCTGCTATTCATTTTGCATAGAAAGTTCTATTAAATTTGCACCTTCTTGTAAAGCATACATAATACCGACATCATAGGCGTTTCAAGTATTTAAGCCATATAACAGATGTACTAAATCAATTGATAAATATATGTTATTTTGTAACACCTGTTGTTTCATTTCCATTCTATAGATGTCCAATACCGTAAGGATAATGCATTTTACAGACACATATTGACGCTGATACAAGTTTAAGTAATAAGCGAACAGTGTAGATCCGTATCAATATGCCAATAATGTCTTTTATTGAACTAGAAACCTGCTGATATCATAATCGATAATCGCCGTGAAAAATGCATGCATTTCCTGTATCTGACAATCACGTCGTCATTCTGAAATTAATATATATTTAAAGGAACAACCGCATCTAGATAGACAAGACCACCGAATAGAGGACCCGGATGCATTTCGTACTTAAAAAATGAACTCAAAATCGTTACTTTGTTTAGGCATTTAATGTCAAAGGTTAGTTTAGTAAATATGACATAATTAATTTATTGAATCATTAAAATTCACACATTTCCTTATTCGGAATATAATATTTTGTAGCACACATAGTTCATAATTTTTACGTAGTATAGTGACCACATTTTGTTTGAGTTGATTCTGAAAAGCCCCAAACTACCGTTCATTATTTGTTCTTTATATTCACCAAATTTACTAAATCAAATACCTCGTGTATGCCTTATTCGAAGACGGGTTATTCCAAATTCCCCGTCTACCAAGAACTAAAATATAAGGTAACCCGTTCACGTGTAAAAGTTTATAAAATAATAATTTATAATTACCCGAGCACACTGGATGAACACAAGCTCGTCTTCAAAAAAAAAGTTATAATAATAGAAATAATATTTACTCAGATTGTTAAAACTTTATTTCGTGATGTATGATTTTTTTGCTGTTTCTGCAGCCCAGAATGAAAGTATTACTTCAATTACATTTTATATACTAGTACCGTAGCTTAAACTTTCAAATTGTATATGATTAAATATATCTACCACAATTTCTTGTATCATATCTCGGCTCGGTATTATTAGAAATTGTCGTTAAGAGCCACACTTGAACACCCCTATTTGACAACGGAGACTGACGACCTGTACATTAGTTTTATAAACAACTGCGTAAGCAGACGATTATTTGTTGATGACAGTCGGATTATCTTGATATTATCTGACATTCAAATCCCTCATGTAGCAAAACATGTTAATCTGTGACACTCCTTTGACAAGGTATTCCCTTATGATTACTTATAACACAGCTAAACCCATTCCTTCAAACATCGTGGGAATACTATCGCCGAAACAAAAGATGAGACATCCAAAACAACTACAGTTAACAAAACGCTTGTAAACATTATTCAAGCGCAACGCAGTGTCATTTTAAGTACATGCGATGACAAATTATTATTAAATGGTTGTATTAAAGGAAAGGGACAATTCGCCCAAATGGCAAAATGATATTTTGCAGAGTCAGTTTACTTTGATGCTATTACATATATATTGGTAATTCTACATAAGTATTGTCATTTGAGATACATTTGTTTATTTGATGATTTCATTTATATGTATGTGCAATAATTTCAGATGTAGGGCCAGTGATATACATGTGTGTATCTTAACTTTAAATTACTGTTTAACTTTAAAGTATGGATAATGATCACAATGTTAATAGTCCAGTGGAAGTACCGGTTCAGACAAATCACCATTCCAATGCGACAGAACTGGTTGCATTCATATCATATCGGGTAATTTCGTAAAAGGTCACATTTTCTCTGACATACATCTTTTATGGCAATAATATACACGTCACTTTACGCATACGTTTCAAAGCGAAATAATTTTGACATCCATTCCATGCTTTTCAACACACAGCAATTGCGGACATTGTGTTTGCTAGTCTCAATAGTGTGTCAACTCTAAATTTGACAACCAAGCATTATATAGTATATTGTAATAATACAACATTATCACAGATGTACTTACAGACACGAAATCACTATTTGATAGATGTGTCAACTATTTCAATTAAACGTACTGCTGAATCTAACAATGGTCGAAACACTTTATGGTTTCGTAAATTTCATTGAACCAAAGGAAGGCAATTGCTCTGTGTAATTGTTTATTGTGTTGGTACTGTTTTCTGTGCTCAGCTGGTTAAGTTGAGTGCTGCTTCTATGCCCGATGCTCTCATTTCATTTGTGTTGTTCAGTTGTGGAAGTAACCATCAGCGGACATTATCAATGTCAGATACACTATAGCATAGATCTATGACAACACTGTTGGTGCGACAATGGTTATGATCATGTTAATTAGTATAACTGTAAATCCATCCACGTATGGTCTTGTTGTATCGAACGTTGAGCAAGAGTGTTTGTCATTCTTTAAAACAATGATTTTTGTTGCATTCCATGTTAAAATCTATTTTACTGTACATTATATAATAATTTATTTTTCAACTTCTCTATGGAATCCCTCACAATAATCAAAGACACAATCACTGCGTGATCATATTGTTCCATGAATATTTATACTAGTTTTATAGAAACGTTGATTTAATGTGCACAAAATGCAGTAACGGAACAAACAATCTAACAAATGGGCTTGTGGCAGTTTATAATTACAGATGATTCTAGATCAACATACTGAATTATTTGTAAGTGATATTTTGAAACAGGTGGAATAGTGTATCTTAATTGCATTATACTCATGGTTTCCATGAATAATTCATTAATATACGAGAGGTGTTCAACTTATTTATGAACAAAACATGAACACCGATTGTGCAATATTGAATGAAAATAATTGAAGTGTCTTTTTTAAACCATGCAAGAAAATGTTTTAAGTTGAACATATGATCATCATACATTGTATATTTCATTTGATGAAAGCTTAAAACAACAATTTAGTAGATGATGTTGTTTTTTCCTGTTTTTAAGGCAAAATGACCCTTTTATAAGCATCAAGAAAGTGTTGGTACATTTTTATTTTGCATTTTTAATGAGAACATCAGTACTATTTGTCGTAAGACGCGTTATTAAAGTTCTGTTTTCAGTAATTGTGAAATGGCACCAAAAATTGAAAATTGCCCAACATTGCCAAAACCTACACTATTAAGTTAAATTAGTTTTATGATATCTATGATGAATCCATTAGCAAAACGTGGAATAGTACCACAGATGGGAGTGTACATAGAAACTATCGGTGACATTCTTTCGAAACAGTTTAATGCATAGTTCTGGGAAAATGCGAAGTTCCTACGCTGAAAATCAACAAAAAACATGCCTCGCAGCCAAAAGTCTTGGAATCTAGAAATGCAAAATAAACAACATTATGTGACAAAGGTGTTTCATTATGGGGAAGCAATGTTGAATCTTAAAGAATGTTATGATAGATTATGGTATGCTATTTTAGAAAAGGTCAAAGGGATAGAGAGAAGTTCATGTTTGTCCAGCTTTGTGTGTTCGTGACCGTTTTCATGGAAAGGCATTGTGTTTGTTGTTATGGAAATACGCACATCAAAATCAATATCAAATTGATGAAATTGAAGGCTGTGGTCTAAGTACGAACCGTTTCAATTCAGGTTTTCAACAAAAAAAAGTGTAACGTATCGTTCGTAGTGACTGTTCCAAGAACATAGTGCTTCGTCCAGATCAGCTTCAAGTCATCATATACAACGCCAAATAAAAAAACTTAAGAATATAACTTTGATATATATTATAACAAAACAGTGGATGTCGAAGTTTTCTCATGCTTAAACAATATAATTTTCCATCTGGTTGATACTAAAACAACGTTTAAAGAAGGAAAATGTAAACGTAATTATAACGAGTTTTGGACCTTCAAAACGCAAATAACAACACCCTCTACCCTAATGTTGATTATGATTTAACCGTAGCGTATTGGCAATTTACAATTAGTATATATACTTCTTGATACACTACTTTATACAATATAAAAGTTTTTATTCAATTTCAGTGTAAGAGTAACACAATATTGATGTTCATTTTCTGTTCATAAATAAGTTGAACACCTCTCGTAGTAATTACGTTACTCTTCATAATGCTTCGAGCAGTTCCAGATGCATATTTTCATGGCAGTTTTAATTATATTTTTAATTTTTTCCGCGTAGTTCTCAGAAAAGTAAACATTCCAACTAAAACTTCACATGTAATGGCAACCCATGGAGATAAACAAAACGTCAACAACGAATTATATCATAGTAGACTAGTGAGTTGAGTGCAGTGGATATAACACTAGCGTGACACCAACGGCATCCAGTCCGAACTATTTACATTCTCGTATGCATTGCCAGCTCTCACGTCATATAAATGTTGAAAAGTTTGTTGGAGCGTGTCACACAATATCAATAAAGAATAAAAACTAGTGAACCCAATACTCTTCATAACGTCTCCCAAGTAGACAGGTTAGTCAACTGACAACGATAAGTATGCTTTTAACGCCACGATTCTAGTTACAAGAGGCAAACTACATATCGCTATACTATACTAATTTATAACGGTTAATCCTTAGTATAGTTTTGATGCCTTAGAAGAAGCATTTAATGACATATGTACATCATTATTAGGTTTGATGATGTGTTTACAAGAACTCCTCTCGTTAATTACGCATTGACTGGTTGTGTGTGTTTACTATAGTGTGCCAGAATATATCGCATTATCATTTACAACCCTAATTTATTTTATATTTTACATATATATTAATGGTGAAGCATTTAAGATAAACAACTATATATTTTTGAAGATGCTCTAGTATATACCTTGTCTGCGATCTTCTTCTATGAGTTACACTAAATAATCTACTGAAGGACTTGATATAAGATAGAACAATACAAAGGAAGCAATCTGTGAACTTATTGGTTGAAACTTCTTCGAACATTATATTTAATGAAGCTCGGCATGACGTAATAAAGTCGGGCCGATACCAATTACCACTTTAGAGTTATTAAATGTCTGCAATATCGTCGGCGTTATGGAAGATCAACAATATATATGTCATGAACACGCGTGCTTACAGTATTCATAATTACTTTTCTATTTTTGTGCATACATAAAATATTAAATATTTTATCATTTCTGCTTTAAGATTAAAATATTATCATCTGTAACTATTAATATTTAGGCGTTTCTATGTCATATAGGTTTTAAATGTTTTTAAGGCTTACACCTTTTACGGTGAACCATACCTTGTAATTTAAACCATACATTCTACCTCATAAACGTTACAATCCATTGAACCAATGTCTTATCAATGTAAATATCGAACTTATACAAACAAATCTTATACAAGACAGATCTCAATGAGTTATGAGAAAGAAAACATGTTTTGACAAATTGTAATGATCGAAAAGGAGCCATGAATTAACCACCAGGTCTTCTGACCGACCAATTGTATCGTTTGAATGTCTATCACACTGTAAAATATCCGATAATGCTTCTTTAGTAGTATCAAATAATTATATAATGAAAAAGAACATGTGTTATGACGGTAATAATTCAGTGCTACTGTACGTAAAGAACAATTATTCGAAGATGATTGATTAAGGATCCAAGTAATCAAATACATGTAGTGTACGCGGTATGAAATGACAAATGATGTTCGGGTTGTCAAATTTGTAGTTAACGCAATTAAATCATCAATGCAAATTAACTTTCGGACAGCGTTAATATGTCTAACTTTCCACTACGTAACACATTCTGTAAACGAATTAATAATATAACCTGACATCTTGACGACTATACTACAGTGAATACGGTTTTTCCAGACATTCATACGGTTTGAAGCTTGCTAACAATAGACAAAACAAAGCAGCCCGGTCGTAACAAATGTCCGAAAATGAATTTGCTTCGATGATTTAATACATTTTATATACCTCATAGCAATGCTATTAAATCAAGGCGTGATGACCCTGGTATCAGTCGTCGAAAATACTCGTCGATGCGTCACAAAGTGGTAATACAAAGAAAGATGTTCCAAGTAAGGAGGCTATAATTCAGAGAAAACTGAATATAATTATATTTTCTAGATCGAATAGATGTGCTTCTTTGGACTAAACTAGCAATAAAGACTGACATTATTATAAGTATCGATACAAGACAGACATTAAAGATACATTGGCAATATTGAAGAATTGAAGTAGGTATGATAGTCGATGTGATACAAACCTTTGTGGAGGCAATTTTACAGACATATTTCAATATAAACAAGACTGAACAATTATTTGCGTGTTATAGCATTTAAAACCACCGACTAGGACTAGACACTTCTCAACCACGCACACAAATATGATGTTGTCTGGTCAGTTTTCATTGCCGATACATGTTATGAATACGAGACGAAACACAAACCCATGTAGCATTATACAGCTTCTAAATTGGACAGACAGATCAATGGCTGGCGTACATGTAATGTCGGTACAGTACTAAGTTCCTAAGACATATATACCAGGAAACGATCCGTTTTGAATCCATTGAACTAATGTTGAAATAGGTATGTGTTGTCTTAAGATGGTACCTTGAGATTAGAAACGTCTTTTCAAAGACATCAAAACATGTGCGGTAACGAGGAATTATAGACAAAGATGCACACACAACACCAGCGCTAAGTACAACCTCATTATATTATGTGGCTGTTACATACCGTTCATAAACAATATTGGGATATCTGGTAAATACATTCCGTTTTTAAAATAATCCCAATCACCATAAACAGTTATACCTTCTATAATGCTGGAACAGCTTCTATCACTTGAACATGAAATATTATTGCCATTCTACTTATCGCATACTAAACAGCAACATGTGGTGACCAGTACTTGTAGAAAGATTGACTGTAATTATTATAAGGGTGTAATTTATTGGGGTCCGGTTAATATTTATGATTCAGAGCTCCATTGAATTAAGTAATTAAACTAATTATACATGTATGTTTGGTATTGGTATAACGCAGTTTCAAAATTGCAGTTGTCATTTGAATTAATCTACATGTATCTGTACGTTTTGATTCTACCAAGTTGAACATTCTTTCTATGGAATAGCCACACTATGCATAGCACACATCATTCTGCAGTCATTTTTTCTCCATGAATATTTTGTATTTTCAAAATATTTGATTAATTGTATACGGCATGTTATTCAATTATCTAAAACTTGATGTAAAATTAAATGTGCATGTGGCAGCTATTTAGTATTACAGATATGTTTGTGATATATGATTTTGGAACAATTAGGGTATAAATTAACGCGTGTCGTTTTGTTATCATTTCCGGATTTCCAAATTACCATGATTAATTTTTTCCATCAATAATGTATTAACGTGTATTTTAAATTGGTTTGAAAATGCCTTCATCGTTATCAAACGGATTTAAATGCGTAACTTCATGGTCATTTAGATTTTTTGAATAATCAGAGACATAAATATCCCTGTCCCACCAAATGCAAAAAGGACAATACTAAGGAAACAAAATATCGATTTTGTAAACAACATTAGTGTATGTGTCCCATATATGATCGTTATAAGCAGTCGAGCTTAGGAATGCGTCAATAGAAATCACAAAATGCGGACCAAGATTGTTATTCCCTTCATAGTTTGGTTTTGGAGAGGATTGTGTTACATATTAGCCATATCGTAGCGATATTCTGCATCTCGGTTCATCCGGAAATGCCATTTGTGTACATTGTAAGAACACCATCACTGAAATATTGACAACAAGTGACGTAACGACCACTACAATATTGATAATAAAACGTGTCGATGCAATACGAAAACTGAAAGAGAAAAACACACTATTTAGGAAGCAATAAACTGGAGAAAACATAGTTACATTTTCTAGATTTAGCAACTATGTCCTTCAAACTTGCCCTATCCTACTATTGTGGGCTATACAATCAGTGACAACTGACCTGATGTGTATGCATAACCCATTTTATTTGGACATAACAAGGCCGTCAATAAAGACACTAGGACACTATTGACGGAACAATAACATTAACACATGATTAGCTCTGTGTGATGGACGGTGAGACAATAAGATCTAGTGAATGTACCAATACAGACAGATTGATAACACTTAACCGAAGACAAAGCAAATAATTATAGGTTATGTGGTTTAGAACAATAGCTAGGAACAGACACTTCCTATTATCACACGCAAATATAATGTTGTCTGGCCAGTATTAATTTCCAACACTTATCAAAGAGAGACACCAACCATGTTGTATTATATAGCTTCTAAGTGGAAGAGACAGATGGTCGGTGTGTATGAAATATCATAATATTTCCTTGTCCTGAAACAATTAAGATCACAGGAAACTATACTTCAAACGTTCGTCATTACAGTGCGGACATTATGGTTGCTTGTCATTGTACACTGGATTGTTAACGAACAGTAGCACGCTTAATGTGTTTCATGTAGTATAAACAAACCGATTTGACGAGCGTCGCATGTACAAAATGTACAGTTAAATACACTAGACGAAGCTCGTAAAGGCAACAATGCCATTTATATAATGTTCTTACTAAACCTACGCGACGTCAGGCATGTGATCAACCTTATATACACAGCATTTACTATGAATAAAAAGAAAAACAACAGCTATCAAATATTTGATGGTAGGAAATAAAATTACACCAACCATTCAATTTTTCCACACAGAATAGCGGAATGAACCAATTTTATAGTAAACACTGTACAGTTAGGTACTCAAAATTGGTTGATACAAGTAGGTCTGTGGAAAAAACGCAATACTACATCAATTTGGCAGATGAAACATATATAGCTCTATTAGTTTATCTCGTTATCATAATCTTTATAGCGTATTTCAGTTCACTCATTGTTTGTTTCATCGCATTATTATAAACATCATAAAATATTTCAGTTCACTCATGGTTTGTCATAATACTCATTATAAAACATTTCAGTTCATCCATGGTTTGTTATTATAAACATTATAAAACATTTCAGCTCACCCATGTCTTGTTATTATAAACATTATGAAATATTTCAGTTCACTCATGGTTTATTTTGGAGACTTGAACTTATAATGGTGGAGTATTGTCGTTAAAACCTGCAATCTGGCAAAACTGTTAGAATTTTTATTTTAAACCGTCTGTTTTACAGCCTGTTAAAGATAATTGTGATATAAAAGCTCAACAAATTATATTACCTTGCGTTTCATATATCACATTAAAATATATCGTCAAACTTGGTTGTAAATAAAAGTTAAAGGATCAGCAATCTGTGATTAAGATGTACTAGTATTAGTCCAGTCATTCTAGATTTGAACCTAGACAAAATTGCAAAAGAATTTCTTTTAACATTTTTGTGTTGCGTATTATCCCATATATTAACAGAAAAAAATCCCCATTGATAGACGTTGGCATTTTCTTGCATTTGATGAATAAAGTTTTAGGCAAAATAAGTATTTTTATTCCAGGATGTATGACGCAAACGGCTTTCCATACTATCATTTATGACGTCATATGTGACGTATTAATGGCGGATACTTTCAGTTTGTCTTGGAAGAATTAATATTTTTGTATTATTTAATATTACGATGCATTTGTGTTTAATTCAGTTCAAATACAAGGTTTGTTATCTATTTTAATACAACTTGAGTTTGATGTGATCTTGATTTAACGATCTTTGGAGCAATTTGACCAGCTTATTGAAGGAAAGACGACGGAATAGCAAAACTTATTGATAGTCGTTTCTCATATAACAGAATAGTGTTAAACAAAAGCAATTGTTGATATATAAACACATTAAAACAGTTTTAATCCATTTTCGGTCAATGCCATGTACGACTATATTTCCAACTATGGGACGCCGTTTGTCTATAAAATTGCACATTATACGTGGATCTACTATTACCTTGTTATTGAGTTATTTAAATGTGACTCTATGTTCAAGCGATATAATTTTTAGCTTTATGTGCAGAGTCTGGTTTTTCCCGCTTAGTTATAAATATTATCGAACGTCCCCACCTTATTACCATTGTGGCACATGTTTTGTAGGGTATGTGATAAAACGAGTGACAATTGATCAATTGCAAGTAATGTTTATATCTCAAAACTATCTAAAATACTGAACTTATAATAATAGCTACATGCTAAAATCAATAATAAAACGTCTACAAACGTACTTCAACATATTTTTGATGCAATACATGCAACTCATGCCCTGGATGATAACACTGAACATGCTGATGACATTGCAAATTACCCAATTCTAAACTAAAAGGTTTCCATTTGATGTTAAAAGTGTAAAGCTTATGTCTCACTGAGCATTTGTTGCCTCAGCGATGTACTCCGATGGAAATTTATGAGCATTAGGAATTATTTCTACGTGGTCTAGGGGAAGCTTTTGGGCTGCCATGAAATTGGGAAGGGTCGGGAGAACTATTTTTTTTAATGGTCAAATTTATCCTCGCCACCGGATAATCCATATGGGCGAGGCCCCCAGAAGAGTTTTAGTATTTTTAGTTTTTGGGGGATAGTGCATGATACAGAAGATGCCCCAATTCCAGAAGCATCCATGGTTCTTTTACATGCCAGTGTATAGCACCATACATGGGACCTCGGTTTTAAGTCTCTTTCGAAAGACTATTAGTAATTTTAGTTGGCCAGCCCGGGATTCGAACCCACAACCCCGAGATCAGTAGTGACTACTAGTCTCGCGCTCTACCGACTGAGCTAAGCGGGCTGGCACAAGGGAGAACTATCGATTGGTTCTTGGCATTTATATGCGTCTGATGTCAGAGGGAAGCTCCCCGATGATTTTGTAAATTTTCGGGAGACCTGAGAAATCACGAGTGCGTAGGGAAATTTCAATGCATGTGTTGAATTATACCCGATGTACTTGCATGTCGAAAATATCTCTGAGAGGCATCCCATATAATCCGGAAAATTTTCAAAATACTGGAGAGGGATCCCCGAAGCACCCACATATTCGGGAGTTATTCATGATGCTTTGCGATAAAAACTGCTTTAAAGGCACATCGGTGATGTTTCGCTGAATTGTCAGGAACCTTTGGGGATGTTACACATTCGCACTCACAGAATTTAATTTCCACATATTGCAATATTTATAGGTGATCATTTGTGTATAGCCACGCCTCGTATTTCCACATTACCCCTATTTTCGCGGTATTGGATAAAAACAGTTGTTTGAGCAATCTGCACGAATTATACCTGTAAATAAATATACTATCACTTACATTTCACAAATTCATCAAAGTAGCAAAAAAGTGAATAAACAAATATTTTGTCTTGAATTAAGTTTTTCTCCTACAAAAGTGTACATTTTCTAGTCTTTTTCAAGTAGGTAACTTGCGAAACCTCTAGCAACCCAAGTATACATTACAGCTTATGTTAACTTGTCTGCTACAGTTTGCAACATATGTCTTAACATTTTTACTGGGTTTCCGACCGGTGTATTCGCTCTACAAGTGTAGAAAGGAGTAGGTTATGGAAAAACTTAATTTTGTTTTGCCCGACAAAAACATTTAATTAGAAAAAATCATAAACCAAAGGTACATTTTTTTATTTAGTGACAGGCTGTCACCAGTGTTGCCATTTTAAACATTTTATTTAAGTTCACAGTTAGGTGACTCGGAAATACGAGGCACCAGTACACTACGGGTAGGCGTCGGAAAACACCCGATGAGTTCCCGACGCTATATGCTGGTGACAGTCGTACTGCGTCGGACATGTATACTCCTATTAACAATTAGAAGTTTCGGGAGAGTATCGGAAGCCTTCAGGGGACCATCCGATGATCGGGTGAAGCTGTTTTTGCTTCCACCTCACCAATAGAGATTTTCTCAATGGGACCAATGCTAAATCACATACAAATGAGCATATTCGGTACATACTTGATAGTTTATAAACATAAATCTCATAGCAGGCTTTGGTAACCGAGTACATGTATCTACAAGCGATTTAGTACCCGATGACGTTTAACAACAAAAACTATTCCACCAACAACCTGTATTAATAGCGTAGGTTACCGAATACGTCTGAAATACACTTATCTTTGCAAAGAAAATGAACAGGAATTGTGAGCTAAATTGCCGATGGACAGGTATTCTTTTTTTTTATTTTTTAAGCAAGTTATGTTTTTCAAGTTTACGATCCTTCATTCGGTTTCCATTGATGACACCATGACTAAAATAAGTTTAGGTGACTCGATGGTGGGTAACAGGAGAGTTGCGTAGTGAACGTGTACAACTCCTGCGTTGAAGGTCAAGATCGTGTCAAATTATCTGAACTCGCCATTGGAATGAAATATACACCAAACAGACTTCGTGTTTTGTCAGACATGAAAACCATTATTCATATCTTCATACCATTTTCTAGCATACAACATATGAAATTATATCATTTATACGGACATGGTTTGCCCATGGAATTCTACAATGTGCTGCATGTAATGAACCGTGACTGGTTCTATTAAGTTGTAGTTAGTTGTTGTCCATAGTTGTACTTAGGTCTGGTAACGCAAGGTCAATGGTAGGTGATATTCCTCCAGCATAGCTGAACCATTGCTGCTGGTCTAACGCAGGACCACAAATATCCGTTGCATTGAATGTAATAATCACACAAGGGTTTCGTGTTGGCAAACATTCCACAACATACATGTGCTTTAAATAATCTGTGTTCACTGAGGGCTGACGAAGGCAAACTGGTTTCTCTAAGTTGGACTAAGTTAGGGGTCACTAAACATACATCCACCTGCTTATAAAAAGAACTAAGCCCCTGGTAAATTATGAATGGTATCGAGTTCTTTGAATAAACGCAGTCCAATGCAGCCGATACCTAGGTTGTGTTTGCAATTGGAAGTACTACTTTCAATCTGTGCGTCAGATACACTGCTTTATTGTTAAGGCTTTTGAAACGCTAATCAATGCTGCTGCTTACGTTTTAATACCGTGTGAACTTACCTCAAAGAAATATACTAACAAGAGATATATAAAGTACTAGTAGTGTATATAGAAGTTCTGTTCCAATTTCTGAGTACTCCGTGGCTTTTTAACTGAAATGTTGTCCAAGCATGGGAGCTAAAAAATTTCAAATGACGCGTATGTTGTTTTGAAAAGGTGGTGTACATGCCAATGTGCTTTTCCAATTGGGCATGCTGAACACCCTGTATGGTATATACATTATACATGTTTTGGTGGGACAGTCACACAACCTTGCATTAAATGTGCTCTCCGACCAAAACATAGTTTCACTGTGAAATGCGCCACGTTATTCACGCTACAAATCGCTTGCATGTTTACATCAACTTCAATTTATAACTTTATTCGTTGCAAAACGGAATGTGTATTTCTATGTGATTTCCGAGTTCCGTCCGAGTTTTTTAATTCCGACATAGTCTTTATGTCAATTCTCCAATAACACTGAGAAGCGGTGTGTCGGGATTCCAACCATATCATTGAGGTGTTACCAAGGAAACCAATGGTGTGACTATAGCCATACCATTGTAGCCTTGTATCATTTACACGTAGTGTTTTATTATAGATCCAATATATTAAATAGTTAACATTGGTCGAAAAGGTTTGGTCCAAGTCAAGTGTCTGTCTGGAAATCACTTATGTACAATTATCACATTAAAAACCATCAAATATGCTGTTGAAATAAAAGTTCATGTTACCATAGCAACATCAAATTTAATGATATTCAAACGACAAAAATGATTTGTTTTATTCCTACATTACTCTCTGCCAATAAAACAGGTTTCACAACCTTACAATGAACATAATTTATTCGATTAATGCAAGAAAGTGTTATGTTTCGCCACTTTCGTTTCCATAGCAACCACGGGTGTTGTCGAAATAAATATATGTAATGCTATTCAAAGTCTTCTTACAAACTTCTTATATGACCCTGTCTACATACCAAGTATTCAAATGGAAACTTGAAAATGATTAAAAATGAATGCCCATCACGTTATAACGATGTCTTCACGGATGGGCATGCCTGCCTGACGGTTAGACTGACATATCAACAAATGAAAGCACGTATAAAGGTCAAATAAAGGTCCACAGTCAGTTTTCAATCAATAGGGGACCAGTAAAATGCTTTAATATTAATATGATAGTCCAAATAAAATAAATAATTATCATATTATGATGCAAAATATTTTTCATATTTTCTGAAAAGTGGGTGGGGTAAATCGACCCCCTCATTTTCACATTTTTTGCTATATTTTTGTAAATAAATGGTTTAACGAAGGTGTTTTGCTCTTAAATTCCTTATATCAACAGAATATATTGATATTTTAACCTGGGTTGGTGTATAACTTTAAAATACTGTTAAAATAGTACACCTACATTTTCAGGGAATAAAATAATGAAAATTATAGTGACCTTTTTCAAATCGCATTTTAAGGTGCTTCCCCCACTTTCTGGACAGGGGATTTTTTCCTGGTAATAGCTAAGATATTATATAAATTGAAAATACACAAAACAATTCTTTTGCAATTTTGTCTAGGTTAGGTGTATTTTTGGGCTAGAATGACTGGACTATATTCAGAATTACAATTGTCAAGGATGGAATTCGTCATTATAATTTATCAATTTCTACTTTTAATACCTGATCGATATCCTCAGCAGACACCTGTTTTTAGTCGTACAACACAAAACACTACACTCTCTTTCTATAAATACGTGTATCAACATTTGTCTTTTTTTTAGTGAAAGGTGTATCGTTATACAAATGCGTCAGAGATAATCGTTCTTGATAAAATTGAAAATGAAGCAAATACTATAGCTAATAGCTAATGAAATTGATAGCATACGATACAGTACTAGATAATCAGAGCTTGTACCGTTTACAATGTATCCAACTTTCAGTATATAGAACGATAAGTGTGTATAATTGAACATACGCCGTATTTCAAGTGATACAAATAATGTACTTTATGTCAATGTGTCATCATAGGAACAATCCAATTAGTACAATGTACAAAGTTACAATTTATAAAATACAAATTTATTTACAATTTTTTAAGAGCGGAGACTGAGGATTTTTAATTGTTATGTGCTGTGATATTTATGTTTGCTTTGCTGGTTAAGTTTGATGTTGCCTTTCCCTGTCCGATGCCCTTTCGTCAAATATTCTTATAAACTTCGCTAGAATATCTTATCAATTTAAAAATTGATGTCAGGTTATTTCTGCTATGAAAGTGGCATAAATATAAGCATTGTACAACTACTAGATGATATTAAAATGCTAAATGGGTACAATAAAAATACATTAAAAAGATAACATGCTTCCTGTTTGTGAATAAAGGTTAGGAAGAAACTATTGGATCAATTTGTATATATTTTTATGCACCAACTGCCATGATGTAAACTAAATAGCATCCGATACCTTTAATATCTCATTTTAATTGACCCAGAACTGCCATGTACTTTTATGAATAAATACAAAATAATATATATGATTTTCATTGCATTCCATGTTAAAATCAATTTTACTGGACATTATATAATTTTGTTTTTCAACTTCTGTATGGAATCTCTCACAATAAACACAGACACTATCACTGCGAAAACATTCTGATCCATGAATATTAATATTTGTTTTATAGAATTGTTGATTTAAAGTGCACAACATGCAGTTTCAGAACACATAATCTAACAAATATGCTTTGTGGCTGTTTATCATGACAGATGATTCTAGATCAGCATACTGAATTATTTGTAATGAAACATTATATTTTGAAACAGATGGAATAGTGTATTTAAATTGTATTATACTCATTAATATAGTAATTACGTTACTATTCATTATGCTTCCAGCAGTTCCAGGGGCATATTTTCACGCACGTTTTAGATATATATTTTTAATTGTTTCCGCGTATTTCTGTGAAAAGTAAACATTTTCACTAAAATGTTACATGTAATGGCCACCAATGGTGATAAAGAAAACGTCGACAGCGAATTATATGTTAGCAGACTAGTGAGTGCAGTTGATATAGCAATAACGTGACACCAATGACATACAGTCCGACTTGTTACATTCTCGTATGACATTGCCAGCGCTCACGTCATATAAATGTTGAAAAGTTTGTTGGAGCGTGTCATACAATATCAATAAAGAACACAAACTAGTGAACCAAATACTCTTCATAACGTTTCCCAAGTAGACAGTTAAGTCAAATGACAACGATAAGTATGCTTTTAAAGACACGGATCTAGTTACAAGAGGCACACTACATATCGCTATGCTATTCTAATACATGTATAACAGTGAATCCTTAGTATAGTTTTGATGCCTTAGAAAAAGCATCTAATGATATCTGTACATCACAATTAGGTTTGATGATGTGTTTACAAGAACTCACCTCATTAATTACGCATTTACTGGTTGTGTGTGTTTACCATAGTGTGCCAGAATGAATATATCACGTTATCATTTAAAAACTTAATTTATTTTATATTTTATTGGTGAAGCATTTTAGATAAACAGTTTTTCTGTGTATATGACTATACGTACATCGTTGTTGATGTAAAAATCACGGAGGTCAGAGTATATACTATTGATAATGCTTTAGTATATACCTTGTCTACTACCTTCTTCTATGATATACACTAAATAATCTACAGAAGGACTTGATGTAAGATAAAACAATACAAAGGAGGGCATTCTATGAACTTAATGGTTGAAACTTCTTCGTACGTTATGCTCAATGAAGCTCGGCATGACGTAATAAAATCGGGCCGATACCAATCACCACTTCAGAGTTATTAAATATCTGCAATATCGTTGGCGTTATGAAAGATCAACAATAGATATGTCATGTACGCACGTGCTTATTCATAATCACTTTTCTATTTTAGTACATACTTAAAATATTAAATCTTTTATCATTTCTGCTTAAGATTGTCATCAGTAACAGTTTATATTCAAGCAGTTCTATGTCAGCAACTAGAGTGTTTCTGGAGACTTAAAAATGTAACGGTGTACCAATAAATTAAAAAGCAGCACCATAACTTGTACTTCAATACCCACACACAACCTCATTAACGTTATACAAACAACATATATACAAGGCAGATGACAATGTCTAAAGAGGAAGCAAACATGTTTTGTAATGATCTCAAGCAGCCATGAAATAACCGCCATTATTTCTCACTGACTAAATGTATCGTATCAACGTATATCACACTGTTAAGTTCACTTAGTTCATCTGATAAACATTCATTAGTGTCAAATAATAAAAAAGCAAACTTATCCATAATTGATAAGAACGTGACACTGTGTTATAACAATTCACTGCTACTGTACGTGCTAATGGACGCAAAGAACAAATAAACGAATATGATTATTTAATGATTTAAGTAATCAAATACTGTACACGGTATTAAATGAGCGACAATGCTCGCAAGTGGTTTTCAAATTCGATTTCAAACTCGTGGATAACGCATTTATGACCGGTCTTCGTTTTGTCTATTTTAGCGAGCTTCAACCCGTCTGAATGTCTGGTAAACCCCTACTCACTGTAGTATAGTCGTCAAGATGTCCAGTTATATTCTTAGTTGTTTTGTTTACAGAATGGGTTACGTAGTGGAAAGTCAGACATAACAACGCTGTCCAAAAGTGTATTTTCTTTGATACCTTTATACATTTTATTCACCTTGTACCAATGCTTCTAAATCACGGCGTGGGTAATAATTGTCGATGCGTCACAACGATGGTGATAAAAAGAAATATTCCACTTAAGGAGGCTATAATTCAGATCAAATTTAATTATATTATATTTTCTAGATCGTAAAGATGTGCTTCTGCCGACTTAATTAGCAATAAAGACTAACATGATATGTATCGATAACCATTTTTGTTTGGACATTAACTAGACAAGTAATAATGACATATTGGCAATATTGACGAAGCAGCCATAAAAAATAATTACATCTGTATGATAGTCGGTGTGACACAAACCTATGTGGATGCACTGGTACAGACAGATTATGAGTAAAATAAGACTGAACTATTGATTGTTTGTAATTTCATTTAAAACACTGACCAGGAACAGACACTTCTCAACCACGCACGCAAATATGATGTTGTCTGATCAGTATTCATTTCCGATATATTTATCAATGCGAGACGAAAACAAAAACCAAAACAGCTTCTAAATTGGACAGACAGATGTTTGGTTGGCGTGTATGTAATGTCGTTACTAAGTGCCCAATACAAATATACCAGGAAACGATCCGGTTTGAATCCATTGAAACATTTCGTCAATAAATGCAGACAATGTGTTTTCTAGTCTTAAACAGTTTTACATTGACATCCAAACATGTTCGGTAACGAGGAATTATAGAAACAAACGAACGTTCAACACCAATGCGATGTATAACAACTTCATTATACGTGGCAGTTACCTTTCATGAACAATATTGGGATAATTATATCTTAAATATCATTAGTTTAACAATCGTAATCGCCACATTTATATCTTCTAAGATCACATGATGATAGAACAAGGGTTATCCTTCGAACATGTATTGATGAATCAATACCACCAACCGAACAGTCAACAGCAACATACGGTGTCACACCATTAAAACTTCGTTAAATGTATATGGCTGTATGGCTGTATTCTTCCACGAAATAATAAAGTTTACTGAAATAACTATCAATTGTGTAATTCATTAGGGAACTGGTTAATATTAATGATTCAGTGAATTGAGCAGAATTATATGCATCTATTGTAATGGTAAATCGAGCTTCAAAATCGTACTTTATTTTCTATGTTTTGAAACATGAATTAAGCGTTTAAATTAATCTATCTGCACGTTTTATTATGATGCTATCATCGTTCTCTCATGGTATATCATCACTATGAATCGCACACATCATTGTGCAGTCAATTTCTCCATGAATATTAATATATTAATATTTATTTTTAAGAATACTAGAGTAATTGTAGTCAGCATGAAATCGAATTACTTAACAATTCATGCACAAATTAAATGTGCATGTGGCAGTTCAGAATTACAAGTATTTTATCGTAATAAATGACTTTTTGGAACAAACGTAGCATTTATTGACGTGTGTCTCCTAATTTTAAAATATCATGATCAATGATTCCATGAATAATGCAATAAGCGGTAATGACTCCTGTGTGTATTTTAAATTAATTTTATGATGCTTCCATGAAGTTTTAGGTTTATCAGATAGATTGCTATGCGTAATTGCATGGTTATTTTAATTTATTTTGAATTCTCAAAAAAATATACTTTAGTGTGAAATTGGAGCAAAAAGTTAATTACCTGAAGGATGCATTATAATATTTTATATGATAATGCAGCTGTATTTGCATGATTTGATCATTCAAGGAGCGTGGGTTAATTGATAGACTATCAATATTCGAAGGCGAGCTAAATACTGAAACAATAAGATGAAATTTCGCTAATCTCAATTTATTAGTTGCATTGTGCTTTGCTTTGAATCGCTTTGCTGCATTTCTGTGATTTTAAACGACGGTGCCAATAATTCGGTTCACTTTTTATTGCATTTATTTAGTAAGCGTGTATTATACATGTAGCATATTCAGACGCAATATTCAGACGCAATAGTTGCTGAACGCAAGTTGAGAACGTTGCTTATCAACATGAGTTTTCAAAATATTTGTTGTTTACGAGCAGTAGATTTAATCTTTTGAATCAGAGAATTGCTCTCGTTAGAATTCAAGATTTAAATCCTTTAAATTGACGTGATTAGCAAAGTGAATAGTTGACTACTATATATTTAATCTATGCTATTTGTAACAGCTGTTGCTGCTGTATTTTGTACCAATGTATATTCACTGAGTGCTACGTAATATAGATAATTCACTTTTAAATTACCGATTGTTCTATGTTTTGTAATATTCAATCAGGGTTTGTCGAAATATTGACCTGTTATATATCGTAATCGATCATTAATTCGATGGAAACATGCAGTTTGTGTACGAAGCAATCACTTTGTCATTCTAAACTAAATTTCACGTTGAAGGTTTCATAACAGAGACAACATGAAACTATAGATATGTTAAGAAGCAGACGAAATCAATTAAAAAGTTTGAAAAGTCAACATAAGTTTTGCGTTGTTGACTATTAGATCTTCACATATTTTTAAAGAGTCATTGTAATTCGAATTAAGTAATTACAGATTTTTATTATTATTATAATAAATTTGTCTGGCTTGGGCGAAACAGGAAATTTTCTTGAGTATCTAAATTTGAAAAAAAAAAACATGAATTGACAATAGCCATCCGTCTAAATGTTAATAATGTCTACCTTTATTTTCAGACTGACAGCATAATGAATGAACAAATGCCAACGCTGACCAAACTAATTGTATCTTCAATTTGAGCAAGAACTATACAATCTAGTTATCTCATGTATTCAATCACTCTTTCTTCTGAGTGGCAACATTAATCATTATAACAACACAAAGACCGATGATGAGATTACCTTCCACAACAACATTTATACTTGTCGATGTATGTACCATTGTGTGATTACATGATAAACAATATATTTCTTCATTTCATTCGGGGGAAATAAGATTATCTTTCTTAGATTGAACAATTGCACAAGAATTTCGTTATCATGAAATTATTCATTGTTACATTATTACAAAACCAAACGCAAATCAAAACAACGGTTCAGTTTTGCACACCAGAAATGCGTAATGTTACACCATGTACGTACAGGGTGTTAAAAAAGTTCGTAGACATTTGTATTTTATCTGTCATTTTATTTTCAATTAATATTTTCACATTTTTCTTACACATTAGTAACTACAATGACCTTCTTTGTTTATTTTAATATTATTCAAGTCGATATGACATGTGACGTACGAGATATGTCAGGGTTTAATAGACTCACGTGACGACGCAAAATGACGTCACAGGTTTAAATACTCGATTTTTGCAAATGTGAGAGTCCATTATACTCATGAGGTTTTTATTTTTTATTTATGTCGAGTGAGTTGCCTGGTCATTCTTCTTTGGGTACAAGGTGGTAAACATTGTCACGAATGTATTACCGGGTCCTGGCAGGGGTACGGGACAGGCAACATCCTGCACAAAATAAGTCCAATTTTGGTACCGGGGAGACGCATGTTTGTAAACATCACCATGGTAACCTCTTCTGGCCAGGGAAGTGTCAGCGATATTTCATAAGTATAAGTCATCGCCATAGTCAGATGTAACGATTTTACCAACAGAAATGATATTAAACTTTTTGAGACCACATACGTCAATTGCTTCCCAAAACCAGCGTTTTGGACTCTTATGGCGGCAATCACTTACGGAATGTACCCTTCCGAAGAACCTCATACTAAATAATTTTGATTGTTTAGTTGATGGAACAAATATTTAACACATTTACCTTAGAAGAAATTTTTCGTCCAGTCATTTGCAAAATGGTTCTTATATTTTCGAGCAAAGGTCAGTTTTTTCTTATACTATCTCACAATCAGATACGGGTGGGTGGGGTATTAAAGAAAATACCATTTCTATGTCTTTGTGCAAGTAACTTCATTCAATAACATGACTTAATTCGTTTTCAGCATGTGTCGGTGCTTTTATAACATTTATGATATAGTTACATCGCTTATATTTAATACTGTTAGTTATCGTATACCCCCTTGCTCTGATCCCGTTAGTACGTTCAAAGTGCGTACCTCCCTAAGCGCTATCCTCTTTTCTATATTAAGCATTTCCCTTAACAATCAAACCGAGAATACTTGATATTTCTTTTATGAAATAACCAACAACACAGTATAAAACAACATTAAGCCCTTGTGAAGAAATATATATTTTTTCAGCACCACCGCCTTTCGATAAACTGCGTGTATAATTGCTGTTTACAGAATCACCATATCGAGGGTTCGGTGCAAAGCTATCGTTCAGGCCTCTATAAAGTGATGTAGTTACCATAGTGTTGTACCCACATTTTTTTCTTATCTTTTTAGCAGATGACAACACGCAGAACTATAAGGTGATGTTATTATGTTAAACATTACCGACGTTAAATAAAGATTATCTTATCTTATCTTGTTACTGGGTCATAACATGATTGCATTATTAAAACCAATATCTCCATAAAATATAATTTTACTTTGACATTTGATCGGTTTCATGAATCGTAAATCGAACCTATTATCTTGCGATGAATTGACATCAATCAATACACGATGAAAAATTGTAACCGATTGTATAGGGAATGTCGCAGTAAATAAGAATAATGGTAGTGGCGATTGGTATATCCTATAAAAAGGAAAGCAGTACGTTCGTCTTGTTGTACATGAACGAATAACATCGAGAGTAAGCTGTTCAATGTAATAATTTTTTCTTGTTAATGTATATATCGGTTATATGTTTCTTATACACATAAACTGTATATTATCCTGATGAGCTGATTTCTTTGGTAATTTACTGTAAACATCACTGCGTGTGTTAGGTCATATGATACAAACAAATCAAACTACCCGATGCAATCTTCCGAATGAACTATTATCGAAGTGAATTAGAGATAATCGAGCTTGACAAAATTGAAAGTGTAGCAAATGACTCTAATAAAAGTGATATCATCCAGATGGAATTCATTTGTTTAGCCAAGATCAATACTCAAATAATGATTTTCTAGTTTTAGATTGAAAAGTATATATAATTGCAAATGCTTCATTTTCATACAAGACATAAAAACATCACGTTAAAAGAAACAAAATCTTAGTAGAATCAACACACTCACACAGTATCTAAGCAACTTGAGATTGTTACAAATTAACATCGGTTACCAAAACTGACAAACAAATATTCAGTGTAAAATACTAAAAAAAAATAAAAAATACTAATTGAAAGCGATAAAGAAATACATTACAGATACAATGTGTTGCAGTTTGAGAGAACAGATTGGACATTTGAGACCAATATTGCAAACATATAATTCAAATTAATCTATTTAGTTCTTTCTTTTGTCCTGATCATGCATATACGAAATAGTATACAATTTGAAAGGGTTGACATTTATTTCGATAGAAAGAACTACTAAATGTTCATGAGTCACGATCAGCCGAAACCTCCTTGTAAAACATAGGAAATAATGACTTCATATGATTTTGCAAGGATTTAAACCAATTTAGCACACTTTATGACTGAGGCACGATACAAATTTATGTATCTTATCTTATTTTGTAACACCTGTTGTTTTATTTCTATTCTGCAGATCTCAAACACTATAAGTATAATGCATTTTACAGACATACAATCAACTTTGATACAAGTGTTAGTGAAAAGCGAATATTGTAGATGCGTATCAATATGCCAATACTGTTCTTTATTGAAATAGAAATCTTCAGATATCATAATAGATAATCAACATTAGACAGGTATGCATTTCCTGAGTGTAACAATGTCTTCGTAATTCTGAAATGAATATAAATTTAAAGCAACAACCGCATCGCGATAGACAGGACCACCCAGAGGACCCAGATGTATCTAGTCAAAACCAAAGAGTAACTGTAGATGCATTTCTTACTGAAAAAAAACGAACCCAAAATATTTACTTGTATTTAGGCTTTTAATGCCAAACGTTAGTTAAGGCTTGTGATAAAACAATGCAAGCATAGGCAGTAAGATAAGACATCATTTTATTTATTATTGGATTATTAACATCCATACATTTCCTTATTCAGAATATAATAATATGTAGCATACATAGTTCACAAAAGCATAATATTATACCACATTTTGTTTGAGCATGAAAAGCTCATAAATACCGCACATTATTTGCTCTTTATTTATACCATATTTAGTATATAAAATGACTTATTCGAAAAGGGTTATTCAAAATTCGCCGTCTACCATGAATTAAAATATAAGGTACATTTTTTATAAGCCCCAAACGTGTAAAAAAATCAGTTTATCATATTATAGTTTACCTCAGCACACTGGTTGAATACAAACTCTTCGTAATAATAGTTAATAATACATGTAGTTATACTCAGATTGTTAAAACTTTTATTTGTGATAGAATTGAACTCAATTGAAAGCCTTTATTTGTTTTCAGGAATAACTATTCCACTGTACTTCTGCACATTATTAAACTAACCGTAAAACAGTCATTCACAGTTGTTTCAATTTCATTTAAGGAGAATGATCCACTAATACCTGGAATAAGTACATGTAATACAAGAATAATAATCCGTTGCCTTCATGGTTGAAATATAGTCTTGACATTTCGACATGGGTATCTCAAAAGTTGAGCAGTTAAAGTAGATTAATATGTAATAGCTTTTCCGAATAAAAATGTGGTTGGAGAAAAAACGAAATAAAATGTTTGTAATTTCAGATAATACTTGTATATAATATATTTAGAAAAGAAATATGATAAGTAGGTTTTAGTAAATCGAGCATTTTGTCGCGTTTATTGCTATCACTTGTAAGTTTGCACATGTGGCTTGTTTTTGAGATTTCAATAATATAGTTCTATCATTAATGTTACGACGTTTATCCGTAAGGAATGCTAGAATGTATAGTCTGGAAAGAATATTATATAACGCATAAAGATGCAGTAAAGATTAAACGGAACGTTTTTCTCTCTGAATTTCGGATTTATTACCACAGTTAAAGATTCAGGCTTACTTGTTCGGGAAACTCTTTACAACAGCAAGGAAGCCGCCTTGTCGAAGGTGGGACTTTATGCTAATGGATAAGCATTATTATATAGTTTTTATATCCCGATCGACATAACATGTTAAAATGTCCTATCATCTTACTAAAACGTATACGTTTATATTGTTACATGAATAACTGCGTAAATGAAATACACACTGTCAAACAAGAAACCAATTGCCTGACGATGAAAAAATAGATAATATATATGTTATTATCTTATTGTGCCAAAAATAGTAAGTCATATGAAAGAATAAAAGGTGAGTATACTTATGCCAACAACCAGGAATAAATTAAACAAACTGCTGCCAACTAATCGTCGAACATGTCAAGTATGCATTTTCGTCTTTATCGACGATATAAATTACATCTTGTAAAAATGCCAATATTGAAAACATATTACTATTGGTTTATTTCCAGAAGTTATAATACAATGTATGTCTATGTAGAATTGGATTGACTAAAATGAAGCACATTTGAAACTGATAGTCAATGGATGGATCAGGAGTTACTACATAATTATTAATTTACGAATTCATTACGATAGTAATCCGGAATTTCGTTGATGTTCATGGTATAAAGAGTGCAGAGATTAAATGCTACATTTGTTGTAAATACAAGTTTAAAGGATGAATTATGTCATTTTAATTAGATGTACAAGCAATAATATATAATTATTATTATACCATATTTATATAGCCCTTTTTTCATGTATACACACGTTCAAAAGTGCTGTACAGTCCCGACTAATACATGTTTAAAACAATATACAATGTACATAAAATATACAAAAACATTTTTATCAACGCTATTTAGTCTCCCATCATATCGTATCATATTGCCGAAACGTAATGCAATATTAAACTTAGGAGACATGGTATATAGAAATACTTTACTACAATAAGATAGTGGTGTACAACGATTTGATTATCTGTAGGGGTATTAACTGAATGTAAACCTCAACTAGGACAAGGATAACGTCAAGTACCATTACCACATGTCCTTAACCCTTAAAGGAATAGTGATACTTCCTTTAAAAGGGGGATGACTCACAGATGACATAAAGTTACTATCATCATATGAGTTACAAAGGTCTCGTATATCAAGGGCTCGGCGCTATGGTTCGAGCGTCAAAAAAGTTACCATAGTTTTGCACCGAGCACATACTTTCTTGTCGCATCGGCTTAGCAGATGACAACACGCATAACAATAATTTAAAGCTGATATTTCAGGATCCTGAACTTTTGTACTATATCCTTTTCTGTTGTCTCTGTTAGTATATAAATAACACATATCTTTGAGGGTGACTGTAAAAATGTCAGCCTGAGGCAAGTACTGTTACCCAAGGGCGAAGCCCGCGGGTAACAGTACTTTTCGAGGGCTGACATTTTTACTGTCACCCTCAAAGCTATGTGTTATTAATTTTATTACCCCGAACTTTTTTCGTCCATAAACTATTTTTTGTAGATATATTTAGGTACGAATTGTTTCGGGTACGAATGAACTTACTTTCAATTTTCACAAGGTGTAATTTACAGTGAACTCTACAGGAGTCGATTTCATGACATAATGTATGAATAATACGAGTTAAAGGCTCTGTTCCTTGTTTCCCCAAGTACTCAAATCGTGTTTAATTAGTGAATTACCTGATTATTTAAAGGAGTCAACATCCAACATCTTGGTCGGCTGACCGCAAAATAAACAACTCCAATCTACCGAAAGGAAAATATGTAGCGAAAAGTATTAATGAGTTTCTAAGATACCGTAGATACACCTAATTCTTGGAATACTTTTCGACACCCAATACGTGACTGGGTATAGAGAACTCGAACTAAAACCATGGTTATGCGGCTGGAATACGCCGCCATGTTTGTTTTTCATTTATAAATATACCACGTGACATGAAAAGTACTGTCAAAAAAGTACTATCACCCCCGCTGACAGTAAAAAAATGTTCAATCACGTGGTGTATTGATCCGCTTGATCGTAACAGTAAGAATACTACCTGTTTGTCTATGGGAAATTAACATTACGACAAAAGTGAGGGGTAATAACAGGTGACAACACACAGAACAATAAGGCAATGTTACAGGGTCTTGACAATATTCCTGTAATTGTATTATTAAAACAAATATCTCCATAAAACATGATTTTATGAGACATTACATGTTGTATATTCAGATGGAATGGATGTAAATCGAATCTTTTATCTTGCGATGAACTGACACCAATGAATACACTATTAAATAACGATGGAAGTTACTAACCGATTGTATATATAATGTCTCAGTAGATAAGAATAAGGGATAATGCATTCAGTACATGTAAATGCAATTAAAGGAAAAGCCGTATGTTCGCATTGTTTTGCACATGGAGCGATGAATTGTGAGTAAGGTGTTAAGTGTAATAATGTTTCCATGTTTATTTATATACGTACTGGCTGTCTGTTTCATATAAATCCATATTGCATGTTGTCAGTATTTACTGATTTCCCTGATAGTCAACATTTTCATAATATAATATGCAATGTCTTTAAAATTTACGGTTAAATATCATTATACAAGTATCTGTGGTCATATTACTAGTACAAAAAACCGAACAAACATCACGATATAGTTCTTCTGAGTGAACTTCTACCAAGGTTCTTCAGAGATAATTATATTGACTAATTGAAAGCGTAGCTAATAACTCGCAGCGCGCTAATGAACTTGATATATGAAAGATGAGACAATCAATATTCAATAATCTAGTTCTAGTTCTACTTCTTGTTTTTGAATTAAAGTGTATAAAATACCGCAAACGCTTTATTTTCTTTCAAGATAAAAAGTTTCACGTTAAAAAAGATCTAACTAGAATCAAAACACTCACACGATCAACTTCATAAGAATATCTCAACAACTTACAAATGGCTATAAAATGGTTTCGGTTATAATTGTAAAATACTCAAAGAGATAAAGTACTAATTGAGAACGATAATGAAACGCATTAGATAGATAATGTGTTTCAGAAAGAGAAATTACAACAATTACATCAAGGGTAATAGTGTGTGCATTGGATATAAGGTACACAAGCGTGTCACTGATGCGACCCATGGCTCGATACTTTGCAGAAATGGTTACATGATTGTATGATATTGACAGCGCAAATGTTTGTTGGAGCTTGTGAATAAAGAACTCAAATCATCGAACCCTATAGTATTCACAAAATCTCCCATGTTGACAGATTAGTCAACTACCAACGACAAGTATGATTTTCTTGTTACTACAGGAAAACTACGTGTCGCTATGCTATTCTAGCTTATGACGGTTAATCCTTCGCTTCGTATATTTTGTTATGTGTTTGAAGAAGTATCTGATGATATCTTTACATCATAATTAGTTTTGATAGGAATAAAAGAACTCAACTCGTTAAATACGTAATAACCGGTGGACTGTTTTTACCTTAGTAGCCAGAATGTATCGCATTATCATTAAAAATATACTTTTTCTATGTCAACTACTTTTTAAGTTTTTCTGGAGGCTTAAACCAATTACAGTCACCATACCTTGTACGTTAATACCCGAGATACAACCTCATAAACCTCATATATCTTGTATAAATATCACACTTACTTAAACAAAATTTATAGAAGACAGGTGACAATGTGTTATGAGAAAAAACAGGTTTTGACAAATTATAATGATCGGAAGCAGCCATGAAATAACAAACATTTATTTTGACCGACCAATTTATCGTTTTAAGGTCTATCTCATTGTAAAGTACCCGATAATTCTTCTTTGGTTCATATCATGTACCTTTACCCGTATCAAATAATTAAATGAAATTCAAAGATATCCACAATGAATACGAACATGTGTTAACGGTAACAATTCAGTTCTACTATACTTAATGAACGCATATTCGAAGAAGATCAATTACTGTTCCAAGTAATCAAATGCATATACTGTTCGTGATATTAAATGACATATGCTGCTCGCATTTTCAAATACGTTGATGACGCATTTACGACCGGGCTTTGTTGTGTCTATTGTTAGCATGCGTTAAACCGTCTAAATGTCTGGAAAACCCCTGTTTACTGTATTGTTTAATTATATATCTCATTTACAAAATTTGGTCAATGTAAAATCAAGCATAACAACGTTGCCCGAACGTGTATTTGCTTTGATAATTTCTCATTGAAACGTTAGTAATACATTCTATGTCTCTCGTAGCATTGGTCCAACATCACGGCGTGATGACCACGATACCATTTATATTCCACGATGCGTCACAACACATGTTGTTTTTAAAAGAAAGATATACTCTAATTAAGGAAGCTATAATTCAAAGAATATTGAATTATATATTCTAGATCGTATAAATGTGCTTTATTGGACTAAATTAGCAATAATGACTGGCATGATATGTACCGATAACCATTTTTATATGGACAATATAAGACAGACAATAAAGACATATTGGCAATAATGACAAAGCAGCCATTAAATAATAATTACGTCTGTATGATAGTCGATGTGACATAAACCTATGTGGAGGCAAGTGTACGGACAGATTATGAGTAAAATAAGACTGACCTATTGATTGCGTGTTATACCATTTAAAACCACTGACTAGGGAAAGACAATTCTCAACCACGCATGCAAATATGATGTTATCTGGTCAGTTTTTATTTCCGATACATTTATCAATGTGAGACTGAAACACAAACCATGTAGTATTATACAGCTTCTAAATTGGACAGACAAATGTTTGGCTGGTGTGCATGTACCTTCGTTTCAGTACTAAATGTCAAAGACTTATATACCAGGAACCGATCTCGTTGGAATCCATTGAAATAGTTTGGAAATATATATATTCTACGATCGTAGGTATTTACACAATGTGAGTGAGCTGCTCCATGCTGTAACGTTCTCGTATGACTGCATAATCCGGTAGAGTATGTTATATATAGCTACATGTGGTGATGCATTACGTTGGCGATTCTCATTTTATCAGATGCTCCTTAGCCGAATTTTAGGTTTAAAGACTGGTAAGTGAGTATAATTGAAAAACGCCGTAGCTCAAGTGATACAAATAAGATAAATTTGTCATTATAAGAAAAAACCCAATTATTGCAATCAACAAATTTATCTTACAACTTTTTGAGAGCGGGAGTTGGTCAAATCATTTTTGATATATATATTGATGTTTATTTTTTCTGTGCTCGGCTTGATGGGTGCTGCATTCCCTGTCCGATTTCCTCATATCTTTTTATCCACTTCGCTAGCACATCTCAACAAGTTACAAAAATGCTGCCAAATTATTTCCGCTATCAAAAGAGCCGAAACAATAAGCATTGTAAAACTACTCCAGAAGATTAAAGTGCTTATTATGTACGATAAAATACATTAAAAAGATCACGTGGTTTCTGTTTTAAATATAGGTTAAAAACTACTGGATCAATTTGAATAGATTGTTACGTACATGTATCCATAACGTAAACTAAATATCAATCGTTACCTTCAATATCTTACTTTAATTGTCCCGGAAGTGCCATGTACAGTTATGCAGTGAATAAACATAAACCATTACGTGTATCGGAACTGATTCACTAGAACATGTTGTAATATGTCACACTAATAAAAGAAATTAGCTAATTCAAATGGAACAATTGATAAAGCTATTTTATATTTGCAGGGATACAAACTAAAAGTAACACCGTTAGCTTCGACGGTAAAATTATATTTTTTGTGCTTTTCGTTTGTATTGTGTGAATATATTTGTATCAAACTTATTCTATCAACCATTTTACATGTCCCATGTATATATTTTTGTGTTGTCATATAAAAACATTGACAGTACTATAGTTTTCTGAAATAGTAATATGTTATGCGACTGCCCGCATATCGTTATGTTTTGTCATTGTCAAGTAGAAGAATAGAATGATAATGGTCATTATGGTATCTTGTTATTGTTTATGATCCATTTGTTGATGGTCTTTTTACATCAGACATCATATTTTTGCATCATTTGCTCTCACTTTCTAAAAATGCTATAACTGACCAATTAGAAAATTATATAACAATCAGCTGCCATTTATGTCAAATTGGCCATTAAATAAATGTACCGCCTGCATATCAACGACAAGGTTTGTATGATATATGTATGTAGATTTATACATTGGTGTTAAATGGGAGTACAATATTACTACCATAATCATAGTAATTCAGTCTCAATATAGCTGAACTAGTGTTGGTGAGTATATATGCTGTGACGATAATGAATGGAACATTCAGTAAAAAGTCAATTACCTGAAGCATGCATTATAATATATTATATGATAATTCAGCAGAGTTTGCATGATTTGATCTAGTGTGGGTTAATTGATAGAATATAACTATTCGAAGGCGAGCTTAATATTAAAACGATTAGATGTATGCTCGCTAGTCTCAATTAATTAGTTGTGTTGTGTTTTGCTTTCGAATCGTTATGATGAATTTCTGTGATTTTAGAAGATGGTTTCAGTCATGCGGTTCAGTTTTTATTGCATTTATCTAGTTATTGTGTATTACAAAATACGCAATATGCAGAAGCAACAGGTGCTGAACACAAGTTGAGCACGTCCCTTATCAACATAAGTTTTCAAAATGGTTGTGAGTAACGAGCAGTTAATTTAATCTTTTGAACCAGAGAACTGATCTTGTTAGAATTTCAAGTTTTAAGAGGCATTCCATATAACTAGTATATTTTTCTCTACTATCACGTTTAATGAGCTAAATAAACAATGCACAATCAATTGTCATAATTCTTCAGAAGAAAGTGTGTGCAAATATGACTCTATAAGGTTAAAAGCATAATCAAATCACGAATAATGATTTATTGATTCCTTCGATTTATTATTTTGTGGTCAAAGGGAAACAACTCGTGACTATTTTGGCTCGTTACGGAAATATAGGTCAATGTTTTTCTCGGTAATTGGTGGGAGCTTTTTGTTGACAATTTGAGGGGTTTAAGCAATAATGATTCTCATTTAATGCAAAATATTCCTTAATCGATTTAAACGATCAAAGTTATAGGGAACTTGAAGTAATTGATGTTATTAGCAAATGTTATAGTTGATTGCTATCATTATATCTGTGTTATTTGTACTAACTGTTGTAGCAGTATATATGTACCAATTTATTCACTGAACACAACCAAAATTCACTTTGAAGGTTTCGAAACATAGATTGTTACATATAGTTTGAGAAGCAGACGAAACCAATTAAAAGGTTTGAAAAGTTTCAATTGTAATTCGAATTAAGTAATCAACATATGTATTATTATTATTATTATACATTTATCTTCCATGGGTGAACAGGATCTTTTCTTAGGGATCTTAATTGGAAAACAATTGACAATGGTCATCAGTCTTAATGTTCATAATGTGAAATTTCATGTTCAGATCGACAACATAATCAATGATGAAACAATGCAAAATCCAACGAGAAAACGCTGACCAACCTAATTACATCTTCCATTTGAGCTGGTACTATTCAAATGATCTATCTTGTAGATATATTTTCAATCACACTTTCTTTTTAATGGCAACATTTATTACTATAAAACACAGAGACCGATGAGATAATCGACAACATCAAAATTAATAATTGTCGATGTACAGCACAATTGTACCTTTAATAAACATTATATTTATACATTGAACAATCGGAGGACATCAAATTATCTTGAGAAGATTGAACACTTGTAGAAGAATATCATATTCATGACTTTACCCATTGCTTTATTATTACACAACCAAACGCAAATAAAAAAACAGTTCAGTTTTGAACACAAGAAAGCGTGATGTTACACGATGTACGAGTATATAACGTTTATTCCAACCTAATACAAGAATAATAATCCGTTGCCTTCATGAGTGAAATATAGTCTTGACATTTCGACATTGGTATCTCAAAAGTTGAGCAGTTTAAGTACGCTAATATGTTATAGATTTTTCGAATAAAAATGTGGTTGGAGAAAAAAGAAATAAAATGTTTGTAATTGTAGATAATACTTTTATATAATACATTTAGAAAAGAAATATGATAAGTAGGTTTTAATAAATCGAGCATTTTGGCGCGTTTATTGCTATCACTTGTTAGTTTGCACATGTGGTTTGTTTTTGAGATTTCAATAATCTATTTCTATCAATAAATGTTATGACGATTGTCTGTTAGTAATGCTAGCATGGTTATTCTGCAAAGACTATTATATAACGTATAAAGATACAGTAAAGATTAAACGGAACGTTTTTCTCTCTAAATTTCGGATTTATTACCACATTTAAAGATACAGACTTACTTGTTCGGGCAAACTACGGTGATACTATCTGCTACTGGATAAGCATTATTATATAGTTTAATATCCCGAGCGACATAACACGTTTAAATATTCTATCATTTGACAAAACGTATACATTTATATTGTTACATGAATAACTGCGTGAATTAAATACACACTATCAAACAAGAAACTAACTGCCTGACAATGAAACTATAGCGTCTGATATATCAGTAATTATCTTATTGTGCCAAAGAACAGTAAATCATATGAAAGAATAAAAGGTGAGTATATGTATGCCAACAACCAGGAATAAATTAAACAAACTGATTCCAACTAAACGTCGAACATGTCAAGTATGTTTTTTCGTCTTTATCGACGATATAGATTGCATCTTGTAAAAAAGCCAATATTGAAAACATATTACTTTCGGTTTATTTCTAAAGTTTTGATATGTCAATGTAGAATTTGCTTGACTAAACTCAAACACATTTGAAACTGATAGTCAATGTATGGATCAGGAATTACTACGGACTGTATTACGAATTCATTACGATACTACTTCGGAATTTTGTTGGTGTTCATGGTACAAAGAGTACAGGGGTAAAAGGACAATTACAATTTTAAAAGATGAATCATGTCATATACTATATGATGCCCAAGTAATTACATATCGAGGGCTCGTCGCAAAGCTAGACTCATGCCTCTATGCAGTGATGTAGCTCCCATGGTTTTGTGATATGCCCTCGATATATATTGCACACAACTTTCTAGCCGTATCGTTTTAGCAGATGGCAACGCGCATAACACTAAGATGATGTTACAGGATCACGACATGATTGTATGATCAAAACCAATACCTCAAAAACATGAGTGTATTATAAATTATATTTAGGTGGAGTGGATGTAAATCGAACATATTATCTTGCGATGAACTGACACCAATCAATACAAAAGAGGATTATAACCGATTGTTTACATAGCAGTGAATAAGAATACGGGTAAGGATTAGGATATCCACTTAAAGGGAAAGTTATAGTTTACCCTACTTCTTTGTCCAATCAAAAGCCAGGGATTTTCAAAATTTTGGACCACTTATTCACTTATTTGTGCAATGGACATAATAACTATTTAGTAAATCCATTTATTAGGACAATTTGGCTGTTTCCTTATATGGAAAACTAGACCCGCCTACTCCCATAATTTTACTGTTATTCTATCAGCAATTTATAATCTGCTTAAGGTGGTTCACCGGTGTTGGATTTTTCTGTACAATGTATATAAAACCTGTTATATTTATAAAGAACACATTTACGACAATCATTCTGGAAAATCCCAACAGTTTTGCTCGGCTAGTTTTAAAGATATTCTTGGATTTTGGGGACAACCCCTAAAAACTGATAATTGCAATTTACCGAAAAACTTTTGCTTTAATCCTCATAAAATTTGGTATACATAAAATTTCGTATATAAGGAACAAAACAGTAATTTTTATGTTATACTGTGCAAGTTATTTGATTTTTTAAATACTATTTTAAAATATGTTAATTTTCGTTTTTGAGTTTAACGTGAAAAATCGTTGAACGACGTATTCGTTTTTGAGTTTAACGTGAAAAATCGTTGAACGACATACTGTTTCCATGCATGCAACAAGTCGTCAAGTACAGTGACAAATATTGAAGTTTCATGCAAGATTTCATGACAATTGCTCGGTTAGTTTATTTTTATTACACTTTTAGTGATTTCAGAAATGCTGAAAACAGGGGAGGTAACAAAAATAATCAATGTTTTGCATCCGTTGTATTCAGATTTTGCGACCATTCTATTTTTAAAAACTACTTCAAGGTGATTACAGTTTTAATTTGGGTACTTCTGCATGTATTAGTTTATATTCTGCAGGAATAAATGCAGGAATAAATGCAAAAGAACCGTCCTCTAAAATGCTCGGGATACTGTTTAAAACTATCATTTGGATTAAATCATCCGTAGGGATTGAGCTAAGGGTGTTTCTGTATTTTCATTAAAAGTATATAATCGTAATAACTAGTCAGTACACTTGGGGTTTTAAGACATTGGAAGATGCTGAAAAATCTACTTTAAGCATTTTGTATTATTTGATCTCGTTGTCAGAGGCTCACAATAAACCAAAGTGACTGCGATTTTAAACTTCCACCCAAAAGCGGTGAAACACCTTAACACTTTTTCACTCTCAATTCTCAATAAATGGACATGCTATTGTTTGCATACAAAAGCATTAGAAAGCTCACCAAAAGTGGGCGGGTAAACTATAAGCCGGTTATAGATCACATATTAGATTTATAAACAAATTAGAGCTGCGGGTCGCTAGCGCTCCCTTGCTCTTATTTGTTTATAAATCTAATATATGATCTATAACCTATACTTGTATGTCACCTTGCTTCGTACATGAATGGATGACATCGTGAGTAATCTGATCAATGTAGTAATCTAAACATCTTAATTCATACACCGGGGGTAAGTTTCATATAAATATATATTGTATAATGTCCAGATGATCTGATTCCCTTGCTAGTCTACACAGTCTCATTATATCCATTGTCTTTATAATTTACTGTAAACATCACTATACGCGTTCGTTTTGTCACACACACAAGACAGAACGAGCTACGCGATATAATTTATTGAGTGAACTATTACCAAAGTACATCAGAGGTATTTGTCTTGACAAATTGAAAGTGTAGCAAATTATTTGCTACTCGCTAATGAAATTGATATCATTAAGATCAAATTCATTTGTTTAGCCAACGATCAATATTGCAATAATGATTTGCTAGTTTTTAGATTGAAAAATGTATATTATTGCAAATGCTTCATCTTCTTTAAGAGATAAAATCACCACGTTAAAAGAAAAAAATATCTTAGTAGAATCAATACACCAACACAATATCTCGACAACTTATAAATTGATACGAAGTAATGTCGATTATCAAAACTGCCAAACAAATAATCATTGTAAAAATACTCAAAAAGATAACAAATAATACTAATTGAAAGCGATGACGAAATACATTACAGGAAAATGTGTTTCAGTTTGAGAGAATAGGTTTACTTATATATTTGATACAACTAATGCAAACACAATTTAAGTCAATCGATTTAGTTCTTGCTTTCGTTCTGATCATGCATATACGAATACAATTTGAAAGGGTTACTATTTATTTTGCGTCGAGAGATCTACTTAATTGAATGATTGATTTAGTACATCTATGACAGAAAAATACAAACTTAACCACATCAAACTAATTAAAGCCATTGGTACAAGTGCAGAGAATGTGGCAAGGAACATCTTATAAAAACAAGCCTAAAGTAGAAATCCCACATGATAACCACACGGAGCTTTTTAATTTGTGGTGTTATTAAAATTTGCCTTCTAAGAGCTACACATTAACATCCCTATTTGACAATCAAGATTTACGACCTGCACATTTAGTTTAAGGGAAATCTGCGTAAGCATGCCATAATTTGGTGATTACCATCGGACTATCTTGAAACATTTAAATCCCTCATGTAGCAAAACATGTTATACTGTGACACTCGTTTGACAACGTGTTCCCTAATGATAACAATTGTCTTAACGATGCCCATACCTACAAACATCGTGGGAATACAATTGTAGAAACAAAATATGAGACATCCAAAACAACCACACTAAATAAAACGCTTGTAAACATTATCCAAGCGTTATGCAATGTCATTTTAAGTCAATGCGGTGACAAATTATTATTAAATGGGGTATGCATTAAACGAAAGGGACAACTCGTAAAAATTGCATGCGGATATTTTGGTAAAGTAAGATAACTTTTATGATATTACATACATTTATATCTTGGTAATTTGACAGAATCGTCACTACTTAAGAATTGTCACTTACACTGAATAATATTTGAGACTTTCGATGTGTATTTGATAAAAACAACGTATGTGCGATGCTTTCAGGTGTACGGTGATTTGAAATTACTGTTTAACTTGACACTATGTATTATGATCATAATATATTTAGTCCGTGTGGAAGTACCGGTTCAGACAAATAAATACGACGTGATCTAGTTTAAAACACCATGGACAGTGACTATACGTCAATACTTTCGAACACCTTGTATAGCGACCTTAGGTTAATATGTCTTTCCAAGTAAACTTGGCAAGAGAGGAAGGCAGGGAGGGGGCGGGTTATAACATAACACATGTCTAGATACGTGCCAATGCGGTGACCCTAGCGACTAAACGAAGCATATTATTAACCACACAGTGAACAAATTAAAAAAGAGTATCTTCCCTATAAACTGTGCAAACCACAACAGCAAAGGGTTGGGGGCACACAGTTCACCCAGCCAGACTGCAACTTTGTATGATGAACGACACTCTGTATTGTTTTGTAAATCATATATTGGTTGTTGCGGAAGTAATTATCAGCGACAGTATCGATGATAGAAAGTCTAGCCAGTGTTTATCAACACGGTTTGTATCGCACTTTAGTTTAGAATAATTTGACTGCAATTGACTGTCCAAATTTTGGTCAAATCATACTCCATACTCATTGTTTCCCCGAATAATTCATTAATGCAGTAATTACATTTATATGCAGTTTGCATTTATAATCCTGTCAGCAATTTCAAATGCTTATTTTCATGGCCGTTTAAATTATTGTTTTAAATAATTGTTTCCGCGTATTTCTCAGAAACGTAAACACTTCCACTAAATCGTATCAGGTAATAACCACACATTGTAATTAACAAAGCATTAAAAAACTATTACACCAAGGCATACTAGTGTGTGCATTGGATATAAGGTAAACAAGGCTCGATACTTTGCAGAGCTGGTTACATTATGATATGATATTGACAGCGCAAATCTTTGTTGGAGCTTGTCAATAAAGAACTCAAAGCGGCGAACCCAATATTATTAACAAAGTATCCCAAGTTGACAGTTAAGTAATCTACCAACGACAAGTATGCTTTTAAAGCCACTGTTCTTGTTAAAAGAGGCAAATTACATATCGCTATGTTATTCTAGCTTATAACGGCTAATCCTTAGTATAAGTGTGATGCGGTTGATGAAGCATCTGGTATTGTGTTTACAAGAACTTATCTCGACTAACCGTGCAGCGTTGTTCATGTGAACATATTGGAGTATCAACTATTGAAGATGATATAGTCTATGCTTCGACTACGGCATTCTTTTATGAGATACACTAAATAATCTTATGAAGGGCTTTATGTAAGATAAAGCAATACCAAGAAAACGATGTATAAGTATTGATTGTAACGTACATTATACTTAATAAAGCTCGGCATGACGTAATGAAGTCGGTCCGATATTTATCACCACTTTAGAGTAATTAAATGTATGAAATATCGTCGGCGTTATGGAAGATCAACAATAGATTGTTATGTACAGGCGTGCTTATTCATAATCACTTTTCTATTTTTGTGCATACAAAACATATTAAACCGTTTATCATTTCTGCTTAAGATTAGCATCAGTAACGACTGATACTGTATTGACAACTGCGATTTAAGTGTTTCAGGAGGCTTAAACGTTTACGATGCACCATACGTTGTACTTTAATATCCGACACACAATCTCATACATTTTATAAAAGTTATACGCCATTGTACCAGCATACTATAAATATCAAGTTTATACAAACAAAACTTATGCAAGACAGATCTCGCAATGAGTTATGAGAAAGAAAACATGTTTTGTAATGATCGGAAGGCAGCCATGAAATAAACACATTTCTTCTGACCGACCAATTGCATCGTTTTGAAGGCTATCACACTGTGAAGTACCCAATAATTCTTCTTTCTTTAGTTCATATGATATACCGGTACATTCACTAGTGTCAGATAATGAAAAGCAAACGTATCCATAATGAATAAGAACATGCGTTTCCACGGTAACAATTCAGTGCTCCTGTACGGACAGACCAAATGTTCGTAGATGATTAATTAATGCTCCAAATACTAGTAATCAAATACATGTACTTTACGCAGTATTAAATTACCTATGACGCTCGGGTTTTCAAATTTATGGTTCAGGCTTCGTATATTGACTATTGTTAGCAAGCTTTAAGCTGTCTGGATGTCTGTAAAACCCCTATTCACTGTAGTATAGTCGTCAAGATGTCAGGTTATATTTCTTATTTGTTTTGTTTACCGAATGGGTTAATAGAAATCATATAAAACTAAGGGAATTCCTATAAAACCTTAGGTAAATATATTAACCTAAAGAGTATTTTCCCCTCAGGAGCTTTATGTATATGGGCTCATATCGACATCCTCAAAACACACCTGTTTTTGTTATATAACACAAAATAGTAGATACTATATATATCAGTATTTTTCTAAGTGAAATATTTATTATTATAAAACTGAGATAATCGCTCTTGATAAAATTGAAAGTGAAGCAAATAACTTGCTAATAGCTAATGAAATTGATATTATACGATAAGGTACTAGATTAGCAGGGCTTTTACATTTTTCAGGTCGTAGTCTGATAAATGAGTATAATTGAAAATTCGCTGTATTTCAAGTGATACAAATAACTTAAAAAGTACCTGATGTAAATGTGTCATTATAAGACAAATCTATTAGTTCTAACAGAAAATGTATCTTACAATGTTTTAAGAACGGTGAATGAGACGTTTTAATTATTGAATTCGATAGGTTATTGCCTTTTGGTGTTTATGCTTTCCGTGCTCGGCTGGTCAAGTTAAGTGTCCGATTTCCTCATAAAAACTAAGCTAAGCTATCTCAATAATTTTGGAATTTTTGCCATGTTATTTCCGCTGTGAAAGTGGTAGAACATATAGCCAAGTCGAAGAATAAATACCGGTCATAAGGGTCTCTTGTTGTTGTTTATGTCGCTGGTCAGTCTGTAAGCGAAATTATCTTTCGTATCATTTATTATCACTATCTTTTTAAATGCTACAACTGGTCAATAAGATATATATACATCCATCAACTGCAAATTATGTCACATTGGCCATTGAATTTTTTTTACCGCCTGCATGTCAACGGCATGAGTTGTATGAGAAATGTATCTATATTTATACGTACATTGGTGTGAGAATACTACGGTTTTGCTATTTCAATGTAGTTAAACTAGTGTTGGTGAATATTAAATACGCAGTGAAGATAATAATTCAGCAAAAAGTTAATTACATGAGGCATGCATTATAATATATTACAATAGAAAGTTCCTAATATGTAAACTCTTCAATCCAAAATCATCATCAATCTGAAATTTGTTACTAGGCCCCAGTTTTCTTGCTTCTTTATGCTATATGAAATGATCCTCTCCAATCCGGAATCCTCCACAATACGAACTAACTTTTTAGTACCAAACTGCTAATGTACTCATAAATTGAACTCCGTGATCCAACATTCTAAATATTTGCCGATTTGCTTATCAAATTGATAATTATTGAAACTGGATACACCATAACAGCACAAAACATTACATTCCAGTGTTAGTGTTTGTATAAGAACAATGTGTCATTTTTGTAAACTACCTATTGTCTATTGATGTACGAATGACCCCACAATACATTTAAATATCATTGAGAAATAAGGTGAATTACTTTAACACCTTTATACAATTCATATGTCATTCTGTTTATTACTAGAACATGGACTGAATTTGTATCACTTGTGTGTATGACAGACATGCGGGCTAATATGTAATCAAATTTAAAAATCGACATATTGTTGTTAAAATAAGCTGATGTTACAAGAGGCTGTCATAAATCTATTTTAAGTATTGTTTTCATTTTGATTGATGTTTTAAATATTATTACTGTATTTTAATGATGAAAACTCAGGTTTTGAATTTTGAAAAAACAATACAAGCGTATTTTCGAATAATTGGAGCTTAGTTGAATACGGAGTCAAAGAATTACAACAAACTGTTATGATGAACATGTATACTATAACACATTGGGATTTAAATGAAGTTTTTTAGGTGACAGACCCTGATGATGAAAACCTCTCCAATCCGAAATCCTCTCCAATCCGAATGTTTTGGTCAGTCTAGAGGATGTTCGAAGTAGGGAATTTCTACTGTATATGATAGTTCAGCAGCCGTTGCGTGATTTGATCATTTAAAAGATTGTGTTTTAATTTATAGAATATATATATGCGATGGCGAGCTAAAAACTGAAACGATTTGAAGTATTTGCGCTAATCTAAATTAATAAGTTGTATTGTGTTTTGCCTTCGAATCGGTGTAATGAATATCTGTGATTTTAGAACATGGTGTAGATCATTTGGTTTGGCTTGTGTGTGTTATATTCAATATTCAAAAGCAATATGTGTTGATCACAAGTTGAGAACGTCACTTATCAACACTAGTTTTCAAAATATGTGTGAGTTACGAGCAGATGATTCAATCTTTTGAATCAAAGAACAAATCTGTTAGAATTTCAAGATTTACATCCTTGAAGTAATTGATGTAATTAGCACACTTTATAGTAGCTTGCTATCAATTGCATATATGTTATTTGTATCAGCCAGCTGTAGTAGCGGTATTTATGTACTAATGCATTTACTAAACATTACGCGGATTCGCACATCACCGACAATAGTGTATTTTATGGTTGACAATTTTTCCAGAGTTTTTAATAATAAAACAGGGTATATCGAAATATCGACCTGTATATATATCATAATCGATCATTAATGCAATGGGAACATGCATTGGGTGTACGTTGGGTGTACATTCTAAACTGAGACAACGGGAAATTACTGATGTTTTGAGAAGCAGACGAACTCAATTAAAAAGTTTGAAAAGTCAATATCAGTTTTGCTTTTTTGACACTTAGATCTTGATTGTATCATTAGTAAATTAATAAATTTGTATGGCTTGGGCGAAACAGAAAAAATTCCTAGGATCTACATGTACGTTTGAAAAAAACATATCAAATGACAAAAGCAATCCGTCCATGAATGACCCAAATGTCAAATAAGACACTAGAAAACGATTATCAAACTAATTGCATCTTCAATTTGACCAAGTACTATACAATTGAGTTATCTCATTTTTTTCAATCATTCTTCCCGAGTGACAACGTTCGTCATTATAACAACACAGAGACCGATGAGATTACCGATCACAAGAACATTAATAATTGTCGATACACAATACCCTTGTGATAAACATTATATTTACATTAAATATTCGGGGGAAATCAAATAATCTGTCCAAGATTGAACATTTGTACAGGATTATCGTATTCATGATTTTTTCCATTACTACATCATTACAATACCGAACGCAAATCAAAACAACAGTTCAGTTTTGCACACCAGGAAGCGTAATGTTACACGATGTATATTCCACCTAATACAAGAATAATAAACCGTGGCCTTCATGGGTGAAATATAGTCTTGGCATTTCGACATGGGTATCTCAAAATCAGTTAAAGCAGGTTAATATATTATAGCACTTTCGAAATCAAATGTGGTTAGAGAAAAATTGATAACATGTTTGTAATTTTAGATAATAATTGTATAAAATACATTCAGAAAATAAATATAATAATTATGTTTTAATAAATCGAGTATCTTGACGCGTTTAATGTTATCACTTGTTAGTTCGAACATGCGGCTTGTTTTAGAGATTTCAATAATATAATGCAACTATCTGTAAGGAATGCAGGAATAGTTATTCTGGAAAGAATAGTATACATGTATAACGTATAAAAATGCAGTAAAGATTAAACTGAACGTTTTTTTTCTATAATATTTCGGATTTATTACAAATGTACCATATTTAAAGATTCAGGTTTACTTGTTCGAGCAACCCATTGCAACAGCAAGGAGACCGCTTTGTCGACGGTGTGAACATATGCTACTGGATAAGCATTATTGTATATAGTTTTATATCCCGAGCGACATAACATGTTAAAATGTTCTATCATCTTACAAAACGTATACATGTATATCGTACATGAATAACTACGTACTAAATGATATACACACATATTTTGCATAACACTGAAAATATTAAGTTTAATATATCAGTAATTAGCTCAATGTGTCAAAACAGTAAAGCATATGAAGGAATAAAAGGTGAGTATTCAACCAGGATAAATACTACGTTTTATAAATTAAACAAACTGATTCCAAATAAACGTCGAACATGTCAAGTGTGCATTTTCGTACTTATCGATGATATAGATTACATCTTGTAAAATTGCCAATATTGAAAACATATTATTATCGGTTGATTTCCATAAGTTATAATACAATGTATGTCTATGTAGATTTTAATTGACTAAAATCAAGCACATTTTAAACTGATTGTCAATGGATGGATCAGGAGTTACTACACAATATGAACTAAGGCACCGCCTAAACGGGGATTAAAAAATATTGGGTAACTGCTAAGCAATATTTCAGATATATGGTATAGAATTATGAAGGTAAAATACTTAAATCATTACAAAACCCTGATGTTTCACAAGTTATATGGATGGATCAGGAGTTACAACATACTTTATTACAAATTTATTAGATAGTTATCCGGATTTTCTTTATTGTTCATGGTACAATGAGTTAAAGGGTTAAATCATAAGTACAAGTTTAAAAGATGAATTCTGACATTTTGAAAAGATGTACAAGTAATAATATACCAAAGGCTCGTCGCAAAGCTTGACCCATGCCTCTATAGTCTATAAAGAGATGTAGTTTCCATAGTTTTGCACCAAGCCCTCGATATTTGTATTGCACAAACTTTCCTGCCGTTACGGTATCTGTTTAACAGATATCAACACCCAAAACAATAAGGTCATGTTACAGGGTCATACCAATATTACTGTAACTGTATTTTCCACAAAACATGAATTTAGTAGACATTTGATTTGATTGAGTGTATCGTAAATCGAACATATTATCTTGCCATGAACTGACATCAATCAATTCACTATTAAATAATAACGAAATAGTATAACCTATTGTAGAGAATGTCGCAGTAAACAAGCATAAGGGTTAAGGCAATCAGTATATCCACTTAATCGGAAAGCCGCATATTCGCCTTGTTTTGTACATGGAGGGATTGTATCGTGAGCAAGCTGTTCAATGTTATAATGTTTCCATGTTAATACATACACTTGATGAATGTTTCATATAAATATATACTACGCATTATCGAGATAAGCTGATGCGCTTGGTAGTTAACACCTTCTCATTACATACATTATCTTTATAATTCACTATAAACATAATTAAACATTTTCTATTGGTCATATTACACGACACAGAACAAAACACACGATATAATTTTCAAAGTGAACTATTATCAAGCTGCATCGGAAAAAATCTATCTTGGCAAAATTGAAAGTGTAGCAAATAACTCGAACGAAATTGATATCTGAAAGATGGAGTCAATTCGATCTTTTAAGATGGAAAAGTGTATGTAATTGAAAATGCTTCATCTTCTTTCAAGAGATACAAAACATAGCGTTTAAAGTTGAATCAACGAACTCACAAAATAATATGGAAAGCCTTGACTGTCTTATACGTACAAAATGAACGTTGTTGTGCCCAAATAGCAATATATTAAGCCACGTTGTCAATATATTAAGTCAATATATCAGTATATTCAGTGAGAACGTCATTATATGATGCCGATGTGACCTTATATTGAGTCAATCTGTCATTATACGATGTGCATTTATGAATATATTAAGTGAAACAGTCGTCATATCGATTCAACAAGACAATATATCATGCCGATGTGACCATATATTGAGTCAATCTGTCATTATATGTGCATTTATGAATATATTAAGTGAAACAGTCCTTGTATTGATTCAACAAGACAATATATCATGCCGATGTGACCTTATATTGACTCAATCTGTCATTATCCGATGTGCATTTATGAATATATTAAGTGAAACAGTCCTTATATCGATTCAACAAGACAATATATCATGCCGATGTGACCTTATATTGAGTCAATATGTCATTATACGATGTGCATTTATGAATATATTAAGTGAAACAGTCGTTATATCGATTCAACAAGACAATATATCATGCCGATGTGACATTTTATTGAGTCAATATGTCATTATACGATGTGCATTTATGAATATATTAAGTGAAACAGTCCTTATATCGATTCAACAAGTCGATATATCATGCCGATGTGACCTTATATCGAGTCAATCTGTCATTATACTGAGTTCATTTATGAATATATTAAGTGAAACGGTCCTTATATCGATTGAACAAGACAATATATCATGCCGATGTGACCTTATGTTTAGTCGACCTGTCAATATATTGAGAGCTAGTGCTCTGATATAAAACCAATCAATCATTTCGTGGAGTCGTCTGAAAATGACAACATACGAGGTTCTTATTACTCATTATAACGACGGTTTCAATAAACGTATTGATAATTTGGCATAATATAATTTTCAGACGACTCCACATAATGATTGATTGGTTTTATATCAGAGCACTAGCTCTCAATATATTGACAGGTCGACTAAACATAAGGTCACATCGGCATGATATATTGTCTTGTTCAATCGATATAAGGACCGTTTCACTTAATATATTCATAAATGAACTCAGTATAATGACAGATTGACTCGATATAAGGTCACATCGGCATGATATATTGACTTGTTGAATCGATATAAGGACTGTTTCACTTAATATATTCATAAATGCACATTGTATAATTACACATTGAGTCAATATAAGGTGACATCGGTATGATATATTGTCTTGTTGAATCTATATAAGGAATGTTTGACTTAATATATTCATAAATGCACATCGTATAATGACAGATTGGCTCAATATAAGGTCACATCGGCATAATATAATGACATTCTCACTTAATATATTGATATATTGACTTCATATATTGACAAAGTGGCTTAATATATTGCTATTTGGGCACAACAAAGTTCATTTTGTACGTATAAGACAGCCAAGGCTTTCCATAAAATAATCTTAACAACTTATCAATTGCTACGAAGTAATGTCGGTTATCAAAACTGCAAAATAAATAATCATTGTAAAAATACTCAGAAAGATAACACACAATACTAATTGAAAGCGATAAAGAAATACATTACAGGGATTGTTTTTTAGTTTGAGAGAATAGGTTAAACACTTGAGACCTCTAATACAAACATAATTTAAGTCAATCAATTTTGTTCTTGCTTTTGTCTTGATCTTTCATATACGTTATATTATACAATTTGAAAAGGTTGCTATCTGTTTTGCGTGGAACTACTAAATGTTCATGAGTCAGGATCAGCCGAAACCTACTTGTAAAACATAAGAAATAATGACTTCATAGGATTTTGCAAGGAATTAAAACAATTAAGCATAATGTATAACTGAGTTACGATACCAATTTATGTATCTTATCTTATTTTGTAACACCTGTTGTTTTATTTCTATTCTGCAGATCAAAAACACTATAAGTATAATGCATTTTACAGATACATATTGACGCTGATACAAGTTTAAGTAATAAGCGAACAGTGTAAATTCGTATCAATATGCCAATCATGTGATGTATTGAAATAGAAACCTGCTGATATCATAATCGATAATCCACTTGAAACATGCATGCATTTCCTGTGTGTGACAATTACTTCGTAATTCTAAAATGAATATAGATTTAAAGGAGCAATCTCTTCAAGATAGACAATACAATAAAATTGAGAACCCGGATGTTAAGTCCAAACCATAGATGCACTTCTTACTGACAAAAACGAACTCAAAAATATTTGCGTTTGTTTAAACTTTTAATTACCATTTATACATTTCTTTATTCGGAATAATACATTTTGTAGCATAGTGGCTATTATATGTTTCCCAAAGGTTAAGTTTCATACCACATATGGTTTGAGTTTATCCTGAAAAGCTCCAGAATACCGCACATGATTTGTTCTTTATATTCACCAGATTTACTCAATACAATACCTGTAATGAATGACTTATTCGAAGTCGGGTTATTCCAAATTACCCGTCTGCTATGAACCAAAATATAAGGTAAGCTACAAACGTGTAATCACTTAGTTTATAATATTTTAATTTATAATTACCTCAGCACACTGGTTGAACACAAACTCGTCTTCGTAATAATAGTTATAATAATAGGAATAATATTCACTCAGATTGTTAAAACTTTCATTCGTGATAGAAATGAACTTCGTTGAATTTGATGCATCCATTGTGTTATTTGTTTTAAAAATCATTGATCCACCGTAATTCAGCACATTATTAAACTAACTGTAAAACAGTCACTCGAAGTTATTTTAACTTTATTTGAGGAGAATGATCAACTAATACCTGAACTATGTAGCGTATGAGAACTCGTGTAGCAAGAAATATTCAGCAAGGTATGCTGGCAGCATAAACAGCGGATGTATAATGGTCTCCGTCAAGTTTAACAAACGAGATTCATTGTATGAATTGAATTAGTACATCAATGACCGAGAAATTCAAACCAAATCACATTAAACTAGTTACAGTTCTAACAAAACTGTAGAAAATATGGCAAGAAAAAACGCATCTTACAAAAATATATCAAAAGTAAAGATTCAACCGTATCGCGATAACCGTACGGAGCATTTCATATTCTGACGTCTATATATACGTTGGGGATCAAATATAGATGCAAGGGGTGTATGTTAACATATCTTTAAATGCAAAACTGTCGTCTACTTGTAAGACGGACAAAACAAGACAATAATTGTTTACATTCGTTCCTGCATTCCATGATCATTTCTTGGCTTTAGACATTGTCGTTTAAGAGTCACATTTGAACACCTCTGTGTGACAATCGAGACTGACAACCTGATCATTTTGTTTTATGAAAAACTGCGTAGCATGCCATTATTTGTTGATAACCGTCGGATTATCTGGAAAATGTCTGACATTCAAATCCCACATGTAGCAAAACATGTTAATCTGTAACACTTCTTTGACAAGATATTCCCTTGAGGTTACTAATAACACAGCTATACCCATTCCTACAAACATCGTGGGAATACTATCGCCGAAACAAAAGATTCTATGTCGAGACATCCGAAACGACAACACTTAACAAAACATGTGAAAACATTATCCAAGATTAATGTACTGTTTATATTATGCGGTAAAAAAGTACGAGGGGCGTTTCAAAAGTGTCAGGAAACGTGCTCTATACTGTTTATCGTCTGTACAAATCACTTCAAACTTTACATTTAAATAGAACAAATCATGAGTCATATTGTACCACAAATCGAACGCATGAGGGTGTGTCGTACAGTAACAACATTAATGGCTACCGGAGCAAATTTGACGTATGTCGGATAAATCGTCAAACTAACCAATACGTTGCCCCCAACCAAATAGCTACCAATTAATTACGACCTAAATTACTTTTGGCAGTACTTAATAATCACTACCTGTTAAGAACGTTGCATGTCACTGAGTTAGATATATGAATAGTATTAACGCTCCAGGCTGCCAGTGGTACTGCTGCAGATGATAACATGAAGGTACGGCCTGTTGTGAATCAGACGATAGACGTTGCATTTGACATTCCGGCTTGGTTTTGTGACACTTTCTAATGCTTTGCAAATGGATAACTGTACCCGCAGTGGTGTCATTCGCCTTGTGTCTCATGTCCAATTCATATACACGTATAAAAAAATGTTTGCGAGACTATTAATCAACTTAATATGTTTATCAATGGTGTCAAATATTTCTTAAACAATACGAGACGCATAGCAGTCTCCCGCGTAGTAAAACAAACATGCAAACATTAATATATTCTAATCTCGTCTCTCAGATTATCTAATAGGTTTGCAAATCATTCCATCAGGTCACTGTCGATACAATGATTAAAATGTAAAGTTCTTATCATTATTAACCCACTCGTGCGTCTTTGAGACTCTCATTAACGTAATGTGTACATTTCTTACCATCTTATCTTCAGAATCAGTCATTGTTATTATTGCATTTTAAGAAATAGTCTGCATTAAATATATATACATTGTAGTAATTGATCCGAAATGAGGTAACATATAAAGAGCTCGTGTCTTTGTAGGATGGAATGATCTGATCAGTTGAAATAATAAGATTTCATCTAGATATGTTTGTGCATAGAACCCTTTAATATGTATAATTCTATCAGACATAATTCATGGAAGTAGTTTGTGAATATAATACTTTCCGAAAACCTATAAATTGTTCACAACTATAACAGTCGAGCACAGAAACATAAACAGATGACATACTATAAACACTCGACACAACATCCAACACATGACCGAACGAGTAAATAAAACATCTGCGCGATTCCTGCTGTCAAATAGCTTAATGATAAAACTAATGGATACCCTACCTAGACTACTTAGTTTCGACAGTAAACCAAAAGTAGGTACAACTGTTGATGCATTTTGTTTTGAAATGTACGTACTTAGTATACACTAGCCTCCAAAAGTACCTTCACAAACTTCAAATGATATGATTTACTTCGATTTATTAACACCTATGTAAAACATATCAAGTTAATTGCTGTTAAATAATGACATAATACTAAGCAAGTAAGAAATTAATTAAATTGTATTATTTTCAACGGTTTGAAAAAGGATTATGAGAAAAACGACATTATAATTAAATAAATAAAAAAGGAATACTGCCGTTCAAGTGTGTGAGCAATAAATAATCATCAACTGGATTAAACTTTTGTCACTTACAACCTTCGTATTAAAATTTCTAGTTGTTTGCATCTTCTACAATCATTATTCCGTTTCATGGATAATGGCCTAATTGGCATGTTGGTTGCCAGAATCCTGACGCTGAAGCACATATACAATGTCAAGCGATACTTTTTCTACGGAATTTAAGTCTGTCGACTTTGTTTACCTTTCTGAACTCAATATGTAATGTTTCTGTTTCAAATCTCTAAATCAGGTTGGCTAGATTGCATGGTATCAATATTACGACCCGGTGGAGGTTGGTCCATAGTCTCTTGAAAAGTCCATGTAAGCATTGCAAATCAACCCGTCTGGTATAGGTTCAATGTGGACACTAAGGGTACACCAATTGACAGTGTTAGTAAAAGGTTCTTTCAAGTTAACAATTAATGAATGGTTAATTAATTTGCAGAACTTTGACACTCAGTATATATTATGGATCTATCAATTACTTTTACAAAGCCTATCATTTTTTCTGGAAAATACTATTAAATGGAGTATACAGATACAGTTAACATTTAGCCGAACTCTCTCCATCCTAATATTTAAAAATGGATGTACCACCTTACGTGTTTAGTGAACCCATCAACACAGAAAGGAGAATACTTTGTTGAAGGTGGGAGTGTTACTGGTAAGTATTTAATTTATTGAACATGTTCTACTGAGAACTTCTACTTTGTGTATCCCGAGCGAAATAACATGTTCAAATGTTCTACCAACTTGGCAACATAATATAATGATTTATATTGCACTAAGAACTGCGTTAATTAAATACACACCGTGAAACAGATAAGTAATTGTCTCACAATGATAATATAGCGTTAAGTAAATCGATAATTATCGTACGGCGCCAAAACATTCAAGCAAGAAAATAAAATGAAATTATGGAAAGGTTGTGCCAATAACCTAGAATAAATACCTTAATTATAAATAACCGATTCCAACAAAACGTTGAATATATACGGTATCGTTATGTAGTGACTAGTTCCTACTAAAATAGGAGCCAGGAAATAATTAATATTTTGACTTCAAATCGATGGCTTAGAACAAGGAGGTCGTAACTACCAAATCGATATATTGAGAAAACACGGAAAACTGTCTGACATTTAATCTTTACTTATGGTAAAACAAACTTTTACAACTTCAATTTGGTCAACATGACAAGTTCAGATTTTTATGAAAATGGGCTCATAAGAAGCGCCTTGTGATGCTTATTCTAAATATGTATGAATCTTAAAAAGTTATAAGTGGCACTTACGACTTTCTAATTCTAAGCCATCGGAATGTAAATGCTCTTCAAGACCAACTACTGGGAATGACAAATTAAAACAGATACGTAATCATTGTAAGTGATTAGACATACATGTATGACCGACGAGTATACATCTGGACAGTAGACATGACTTTGAATTTATTATTTATGAAGGGTTTAAAGGAAGTTCGTTCCAGTTTATGAAAAGCTGTTGTACATAAAATAATTGGATATATTTGGACCATACTTGGTAGAATGAAAGTATTAAGTACATTGAGTTGCAATGAAAACACAACACTTTCATCGCATAGCATAACACATTTAATAAGTATGTAAGCATCGTGAAACTTTGTCATATAATACATATATGCATGTAACACATGAATATTACGTTGAATCTGAAAAAGTGGTTTAGCAACATGGTTTTGTACGAGTTGTCTTTGGGTCAGTTTAAAACAGAAAGTCGTATTTTTAATCTTTTAAAACCACCGTCAGGAGCGTTGCATTGTGTACATCTACGGCATATTAATCGTATTAAACGTTCATGGAATGCTTGTGGGATGCTGTTGAGTTCTTACAGAAGGGCTTTCAAAAGTTAAGGTACTTAAGAGGGGCCTGTATATTGATTTGCGCACGACCACTAAAATTATCAAAACATGCTGTATTAGAGCCATGATGTTCGTTTTATGGGCAAAGAGTGGTAATAAATTGAGTAAATTATGATACTTGCCAGTTTCTTTATAAACTGCTTCAAAATTAGCGGTTCTAAACGCATATTCCAAACTGCTCGTTTTGAGATTAATAAAATTGTATTATATTTGTCCCAAGGACGGTGAAAGTATCACCATTTGTTACTGGAAAACAATTGCATGAACGCTATAGGTATGCTTTTAAGACTGATTATTGCACTCAATGGAGAAAAATGCGCTTTTAAAATTCGTGCTTAATTTTCAAAACACAATTTCGTCTAACTATTAATGAACGTCATAACTTTAGCATGTTTTCAAGTTCAGTAATATCCAATAATACAATTTAGTGTAAAAATTTGGTGATTGGTCTTAAAAATTGGGGATAATATAATTATCCAGAGTTATCGCACTTGAATTAAACATTTGTCTATATCCTTCGATTGCTAATGATTTTTTATATTTTTTAACATATTTATATGTATTTAAACTTGTGCTAAATGAAAGAAATAATGACTTCGGTGATTTAAATCAACGAAACTTTGATTTTTAGTACGGATGCCCCACACTAGAGCATACTGGCCGATCTGTCGGAGTCTTCCTTTGACATACGCACCATGTTTTCTACGAGTTATTTTGTTTTTCCGACTAATCCATCCATATTCTTCAAAATGTTCACCCAATATGCGAGCAAATGTCTAGCCACCCATCATCATGTGGAAAATGGACGAGTGGTTCTTAAAAGTATTTTCACGGAAAATAGCTGAAATCTGTAGAAAATATAGACCGAAGTAAAGAGACCATACAAATTTTCAAGTTTGTACGTTAACGGATTACGGAAATATTCAAGTTTAAAAAAAAGTGTTGCGTTTTCATTGCCGCTCAGTGTATAAACATTTTCGCTGATTTGACCGTCAATAGTTTTTGGAATGCCATTGATAACTAAGTTGTTCTTGTTTCCGAAGATGACGTTAACGGCTTCGTAATGGGGTCAACGTCGAACTACTCCCTTTGATAAAACCCTCACAGCATTATTTTGTATGTCTCAAAATTGTAACACATAAATTAATGTCCAATTTTGTCAAAGAACAAAATACTTTCCAAAATAACACTTTAAGAGTTTAAGAGTTACCAATAAATGCTTTTTCACCTTATAGTTAATTACGTGTTTTTTTTTATAAATGGCGGGATTTTGTCTATTCGAGTAATTCATTAACTATTGAATAAATGAATGAGAATTGTTTCCTCAATATTTTCAGATGTTTATTGAAGTTGTTTCAGTAATTTTCTGGCATTAATTTTTACACCGTCTGCAATTTTCTTTCAAACATTAATCAGTTCCTTAATTTAGTACTGTACATTCGTTTCGAATTTCATAAAATGTTGCTCGGTCAAAATAAAGAAATGCAATATTTTCTGACCGGAACGAACATTTTTTACACCCTTTATATTTTATGATAGATGATGTAAGATTGTTATCAATGAGCATATTCATATGTTGCCATCTTGTTAGATTAGGGTAAATTGTCATCGTTTCTCCAATTCTACAATTGGTGACAATGATAGATAACCCGGATTAATTGCTTCAGTAATGTTTTCATCAAAAACACATACTGATTAAACCTTACAGACTAAGCCAGTTGAGTTGCCTGCAGTCAGTCAGTTGTGGAGTTGTAAAAATGCCGGTAGGCTAAGACTGACAAAATGTCGTCGTTTATAACAAGAGAGTGGAAATTTAGAAAGATGCTCAAGGCGAAGACTAATTTGTAGAATACTGTAGGCGAACTCTTGTGGCAAAAACTATTCAGCAACGTATGCTGGCAGCATAAAACGCTGATTTATTGTCTCCGTCAAAGTTAAGAAATGAGGTTCATTTTATGACAGAAAAATAGCAGAAAAAGACACAAATAAAGAATAAATGGCAAGAAACGACGCATCTAACACCAATATTGCTAAATTAAAAATGTAACAATACGGAGATATTTACATTCTGACGTTAGCGACCTTATTGTCGTTTTGCTGTTTCTCCAAGGTAGCCCAGATTGATATAATTATTTATTATATATGTAGTGTAGAAAAGTATCTTGAACTTTCAAATTGTATATAATCAAATATACATGTATCTAACGTAGTTTATTGTATAATCTAAGTTGCTGATCATAGATTGACGTCATGGTTGTATGTTGACATTTCTTTAAATCGAAATAAAAGCGTCGTCTACGAGTAAGACTCTCAAATCAAGAAGATAATTATTGTTTATACAACAAAGCAGTAATCAGTGAAACTGTTTTGCCTCTACAAACGAATTGTTTATCATTTTTTTGCATTCGGTCCTACATTCCAGTAGAATCGCATTTGTGTTGTTAGAAATAACATTTTAAGAGCCACACATTACCCCCCAGTCATCCCTTTGTGCCAATAAAGGTTGACAACCTATGCAGTTAGTGCAAGGGATACCTTTGAAAGCTTGCCATAATTTGGTGACAATTGTCAGATTATCTTGAAACTTTCTGACATTTAAATCCATCATGTAGCAAACATGTTAAAAACTGTGACACTTCTTTGACAACTTGTTCCCTTATGGTAATCAAAAACACAACTACACACGTTCCCACAAGCATTGTGGGAATATTGTTGTCGAACATAATGATGTGACAACCATACCCAACAACACTAACCAGAACGTGAAAAGACATCATCCAAGATTAATGCACTTCATATATACTCGTATATATAAATGTTTCATCTTTGTATAATAATTCGAATGGTTGTAAAAAACGAATGGTACAACTCGTACAAATTGCATACTGATATTTTGACAGAGGAAGACAATGTTCAAGCTATCAGTAAATCTTCGTTATCTGGCAGAATCTTCAAGCTATCAGTAAATCTTTGTTATCTGGCAGAATCTTCCCTACTAAGAAATTGTCCCTGGTTCATATTTGAGACATACATGTATTTGATATCTATGTGCGATACTTCCAGATGTCTTTTATATACACACAGAAAAACTAATTTGGTTGGACTCACAAAAAGTATATCAATTTTATCCAATATTTCTCAAATAGTAGGAGACACAAAACATTATCCCATGCGTAGTAAAATAAACGTGTTAATATGCTTACATTTAAATCTCAGATATCTGAACATTCAATAGGTCTGCCAATCATCCCATCAGGCCACTGTCCCAACTACAAGTATCATCATTGACACACTCGCTCATTTTGTACACTCTCATTAACGTAATGCGTACAATGTAATCTTCATTCTAAGAGTCTGCATTAAATTGTTGTATTCGTATAGCTTGATCAAAATGAAGTTACTTATTAAGAGCTGAAGTCTTCGTAGGAGGGAAATATCTAGCTAATTGAAATCATAGCATTTCATCTGATACAATTCTACATGGAACCCTTTAATCTGAATATGTCTATCAAGCGTAATTAATTGGATATTATGCCAATACAGCTAATTTTAGTTTGTTACTTTTGTATGATGATCACGCTTTGTGAAGGAACAACAACAAAAAATAGACCATGTTCATAAACGTTTGGTTTCGTTTTGATATCGCAAATTGAGTACGGCATTAATAGAACTTAACATGATAAAACATGATAAAACATTCAATTTGGCCTGTCATATGCTGAGTTCCTATTTGTGCTATAGCCATTACCTCTTTAAGTCTCATAATGTTTTGTAACATATTCCTATGGTCTGTTTGTATTTCGTTTTTGTTGTTTTTCTTCTGATTCTTTCGTGCTAAGCTCTTTTGGTTTTATGCTACTTTCCCTGCCCAAATTTACGCTGTGTCTCGTGTAATCGTAGCAAGAGGATTCGTTATCTAATCTTGTGAATGTGACGTATAAACCCATCACGTTCTGTTAGACATTTGTCATGTCGGAGCAACCCGCAATTTATTCAATTATACCCCAAAATAGTGTTATTGTCATTATAGCGTCCTAACTAACAATCGGCTTCAGCCACAAACTTATCTTTAATCGGATAAAAACATTGCATGATTGATACTAATGAACTCCAGAAATCGATTGTACAATAATTGGCATTGCTAGATATGATCCTCCAGTAATTAATTGTATAATTGTGCTTGTGACTGAAGCTACTGATATACATAGAGGATCTATCACGAGTTGTCAATTGATATTAATTTGTATTAAACAAGTTTTGGAAATTTTATTCAGCTCGCCAGAGGCTCGCTTAATAAAATTTCCAAAACTCGTTTAATATAAATTTATATCAATTGACAACTCGTGATAGATCCTCTATTATACGTACTTGCTATACTAACCTGGAAACAAGAAAAGTTATGTGAAATATGAGTGTACATATGTCGCAGCATGTATGCAATAGGTACATGTAGTCTGATAGATGTGCTGTCGTGATATATTACATATATTAATTGTACAAACAAAGTACAGATATGTGCCTGCATAAAAACCAAGCCTAGTACCATATTCCGCGTGCTTAAAGATAATCACATTCAATGAAAACTTGATAGAACAGTCAAGTTGATCAGGTTTGAATAAAATACTTAATAACAATCAATTTGGCTAATCATTGGGATATTACGTAATCCGATTGCAAATTCTGATCGAATTAAGCTCACTAGAAATGAAGAAAAACCAAAGCACATACTGGCCGTTTCTTTACACGTGCCTACGTATCATTATTTGTTAGGTACCCTGAAATTACAGACAGTGGTTTAGGTTAAGCCTCATTCACAGTCCCGGTTTGATATGTTGATATGTGCCCGAATTCCGGATAGCAATGTATGTGCACACGTTAGTAAATATATTGTATCGTACATTTGTAACGATATGTTTAGGATATATTCCGAATCTAAAATTTCTAATGGAATCGTAACATGACGTTCATTAAGCTCATTGGAAACTTAATAACGAAAGTTGTATATCGTATATTCTATCGATCTATGCGAGGCCAAGTAAGTACTACATGGTTGTAATGTACAGCGCAGCAGTTCGAGCTTAGTAAAACATTCAATTTTGCATATTTTAAATGTTTTGGCTAACGAATAGAAACTAACCTTTGGTACTGAGAATGACTTATGAGGACTGATTTTAAGATTGCATTAAGCGTGTAATTCGATGGCCTAGAATGAGAAGGTCGCAAATACAAAATTGATATATTAAGAAAACAAGAAAAAACTGTCTGCAATTTACTCTTTACTTTTTCGTAAAACAAGATTTTATAGCTTCATTTTGGTTAACACGACAAGTTTGGATTTTCATAAAAATAGGCCCATTAGAACCGCCTTGTACTGGAGATTTCAAATATAAATGAGTCTCATAAGGTCGTAAGTAGTAGTCTTATTCTAAGCCATCGAATTGTGTTATTTAAAGCACGGCTATGTTCCCCTTGTTTTCTGATAAAGAATAGGCATCATTGTTATGTTTCATGTTTCTTATACGCTTCATTTACTCAAAAGGTATACATAGTATTAGGTAAACATGTTTATATATTATAGAACATGCCAGTGTAAATGAACATACATGTCTCGCCACTAACAAAAACGCGCCCGTGACAGGTAATGAAATAATGTAAATCATGAAACATTATATTAACAACTCCTAATAAGTAACACAGAATGTAGACAATGGCCTATCCGAAGTCGGAGCAACAAGCGAGGATACGACAATACAGTGCACCAGACAAGCCTGAACACCTTCCATCCGTAAGAAAAGGCTCGGGGTTAGGCATATTCTGTATGCATGCCCGATCTTCGCACTTTGCACTATGACGCATAATGGTGAATGTCTTTACCGTTAACTAAATTACACGTAAATATAAATATTCAATTTGGACCAATTAATTTTAGTTTTGCTACTGTCTTGATCATGTATATAACATTATACAATTTCAACGTTTTTTTGTGTACAAAGATATAAAACAGTTTCATGAGTCACGGACAGTCGAAACATTCTTGTAAAGCATACGTAAAACTGATTTCAGAGGATTATCCAGTATTTAAACTTAATTATCTACGTGATATGCACATTCTATAGATTACAACACATTTATCGAATTTTATCTTGTTACACCTGTTACAATATTTCTATCCTCCAGATATTTATGTCGAACATTGTAAGGAAACGGAATTTAAACCGAACATTGTAGATTTGTATCAATATGCCAATAATGCTATTTATTGAAATTGAAACCTGTTTATATCATAATCGATAATCAACCGGAAACATGAATGCATTTCCTGCATGTGCCTGTTACTTTGTAAATCTGCACTAAATATAGATATAACGTAATCCGATTGCATAGCCAAGTGATAAAATTAAGTTCATAAGAAATAAAATGAACCAATTACATTTAAAGCGCATCCCGGCCGCATGTCAACTAATCATTATTTGTTTTAATGAGTGTACCTAGAAATTGCTGACAGTGACTGAGGATAATACCTGAATGTCAATGGCCCGGTTTGGCAGATGTCCGCGTTCCGGATAGTAAGTAAGTAAGTTAGTAAAGGCTTTATTTAACGAGGCTACACTTTTGGTTACCCAATCTTCCACGTGGGCCTCAACATATACGTTTACATAGTACATACATTAACACATATAAACATAATTATGATATTGACAGCACAACATATAAAAGCAAAGTTACGAGGTACTTGTAAATTAATAAGACCATTTAACATTACAATAGTAGAGAAGTGATTAAAAATGGCAATAATGCATAAATTATGAACATAATGAGTAATATTGACATAACAAATGCTGAAGTTACATACATAGCACCATTTAAAAAATGATATGAACATGCATTTAATCTGAACAAGATTAAGGGCATTTCACTTATGAGTATGAAATATAATACATTAAACAACTTAGTGGTTGTACCATTTTAGGTAGGATGTTTGGAATTTTGAAAGTGTTTCAGAAGTCCTTATGCTTAAAGGGATTTTGTTCAATAGATATGTCCCCGAGTAAGTTAGTGACTTCCTATACGAATCGAGATTTGGCTTTGGGACATTAAGCTCTGAATTTACAAAATATCTGAGGTTGAGTGAATGTTTTTGTGATTTAAATTGGAATTTTTCTGTCATATATTTTGGCAATGATTGGTCATTTACACTTTTGTATACAATAAGTAATTTTTTGTAATTGATTCTTTCATCAAAAGCTGAGCTGTGACCGAATGTGCGTCATAGACTTTGTCGAGTATTATCCTGGCTGCTCGTTTTTGAATTTTGATTATATTGTAGACTTTGTACGTCAATATAGATTTATTAAATCTGAAACAGTATGTTTAGGATGCATTCAGGATATAAGAACTACTAAAATCGTAGCATTATAACCAGAAAGGGAACATAACAGAATGTACGTGGAATAATAAAAAAGAAATGAGAAAAATGCTCTCATTTTATACGTTTATGTATCTGATCTATGAAAATGTCATATATTAATTTTGCTGTATTTAATGCCGATGTTTACGTATAAAATACAATGTTCTACAATAAGTACTTCTTCATTAATGCAACCGTCAAATATAAGGTGTCGTGCACATATGTCACAGCACATCAAAACGTCGCCCTATTCGCCCCTATGTTATAGAAAAGCATTTGACGTATATTTTATCAAACACTCCTTGAATATTTATCAAATTAATTAGATTTGACGCTAAAACATTGCATGTACTGTATGCCCCACATCTTTGATGGCGGATTTAGGTAAACATGTGTTTCTTTTAGTTCTGTCAACATGTTTTAAAGATTAAGTTATTGCTTTACAGTAGACACCAAATGAATGTTATTTATTATATCAAGGTTTGTTAAAGAGTTTTGCCTAGTACATATATCGAGCCAAATACTCCAGCCAAATGCGTAATGACTAGGTCGGGGAAAACAGACAACATAGATATTTACGAAAAAACACGTGTCTATCATGCAAACAAGCTATTAAATAAACTGATCATATACTGAGTTTTCCAATTAGTACACTTTAAAGTATAAACATAGATCTACAATTAATAATTGTAGGGTAAGTTCATCTGAATGGATGCTGCGTTGATTGAAACTGTCTATTTTTTTTAATAATTACATAATTAGCTAGTTTTTTAAATGAGGATATTCCGCCTCACACGTATAAATCAAAGGGTTATAACAAATCTTACAGAGACCTAAAGACAGCACCTAACATAAACTTAACACGAAAGGCACAAATATATACTAGACATACCGCTACCAGACATAGTTACACACATTGAAAGGAATAAGAAAAAACAATGCCAAGCTCTACTTCAACATTTTGTCGCCTCAGTCCGCCCAACCAAAATAATAGTACCAAAACGTTAACAAATAGCAGGGATGACCAAATCAAAATGTTGAAGTTAAATATAGAGGTTACGTGTAAAATAATAAGAGCTCCTGGAAACATTTCCATGTCTAAATTTTAGGGATTGTTACGACACAATTTGAGCTAATTGAAATTAATCGTTCTTATTTTATTTCATAAATTTAGAAGCAATAAAGAAACGATCGAACAGAAAATGACAGAATAATAGAAATAATCAATCAACGATTCCATTATACAGCCCTCATATTAAATATTTTGTAAACCGTCGAATAAAACATTTGTAACAGTAATCACTCACGAATTACAAAAGTTTATTGATCAAGAAATTCGTTAACTACGAGAACCAATCAACGCTTATAAATAAGTGTAAAATTGCTAAGGATAACACTTATTAAGAACTCCTGGGTTTGTTCCAAATTGATGTAACAACTATACGAATGATCTAAATTTGAATCTGCAATTTATCTATATGATGAAAGTGAATAATTTCTGACGATCATACTTTCCAGATAATATTTCTAAAAATACTTGTTTGGCAGTTTTTATCTTCACAGATATATTACATGTAAATGAAAACAAATCGAACATGAGAGGTCGGACTAAATATACTACGATAATAATTAAAGTTAACATACATTTACAAATGTTTACAATTTAGCTCTTAAAGAACAGGTAGAAGACTAATAAAAATTATAAAAATAATGTCATCCATTTGATTATTATTTTCTATATCCCTTTCTAGTAATGGATGTTAAATACTAATCTTAGGGCAGTTCACATATGACACTACTGAGCTTGAAACGTATAAATAAATATATTACCTACCTTTGCGCATGGGTTAAGTTCAATTATTTCCTCGTAGTAGTAATAATAGTAATATCCCGAATCATTTACAGAACTATTGTTAAACGTTTCTGTTGTTAGTGAGTATATTCCCGTTGTAATTGTTGATGACATTGTTATGCAGTGAATATCACGACTGAAATTCCAGGGCACATTGTAGTGCTAATGGTTGCACTATTCAAATAATATAAATCATCTGCGGTTAAATAAATATCATTTGCAAGTTAGCCAATGTAATAGGTTCTATTGCGGAGGGAAACTATACAGTATCTCAGTGGCTGAAACTAATCGGTTCAAATTGACAAATATAGCAAAGCTATATCTGTGCTCATTATAAAGAATATTGGTTTGGCAGAAAGAATTATAAGTGTACGGTAAGAATATTTTTCAATGTAATACAGTACACTTTGTAACAACTAATTATCTTCAGTAGAATGAAATAGCAACAGTTTCAGCGATCATCAGTTATATAATATAACCGTGATTAGAGGAATGTAAGCATCTCGCGAAGTTTCTACCATCTTGAAGAAGCTACTAGATCGTTGAGATGAAAACTAAGTGTTTTGGAACAGACTACTTTCAGTTGAACTTTTACTCTACTAAATGATGCTGACACTTAAAATAAAAGATGAATAAAACATAAATGTTACTGAAAATATGAAATAAATGTACGACCAACAAATGGATTCGCACAAACATGAATTATCTCCCGACGACAATATCTGATTAAATGAAACAGTAAAGCTGAATCCGTGAACAAGTAATTGGTTAATACGATGTATTGTTGTCCAGTCTATCAGTGAAAGAAATCACATAGAAGCTTCTATTAGTCTTCAATTGTGTCTCTAGGAATTGTGAACTTTGTGTGTCTTATAATATTGATAGTTAATATTTCAATCAGATATATCGCATTTGATGTAGTGTCCTCTACATGTATAATGAGGCGTAGTGCATATTCATGTTGGTAAACTGCTCAATAGAAATACATCGCTTTATAAACAAAGTAACTACATTGTATATATTAACATTTTGTATTTTATATTCAACCAAATGTATCGATATCGCGTTATTTTTCCTCATCAGGCATTGTGCTGCGTACATTGCACTTTGGTTATTTCTTTTTTTCTTTTTTCTTCCTTTTCTGTTGGATACTGCGTAATGTATTTTTTTAACTTTGAAGGGTATATTGGGGATTTGCATTTGTGATTTCTTAATCATATTGTGTACAACCAATGTACCATGTTCCATACCTTCTATCATAGAAGGGAATAAAGATCTTAATATGAAGTTGAATTGCAATTAACATATTAATCAATTATTGTAAAACGCTTAAATAGACGACGACTGGAAACCAGCTATCAAAAGATGACAATGTTGCAGAACGTTTTTACCCAAAACAAATTTAAAATCACATTTGTTATGCATGAAACATTCATGTGTAACTTGTATGGAAAAACAAACTCGGTAAATGTACAAGAATGTCATCCTTAATTTAATATTTTACAACGTCGTTGTCTCTGCATAAGGCCATGAATAATATATATAACATCTATATATCATTATCATTTTTCTAATGGCATAGTTTAACCTCGTTGTACCACACAGTGACTCACTTCATTATTTTGACTTGGTCAACTTTTCTGCATGACTAGCGGTTTAAACCTCAGAGCCTGTGAAAGTGCACTCAACAATCGATCAATTTGTCCATTTGTTTACACTTTATGAACACAACAATGTGAAAATAGAATAAAGATAACTTACATGTAACCGTCATTATGCATTAGCGGATAAAATGTATGTTGCACAGCTTGGTGTGGAGCTATTGACAATTTGCATACGAAATAGGGTTTGATGCGAAGTTCAACGCTTGTCAGTGGAAGTATAACATGACGTTAAAGGTACAACTCAGTGATAATCGCTCAAACAAGTGATAACGCGTGGTGAAATATTAGCTGAATTGGTAAGATTGTCAACATTACCTTAAAATAGAAAAATCTAAAACGTCGATGATTTCATGTTTACCTCGACTGCACCTTTTATCAGTGCGATGGTCAACCAAAGACACGTAGTACCAATTGTCCAAAAGTTGGCACAAAAACTGAATACAACGCTTCAGTAAGAGATAACATCTTCCAAAATGTTTTTAACTGTTATACATGCATTGGAATAATAATTTAATGCGATATAATAAACAAGCCAGTCAAAATAATAGCATTTTGTCATAACATCATAAGATAATTAACAAGAATGTTCAAATTGAATGTCTTTCCCATAAAATGTCACATACGTGTGCAGCATTATTTTATTTTCCCTGTACTATTTTTTCACTTAAAATCCCCAATGACAATAGTCTGTTTTAAATTGGAATTATAATAATGTGTGATTCTGATTTTAATCGCTAGATTTAAATAAATCAGTATTCATATATTGTTTACGTTTTGCAGACAGAATAATGTTATTACCCTAGGGTATATTTTCCATCTGGTTATTCATGGACCAATGGGAGTGATATGTCGTTTAATCCTTTTAGTGCAGTGGATGAGAAAAATAATCAGTCATATTACATTTCTTGCGTCAATGCCTGATGCGTAGATCAGATTTAATTAGTGACAATGTGATATATGCTATGCAAAGATACAGCGGTGCAATGTACATACTATGTAAATTGTATTTGAACGCCCACCTTTGAGTGTGCAAAATAGCATAATTTCATAGTTCGTATGAGATTATAATTATGTTTATGTGTTTGAAAAAGTATATTATGTGTGTTATCATTTCAACCTTTATGAATATATTTCGATTCCAAAATCAATACAATGCTTGTAACGATTTGTAATAAAAACGTTCAAACATTAATACAAAATGTAGCACTGTTGGATATGAACGTTAACGTTTAATGGTATGTGCGGATTACGCCAATAAATGTTTATATCGTAGATAAAAGAATATTATGGATTATACAGGTATCACGAGTAAATTGTAAATTGTAAGGTAAATATTGCAGAAAAAATAATGATTTGGATACAGCAGGATCGACACAGATATAATAAAAAAATTGGATAGAGATGTCTTCACTCAACTGAATCAGCCGAGGTCAGAAAAAAGTAATAAAACAGTCAACAAGTAGAGAGCTGTGAGAGATTTCATTAATATTCAGTTTAATCCGATACGCAATGATATGCGTATATATGTATCAGAATAATTTGCTTTTAAAAATGCAAATGTACATGTACTTTTAATACTATTAAATTTACAATTTATACGAATGTGTGTTTTACTATCGACTTTGAACCAGTTTTAATGAACTACTCGATGGTTGAATAATTCAATCAGAAAACAAATCAAGACTTTCGTTACGATTCGAACGCCAAATGCTAACGCTACATCAGTGTGGAGAATTACGTGATGAAATTATTTGAAATGAATAACGTTTGCACTAAAACATTAGCGATATCGTCCGCTTACGGTGAGTTTCTTCTTGATTATAACGATCGTGCACTTTATATGACTATATTTTACAGGGACACAAGAAAATTACCAATTTTGCTCTATATTTAGCATTTGTTTGAGCATCAATTAAAAACAGCTAAAGCTAGAGCGAAATCAGTACTTACCGCGTATTCTTACATATACGGAATATTCTTTAGGCTACTAGTATATAATATAACCCTATTTAATGTAAGATCGTTATGATTAAGAAAAAAACTCGTCGTTAGCAGACGAAATCGAAATCGTTTTGAGTGCGAATGTTATTCATTTGATCATGTGATTCTCCACACTGTATAAGGTAGCTAATTATTTTGTAAAACTAATATAGTGTTGATTATGAACAGGGTAATTAACATTGTGGTAATTTCTTTCAATCAGCAGGGTAGTGGCACCATTTGATGTTGAACGCCACACAATGGCAACATATGGATCATTATCATTTTGTGGATGCAGTAGGTTGACAAAGCACTTCTTACGCCTGTATATTTCTAAGGAACATTACGACGGAAACATAGCTCATTCATACAATGCTGATATTGGAGGCGACACTTTAGTAAGTACAGCTATGCTTTTCTTTCGAGGCCAACATTGAATTTTGTGTAACCAAATGTGTAGCCTCGTTAAATAAAGTTTTTACTTACTTATTTACTTACTTCTGTCAATCAATGCAACTAACAAATCAAATAGTTTAATCATAAATCAATACTTACGGTGTTGGCATTCATGAAAAACATAACACACTGATGTGAGTCAACTTCAATATCATTATATGGTTATAATAGTGATGTAAATGTAATTAAAGCAATCGGTATTTAATGCTTTTCTGATTATCTGAACTTTTGCATAATGATTATTTAAATTTGATACATCCCCTGTCAGCGCGAGTGATAGTCATACTTTGTGTAATTTGAGTAATAAGTCTTATAACACATACAGATGTAACTGAAATTGCACAAAACGATACGGTCACCTGTTCTTGCCCTCAGGTACTAATTAGTTACAACATCGAAGTGGCTTGCCAAACATGAAATAGTAGAAGAACATGTGCAAGGGTTATAACAGAAGTAACACATGTACGTGTACGCGTTAAGTACTAGTAATAAGTAATAATAAGTAACACAATTAATAGTTAGGTCAGTATTTTAAAGACCGAGGAAACTCCGATCTTTACCATTTGAATATAAGGCTGCCTTGGGGCATGCATGTTCAAACATCTCTTGTTTATCACATTTACGGTTTCAAGATTTTAGATCTACTACGAATTTATGACAGATGCCTTTGGGATTGTTCACTTGTGGTAAAACTGTGCGCCTCTTCACCGGACATCCTCTTTTAACAGATGAATAACGAAAACTGTATATCGTATCATATTATGCTAATATAGGCTTAGCCTGTTGCCCAATTCTATTCTTTGGAAATAATATAAATATTAAATATATATTATGCTATCGATGTATAAGAGGGAACACATATACAAGTAGCTATTTCATGGGTGTATTATGCTTTGTATGAAGTTAGGACTTAGTTAAACACATTTCAAACATTTTGGCTAGCGAATAGAAACTACCCTTAGGTGTTGAGAATAACTTGCGGATATTAATTTTACGATTGCATTAAGCGTGTAATTTTGTTGAACCAAAATGAATATTAGGCAAACAAGTGTGTCTTTGAACTATCGATAAAATTTTAAAGAATAAGTTATTGAGTTCTTGTAGACACGAAATGAAACTTAATGTTATTTATCATATTCATTTTTGTTACAAATGTTTAATTAGTTTTTGCCTAGTATATACAAACACTCCAACCAAACGCCTTATAACTAGGTCGTGGTCCGGGAACAGACAACATAGCTATTTACGAAAAAGAAATGTGTCTATCATGCAAACATGTTACCAAGTAAACTGATCATATACTGAGTTTTTCCAATTAGTATACGTTAAAGAATAATCATACACTTGACAGATGTAGGGTTAGTTCATCTTAATGGATGATGCTACGTTGATTGAAACAGTCTATTTTTTAATAATCACATAACTAGCTAGATTTTTAAATGAGCATATGCTGCGTCATACATGTACGTATAAATCAAAACATTTATAAAAAATCAGACAGAGAAGGTAACCATCTGACATAAATTATACACGAAAGGCACACATATATACTAGACATACCACACGTACAAGACGTAGTTACACACATTGACAGGAATCAGACCAATCAATGTAAAGCTTTACTCCAACATTTTGTCGCCTCATTTAGTCAAACCAGACAAATAGTCAGAAAACATTAACGAATAGCATGGACGACCAAATCAAAAGTTTGACGTTAAATATCGAAGTAACGTGTCAAATATGGCGTGTTACGGTTTACATTTCCATGTCTTAATTTTAGGGATTATTACGCCACACTATTTGGTCTAATTGAAATTAATCGTTCTTGTTTTATTTCATAAATTTATTATCAATAAAGAAACGATCGTACAGAAAATGACAGAATAATAGAATGAATCTATATTTATTTATTCAATAGAGTCTCATCTATATTTACAACATATATTGCACACAACATAAAACACAAATCATATATAGCCACTCTTATTAAGAGAAATAAGAGACATTATCTACATTATAATAAAACATCAACTCATCACAAGGTACATGTACCGTATATAAAAATCTGATATTACACATTTTAACATAGTATATGTTTAAAACTGAAAAACAGTTGTTAGTCCTTATCAAATTATAAATAAAAAAATAGACATTATTAATATACTGAGAGTTATCGTGCACTATTGCGCATATTTACGAAATGACTTACGAAATGTGCTTAGGAACAACCAGATTGGTTCTAATTTGATTAACAACTGTTCTTCAGACAAACTGAAATATAATAATTTAATCGAATACGTACATTATTTACACAGATAAAAAGAACGACGTTGTAAAATATTGTAGCAGATTTTGGCACTTATCCGTATCATCTCTGAATTATTGAAATGAAAAATTAATTTATCCATATCTGACCAATTCAAAAAATTATAATCAATTGAAGTTGCTTTTGTTTCTCATCCTCAATGATGTCACAGAACGGACATTTTCTGTTATGTATCGGAATGCCTTCGTATCTGCCAGTCTCTATACGTATGGAAATATAATACAACCTTCGTATAAATCATTTTGTAAGCCCTCGTATTCAACAGTTTGTAAGCCCTCGTATTCAACAGTTTGTAAGCCCTCGTATAAATCATTTTGTAAACCTTCGTATAAAACGGTTTGTAAAGGTAATCACTCAACGAATTACAAAACTGCATCGATCAAGAAATTCGTTTACTACGAGAACCAATAAACTCATGAGTTTGATACAAATTGATGTAACAATTATACGAATGATCTAAATTTGATTCTGCAATTTATCTATATTACATTGTATGAAAGTGGATTATCTCTGACGATCATAGTTTCCAGATAATATTTCTAGAAATACTTGTTTGGCAGTTTTTATCTTCACAGAAATATTACATGTAAATGAAAACAAATCGAACATGAGAGGTCGGACTAAATATACTACGAGAATAAACAAAGTTAACATACATTTACAAATGTTTACAATTTAGCTCTTAAAGTACAGGAAGACTACAAAAAGTAATGCCATCGATTTGATTATTATTTTTAATCTTTATAGTAATGGGTGTTAAAATACGATTCTTAGGGCAGTTCACATCTGACGCAACAGAACTTAAAACGCATAAATAAAAATTTCACCTACCTTTGCGCATGGGTTAAGTTCAATTATTTCCTCGTAGTAGTAATAATAGTAATATTCCGATTCGTTTACAGAACTATTGTTAAACGTTTTTGTTGCTAGTGAGTATATTCTCGTTGTATTTGTTGATGACATTATTATGCAGTGAATATCACGACTGAATTCCAGGGCACATTGTAGTACTAATGGTCGCACTATTTAAATAGTATAACTCATCGGCGATAACATAATAACCATTTGCAATTTAGCCATACTATACAGTATATCAGTGGCTGTAACTAATGGGTTGGTTGAAAATGACAAATATAGCAAAGCTATATCTGTGCTCCTTATATAGAATATCGGTTTGGCAGAAAGAGTTATTGGTGAACCGGTAAGAAAATATTTCCAATGTAATACAATACAATTTGTAACAACTTATTTCCTTCATTAGAATGAAATATCAACAGTTTAAACGATCATGAATTATATGGTATCACCATGATTAGTGGAATGTGAGAATATCTTGAATATAACGTTCGATGATGCAACCACATTTACTGCCGTAATTGGTCGTACTATACTAGTGTTTTCAAACCTTATACGTACATCAATGTTTCTATAAATTATAGAAGCTACAAGCACGTTGAGATGAAAACTAAGTTTATTTGAACAAAACACTTTCAGTTGAACTTTTACTTTACTAAATGTTTCTTATACGTAAAAGAAAAGATTAATGAGACATCAATGTTAATGTAAATATCAAATAAAAACATGACCAACAGATGGATTCGCATAAACATGAGTTATCTCCCGACGACAATATCGGATTAAATGAAACAGTAAAACATACCCCGTAAACAAGTAATTGGTTGATCTGATTTATTGACGTCTAGTCAATGAGTGAAGGAAATAAGTGATCACATATCAACTTCTATTACTCCTCATCTGTGTCTGTAGGAAATGTCAACTATGTGTTTCTTGTTATATTGACTGCAAACATTTCAATCAGATATATCGCACTTAAAACAGCATCCACTATAATAACGCGTAGTGAATAATCATGTTGGTACACAGCTCAATAAAACAACATCGCTTTATAAACAAAGTAAAGATATTAACATTTTGTAAACAAAACCAAATTTATCGATTTGACTTTACCTTTGTCGTAAATTTTAGTGTTGGGCATTGTGTCGCGTACATCGTACTTGTGTTATATCGTTTATTTTCTAATTTCTTCGTTTTCTGTGAAGTACTGCCAAATGTGATTTGTCAACTTTAAAATATATATATTAGAGATTTCGTCTTACAATTTCCTAATACTGGACCATCTTATATAGCTTCTATCATAGAAGGTAATAAAACGTTGAAATAGAAGTTGAAATAAAATTATATAAACGCTTAAATAGACGACGACTGGAAACCAGCTATCAAAAGCCGACAATGTTGTAGAATGTCTTACTCAAAGTCATCATAAATACACACTCGTAATGTATAAAACATGCATGTGACTTGTATGGAAATAAAAAGCTCGGTAAACTGTACCAGAATGTCATCCTCAATTTAATATTTTACAAAGTCGTTTTCTTTGTTATTAACCGAAATAGCATAATATATATGACAAACATCTATATATTATTATTATTTTTCTAATGCCATAGTGCCTTAATCCCAATTAACCTCGTATTGCCATACTATGACTTACTTTGTTATTATCAATGGGTCCACTTTGTGCAAGACTAGCGGTTTATACTGTATAGCCTGTGAAAGTACACTAAGCAACACTTGATATCGGTCACTTTGTCCACACTATTGCACTCTTTGAACCCGATAATAGGGAACTAAAAATAAGATATTAACACTGGCGTTATTATGCATTTTAACGAAGACAATGTATGTTTCATGTATTTGAGATATTGACCATTGTATACGAAGAGTATTTGATGCTTATCAGTGGAAATAAAAAAATAATGCTGTTAAAGTTTCACTTAAACAAGTGATAGCGCGTGGTGAAAGACTAGTTTCGTTGGATACATTGTCAAAATTAACTTTCTATTTAAACATAGAAAAATAATAAAAAACGTCACTGCTTTCATGTTTTCACACAAACCTCAGGTCAGGGCAAGGAAAGAACACCTCATACACCATGTCACGCAGTACCAATTGTCCAAATGGATGGCATACTGAGTGAGTAACAAACATCAGGACATGACAGGACAAAATAATCCAAGAGGTTTTCAAGTGTTATACATGGTTATACCACGAATGAATAAACAACCCAGTTAGGACAGTACAGCATACATCATCACGAGATCTTTAACATAAATAACGTACCTTATTTGATTAAGTTATATGTTGCTGCGATTTGAAAACGAAAATCTACCATAAATGCTTTTTAAATGGAGAAAAATCGTATCTGCTACTTTTAAATGAAAAAATATAGTATCTGTTACCTTCAAACGGAATAATATAGATCAACTACCATTAAAAATACACATACGAGGGTTGTTTATTTAATTTCCGGACGATCTCCATAGCGCTCGATTGGAACATGCGATTGTAGTAATATTTCGTTTCATAAGACTTAGTCACCAACTTGATTATTTGACAAAACATGAAATAATTTTATCCGATCGAACACAAACTATGGTTACTACAGTAACCACACAAACGACAACCCAGCCCAACCTAATTTTGTAGTGGTATGTAGAGTGTTAATTAGGTAGGAGTAGTGGGATTATCGCATATTTTAAGCAGAAAACATCAGCCACCAATATGGTTGTATCCATGTCGTGTTATATAACATTTGATGTCAATTCCGTGTAGCCTGTTAAGTTCTTATGACGAAGAGCGTGCTTCTGTGAATATTGCGATTTGTTTAGAGAAAACAGGTAATGAAACGATTTTATGAAAATATAGGCCGTACACCTGTAAAACCTAAGACTCCCTTAAAGAAAAACTCTTTAGACAATTATAGTAAATACGGACCGTTGTTTATATGCTCAGTACATCTAGAAACGCAACGTTTTCATCCTTGAGTTTTTCTTACTTCAATGCTCATACATGGTTTTATTTTGCGTAATAATATTGTATAATCCCTTAGAAACATGTTTATTGTCAAAATTTTATCGATCGGGTTACGTTACTTCCGTGCGTCAAGAAAATCACAAAACGCACGAATTCCACGTGCATCATTTTCGCATGATAAATTTTGGTGTAAATTGCTTCGAATCCTTTGTAAGTTTTGTCAATGGAAAGAAAATCACAAAAGAAAAGTTCTAGGCTTCGAAATGAAAATGTCAGGATGGTCTGAACCTGGGCGAAATCGGGCGATTCGGATGCCTATGACGGGGACGTCAAACGGGAGGTTCCACTTCGGCTAAATTGTCATGAACCGACAATATTTCATTTGGAGACACTTAACCAGCACTTTGGCACCGTTTACAACCACCCATGTCCAGGTCATCCATGTGAAATAACTCTCCGACAGGACCAGTTACTCTGCATGTACCCTGTCTACGCAAAGTTCACAACCGATTCATACACTTCTTAACAACTTGTTGGACGTCAAGACTATGTAGTCAATCAATAATTAATCAATATTTGAATTTTTCGCTTAGAACAGCGAATCTGAAAAAAAATAGGATTTTACCAATTTGTGTTCCGTTACTTTTTGCCGCACTATACACACAAGCAATATTCCATTGCATCGATAGCACTTAATGAAAACAATGTTACAGTAACATTGTCCATGATATAAAGTATCATCAAGTAAATACAGTTTGGTTGTCAATCATAAAAAGTTTGAAAAAGTGTTGACAGTGACCCCAGTGTTGCGTTTCTAGATGTACTCAGTATATATGAAATAAACCGTTCTACGATTACATAGCACCACCATGTGATGATCAAAGGCCGGGCAAACATAAAGTCATCAACAGAAAATGTCGTAGATTCAAGGCCTGTTGGGCGGTAGGCACTAGAAGAATAATAAGTGCTGTATAAATTGCAGCTACATGCGATTTTATCGTAGTTATAGCATATTACATCACTACTTAACAGCTTAACATGGCGAATATATGTGTCCGGTCAACTACTTAACCCCTAAATAATGATCAAATGATGCAAAAACGTCGTCACCTCGCCATTTTTGACGTCGACTTGGGCCGACTATCGTTACACTCGCTTACTAAAACGCTAATATTATGAAATCCCTTCATCGTCCCAAGTTGAAATTTTGTATGTAAATCAAGGAATGATGTAATTGTGCTAGTGTGCGTTTTCATTAATTTCCGTCCAATCGTTTTTCAGCAATATCGATCGTTTGGGAATTAAATGAACAACCCTCGTACCAACAGACTTTCGAATTTGGTTTGGTTAGACAATTACGTTATACAGCGGTTTAAAATTGATTTCAGCAATAAAGCCTTCATATAAAACTGCTATTTCGCACAAACCTCAGGTCAGGGCAAGGACAAAACAATGTCACCAGTACCAATTGTCCAAAAAAATGGCATACAAAGAGAGTAACAAATATCAGGACGGGACAAAATAATCCAAGAGGTTTTCAAGTGTTATACATGGTAATACCACGAATGAATAAACAACCCAGTTAGGACAGTTCAGCATGCATCATCACGAGATATTTAACATAAACCTTCAATGTCTTTCCCGTAAAATGGCACACACGTGTGCTGCAGTAATTTGTTTTCCCTGTACTATTTATGACTTAAAATCCCCAATGATTTGGAATTATAATAATGTGTGATTCTGATTTTAATCACTAGACTTAATTAAATCAGTGTTCATATATTGTTTACGTATTGCAGACAGTATAATGTTATTACCATAGAGTGTATTTTCCATCTGGTTATTCATGGACCAATGGGAGTGATATGTCGTTTAATCCTTTTAGTGCAGTGGATGAGAAAAATAATCTGTCATATTTACATTTCTGGTGTCAATCTCCTGTTACGTACATGTTTATCAGACTTTTATTAGAGACAATGTGATATGTGATATGCAAATATACTGCGGAGTAATGCACATGCATGTACAATTTACTTAAATGCCCACTTTTATGCTTGAAATTGGCAGGTATTATTGCTCTTACCTTCTGATTTAGCCAAATTACATCATTTCATAATTCTAATGCATTGATGTGTTTATTGGTTAAATATCACACATTTTAATAAGTTTATGATAGTATGCCTTACATGTTGTCATGCCAAATTATTTGTACATAATTCGCTTCCAATGCCAATGAAGTCATTATTAGGATTTGTAATAGACTAGTTCAAACATTGATTGCACTGTTGGGTATGAACTTTTACGTTTTATGTTTTTATGTCGATAATATCAATAATATTTTACATCATATATACTGAACCCAAGCACCGACATATGTAATGTATTATACAGGTAGCATACGTTAATTGTCAGGTAAAAACAGAACAGACATAAATAAACATCTGGATGCAGAAAAGTCAACAACAAAATAATGAAAATTTGGATAGGGTACTGTGTGGACAACGGCATCAGACGAACACGGAAATCAGTAACAACACAGACGCACTCAGCTAGACACAAAACCACCGAACGGTCCAATTCCGAAAGCTGGACGGCTACTATTCGGCTATGTATGCTGATACATGCAGCTGTGCGAGATTTCCTTTATAACGTTTAAGTCGATACACAATGATTTAAATGTATGGGTATACAAACTGTAGGTTTATGCATCATATTAAAGTGCGTTAAATAATGCAATTGTGCTTTTAAGCAAACAGCATAATGTTAACAATTGATATATCTGACTGTGTGTTTGACTATTTGCTTTAAAATACTTATATTGAACTTCCATACGGGCGTATTAATTCAATCAAACCCAGCATTCAGTTAAAGCGACATAGTTACTCGTTAGTTGTGTATTTTGTTGGTTGTGAAACAGGTTAATAAACATATGATATTGTAATAAATTTCAATCGTAGGGGTAGGAACACCAATCAATGGCGCAATTTGAGTCAGTATCATTAAGTCTAAGATTCAGCATGTTGCCAAGTATATCTCTAAGAAAAATTACAGTGAAATGTACATATGTCAAACAAAGCTTATATGTGTAGCTGCACTCGTATATAATAGCTTTACTTTTCCTCTACTGTCTGTCAATCAACGCAACTAAAAAATCAAATATTTTGATGACGAATCAATACTAACGGTTTTGGCATTCTTGACGCTCATAACACACCGATGTGAGTCAACTCCAATATCATTATATGGTTAACAATCGTTTGATGCAAATAGCAAATTACTGATGTTAACGTGGATAAAATCTAATTAAAGCATTTTGTGTTTAATGATTTTCTGAATATCTGTACGTTTGCATAATAATTATTTAAATTTAATATCCCCTGCAGGCGCGGGGAGTAGTCGTCCAGTGTGTAATTTGAGTAATAAGTGTTATAACACATATAACTCAAATTGCACAAAACGACAGTACCACCTGTTCTTGCCCTCAGGTATTCAAAAGTTACACACGTGTAGTAGATAAACAGACTGGCTTGTAAAACTTGTAACAGAAGTAATACATGTACAATATATCAACAATAGCAACATATGTAACTAATAATGAATAATACAAATAGTCAACATTATCACCTCATATTTGATTTTAGAAAACACAATTATTATACCAGATTTATATAGACCTTTTTAATTTAACTACATGAAAAAAGTGCTGTGCAACTACAATTAAGACATTATTAAAACAATATATAATGGATACAAGTATGATTCAAACAAGTAAAATGCACAATATAATTATCACAGTAACAGTTTTACACAAACGCGTTGATGTTCAGATCAATATAAAACCATTTTATGACATGAGTATCCAATCAAGTCAAAAACGAATGTAATAGAAATATATGACGGGTAGTGTGGGGATGTTTGAAAGGTAGCCAATACAGATATAACATACATGTATGAATGAGTGTGAATCTTCGTATCATTATATCAATTTGTGAAAGGCGTATTTTGATGATTCCATTAATATGTTCTTTTATTTCATGATATTAATACGTCTATGTATACGTTCATGTGTCACGCCTTACATATAGTCTAGTAGCTGGTTGATAGTGTCATTTATACAGTACAACCCCTCGAGGATGGAATTCTGTAGAACCACAATCTCTATATTCCCTAAGCGCATATTTAATATAAACTCAAACCACTAAATAGCAACAACCACTATACAGCAGCCGATACTCGTAGCTTCCAAATAGTACTGCTCTACAGAGAATGTACTGCACGTGTTTTATAGCTTATAAAGTGAATGTATGATGATCAGTTGGCGGCTACCAATATAGACACACACTGTTCATGAGAACTTGGGAAGAAATAAAGACCACTACACTGATTGCTTATTGCGACAAATACCGCCCTGAGCCACATCCTCTATTGTTAACTATTAGTCACCGGATAAGAGACTAACGTTAAAACAGTTCGCATCACTTGCGATAGTTAAAGCTGTTTAAGGTAGTTACAAACCCGCACGAACAATTTTACATCTATTAACATAATTTGGTTGTCATATTCTCTCGAAAATACACAAATATATGCCTGCCGTTAGAAAAAACGTTGTATGAAATATACTTCAATTTTATCATGTAAATAATATCAGACTCGCGATTCAGACGTACAGGAAATCAACATTTTAACGAACCAAGATAAAAAGAATATACACCTGATCAAGTTCAGCGCCATTTAACAGTTTATAACGACATGGAACTTCGCCAAGCCACCGCCCACTGTTCCGTGTGTACTGTCTTGATATACTATAAGCTAAAATAGTGTATGTACTTGACAAATGTTATCAACTTCAGTTGCAAGTCCAACATAATTCTTCTTCATTGATTTAAAAATGGTATGTACAACATGTAGCTGTTGAGTGTTGCTTTGTTGGTTGCAGTTTTGATTTGTGGAGGATATGTAGAAGACATAAAATGACCAGTGTTGTAAATGTCCATTTGAATTCTTAAGTGATTTCTCGATTCGATATAATATGTTTCATACCATTTTATGTCAAACATCGGAATACCATGCTAACAGTGACTTAATTTATATAAGCAGAAAACCTATAAATTTTGCAAAACTAGAAATAAGACAGATGTTAATTATTACATTCGTCATTGTTTAAATCTGACAGGGAACTGAACAAGAGTGGGCGATATAGGTCATGCTAATGTCTTAGAATAACAAATGTAACATGGGAAAAAATAATTGAAGTTGTATTCATAAGATGTCAATATTGGTATATCAGCTCAACAATTTATAATAAATCATTGATGGTGTATTCATATACGATTTGATGTTTTTAAAGAATTGAATTCTATCACAATCAAAGAAATATCAATCTTATCATTATACGAGTACGTACTCTATACAGCATTCAGAGTAATCTTTCAAAGATATAGTTTTCTTGTATTTGAGCGTTTCGGTTACTAAGATCATTAGTTATGTTGAGTCTGAAAAGAAGCCAATTTTGAGATGAAATGTTACATACAATGATGCCAGACGATCTTATGAGCAGCCAGCAATAAGTACCGTATGGTGTTTGATTGACATGGTGACAGGCTATCGAACTTTGTAACATGTCGGACGCCGAAAGTTTACAGTCTAATTCCGAGCAGTGTTCGCGGTGTATTAAATAATTTACCCTAGCGGAACTTATCTATGACAAATCTGTAATTGGTGTACAATAGATAAATAGAATCATGCCAACAAAATTGTAATCTGAAGAAGATGCATCTCTTAGATTTGGTAATATGCCTGCCATGAAATCGTTCTGCTTGATATTACATTACATACGGTTTAATTATACATCAATAAATCAAGATATGACATCGGTGGTTATTGTCTGAACATCAGCCAATTATTGTCTCGGTAACATTTAGTTACACTGATACTGGTTAGGTGTGCACTTCTTTGGGGTTGTTAGAATAGCCGAGTTGGGCTTTAATTGCAAAGCGGATGTACACTACAATACAGTATCGATTCAAATCACACATATGGTTAAAATATTTGGCAAAGAACAGCCATGCACTCTTTGCAGCTTTAATGCTGGCATGAAATGTTGTCAAATGTTAATTTCAAGAAAATTACTAAAATATAAATTCATACCATCAACCAAATTGTGTCGATCCTCGACGCACATTGAACAAATCAACAACATAAGTGTTCCAAGTTACATCTAATCCACCATACATAAATTCAAACGATGAATGAGATCGTTGAACTCCAACTATGACTTTGACCATTGAGAAAGGTACATGGGGTTGTTCATGACACTTAATTGATAGACGTTAACATTCTTACATTATATATGACTTTTAATGGCATCTAAATGGTCCGGACAATCTTCAAATTACCTATGATCACAAACTGTAACCTTGACCTTATTATTAGGAACCTGGGGTGAACACTAAACTCCGCCTCATAAAGGTTAATATTCATGTCGAATATAAGCAATATTGGTCAGTACATGATATTGTAACGGTTCGGTAAAGTTTCCTTGACATCAAACTGTGATCTTGACCTCTGTGATAGGAACATTGGGGTTGGGCATGACGCTTCAGAACAAGGAGGTTTACATTTTTGCCGACTGTAAGAAAGATTTGCTAATGCATGACAAAATTATTGTCCGGACAAGCTTCAATTTTATATCTGACCTACAACTGTGACCTTGACCTTTGATATAGGAACATGGATGTTAGCGCTGACAATCTGCCTCATGAGGTTTAAGATTCATGCCAAATATAGAACATATTCGTCTTTGCATTACAGCGTTATGGGCCGGTAAATATTGAATTTGACATTTGACCTCTAACTGTGACCTTCACCATTGAAATAGGAACCTGGGGGTTGGCTATGATGATATGCCATATAGAGGTAAATATTTACTAGTATACCTTTTATAAAAAGATTGATCAATGCATGACTAACTAATAGTCCGGACAAAGTTGTACTTTACCTTTGATTCATAGCTATGGCTTATCACTGTGTTCTTTTTTTTGTTCAAGTATTGGCTTTGCTTGTCTGATATATTGCGGCGAACGTTATTATTTGAACACTAGTATCAACAATGTATTAAGCAAAACCATCTCAGGATAATCTGTTAAACTTTTTCTTGATGTTATTTAGAAGCCAACTGTTATATGAGTCATAAAGATAACAATAGACACGTCGAACTTAAAGCAGCGTCTATCATCTTCAAAAAGCTGTATATTTACAACATAAAAATGTTTTAGTATCTTATATTCAGATACTAGAGAAATAAATGCTAGGTAACAAGTGTATAATCTATGAGTTTTACGGGCAGGGTGTGGCAAAGACATGTGAGACATGAAAACATCCATATCTTAATTGAATAGAATTATTCTATGAAATAGTCAGATGAGCGTGGTATGTATGAAGTTGTCTTGAAACAATTACTTGGGTTGACTTCTATAATTTCTTGTGAAATTGTGTCATCCTTCATTTTTCGACAGGGACATGAACTTTTAATTGCTTGTTTGGTTCATGTGTGGGCATTGTTCAGCGTAGTTGTCTTGAATTATTTCTTATGTATGTGCTCGTCTGTTTGGGTTGAGTGCTTCCTTCCCTGTTTGATTTCATCATAACTTTATCTACTTTTAACTTTACTTCTAATGACTTTCACTCGGCGGGATAGAAATACCAAGCAATGGCAAAATGTCCATTAGTATATTTAGTAGATGCAGTCTATGATGTAATATTTGTATTTCTGGTGCTAAATATTATAAAACTTGACATTAAAGGACAATGTTTACAAACGGCTGGATGTGTACCAGTTTATCTTCGAAAATAAGGTCCTATCAATATGTCCTATATTTCTTATAACTTGATGATACATTTAATAAAATTAATCATGAAGTACCAAATTTCCCTTATAAGCCGTCATCAAATCAGCGAACAGAATTAAAACCCAAACTCCATTCCTCAGCTTCTATCATAGAAGGAAATAATGAGTTGAAGTTGATGTTGCAGTTAACATTATAAAACGCGTTTAACGACTGGAAACCATCTACGAAAAGCCATCAATGTTGCAGAATGTTTTACTCAAGAACTCTTTAAATACATACGTGTAGTGTACAATCATTCTTATGTAACTTAAAGAGAAATAAAAATGATCAGTAAATTTTAAAAGAATGCCATTAATATTTTACAACGTCTTAGTCTCGGCTTTTATCCGAAATGACATTAGGTGATTTATGATATAGGCATCATTATGTCGAACATCCTACAATGACAACTACAAGCACTTGTAAATAGTCCCATTGTCCACAAGGTTAGAAAAAGGGAGTAAAGCGCTTCAGGACGGAACAAAACAATCGAACAGGTTTTCAACTGTCGAACATGAAATATTATCACACGATAAACAAAACAGTCCGGATAATACCATTTTGTAAATTCATCACCAGGATATATTAGTTCAATGTCTTTCCCGTTCAATGCCATACACATGTGAAGCATTATATTTTTTCCCCGCACTATTTTTTCACTTAAAATCCCAAATGACAAAAGTCTCCCTTCAGTTGGAATTAAAATAATGTGTGATTCTGATTTTAATCACTAGATTTAAATAAATTAGTATTCATATATTATTTACGTATTGCAGACAGTATAATTTCATTACCCTAGAGGAAATTTCCATCTGCGTATTCAATGAGATGTCACTTAATCCTTTTAGTGCATTAGGTGAGAAAAATAAGCTGTCATATTTGTATTTCTTGTGTCCAAAGCCTTATGCGTAGATCAGACTTTATTAGAGAAAATACGATACGTGATTTGCAAAGATAATGAGGTGTAAGGTACATACCTTTACAATTTACTTAAATGCCCACTTTTATGCTTGAGATTGACAGGCATTATCCCATGAAATCGTGAAAGTGTATGCTGCTTCCTTACGTTGTACATATGGCGACTCTCACATGGTTTTGTGTATGTTATTTCTTCGACCTTTATGGTAAGGTCTTGAAGAAAGTATGTTATTTCTTCGACCTTTATGGTAAGGTCTTGAAGAAAGTATGTTATTTCTTTGACCTTTGTAACTCATATGATGATAGTAACTTTATGTCATCTGTGAGTCATCCCCCTTTTAAAGGAAGTATCACTATTCCTTTAAGGGTTAAGGACATGTGGTAATGGTACTTGACGTTATCCTTGTCCTAGTTGAGGTTTACATTCAGTTAATACCCCTACAGATAATCAAATCGTTGTACACCACTATCTTATTATAGCAAAGTATTTCTAAATACCATGTCTCCTAAGTTTTATGTTGCATTTCGTTTCGGCAATATGATACTGATGGGAGACTAAATAGCGTTGATAAAAATGTTTTTGTATATTTTATGTACATTGTATATTGTTTTAAACATGTATTAGTAGGGACTGTACAGCACTTTTGAACGTGTGTACACATGAAAAAAGGGCTATATAAATATGGTATAATAATAAAAAAAAATGATTTTGCCAAAAGACATAATTGCATAATTCTTATACATGTATGCGTTTAGTAGTTACAAATTGTATATTGTGAGAGATTACGTTGTAGTTTACATGTTATCATGCTAAACTATGTCTACATAATGCACTTCCAAAGCCAATGAAGTTAGTATTAGGATTTATAATAAAACTAGTTCAAACATTGATTGCACTGTTTGGTATGTACATTACAGTTTTATGCTATTTGTCGATTATGCCAATAACATTTTACATAATATATAATGAACCTAAGTACTGACATATGTAATGTATTATGCAGGTATCATACGTTAATTATCAGGTAAAAACAGAACAGACATACATAAACACCTGGATGCAGAAAAGTCAACAACAAAATAATTAAAATTTGGATAGTGTACTGTGCGCGCAATTGTATCAGCCGAACACAGAACTCATAACACAATAACACAGAAAACATCACTCAGCAAGACACAAAACAACGGAATGGTCAAATTCCTAAAGCTGAAACGCTACTTAACGGTTGTGTATGCTTATAAATGTAAGCTATTTCATTAATAGAACGTTCAACCCGATACACAATGCTTTCCGTATACAAACGATATATGTACCATTTTAATGTGCATTTAGTAACGCAATTATACTATTAAGAATACAAATTAATTGAACTACTGAATTGGCGATTTAATTCAATAAGAAATTCCAGACTTTCGTGACGATCAGAACATCAAATGTTAACGCTACATGGTAACTACATATACTTAGTTTTGGTATGCATATTTTGTTGACGTGGGAACAGGTTCACAGACATATGGTTATATCTTCCATTGTGTGGGGTAGAAAAAAGGTATGTGATAATCGAAAGAGACGGATGCACTAAGCTTAACCAACCTAGCACAGAAACCAGTAACAACACACCATAGCATAACTACATGGAGAAATACCCACACATAACAAAACGAAATAATTTAAAATCCCAAATCCGCATTGTCAAGGAGCAGGATGAGTCCTCGATGACCTAGTTTCACAACAACAGGGAAGTTAACAAAAAACGGCGATCCAAACGTTACCGAAAAGAAAAGCAACCAATACCGACCCAGCTCCCCAAGTCCCAGCTGCAAAAGCCATATATTATGTCGAACGTAAACATTGGCAAACTGTAGGTCAGTATCATTTAGTAGATGCATAAGGTCGACAAAGGATAACGTAAGGAAGTATATTGTTAAGTAATGTCACTGTAACATACTAGTAGACTTATACTTGTGAAGGCACTTCTGTGAGTATATCTGTGCTTTTCTTCTGTACCTACTGCAATGTAACTAACACATTTAATATTTTAATAACGATCAATACTAGCGGTGATGACATGCATGACAATGATTACACACCGATGTGAGCCAACTTCAATATCAATACATGTATATGAGTATCAACCGTTGATGCAAATAGCGAATTACTGATGTTAGCATTGATCAAATCTAATTAAAGCTTTCGTACTATATGTGTGTGATTTCTTATGAATTGTGTGTATGATGATCAGTTGGCGGCTAACAATATAGACACACAATGTTCACGAGAAGCTGTGAAGAAATAAAGACCACTACACTGATAGCTAATAACGACAATATTCAGCCCTGAACCATTTCCTCTATTTTGACCTATTAGTCGCCAGTTAAGCGACTAACGTTAAAACATTTCGCATCATTTGCGATTGTTATAGCTATTTACGGTAGTTACGAACCCCACACGAACAATTTTACGTCTATTAAATAATTTGGTTATCATATTCTCACGAACATACACACATGTATGCCTGTCATCAGAGTAAGCGTTGTATGAGATACAGGAATGACGAGTCTAACATACAGGAAATCACCATTTTATCGAACCAAGATAAAACAAATATATACCTTATCAATTTCATTCAGAAATAAACTGCTCTGTCAACAGATTGTATCGACATGGAACTTAACCAGGCCACTGCCCTTGTCCCGTGATTACTGTTTGGTATACTATAAGTTAAACTTTTGTATGTACTTGACAAAAGTTTTCAACTTCAGTTGTAAGTCCAACATAATACTTTTTCATTAATTTTTTAGTTAAGATGGTACATACAACACGTACTTGTTGAGTGCTGCTTTGTTGGTTGCAGTTTTGATATTCAGTGGATATATTGTATAATAAAGGAAATATAATTTCCAGTGTTGTAATTGTTCATTTGTATTCATAAGTGATAGCTCGATTTGTTATACAAAATGTCATACCATTTATTGTCATACATCAGAATACCATGCCAACGGTAGACTTTATCTATATTAACAAGCAACTCGACGGCAGATGTTAATTATTACATTCGTCAATGCAATTATCTGACAGGGAACTGAACAAGAGTGGGCGATATAGGTCATCTATGCTAATGTCTTAGAATAACAATTGGAACATGAGAAAAAATAATTGAAATTGTATTCATAACATGTCAGTATTGTTATTCCAGCTCAACAAATCATAATAATTTATTGATGGTGTTTTGGTATTTTCAGAGAATAGAACTATACCATCATAGAAGAAATGTTAATCTTATCACTGTATACAGCATTCAGAGTAATTTTTCGATGGTCTAGTTGTCTAGTTGTTTGAGCGTTTCGGTTACTAAGGTTATTAGTTCCTTTGAATTTGAACTGCAGCCAGTTTTTAGATGGAGGTTACACAATTATGCCAGACGATATTATGGACTGCCAGCATTGCGTTAGAATAATACTGTCTGGTATTTGATTGACCGGGATGGCAGGCTGTCGGACTTTGTTTCATGGTGTCATTTTCGTTTTTTCCTGTAAACTTTTACCATTGAGATTTGAACTTGTCATCATCGATATTTTTTTCTGTGTTATTTTTGTGTTGGTCGTGCCTTTTTGCTTATGTGATGTGTTACCTATGCAGTGTTATTATCGCATGGTAATACACTCAACCGCTTTAAAAACGCACCACTATTGAAAATAATCAAATTTTGTCAAAAATCTATTTTTGCTAAAATTAATAGTTTACAGGGTTTGTTAAGTTCATAAGCTTTACCTAATTAAAGAAAACGATTTTGTTTTCATTCGGAATACCCCGCCCAAAGAACTTGTTCGATTTTGCACGTGCAGCTCGATCGCGTCGACCTATGTGGCCAATATTGACTTTAAACTGTACGCTGTTTGTTTACACATTGAAAAAACAACAGAAACAGTACTAACAAATGGTATTTTTATACTGCGAATATCTCGAATATTTGTTCGGATGATAATGCCTTCGCATCCAACCGAAAAGAGCATCGGTGCCTAAGCATGGCGGTTCAGCTGCCTACACACAACGATTGTGGGCTTAGAACATCGAATCCTAGCGAATGACACAGTCAAAGACTGACCTGGATGAAACAAGCTAAAGGTATTGAGCCCGAGCTATGAGGAAACATGACACAGGTTGTGCCACTGTAATTGGTTCCACATGGCTGCACACAGTGTCAAAAAAATGTCGGGTGTAAATAAATAAGCCAAAGGTACATTATTGCATTTTCATAATTATTCATTCATAATTGTCAATATAAAGGAAAATCATTTTAGTCCACTTTTTAACGAGTTTTCTCCCGTTAAGAGCCGAATGACCCGACTTTTTGTCTTCGAGCTCCTTCATAGTGTTGATTTGAGGTACAATATTAGCTCCAAGGGAAATATCCTGACAGTCTGATAATCATAACCAAGAGTTCAAGTTTAAATTAGGCTTGAATACATCTTATGTTCACATAATGCTCATATCTGGACCCACTCGACAGCCAAAGCCACATAACATTTATAATTCAAGTTATCCTTTGCTTGGATGGTTAGAAACATCACGTCGATTATAATTGTATCCTATTACGTAATTAATGTTATTCTTTATGAGTAGAAACCACGTACATGCATCAATGTAGCGGGCTGTTATAATTGCTTTTGAAATTGTGACTTTCAATTCATGGGTCACTGTGTTATCAATATCATAATTTATTTTAAACTCGTAATAATGGCGTAAAAATTACATAACTCGTTGTGTATAGACTGAAGATTATTAATCCGAAAATAAATAACCATAGATTGACGTTTTCATCACTTAAACCGATATTTCATATGTGGTGCGTTTTTAAAGCGGTTGAGTGTACTATCCTGGTAATAGTCCAAGATAAAGTCATAAAACATTAAAAAGACGCAACGTCTCCTTTCATCCGATGATTCTAAGATATCACAATTCTGCGCATCGTTCTCGACAGAGTAAAAGTGTCCTACGACGAACGTCTTCGATCTTATCCTGAGTAGTGATCGTGGTATATCGAGTAATTTACCCTAGGGGAACACATGTATGACAAATCTGCAATTGGTGTATAATGGATAGCATAATCATTTGCTAAAATGTGACATAATGATGTATTTTATAGAAGCATGCCAACTAATTTGTTATCTGAAGAAGATGCATCTCTTACAGTTGGTAATATGCCTGCCATGGAATCGTCCTGCTAGTAGTGTATAGCACATGGTTTAATTAAACATCAATAAATCATAATATAACATCGATGTTTATTCTGTGAACACCAGCCAGTTATTGTCTCGATAAGGTTTAACTGCACATATACTGGTTAGTAGCGCACCTCGCTGGGGTTGTTAGAATGGTCGAGTTTGGCGTTCATTGCAAACCAATAAACAGCTCAATACAGTATCGATTCAAATCACACCTATGGTTAAAATACATGACATATCACAACCATATACTATTTGCACCTTTAATGTTGGCATGAAATACCGTCAAAGGTTAATGTCAAGCACATTCGTTATCTACTAAAATAGAAATTCATACCCTCAAGAAAATTATGTCGAGCCTCGACGCACGTTCAAAAAAAGCACCAGCATAATTATTCCAAGTTACATCTAATACACCATAAATAAAGAAAAATAATCAATTGGTCTTCAAATTTTAACTGTTACCTTGACCTTTGAGAAAGGAACCTGAACCTGGGCTTGCTCATGACACCTCATTGATAGACGTAAAAATTTGTGCCAATTACATAACGAATGTTCAGTGTATGACAACTTAATGGTCCTGAAAAACTTCAAATTAACCTTTGATCACCAAATGTGGCCTTGACCTTATGAATAGGAACCTGGTGTTTACAATATACTCCGCCTCATAAAGGTTAACATTCTTGCCGATTATAAGCAATATTGATTAGTGTATGATAGTGTTACGGTGAGGAAAAGCTTCAAGGTAATCGTTGACCTCCAACTGTGACCTTGATCTCTGAGATAGGAACATTGGTGTGGACATAACATTCCACAACGAGCACGTAAACATTTATGACAACTGTAAGAAAGATTTGTCAATGCATGGTAAAGTCATTGTCCGGACAAGTTTCATTTTTCATCTTTGACCTCCAACTGTGACCTTGACCTTTGAGATAGGAACAGGGGTGTTAGGCATGACAATCCGCTTCATACAGTTTAAGAATCATGTCAAATATAGAAAAAATATTGGTCAATGCATAACAACGTTATGCAAGCTTGAATTTTACATTTGATCTCTAACTGTGACCTTGACCTTTGGCATAGGACCCTGGGGACTGGATACGAAACTATGCCAAATAGAGGTAAACATTTACCAGTACATTAATATAAAAAGATTGATCAGTGCATGATTAAACAATAGTTCGGACAAAGTTCATCTTGAAATTCATAGTTATGACGTATCACTGTGTTCTTTTAATTTTCAAGTTTTGGCTTTGCTTGTCTGATATATTTCTGCGAACGTTTATATTTGAGCACTGTTATCAGCAATGAATGACGCAAAACCATCTCAAGACAATCTGTTAAACCTGTTCTTGATTTTATTTAGAAGCCGACTGTTAAACGAGTCATGCTTATCAAAAAAAATTAAAACAACGTCCAACATCTTCGTTAAGCTATATATTTACCACATAACATGCTTTAGTATCTTATATTCAGATACTAGAGAAATAAATGCTAGGTAACAAGTGTATAATCTATGAGTTTTACGGACAGGTTGTGGCAAAGAGATGTGAGACATGAAAATACCCATATCTTAATTGAACGGAATTATTCTATGAAATAGTCAGATGAGCGTGGTGTGTATGAAGTTGTCTTGAAACAATTACTTGGGTTGACTTCTATAATTTCTTGTGAAATTGTGCCATCCTTCATTTTTCGACGGGCACTTAAGCTTTTAATTGTTTCTTTGGTTTATGTGTGGGCATTGCTCAGTGTAGTTGTGTTGTGGTATTTCTTATTTATGTGCTCGTCTGTTTGGGTTGAGTGCTACCTTTCCTGTTTGATTTCCTCGTACCTTGATCTACTATAACTCATTTAAACACAATGCAATACTTGAAATTAAAGGACATTGTTTACAAACGGCTCAATGTGTACCAGTATATCTTCGACAATACATGCTCCTATAAATATGTCCTATAGTTCAAATAACTTGATGATACATTTAATGATATTAATCATGAACTACCTAATTTCCCACATAACCCGTCATTAAATCAGTGAACATGATTACGATACTTAGTACAACCCTAACTCTAAAAGTATACATTTTTCTGTTATGCAATAGAGCACTGTATTACATGAACAATTAACAAGCATTTTCATTGATGATGCCGTCAAAATAATTCAAAATCGGTTATGATTGATAAAATGTGTTACATTATATCTGGTTGAAGAATTTAGCTAATTTATACCATTTTGATTTTATTGAAGGACATAATTATACGGAATATCAATGCAGTGTGTTGATACGGTGGGTCATATGACCTAGTGTTACCTTGTGTAATGCCGTATCTCGCGAGACCGTTAGGTCGAGCGCGATGCGGTATAACGCAAGCAACGCATTTTCTCTGAGCGTTGCCGTTAGGTATTTTGATAAACGATGGATTATCGGGTTATATTACAAGACAAAGGGGATCTTCACGTGAAGCACAACAAAGAAAACATCCCATATTATGCATCATTATTGTCTATTATGAACGGAAATGTAACTCATTATATAGCTGTATCAGCTGACATCAATACATTCAAGGAGGTGACATTTCGCATACTGAATGTCGTTTTAACACTCGTTTGGAATATGGTAGCACAATTACCGATCATACCCAATTCGATAGTGTAACTGTTGAACTGAAACTCATTATCGATGCACAATATGACAAATATCCTAAATAAAATGAGACAGGCGCTCTATAGGTACATGTAGTAATAAATATTGGTATTACAAAATATATTGTAATTCGATATATTACACCAATATCTACCATCGACAAATTTCATGTCATTAGGTGGTAAATTGAGACAGCCACACTAGGATGCAGTGTTTCGAAGCTAGTTATTGGAGTATGCGTATAGTATAGCCTGGTTGTGATTGTCCTCATGCAGTCGATTATGAAACAATTGCTCAGCTGCTCAATATCAACTAATCGGTTAAGCAAGCGCTATTGTATTGTTATATTTTAACAACGGCAACTTTGTGTGCGATTCAACGCGGTCTTATTTTTTGAGTTCTGCCTCCCCTGTACAATGTTTTTTTATATTTTCCAATCCGAAAATGGGACATTTGATTGAAACATAAACGGATAGTTATTCACATTATTTGATTCCGCCACGACACCAAACACTGTATACACGCATTTCCACACGTGACCGTAAGAGCAGAAAAGGTATGAGAAAATCCGACAGGGAAGACAGCACTCAACCCACTCAATCGAGCACATAAATCAGAAACACCACGACACAACTACCCTGAGCAGTGCCCACAGAAACACATGCCAAAACGGCGACCAGATGAGACACAACAACCCCGGGCGTGACCTAGGTTAAAACACTAAGGACAGTGACCTAACGTTATGTGCCCTAAAGAGGCACAACTACGACTTGACCTAGTTAAAATATGGGCAAGGTAGGCATGGGGTGGGAAATGATATTACATATTCCTAGCAATTACAATGAGCAATGCCCACACATAAGACGAAGAAACAACCAAAGGTCCACGTCCCCGCCGATAAAATGCAGGATGACTCACATTCACAAGAAGATTATATAATATAACTCCAACGCGATATTCTGCAATGTCAATATAAACAGAAATTAATGATCATTACATCGATTTAGGGAGAGCGGAAGTTTATTTTACCTGCTTACTTCTATTCACCAAGTAAGTTGAAATAACGGTAAAGCTTGGCTTCATTGACATGAGCCTGACCGATAAGCATAATTTAACAGTCGATATCATGATTGTCTACCTTTACAACACCGAGGGTATGTTTTCATAATCGGGGAGTATCACGTAGACGCTCGATATGTAGTACAAACACAAATCTGAATTACCGATATTGCACGATTTGCTTGCGGAAATTGATATATTCAAACCTTGTAATATATTCTTGCATAAATGTCAGGCTCAGGTCAAAATAGCTAAGCTATACACATTGAAAAGAAAATCCCTTTTCCAATATCCTTATGTTGTCATACCTGCTTTGCCTATTTACTTTAAGTGGCACAGGTCCCAATACCGCGTTAGAGTTATAGCGGTTATTGCCGAATGGAACGAAGTCAATACTCGACCAAGTACATTACTCGAAGGCTATTAGGGTGACAGGTTAATCTGTTGTTTAATCCCTTTGTAATGATACAATTAAAGACATTGTGATTTGAGGTAGCCCGTACATTCAGATATTACTCTAACGCGATATTCTGCATTGTCAATGTAAACAGAAATCACTGACCATTACATCGATTTAGGATGAGCAGAAGTTTATTTGACCTGCTCACTTCTATTCACCAAGTAAAGTAAAATTTCGGTATAGCTTGGCCATATTGACATGAGCCTGATCTATTGATTAGCATAATTTAACAGTCGATTTATTGTCTACGTTATCAACCCCAAATGTATGTTTTCATCATCGGGGAGTATCACGAAGACGCTCGAGATGTAATACAAACACAAAACTGAAATACCGATATTGCACAATTTGCTTGTGGAAATTGATATATTCAAAGCAAGAACCTTGCAGTATATTCTTGCATAAAGGTCAGGCTCAAGACAAAATAGCCAAGCTATAAACATTGAAAAGATAATCCTTTTTCCAATATCCTTATGTTGGCACAGGTCCCAATACCGCGTTAGAGTTATACATGTATAATATAAACATTGGTTATGCATTGATCCTTGGCAATGACCCTGAACGTTGTAATTGTATAATATGGCTCAATATTGTGTTTATGATCGAGTCGCTGTTGTATTACATGCTGTCTGTGTTATTGGAATAAATGTCAATGTGGGTTAAATTAACTTCTTTATGGTCATTAAAATAAAAGGGAACAAATGTCATAGACGTATGTGTCGTTTTGACATGCGCACACCCTGCAAGAACTACGGGTTACTTATTAACAACGGGTTATCTTTCCGAGGCTCATCCATCGTTACATCAATTGTTTAATCGTATGCTTGTTTGTTTCGAAATTACTACACGGCTCGTCGTAATACTGCTAACATTGTGAAATGTTCACAGATGAAGTGTAGCTAGGCTTACTTCGAGTTTATCTCGACTCCTAACAACATTTTAAGAAAGAAATTTAGTAAATATAAAAGCCTAGTACACGCCTTGATTTCAATTTGGCTATTCTCGACTCTTTTTAATATGTGGTTGGATAAAAAGAAAATCATTTCGTTGTTAGCTCACCTGTCACATTGTGACAAGGTGAGCTTTTGTGATCACTCTTCGTCCGTCCGTCGTCCATCGTCCGCCCGTCAGTCGTCGGTCGTCCGTCCGTCAACAATTTGTTTGTGTTCACTCTAGAGGCAACAGTTTTGATCCAATTATCATGAAACTTGGTCAGAATTTTGTTCTCCGTGAAATCTAAGCCAAGTTCGAAACTAGGTCATGTAGGGTCAAAAACTAGGTCACTTGGTCAAATCTTAGTCAAAGTTTGTGTTCACTCTAGATGTCACTTTTTTGATCCAATCTTCACGAAACTTAGTCAGAATGTTGTTCTCTATGAAATCTAGAAAAAGTTCGAAACTGGGTCATGTGGGGTTAAAAACTAGGATACTAGGTCAACTATTATAAAAAGCTTGTGTTCACTCCAGAGGTCGCCATTTTGATTAAATCATTATAAAACTTCATCAAAATGTTGTTCCTCATGAAATCTAGGACGAGTTTGAAATTGGGTCATGTTGGGTCAAAAAATAAGTCACTAGGTCAAATTTTAGAAAAAGTTTGTGTTCACATCAGAGGTCGCCATTTTGATCCAATTTTCATGAAACTTGGTCAGAATGTTGTTATCCATGAATTTTAAGAAGAGTTTGAAATTGGGTCATGTGGGGTAAAAAAATAGGTCACTAGGTCCAATTTTAGAAAAAGTTTGGGTTCACTCCAGATGTCGCCGTTTTGATCCAATCTTCAAGTTACTTGGTCAGAATATTATTATCTATAAAATCTAGGCCAAGTTGGAAATTGGGTCATTTTGGGTCAAAAACTAGGTCACTATATCAAATCTTAGAAAAAAACCTTGTGTTCACTCCAGAGGTCGCCGTTTTGATCCAATCTTCATGAAACTTGGTCAGAATGTTGTTCTCCATAACATCTAGGCAAAATTTGAAATTGGGTCATGTGGGGTCAAACACTAGGTCACTTGTTTAAATCTTAGAAATAGCTTGTGTTCACACCAGAGGTCACCGTTTTGATCCAATCTTCATGAAACTTGGTCAGAATGATATTCTCCATAAAATCTAGGCCAAGTTTGAACTTCGGTCATGTGGGGTCAAAAACTGGGTCACTAGGGCAAATTTTAGAAAAAGTTTGTGTTCACTCCAGTGTTGTTCTCCATAAAATCTAGGCCAAGTTTGAAACTGGGTCATGTGCGGTCAAACACAAGGTCACTGGGTCAAATCTAAGAAAAACATTGTGCTCACTTTAGAGATCCCTGTTTTGATCCAATCTTCATGAAATATGGTCAGAATGTAAGTTGTACTGATACCTAGACAAATGAGCATCAGGTGAGCGACCTAGGGCCCTTTGAGCCCTCTTGTTTTTAATTATGTTAAAAGAGTTGTGTCATTTGCGAAGTTACTACAAAGCAAATGAACCACGATGATTGGTGTCAGTTTATGCCAACTGTGATTTGAAACTACTTTTCGTCTGATTACAACACACAAAACAGTCCAAATAAACAATAACTGACTCCTAGAGGTTTCAATTGTTCTAAGTCTTATTATATCAATGCTGGTACCATCAGTACAGTTACTATACTTAATCCCTTTTACAGTGAGACGGATTGTACGTTGTGTGTCCGTATCGTGGACGGCTTTGTTCCGCCCGTTTTGTCAAAACTTTCACCATTTTGAACTCATTTGATTTTTTTATAAAATGGGTACCGAGCCTATTTTAAAGTTTATACCAATTCCCAGCCCGTGACGTGTTATAATTACTTTAATTTTTTTAAGAGATTTTGATAATGTATATTGGACAAGAAACAGAAGATACACAAGTTCCACGTGTCGGAAATAAATCACAGGACATGACCGACGTCAGCGCTAACGTCTCGTTAGACTGTAAGTATAGTTGGTTTTGTAAAGAGGGGAATCACTGTACGTACATACTTGTTTTACTGTTTTTATTCAAATGGATGCGTGGACGTACCGACAAATAACCTCCGAATCAACTGTATCCCTTACCAAATGACCATTTGTACGCCTATGTAAGTATGATATCATTTTTATAGCAACACGTGACATGTTGGCATGTCCATTGTAGTGTCTATTATTTCAATCACGGTAACCAACAGCTAAAATAAATCCTTCAAGTCAAATATTCGTATAATTATGACAATCATACGACAATCAATCCCTTCTAAAAAGAATAATATGATGAGGATGCATTTATTAACTAGAACTAGATCAAACTATGGTTTCATTTGAGTAGAACACAGAGAGACAGCCAAGTGTACAGAGATATTTATTTAGTCATAGATGGTCGTGATATATTGCCCGGTAAATCACGCAAAACTAAGATATTTTTCCTACTTCAATCATAATTATGTTCAAAATATTACACAAATTAAGTGCGCGGTAATATACAATGTCATAGATATTAAGGGATGTGATGATCACACTTTCGTACAGAAATATCAAGTATGGTACGTGTAGTACATTAAGAACGATTAACCTTACAGGAAAAGGTGTATACATGTACTATTATTTACATTTACATTTGTCCGTTGAACAATAATAAAAGAGAACACGTTAGATTTTATTATGTCAAATCGATGCAAATAAGCTTTAAAAAGGTTACGTAAGTCATCTTACCTTGGCGCAAGGGTAAAGAACAAATTCCATCGAATCCGTATAAATGTAGCCATAATAATAATAATATTCGTAGCTTTCGTTTAAACTAGTATTGTAAATTGTATAAAGTTCAGTTGCATTTAAAAATGACATTTTCAAACGGTTAATGTTTCCGCGACTGTAGTTTAGAACATAATGTTTAGAAAATGATCGAGAATTCAAATATAAACAAATGACAGCGAAATTAAGGCAACCAATAGGGGATTATAATTCTGTGACAATGATCAGGCTTCAATAAACTGTTACCGATCGATGACAAGTACATTATGTATATAAATGACGTTTCGAACGAACATGGTCCATGACATGGAGCGTATACATAGTCTTCGCGAACACATCTAACCCCTTCATGTAGAATTGACCAAATTATTATTTTTTTAATTTGATGAAAATGAAACCTGAATGCACTGTTTTGGTTAATTCTATTTATTATACTTTAAGTAATTTAACCATATTGTAACTTAGCTTTACATTTCCCCATGAATAATGTTGAAATCATATACTTTGTTGCCATAGTTACCAATTTCGGAAAAGTACTTTGATTAAGAAAAATTGAAAGTAAGCTGTTTAAAACAACAGTAGCCTTTTTCTAAATGCAGCACGTTCTATTTTGATATACATGTATATTGTAAAAGTCACAACATCAACATTAAATGTGACACTATTTGTAACACTTTATGTAAAAAAATAACCATAAGGTGAAATTATGAAACACTTGTTACATTTTTGTACAGTCACGTCAAATGACGTTCGCAACGTCAGACATAACCTCTCAATATGGACTTTACAAGAACAGCTGTAACCTCCTCCAAACTCAAGATATTTACACAATTTCTTTTAAATTATGCTTCAATGGTTGGCATTAGTCTTTGTAACTATGATAACGCACAAATTATGTTTCTTGTCAAAATAGCAGGTTTTTCTGGAGACCGGCTCACACGCAATTCAATAGCAATTTCATGGTACAGACGGAGATTACATGTGCTTTCATATTTAAACGTCCACGCTAAAACTGAAATCTCAACGAATAAATGGACGAAGTTACTGATGTACCTATTATGTTTTTGTATTACGTAACACCAGTATCAAATTGCTATATTTCCATTTATTATTTAAGTATATGTAACTCCCAAGGTATTGGGACATAATGTACTGGGTCTAAAACTCTGATAGTAAATATCGTACTATCAGTATTCCTAGAAGTTTTTAAAACATTTATTATACAACATGTCCACACCTTGTTGAATAAAACACTCCAGCGAAACATTTATGGTTTTGATGTTGGTAACAATAATTCCCCAGCGTAAAGATATCAGTATTGTTTACGCATACCTTTTGTTTTAGGCTTGATATTAATCAGTATTAAATTTTAAGTAATGTTTATGTGTTGCAGACTGTATTATAATGGAACCCCATTATTATGTAATATGAGTGGATAACGCTTCATTGGGACCGACATGGATGTCAAATGCATAAAGAACCTTACTGTCGTGTTGCTGTACGGAGTCTGTACAATAACATTCTATTCATCTAACACCCTAGTTCCCGTGTGATAATATAAAACTCGTAGCTTTGCAGTGGGATTTCCATCCTGATGTCAAAATTTCACATCTTCACATTTTGGTAGTATTGTGTAAGTAATAATTAAGGTTTCCTAAAGTTAAACCTTTTCAAAATGGTCCACTTTAGTGACATGGTGAAACTAGAGGCATGATAATAAAGTTGACGTTAGAAAGTCCGTCCTTGGCGTCACAAAACAGTTAAATATGTTAACGTCAATTTGACTAAAGTACTCGATCTTTCATTTTCGCCAAGATCTGATGACGACCTAGGCGAGATTTTATTTTCAGAAGTCAAAATTTCCACTATCGTTATTTATATCTACATCAATAATTCAGCCAATCATATCGTTACATGGGTACTTCGGGCGTTATTTCAAAATTAGTAAAGTATTCAATTTACTAATGAGGCCATTGTAGAATTTGAAGTACAGATACGTGCAATTTGATATAAACGCATTGTTGATTGTAACTCACATGGGCACTTTCATTACATGTTTGCGCGTAGAATAGAATAGAATGAATTTTATTTCCAACCATGAGCCATTTCTGGCATACAATCACAATTCATAATTATAGAACAAGCAATTTATGCATATGTTTGTTTTACTATTTTCTATAAAAAAATTTATTGAACTACTCTATGGGCAAATTAGTTCAATCAAACTCAGCATTTAGTTACGATTCGAACTGTTACAGTGACATGGTAACTAGTTAATTTTGTAAAGTTAATATTTATTTTGTTGGGTGTGGAAAAGGTAATCTCTTTCAATTGGCGGGATAGAAACACCAGGCAATGGCAAAATGTACATCAGTATAATTTAGTAGATGCAGTAGGTGGACGTAGGACTCCGTACGCAAGACTTAGTATATCTCTAAGAAACATTACTGTAAAATGTGAATTGGTCATACAATGCTTATATGTGTTGATGCACTTTAGTGAGTATAGAAATAATGTGCATTTTATCTGCATAGACTTCCTGTCAATCAATTCAATGTACTAAACAAATATTGTAAATACGAATTAATACCAATTGTGCTTGCATTCATGACAATCATGATAGACTGATGTGAGTCAACTTCAATATCATTATACAATGTATGGTTATCAACCGTTTGATGCAAATAACAAATAACTGCAGTTAACGTGGATAAAATATAATTAAAGCATTCGGTATTTTCTGATTTTCTGATTCTCTGTGCTTTTGCATAATAATTATCTAAATTCAATATATCGTCTGCAGGCGCATGGAGTAGTCGTCCAGTGTGTGATTTGAGTAATAACTGTACCTGTTATAACACATATAACTCAAATTGCACAAAATGTCACGACCATCTGTTCTTTCCCTCAGGTACTCATTTGTTACAAACGTGTAAATGTTTGTTCGATTTGTAATAATAATTGTTAATATTATTTAACGTCAATCATCATTATATAAACCAACGGCAGACTTTACATATTACCCATCAACTTACACATTTTGTCTGTTTGTCTGGAGAAAGACAGCAGATGTTAATTAGTACATTCGTCATTGTACAATGTATGATTCTGAAAGGGAACTGAATAAGTTCTTGAATTAGGTCAACTATGCTAACGTCTAAGCATAACAAATGTAACAAGAGAAAAATAATTGAAGTTGTATTCATAATTTGTCAATATTGGTAATCGAGCTCAACAAATCATAATAATTTATTGATAGTGTTTTGGTATTTTTAGAGAATAAAATTATATCATCCTAAATAATTTTCAATCTCATTACTGTATACAACATTCAGAGTAATCTTTCAATGGTCTAGTTTTCTTGTATTTAAGCGTCTCGGTTACTAAGAATATTAGTTAATTTGAATTTGAGCAGATGTCAATTCTGATGGAAGGTAACATGCAATAATGCCAGACCATCTTATGAGCAGCCAGCATTGCTTTAGAATAAGTACTGTATAATGTTTGGTTTACTGGTTGGCAGGCTATATCGGACTTTGTAAAATGTCCGACGCCGAACGTGACAATTATGTAATTGGTGTATAATGGATAACATAACCATAGGCTCAAATATAACATAATGATGGATTTTATAGAAGCATGCCAACTAATTTGTAATCTGAAGATGATGCATCTCTTAGATTTGGTAAAATGCCTGCCACGAAGTCGTCCTGCTAGATATTGTATAACACACGGTTTGATTAAACATCAATTAATCAAAATATGGCATCGAATTTTATTCTTTGAACATCAGCAAATTATTGTCTCGATAACATTTAGTTGCACACATACTGGTTAGTAGCGCACCTCGTTGGGGTTGTTAGAATACTCGTAGCCGAGTGAGGCTTCAATTGCAAATCAATGTACAGCACAATACATTACCCATTCAAATCACACACATGTTTAACCACATGGCAAAGAACAGCCACATACTCTTTGCACCTTTGATGTTGGCATGAACTGTAGTCAAATGCTAATGTTAAGAAAACTCGTAACATGTATCTGCTAAAATAGAAATTCTTACCCTCAAGCAAATAATGTCTACAGATTTGCTCCAAGTTACATCTTATCCACCATATATAAAGAAAAATAACCAATTTGATTTTTGACTCCCACTGTGACCGGAGTTGCCAACTACATAACTCGTCAGTACATGTCAACTAAATGGTCCAATACACCCGCATCATAAAGAATGTAAGCAAAATTGTTCAGTGTATGATACTGTAACGGTTCGGAAAAGCTTAAATGTTATCTTTGACTTCGAACTGTGACCTTGACCTCTGAGATAGTACAATGGGGTTGGGCATGACACTCCACAGCAAGGAGGTTTACATTTATGCCAACTGTAAGAAAGGTTTGTCAAAGAATGACAAAGTTATTGTCCGGACAAGCTTCAATTTTAATATTTGACGTCCAGCTATGACTTTGGACTTTGAGAAATGAACATGGATGTTAGACATGCCAATCCACCCATGAAGTTTAAGATTGCGCTGTTCCCAGACACAAGTTTGTATTTATTTTATGCATAAATGGGTTAACTTGTTAACAATTAACTGGTTATTGGACGACTGACCGACTATGTACGCAGATTTAAACCCAATTGAAAAAATATGGGACTGTTTGAAGCAACACTGGATCTTCAAGTTGTAATGCAAGCAGAATGGTTTCCTCAGGCATTTTACATGGCAATTTAACAATTCATTTTGTATGATATGGGTCAATATTGTGTTTTTTTGTATGATCGATTCGCTGTTGTTATAAATGCAAGCCGTGTTTTTTCATAAAAGACTAATGTGAGTTAAATTAACTATTACATGGTCATTGAAATGATTGGAAACAAATGCCATAGAAATATGTGTCATTTTCACGAGCACACGCCCTGCATTAAATAAGGGCTAATTATTAACAACGAATAATCTATTCGAAGCTCATTTGCAACAGCGTATGCGGGTTTGTTTCGAAATTATTGAGACCAATTATTTTTTACAGAAGCCCAGGGCAACGTTTTCTTTCAATTTCAGTAACTTTGACTTTTACTCGACTTTGTTGAATGTGTGGTTGGACTCAAGTTATAAAATAATGTCGTTGTTTATTAATTTTGCTAAATGAGATGTGTGATTTGTTCAGTTAATAGTCCATAGCAAATAAATTGCAATGATCGGTGTCAGTTTTTTGCAAACCTTGATTCGAAAGAAGTTTCTCTCTGGTTACACAAAACAGACGAGTAGCCTCTATTCCTATAAGTTCGTGCACACCTTCAAGTTCGTGCATTTCACTTAAACATTGATTACTCTGCTAAAACTTTCATTTTCGTGCCCAAATTAATTTTATATCATTGAGAAGACATTCGGCCAGCCAAATAATGCAAAACAATATTTTAAAAACAGGGTTTGTTATGTTTGTAGCGAGTTTTGTCAACTGTTTACATATTCACCGCTTCCGGTCGCAAAAACCAGAGACAATTGTTTTTCTTATTTTATTCAATAGATGCGATATATTTACGATCGGAAAAGCTGCTGACGTACTGACAATAGATTAAACTTTTTTATGCGACTTTTTATTGGAAAAATATTTCACGTGCTCTCTTGATGACGTCATCAATTTATGTGCACGAACTCAAAGGTCACAACGTTTATTTCACGACTGCAGAGAGGCTGATTTTGCCATTTTTAGCAGTTTGACATTCAATTTGTGTTTGAATTTTGTTTAAAGATAGATAATTGATGTTGTTGATCATAAAGATGGTTCCAATTTAATTGTTTTTGTGCAGATGTGCCCATTTGAAATTTTAGATGCACGAACTTACAGGTGTAGTGGCTATAGATAAACAACAAATAACTCCTAGAGTTACCAATGATTCTAAGTCTAACGAAGAGTCACCGTTTAAATACATGTATTTCATTATTCAATGAACAGCTGCAATAAATTTGAAATGAAAAAAACATGTACCGTGATAGTCAATAACAATTGCACACCCTTTCCTTAAAAAATATCAATAAGTAAGAAAGGTTTTAAAAATTTAGGTAGTATATATACCAAATACAGAATGCTGAGAAGTCTAGTTAATATATGCATATGCTTGTAGATACTAGTACGTAATAAAAAAAGAATATTTCAACAATGCACATATACCTTCAAAAAGGTCAGTAATGCATAATTCAGCTTACCTTGGCGCAAGGGTGAAGAACAAATTCCATTGAATCTGTATAAATGTAGCCATAATAATATTCATATTCGCCGCTTTCGTTTAAACTAATATTGTTAACTGTATACCGTTCAGTTGTTTTAAAAAATGACATTTTCAAACAGTTAATGTTTCCGCGACTGTAGTTCAGAAGATAATGTTTGGAAAATGATTTCAAATATAAACAAACGACAGCGAATTAAGGCAACCAATAGGGGATTATAATTCTGCAACAATGATCAGGCTTCAATAAACTGTCACCGATCGATGGCAAGCACATTATGTACTCGTATATAAATGACAACGGCGTCTATTTTTGCAATACCGGCATTTTATTATCAATTTATCACAAGTATTGAAATAATTGATAAGTGATGAAATGCACAAAGCTCTAATTATAAATTATAAACAAATATCATATACTATTATACAAATCATGCAATTATTGTGAACCTTAGTTAGCTTCTGGTGAAGTTGGATTTCAATTCTTACCAATGGTTAAATAAATGCATCCCAAGTGTTGTTGGTGTCTTAAAAGTGTGACGATGATGAAAAAACAAACACTGTTGTAATAAAAATCTTGATGACGAGAGTCTGAGGAGGCTGTTTACCGTGTTACATACTGCTTACGTTCTTAGTACACTTAGCACAGAATAAAATCACGATATTTTTCAAAGATTGGTGATCACTCGTATTAAAAAGGGAAAACCGTACTGGCCTTCTCACTATGTATAATGTATGTCCTCATGGCAAAAGAAACCCTCCATTTTTAACTTAAGAGCGATTGGTTAAACGTTGAAGCACGTATTTAACATCGATTCAACTTCACTCCGATGGCATTATAAAACGTAAACACGCAATAATGCCTTAGTTTGACAATGTCTAACATATATTCAAATCACCAGTAATAATTTATCGCTTTCATCCATTTATTATTATGTGGTCAAAGGGAAACAACTCGTGACTATTTTGGCTCGTAACAGAAACCTATTGTTATTCTTTTTTCGGTTATGATTTGTAGTTTTCTGTTGATATTTTGAGAAGTTTTAACAATAGTAATTCTCATTTAATGTATTATATGTTTGGATCGATGTAATCGTATGGTTTAATTATGGAAAACGAATAACAGTCACTTCAAATTACGTTCGCAACGTCAGACAAAAAATCTGAATAAGGACTTTGCAAAAACAGCTGCACCTTTCTCAAAACTCAAAATATTTACATAACTTCTTTTGAATCATGATTCATTTGCATTAGTCTTTATAACTTTGAAAACTCTCATTGTTTGGTCAAAATAGCAGGTATTCATGGAGACCGGCTCGTATGCAATTCAATAACAATTTGATGATTAATTAAAATGTACAGACGACGATACATGTCCTATCATATTTTAACGTCCACATGTTAACTGAAATCTGAACCATTGAAAATACAAAAACTATTAACAAATGCTCGTAGTTACGAATATGCCTATTACGCTTTTGCATTAGTATGTACATTATCAAGTTGCTACATTTCCATTTATTTTTTTACTTATAAGTGGACGCGCTTCATCCAATGATTTGATGCACTGTTAATTCAGTGGAATTTATAGTTTAATTACGGATTAATTAGTAAATTTCTATACTTTTAAACTAAACATATCATTCTTAAAACTAAGTGAAACTATGCGGTTTCTGTTGTTAATTCAACTAATGTTTCAAATGACGTTATGTATACCGATAAGACGCATGTTTTATAACCCTGTGACATTTTGTCAGTACTGACATCGGTGTTAATAACTTTGCAAGAAATAGTTGGAATTTGTTCAAATTTTTAAACATTTAAATGACAACCTAGACGTAGCTCAAATGTTTAATTAAATGTTTATGTTAAAAATGATAAGCGAAAAATCGAAATTAAAAAGTACCATAAAAATACAACGTAAATCCGTTTCCGTTAAATGTCTTGCACGTTATTTTGTTACATGTACGTCATTGACGTTACATGGTGAAATTTACCGCGTTTTGGATATCAAACAAAACATTTTTATAGAGGTTCGATTGGCAGACGTTGTTACTTGTGACACGACGTTCTTGGCGTTATTTTAACGCGTTTTTTTACTATTTTCGCATTAATAATGCTTTTTAAAAAAAGCTTCAATGCCCATTTTTTGATAGTTAAAATGATACATACAACAATTGGATACGATGAACCATTTACTACAATCTTTATAATAAGACAATCCTATAAATAAGAAAAGACGCGACGTTATTGAGCAGAATATTTACATTTTTGTGTAAAAAACATTCCAAATCGACCCCGACAGGTCATGCTTTGTAAGATTCTCCATATGCAAAAGATTATCCCCTTAAAACTGAATCAAACTATGTTAATAGTTTCATGGACCCTTCAATAAAACTTCTAGTTCTCTAGTGAAAATAAGCCGATGTTTTGTTATGCGTTGGTTCGGTTTGCTTATTTTCTTGTATACGCATTCTATGTTATACACGTACATATTTATATGGTAGAATGTTTTCTAATTGATCAAATCACCTATCGTATAAGGGATGTTACTTCATCAATCTGCCTTATATTTGCATTGGTTGAGTTCTCTTCCGTGCTTCATTTCCTACACTTCACTTCAGTTGAAATCAGATTATTTCTGTATGTAAGCATATACTGGAAAATTAGTTTAAGTTTCCAATATTACAAACAAAAAACACTTTTATTTACAATACCATCGTTGCCAATGTTTGACAGAGAAATTCCCGAATCAGCAAACGATTCAACGATAGGATTAAGTGACAGACGACCGTCATAACAAACGAATAATATACTCAAGGCGTTCGCTGCAGTAGGAGAAGGGGAAATCACCAAAGTGCAAGCTTTGTATCTGAACACACCGAGTTCTCTTCCATTGTACACGTTATACACTACATAATTCAGTATCTAAGAGGAGTATAGCTAGTTTGCGAAAGGAAAACATCGTTTTTTTCTAACATTTCTGAAAATTTAATCATCATATTTTGGAAAAAAATTACACAGAACTACAGTAACTTCCTACTTACTTCCATTCGGAATTTCATGATTTTTAGTCACCTTTTAAAAGACATTTATTCTTTATTATATATCAAAATTACATACATATAGACAGTTTAACGCAGATAAGTAATCTGGTATTCAATTGATGATTTACTATCAAGTATTTAGCCGTTACAATCCGTGATCGACGAGATTGACATAGCTGTTATGAAGACGAGACTTAAGGTGCGTACACACAATAAGTTTAAGTATAAGTCGAGTATGTACATTTTACCACGTGCACATCATGCCCATACATTTCCCTCATACCACTTGGTAACAACGAAGGCGTACATCTTGAGAAAATGTACGGCAGAGGCGTACTTCACGTATCTACAAAGAACGTCATCAAGATGTATACACCAAATCTTATTGTGTGTACGCACTTTTAGAAGGCCCGCACAATTCGATTCATTTATGCGTGTCGCTTGCAAACAATGTACAGCAATGCATTGTAATACGTCATATTCACAGACGTGCCTCGCGTAGGTTGCAAATACGCAAATATACCGTTAGGCGTATCACATGGCTGTAAAATTGGCTGTTGTAAGTATCAAGTCTCCTGACTTGATATTTAACAAAACTACAAATATGTTACATAAACCTTATGAACAAAACTTTGTAACTCATTTCTGATGTTGCCGAAATTGCAGTTTATATTAGGTAGATATATTTCATTTATTGGTGCAAAATTGCATACTTGTAGGTGTAGTAATTACAGTGAAATACGCAAAAAAGGCGATTTTTTTCTTTCACAAACTAGCTTTACTAACATTTGATTTTGGATCTTGGATTGCATCAATAGGTTACAAAAATGTATGATTGGGCACTGTGTCGTGTATTTGTGTTATATGATTTTTCATACTGGGTAAAGTTGAGTGCTGCTTCCCAATCCGATTTTCTCTTATCGTTTTGCAAGAAATCAAATGTATTTCTTATTCAATTTCTACCTTTGAATCGATGTTTTATCTCCAAATGTCTCCATTTTTCAAGGTGCATCAAAATCAAAACAAACATGTTGGTATGATTCACTGCCCATGTATAGCTAGTTTGCGATAGAATAGTGTTTTTTAAACATTTCTCTGTGATTACTTAACCTACTTGTATGAAATTTTGCACGAATAAATGAAATATATCTACCTAATACACATTGACATTTCAGCAACATCAGAATTCAGTTAAAAAAACTTTGTTCATAAGTTCTATGTATCATATTTGTAGTTTTGTATGAAATATCAAGTTAGAAGATTTGATACTTGCAGCAGCCAATTGTTACGTAGTTCTTAATAGGATATAACACTGTCACTGATCGCATAGTGGTTTATTTACATAGCATAGTACTTTTCTAAAATTTTCCGTAATATATTGTGAACGGTAATTCAACTGGACACACACCTGAGCGTACATGTATGGTCTTATTCAGACCATCAAGTCCTCGCCCAGTTAGTCCACATGAATGTGGCTCTTTAAGGGCACAACTCTCCTCTCTCGAGTCCAGTAACTAACTAACCTCTCTGCCCAAACAGACATGGGGATCTCAAACCATATAACATCACCCAGACAACATTACATAAATATATCGGGTGTTATTGATACATAAGAGTAGAGATTGTATAATATACTCTGTAAAATAAGTTTTGCAACACTGGGTATAACTTCTTATTATGATACTTATTATAAAAGAAGAACAATAATTACTTCTTTTGACGTTTAATACCAAGTATCGCAAACATGTATAGCAAAAATGGTTTGAATAAGAAGGTGCTAACTGCTTGTAAATTAACGTCAAACGACGTAGAGTAGCAACACAAAAGTCACAGAAAAAGTCAGCATCACTTGCGACACCAACCATTATTCGAGTTCTGCTCATACGCGTCTTTGAACACTTGGAATCAGTTGTAAACATGTTATTTTGTTATGATGGTCCATTAATGTTGTGACGACAGATTCGAAACATGCAATATACTAACGTCATTAAATTGACGTTTTTGTCATCAAGCCTATCCAACATTTGCTTCAATATGTGTTACGACAGGTAAACGTGATAACAAATCAATTGCACGTGTGTAATGGGTACATGGGATACTTGGCATGTGTAATTCAGGTTGAATCCATCTCTGACGTGACGTTGTTCTCGATTGCATGCGTCAACGTCAAGGCAACGTGAGACCGTAGTTAAACAATTTCTGTATATCTGACAATGTTACACATACTCTAGATGTTCTAAGAATCTTTCCCTCAAATCTTGGTGACGACAATAAATGGTTACGTCGTACGTCAATTTATTGTAGTGATAATCGATTCCGGACGTTATTTTTGATGGTACCCGAGCGCAAAGAGTTGTTATCTCTCGCTATGACCCCGTTGCGTTAAATTATGAACTTGAAATAACATTATAGTGTGCCAAATCACCCGGATAGTGGCTTCAGCATACATCATCCCAATAGTGCATTGACGTTGGTTTTACGTCACTGCTTCTCACATTCCCTTTCTCAATTATTTTTATTTTTACACCGGTTTTTAATTAAATTACTAACGCTTAACACGTCTAACGTCAAGTTGGAACAATGTAAGGGACCAGAATGCAGTCTCCCTATTAAGGTGCCATTTTCCTTAATTGTGCACTGGGGCATATCATTTGTGTTTTTCTAAAGTTATAAAAATATTTATGATTAAAGAGAAGACTGTCCGTTAAATAAAACTGTTACCGCATTATTATTTAAAACCATCTTAAGCATTTAAAATGTTAAAGTTTTAGTTGTGTTGCTATACTTATTTTACATAATATATATATTGAATATGGTCTGGGGATTGTCAAACTCACATCACCTAGGCATTGTTACATAAATAAGCTTAAATAGATTGTATAATAAATATTAACATACTAACATATGGTCGTGTATTATTAATTACTTGTATATGTCATAGTCTGTTGCCCCAGGTTACAATAATCCCTTTTCTCCTCAGAACATAAAATTGTAACTTAACAAAATTTTAACATTATGAATCCCTGAAAAGAGTGCTGTCTTAGTAGAATTTACTGTACTCCCAAAGTAAATTTATAACAACATAAGAAACATAAAACACATGGTGATAAGGGAAATATAGTATGCAGTACCTAAAACAAATGGTAATTACATGAAATAGAAAAAAGAATTATAGAATAATACATGGCTGAGCAGTGCCTTTGAGTGATAATCGCCCCGGTAGGCTGATAATTGCCCGAGGGCAATTATCACAGACCTACCGGGGCGATTATCACTCAAAGGCACTGCTCAGCCATCTATTGTTCTGTATAATATTTATGTTGCAGCTTTTCATTAAAACAACACATTAAAAAAACTTAACGTGTTCAGTAATTGGTAGATCATTTGCTAATGTAGAGAGTTATTGTTGTCAAACTTGGATCTAAGCGCGCAATGCACATCTACAAGAGCTGTAGATCAAACACTAAAATGCTCGTAACTTTTTTATTATTGAACGGAAACCTATCATGTGGGTATGTATTTTCTTAATTAGATAATTTGCTACACGCTGGTGTTCAGTTTAATGCAAAATTCTGAAAAAAAGTGTTTTTCGCATTTTCGGAGGAATATCAAAATATTGATCTCGTCTAGGAAACTCGCTGTTTTGATAATATATTAAAGGTCTAGTACATAGGTCATGTATATTTCATCGGAGGTTGACACAAAATATATTTTAAATGTGCTATTCTGCTTCTTCGAAGCCATCAACCGTGTTTGTAAGTGATTCTGGTAGAAATAGGCCTACGCTCAGCGGCCGACGCTAAAATGACGTAACTTGGCGCGTGAAAGTTTTCCAAGGGCCATTATCAGTGATAATCGCCCCGGGGGCGCGTGGCGGCGGGGCAAAAAGCTGACAATACTTTTGAAAAGCTGATAATGCTATTTTTCGAAGGCAAATTTGTTACTATATATAGTAACATAAGTATTATTAACTAGTACAATATGCACACACACACACACAACAATTGTCATCGTTCTTTCAGCGTAATCTGCTGGTTGAATCAAACAAATACTGAACACAAAAGGTCACAATAATGTTTACGACTAACGGTATATTTACGTACTAGCAAACTACTTAATATGACACACGCGAGGCCCGTCTGTGAATCTGACAAAGAACATGTTATTGTAGTACATTGTTTACAAGCGACGCACCTAAATTACCGGAATCATACGGGCCTCTTAAGTCTCGTCTTCATTACGGTAATGTCAATCCCAACGATCACGGCGTGTAACGGTTAAATAATTGATAATAAATCATCAATGGAATACCAGATTACCTCCCTGCGTTAAACTGTCCATGCGCATGTAATTTCAATATATAATAAAGTATAAATGTATTCTAATAAGTGATTAAAACTTATGAAATTTGGAATGGGAGTAGGTAGTTCTGTGTATTTTTTTACCAAAATCTGATGAATAGATTTTTAGAAATGTTTAAAAACACGATATTTTTCTATCGCAAACTAGCACACATTCAAGCTTTATAAAATTCTCCTATTGAGAAATACGTTCCCCTTTTATCATAAGAAACAGCAACAGATGCCCATAATTAAAAGGTAAATACTGTAACCAGTGCTGAATTCAAGGCCGACGACCACTTAATGGTACCACTTGGAAATGACAGCTTGTTTACACGTGTCCATGCTTCGTCTTCAAACAATGATAAATCAAGCATGCAAACTTCATGGACAATCCCCATTATTGTATCAAATAACGCTCTATTATTTAACAGCATTGTTTAGAAAATGGAAATAATGTCAATATGCGTTATGCTAAATCATGATATTGATCATGTTTCGTCGAAAAACAAGATTTGTACTTTTACTCGATTAATTGACAAGGCAATATTATAAAGTATTTTACAATTTTCATATTTCCACTTGCAATGATACATACGAAATATCACTACAGTGTGTTGAAACATCGGGCCGGACTACCTAAAGTTGCTTGTGTAATGCCGTATCTCGCGAGACCGTTAGGTATACCCCGATAATATGTGTTAGCCAGGGTACTGCTGTTTAACCAGATCGGAAAATACCGACGCTTGAAAGGTTATGTATTTTGTGCATGTTACAATTATTTCGTGTCCATACATGGTTGTATCAGTAAATCGATGAACATGTACGTATGTAAGCAGTGGCTCTTCCTCGACATGCATATGTATTTTTTCCGACAAGAAACGTCAGATCCAAACTTGATAAATGCGTCCAAAAATCCAAAGTTTGGTCAATAAAAATAATTAAAAATACTTCTAGATGGCGGAGAATACAACATTTCGTGCATATGTAGCGAAATAATAGTACACATAAGTATCTTTCTAAAAATAACAGTTTTGCTACACTTAGTGTCATCAAAATGGCACTGCTTGTGCTATATAGTGAAATTGTCACGATACTGCTTGTGTTTTAAATAAATACTGCTTATGTTAATTATGGTTTAAATGCTTTAAAACCGAAAGCAACCTTTTTATAACAAATTGTAGCCTTAGCAACTATTTGTCTGCCAATATTGAATATGTATTTAATTCATACTGCGTTGATCTCTTGAATTAAACTAACAAACACTAATAGGGGATTAAATAGCCAGCGAAGCTGGCTATTGTAAATACCCATACCAATAATGTCCACGTGCGTATCTTCGTCGAGTCTCTGCAGGTACTAATGCTTTCAGAAAAAGTTATTTCCGGTCAAATATTTCAGGCAGTTTTCCGAGGTAAATGGTCCTTTGAAAATAAAAAAAATAGTAATCTGTAAACGGTTGCCCCCTATCACTTTCTTTCGAATTATAACCATCTTTAAAAATATTCAATAAATAAAACAAACTATTTAAAAACAACAAAGGGAAGTAAGAAATACGCTACTGTACTGGATACACGGCGCCAATACAAGGCGTGATGTCATGACGTCACAAATAACAGGAAATGACGTCATACCAAAAGTACGCCAAATAGACTCATTACGTTACGTTGCAATGTATATCGAATCAGTATTATATAGGTAAAACTCCAGGTTAGGGATGCCTACACTTATTCCGAACATAAACCACAGATACATAGCCAATCTAAAATTTTGAACAATTATTATTTCTGGTCTTAAATTTAAAGAGAAAAAGTGATCAGTTGCAGATCAATAACTATCTTTGTATATTTTATAACATCTAAATTTAACTCATATTTAGTCAGTTTCTATCTGAAACATAGCTTAGCAGATATCCAATGTGTATTTAATCCCTCATTTAGGCGGTGCCTTAGTTCATATTATAATTATATCCTTATACCGTCTATAATGTTCTCAGTATTCCTAACATGTACAATTAAAGTGCCGGTCCAGGCACTTGGTCATTTCAGAAACACTTTTATGTGTTTCCCATCCAACTAGAGATGAACTGGTAAGTAACCCAGATATAGTCTGGCGTGTATCGGTGCTATACATCGGGCACGTTAAAGAACCAAGGCGTCTCTTCGGAAAGAGCTAGGCATCGCGCCCGGATACCTTGTATCACATTACTGTCTCTTCCACCTGTTGTCCCTTCAGCGAAACCAAGGACCCTATTGGAAATAAGTGCTTGCACTTTCATGGGTTATCCTTGACCGAAAGGTTTAAATAATTACAGCAATGGGGTACTATTACAAACGTACATACAAACACCATATTTTAGAACTGTGGTACAAACGTACATACAAACACCATATATTAGTATTGTGGTACAAACACCATATATAAGTACTGTGGTACAAACGTACATACAAACACCATATATTAGTACTGTGGTACAAACACCATATATTAGTACTGTGGTACAAACGTACATACAAACACCATATATTAGTACTGTGGAACAAACGTACATACAAACACCATATATTAGTACTGTGGAACAAACGTACATACAAACACCATATATTAGTACTGTGGAACAAACGTACATACAAACACCATATATTAGTACTGTGGAACAAACGTACATACAAACACCATATATTAGTGCTGTGGTTCTAATATCACAAATGTTCGTACAAACACCATATTTTAGTGCTGTTGTACTAATATCACAAACGTACATACAAACACCATATTTTAGATAAGTTTGATAAAAAAACAACTGTCGCTAATTGATACCCTGAGGACATAAAATTAATGCGTTCCGTCTATTTTGGTTCCGGATTCAAATTGTGTTGAATACCATCTGTATTAAGCATTTAAGTATGTGTTACAATAACACGGTGTGTTCTAGTAGAACGTTCTGTGAGTATCATACAATGACAATGATAATGGCGACACAAACATTTGAACCAGACTTCAGGTCATAATTATGTCAAACAGTGAATATTTAAATTATTATTTAATAAAATATAGATTCAATTATGTTCTAGGACACGAGTGAGTTATTGTACTATCATTGACCCCGCTTGAGTAAATTTTTAAAAATAAGTTCGTTACTGATGTGTTAGAACTTTAGGAGGTTGTCCTTTAAAAGATACAATTATACTTTTGTATTGCGGTGCTTAATTTTAAGGACAACATAGACATAGTGTTACGTGGTGATTATTAGAACATACTAGTATGTATTTATATTAACTTTTATGTCCAAGATAATTTAATTGTAATCGATTTTCATAATCATATATGTTTCGCTGAAAATGAGAAGAACATAAAGTTTTTAACGTACAGTTATTAAAATATACAGTTCGTACAATACACGATTCAAATAAATTGAAACACTTGCAATTGTACTAATTTTGTTGACATTTAAAGACAGTGAAACAACGATTTGAATGTATAGTGTTTCTGTGTATGGTTTTAAGACACTGTGTGGTTGCAGGGTTGTTCGTTGGGCTCTATCCGTTTGATTATTTTGTATTGTCACGCTTCGTTATGGCTATTCTCTATATTTGCTATGTCACATTTTAATAACGCTAAAACTTGAATGTGGACGTTAATTGTATGTTTTTGACTTTTGTTTAGTATTTTTATGCTAACTCCCAGTAGCATTTACCATTAAGTTGGCGACCTATATGATCTCTGTTCGTCCCATATGGACCATGAGGCAACACTAAGCACGTCTCAAAATTGTCCATGTCAATGGAATTTTGGAGATTTTCGTGAGTCGAAAAACAAATATTTGCCAGGCAAATGGATTGCTTTATTCGTTATGTGAAAAATGTATTGCGTTTAAAAAAACACAAGGGAACGCCTTCTCATCTTTATTATTGGTGCATGGTACGGGTTCTAAATGGGATTGTTTATGTTTTGTGGAAAAACTTTCTTTGATACAGAACTTATCGGTTAAATGAAGGTGTTTAATGGCTTGATGGTACAGGTAAAATATACTACGACATTTTGTGACCCTTCTTGTACATTATGTACTCGTGACCCTAGAGGCTTGCATAAGCATATTAAAACAAACCATCCCCTTCAAGAGTAGTGTTTGACCTTGGAAATATCGTCGGTAGAGACTGGTCCACAATATACTTGAATCTTAAATTCATAGAACATGTTTAGAACATTGTACAGGTGGATAACATGCGCGAGAACGTCTCTGAAACATTTGATGGTCTGGCCTGTGTAAGCGTGTAGGGGTAAAGAGTTATTCCCCCTAAATCCACAATGACATTGCCTGAGAACATACAAATTGGTTTTAACATTGCATTAACAATATAGTGGGGCATACGCAATACTAGGACAGTGCATTTCTATTGTTATGGAATAATCAACAACAAAATAGTGTTATTAGTGTTACTTTTGCCATAAGTATACATTAATTGAAACATTTTGATGTGTGTTTATGAGGCAATATACATATACTCATGCTATACGTAAAATTGTCCAATGATTATGCATTCCTGGCAAATATCTATCAAAAACATTTCCGGTGTTACTTTAATTATTTTCCGCAGTGTACGACTCGTATGTAACCATGTGAAGACAGAGACAATGGGGTACACCACTACATGTTATATCTTCGTTGATGATGTACACATTCACAACGTCCTGACATGTTAGGCCAATATTTTACGAGCACATATAGAGCATTCATGTTGATGCAATCATAGACAAGGCTTTAGATGCCAACCAACCTACAATACGTTGAGTGATGTTCACAAAGTGGATCAAAACAACAAATCCATTTCATAGATGCATATTCTTCACAATATTTAACTATGCTTGTTTAAAGCATCGCTTGTCAAGGCAGTGCGTCTATAAGCACGTCATCCACCAGTATAACTTTACGAAAACTGCTTTTGTTCTAGAATGAAATTCGTAAACGAGTTTTTCCGGTATGAAATTCTAAATCGAGTCTCTAAATTTCTGATAACGGTGTGACATGGCTGTCTGATCATATAAAGTTGAAACAGTCAAAACAATTTGCTAAATGTTAATAGTGGTAATTAAGTTTAAAACGCTTCAGAAAAACTATTACGTTGTCTGGACATTTAACCATTGTCAACCACAATTTCGCTTCAAATAGTCAAGTGGAATGTCGAGCGACGATACATAGCACAGAATTGGAAAAAGTTAACTATGTGCTTTAATTTATTAAAAGAACCAATGTGTACCATTACGCACATCTTATTATTCAAATAATGTCAACAAAATAGCTGGAACTAATTGAGGACTTAAAAAAGTCTTAACCATAAAGATTTACGACTTTTTGTTGTTACAATGTCTTGGACTTGATTTTTATTTGATCGTGTTACCATATTTGGTAGCTAGATATAAGGTGTTTGGTCAAATCATATAGAATAACTTTACCAAAGCACATTTGTTGTAAGTTACTAGAGATCGCAGATGTGGTATATACTGATGCAACTTTAGGTAATGCAGGTATTTGACAGCTGGGACATGTGTATTTCATTTTCTCGTTCGGTGAAGAAATGTCGGCATGTTATTTTGGCATCCAATGTAATTATGTTATGTCATGATTTAAATGATTTCTTTGCTCGATTGCATACGTTGAGCGATGCATTCCCTATCCGATGTTCTCGTAGTTTTACCTTGTTAGTCATAAATCCTATGTCGTTGACCTGATCAGTTTGTAGAATAGATTGTCAACCAGTAATAATATGCCTTTTTACAGTTATTTCCCTTTCATAGATTAATAAGCTTGAAACATCGCAAAAACTATGGGACATGGAGTGCAATCCCAAAAAATGTCAAATTCTTCACATTACACGAAGTAGAAAGCATATGCAATTTCAATACAAACTGCATGGTCAAATACTCTCCTCACTAAAGGATGCTGAATCCCTTGGTGTAGTCATCTATCCTGATCTAAACTACAAATGCAAATTAAACACTTGGTATTCTTACACGTGACATCAAAACTACAAATGAAAACATCAAGTCACAATGTTACAAAACACTTGTTCGACCAAAGTTGGAATACGCCTCATCAGTATGGTCATCTCACTACAAGGTTAATATCAATAATACTCTGACGAGGTGTTCAGCAGTAAAGATAGATTGGAACTATTAGAACGACGTTATTTCATTGAGTTTAATGTGTCAAAAACCTGCAAAATGTAAACAACGCGACATGTTTCAGATAATCAGATATATTACATATCCATGCAAACGCAAGTCTCGCTGAAAGGACGGATATAGATATCTTCCTCACAATAAATGTACCAGCTCAGCTCAGCTCAGCTTATTGTGTACGTAATGTGCAGTGAGGTCCGCGGATCCTGATTGAAACTGATGTTTCTGTTCCAAGGAGAGTTATACAGCAATTACAGGACCTTATCTGTGATAGGTTTATGTGACCGGTAGTATAACAAATGCATAATAATTCAATACGTGCATACAATAAAGTCTAAGACTCTAGACTAATTACGGTTTAATTACACAAATGATAGCAATAAACCGGCATCGGTCTTGATGTACGACGACGGTTCAAACACAAAATACCAGTCTAGTATCTGTTAAGTGTAAAATAAAGTGTGTATTCAGCTACATTTTGTAAATCTAAATTCGTCATAGAAACGTTACAATGAGACACCGTTCAGCTTCTTTAGATTTCGGCCACAAAGTATGTTTAAACTTCAAACAATAAGTGAGAACAATCAAGGGAATTTGTTTTTCTGTACATCCTCACTTTGTGTACACATACAATCATTTGAGCGAAGTTCAACTGTATCAGTATGTGCCCAAAAACATTTAAATTGATCTGGACTAAGTGACACTAACCTGTGAAAATGCGTAAACATGTGACAACAGATGTCAATATCTAGATGCGTTAATACGCACGTAGTATATTGGGATGGTATTCGCTAATTAGATTATACAATTCTGATAACAAACTTATATTGTTTTAATCAGTCATAGGTGTAAGCTTTGAAACTCTTGAAACAACTATTGATATGCATACATAGCTCTAACCTAATGTTTTATATGTCGTACGTTTAGCATTATCGTCCCTGCATCTTTAACAATTTCCAATTGCATGTCCCTAACAAATTAGTTGAATGTCGAATGTTTTGAGTTCAGACACTTGTGATTTGCTAGTGCATGTACTCGTAACTTGCACGAATACTTTGGCTTTTAATAAGATATTTGGCATTTAGATGTACTTGTCATTCTATGTGTTCCCCAAAAAAGAATCTAACAGAGCATTATTCAAATGTACCACTGACAGCTTAAAAGTGCGTTACAATGACAGCAGCATATTGACCCGGCAAAATGGAACAAAAGAAACACTCTGCTATACCAGATTTCAGGATGATACACTTGCACAAACGCTGATTGTTTGAGATTGTATTTGCAATCAAATGTCCAAAAAGATGTCAGCATGCTACCAATTTATCTAGCATGGTGTGGTGTGATTGATTGGATTTTGTCTCGTTTCAGAGGTTCATGCTTACAGGAGCCAATGGCCGTTCAATATTCGTGATTAGTAATATCTTTAATCAGCAGAACATGCATTGTTAGGCCAACAAATACTTTGATATTCACAATAGCTTGGCAATGATTCCGGGTCAGTGTCTTGTGATTTGCAGTCTCTATATACCATAATATAGTGAACACAATAAAGATACGGAAGTTGATTTTGATTGGTCACATACTGTGAGGGAATCCGTCTAGTCCAGTCTGGAATACACAACGGCATACAAAGGGGGTAGACATACCAAGTCGCGAAGGATACTAGTTGCCAAACTGAAAAAGATGAGGATCACCTGGAGGGAAGACAAGCGGTGATTTTAGACAGAGTCCGCCAATAAGAGGTGATATGGACCCTGGATGGAAGACAAGCGGTGGTTTTAGACGGAGTCAGCCAGTAAGCGGTGATAGGGACCCTGGAGCGACGACAAGCGGTGGTTTTAGACGGAATCCGCCGGTAAACGGTGATAGGGACCCTGGAGGGACGACAAGCAATGGTTTTAGACGGATTCCGCCGGTTAGCGGTGATAGAGACCCTTGAAGGACGACAAGCGGTGGTTTTAGACGGAGTCTCGAGGGATGAATACATTGTAATATAGGATACGATGCTTATTGATGGCGGATAACAACAAAAGGAAAAACATTCAACAGCGACACACCCAGACAGTGACAATTAAAATGTATTACTGTCTTTGCCAAAATATTTCGAAACAAAGTGTATTACTTCAAGCATAAAAACTGATTTTGTTATGTATAATGTTCCATTGTAACGACATACCTCGGTCGCAAATATAAAACTCCAAACATCTAAATTGATTTTGTTACAGACGTAGTCAAGTTTTGCCGTATAGAGAAACATTGATTTCATTTAAATCGAATAATGATCGCAATTTTGTTGATACTGTAGGAGAAGTTGTGCAGACGTTTCACTACAAATACAAATATACGTCCTATTTCCCAGACAATGTAAGGTGGAGTTTGAATGATTATCCACACATAGTTCTCCTCACGTGCGACATAATGTTCACTAATCCTATTCAGGGGCAATATTTATGTCAACTAAATGTCGAATGTACTGGTAAACAGTTAATATAACGTACACCCTAAAGGCCCCTAAATAAGACCAGACTAGGCGAAATTAGTACCAGCCAGATAATTAGATAAAACTGTACATTATTGGTCTATATTTATATGTTTAATACCATTCAAGAACTATATACTAATATATGTCATAATTTGTATTTAATTCCGAATAAGGAGCACGATATTCTGCGCATTTGTCTGGTCCAATGCTAGTAGTTTACTGAGAACATTGCCATCCAATAGATCGATGCTTACGATTCAAATATCTAATGTTTTAGTTTTGTTACATACTACAATAAATAACAACATAATGCCGATAGATTGCCGAAAGGTTACCGATGTATATAGACGATGCCGAACTACTATCTCATATTGTTGCATGCTGTAAGTGTTGTTCAGCAACATGTAGAGTTGTTTTGTGTGTACTTGTATGTAGCATATCAAGAACGAAATGAAGTCATTCGTAACAATGTTACAGCTACAAAATGATCTTTGAGCACTGCCAATCTTGATCCAAAACTGTTGATAATCGAATGTTACACCACTATCAATTGTATAACGCCGCTTATAACGACTGCCACATAAATATAATAATAACCTTTGAGCACAAAGGACGCAACAATAACCGTATATGAACATGTTGCTGGCATCTGCATGTAACAATTCGAGTTAAATACGATACAACATACAGTTCAACATAGTGCATTGATATTAACTCAAAGCATATTTAAATAATAAATCCACTGAATTATACTGTCTCTAAAGGTTCAGAAGCTCAATTAACAATAATTGTACTTCTGTGAATATACGATCTGGTGAAGTTGCATCATTTGTACTGGCGTGGCCCGTCCATATTCATAGTTGAATAATTGAAGTATATATTACTACAGAATTCCTTTTGGTAAGCTAACTTCCATGTTCTGTTCACCTCAAACCGCAGATGGAAGTGTATGTAATGTAATACATAAATCTTTATACTCATACCAACCAAAGTGACGTACCATCGCCTACATGGCGAGTCGTACTCGGCGCAATTTATTTTTTACGCGTCCAATATGGCTTACACGCGTCACCATAATCAATCGTAGCTTAGACGGAATCTTAGCAGGTAATTGATGGTTTACTTTTAAAGGCGCGAACACTTGCTTTCACTTCCACTGGCACAATTAATTGACCTTGTATATTAGTCTGGGCAAATGGTATTGCACTTCCAATTTTAAAATACACGAGTATTAATTGTCAATATATCTAGTTGGTTTGGTTGGCAATGTAAATAATTAATGAAGCATTTATCATAAAGGCATAGAATTAAATGGCAATTTGAACATTTGAGTCAATTAAGAACAGACTCTCCTTCACAGAGCTTAGAATTTTAAATCGTCATATCTGATGCTGTGAATAATACATAAAATCAAGTTGGAGTTTGGTATAAAGCAACACTAAGTGATACCATGAGGACATAATTTTAATGCGTTCCGTCTATTTTGGTTCCGTGTTCAAATTGCGCTTAATACCATTTTTATTTTAACTTTTTAAGTAACTATGTGTTACAATTAAATGTTAAGAACTAGTAGAATGATTAGTAATCATCATACGATGACAAAGATATGGCCAACACGAACATGTATATCTGTACCAGGCACAAATGCTTGCATCAGATTTCAGGTTTTGAGTTCAGGGTCATAATTATATCACACAGTGTATATATTAGTTGTAATGTTTTATTTTAATAAAACAGTGATACTGTTATGTACGATTACACGAGTGATTAATTGTACTATGATTGACTCCGTTTCATTAGCTATATTAACCTTTAAGGCCAAGCAAATTTAATTGCGATCGATTTCCATAATCATATATGTCTCACTGAAAATGAGCAGAACATAAACCGACATTAATTAAAATACACAGTTCGTATTATACACTGCTCAAAACAATTAAAGGAATATCCTTCTTATCTGTACTCTAGAGACTAGAGTCTTGTATAAACAGATTACAACAAGTCACCCCTTTCAAGAGTAGTGTTTAACCTTGTTACAGACTGATCCACATTATGCCAGGATCTTAATTCAATAGAACATGTTTGAAACTTTGTCTACAGGTACATAACACACACGAGAGTACGTCTTTGAAACAGTTGGTGATACGGCCTGTGCATTCGTGTAGGGCATTAGGGGTAAAGAGTTGTTCCCCTTAAAACCACAATGAAATAGCCTAAAAACATACAAATTGGTTTAAACATTGTATTAACAATTTAGAGGGGCATACGCATGACCAGGAAGGTGCATTTTGAGTGTTAAGGAATAATAAATAACAAAATAGTGTTATTAGCCCAAAAATGGGTTTTATTAATAGTCGCTACTTTTTCCATAAGTATAAATTAATTGAAACATTTTGATGTGTGTTCGCGAGGCAATATACATATACTCATGCTATACGTACAGTTGCCCAATGGTTATGCATTCCTGGCAAATATATATCCAAACATTTCCGGTGTTCCTTTAATTATTTTCCGCAGTGTATGTAACCATTTGAAGACAGAGACAATGGGGTACACAACCATATGTTATATCTTCGATGATGATATACCTATTCACAACGAGCACATATAGAGCATTCATGTTAATGCAATCTTAGACAATGCTTTAAATGCCAAACAACCGTTGGTGGGTACGTATAATACGTTGAGTGATGTTCACAAAGTGAATCAAAACAACAAAATAACAAGAAAGCTGTATCTCAATTACGTAGATTCCATTTGGTAGATGCCTATTCTCAACAATATTTAACCATGCTTGTTTAAAGCATCGCTTGTCAAGACAGTGCGTCCATAAGCACGTCATCCATCTATATAACCTTTACAAAAACTGCTTTTTCTAGAATGGAATTCGTTAAAGAGTTTTTTTCCAGAATTAAATTCTAAATCGAGTCGCTAAATTTCGGATAACGGCGTGACGTGGCTGTCTGATCATAAAAGTTGATAGAGTCAAAACAATTTGCTAAATGTTAATAGCGGTAATTAAGTTAAATACGCTTCAGAAAAACCATTATGTTGTCTGGACATTTAACCATTGTCTTCTACAATTTCTCTTTAAATAGTCGAGTGGAATGACAAATGATACATAGCTTGAATTGGAAAATGTTAACTATGTGCTTTAATTTATTAAAACAACCAATGTGTACCATTTACGCCCAAACTAGTATTCAAATCATGTCATCAAAATAGCTGTAACTAATATTGGACTTAAGATAGACCTAAGTTCGGACTGTTGAGTGATGAGACAGTTCTGGATTTATTAGACAGTCCGAATCGTGCATTGTTGTATTATATCCACTGTGTTCATTAACATGTTTCTGAATTGTCATTATTGCGTGATTACATATAGTAACGTAAACTATCATCTCAATTGAACTTATTAGAACAATGATCTTTGATGGAGTTAACGTCTCAACAACCAATTCAACGCCACGTGCATAAGACCTGCAGTCCACTTGATCCCGAAGCTATGCGGAAGGGATGTCGATTACAATCTGCTCGATTCGGGAACTGTTCGGGATCATTTATCAATACAAATGGGTTTTGTCGTGGTGCTTGTTCGGGAAGTATTCGGGATCGGTATACGAATGGTTGTGGTATACACGCGGTATACATGCCGAAGCCCATCTGAAGTAGCCGAATGTTTTTCGATCGTGCGGAAAGGACGCGGTAACGTTGCGGAGTATGCGAAAGGGTTAACGAATTGATGCCGATAGATTGCCGAAAGGTTACCGATATATATAGACGATGCCGAACTACTATCTCAACATGTCGGCAAACTGAAGGCATCACCTCCGTTATCATTCGAGTATTGGGGACGACTCGGCATCCCTTCCGCGACCAACTAGTGCCTTCGGCATGTGTTCTTAACATCATCGGCATAGCTTCCGTGTGTAGAACTCATCCTTTCGGCGTTATTGGGGAGCTTTCAGGATCGATTCGCCTTTCCTTCGGGAACCGATCGGGATAGCCAAATGATTACGAGACCTCTTGGAAGGTGTCCCGATGATGCGGAATGAAAACCGATGGTTTCCCGAACACACCGAAGAGTTGCCGATGAGTTCCCGATTACCCACAAGCTCTCCCGAAACACTACCGAACAAGAACTGCGGCGTCCAATTAAGTTTAAAAACTTTTAAAATTTCAATGCCGAAGTTTTTTCAGTCCCGAAGGCTTCCCGAAGCGTTGCGGAATGTTGCGGAAGGGTTCTAGAACACCCCGAAGACATGCCGAACCATCCCGAGCCTTCCAGATCAGGTGCATTTCAGTTTCGGGAACCCTTTGGGTCCTAGTGGACGAAAAAAGCAATCGAAGCTATACGTCTTTCAATATAATGTTACTAGTACGTGCAAATACAACTATTTGAGCGATTTGCAACTATATCACTTACTATTCTGCCAAAACATCTGAATTGGTCAAAACATAGTGACTATATAAAACATGTTTAAAATTTGTCCGATGCACCTACCCAACAAGGTTTACAGCTTTGCATAACGATTGCGTAAACGTGTTATGGCAAATACAACATCTAGATGCGCTAATACGCATGTCGTTTAAATACTTGTATAACGTACATAAACATTCTATTGGGATGGAGTTTGCTAATTAGTTCATAAAAATGCTGATATCGACAAGATATGTTTTCTAATCAGTCAAAGGTGAAATGTTTAAAACACTTGAAACAACTAATGATATGCATTAATAGCTCTTTTGTACGTGTGTCGCACGTTTTAGCATTATCGTCCCTGCATCTTTAACAATTTCCACTTGCTCGTCCCTAACAAATTAGCTGAATGTTTTGAGTTCAGCAACTCTGTTAACAAACTTGTTTGCATCACTCAAGAGTTCAAATATTTTGCAGAACGTTAATTCCCAGTAATAAAAATATTTTTTATGGTCCCTGTGAAAACTTGTAATATGCTGATACATGTATTCAAAGCTTGCACGTATACATTGACATTTAGATAAACTTGTCATTCTAAGTGTCACTCGAATAGAAATCTAACATAGCATTATTCAGATGTACCACTGACAGCCTTCAGTGCGTTACAATGACAGCAGAATATTGACCCGGCAAACTAGAACAGAAGAAACACAATGCTATACCAGACTTCCTGTCCGGATGATACATTTGCACACATGGTGATTGTTTGAGATTGTATATGCAATCAAATTCCAAAAAGATGTCAGCATGCTACCAATTTATCTAGCATGGTGTGGTGTGATTGATTGGATTTTGTCTCGTTTCAGAGGTTCATGCTTAGCGGAGTCAGTGGCCGTTCAATATTCCTGATTAGTAATATCTTCAATCAGCAGAACATGCATTGTTAGGAACGACTTCGAACAAGGTGAATCCATGCTCGACAGAGAAGTTGGTAATGTTATTGGTATAGGACAACAAAAACGTTGATATTCACCATTGCTTGGCGATGATTCCGGGTCAGTATTTTGTGCTTTGCAGTCTCAATATACCATACTATTGGGGACGTAATAAATATACGGAAGTGGATTTTGCTTGGTCCCATACTGTGCGGGAATCAGTCTAGTCCATTCTGGAATACATAATGGCATACAAAGGGGGATATACCTATCAAGTCATGGCGAAGGATACTAGTTGCCAAACTGAAAAAGATGAGGATCACCTTGAGGGACGACAAGCGGTGATTTTAGACGGAGTCCGCCGGTAAGCGGTAATAGGGACCCTGGAGGGAAGACAAGCGGTGGTTTTAGACGGAGTCCGCCGGTAAGCGGTGATAGGGACCCTGGAGGGACGACATGCGGTGGTTTTAGGCGGAGTCTCGAGGGATGAATACATAGTAATATAGTATACATGTACGATGCATATGGATGGCGGATAACATCCAAAGGAAATACCTTCAACAGCGACACACCCAGACGGTGACAATTAAAATGTTTTACTGTCTTTGCCAAAATATTTCGAAACAAAGTGTACATGTATTACTTCAAACATAAAAACTGATGTATAATGTTCCATTGCAACGGCATACTTCTGTCGCAAATATAAAACTTCGAACGTCAAAATTGATTTTGTTACAGACGTAGACAATTTTTTCTGTAGAGATAAACATTGATTTCATTTAAATCGAATAATAATCGCAATTTTGTTGATACTGTAGGAGAAGTTTTGCAGACGTTTCATTGCAAATACAAATAAACGTCCTATTTCCCAGACAATGTAAGGTGGAGTTTGAATGATTATTCACAGATGACTCTCCTGGCGTGTGACATAATGATCACTAATCCTATTTAGGAGCAATATTTATGTCAACTAAATGTGGAATGTAATAGATAAACAGTTAATATAGCGTACATCATAAAGGCCCATAAATAAGCACAGACTAGGCGGAATTAGTACCAGCCAGATAATAAGATAAAACTGTAAATTATTTGTCTATATAATTGATATGTTTAATACCATTTAAGAACTATATATATACTAATACGTGTCATCATTTGTATTTAATTCCTAACAAGGAGCACGATATTCTACTGAGAACATTGCCATCCAATAGATCGATGCTTACGATTCAAATATCTAATGTTTTTGTTTTGTTAAATACTACAATAAATAACAACATCATGTATTATTGTTGCATGCTGTTAGTGTTGTTCAACAACATGTAGAGTTGTTTTGCGTGTGCTTGTATGAAGCATATCAGTATGTCCGTACAAGAAACACAGAAATGAGCAAGAACAACATGAAGTCACTCGGTTGATAATCGAATGTTACACCACTATCAATAGTATAACGCCGCTGATAACTAACGATAGCCACATAAGTATTAAAATAACTCTTGAGGCTGCCGGCCACAGTTTTCAACAAAACCCCAAGTCCTGAAACTGACCACAATGCTTCAAATACCCACAAATCGGTTTTAACAACAAACCTGAAAAGAAAACATGTCATGGTTACATAGATAACAAGTCCAGATTACAATATGCAACATCATTTCATATACAGCCTACTGTAATTCACTCTTTTTTGTGCACAACAATCAGCCAAACCATAAATTTTACTGCCCGGCCGAGGCCAAACAAGCCATGTTTGACCCCCATTTATGCGCTAACGGTCAATGATGGAAGTCTAAGAGCTGCTGATATTTACAGATCAAGACTAAAAATCTTCAAGAATGGCACCAGAAACCCTTGCCATCCCTGCCGGTTTTTTTTCTCACAAAATAGCTTTGAAAATGTACCATTAAATTTCGCTCAAAAAGCAGTTCTGTCAGTCAGTAGACGCTTGGTTTCAAGATCCAAGCTTCTAGAAGATCAAAAATGTAAACACATCCAATTCGCATGCACCATTAAGTAATATTATGGTCACTGCCAGGGATGGAAACCCAAAATGAGCAGTGAAATATTCTATAAATATGCAACAGCCCAATATTTAACCAAAATGTACTCTATTATTTTTGTTCTACATGGCCAATTCGCATATGAGGCTTGGAAACTGTGGTCTGGCTCCTGAGCACAAAAGAAGCAACAATAACAGTATATGAACATGTTGCTAGCATCTGCATGTAACAATTCGAGGTTAATACGATACAACGCACAGTTCAACATAGTGCATTGATATTTACTCAAAGCTTATTTAAATAATAAATTCACAGAATTATACAGCCTCCAAATGTTTAGAAGGTTAATTAACAATTATTGTACTTCTGTGAATATACGATCTGGTGAAGTTGCATCTTGTGTACTGGCGTGACACGTCTTTATTCTTAGTTTAATAATTAAAGTATATTAACACATAATTACTTTAGGTACGCTAACTTCCAGGTTCTGTTCACCTTATACTGCAGAAGGTAGTGTATGTAATGTAATACATAAATCTATATACTCAGACTAACCAAAATGACGGACCATCGCGTACATGGCGAGCTAAATTTGGCGCAACTTATTTTTCTCGCGTCGAACACGGCTCACACGCGACACCATAATCAATCGTAGCTAACAAGGAATCATGGCAGGTAATTGATGGTCTGCTATAAAAGGCGCGAACACTTGCTTTCACGCCCGCTGGCACAATTAATTGACCTTGTTTATTAATCTGGGCAAATGGTATTGCATTCCTAATTTTACAATACACGAGTATTAATTGTCAATATAATAAAATGTAAATTAATGTTGTACAATAAAAATGCTGTTATCATTCATGCACCAAAATCAAAGTATTGTTTTATGGTAACATACTGTCAAGTTCACGCAGCTAGGATTACCATTTTCTTTTTTATGTAGGATATTGCGACCTATTTTATATTTCACACCTGTGTTACTTTACTCCAGTCGAACCGAAGAAACCTCTAATATCCTGTTTGTAAACAAGGCGTGCGTGTACATGTATCATATTGACACTCATAACAGTTACATGCAATATCGTCATATATCATACAAATATGATATAGAATGTAAAGCAAAATAACCCCTAAGCCACGAGCCATCATTATCCGGGCAACCGCAATTTGTGATCAAAACAATTTGTTATATTGTTCTCTCCAATTAAATGTAATATTGCTTGTATATATTTTAACAGTTTTATTGAGAAGAATCACTAGGTTCTTGTTGCTTCATCTGATGTACGTATTGTACAGTCTGCTTGCTCATTGTTATGAAAGAAATGTCTAGGTTCGTGTCTAAAAAAGTATGAGAAAGGGAAGGAAGCACTCGACTTAACCAGCCGAGCTCAGGAATCAGAGACACCACAACATAACTGCACTGTGCAATACTCGTACATAAGCCAAAGAAACAATTAAAAGTCCTAGTCCCCGCCGAAAAATGATCTATTTAATCGTTGTTCTATAAAACAACACCCAAAACAAAACTATTTCTAAATATGATTTTACTTGGCATGTCAAATTGCATATCGTGAAAGTGTATACTGAAAACCTAATGAAACCACAAGTCTTGATTAATTGCAAATATCATACTTTGCAGTCAGTGTTCTTTTCTATCTTATGTGACTAAGTTTTCTTTCTTGACTGATTTATTCATTATTGTTTCCGTATTTGCTTAACGATTTTTATTTGTTTGGGACTTCAGTCCCAAATAAATACTGTTAGCATGATTCTCACGTCTATGCCCTGCTAACTACAGTCTCCAGAAGTAGTCCGTCATTTGCCAGGCGCAATAATTTTCAACAGCAGAAAAAATAATTCTCAAATTGCCTCTTCGGATGTAAAACGGCATTTGGCCGGCGCAATAATTTTCAAGCGAGGAAACGTCCGTAGAAAGGCACTCTACCGTCCTCCCGATCTCGCTGACTTTCCTTGCAACCGAGGAAAACTCCTGCAAACTTTTCTCTAATGTGTCGAGTCTAACTGTGTCGGGGCGGGCATTCCGTTACGCCTTTGTCTGCCTGCAAGTCAAGAATACTTTATAAGTAATGCGATTCACGCAAAATATAGTAAAACTATATGAATTGTCCGTCTGTAATGTACAGCCGTTTATTGGGGCAGTTTATCATTTTATATATACAATATCTTAAATTTGTTTCATAAACACTGCACCTTAGTGCGCCCCTCCGTATTTTTATTATAGGTTTTACCGAGTTATAAATAGCTATGTAAATTATTTATAGTTATGCGCCGTCGCTGTAACTATAAAGCTCAGTGGGGCCCCGAAATGGATAAGTAAAACCTCGGGGCGCTTTGTTATTTTTAGTGTAAACCCTGCACGCGTGGCTAGAAGCGTGATAACAGACTCATTGTTTGTAAACAAACATGTGGATTAAAATACGTGTACTACAAAATGCTATTCAAGCAAACATGTAAGCCTTCAAGCGTAAACCGAACTAAATTTCGCACTTTTAGCGTGCTACCAATTGTTCTTTCCAGGTTCAATTACATATATCCACATCAATCGGATAATATAATCCCTCAAAAAGTTCAATGTACATCTACCGCTAATTAATGTTGTACAATTTTATCTTACATCATAATACATGGATTGGGGTTTCAACCCTACATGTGTCATTCAGACAGTGTTTTAAATACCACATTTGACACTCATCGTGTTGGAGTTCATCCATGCATATTGCCATTCAGGCTTGGTTTGTCATTCAGACTTGTTTTGCCATTCAGGCTTGTATACTAATGCCGTAATGGCGTATACTGACCATCGTTTCTCGGAACAAAGATCCGAATAGAAATCCCGATTTAGGATCCATACGATTAGTCGAATTGATTCAATTTTCCATCGAATCAAACTTATATAAATCTGAAAAATAAATTATAATAAAATAATCAAATCTTACCATAATTAGCGTCAGATAAATCGAAATTTTAAAATTATTTATAAGAATTCCCAAATAACCGTTTGTTGTAGCTGATAAGCCTCATTCTGATTTGTTTGGTTGTGTTAGCTGCGTTATCTCTCCATAGCTAAGTGGTTAGAATCGCTGACTTGAGATCACTTGCCCTTCACCGCTGTGAGTTCTAATCCCCGTCGGTGACATAAAATCTTTATGTGATGTAGCCATCCAACTGGTCGGTGGTACTACCCAGGTGCCCGCTCGGGCCTGAATTATGTCTGAAGGGGCACCTGGGTTCTTCCTCCACCACTAGAGCTGGAAAGTCGCCTTATGACTTACACTGTGTCGATGTTACTTAAAACTCAACAAAACAAACAAACAAACATTATACTTGGGGTAGACAATTATACAGATATATCTACAGATGGATATATCTTATTGAAAAAATGCATTCCTTTCCATATATTTTAAAGATTGTAATTTTCATAGTATTGTAATGAAGACAGTGTTGTGTCCAAGTACTTTAACTTTCTTTTGGCAATTTTTCATAATTATGTCTCCCGAAATATTGGTTTTGCCCATGATGTCTGTCCGTTAATAAAATCTTGTCAGTTCCAAATCTTATATACGCCTGGTCCAATTTTAATGAAACTTTCCATGAAGTTTAAATGTGTATAATATTATTTTGGTTTGCTCGGATGATTGTTGACGGAGTTATGGTTATTTTAGAGAAAGTTTGTCTGCATATCTCCTGATCAGTATCAGGTCCAGTTGTGCATATCGTCTTTTTGTTCCGCTTTGATAATTTTATACGGAGTTATGGCCCTTTTGTCCACAAAATCTTGTCCGCTCCAAATCTTATATACCCGTGGTCCAATTTTAATGAAAGTTTGCTGGAATGATCAGTGTGAAGTCTAGATGTGCATAATATCATTTTGTTCCTATCGTATGATTTTCCATGGAATTATGGCCCTCTAATAGTCATTTTAGAAAAAAATTGTCATAAGCGTTCTTCTTGTTTGTCCTTTGTTTATCTCAAAAGTTTCTGGAGGTATCATACTGAAAATTCACACTACATTTTTAGATAGATAAAATTAATCTGTGAAATGAAGGGGCAGCTGATTTTCAGACCCAAACAAATTCAGTGCCTTCAGCGCTTTGATTTTCTATTTTATGCATGAGAGAGGTTAGAACAATACAGTCTATAAATAACATTAGGACTTACAGAGGTAAATTGCGTATGTTTGTTGCGTTTACAAATACCTTTTTGTTTATTCCTTTTTTCTGTTGATGCTCCGATGTTTCGGTAAAGTACTGTCTGTTATTTCCATAATCTTTCTGTGATCGACATTCCTTATAGAATAAATACCATAATCCGCTGCTACTCATGTACATGGCTATTTTACTTTGCACTTGGTTCAATGATCATAATTATATGATGTGTTCAATTTATAAGGAGTCTGTTCATCGGTATATTAGCTGAGATTAATGCTCCAATAGACCCTTTTCACCGTTACTAAAAATAGCCCTATGCATATCATTATCTTGACCACATGTTGAGCTGGAGGCAAAACATTGACTGATAAGCCATAGTATACCTATGTAGTTTGTATGAGAAGATCTATATTTTGTGTTAATTATTTGCGTTTAATGGCAGATTTAATTGATTTTGAGGCTTTTAAACATGTTGATCATTCTGATTACGCGAGGAAGTTACCTTCTAATGATTTAACAGGGTATTTGGATAAACTGTCAGTTGAATATGGGACTTTACCTGACCCCTTCAATTTAAACTTTGGCCATATGTGTCATACTTCGACATCTGTCATTACTTTGCATAAAGTGCAAGTTTAACTATTCCAAGTCTGACATGAAGTGTCATAAGTCACTAGATGGGTACCAATACTTTTTTATGTGGACATGTACAACGGGTCATGTTCAAAGTCCCAAAGTTGAGCGACATGGTGTTACTCAAAGCATGTGTGTTCCGAGCCAGCGACAGGGACCCAACCCTAAAAATCCACGGTCGGTCAGCAATTCATCACCTGGTATAAGGTTAAACAGGTACCCAGATTATAGGGTGATCTGTTTATCTGACACCCGTCCTCCCCAACCCTGGGAAATGTACTTTACTGACCCAGAAGGTGATATAGATATTAAGTATTTACTTGTATTGTTCTGTTTATAATTGCTTCATGTTTGAGCTCAAGCAGTAGGATTCACAAGCCGTTCAGTAGATATGTCAAAGCAGTCAATGCTAGATATAACTTTATTATATTCCGATTTGAAACACTCTGGAATGGTCAACCTAGCCACACCTCGATCAGGCCACACAATAGGGGAACTTAGCATTTGCACCATGTCATTCCATATCCTTGACATGCTTGCATCCGAAATCTCAAATTTATATGCCAGGTCCCTATTTGACAAAACAAGTCTGATTTTAGTTAACACTAATAGTAAAGGCGCTATAGATTAAAACATTCTTTCTTTTTGATGCATGATTCAACTAGATTTAATATCCAACAGAACAAAATTGACGATATTACAATATGCCCGTATAAATGAATACGTTTGCTTCAGATAGGCCTGGAAAGGTAAACCTTGAATATAGCATACAGTAGTCAATTAGTCAATTAGTCCTGTGATCTAATCATTATTCTAACACGATTCGCGGATTAATCCAATACACAAAGAACGAACCGAACCATGTTTTATTGCCCCCATAAAACAAACCTATCAAATTGGCTGTTTCTATTTACGCCCAGTATCACTTGACATATTCATGAATGAATGTAGTAAAATTTACTACGAGTCACGATGACAAGGCGAGTTGCACGAGAATCCAGTGTTACATCTATGACGCATCTATTTTTAGAAACCCCAATGTACTCTAGAAACCAAGTTTTATTAAAACTTCTGATAATCAATCCATTTATATTTTTTCATTTTATGAAATAGATACCATATACTCGTGTTATTAAAATTGTTTCAATGTTTAAATTGTGGTATTTCCTTCAGAAAATTACGAAGGTCGTTTTCATTAACGAGGGAGGTAATTGTACCAGCTAATAAGCCACTCAATTTCATAGTGGAATTATGTTCAATGTCAAATGGGTGAAAATGGAATGCGCGCAGTTAAGGAAGAACGCTGCTGTCGGCCTGTTTTACAGAATGTCCAGAACTTTCTAATTCTTTGCACACGTTAAGAGCATTCATATATGAGGCGAAACACGAAATAAAAATTGGGGGACCCCATGCTTGTTTTTGATATATGGCCCCTTTTATAAGATCACCCCATTTTGTATTTTAGACTCATTCGCGCCTAAATGACTCATGTGGTGCTGACTTAAAAGTGTTATAAAATAACATATGTGTCATGATATCTACATTTATTGTTTGTATTCCGATACATATCAATCAGACACATTTCCTAACTGATGAACATCACCAAATACCTAAAAGTGAAAAAGGAGCCAGCTAATTAGTACTGCAATATATTTTATTCAAAATTGAGCTACATGTAAAATCGGAACACACAGGCATTTATTAAGTTCAATATTTTTTCAGAAATTCTAGTGGATAGACTTATTTTTCAACTTTCTGTATTTATAGAATAGACTTAAGGCGAAAAGTTGAAATGATGAAATTGAATCGATCTCATGTTGTTTTGGCTATGGCCCTTGTTTTGTATGTGAACAGATCTCTCCCGAGTGTAAAAAGTCAATAAAACAGCTATGCTAGAATATTTTTTTTTTATAAACTCAAGTGTCTTGTAAATCTCATTTTCTGCACACAGTTTAATGATATAATGGTATTTAAGTGATAGGATGTTGTTATGATAAGTCTAGCAATAAACTGTTCTGTATAAGTACTTGTAAAAAAGTGGGTGGGGTAATCACACTTGCGAATTTTATTTAAAATAGCACACGAAATTTTCAACTTTGCTTAATGAGAAAATAAAACTGACACAATGTTTTGTTCCATAACAGTTTTGATATTTTCTAAAATTAGCCACATTTCACGTTGTATTCTAGAAGTATGGCCCCTAAAAGGGCCTGGAATTGGCTATTTTTGGCATTGCCTGTATGGAAGTCGGATCATTTGTTATTCATTTTTTACAAAACTGGTACAAAAATGTGATACTTATTTACTACATGACTTCGACCAACTATGACCCGCTATGGGTTCCAAAGTTCTGGCCCCTAAAAGGGCCAAACATTGGTTATTTTGACATTGCCTAAAACATGGTAGTTTTGTTAATTACTCGAATCTACACAAACTTGCGCACAAGTAAATTCGGTATAAGATCATATTCCCTGGCATCGACCAGCTATATCTCACATGGATTTTCAGAGTTATGGCCCCTAAAGGGGCCATCAATTGGTTATTTTGACCTTGTCTTCAGAGGTCGAGGTTTGTTAATGCATTGATAAATCCGCAATTGCTACAAAACTTAATTCAGGGTAAGAGTCGTTTTTAGGGTTCAACAAACCATAGCCAATTATAGGTTCAAGAGTCATGGCCCCTTAAAGGACCAAACATCGGTAATTGTGTCATTTTCTACACAATTGTAGTATGCTTAATATTTGATTTTAACCAAACATGTGCAATCATTACAAATTGTAATTTCCTATCTTCGATGAGCTATATCCCACTAACGGTTTCAGAGTTATGGGCCCTGCAAGGGAAAATCACTGCATATCACAATTTTGATTGTGTTATTTCATGACATTAACTATATTCTTCCTAGAGTTTCATGTTATGGCCCCATAAAAGGTCAAAACAATATTGCAATGCGTTTGGTATTCTCTGGATGCTAAAGCTTTTGTCTATTGGTGTATTTTAACCAAGCCTGCATGTAACCAGTATCAATGTAAGAGAATAGTTAGTTTACACTGTTGTATATATACACATATCCCCTCGAAGGGAAGTTGCTCTAGAGAAGTCGTCCTAAAAAGCTCACCTGGATATCATTCCACTTTAGATTATAAAAAAGATAATGCATTAGAAGCAAAACGGGAGTCCCGTACCTGGTTTCCAGGTTGTTCATGTTTCTGTTGCCATGGTAACTACAATTTTTGTCCGAATAAATGACAGATGTGCATAACCAAGTAACCTCTAATGTGACAAAAAAAGCAATTGTGGATGGACAGATGGACAAAGAGCAATCACAAAATCATTTTTTAAACTAATGCAAAAGAAATAATAACATAATATGAGTTATCACATTGTTTATTTCTGCTTTTTGTTCTTGCTTTAATACAAGACAGCAAAGTCTGGGAAGTGCGGAAATAATGGTCAATATAATGCAGCAAAATTATATACCAGTTACTAAATTTATACATATTCATAACTAAAAAAGGCCAATAATAGGAAATAGTAAAGATCACAGTGACCTTGACCCTTAACCTCAAAATAAATAGAGTCATGAACTGTTGTTGAACAACATCTATGTAAACCTTAAAGATTCAAGGGCAAAGCATTCTTCTACAGACAGACATTAAAGATTGGTAGGGCCATAAAAATACGTTGCTGTTACAACATGAACACTATCGAAAGTGCACCAATAAGTCAGACATAGACATGTGTAGCACAGATTAGAAATACAATTAGATAGTTATCCAAAAATGAGTTAAAAAAGATCCACTACATTTTTCACATTAAGTTTGATAGCAATCCATATACATATACATATTCACCACACATTCAAGGCAGCGTAATCAAACAAACTTCAAACCTGTGTACAGAATTTCAGAAAGAATATTTAAAAGTTAACTCATCATCTTCAAATATGCATTGAGCATCTTACAATATTCTTTCAGTCAATATCAAAAGAAACACACTGAAATGTTTTAGTCAATAGATTAGCATACTGTAAAATCATTGAATTTCGTTGGTTTTGGTAAAAAATGAAATTTCGTTGGGACTTGAATTTGTGTATTTTGCATATCAGGTAATAAAACAGGGGTCAAAATTAATGTTCGTTGGGATTAAAGTTTGTGGTCTATGTGAACCACGAAATCCACGAAATTTCATCCCCCACGAAAATTAATGATTTTACAGTAATACATTGTAATACTTCACATCACTGTCTATGCTGTATTATAAAAAAGATAAAAAGTTCTAAAATAGATGTTGATGTTATGCCACACTTTACTTAAAAAATACACTAGTTTGTAACTATATCTATAGTATACTGTTGTTCAGTCAGTCACTCTTCTGTATGCACGTTAAAAATGTATCTAGACAGTTTGATCCTTTGATTCCTACATTCACAAAGGTATTAAATGTTTTAAATAACTATTTCATTGTATACCATTCTCAAAATACCACAATAAATATCGGTCAACCAATGTGCAGAATGATAAGACAAGTCTAAACAATATCATCAAACATATGAGCAATATGAGCTGAGGAAAATTGGTGTAAACTAATATTCCATATCATTTATTCCTTGATTTGGAATAATCTGGCATACAGCATAATACTGTACAGTAAAAGTATTTTTACATCTTCACACCAAACCAACTTCACAGAAGAAATGTATCTTATTCACCATTATCAGTTCTTGAGCACTGAAAAGAAAATGAAGCATATGATTGTATAACATTTAATATGTCTGATTTGAGTATGTTTCATGAAATATAATAAAGATTGTTTGCAATTTTTAAAATTTTGTTTTACATGAACATTTCTATAAATTTATTTCATTGGGAAAAATCAACAGACGTGTCTTTTTTCCCTGTGTATGTTTGAGCCAGTCATATGGCCTGGCTATTTAATTTATTCCTGCCTAATTGGCCAATGAGCTGAGTGATGCATGGAATATAGGTGAGCTGACCTCTCTCCTTCCGAATACACTCCTGGGTTTCTTAACATACCCAGTGTATAGCACAGATTAACACAATACAGTGGATACTACCTTTGGGTTTACAACCAGATCAACTCTTCCTCGGTCAGAAACACTTATAAGATTTTCTGAAATAGCCAGTGCCCCAGCAAAGATTCAAACCAGAGACCTCTGGGCAGGTAGTCAAGAGTCCTAACCTCTGTGCAACATTCCACCTACTTGTCTAATTTAAATTAATAGCTTAATAAATTCATGGTTATTTTAATAACAAATAATCAACTTATTAATGAACATATACTAGTACTGGTATCATTCATGTTTATACCTTCAGAATTCACATATAATGTATACCGCCACTATGATGAGATAAGCTTGCATTGCTTTGTCATTTTAGAATGGGACCTGAAAGAAAATAAAGTTAATAGTAAAGACATATAAAGACCCAACAATCAACATTAATAATATTAACATTTGAAACTGAAAAAGAAATATTTATACATCATAGATGATAGTACCAGTAAATCTATCAACTAAAGTGATCTGTATTATTCTGTAGTATAATAAAAATTGTGAGATTTATTTATAACTTTAATTATTTAAATGTAAACAAGTCTGATGCTCTACTGGTTTCAATCAATTGCCACAGTTGTATGTATCAAATAGCAAGAAATTTACCAGGGTTATTAAGTATTTCTAGCTAAATATATTTTATTACATTACCAACTCTGTAATTTAATAGCAGTTTGTAATAATACCTGGCTCAAGTTTTCCATCTCTATGAAACGAAACTTATTCACAGCATCATCACACCATACAAACACTTCTTCATCATCAATAACAACCAGACATAATGATGAGCTTTAAATCTCTGTAAAAGAAATTTATATTAAATACAATTGATACTGCAGATGACTGAGTGGCTAGTGTTTAAAAACTCAAATCAATAGAGCATCATGTAAGCTAGTCAATGATCACTGGGCATAATGGGATCTAGCCCCACATGAAGCACACTTCTCTATATCAAAGAGGCCCAAAGAATCCTGGACTTCTTTGTCTATATACAAGGTCCCCTATATGGTCAAATGTTATGACAGATGTTGCAAACTACAGCATGTAATGTAACGTAAGCTATAATTGAACGAGTTGCAATGCACCAGTCAGTTGCATCGACGGCTCCCCCAGTCCCAGGGATGGAATATGATTTTTACTTATGGTTTTTAACCCCCCCACCCTACACAGCCTTGATGGGGACAGCTGATGGTAAAATCAGTGTTATTTCCCTGGCTGTCTTGTAACGGAATGTTTTCCCCAGGGTATTGGTTAGGAGAAAAAAATCCCAACATTTCCTTAGCCAGTTTGGGAGCTGGAAGGTAAAAATTTACCCAGCTATCCACGGGGGGGGGGGGGTGGATGCAACTGACTGCTTCATAATTTGTTCATCCAATTTTTGGAACTTTTCGATGAAATTATGTAAGATAAATGATAGAACACTTATTAACAGGTGCGATTCGTGTACGTGACGCACACGACTGTTAATTTCACATACCACGGACGTATGAGAACCACGGACATACGAGACACGTCAATGTCGCGAAAATACATGACAATTCATTATTCCATCGGTAATACGGTATACTAGTAATAATAATCAATACAAACCTAACCGGATTCACTTGTTTGTGCATCCAACACTCGCAAATCTCCCATCTGTACTACGTGCATAGACGTATGTGTGTTTTGTCACGAGCAGAACAATCACAGCAGCTATTTCATCAGACGCTTGGTTAGTGCTAAATGCAGTGCAATGCCTTGCATGCGGTTGAGTCATCATGTCGAAAAATGTAACACGAATAAAAACGAATGATAAAACGGATTTTTAAAGTGATCTTTACTAATTTGTTAATTGTCTATAGTGTGGAAAAGTTATAGCTAAAATCAATGAATTGAAAGACGCATTTTGATTTTACGGCGCGTGTCACGTGACCTCAATAATACCGTAAAACCGACAGCAGCAAATTTCCTTAAATAGTGCGGGATATTATCGTATTTAGAATCGAAATAAAAACTCTGTTTTTGTATATTGTCGGTGAATAAAACACGGGCACTCGTTCGAATGCGGAAAATTAAATCACTCGTGCTACGCACTCGTGATTTAATTTTTCCACAACCGAACTCCTGCCCGTGTTTTATTCACCGACAATAAACGCGAACAGATTTTTATTTCTTAAATGAAGTATTATGCATGCATACTTAGAAACCTATAAAAATGTAACACACTGATGTGGTCATATAATGAACCACTTGTACTTTTGTACCGATGTGTTATATACTGATTCTATTATAGATAATTGACAGTGGCGATCTTAAGGAAGTGGTCATGTGTTTGTCTTTCGGAAAACCACATGCATGTAGATTATTATAATGAATTAATAGATAAAATCAAAGACAACCTGCTAATGTGGTAACTATTTTTAGCACAATACATTAGGTGATCTTAGGTAGGCATTTAATCAACACAACATTTCAGGAAGCTTTTAAGTATGACTGTTTGCTAGTAGATCTAGGTTGTTTTAATATAAAATGTGAATACTATACTATGAGCACGGAATATAAAATAATAATTTAAAAATAAAAAGATTTGTGTAAATGCAGTATAAATGCAAACACACCTTCCTTCTATGAAATTCATATTAGATCTACAAGCACAAGAAGTATATGTCCATGAATTTTGCTCTGAATGAGTCGAGTCTTTATGAAGTCAGTTAATTTTTTTAAACCATGCTTCTCTCCTCCACAACATATATTTAGGATTTCTATGCAAGACTACTCTATTTTCTTGATTCTGGCATGTTCGCACAACCACCAATGCAACAGCTAGGTACCATATTGTTGCAAATACTACCACATGTATACTGAATTTACTACTGGAGGCTTATCACCTGCGGATGCTTTCTGCCTCCACTAAATAATTCATGAGCTTATCAGTCAGGTGGAGATTTGGTGAAAGGGGTCTATGAAGGTCATACAGAGTTAACAGGACCTAAGCTTTTGATATGTTAATGTGGCCGATGGTATCTCATAAATTCATCATAAGTCATTATCTGCACGAAGCTATCTCTAAAACGCTAGATTTATTACGGATTTATAACATACATGTCAGGGTAACGGCATTGACATTAATAAACAACTAGGATACAGACACAAATTAATACGCACGTCGTTTATATATCACCAGCATAAAACAGTCTGTTGGGATGGAGTTTTCTAATTAGTTCATAAAAATGCTGATATCCACAAGATATGTTTTCTAATCAGTCAAATGTATAAGCGTTAAAGCACTTAAAACAGCTATCGATATGCATTAATAGCTCTAATCTAATGTTTTACGTATGTTGTACGTTTAAGATCAAACATTATCTATCCTGCATCTTTAGCTATTTCCAATGGCATGTCCCTAACAAATTAGTTGCATGTCCAATGTTTTTGACATTTCACATATTTCAGAAATTCTATTGCCATTATAGCATAAAAACGGTGATTTTGCTCATACGTAAACGGGGAAAAAGGGTACGTTATTGTAAAGATTCTCGCGCGCACGCACTGTTGGTGTTCAGTTTTAAGTATGCTCATTTCAGGACCCAGCCGACGAAAATAAATGATTTACAACGCTATATGAACTGTAATTCACATTCTATCTGTAACTACTAATCAATTTTCTATAATAGTATAATAATAAATATAAACAAACCCCAAATGCCACTGTTTTCTTGTTACTTGCCGATACCCGGAAGTCGACGCTCATAACAAAAAGTTGTATGTGACGTAACGTTTGCTAAGCGACGTTGTGTTTGTTTTCCCGAAGTCGTCCAAAATGTCCCGCCAAAATGTCATTATTTCGGAAAACAAACTAATAAAGTGTTGTTTTTATGCTATAATAGCGTTTACGCATGCTTTTTCGTGCTATTACATCTGCAGAGTCCCTCGGGAGTGTTGGTGCCCTCGCCCTGACGGGGCTTGGGCACCAACCTCCCTCGGGATTCAGTATAATCTTGTTCGGTTCATAAAAAATATATTGCGTCAAGTAATAATTATATTCAGTCACACGCTTGTGGTGTGCTGTCAAACACCTCTTTTATTAGGTTTTTTAACCATTATGTTTCGTTGCATTTGTATTTTATTCACTTAACTTATAAACATACTCGGTTTATAAAAATTATATTGCGTCAAGTAATAATTATATTCAGTCACACACCTATTGTGTGCTGTTAAAACTGTCATGTTGTCTTGTTAAAAGATCATGCTGTTTCCTGACCGTACCATCTTGTCAAGAAACCATGATGACTTGTTCACTTCACGTGTTGTTGTTGTTGATTTTAAGTGACATGTGACCTCAAACAAAATGGCGGGGAAGGATGCAGAATAATACGGAAACGTGGAAGCGACAAAGTTGATATTTTTCATAACTTGCGGCCTCAGATTACAAGACAGAGTTTATTTTTTGCTAATCTGTGGGAACGACTTACAGACGCGATTTTTTGCAACTTTGCGACTTTTAATAACTCGTTCCCTCAATTCAATTGACCAATCAGAGTTACGGTTCTTATTACCAAACTCAAGCGAGACTGCGATAAATAGCCTGCAATAACTTCAGTCTGCAATAAGATAGGTTAAACACCACTAAATTTCCTAGCCTGCAATAAGACATGGTACATGTATAAGAAAAAGCAGCGTACTGAGGCAACTTGGCTCTGTGACCCCGGAAGACCGGGTATGTAGTATAGGGCAGGTGGACGAGAGTCGAAAAATACTGTCACCAGGCCCCTATATTGGGGCTGAAAGAGGGCTGAGATCCCCAAAGTAGCCTAAAAAGGGTTATGCCATAGGCGACTTTGGATGGGTTCGAGCCCGTGAACCACCCAAACCATGCTTTGTGATCCAAAAGACCGGGTATACAGAATTGTGCATGCTCATACGAGTCAAACGAGACCCGCAGCTAGTTCCTATCTTGGGGCTGATAGTGGCTGGGGACCGGACCCCGTAGTGTCTATAGTAGCAGTGTATTGAACTTTGCGTTTTTGGCCGGTTTCGGGCCCGAACAGAGCCCAAACAAGGCTCTGTGACCCCGGAAGACCGGGTAAGTAGATGTAGGGCAGGTGGACGAGAGTCGAAAAATACCGTCGCTAGGCCCCTATATTGGGGCTGAAAGAGGGGCCAGATCCCCAAAGTACCCAAAATAGCAGTATGCCATAGGCGACTATGGATGGGTCCGAGCCCGTGTACCACAAAATACAAATATATTGGAGTCTGTAAGTCGTTCCCACAGATTAGTAAAAATAAACTCTGTTTGTAATCTGTGGCCACAAGTTATGAAAAATATCAACTATGTCACTTCCATGCTTCCGTATAATTCTGCATTCCTCCCCGCTATTTTGTTTGAGGTCCTATGTCACTAAAATTCAACAACAACAACACGTGAAGTGAACAAGTAATCATGGTCTTTTGACAAGATGGTACAGTCAGTACAAACAGCATGGTCTTTTAACAAGACAACATGAAAGTTTAACAAGTGAACACCCTGTATAGACATGCTCAGTCGATGTTTTGACAGCACATCATGTCAATTTGACAAGATAACACTTCATGTAGAGAAGTTAATACGGTACTTTGACAAAACAGCATATACTTTGAACATAATATAATACAAAAATTAGAAGATACCATGTGATATAGACATAAAACCATGACAAACTGACAAGATAGCATATACAGTTGAGAAGATCCAATGCCTAACTAACAAGACAACAATTGTTTTTGACATAATAACATGTTACTTAGGCAAGTTAATATAACATATTGAGAAGATAACATGACTATTTGACATAATACCAGGCATTATTAAATAACACAATAAAAGAGTTGTTTGACAGGACATCATACATATGTGACTGAACATAATGATTCAATAAACTAATAAAAGACGTGTCTGACAGCACACCATGGACGTATGACCGAACATAATAGTTACTTGACGCAAGTGAATATAATGCATTTGCAACAAAACATCATTATTTAATAACACAATAAAATAGTTGTTGGACAGGACATCATACATATGTGACTGAACATAATGATTCAATAACCTAATAAAAGACGTGTCTGCCAGCACACCATGGACGTATGACCGAACATAATAGTTACTTGACGCAACAAGATTTTAGTAGACCGAACATGATTATCAGACCAGGGAATAAAATACTTACTTAACGAAACATAATCGTTAAATAACATAATAAGAGCGATGTTTGACAGCACAAAATAGATAAGTAACTGAACATCACGATAGTGGACAAAACAAAACGTTTGTTGTTGACATAAGACAGCTGATGCGTTCCATACAAAAGGCACAAGTATGCATGTTGCAAAAAAAACAACAACAGATGTACAACAAAAAGTTGAAAGAAATTAATCAATGAGCCAGCTTATATATCCGAAATGACGCATATATATATATAATGTATGGGCAAGTCATGATACAGTTACAGAAAAGCATCAAAAACGAAAATCTACCAATGAACTTAATATACAGTTCATTGATAAATGATAAGGTTCCAGAGCGTTTGCCTTGTTGATCTTTCAATGAAGTTGTTCTTCCTTTCTGACAATAAACAAGAGTACCAAGTCATTCACAATTTAAGCAAGCAAGTCTCATATCCTTTCATAACTCATAAACAAATCCCTTACAATATGTCAAGTTAAGCAAAAAATGAATCGTTAACAATTTTACGAGGATTTATGTCATATAATCGTCGAAACAAATCATGCTAAGCTTTGCATCTTTAAAATAACTGGTGATGTTTTGAACGATGTATTGTTGTAGCAAAATGTACAGGAAAGTTATGGCTTTGTAGTGTAATTCGAAGTTTAAAAGTCTCATCAACATAATATTCCAATTGAATCAGACACTGCCATAATAGAGCAATTTAGAAACTGAAAACGAATAAACTATCAAAATCAACAACCCTCGGTTTATTCATAACACAAACGGTATAACCTATTTTGAAAGCCAATTAAAACAGTCCCAATCCTTGAACAGAGCATATAGCTAATGACAGTTTCTATGTACGCTACAATGAATGTAGAACATTGACCCTGAACTACGCGAGATTTACGTAAGAAGCAGCAAATAGACTGAACACATTGTATGATATAATTACACACGTGACATTTGTTTGAAATGAAATTTGCAACCTAAACAAATGATCATTATCATGTTAAACTTTGTAATTTATCAAGCATGGTTTGATTCTTGGATTTTGATTGGATTTTGATAGAATTTCAGCTCTATATATTACTATCATTCGTGCTTAATAGTATGCACAATATGAACAGTCAGTTAAGAGATAACATTATATTGGTGTAACTCTGCTCTAAAGCTGACAGTCTAGGTCATAGTACATTCGGATAAGCAGTCCCGATATCATAAAGTTACTATACTTTGGACGTCATAACATGTACATTTTTGTGTATTAGTTGTTGTTCGACATTTTCGACTTTTTAACGGACTTATTCTTAGTTCTTTATTCAAGCACGGGGTCTTTGCTATGAAGTAAAAAAACACTTGTTTAAGTTTTCTTATTGAAATACTACAGACAACATTAATATATCTTAAAAATACCACAAAACATTTGACTATGTGTGGTCAAAATGTTAGTTGGTGTATCGAAACGGCATATTAAGAATATAAATAAATAAATCACTTGGGAATCTAAATTGATTTTGTTGCAGACTTAAGCGATTCTTGGCCAAGAGATACATATTGATTAGATATCAATCGAACAATAACACCAGATGTATTGTTAGGAGACATTTAGCGGACGTTACACTGCAAATACAAATATATATGATATAAGTTCGTCCTATATCTGAGACAACGTAAGGGGTGGAATGAGTGATTATTTACAAACATGCAACGTTTCGCGTGCAACGTAATGCTCAATGCTCTCTCTAAACATATCATAAATACTTAAAGATGATTGTATGTTCGCCTTTAATGTAGTTATAAAGGTCACGAGGAGCTTTAACTATGCCAAAACGAGTATCTGTCCTGTTTCTAAGACATCGTTACCAATAGTAAGATGTCAAACAAAGCTTTAAACAGTAAAATGAAAGAATAAGACGCAAATGCCCAATTTGCACATGCCGATTCAGTGTCAGATACAGAATTATATACCATGCATAACCTTGCGGCTTTAAACAAACATACTTTTAATGGGTTTTATTTTTTTTAGAACATACCATAAGCATGAACGACACAACAAAAACGGTATACAGTAAGAACACATTGTTAGCTCTTTATGACGGAACTCATGATTTAAATAAATCAGATGAGTGCGACTGTCTTCAGAATGTTAGTTCATTATTGTACTTGTGTGGACTAATTATCTGTTGAATTTGCATTTATTGTTCGGATATGGCTAGAAACACAGGTAATTAAATAATATAATGTATCATTTTAGCTCATTATTTTTTCGGTACACTAGTTTCCAAGTTTACATGTACCTCGCCATATTCTCGTATTCTCGTATGCAATGTAATACATTAATCTTTTTACGTAGACCAACATACATGTAACATATACTGACATTAATCCATCTTCCTGAACCCAGATTATTGACAGATAACTAATGGCTTCCTAAACACGACACTTCGAATCACATCTGACACACTTACATTACCTTGCAGAATTACCGGTGACAATATTCTTAAAGCTTATATCTTTGAATATTACACCAAATTATTGTAGAGAAAAATACTTTTACTATTTGCATCTGCTAGTTAACATATTTAGCAATATTCAAAATAATATTTGTCTGAATGAAATATTGCACAATTCAACAACCAATGCAAGTGTATGCTTATTCTGTGGTAATCATATTAAATTGTGGTTCATTCAACAAACGAATCAAAGAAGCAGCCCTTGGCTTGTCTGGTTGTGAGGCAGTATCCTAACAAGTTTTTCGTAATTACCAGGGGCATTTTTCAATAACGGTAAGACATAAACTCAGACTAAGACTTAAAATTGACGAAATATATAAGAACTGCCATTTCGTTGCAATTATATTCTTGATTATTATAAATCTGATTATTTATTGTTACCCACTGAACATGTATACCAAATGAAATCTTTCGGCGCATTTATAACAGCATAAGAGCGTACAGAAAATTTGACAGAGTTAAGCCTGTGTTTAAGACCTAAAATGTTTGTGAATAAGGCCCCATGTTATAACATGATACGGATTATGTTCAATAATCACACTGTATCGGCAAAACGAGCTAGATCTGGTGCAGCGATCCCGCTACGGTTAACGAAGCGAGGATAGTCCGGTTAAAAATGGCGGATATCAACAAAAGTCAACGGGCGAGTGTAACACTTTTGCGTATTTCATGTGCTTAATCTTTAATTCTGTAAACAAGACTACTCTTACGGAATGTACACGTCCATCGAAAATACCCGTAGCTAGTTGACATAGGTTTTCATCAATGCGTATGAACGTAATGCACGTTGAATGTTTTGAATCAACGGTAGACACTCCAAAACTGACATGAAATGCGAGCATTTTCGACAAATAAGTCCAAACAAGAGCATACCGAGTCTGATATTTGTACTGACATGCACTATTGGGTGACATGTCTTGCCTAGGTGCTCAACTTGTTTCAATACTGTACTTAATTAGGCTAAAATCAAACGTTTTCAAATTGAACGATTCTTAGTCCGGTTTTCAATACAACGAAAATGGCACGACTCGAATTTGACTCGCCAGAACAACAAATTTAATGTCATTGGCTTGCAATGCTCTAAGTTATCTTATCATAAGTTTCTACTTTTTATTGTTCATGTAAGACAGTGTGTTTCAAATAGTATAACTTACCTCACCCTTTGCACTTTCTAAGTTCTGTCTGCTCATAACAATATGAGTATTAACTCTTTTTATTGACAAAGTAATGTTATTATCCTAATTGTCACAATAGCAAGTTTAATAGTTGTTGTTGTAGGTCTGTAAAGACATTTTGACTGGTAGCAAATACTAATGGTATGTATTGAGAAACACGTTCATGATGCCCACATGTTTATACATTAATTCAGAATGCGTGTATGTAAAGAACCAATGAACATATTATTATTATTGTTTATTTTTCAGGACAATTCCAGTGCGGCTAATTCCCGAAGGCTTACAATTTCATCATTAATAAGGGACAAACTGGGCTACGAGGCAACGGATAAACATTACACATGCACTGAATGTGCCAAAAGCTTTATAACAAAGGCATACCGACCAGGTCATAGTGTTTTACATTGTGAAGTAACGTTTGTTGTGTGTTGCCATAGTGGCATGTCAAACGAATGTATTTTTTACCCACAATGCCACAGAGTGTGATGAAGCGTTCGTACACTAAGATGCATTGTCATCACACATATCATCAGATGGGTCATGAGTTAACGACACCGATACTCTAAATAAGATTTTCATCTCAAAATCAATAGGTGTCATCTAACGTTGTTGGTTAATCTCCATGTAAAGTTTGAAGATCTAAGGGCAAAGCGTTCCAGACTCATTGAACAAAAACCATTTTGTCCTACCGACAAACTGACTTGTGCTAAGCAATATACCCACTAATCAAAATAGCAAAATAAGGATTTGTATTTCGTTTTGTTTTGTTTTGCCGCACATACACGTGGGGGAATTTTACAGATGTGTTGTTCATGGAATAACGTATCATCAAGTAAATGCCGTTTGATTGTCAATCATCATAACAAGGTTGAACAATGTTGACATTAACTACAGTGTAGAGCTCCAGCAACTTATTTGTTTGTGTTTTATTGTGGAGATTCTTAGAAAATATATTCATAGTTTATCTTGCATACTCTAATCACGTATTCATTCAATAATATTGAGATTTCTGAAAACGTTTTAAAGGAAAAAATCATCTTTTATGTATTTTCATCGTACATTTTTGTAGTAACATTTTGCTTGGCACTTTTATTATAAGAGACATGTATGATGGTTTTAATATATCATAGTTTGAGCTGTATATTACTTCACTAATCGGTAATCGACACTGTTTTTGTAAGTCTTACAGTCACTATTGTTTATATTTACACTTTGTTTAGTCGTTTAATTTATATTGTTGTTTTGTATCCAGCAATGGTTGAAGGTGAGGGGGGTATAGTGATTGTGTGCTGAATATTTGTTTATCCTAAATATGTCTGGCCGGACATAGATAGATTCTAGTTGATATGAATACTGTCAGAAATGTTTAGTTTGGTAGATGCCAGAATTAGAAACTTTTTTGTGGGAGACCATTATGAATTTGTGTCGAAGCGATACTTTAGCAGGAAATGAATATATGTATCCTTTGTTAAAGTGTATAGAGTTATATTCTAACAGTCATTCAATGTTAATTAAATAATTACTTGCATCGTTTTAAGTATGATACTAAACTACCTTAATTGCAAATTAAAATTTGAATGGGTTCCGTGTACTTTGATTCAATCGTCGAAAAATAGACGATTCTTATAGTTTCATAGGGTGTTCTAGAACACATTCGTATGAAAATGGACAGTTTGCATGTCCAATAAATCACAGAGAGTTTCTGTTAAAACTGAAGCGAAAAATGATCTAATGGATATGAAAGCATAATTGTTTTTCAGTTTTTGAAACTTTAAAAAAAAATATCTTCCAATATAGCTCTATACCTGTTTTATTACACGTTTTCTCCAGTGAAGAAGTGTTTATATTTAAGTGATTCTATTTATGTAGTTTTGCAATAAAAGCAATAAATGCAATAAACAATATGTGAACTCCTAATCTTTATTCAGTATTTCTGTCCATACACATCATGCACACATTAAAATTGATTTCCAAGTTGAAGTCCTGCACGTTTCCTTCAATCTTGGATTCATCGCAATTAAAACAGTGTTTCAGCATTGGCTGCGTCCCACACAGGGCTGCATCTACTGTTGACGATTCCAGACTTTCTATGTGGTTTGATTCTTCGTCTATTACATCCATCTAAGCTGTGGTCCCTTCAAAATATAAACACACAATGCTGAACATGAGGTTTTACATAAATAAAGCTTAATCACTTTTAGATAAGGGTCGATATTGTATTATCCACGAGACCTTGAAAACGCCTTTCGAAAGATATCAAGTTGTCCAATTCATAAGGCATTTGCTTAAAATCATACATACTGCGTTTGTTACAGACTTAAACATTCTGGACATTGATAATCAATTACAATCGACAATATGATGCAACTGATATGATGTATATGAACATGTAGAATGTACAGATACAACGACGAACCATGGTTAAAAGAGGTATGAGAAAATCCGACAGGGAAGGTAGCACTCAACCTAACCAGCCGAGCACAGAAATCAGAAACACCACAACACAGCTACCCTGAGCAATGCCCACAGATAAGCCAAATAAACAATAAGAACCCCAAGTTTATCATTCGAATATATCAAATTTACCTTGGAACGATGGACTGATCTTGAACTATTTCACAAGCATCAACTGCTCCATTAGTGTCATTTTCGGTTGCTTGACCTGCATTATTAGATAAGCAGATGCCCTGGATGTTTTTATTCGCAGAATCCCCTGAAACATAAATTTTGTTGCGTCAATGTTTTGAAATTAGCCAGCTAGTTTATGTATCTAAAGTGATATACATTATACACTAAATGCTTTATTTGTTGTCATAATATTAGTAATGACCTGATGGGTTATATAACTCACCTTTCATACCAAAGAGCAGTGATACTATTATTTTAACAATTGATAAACTTTACCGTCCATACTATGTGTCATTAGCCGTTGCGAATTTTTCTGTAAAACTCGAGTCGTACCATTTCCGTTGTATTGACAACCGGACACATAATCGTTCGTCATATAAAACGTAAGATTTTGGTCAAATGGAATAAAGTATTGATACAAGGTGAGCAGCTGTGCAAAAAATGTTACCTAATAATACCTGGCATAACGTAAATTTTGATTAGGTAAGCTTTTTATTGGGCTTATTTGTCGAAAATGTACGAATTTCGTGTGTGTTTTGGTGTGTTGACCATTGAAACCTAATTTTCAACGTGCATTACGTTCATACGAATTGATGCAGGCCAATGCCAACTAGCTACGGGAATGCATGATGGTTGTGGACATTCCGTAAGAGTATTCTTGTCTTCAGAATTCAAGATTTAGCACATGAAATACGCAAAAATGTTACACTAACCTGCTGATTATTGTTGATATCCGCCATTTTTATCCGGACTATCTTCGCTTCGTTAACCGTAGCGGGATCGCTGCACCAGATCTAGCTCGTTTTGCCGATACAGTGTGATAATGTGGAATGCGTGATAGTTGCCGTGACAAATATATTGTTTCATGCTGTTAATTTGAATTCAGTAAAACCTTTCAAGTGACATAGAATATGTTTTTTCCAATGCGTCTAAATGACCAGTTGAATGTAATTGGCTTGTAGCGTTTCAATGTTTCATGTATGTATCTTTCTTCAAATATTGTATGCCGAGTAGAGCATTATTTGATGGCAGACATAACCTGTATTTGCCAGTCAGCTTTCCGCTGAAATGTAGTCATGTGTTGTTGCGTGAGCGAGGGAAACACTCAACTTAACTAACCTAGCACAGAAAACAGTTGAAATGACACAACATAGTTTACGTTCATGATCCAATATGAAATGTAATAAGACAATGCAGTCGTTTGTTGAGAATTGATTTAAACTTGTTCCTCCCGGTGTTCTTTGAATCGATACGAATGTTGAAGACACAGAATGACACATTTTTATTGACGGGATAAAGTCGATGTTAGATACTCGAATATTGTCTTCCAATATATACACTCATTCACATGCATTATACTGCTCCAAATATGTCAACACGAATCATTTGGAACATACATATATATGATAAATCAAAAGTAACCAAATCTTATAATTCGTCTATTCAGTTATGACAATATATTTTCTTATGTACCATTTCGTGCTTTGCTATTTCTATTGGTTTCAGATGTTTCGTACAATTTGTTATGATCGTTGTTCTTAAACCGCATCTCAATAACCTAGTTCGGGAGGTCATATGTTCAATCACAGACCACCGTCATACCAAGGACGAAATGATCAGATGGTCATCATAAGAAAGAAAACGGGCTTCACTTCTCTCAGACCCATACATGTGGCGATAGATACATTGTAGCATCATGAAGAGGTCTCGAGGGTGATTATCGTAAGTCGGATAAGCTTGTTTCACAAACGACTTTATATAAATTACAAATGTAGTATAAACACTGTACTCAAAAGTCCGGTAACGTTTCTTCAGGTTGTGTTCATGTTTTCATTGCATATCATACAACCATGACTAGAACAATCATCTAAGAAGCAACATCAATATGATTCGTGAACCTGTGCAATGTTTAAAATGTGTTTCGAATAAATTTCAGTATGAAGTAAATCGATTGTTTTTCATCACCAACGAAACAAACGTTTGTTTATCAGAAGATATTTGTAAAGGTTCAGTCATACCTTACTGAAAGGCGACCAAGGACATCCAACAGGAAACAAAATGTATTTGATTCTAAAGAATGATAAAAATGTTTAATACCGTCAGCTTACAATGACCCCCACTGTCACAAGATTGTATAACAAATACGTCAAATGATTTTGTGCGCCTTCCTGGTCGTGACGGTTAAGCTTTGGGCATTGAAAATGTGCCAAGCCCCATGTGTAAGTTCGCATTCCGTTGTCATCATTTTTCTCAAATTTATCAAAATGAAGCGTTTTTATTGCGCAATACTTGAGCACAAACCTAAGAATTACCAAAAAATACACTGCACACCCACCCAAATAGACTCATCTGAAAGGTCATGGCTCATGTTCAAAAGTCAACTATAGATCTCAGAATGTAAAGCGTGTTTTTATTGCCCCAATGAAATCGCTCAATGTATCGATACACTATCGTAATGAGTATCAAGAAAATCAAAGTAACAAATATTATTGGGTGTTCATGCTCACCTAACCGCAAACAGCATGCGACACGAAATACGAAACACGAGAGCCTGTAACAAGATGAAAACGATAAAACAGACATAACTGATAATATATTTGCAGGAAACGTAACTTATATACAGGAACTAACTAATGCACGATTAGCATGCATATTGAAATCAGATAAGTTTTTAGAATTAAATTAGTGTCAAAAGGTGTGATTAGCTTGTACCGGTTCTCTAATGAGACAAATCTTACACATAATCTAAATATCGAATGTGTCTGGAAAGTGGACGTTTTTGTTATAAAAATGAATATTACTTGTATCAATACAAGAAGTAAAAAGTAATAATCTTATGAATAGCATCTTCTTTTTTGCCTATTTAGGACATACACTAATTGCTTTATGTGATTTTCAAACTATATTGGAAAAGTTATCATGAACACAGTGATTACAGTCACACTGATCATATGCTAAGTAAACACGCAAAGTTGTTCTCATACGTTCGTTTGGTTGACACGATGCACACAAGTCCTGATGAAAGCATGTCATCTAAATCAGCAAGATAATACAAATGACCGATGAAGTTTGTGTCATCCCAAATAATGGCTTTGAAATACATCAAATAGAGCAATTGTAGATATTTACATGTACAATCACATTGTCGCCAAGTCTAAAATGAATGCCCAATAGCCAACATTGATGCATTAATACCGTTGGAGCCACACTATAATAACGATCCTATTAATGTCGCTACACTTTAGTAGAGAATACACTTACGGTGAAACAATGGGTGGTATTTGAGGTCAACAGTATATCATACACATTCTGCAAGTTGATCATGTTTTGTGAGTCTCTTGTTAGGAAAGTTCGAAAAACACTTTAAAACAGTTTGTTATGTATATGATTTCTATATGGCGTACAACTCTTCTATGACATTAAGTGCGATAATCTGTCAGTGTTTTGGCTTTTCATTTTGCTAATACAATCAGCACACACTATATACGCAAGTAATAAGAGAAAGAAATCGTACAAATGTATGGTTATATTCCAACAAGAAATTGCCATATGTTATGGTGCTTTTACAAAACCTGGTGTACAACCACTATGGCGTGTAAGAGCAATTCCGACTTTAGATTAATATTACAATTAGGCAATGACGTTCTTGATTAATATAAGTAATGAAAACCTCTTGCAACGTGCAAGACAAAAATGCACACATGCATGTACACTATACGACATATTGTATTAATATATTCCCATCTACTAAAGTGATAGCAGAGTTATACTATTTGAAGCTTACTTTACGACCCAATGTCGGTCAGTTTAATTATTGTCGGGAATATACTGTGTACAGTACGTTGCCACTATTTCATGCCAAAGTTAAGTCCATTATCAATATGAGGAGTTAATGGTATATGGAAATATAAGGCAGTCTTCTTGATACATGAAAAAGCCATTTGCCGTAATATATTCAGTCACTGTAATTTAACACCCATACCAAATGTAAAGGGAGATCTCTTATTCTCTATTGTCATGCAAAGCATATATCCCATCACAAACACCCCATGCCTATAAATGAATCATCGAGTTATTTGTAATGGATATATCTCTGACTTAGAACAAGAAGGTCGTAACTACCAAATCGATATATTGAGAAAACAAAAGAAAACTGTCTGTAGTTTACTCTTTATCTATGGGAAAATACGTTTTTTAAACTTTATTTTGGTCAACATGACAATTTCAGATTTTCATGAAAATATGCTCATAAGAAACGCCTTGTGAAGCAGATTTCCAATATGTATGAGTCTTATAAGGTCGTAAGAGATAGTTACGACCTTCTGGTTCTAAGCCATCGATATGTACTCAACAGCAAAATATATGTTTTTGTATTTTGTTTATAGAAGATTTGAAGCATTCCTATATATAGTGTATAACATGCAATTATTAACTAAACAGAAAACCAATATTTCTCGATACAGGAATGGGTAGCGTTGAAGTTTCTATTTTGTTGGCTGCCCATTATTTGTCTTCTTTCGCTTTCAACCCGACTATGTCTGACTGATGCTACGACAGACTGTTGTATTATCTAATCGCACGCTTGCCACCACTGTTCCATTCAGTGTAGTTGTTTGATGTTGTACTACAATGTTCCCAGATTCTATGGAATTGATTCTATTTGATTCTGAAGATAAAAGTTAGAAGTTTATATAGCTTATTTAAGAACGTGACAAAACATATGTTCAGAAGAAGATGTGATGTTCGTATTGTCTTCCTGCTTCTAACTGTTGTTAGAATTTTCACAATAATTATTATTAAACCGTCTTGGAAAGTGTGGAATGACAAATGGTTTAATAATGTCAACGGTTCCAGTAAAAACATAAGTGCGTAATACATTATATTACAAACAATAAATCATGGTTGCTTTTCTGCTTCGTATTACTGCATTTAATTTGTTAAGCCCCTCCCTACTGATAGTCTATAAACACTAGTAATTTAAAATGTTGTTTCAGATGAATCAGCACGTTGGTAGTTTTTTAATGTCAATAATGTTGTAACTGGGTCCTAGTTGTTTGTTTTTGTTCTTTTAATACAAGCTCTGAGACAAACACCCAAGACAATTTGTACAGATCTAGTTGATTGCCATGAACGATACGATTGTATTGACGTTCATACAAATGAGGTACAAATGTTTCTAGAAGTAAATCATAATGTCTTGTAATATGATACACGTTTGTTTATACGTACACGTGTGTTATACGTGCTAGTTTGCATAGTCGGAGCAATATTTGCTCGAGTTATTTGCATCAGCAAAGCCTGTAAGGTGGCTTGATCCCGTTAAAAGACATGCTGCGAGATTTCACAAAAAAAAACTGACTGAGCAGGAAGAAACCTGAAAACAGTCAAACACCCCACAATGTCCACACAAAATTAAAGTGTTCTTCGATTCTCTGCTTCCATGTGTAAACTATGTTGTTATTTTTGCTTTTCATAAATATTGGATTGTCCATGTAAGCTTAGTGCATACAATTTTAAGTTGTCCGAATTAATTATTGTTTGCTATGTATACATGTACAATATCATTACATGTCATTTTAAGTATTTCTGATCGATGCACTTACTGGGATAACAAATCGACTGTTTTCATAATCGAATGTGTTTACGCCTGTCGAATATCAGTTTCGCCTTAAGGCTTGAATCCTTGGTTTGTGTTGTATTGTTTTATCTGCTAGAATCGTGTGTCATTGATGAAAACTTTGATCGGGCCTTCTTCTATTCTTCTTCCTTGCATAATAACTGCAATTACGTTATATAGATATACCGTTGCGATTAGAAGAAGAAATTACTATTACAGGCATGCTAGATGTTGTCGGCTACTTCGCACACTTTTGATAGGCCATAAAGAATAAAAGCAAAAGTAGCTAGTTATGTGAATGTTCATACGGTTAACATTCAAATAAATAACCCTTTTTCGGCCATACTTCCATATGGTCATTTTGAGTCCATTATTAACTTCCAGGTTGGGCTTAATTTAGTCAGTATCCATTCCCTTAGGTATAGGTTGTGCTCTAATCTGAGCATTTACTCATAAGATAATGGACTTAATGTAGATATTAAGAGCTCACTGACAGAAACATTATACATCCGCGAACCTAAATATCACGAATGTTCAACGAACTGATTTATATAAACAAGTACGCTATGTTTGGACGAACTACATGAATTCTGAGATAAATGAATCCCGATAAATAAATATACATTACTTGAGATGCTCCTAAAATTTATGCGAACAAGGCAAATGACTTACATTTTATTTGTGACACACCTATTAATGTATGAATGTATAAATGTTTCTTCCAGTTGGTACAAGTATTTAACGTTCATGAATATGCGGTTCGTTCTGGTATAACAATGCGATTATCTCCGGAGAATGGCACATTAATTTTACACTTTTTATCAAATATGATTTTATTCCTGAGTTAACCAAACTAATTAAGTCTGACAAAAAAGACGATTTACTGATATGTGATACACATTTTCCTGAATGACAGTTGCATATTTGCCTAGCAAAATGACTTGTTACATAACCATGACCTTATTTCACTTCCTTAATTAGACATGTCACAAAATATTCAGATATCGTTATATATTTAAAAAAATATTTTTGTAAATGAAACTTTATCAGATTCGACATAATTTTAACTACATACTCAATTTAATTTAGTTGATTCCTGCGAAAGATGTCGATTGATCCAGGGACAGTGGTGGACTTTTTGTTGTCCAACTTTATGTCATCTTGTTTGTTTTATCCATTTATGGATTCAGTTTATGTATACAAAATAAACGTCCAGCATCCATTTGGGGCTGGACACTTCCATCCCACATGGTTGTTTGTTTTCATGTTGCCATAAATGAACTGCAGAGCCCAGGATATGCAAACATAAAACTATACTTTATATAGTGAAACATTATAAAGATATTTGTGTTTGTATATATGTTTTGTTACCCACTAGGTATGGTGGGGCCCACTGTGTGTTTTGGGTAATTAAGTTGGATTGGGTTTCTATTTATGTTTCTGTTACTTTTGTATCTTTGGGATAGTTTAGGTCAGACTATTTTAGCAGCCATTTTATCGTTTCCGAAAAATTTCTACGTTTCAATTTTTATAACCGCCTCCATCCCCTCCACCTACCTTTTGGGTTGTATTCATTGTTTATAACTTACATTGTTTACTTTATACTTTTAATTATAGTTTGTATTTGTATTGTTTGGACTTTTTGTTGTCCAACTTTATGTCATCTTGTTTGTTTTATCCATTTATGGATTCAGTTTATGTATACAAAATAAACGTCCAGCATCCATTTGTGGCTGGACACTTCCATCCAACATGGTTGTTTGTTTTCATGTTGCCATAAATGAACTGCAGAGCCCAGGATATGCAAACATAAATATAACTTTATTGCCTCCATTTTCTGGAGATATATCATTTACAGTTTCAAACATACAATAAGCATATAGCAAGAAAAAGAACATACAGAAAAAGTTATTTACAACACACAGAAAGAGTTATTTACAACACAAAGAAGAAAGTAGTTAACTTGAGCAAACTCGATGCACAGAATGTCTATCAAATGTCTATATACAGGTTCACATGAATCGGTCAACATCTTGATAATTATCTTACTGTCTCTAATCACACACCGTTTCACCTCACTGAGTATATTTAGTTAAAACGAAACGAAATTTAGAACTAAACATGTAAGGAAAGGGTGTCTAATGAAACAATGATCTAAGAAATTTAGCATTTTCGATCAAGAACTGAGTTGAAGTACAATTGTCAATATAGAGCATTAAAGTGTCATCTATGCGACCAAGTAGATATGAGCACAGTTTGTCCCTGGTAACACCATGCAAGTAATTGCTAAGAGCGGGATTGAAAGTCCAGCTTAGTTTCAGAAAATAGTTCGATCGTAATATAGTAATATTAGGACCTGAACAATCAAACATTAGGTGTTGTAGTTCGTCTCTAAAAGATGAGTCACACATATGGCATACTGTCAGTTCTGGGTTTTTAGTAGCACAACATATCTTGACCAGATGTTTGATTATCCCAAGATGTTCAGGTTTGGATTTCGCAACTTTCCAAGCACTACAAACAGTTAAATTATTATGAACAAGTTTGAAACGATCAAAATCGTTACTTTCTAGTTGTCGCTGCTTCCATGCTTCACTCTTGTAGTTGAATATGGTTGTATTACACGTATTCTTCCATTGTGACTTGCTCTGGAACGTACCGGTTATTGCATACCGGGTCCACACGTCGTGCAAGCCGTACTTAAAGAGAATTCGTTCTACGTCTTTTATGAACCCGTTTTGTCTAGAGCGTCCACATGTTTGGTGTTGGAAGAATCTGTTGTTAAAAAGTTTCGTAACTAAGTCGGTTGGTTTTGATCTACACAAGGTACCGAAAAATCTCAATTTTTGCAAGTCAATATATGCGTGGATAGATGTTATCACCAGAAGGCCTGTGACCATGTCAGACCGAGTGCGATGAGGGAGACCTTGTATACGTTTCAGGCAGAGATGATGAGTGGATTCAAGTTTTTTCATGTCGGAGACAGTAATGTTGTTCCACAGTTCACATGCGTATAGCGCCCTTGGTAGAACACATGTTATATAGAGCTTGGTAAGCGTTGTTGGCGTAATTCCGACGTTGTCACTTAATCGGTTAATAATAGAAAATAGAGTTCCTCTCATGGATTGTCTGATTTCATCATGAGTTAATTATACGGGAAATATAGACTGATTCTGCCACTTTCGAACATCAAGTCCTATATTACCTAGTGGTACGATCTATCGAATTATGCATCTTGATCTAAAAAATCTACAAATATCAAGTTGTATCTGCAACATGCTCAATACAATGCTATCGGTTACAAGGAAATATGTATTGAGTCTAAATTAATGAAATTAAATCTAAAGCAATAAAGTGGTGCAATCTGTTTTCCGTCACGTCATTCCCTTACTGTGGTGATAATGTTATTAAATCACAGGATATAACTAACAAACTGAGTCGGCGTATTTATAATAAAACATTAGATAAAACATCATGTTACAACATTGACATTACATACACAATGTGTGTTTCAATTGATAATGGTAGCTATTCCCCACTGTGGAATAGCATTGCAGAAATAGCAAATATATCGACATGACAGAGCCAAGTATGGTACATTAAATGTCAGTAATTGTGTGATAAATGCATCACCGTTTGTAGTCTAGGAGAATTTGTAATGCATAAACAGACAATAATACTCCGGAGGAACGAATTAATTGTATGTTTGGACAATATATTGAGGGGATATATCTAACATGTCAAACACTTCCTGTATGCGCCGTCTGTTTGGCACACCTCTGTGTACTTACAATGAAACATTTTATGATTGAAGTGGCTATTTGTGAATGTTACCAGACAATCTGTCGATTTATCATGTGCAAACTAATTTCACTCGCATCAATTGCACAAGTCAGGGGTTCACATTTCATTGACGATGACAATAAATTGATTAGCAATACAAGGGCTCCGGTCCAAAATACAAATAGTATAACATCAACTCACATATAATGGCAAAAGTGATTAATAATCAACACCAATTACAAATATAATTTTGAAATGCAGACTTCTAGTATATAAAATAGGAATGCCATTTATGAATGAATAATTAAAACAACAGTATTTTAAATTTATACGTATCAACAAAATACATGAAAGAAATGTAATATTTCGTGGAGTAGTGAGTGTTCTTATGTGTAAATGTTTTTAAGAACATATTACTATAACATGTCGTTAGATTCATTTGCACTGGGTAGTAAAATAAGCCCGTTGAAGTATTTAAGTGGGTAATATTTATGCATTCGGGTGATACAGAAATGACACACTCGTGGTAGATTTTGCATCTGCATAATAACTGGAATACTCTAAATGATTTGGGTTTTTTGTTTTCTATAATAACATGATTCATCACCAAATCACACAGGGATGTGTATTACATAATATCTCTCCCAGACTCATTCGTCAAATCACTTAAAGTGTGTCCTAGTACAAAGTGTGCATATATTTTACAATTTCCTGCAAACATACGTGCACAACATCAGTGGTACATCACGACTTTATATTAAGTTACACATCAATTTTATACATGTTATGGTTGAAAAAAGACCATGTCAGAAACAGTGGCATCTTAAATGAAAGCACGGATTACGTGACAATTGCCATGGTGGAAACGACAATCGCTGATTATTTAAGCCTTAAAAGTGACAGCTATCCGCTAAAATATCCTTTGTGATTTCAAATTCATGTTCAAAATGCCTGATATTAATTACCAGTTTGGTATTTTGCTCTTTAAGACATAGCATTACCGTAAGGTATGAATTCTTACAATCGAAATAAAGAAACACACACGTAAAAGGTTCAAAATATCGCAACTTTGTATAATGGTACGTGTACATATGCTCATCTAAAGTTCTGTTCTATGAAGTACACTGTTGAGCGATAAATACAAATGCTTTGCATTAGGTATCGTTGTTGATAGCCATTACTATAAAACTATTTCACCCCTCCCTTCAAATTAAGCAGTTAGTAAAATAAATGTAGGACTATATTGTCTTAAAATTATTCGCACCGTTATAACTCCGCTTTACAGGTCAGATTGGGGGTTACACTTTTGAAAAATGAGCTGCGGGCTAAGTCGACAGGCTGTTTTCTTGTCACCGTTTTCTTTATACACCCTTGATATAGTTTAAATCTCAGAAAAAATTGTATAATGTGATGGTGAATGTTTAATGGAATACTGATGCAGTAGAATTGGAATGAATCAATCAGTCGGGAATCTTCATTATTCACCTGCCAGTTCTAATAAGCAGAAACGTTATTATGTAACTACCTGTGTGTAATGAATTTTGCATGGCGTATTGCGTTAGTTGAATTTGATAATAATTATTATATAATGTTTGGATTCTCTTGATAAACGGCTCATTTAGTTTAAGAAGAAACTGCTTCTAGAAAAAACAGTGTTTTCGCAATCATTTTATATTATTTCCATATCGTATTAATAAATAATTATGTTCAAAGCACGAAAATGATTGATTGAATGGCACATATCTAATTTGTGTACGGTGAATACCAGTACATCATATGGAATGGAGTACGAAACTAGACATCTAATAATAAAAGTAATTATTTTCTTTCTTTTTATGAATATTTCGACAAAATCTAAAAGTATATTTTGATTCCGCTATGTGATTGTTTTTCATTGTAGATAAATTGTTTAACTGTAATCAAATATATGATAGTGAACGTCTGTCTTACACAGTCAGTATAATCAATCAAACCAGTATAACAAATAATTGTTAAACATGTGTGTATATGCCTGGTAGTGGCATGCAGTAGTCTTTATTTGACAGAGGCAGACTGGATAGGTTTGGAATTTGTATTGTCGCAAAGGAATTTTTATCGTACATGTATTTAAGATACATACACACTTATGGCCCCAGAAGTATGAATATCACAGTTAGTCTTGTTTACTAGTATGAGTTAATGTTCAACTTGGCTTTTATGTATGTCAAACGGAACCAGAGACCCCATACATTACATGTATACCTGGCTATAACAGTGTGAACATGATAATGCCATTACAGGATTATCTTAATTATAATTAATAACTCTATCGATGTTATCCACATGAATCATGTGAAGACACGTATAAATAAGTAGGTTATATAATATTTCAGGGAAGATAATCTTACTTATGATTGATTTAGCTATCGATGATTCATTAGTGCATTATCCGTGATTTAAAATACACCCTAGGGATTAACCCATTCATTAAGTGTCCATTAATTTTCAGGAATGGAGAGTTTTTTTGTTTTTTTTTTCTTTAGGAATACAGGTTATAATTCCTTGTTTTTGAGTTATTGAAAATTCTCCCTTATAAAAGCATTGTTTACGGCTCTCACAACAAAGTGTCCCAATTGTTTCCAGAAGGCTTTGAAAAAGTTCGCTGAAAATCCGTCTGAACCTGGAGATTTATCATTCTTCATATTCTTTAATGTTAAACTAATTTCTGAGTATGAGAGCATACCTTCTAATGAGTTAGATTGTGTATTGTTTAATTTTGGGAAGTCTGAACCTAATAAGTATTGGTTTAAATCTATGTCTACTGATTCATCTGCTGAGTATAAATTATTGTAGAATGTTTTGCCTTCTTTTAGTATTTCTGTTTGATCATATATTCTTTTACCATCGTTTAGTTCTAGGAAGGGTATTATTTTTGAAGAGTAATTTTTCAAGGTTACAAAAGTAGTTTGTTGGCTTTTCTCCTTTATATATCCATTCAGCTCTTGATCTTATCATAAAACCCCTCATATGTTCCTGTCTCATTTGTTCGAGCTCTTTTTTTAAATTAATAAATTTTTCCTTGTTATTTTCTGTTAGGTTATTTTCTATTTCTTCAATTTCATTTATTAATCGTTTTTCTTTATCCAGTGTACATTTATTTTTATAGCTAGAATATGATATTGTTTTACCACGTATTTTCATTAAGATTGTTTCCAGAAAGAGCTGGTCGTCTATAACAAATTGTAAATCTTCATTTCTGATATCTTTAATATTTTCTAAATTATATACTGGCAAGCAGTATTGAGTTTTAATTTCTTCAATTTTTTTATTAATGCAGTTTAAATAATTTAAATCTTTCAATAGCGAGTTATTAAATTTCCAAAGTCCTTTTCCATGTGGCATATTATGAAAATCTAGTTTTATTTCAATAATGGAATGATCCGATTTATTGCCTGCTTTGATATCACAATCTTTAACCTGAGGTAATAAGTTTATAGTTACTAAAAAGAAATTTAATCGGGCTTGTTGTAAAGGGTTAGTCCTTCTCCAAGAATATTTTTTGACATCACTATTAAGCTCTCTAAAAGCATCACATAATTGTCGATTTTGTATATTTTCTAGCAAAACAGATCTCGCTTTAATATTGTTATTCAGACATTTATAATTACAATAATCTAAATCTGTATTTAAAACAAAATTGAAATCTCCACACCATATGTAGGAGTCATTACCAATTTCACCAATTTTTTTAAAAATCCCATTGTAAAAGTTTGGACAATCTGTGTTAGGACCATATATGTTTATAAGTGTAAATCGTTTAGAATTAAGAGTCAAATCTAATACAATATAATTGCCATCATCATCTGTATATGTATTATGTAGTTTAACATCAATACCTCTTTTAATTAAGACAGCTTCTCCACGAGCATTTGATTTACCATTGCTAAAATAACAATCAGCATTCCATTGTGAGTAAATATTTTTCTCTATATTAACAGTAAAGTGTGTATCTTGTAAACAGTAGATATCTGCCTGTTTACCTTTCAAAAATTGGAATACGTCTGCCCTTTTATTGGGATTATTTAGTCCTCGACAATTGTAAGAAATTAACTTAATTTCAGCCATATTCGAATGAAAACATGATTATGTATTCACTAGTATAATTAAAACAAGTTTTATTTGTATGTAGCAATTTTGACAATAATAGATCGGTACAAGATACCTCAATCATAGAGCTAGTGTCCAAAGCAACAAACTGAAAGTAGTTCCTATAAAATGTGCAAGAGTCGAATAAAGTGTTTAAAAGAAACAAGAACTGTGTAATTTTCCCGCAATAGAGTTTTAAGTTTCCAAATTTCTCAATAATGCAATTAAAATATACATGATTACAGATACTTCGAGATCCACATTTTGTATAGACAAATATTTACAATATACATCATAAATAATTGAACATAAGCATAGTCATCGAAAAATGTTCTGCATATAGTTAAACATGGCCACACCCAACATATACTAAACGTTTACCATCAGAAATACTTGATCATAAGCACGGTCATCAAAAAATGTTCAGCATAATGTTAAACATGGTCATACCCAATACCCAACACACAACACACGTTTACCATCACAAATACCTGAACATAAGCACAGTCATCGCAAAATGTTCAGCATACTGTTAAAAATGGTCATACCATACATATAATAAATGTTAACCATCACAAATACTCGAACATAAGCACAGTCATCAACAAATGTTCAGCATAATGTTAAAAAGTTCATACCCAACACACAACAAACGTTTACTATCACAAATACTCGAACATAAGCACAGTCATCTAAAAAATGTTCAGCATAATGTTAAAACGGGTCATATTTGAACATAAGCAAATCCAATATACATTAAACGTTTACCATCACAAATACTCGAACATCCGAACAGTCATCGAAAAATGTTCAACATAATGTTAAACATGATCATACTCGACATACAATAAACGTTTATTATTACAAATGTTTGAACCAAACATACTAACAAATGTTTACCATCACAAATACTTGAACATAAGCACAGTCATCGAAAAATGTTCAGTATAATGTTAAACATGGTCATACCCAAATTACAATCAGCGTTTACAAATACAAATATTTGAACATAAGCACAGTCATCGAAAAATGCTCAGCATAATGTTAAGCATGGTCACACCAAACATACAATAAACGTTTACTATTACAAATACTCAAACATATGCACAGTCAACGAAAAATGTTCAGCATAATGTTAAACCAACATACATAATGCTAAACATGGTCATACCCAACATACATAATGCTAAACATGGTCATACCTAACATACACAATGTCAAACATGGTCATACCCAACATACACAATGCCAAACATGGTCATACCCAACACACACAATGCTAAACATGGTCATACCCAACATACACAATGCTAAACATGGTCATACCCAACATACATAATGCCAAACATGGTCATACTCAACATACATAACCCGGTCACACTCAACACACACAATGTTAAACATGGTCATACCCTACATACACAATGCTAAACATGGTCATACCCAACTTACACAATGTTAAACATGGTCTCACCCAACATACACAATGCTAAACATGGTCATACTCAACACACATAATGTTAAACATTGTCATACCCAACACACACAATGCTAAACATGGTCATATAGACCCAATGCTAAACATGGTCATACCCAACACACACAATGCCAAACATGGTCATACCCAACAAACACAATGTTAAGCATGGTCATACCCAACATACACAATGCCAAACATGGTCATACCCAACATTCACAATACTAAACATGGTCATACCCAACATACACAATGTTAAACACGGTCATACCCAACATACACAATGTTTAACATGGTCATACCCAACATACACAATGCCAAACATGGTCATACCCAACATACACAATGCTAAACATGGTCATACCCAACATACACAATGCCAAACATGGTCATACCCAACATACACAATGCTAAACATGGTCATACCCAACATACACAATGTTAAACACGGTCAAACCCAACATACACAATGTTAAACATGGTCATACCCAACATATACAATGCCAAACATCGTCATACCCAACATACACAATGTTAAACACGGTCATACCAATCATACACAATGTTAAACATGGTCATCCCCAACATATACAATGCTAAAGATGGTCATACTCAACACAAAATTACAATATAAAGTACAATTATATAAGATGTGATAACAAGCACAAAAATATAAAGCATATCAACATAAGTATTACCAATACAAAATATTCAAGCACAAACAGTGTAATAAGTTCAACATCCGGACATCCATCCCAAAAAGTTCCAACACGAGCGCCTACATTTAAGCAACAAATAGGTCCAACATGATAGCACCGCATTCATCCAAAAAGTCCAACATCAGCATCCACATACAACGTAAGCATATTTATTACAGAATGTCATGCTCTCTCAGTATACATTAATGTAATACAGAATCAATTATGTCATAAATGTCAAATTTGTATCTCCTCCCTTCGTCTGCCCATATACACCTCCATTAAAGAACCATGCACTGGCTATATCTGGGTGTTGAGTTAGGCGGTTGATGAGCCCATGGTTTAATTTGGTCACATCGTCGATTAGCCTGTGATTATCTGCTTTCATGACTTTACGTTTCTTCATGATTGCTATTTTAGCATTGTTGTTTTTCAGTCTCATCAAGACAGGTTTGATGTTATGAGAGTTGTTTTAACAATAACTCTCCATTATTTTGTGTACTCAATTATGGAGAGTAACTGTTAAGAAAACTCCCCATTCCTGAAAAAAACCCCCACAAATATGTAGTGTAAACAAAATAATGGAGATTTAATATTAGTAATGGAAAACTATTGTAAATAATGAGTGCTCATAATGCTCAAACCACAACTGAGCTAGAAAATCGAAACTAAACGGCTGCTACAAAATTGCTTTTAAAACGGACCATAAATAAAATCCCTGTTTAAAAGGGAAAATATCATAGCTTCAACTATAAAAATGTTATTGGTCTAGTTTCAGCTACATCAAAGATTTGAGCTATTATAAAATGGTTCAATAGTCTAGTGCTTCTTCTCTATCAAGGCAAAACACACAATTCCAGCTATACAAAACTAAAATAACATTAATTTTGGCCATAATACAACATACATACATAATGAAAGTACCAGTCTAGTTCCAGCTATGAAAAGCTCCTAGCAAGTTTTAAAATAATGGTAAACGGCAATACCGTTTTTTCTCTATACAACGCATTTAGATTTAGAGATCCGAGAGCATTTACAAAGCTAATTTCTCACAGTTTTTGTAATACCAGGGTCATAATCCAAGGAGAGGTGTACCGATTGGACACAAATGAGCCCCAGATAGTATGCCCATTCAACCCATTAATATTTCCATCAAGTCTGAATCAGATGAAAAATTGTTTGAATGAAACTACGGACAAACGTCGTTTACATTGCGGGGTGGGGTGGGGGTGGGGGTAATGCAATGGGGAATATTCTACAAATTGTACTAATTGTTGTCGAGTGGTTAGGGCATCCGCATTCAGAGCTGGTTTCGAATCTTTGCCCATCCGGCAATATGAGAAGGGGTTCAGTGCGCAAGAAAAATAGTTGTCTCATTAGTCTAGTTGGCTGGCCCTTTCAATAGGCGTGAAACCATAATAAACAAACACTTTTTAATATGCCGTGTTTTCAATCATAAATATCCATGTAGTGTTTATGCACAAAAATATGTCCACAGAAATATTAAGAAAGATTCATAATGTCCACTGTGTTACTACATCAAGGAACACTGTATAAGTGACCATTGCTTGATGAAGTTGATCATGTAACACATAACTAAAAACACATGTTTACAAGGACTACACACCATTATTTACGTAATGGAGAGCTATTGTATTATTTCACTCTTTTCATGAAAAAAACATGATCTACTTATTCAGATGCGTAACTATTTTCAATCTTTCATTTATATGAGGTACATCAGGGAAAATGTTTATGATAAAACATGTATTTTATTTATATTTTGATATTTAAAGCATCTTTACAAAAAATGATTTACACCTGACAATATTGGTGTATTTTTAGTCAGAGAAATCCGCGTATCTGTCCATTCCTGAGAAATAATGAATACTCTGCCCCATCGGGGCCTCGTCTCGACTTTTTTCTCAGGAATGGAAAGATACTTGGAGTACCTCTTTAACAAAATCAGCGGAATCAATTGCATTTAAGAGTTCTATTATATGCTTTTTGTATGTGTTTGACCATACCCAGTTATCTATGATGTTTAATGAACCATACATACTAGATTTCAACTTTGATCGGCTTTCCAAACAGATTACTTGACATCGATTTGTGCAGCCTAAACGTACACTATTAATATATAATTCATGTAACTTGTTTTACCGTAAGAGAAAATGAAAGGCTATATGGGAGACATGTCATAATCAATAAGGATACTAGTAAAAAAAACAACATTGAAACTTAAGATTCTGGGCAAATGTTCCGACACGAAATGCTTCCAATATTACTGTGGATTTTGCTGAAACACAAATACAAATGGTATGTGATTGATGGTCTGAACAAAGCAAGCTGCATCAAGAATATTAAGCGATATGCAACAATACATCACACATGCGGCTGATATTAGATAAGAGCATTTACACTTCAGAGAGGAAATGTATTGTGATTTTGTACATTAATATTAACTAAACATAATACAGAGTTTATATGACAGACAACAAACTTTATCAATCCTAGTGAATCTATGGCATCATCATTTAAAGACGATAAACATCAATCTTATATGAGATCAATGTCACACATTATGTTTATATTTTACAATGATTTGTAAAAATGATTCGCTTAGCATCTGGCAGTACTTTAGAGGTTAAAATAGTTTTAGTTTTGATGATCTACGAATATAAAGGTAAATAAACACATACTATGGCTTTGAAACTCAATGCATACAGCCGTTTCAAATTACTTTCTTTATGTGTGACAGATAGGCTGATCATGTATGTTATAAAAACGTCTGGGACTTCAAGATAGTTTTGTAAATTTATTTCTTTGAGACAATGAACGAATATTATAGTTGTATTGTCGACAAATTTATGATTAGTTCGATTCTTAATAGCATTAATTAAGTTTACAATAATACATGTTAATTCTGTGATATACAGTATTGTTTTGAAAGATAAACGTATTCATTTTTCTAAATGTTGCTAGACAGGAAGGTATGCGTGTCTGGTAGGCAAAAGTCTGATGAATTCAAGAACATTTCCAATTGAGTTCCTGAAGGAAATAGATGCAGTGTATTAGGATTATTGTGAAGATGTTTGTGGTTGATTTATAAGAGGGCAGTCTGTCAATCCGTCGTTACTACAGCGTGCAAACGGTGCTAACAACTCGATATCTAACTAGCTTACGCATTCACTTATTTACAGACTAACTCGTCTTAACACTAAAATTGACATTTGCGCTATTTATTGCACACTCCAAAGGGTTCATATACGTTTACTGCTTAATCCTAAATGATCTATCCGTTCATTAGTAATCGATCGGAAACCATTTGCTCTAAAAACTAAAAAACGACCAACATATGGCATTAGCATAACAATTTACACATAGGCAATTATTTTCGGTCCAAAATAAAAGTATTATGGCATCAACTCACACATAATGGCACAAGTAATCATTATTCAATAATAATAACAACCATAATTTAAGCAATGCAGAATATATAAAACGTGAATGTCATTTTTGTATGAAATAATTACATGTAATGTAATAGTATTTTTTAGACTACACGTTTTAAATTATTTCGTGGAGTGTTAATAACATACCGTTACCTTTGTTTGCAATAGATCGTATGTGCATATAAATGGACTCACACATTACCGCACTGAAAATGATTTTGTGTCTTTTGTATTCTTTAATAACTTGATTTAATACCAAATCGCCATAAATCACTAAAGGATGTGTATTATATAAAAGCTAACACAAACTCATTCGTCAAGTGTTTCCTAATACAAAATGTACAAATATTCTCATACGCCTTCATACACATACACAATATCAGTAGTATATCATGGCTTTATTAGGTTAAACAACAATTCTATACCTGGTATGGTCCAGAAATAAGACAGTGTCAGAAGCATTTGCATTACCACTTCTTAAGTAATATCATGGAGTACGTGATAATTGGCATACTGGAAACGACCATCGCTGATTATTAAAGCCTTACAAGTGACAGAAAACATATTATCCATCCTTTGTGATTTCAAAGGTTGGTAGTTTGTTCTTTAAGACATATCATAACCTTGAGTTATTGATTCCTGCATTCGAAATATCGAAACACACTGATTAATGTATAACATTATCGTCAATTTGCATAATGGTATGCGTACATAATTATGATCTTTGAAAGAAACTGAACATAAAGCGATCAATGCATATGCTCTGTATAAGGTATCGTTTTTGAAAGCTATGAATATATGTCAATCTCTCTTCAAATGTAACAATTATAACGTTAAATGTCTGTTGTCTTTAAAACTATTTACAGGCCAGAATGGGAGTTACAATTTTGCAAAAGGAGCGGCGGGCTAATTTGTCAGGCTTGTGTATTTATGTGACAGTTTGTTGTGTACTCTCTTTTATATCTCAGCAAACATTTATTGCATATTGTTGAATGTTTGAGTGAATACTGATACTGTAGAATTGGAATTTACATATTTGTCTTGAAAACTGCATCATTAACCTGTCAATTCTAATAAACTGATACGTTAAAAAATGTATTATGCCATTACTTGGGCGTAATGAATAGCATGGCGTAATGCGTTCGTTTAATTTGATGTAAGGTTTGGGTTCCCATGAAAATCGACTCATTTAGTTTCACGAAAGAAATCAAGACGAAAATAACGATACTATTTCCCTTCCATAATTATTTTAGATTAATTCAGGATGTTATTCTTCTTTACTAGCTTGATTTTATGTTCAACTTTGCGTGTATGTATGTTGATGGGCGAACTAGACCAGAACTATGGTATATTAGACAATGACAATGCGAACACGAGAATCCCATTAGAGCAATATCGTAGTTTCACCGGAAAGGATTATCATAATCATAACTAATTACTATATCGATGTTATCCACTTGAATCATGTGATGGCACGGATTTAATAAGTAAGGTACATAGCATTTCCATCGGAAAGGATAATCATACATAAGGCCTATATTAATTGATGACTATGTCGATGTTTAAATTGGACTTAAACAGCGACATAATCATCGGAAGGAAATGCATGTTCAAGTACTATGCATGCTATTGTTGGTAGAAGTTTACCAATACCTGGCAATAATTGGCATCTTATGAACACTACAAAAACCGTTGATACTGGATTTCAACTCTTATCGGCTTTTCAAATAAATATACATTATATCAACGAGTGGCATCGAGTTGTGCACCCTAAACGGAAACTATTAATATTTCAGTTTACGAAAATGAAAGGCTATATGGGCGACATGCCAAAATCTATGATAATACTAAGTGATAAAACATCACGGATGAAGACAATAGTATAGTTGAAACGTTTGATCAATAAATCATATTTGAAACAAGGCCCGCTTTTTCCGTGTGTTCCACCTATTATATTTTAGTTGTTGGGAAGAAAACACAATAAATGAAACTGAAGATTCTAGGCAAATGTTCCGACACGAAATGCTATCAATATTACTTATTATTAATTTGTTTGTATTTGATGGACTGAACAAAAGCAAGCTTCATCAGAATTTCACCATAATATATGTAACAATATATCACACACGCGGCTGCTATTATTTAAGAACATTTACAATTCAGAGTAGAAATACAATTTAATTTTGTACATACATATTAACTTAGCATAATACTGAATTGATATGTCAAAAAGCATTATCAATCTTAGTGTACTTTTATTAACATATTAGTAATGAAAGTCTTATTATATGCGATTAATGCCATAGAGTTTATTTCTATTTTGCAATGATTCGAAAACATTCCGCTTAGCATTTGACAATACTCTAGAGGTTCAAAGCAATTTTAGTTTTGATGATCAATGAATATAAACAAAACTAAATTCATCTCGCGGCTTTGAAACTAAATTTAAGCGATCTTAACGAATTACTTTCATAATGTGTGAAATATACTATTAGGCTAATCATGTATGATAGGCAAACGTCTGCGACATCATGATTCTATAGTTAATTCATTTCTTAGAGACAATGGACGAATAATATACACTTTAGCTTGTGTAATAACTTGTCGACAGTTTAATGATTTGTTCGATTGTTTATGGGCATCAATTTAGTTTCCAACAATAAGTGTAAAGTCTATGAAATAGATCTAAATATTGTAAACAACATTGTTTTGAAATCATATTGTATTCATTTCCAAATATTTCTTAACTGGAAGGTATGTGTCTGGTATGCAAAAGTCTGATAAATTCTAGAACATTTCCAATGTATTTGCTGAAGGAAAACAGAAACAGTGTGTTCATTATATTGTGAGAATGTTTATGGTTGATATAGGCTGTATGTCAATCCATTGTTACTATAGTAATGTGGTAACGGTGCTAACAACTCGCTATCATTTAACTGGCTTTCACATTTACGCACTTACAGACGTACTCGTCTTAGCACTGAAATTGACATTTGCGCTATTTTTTACAAAACGCAAAAGGTTCATTTACGTTTGATGCTTAAACCTAAATATATTGTTTGAAAACTCTGGATCTAGCAGGAATTAAGCTATCTATCGGAAACCATTTGTTATAATGATTAAAAATAAACCAACAAATGGCATTAGCAAAACAATTTACCCCAATACAAAAATAAATGTATATCAATTATTTCTGATTTGATGTAGACGAAATCACCGATGATGTCATCCCCAACCAGCGTGATATCTATAATATAAGTTTGCCAATATTGTGCAAATGTCGTATGTAAACGGACAAAATCCCATCTGATAACGTCCGTATGGCCATACGGGTTACAGTAAAATTATATTAGATTGCATTAAATCATTGCATTGCATGTGTACCCAACTGCATGGAATTTTTATTTAAAGGCATTTGTGCACTGGACCATTTGACCTTGAATGTCGTGAACTATATACATATATTGATATAAAATATACTTTAAAGATTAACTTTAAAGATAAGGTGCAATAAGATACGTCCGATGATAGTAGTCTCAATTAGTTGAATGTCAATTGATCTAGAATCAATCAGTACCTGGTAATTCCACTAATTAAAGGGTTTTTCATCAATTAAAATGATAATCAGTTCCTGGCAGTTATGAGATAATCACACATGAACTCTATACAAATCTGTCACTTAATTGATAACTTCTGCGCACCAAATTCTGACACGAATTTTATCTTGACGCGTTTTAGAGTTGATTTATAGTTCGCATTATATATTGAATGACCCTGGCATAATTCGTCTAAATTAATGATGTTATGCTAAATAATAACGCGGTGCGATATGTTTTCCTTCACGAAATTCAATTAGTTCACATTACCACAATGTCGTCACATCACATGGATAGAATGTTAAGGCTGGGTTGGCGTATTTTTAATAAAATCTAAGTTAAAACACCATGTTTAACTAATTGTGTTTCAATTATTAGTAGTTATTCCCAACTACGGGATAATATTGTAGAAATAGAATGTCTGCCGACATGAAAGAGTCAAGTATGTTACATTTAAGGCCATGATTGTGAGATACACGCAACACCATTTGTAATCTAGAAGGATTTGTAATGCTTAAGCAGACATGAATACTCCAGAGGAATAAATCAAAGTTGTATTTGGACACAAGATGGACGGAATATATCTAATGTTTTAAGCATTTCCTTATGCGCCGTCTGTTAGGCATACTTCGGGGTACTTAAAATGATACTGATTGGTATTTTGTGTAATACGTTATGATTGGTGTGAATATTCGTGACGGTTACCAGACAATCTGTCCATTCATCATGAATGTGCTAAATATCGTTAATTTAAGTTCATGGATCGATATTCTATTCTATTACGGCGATTTATTTATACGTTCGAGGTTAACAGAAATGATTTATTGTTTATTTATTATTCGTTCAGTGGGATATAAATAGTGTACTACATTGAATGTTTCGTCTAGGTATTTGCAATTATTAAAGCCTCACAAGCGACCAATTTCCGGTTAACCAATATGTGTGATTTAAATTCATAATTAAATACATGTATAATCCGGTTATTTTTATATTGTAAACTATTACATTGCAGTTTCGTAAAAGCGTTTCTCTGCCACCTATAGTATATGTTTTATGTACTTTTGACAATACGTTTAAAATATAGCAATATGATCATGGCTTTAGTTGACGTTGTAGTATCTTAAGATGATAGTAAGCATGTATAATATCTTCGAAAAGTGCATTGATGTTGTAATGTACGGTTAATTTAATGATTGTGCAGTTGAATTGTAAATATTAATCGGTCTGGGAAACCGTATCCCTCATCTGTCATTTCTAATAAACTGATATGTTATTATGTAATTGCCTGTGCGTTATGAATTGTATGGCGTATTGCGTTTCTTTTTTTTATGAATAATGTTTGGATTCCCTTGATAATCGTCTCTTTTTCTTGAGAGAAGGCATCTCGAAGAAAACTAATATAGTGTTTAACTACCGTAGTTATTTTAGATGTGTTCTATATCGTATTCATTAAACATCGAAAATGAAAATGTATTTATAAAACATTTCATTTTACGTTTATAAGATCAATACACCTAAAAGTGGACAGGACTGGTTTCAGACAGCTCAAAACTTTTCTTGTATAATCAATATAAAAGTGAGCTAAGCCATGAGCTACATTTACATTTTGTAAAGGATAAGTAATTTAGTCATTCACTGTCAAAATTAAGAACATCATCTCATTATCTTGAAATAGAGAAAGGTAGATACAACAATATTCCTAGAGAAAATAGAATATGTAAAATACGGAATGTAGCGATAGAAATAGAGTACCATACCATTTTAGTATGCCCGAAACTACAATTTCTAAGGGAAAAATATATACATCCGAAACATCTTTAAACACAAATGTTCACAAGTTCAGAGTTGTTATGAATTCAAATTCTGAGCAGGTATTAATAAATTTAGCCAAGTATACATATTATGCTTTTCAGAAACGACAATCACTGCTCCACGATTTACAACAAAATAATACATGACACTATTAACACTATGTTAAACATTGAAAAAATGGGTTTCATATTCAACTTAATTCGTATTGGATGGACATAGGGTACAGAATAGTTAATCTGCTGGAATTCTCTTAATTCAATTAGTTTGTTTCCTGTTTCAATATTTAATTGATGAGCACTAATTCGAAACTTCATTTAGAATGTTTAATAGCTCTATCCATTAGAATGTTAAATAAAGCTCTCTACAAAGACTTTGTTTATACAATGAATATGTTCGTAACTTACCGTCACACCTAGATATGTTACATGTAGAACACCCATTGATCATATACAATTGTACTAGGTTGTTTTTAACCACATATGATAAAATGAATATTCTAACACAATTCGCGGATTAATCCAATACACAAAGAACGAACGGAACCATGTTTTATTGCCCCCATAAAACATACCTATCAAATTGGCTGTTTCTATTTACGCCCAGTATTACTTGACATATTTATGAATGAATGAACGTAAACTTTATAGTAAAATTTGCTACGAGTCACGATGACAAGGCGAGTTGCACGAGAATCCAGTGATACATCTATGACGCATCTATTTTTGGAACATCCAATGTACTCTAGAAACCAAGTTTTATTAAAGCTTCTGATAATCAATCCATTTATATTTTTCATTTTATGAAATAGATACCATATACTCGTGTTATTAAAATTGTTTCAATGTTCAAATTGTGATATTTCCTTCAGAAAATTACGAAGGTCGTTTTCATTAACGAGAGAGGTAATTGTACCAGCTAATAAGCCACTCAATTTCATCGTGGAATTATGTTCAATGTCAAATGGGTGAAAATGGAATGCGCGCAGTTAAATAGTGCGGGATATTATCGTATTTAGAATCGAAATAAAAACTCTGTTCTTGTATATTGTCGGTGAATAAAACACGGGCACTCGTGCTACGCACTCGTGATTTAATTTTTCCGCATCCGAACTCCTGCCCGTGTTTTATTCACCGACAATAAACGCGAACAGATTTTTATTTCTTAACTATAATAACCATAAATATAACCATGAATAATTGGATTTCCACTTCGATCAGCTTTCCAACTAGTTGTATCATTAATTGGGAACGAGTAGTGCACCATAAACTCACATTAATAATTGTTTTTGTAGTCTATTCTTCAGCAAGAGGAAATGTGATACTATATGGGCGGCATGCAATACTCTGAAACAAAACACATGAAACGGCAGAATATATGCAAATGTACCGTCACGTACTGCTATCAATAATAATATGGTTTTGCTGACACTCAAGCAGGGATTGTGGATGATTAATGGGTTGAACACACCCAGCTGCTTCGATATGAGTACACGTACAACATCGTACTACAGGCAGCAATACATCATTCAGTCGTCTCATGATATTAAAAGAATTAGAACTTTATCAAGCTTTACTTAATCAATATTGGTGAGCTTTTATAAACATATCAGGAATAACATGATCATTCATAGTCAATGGATATATATACTGAGCGTCAAAAGTTTCGCAAACGAATTAAAAATTCAATATTTTTGTATTGATCCCTCGATAGAACTTTTTACTAACACTGTCGATTTGTGTACCCATAGTGTTTATGTTGAACCCATTTTCGTTGGTGTCCGTCACGCTCAAATGATCAGACCAGCACAAATGGCAAGACGTCTATTCAAGCGCGCAAAATAAGGGCTTTTTATTTTCGACTAAATTTTCACTTCCAAGTGAATTGCAATATGTCTATGATACGAAATACACAATTAGTTCGTCAAGTAAGTTAGCAATGTGCACTTAATTTGATGTCAAAAATTGATGATTGTGAACATAATCGTGTATATAACGTTTTTACGGTGAAAGGGAGGTAACTTAATCGATAATTGTTCCAAAATCATCTCCCTTTGACAACAGACAATTGTGGATGTCGTAATAGACACTGTACGAGATGTCAGATTTTAAGAAACAGCGCATTGGTCATAAAAATGCAAAATAAAAGGAGGTGTCCCATAAATTTTAATGTCGGTTGGACTACGAGTAAGCTAAAAAGCCGTCGAGTTTGGTGCTACATGTAACATTATAGCTGCATTACCTGACTAGGTCAGCAGCATTGACCCTTGACCTGTTGTCACTTGGTACGACTTACACACAATTCATCTGTTGGATACGATACAACAGTCCTATTATGATAGAGACATGTCAATTTTATCCGACACAAAGTAGTTTTACTGAAACACCAGCTTCCAGACTATCATATACACGATTATGTTCACAATTATCAATTTTTGCCATTCAATTCAGCGTGCATTGTCAAATAATTTGACTATTTATTTGTGTATTTCGTATCACAGACATGTTGCAAGTAAATAAGAAGTGAAAATTTAGTGGAAAATGAAAAGACCTAATTCTGCTCGCTTTAATAGACGTTTTACCATTTGTGATGGTGTGATCACTCAAGCGTGACGGACGCTAACGGAAATAGGTTCAGCATGAACAATATGTGTACACCAACGGATAGTGTTATTTAAATGTTCTTTCGAGTTAACAATTTAAAACAACTTGAATTTGTAAGTCGTTCGCGAAACTTTTGACGCTCAGTATAATAATTATATGTTATCAATGCTACAAAAATGTTTATTTTTTGCAAAATCTTTAAACATAATACGCTACATCTGACAGTACTCAGAATTTAAAAGAAAGTTTAGTCTGGATGATCAATGAATATAAACTGATGAAATATATCGAACGGCTTTGAACCTTTACTTTCTCAAATTATTTTCTGATTTTGTGAAATATAGGCTAATCACGTCTGGGATTTCAGGATACTACGGTGAAATTATTTCTTGGAGACAATGAACGAATATTTCACATTTAGTATGATTGCTATCTTGTCGTCAGTTATATGATTTGTTCGGTAGTTTATGGCATCTATTAAGTTTCCGAACATCTGTGAAAAAATAAAGTATTGTTTTGATATGCATAAAGACATACTTCTATAGACAGTCTGTGCAAAACGAAAACTAAACTATTACGGTTATCTAGTTATGTGGTAATGATGCAAAATACATTCGAGTCGATGATATACGATACCTGCCTCCGTACCTCATTGGTTAGTGCGCGTGTCTTCTAATTTAGCAGCCTGGGTTCAAAAAGGCTATGCTCGGCATTTGCGAATAGGTCATTACAAAAAAGTTTTTACTTCACGTTTTTTGGCTGAATACTGAAACTGATCATATTGCATATTTGATGTTAATTTTTCGCTTGTGACAGCATATCGAATTTACGAAACGGGTACACAAACGTTATATTTAATAAAGTCTTATTTTTCTTTGCTATATCTACATACCACAGATAAAAGTAAATATATCTCAACATACACATTCGACTTCCCAAAAGTTTCACCCATTCACCATAAAATAGGAACAGGTACAAAACAGGTACAAAACAACCCTTTCAGGTCCCAATATGAAATTAACAAAAAAGCTCATTAATATACATGAAAAGGGTTGTAACCGGGTATACATACAACAGTCACAATATCAACCATTGGTCGTGTTTTAGTGATAATATCCGGTATTTTCGCTGATTAACCTATCATTAGTTTAAATTTTATTAAATCATTGTCAAACGTTTGAAATATAAAGGATACTTCGGCGTATTGTTATTAAACCTAGACTAAAACACCCTGTTGTTCCCATGATATTACATACAGGAAATGTGTTCCTCTTAATACCCCCCCCCCCCTCTGTGGGATAATATTGCAGAAATAGCATATCTGCCAACATGAAAGAGCCAAGTACGGTACATTTTTTGTCAGTACTTGTGTGGTTAATGTATCATCGCTTAATAGTCTACAAGAATTGGTAACGCATGAGTATATATTAATACACCGGAGGTACGAATTAATTGCATATTTGGACAATAGATTGCGGAATCTAATATATCGTACCCTTCCTGTATGTACCGTCTGTTAGGCACGCATAGGAGCACTTGAAATGAAACTGATTGATATTTTGGGTAATACTTTATGATTGATGTGGCTAGCTGTGATGGTAACCAAACAAACCGTCAATTTATCATGACTGTGCTAAGTATTCGTAACTATCATTAAATTAAATCCATGGATTGATAATCCATTATATTACGGGGAAATATTAATACATCCGAGGTTAACAGAAATGTTTTATTGTGGGTGTGCTTTGTGTGTAAAATGGGATCTAAATATTGACATACTAGTATCTCAAATAGAATTTTTCATTTGAGTAACGCATAAACAGCATGTCACAAACATCGCATGACGTCATGCACATGAACAACATTAGTTGTATATCACGACTCTATTAAGCACTATTTGTATAATTATATTAAATTGTCCAGAAACAAGACTCCGTCAGCAACACAATATTTCTGAAATAGCATTGATAATAAAGTACGTGATAGTTGGCATGAAGAAACGTAAATTGCAGATGATTACTTACAATTATTAAAGCCTCTCAAGTGACCAATATCCGCTTTACCAATCTTGGTGATTTAAATTCATAATTAAAGACATGATACTAACAATCAATTTGTTAAACTTTGGTTACCTCGCTCTATCATATGCTGATGTTATTAATTCAAAGATACAAAAAATAGAATAACACTATAATCCGGTTATTTTTATATTGTAAACTATAACATTGTAATTGCGTAAAAACGTTCACAAAATGTAATTGTAAAATTAAGCTTGTTGGGATAAACATTGTCTCCTTTTAGTTGCCTTTATTAAGATACAATTCCGTCTCCCTTATCCCCAGTATGTCTGAGTTTGTCAAGTATGTTAGGATTATTTATTCCGTTAGGATACAGTATATCCCTCTTAAGTATGCTCAAAAACAATCATTTAGCCAATATATTTGGTATAATGAGCAGCATGTATTCGTATATTTGTGTTGAAAACTAACTTTCTCTACCACCTATAGCATATGTTTTACGTACTTTTGACAATACTTTTAAAAATATAAACAACCTGCCAATGGATCATTTGACAGCATGTATATATGTTCGAAAAGTGAATTGATTTTCTGTGCGGTTAATTTATTGACTGAGCATTTGAATTGGAATTAACAATCGGTCTGGAAAACTTCATCCCTCACCTGCCATGTCCAATAAACATATATGCTATTATGTCATTACTTGTGCGTTATGAATTGTATGGTTTATTGCGTTTCTTTATTTTGAAATAATGTTTGTATTCCCTTGATAATCGACTCGTTTAGTTTCACGAGAGAAAGCCTCACTAAGAAACAAATAGAGTGTTTTACCTACCATAATTACTTTCGATTTGTTCTATATCGTATACATAATACCGTCGAATCGTACATATTGAATTTGCGAGCGATACATCGTTAATACCGGTACATCATATGTTATGGAATACCAAACTAGATATTCTAAAATATTATAATAAAGTACTAAATCTAAAAGTATATGTCAATTACGCTATGTGATTGTTTTTTAAATACAATTAGTGAACTCACTCTAGATACAATGTAAATCGTTTAAATGCAATCTATCATAGTGGATGTCTGTCTTACACAGTTAATATGAACAGTTACATCGAGCTAAAGTACGTATTTTTTTAAAAATACTCGTGTTGTATGCCCGATATAAAAAATGGATAATCACCCAGACAATTCATGGTAGTCGCATGCTCTTATTTCTTAATGACTGCTGAAGACGTGTTAGATATACAACTTGTATTGTTGCAAAAGAAAACGGCCGTATTAACACATGTTTGAGACGTTGATATAGCTCTATGAGCACCACCTTATGCATATGGCTCAGTCTGATATTCTACTTAACTAGCTTGATTTAATGTTCAACTTTGCGTTTATGTATGTCGAGGGCGAACTAAACCAGACGCTATGATATATTAGACAATAACAATGCGAACATGCGAATGTCATTAGAGCAATATCGTATTGTCACCGGATAGGATTATATTAATTATTATTAATTACTCTATCGCTATTATCCACATGAATTATGTGATGGCAGGTATAACTAAGTAGGGTATATAACATTTCCGCGAGCAATGCTAATTATACTTATAATTGATAATTTTATTGATGAATCAATTGAGCATAAACCGTAAGAAAATGCATGCACAAGTACTGTACGAGAGGTGCCCCACTTATATTTGAACAGTACTGAATGACCGATATCTCCAATCTAATACGATATAAATGAAATATATTTTTTGAACAGTGAGAAGTAATGTGTCAGGCATCATATAGAATACTTGTTTTTGGATATTTGCAATATGGTTCCAACCGAAATTGCCAATTCTGTAAAGGATGTTGCTTTAGGCTTTTTGAAAGCCAAACACTCCCAACGAATCGCCAAGAACTAGTTGAAGAAACATTGGTGTACCGTTTTTGTGAAGATAATCAGTAGAACTCGTCACTAAAAGGGTGTTTTTTGTCATGTTGCGCCCATTAATGAAATAACAAAAATGTTTTTAAAAATGCCAAAAAGTGACTATATTTTGGATAAACGTACTCATTGGGAGTATGATGAGGAAGAACAACCAAATAACTAAAAGATGATTTTCAACGAAGTAAGGAGTATCCATCGTAACTACCAAAACAGAAATTTCGAAAATATTACAAGCCAAACTCCGAAAATATTGGTGTTCACCAGCACAAAAACAAAACAAAAATTAAAGGAAGGCAATCGTGTTTAACTATATACTACAAGAGAACTGTTATTTCGATAACTCTGTCACCTCTGATAAGACAAAACATTAACATTGAGATATTTACCGTACACGACCAAAGTGCTATATGAGAACTATGAGGTAAGCAGCCTGTTTTATTACTTGTTATTTTGTTCGTTATAAATAATGAAATAGAACTAATATATCTTCTACAAACGGACAAATCAGCGCATGATAGTATGCCATTTGTGGTAAAGACCGTTTTTGGACAAAATGTACCCCACATATCTTTCCTGGAGATAATTTCCGAATCATGGTGTTTTGGCCAAGGCCCAGCACCATACACTAACACAATCACACCATTCGGTACATAAAAAACACATATTTCATGTTTATTGTGCGGTAATAGTAAAGAACTAAGTCAAACAACGCTGCATCCAAATATGTGGAATCTTAAAGATAAAGCAACATTGGTTACAATCGATAACTGTTCAAAACATTGATGGGAATTTCTCAGTCATAAAAAACTCAAAAGGATGCCCTTAATTACAACAATGTGAAACTTTGGTTCTAACTTAATTACAAAGAAAAAAATGGGTGTATATGTTTATTGACATAATGATGTGCACGGTTGAATAAAGACTTTTCGAATATAAAATGCCATGTTGAAAATATGGGATGTTCAACACTGTTCAAATATAAGTGGGGCACCTCTCGTATATGTTATTGTTGATAGGTATGTGACCATACCCAGCTATAAATGATATCTGACGTAAGACAAGTTTATTTTTCCAAATTCTAGCCCTTTGAGGGTGCATACATTTTTGATACGTACACACCTGTATCTAAACGTACTGAACTATCTACGAACAAACCAAAACAATATGCCTAGATGAAGGGTTATAAATAATAACAACTAGAAAGAAAACTAATTATTTGTAATAACAACAACATAAACAAGAGTATCTTATAAAAAGTATGCTATTAAAACTTGAGAGTGTATATATGTTCTGCTCTTATTTGCATTAAACAGAAGGGTAGTAATACAATTGGTTACAACATCATGATCTTCTGAGGACATAAATCATAAACATGTCTAAGTAATAGTAAGTATTAAACATTATTTCAAAAATTCTTATATATATCATTTATTTTATCAAAGATTTATTTCAGTATCAAAATTGTGATAAATATTCAAAATGGAGTTCATCTTCAACTTCATCTTCTTGATAAATATTTAAAATAGAGTTCATCTTCAACTTCATTTCCTGCTGGAACTCTCTTATATTTTCCTGTTTCAATAATTAATTTATGAACACTAATTTGAAACTTTACGTAAAATGTTTAGTAGCTCTATCTCTGAATAATCTTCACTTACACAATAAATAAGTTCGTCATTTACTGTCATGTTATAACACAACTTTTCCATATTTAAGTGTACTAGCTTATGTTTAACTAGTACATACTATGATATGATGAAAACTGTAATAAAGATAAATATGGATATCCACTCCGATCGACTTTCCAAATGGATATATCATTAATTGGAATCGATACGCTATTATAATCGAAACGCACATTATTGATATTGCATGTAGTTTATACTCAAACAAGAGAAAATGTAATATTATATGGGCGGCATGCAATACTCTGAAACAAAACACATTAATGCTACGGTCACATTTGCCCTACGAGCTCCGTACGAGCTCCGTACGAGTTGATTTTGCAGAACTCGCACGACGTCCGTACGGAGTCCGTACGGTGCTCGTACGGATATTGATACTCGTACGAGTATCGTACGGATTTTTTCGACTCGTAGAGGTCTCGGCGACGTGGTAAAACTTTTTCACCGAGCTCCCGAGTTGTCTACGAGCTGTCTACGAGCTCGTATATATTTTGAGTCAGACGTATTTCGCACGGGACTTTAACGGTCAACGTCATAGGATTAGATAGTGCAAGTATGACAGCAGTTATGTCAACAATGTTAATTGTTGTGTGTATGTAACAATATGTTATAGACAATATATTGAAACTTGGACACATTTTTTCAATATCGAATTGATGATACATGTGTTTAACCGCTATTGTGTCAATGCTGCATCTGTACCCAGTATCTCAGATCCGGTACAAAGATAATTATAACGTATCGTTTAAAAAAACAACAACATAAATTAGGTAATGAAATCCAAATTTAATTCATAATTATAATTATGCCCTTCAATTTTTAACATCTGCTATGTTTTGAATATATATATAGCTTTTAATACAAAACAAATATTTAGTGTAATGATTAGTATATTTATACAAAAAAATAAAATGACTAAATACTTATATACGATTGCCGATGTTTGTTTTAGTTGAAGCTGAGGGGGAAAGAATGATTGGTTAACATATTCAGAGCGAAGCACAGGGTGCTGACAGATTACTAATTCGTGTAGGTCTATGATTCTAGGTGACCGGGTTTATCCATGATGTGACAAGTCTGGCCACCTAATATAGCATGTTCGGCACCCAGTAACTTTATATGTCATTGTTTGTATGATTGTTTAAAAATAGAAGCAGGCATGAGCAGAGGTCTACAGGGAAGACTGGACTTTCCCACCCGAGTTGTCTCTTAAAGTAAAGGTATTGCTGGCATATTATAATAATGACGCTACTAGCTTTTGAAAGAAGTATTTAAATGATTTTAAGAAGACTCAACATGTAAGTACGTCAACAAGCCTTTTAACATGTGGTATAATCAACCATTCGGGTGACACTCAGACTGTGGTCTGGAATACGGATCGACAAGTCCATCAAAGGTTTTAATCTCGACCGGGACATATGGTCATTCGGAAATCATTTCATTGTTTCCACCCAACTAGAAATGGGCTAGTTGGTAAACTCAGAGGTGGTCTACACCTAAAACGTTATAGAAATCAAGTTGTACATTCGAAAAGGCTAGGGGTCCCACATGCCGTTTAACATTCTGTCTATTCCATCCTCCCGTGTATCCGATATGTACCAATCAATATGATTATTGATGATCGCTCAGACACCGACCGATGTGTAGCAACGTATATTTTTAATATACTTTAGATGACCCTGGCCGCCGTCACTCGATGCTACACAATCCCCCGATCTGCAACATGACAAAGTTCGTCTCCAGTCAAATTAACCAAAATGTACGCCGACCGTTCATTGTATTATGAAGATGTCCAACCGGTTTTTTTGCTAGGTCCGACTAGCACAAGAACACATCATATTACAAGACGTACTCGTCTCCTAATGTAAGATGGCCATATTTTTTCAACATTCCAGAAGCCTGGACCCCACCTCACCAAACCTGGATCCGCTCATGCTCTATGTAAAATGAATTGACATGTCCGTGATTCGCGTGCACATATCTTATGTGTACACATAAATATTTGTCTATACATATATGTGTTCTTTTTATCTTTTAGTTTATGACAACTGTGCAATATACATGTAGTCCATGTACTTTAATGCATATACTCATCGTACTATAATAAACTCTATACACGTATATAGCCCTGATCGTTCAATGTCGATCAAGAAGTAATTAAACATTTTTTCCTTGCATTTATAAACATGACATGAAAATTCCATCATTCTTTAATCATCTTACATATAATAATAACTAAAAATAGGTTATGTCAGCTTCCTTGTGAGTTCCCTACTTCAATAATACCTACGAGCTCGTAGACTACTTGGGAGCTCGGTGGAAAATTTTCACCGAGCTCCCAAGTCCTCTACGAGTTACGAAAATCCGTACGATGCTCGTAAGAGTTTACAATGCCCGTACGGACCCCGTACGGACTCCGTACGAGCTTGCTAAATTTCGACTCGCACGGAGCTCGTACGACTAATGTGACCAGGCGAAATTGAAATATGTCGAAAAATAAAATTCTTCTCGCACGGAGCTCGTACGGTCATCGTGCGGACACCTTACGGACACCGTACGGACATCGTAAGAGTGACTTGCGAGCTGCGATTGACCTACGAGTACCTTGCGAGCCCCGTACGATCTCCGTACGAGCGCCGTGCGATCTCCGTACGAAGATTACGATGTCCGTACGGACCTCGTACGAGACATTCTCTTTTAATCGTACGAGGTCCGTACGAGCTGTGACCAGAAGCTAAAAACCTAAAATATCTTTCGGATTTGAAATATTTTGGACTCGTAGCCTACTCGTACGAGTTGATAAATCCGTACGGACATCGTAGGGCAAATGTGACCGTAGCATAAACGGCAGAATCTGTGAAAATGTACCGTCACGTAATACTATCAATATTAATATGGTTTTGCTGACACTCAAGCAGGGATTGTGAATGATTAATGGGTTGAACACACCCAGCTGCTTCAATAAGATTACATGTTCAACATCGAAATACAGGCTGCAATACATCATACAGTCGTCTCATGTTATTTAAAGAATAAACACTTAAGACATAGAACTTAATCAATTTTTAACTTCATTCATCTTAGTGGGCTTTTATAAACATATCAGAAATAACATGAGCATTCATAGTCGAACGTCAGTCATATAAAGTCGTATGTGATCAGAAAAAAAGGTTTATATTTTGTAAATCTGTAACGCAATACGCTAACATATCTGACAGTACTCATGAGGTTTAAAGTAGTTTTAGTTTGAATGATCAGTGACAAAATAAACAAATAGAATATATCTAACGGATTTGAACCTTAACTTATGCGGCTTTCTCAAATTACTTTCGTTGTTGGTAATGTGTGAAAGGTAGGCTAATCACGTATGGTTGGCAAACGTCTGGGACTCTATGATATTATTGTAAAATTATGTCTTGGATACACTGAAGGAATATCATACATTTACAATGTAGCACGATTGCTTGTGGATAGTTATATAATTTGTTCGATTGTTTATGGTATCAATTAAGTTACCGACACAACATGTTAAATCTCTGAAATATACAGTATTGTTTTGGAATTTGATTGCGTTCATTTTCCCAATGGCCTGAATATGAATGTACGCGTCAGTGATAGGAAAATGTCTGATGAATTGAAGAACATTTCCAATTTATTTGCTGAATGAAACACTGTGTGTTCAATATATTGTGAATATGTTTATGGTTGAGATAATAAGCAGAATGTCGGTCAATCCATCATCAAGTACTACTGTAACAGTAATGTGGGAACGGTAATAACAGCTCGTTATCTAACTGCCTTACACATTCACGCTCTTACAGACATAGTATGTTTGCAATGACGTTTACATTTCAAGTACTGAACATTAAATCAAAACGGAGTATCAGCCTTTGATGCTCAACCCTAAATGTATGGATTGAAGATGGCGGGTCAAGTTAACTTTAGTTATCGATCAAAACAGTAGTTCCCAACAAAATTATTGATTCATGTATATATATTATAACTGATTATATGTAGACGTAACATACGGCTCTAACACATTACCAATAAGTTTGATTGTAATGAATATATAGTTTAGCCATGGTTGTCTAATTCTTGTTTGTAAACGAATAAAGGCATTCTTTAATAGTCTGTGTAAAACGAAAACTGAACGTTTACAGTTTTCTAGTCATGTAGTAATGATGCAGATTATATTGGTGATATAGGATACCTGTCTCCGTACCTCAGTGGTAAGTGCGCAAGCCGTCTACTTTCAGCGACCAGCGTTCAAAAGCGGACTTTCAAAAAAGGCTATGCTCGGCATTTGCGAATAGGTCAGTATCACGAATGTTATTACATCTCCTTGTTGACTGAATACTGAAACTGATCTATGTCTGACCTCATGACCTCGTAGATATACACCATATTGCATACGTGCTGTTAATTTTCGATGAAGACAACCTAAAATGGAATTTACGAAACGGGTACACAAACAGTATATTCGTTACATTCTAATTTTTTCTTGCTGTATCTACATAACACAGATCTAAGAAATTATATCACAAAATATAGTTTTGACTTCCCCAAGTGTTCACCCATTCACCATAAAAGACGAACAGGTACAAACAACCCCTTCATGTTCCTACATGAAAACACCATAAAACTCATCAACGGACCAGAAAATGGTTTTAATCGGTTACACACATTGACAATATCAACCATTAATCGTGTTTTTAGTTATAATATCCGGTATTTTCGCTGATCAGCCGATCATGTTTTGAAATGTCATTAAATCACAATTCGTCGGCGTAATTTTAATAAAACCTAGATTAAAACACGATGTTGTTCCTATGATATTACATGCAGAAAATAATAATTCCCCACTGTGTGACAATATTGCAGAAATAGCATATCTGTATGAAAGAGCTAAGTACGGTACATTAAATGTCAGTAATAGTGTGATTAATGCATCCTCGCTTTATAATCTAGAAGAATATGTAATGTATAAGCAGACATAAATACTCCGGAGGTACGAATTAATTGCATATTTGGACAATAGATTGGAAAAAAACATCTAATGTATCAAACACTTCCGGTATGTAGCGTCTGTTAGGCACACATAGGAGTACTAAAATGAAACTGATTGATATTTTGTGTAATATTGGTGCTTATTGTGGCTATTTGTGATTCTTCCCAGACAATATGTCCATTTACCATGTGTAAAAGCGTGTTGCGTGAATCAAGTCATTTTTTATTTCATTATTGAACGGGGAGTTATAAAGAGGATCAATCACGAGTTGTCAATTGATATAAACTTATGTTAAACGAGTTTGGGAAATTTATTAAGCGAGCCTTTGGCGAGCTTAATAATGTTTCCTTAACAAGTTTAATATAAGTTTTATCAATTGACAACGAGTATTAGATTCTTAATATAACAGAGCTCTAATAACATGGAAAAAACGCACATTTCAGCTGAAAAAAGACTCCGCTGTATAAACGACGTTAAACGCAATGTCATTTTCAGCGCATAATGACGTCATTTGGGAGATCAAATGACGTCATTTAAAAGTTATACTACACTCGTTACGTATAGAGTTATACGTACTGGTTATACTGACCCGGATACAGGTAATTCATGTGATATAAATGAATCCGTATTCTACAGAAATTCCCCATTCATGATGGTCTTTTATATTGCATCTTGCAGGACTCAAAACAGTGTCATAATTTACAGGTCGTCAATTTCCTATTGTCTTGTTTTCTTTATATCTACTAGAAGAATGACATGTCCAATCAGCCAGTGCCAAAACTCACTTAGTGATATTTATTCTTTTAATCCTGATATCCAGCCTTTATCCGTCTAATCACTAGCAGTATGCATTAATACCGCAACAAACTCATGCCATGCTAAGCTTGTCACTGTGGTGACTTCCGGTCTATCTGTCCCGCGTAACAATACACAGTGCAAAAGGTAAACTATACTTACCAACCGCCGACGGTCTGCCTCGGTCTATGATAACATAACCTCTAAATGTATTACTGAGAAACCAATTATGTAGCTTGCTTCGTCTCGTGGTCCTGAATATGCCAGTTTCCAAATGACCCGGAATATCGTCAACCAGTATTTACAGACTGGTTTCAGTAGCGCAAAGAGCGATATGAGTGGAAAAAAGCCACAATCACCACATCACAAATATTTTCCTATGACGGAAACAACAATCGCTGGTGATTACTTTCATGATTCAAAAAGTATGCGAAAATAATAAAAAAATATATTGAAAATAAAGCCTTACGAGTGACTGATCTCCGATTAATTGCAATCTCATAGTCTAAAATTTCAGGAGATAAACTATGGTTGGTAGTGTGTTTTAGTCTATATCAAGTCGAGTAGCTGCGCTCTAGGATACATGTATGTGTCGTACGTCTTTTCTAGCTAAATTTGTAATATAAAAAGTAAATTCCAGCCACTGTAAACAGTAGACAACGCTTATAGTGTTATAATGTTCACATACTATGCTCCTGACATGTACAGATCTATTAACCCAGAGTAAGCAGCAACATGGTGCAACATTTGCATGGTGGCCTAAATATTTATAACCTCCCATGGCCAATGTTTGCCACAACGCAACGGTTAGGTTGTACATAACATATGTACGAATACAATATACATGTATATGTAAACATAGTGTGAATTCGAAATGCCACAATGATTGATTTCCTAAGAAATATGCTGATTAATCCTGTATCTGCCGGCTGTCGGTAATCACACTATATTTTGTAATTAAAGTCTGTCCAACCAATTATAACTATTCTCGGATCATGCTGACTACATTAATTACCTAAGCAACTTGATATGCTGATGTCTGTAATGTATTGATCATATCTGCGCACCGTAAATATATGAAACACGCTTTGTCACATCCTGTCTTAATAGGTAATCACATAATTTGATTATGATTGTCGATAACCTTAGCCCTGAAATCTGTTTGAAAATGCGATACAAAGTACATATTAATTTAGTGGTCTTAATGAAACAACACCAAAATAACTGACGTTTTAAAGGGGGGGGGGGCTCTAAAATTGCCCATATAAACTAATAATAATTCATATACAAAATGTAGTTTGTTAATCAGAAAGAGAAAATGTCAGGATTTTTGGGTGGCATTCAATACACTGAAACAAACACTGTTTCTGCAGAACCTGTGCAAATGTACCGTCACGCAATGATATCAATATTACTGAGGTGCTGCTAATACGCATGCACGGGGTGCGAATGATTAGTGCGTTGAACACACCTAGCTGCTTCAATAGTATAACATGCTTAACATAAAATTACTGGCAATATCGCAACATTCAATCGATTTACATCATTTAGTACTTATGAGTAAATGTGTATAACTTTATTGTGCATTGGTACATTAATATTAACGTAAGACAATATTGAATTCATATGACAACAAACATAATTAATCTTACTTTACTTACTTATCCTCTTCTTGTCCGCTAGCACATAAGGCTGCAACCAGATCCCTCCACTGACGTCTGTCTTTCGCAATCTTCTCGATTTCGCCAAGGGTCTTTCCAATGCTTTTGATTGCACTAGCGACTGTGCTGCTCCATGTCTAGTTGGGTCTTCCTCTATGTATTTTGCCATCATATGGTGTCCACATTTGGGATGATCTGGGGATAACAATGCTGTCTTTCCTAATTAAATGTCCTAAGCATCTGAATCTTCGTTGTTTGATTTGTGAGCTGAGGCTTGCTTGTCCGTTTCGTTTGTAAACATCTTTATTTGAAATTGTTGTGAGCCATTTTGCAAATTTTTCGGTGGCATCTTGTGCGGAATTTAAACAGTTTTTGGCTGTCTTTTACCGTTACTCTCCAGCATTCTGCCCCATGCATTAGGACTGATAGGACGTTGCTTTGGTACAGTTTCAATTTTGTGCTTTCGCTTATGTAAGCAGATCGCCATCTCTTGTTTAGTTGATGGAAGGATGTTCTTGCCTTTTGAATTCTGTTTCTAATATATTTTTCTCTTAGTGAGCTTTTATACAGTAAATTACCTATCATGAACAAACAACATGTTCATTCATCGTTAATCATCAATCATACACGAGATCATTGCCATTAATGTGGCCGTAACACCTTATTTGATTGTTTCTGCATATATACACATTTGCATTTGTGACACTAAGCCATCTTGATCTTTGGCAGCGATGACTAGGTCGGGTCATACCTGTGTTTCATTTGGTCACTTGGAATCACCGTTGTGGTTGTTATTTCTTTATAAAACTATATCATCTTACTTTTGTACAACGGGGATTGGACTTTTAATTATTTTTTTGGGTTGTGTGTGGACATTGCTCTGTGTGATTGTGTAATATTGTGTTGTTGCGGTTTTCTTTGCTCGGTAGGTTAAGTTGGGTGCTGCCTTCCCGGTCTGAATTTTTTCATATCTTTTTGTACTATGCAATGATTTGTAAAATGGTAGGCTAACATATGGAACGCTTACATCTTGAGTTTTAAAACATGTGCATGTTGGATGATAAATGGATATAAACGAATAACATATATCGAATGTCTTTGAAACTATTGTGTGAATGACAGGCTAATCATCTCTGTTTGGCAAACGTCTGGGACTTCATGGTGCATGTAGAGTGGGGACAATCAAGGAATATCATAGATTTAAGTTTCTTTAATATCCTGTCGACAGTTTTATGACTTGTTCGATTGTTTATAGTATCAATTTAGTTTGCAACAATGAACGTATGTGTGTCTGCATTTTTCCCCAATGTATTTGCAGTATGTTTAATATATTGTGGATATGTTTACAGTTGAGATAATAAGCAGACTGTCTGTCAATACATCATAGTAATATGCGAGCGATGTTAAAAACTAGCTGTTTTACTAACCCACGCATTCACACACTCTCTTAATTGTCTTAGCTTTGACGTATTTACCTGTACTACTGAGAGCAAAATCGACAAGGGTCGTCTACGATGGATGCTTAACCATAAATGTATTGTTTGAGGATTATGGGCATTGTAGTTCTTTAGTTATCACCCGAGAACCATTTACTCTATGGCCAAGCAGATCAAACAACAGACGGACATCAAGAAATTATACCCGAATTCTATAATGCATATGTTAATTATAACAGATTAGACGTAAAATACCGCTGATGTCATCCCCGATCAGATTTTAATGAATATTGCCAGTGTTTAACATTATGCGCCAAACAAAAAAATAAATGTTATAATCATAATGTGTTATTAAATATGCCATTTTATGGAAGCCTCCAATTAGTTGATTCCGGTGAATGATGTCAGCTGATTAAGAGTGAATATGTGCCTGGTAATTACAATAATTAAAGTTATTCTCACTCATTAAAATGATAATTAGTGTATGGTAGTTTTCCAGATCCGCCATAATTATAATTGGTCTCATCCACGCACCATATCCCACCTCGCTGAATGACACGCACATGAGAATCGTTCACTTTTATTTAACTAGTTAGGCATATGAACGTCCATTCAGTTACGCAATGCTCATGCTTGTCAGCAAATACAACTGAAAATATTTTACGAAATCAGTCGTCACTATGTTCCAATGGTATATCCAATATATCTAATATACTTTGTATTACTTTTAATCAAAACGGTTTTAACGAATTCTTATAAGACCAGTCAATGGAATTTAGAATTTCTCTCCAGTTAAATACTTGTTTATAGTATATCCCTTTGAATAAGAAAGCATGAATACCTCGGATGTATGATTTAATTGTATATTTAATCAATATATTGATTAAACAAATGTATATAACTATCAAACACTTCCTGTATGTGTTGTCCTTTAGTCTCCTCGGAGTACATACACTGCAACTGATTGATGTATTGTGTAAAACTTTGTGATTTGATATGGCTGTTTGTAATGGTTACCAGACAATGTGCCAATCTATCATGTGCAAATTTGGGTTACTTGTACAAAAAATGTATCATATAAATTTTATTTCATTATTATTAATGGTGAGTTACATGTATTAATGAGCCCGTGAAATGAGAAATGATCCATTAAGATGAACAAGGATTTTGTGTCTTGCAGGACTCAAACATTGTCGTTGTTATGGTTTTTTTATCATATAATAGTGCAGCACGATAAATGTGCAATAACCCCGTGCTCTAAATAACAAAGCAGCATTTACTCCTCTACTCATGATACGTGTCTGGACTCATCCGTCAAATCACTAGCATTTCGCATTAAGGCTGTAACAAACGCATACAGATATTGTAACAAATATGCTCGTATGCTGTTATGAACATAGAAAATAGCAGTGGTATATCATAGCTGTATTAACATTAATTTATACATGCAATGGCCGACAAACAGGGAATGGACAGAAGCAGCAGAAAGTATGTTTAACAATAGTGTTGATGACGTACCAGTTTACATGACGGAAACGACACTAGCTGATGATTACTTTCATTGTTAAAGCCTTACAAGTGACCGATCTCCGATTAACTATTCTTCAGTGATTTCCAACTGATATTCTAATAATTCATGCAACGAAAATGCGTTCGACATAGTGGTTTTACGCTATATCTAATCGATTAGCTGCACTCAAACGTCGACCATATTGTTAGTGAATGGTTAACGTAGGCCAAGCTCAGTTACTGCATTGAAGGATATCCGTGTTTGTAACTATTCGTAGCCAGCTTATTGTAGTCGCATGTGCACATCAATTTAGAATTGTTTTGAAAATCTTTTCAGGTTTTTTAAATAATCTATAAAATAAAGAAAATAATCCAATATTTTCAACTTTTTCAGTCTTTTCGAAAAGTATTTTTCTTGATAACATATGTTTTGTTTTACTTAGAAAATGCAGGATATTCTGATAAATTATTTCGCTTTTGTAAGAACAAGCAGTGTATAGTATAGATAAGACACATTTCAAGACACATGACTAGTTTCATTAAAATCGCACGATGCAAACATCATTTAACGGTAATTCAAAACTGGACAACGTCATGATTTGTCTATCTCTTCATTTCTGAGTTTACGACAGTGGATGTACCCTAAATAGAGTACGGATTTGACTTTATTTATTGACATATTTTGAATATTATTTAGATAATGTAAGAAAAGAATAGTATTTTCGAATGCAATGAACGATGCTTTCTAATGCTGCACCCATCGCGCATACGTGCATGCGTGGGACAGTTGAATTATGTATGAAAAGAACCTACACGATAACTTATTTGACAACTCTCATTTTAAAAATGTTAATGGAATTCAATGAATTGTTTGATAATAATTGTGTCAAACATATGCTAGTATGCGTGTGGTTTGTTTTTGTCAGGAACTAAATTCCTTTTAAACAATATTATTTATTACCGCGCACAAATATTTGCCACAACGGTTAGGCTATATATAGGTGCTTGTATTCTATTTCTTAAATATAGTGTGAACTAGAAATGTCAGAGGATTGGTTACACATGTATCCATAGTATATGCTGATGTACAGGTATCATGTATCATGTATCAGTTTATGTCGGTAATCATACTAATTAAGGTATGTTCTCCCAATTATAACTATCCTCGGATCATGCTGATTACATTAATTACATAAGCAACTTGATATGCTGATGTTGCATTGATCATATCCGTTCACAATATCTTTATGCCATGCAACACGCTATGTCCAATCCTGTCTAAATAGGTAATCACGTGATTTTGTCATGATCGTCGATAATCTAGCACTGAAATGTGTTATAACGTTTTGAAAATTCAGTTCAACTGGCATGTAATGATTCCATTTCAGGATGAGAATGTTCTAAGGTAGTTTTGTTGATAGCAATTCTCACAAGACGAGGATCGGGCAAACAATTAGAGAACATGGAAGCAGGATTGAACTGCACAAAACCCCGAATCAACGTGTTCAGGGAAAAACACGTCCATGCAATTTATGCTCTATTATTGACATACGCTTGACCATACCCGGCTATATGTTCTCGCTAATGAAAATTGTAATTGTCATAAATACTGCTCGTTTACAGTATTGCGATTTGCAAAGCAGATGTGTCATTAATTGCCATCGATTTGTGCATCCTTAATGCACATTATTCATATTTCATATAGGTTGTTGATCAGGAAGAGAAAATGTAAGGAAATATGGGCGGCAAGCCATACTCGGAAACAAAACAATGAAACTGCAGAATCTGTGCACATTTATCGTCATGCAATGCTATTAATATTGCAATGGTTTTGCTGAAATACATGCACGGATCATATGTGATTAATGGGTTGAAACAAAACTAGCTGTTTGTATAATATTACACGTTCAATATCTAATTGTAGAGTAGAACGTTTTTTTTGAATACATTTATAAGCATTAAATTAAAATACTGACATTCAAATCGCAACAATGGTTTTGTTTCAAGTCTTGTTACACTAGTAATAACATGCTCAATCATCTTTAAGTGTCTTTCATATTTACTATAATGTACTTTGCAATGGTTTATAACAACTATTTTGGTTTGAATGATAAATTGATGGAATGTATGTTATTGCTTTTAAACAGTTTTTAGTGTCTTATCGATTGTATTATGATTGGTTCAACTGTGGTATCAGTTCTAGTTCCGACGATAAATATACATAGTTAATATTGTATCTTACTGTAGTCAGTCTTTAATTATTCCTATCGATATGAACAGGACTTATATTTCACAACGGCACGATGATACCACAACTGTGGTACTGTATCGAAACTGGAAGAAGAAGAAGAAGGGAGGTATTCATGCCTGATGATTTCAAGAAGATATTCAATTAATTTACAGAAGGAAACATAATTTAGTTATTTATAGAGTGTGGTTTGAGGTAATAAGCAGACAATATGTCCAATCCATTATAGTAGTGTGCGAACGAAGTCAACATATCGATATGTATCAATCTCTCATGTTCGATCCACTTCTAAGGTTCTGATTTGCTAATGAAGTTACCAATATAAAATGTAGTCTACCCTTCGCCATTGTCTGTACATGTAAGGTACATGTATACCACTCTGTGTGCAACCGTCCAGCAAATGTGGGACCTGAAATTCCTTCGTTTAGGATACATGATAACACATCCTATGCTAATCTAGTTATTCTCTGATACCTATTGGCGATGAATACCCGAATAAAGTAACAAATGAAACACTATCATCATTTTACATTTCGTTTCATCACAAAAAAAGAGTAATCGACATATACCAAATTAATAAAGTTTTGTAACTCAAATTTCAATTGATGTAAAACTGCTACTGCAACCATCCTCCAATATGTCGTAGGTGGAATAATCTTGTACCAATAACATACTTTTGTCAAGGTTGTCTGACGAAAGGTGTGTTTGGGAAAAATTTGCAAACCGTCAATTAAAATGTCAAAAGCATTTACTACTATGTAATTATGTAAATTGCATCATTGCTATACAAGGACAGGACGTATCTAAGTTAGTTATTTGATCAGTATCACGACGGTTAATAGCACATTGTTTCCTGAACTGAATACTGATACTGAGTTCTGTCTGACCCAGACGGCCTATATATGTCAGAGTCCATTTAATACTGTTTTAAAATGTACGCTATAACAGGGAGTGCAGTTTCCGAAATCATTTAACTTTAACATTAAAATTATTAGTCAATTCGATTGAATCATTGGACATTACACAACCCCGGATTGAAATTGCTTAGTCTTTCGTGTGGATAAAACGTCAGTTATACACTTTTCATTCGATCCGGCCTAAATAATAATTTACATGGAAAAAGCTCCGGTCGGCACAATGTGTCAGCCAGAACGGGAAGGACCAAATAAACGGATTATGTTATGTATGGACACATATACACATAAATAATATGGGAATAACAGCATAATACACATCAACTTATGAGAATGTACCGATGGAACGGATAATTATGGGACAGAGAAACTAGTGTAATAGTCAATTCCATTACAGATAACTTCATGAAATCTCGTAGAAAACTTTATGATTAGCATTGGTTCAACAAATTGTACATCGGGGAGAACAAATGGGTGTAAAGTTGAATTGGGAAAGGCAAAAAATCGAATACATTCTGGTTTTTCGGTTATCAGGTTTATCAGGGAAATACTGAGTGTTCTACACAAGATGTAAACATCTTGTAAAAATAAAATCAAGACAATAAGCAAACCCACAAATGCTCTGTCAGACACCACATGAAGCGAACAGACGTTTATGTTAGCTTTGTTATTTAAAACGATTAATTGTATATTGTCCAACCCTATATGAAAATATCGGTCGCGATGCATAGACAAGACACTATGGTGATAATGGTTGTTTAAATTTATCTGGAACCGTTTTAATGTTTTATACTCTTATAATATCTCATAAAATATTTAGTCTAAGTAATGCATTAATTAATCTAAATTACGTAATAAGTCAGTAAACGAGGACAAGGCATCTCCGAAATACCATTACACGTATACTCCTTGGTCGATGCACAAAATTAATGTACATGTGCAATGAAATGACGTTTATGTTATTAGATGTCAAATATGTGTATTGTTGTCTTTTCTGCAGAATACGGACATGACCATTCAAGTTTGGTAGGCAAGTCAGTGATCAAAGCATCATTCGTTTCTAACATAATATATTTGATTGCTGGATTTGCTGGATCGTTTCTATATAAAAAATTCGAAAAAACGATTACACCAGACACGTAGCATGAAACGATATTGGATTACCATGAGGTTACATAATAATTATGATAACCCTAAACAGAAACGTCTCATTAATGTTCGTAACTTCTGACAGGTTATATCGAATGTTCAGGTGTTTCACCTTTAATTATGTGGTCGTTTCTGAATACAACATAACAGTGATATTAAGATTGTACATTTGAACGTATTTATCATTCTGTAAAGTAAATTTTTTATTAACAAATCGGATAATAGCACTCTGCGAGCACAAACTTCACACAAAATAGACAAGACAGTATAATAATACTCTCAAGAAATATTATAAATAAATTTAACTTAACAGCTACAAAACCCGCGTGTCGTGTGCAGACGACCCAAACACTTTACATGTTTTATGTTTCAGTTTAGTTACTTTGACTTGTGTAGTAATGTTGGCTATGAACAGAAATAGCAGATCACGAATGGTCCAACAAGAACAAATCGAAAATAAATTTACCGAATACGAGTTTAATTTTTGTTAAAACACGGCACTATCAGTTCTCTAGAGTCTTGAGACAAGCATAGTACCGTTGGGATGAAAAATGAATTTCAGATACATTGTACATATACTAAAATGTAGAAGCTACTGGCAAAGACACGTTATAAATGATTGCATGCCACCTTCGCAAGACAACTGCAGCTTAAAGGTTATGGTAATCAAGTCTGGTAGGAAAACGTCTGAAACTTCAGGGATATTGAACACTTATTTCTTGCAAACAATAAACCTATACTATAAGGTCGTTTAATATCTTAGAGTGTGGTGCGGTTGGTTAGACAGTTTATGGTAGCAATTTTGTTTTCAACTATAAATATTAACTCTGTGAAATATTCATTCAGTAATTGGTATGAAATCAAATTGTATTTATTATTTCCTTATGATATGAACAGGAATATATGCATGTTTTATAGGCAAACTTCTGATCATGTCAAGAGCATAATAGATTTATTTTCTTGAAACAAGAACGCATTTTATAAGTTTCTTTAATATAATGTCCTATGGACATTTCTATGATTGGTTTGAATGTTTATGGTAGCAATTTAGTTTCCAGCGATCAATGTTAAGTCTTTGAAATATGCATAATTGTTTTGACTACGAATTGCATGAGGTCGCCTTATGAAATGTTCAAGAAGGTTCGCGTTTCTTGTAGGCAAACGTCTGACGAATTATAGAACATATTCAATTTATTTTCACAAGGAAACATGAGCTGTTGTTCAATATATTGTGGTAAGGTTCACGTTTTAGATAATAAAGATACTTTCTGTCAACCGTAGTTAGGTGACATCGGCGATAACAGTTTGCTATTTAGCTGACTTACGTTCTAAATCCACTTTGCCCTGACTATCGCATATGACGGCCAGGGGATGATAAGACATGTCCCTCGCCCGTGCCTTTGTTTGTACCAAGAACAATTTATCTGAGTTCATCCTTCACAGGAGCTCCTTTGGTTGATACGCATACCACCACAACAGTATTTACATGAACTTCGTTTGTTTGGGGACCATAACAACAAAACATATTGCACATGTAACGTATTGTTTCCCTGATACCTGTGGGTGAGAATACTATACAAAGTGACAAGTGTAAATAATATACTTAGTTCAGTAAGCATATAACAGTCGCAAATATCGACACTCATTTCACAATCGCCACAGAACACTAACTAACCATTAATTGCAATTGATGTAAAGGTGACAATGCCACCATCCCATAGTCTATCAGAGTATGCATAAAATTGTAACAATAGTATCATTTTGTCAAAGTTGTCAGAAGCTCGTATGCAATTGAATAAGGTGTGTTTGAATATTCTGAGCAAAACAAATACTTAAATGACACATCCATTTACTGATGCGTAATAATGCAAATTGCCTCAGTCGTAACTATTGAATAAATCAGTATCACAAAGTCTTATATCGCACATTGTTAACTTTGCTGAAATAAATTCTGAGGCTAATTTTTGTCTTACTCAGTCGGCCTAGATATGACTGACTGCACATTACATTCTGTATATGTCATACTCATGCTGAATTTTGGTCTATAATTAGATTTGACGATTATTTAATTATCTATATAAGTATTTGTTATACTTCTATATCGAGGTTAACAATATTTTTACATTGCTAAACTTTACATAATTAAGAACATCCAATGTCAGTTTGGTTTGAGTTGTTTATCGTTATGTTGTCAATAATCAAAGGGAATGGTACATTATCAAAAACTACATCGCACGTCTTCTTCGTGCTTAACACTTAACCCGACCAATGGTTGCCATAGCAATCACTGTCATTTTATTCCCATACGAATTGATTCTTATTTCATCCTAACCTTTTTTAACCTTTCTTCTTTCTCACATCTTTTATACTTTTATTTCTTATCCTTATTAACATTCTTTGTCAGATTGACGCATGTCAAAGCCTAAGTCCCCAGCAGGGGTTTGGCTATCAGGAAGATAGATAGATAGATAGAACCTTCTCATATATGACCGTTCTGAAATATAAATGTGTTATCAACAAGTACAATATTGTGCTTGACAGGTATATCTGGTAAGAGACATAGACAACGCACGGCAAACATTACCCACCAATCCTCGGACGACAGCCAGTATCTTCCAGTTGAAAATCAGGCAAATCTGCAAATTTGGCTAGTCGTGATATGAACTACAAACACTTCAACATATGTCTGACTTTTTTGTACATACTAACGTCGAATGGGAAGTAGAATGATTAAGCCATAAATATATCACATAATTGCTTTATTACATAAATTAATGTACGTAGTTACAGTATAATATAAACGCCATATCAGCATGAAAATTGAAAGAGGCCAGCGTATGATATAAAGAAAAAATTGGTTGTATGTATTACAATACGATTCTACAATATTTGGCACTCGAATCTAACGAACAGACGATTCGCACCCGTACACATTGTGATATATTATATCGGAATACAAAATACCAACCATTGTTCATCACGGTATGAAATGTTCACAATAAGGTAACATATAGGTGCAGACATATAACAACAAACATATCTTTATAGGAAATAATGACGAAGTACATTGATATCGCATTGATATGAATTCAAACTGGTGTGCCACCTCTCAAAAGTAGCAAACTCTAAACAATAACAAACTTTGGGTTTTCCAAAGGTATTTGCTCTAGATGTGCTATTTTACTTGGTTAATGTAAAAATATAAGACATGAATTTTAACAGAATATTTGACAAGAAAGGTTGACTAGCTGTCAGCTTTGCATTCTCTCTCAACTGCAGTTTTCTAAAGGAAATACTTTACTATTTTTGCCTGTACATACACAATGTAAATCGTAGAGTCTCAAACACAGCCAACTTTCTGTACTTTACACATCGCTTCCTAACATTTCATTAATAGATACTTTGAAAAGTTATTATCAAAAGCTTTTAACTAGACACAAAATTGTTTTTAGAGGAAATAATATTTCTGGAAAACCAATTATGAGTTTCAGACGGTAATGCAATAGTAATGCCAGCAGTCTTATTATTGTTAATAATTTTTGTCAGATTATATTGAATATGCAGGTGTCTTAACAGATATAAGATTTATAAGTTTATATTCGCCAGTGATTCGAGAGTGTTAGCATCTGTATACAACGTGTCAGTGATATAAGTAACACATAGAGCATCAGTGAAGTAAATCGATGATAACAAAATAAACATCAAACGAGTACAAAAGTCACCCAAAAATACATTAAACAGAAAACCACACTCAAGAAATATTAAACTTAACAACTACATGACGTTATTTATTTCTGTGCTAAGACCCACAGGCACAGGGTGTCAACAAGGCAGATCAGCACAACGGAAGTGATGCAGTCCAAATATCGATTTACCGGTACCCCGACTGCGCGCTCCAATACGCCAATGCGCTGGGAACCAAATATGTTAAATAATATTTTACTTTGAACAGTATTTTAATCGAGAACCGTTCACAGCGCGTAAACGTATAGGAGCGCACAGTCGGGGTACCGGTAAATCGATATTAGGATTGCATCACCTCCGTTGGTTGATATTATGACTGCTGAGCTGCCGTGTTGTATTTACTAGTTATTTAAATCGATGGTACCGTGTGCCTGTGCTAAGACCCAGAAAAGAACGGTTACACTGAACAGAAAAAGCAAAACTTAGAATGGCATAAAACAAAAGCATCGCTAAAAGTATATATAGTTTACGAGAAAATGAAATAATGTTTTCAGTTGAAAAAAACAGTACAAGGAGACCATATAGTTCAAGTGGTAGTGATACCTATATAAGGGAAAACAACGTTCATCCAATTATGATAAAACAAGTAATAGATACTTAATAATAACAATAATTTAATAACCAGAAAACATCGCAAAACGACATTCCAGGCAACGGTTTTGTGATATATGACGAATTGCATAATTCATGCTATTTGTTCAATCGCAAGTTTCCAAACAAAGCTCCCATCAGCGATATTAAAATGCTATTGAGAAGAAAACGTAAAGAGAAACTTACTTCCATCTGCGGTAGTTTCTACAATATATACATTGAATAGTTCGGCTCAACTCTCTGTTTTTCCAATTTGTCATCATAAAAGATGCGACCCGTACCACTAAATATACTGTTATCAACGCGGAGTGCGAATCGAAATAAACTCGTTAGTGGAAGCATCCCAGTAGATTAATCATGTGCTCCAATTCCAAACTGGGCAATACGAAAATAGAACAATACATCGATCATGCAGTTCCGAAATTCAGTATAGTATTTAACGTATTAGTTAAAATGAGTTTACTGATTTCGCTTATATAAAATTGGTCATACTTCTTACATCCGCGCATCATATCAGTATGCTAAGCTGTGTCAAATCCTGCCTGAATAGGTAATCGCATTATACATGTAATCTTAGCACTGAAATGTGTTAGAAAGTTTTAATAGTTCAGATTACTGGAATACAATGCTTTCATTTCTGGATTTAAAATGTTCTATCGGATTATTGTTGATGGAAAGTTTCACAAGACGAGAAAATGACCCGCAATTAGAGACCACGCGGGATTGAACTGGGCAAAAAACCCCGAGACATTAAGTTTAGGGAAATACGCGTTCATGTAATTTATACTATACGGTTGACCATACACGACTGTATATTATCGCTAATGATCATTGTAATTGCCATGAATACTGCTCGGTCACATTATTGCGGTTTTCAAAGCAGATGCAACATTAATTGGCATCGATTCGTGCAACACTAACGAACACTATTAATATGTCATATAGTTCGTTGAACAGGAAGATAAACTGTAAGGATATATGGGCGGCATGCCATTCTCGGAAACAAAAAGAATTGTTACAGTAGTAATGCAATTCTCAAACATCTTTAAGTGTCAGTCATAGTAACGGTATTTTGGTTTGAATGATAAATTGATAGAAGTTGATGAAAAGTATGCAATTGCTTTGAAACTAAAGTTTTTAGTGTCTTAAGACCCTGTCACACAGTGGTGAGTTCGTGCTACGAGGTGTCACGAGTTGTAAATCGCCACAACTCGCCCAGTATCGAGTACATATCGTACGTATGTTGTTCATTGTCGCAGAGATGTCTTCACATGTCGCCAGTACTCGCCAGTGTGTGGCAAGAATTTTAAACTGTTTTCTCGCTGAAGTTTACTTCTCGTACATATGTCGAGGAACTGTCGTAACAATCTCGCACCCTGTCGAACACATCTCGTTTACATGTCGCCCCTTGTAGCATATCGCCGAAATTAGTTGTTCTGCGACATAACACGAGTTTGCGGCGAGTTGGGGAGACTTGTCTACGATATCTGCTCGACACCTTACGTCATCATCCCGATACAAGACGGACCGACACGTACATACTCGTCGATACTCGTACGAATCTCGAGAACATGTCTCCGATAGTCGAACAGATGTCTTACACATTTCGTATATAATTCGGTTAAACTAGTGTTATTATCGTACTCATGTCGAGTAAATGTCGAAGAGAACTAAACAAATGTCGCCTTGAAGACCGTCCTGGACCAACTGGCGCACATGTAGGCGAGTTATAACTCGCCACAACTCGTACAGAACTCGAAGCCTGAACTCGCCACTGTGTGACGTGGTCTTTATCGATATTATTCCCACGATAAATTAACATAGTTGTTATTAAATCGTATTGTATTGATTTTATTTAAACATTTCTTTCAAGGATAACCCATGAAGGTGTAAGCACTTATTTCCATCGGGATCCTGTGATTTGCTGAAGGGACATCAGGTGGAAGAGATAGTAAGATACAAGTTATCCGGGCGCGATGTCCTAGTGTTTTCCTAAGAGACGTCTTGGTTCTTCAGCGTGCCCGGTGTATAGCACCAATACACGCGAGGCTACCCCTTGATTGCTAACCAGCTCATCTCTTGTTTGGTGGAAAATACAGAAAAGCGTTTCAGAAATGATCAAGTGCCCCGGCTGAGGGCAGACTATCCGCTCGACCACCGTACCATCGTATTCAGTCTGTCCTATTGATATGAACAGGACGAAGGTATTCATATCGAATGATTTCACGGAAGTATTCAATGAATTTTCAGAAAGAAACATTATTTAGTTATTGATATATTGTGGATTGAGAATATAAGCAGGCAATATGTCCAATCCATTATGGTTATTGTGCGAACGAAGTCAATATCTCGGTATTTATCAATCTAACATGCTTAATCATTCAAGTTCTGATTTGCGAATAAGGCCATCCACATAATATGTTGCCAGCCACATAATATGTGGTCACCCACATAAAATGTAGTCAGCCCTTGGTCATTGTCTGTACTTGTATTAAGGTATATCACTCTGTGTACATTGCCCTCAGGAAATGTTGGACCTTAAATTCCTTCGTTTTGGATACGCAATAACACAACATATGGTGGTCTAGTTTTTCTCTGATACCTATTGGTGATTTCAAATGAAAATACAATTACCATTTTACATTTCGTTTCCTCACAAAAAGAAAGCAATCGACATAAGACAAATCAATAAAGTGTTGTAACTTAAATTACAATCGATGCACAAGTGCTACTAAAACCATCTCCCAATATGTCGTGGGAGGAATAAACGTGTACCAACAACACATTTATATACATGTTGTCTGAACAAAGGTGTGTTTGAAAGTTATGTGCAAAACGTAAACTTAAACATCAAAATCATTTACTATTGCGTGATTATGTAAATACAACTAAATTGCATCATTGCTCAACACGTTCTAGACGTACCTTAATCGTTGATTTGATCAATGTATAGGTTAATAGCACATTGTTTGCCGAACTGAAGTCTAATTTCTCTCAGACCCAGTCAGCCAACATTTACCAAAGTCCATTGGTACTGTTTACGCAATAGCAGGAATTGCAGATATTGGATTACCACATGGTTGCACAATAATTATGATGAACTCCAACAGAAGCGTCTCATTAATGTTCATTCCTTCTGACAGGTTATATCGAATGTACAGGTGTCTTACCAGATATAAAACCGTTTATGTCAACTTTAATTATGGTTTCTAGAAACCCAGGAGTGATAATTTAAGTATTCAACATTCAATTGATTGTTTTCAGGAAAAGGCGTAGGAGGAAATCGGACAGGGAAGGCAGCATTGAACCTAACTAGCCGAGCACATAAATCGGAAACATCACAACATAACTACACTGACCAATTCCAACACATATACCAAAGAAACAATTAAAAGTCCCCGCCGAAAAAATACAGGATGACCCAATTTCACAAGGAAATGCTAGAATAGCGGTGATTCCATGAGACCGAATGAAACGCAGCCTGTTTAGTCCAAATGGTGGGGAGAACTATACTTACGTAAGCACACCACAGTTTATAGAAAATGATTTATGAAATATTAGCACTATCAACCATGATCCTGCTGAAACGTTAGCACAGATACTATGTGATTATTGGGATAATGGCTCATTAAATAGGTTGACCGAACCCTGCAGACTCAAGGTTATTCACATAATAAACACTCAATACTATAATTGAATCATTGTCATTATTAATTTTCCTGACTTTAAGAACAAGACTAATCAATGTATTTCATTTATATGCTATATCGTTTAATTGAATAGGTTGACCGCATGCTGCAGTCTCAATGTTATTTGCATAAAAAAAACACCCAAGGCTATAATTGGATTGTATATAAAAATTGACTTTATTTTCTGACTTTTTAAAAAAGACAAATCGAAATTATATATCATTTTAACTACTGGGATATCGTTTCTTAATAATTGTAAAAGCGCAGCACTGGCATCAGTTCGCTAGAGCTTTGAAACGTGTATGTAGCCGTCGGGGATGACAAATGGATTTCATATACCAGTAGCTTATGACATTGTCACTATATAAATGATTGCATGTCACCTTCCCAGGCAGCCTACAGCTGTTATGGTTATGGTAATCAAGTCTGGTTGGAAAACGTCTGAAACTGCAGGGATATTGAACACTTATTTCTTGAAAACAATAACCCTATACTATACGTTTGTTTAATATCTTGTAGAGAGTGATGCGATTGGTTAGACTGTTTATGGTAGCAATTTTGTTTTCCAGAATAAATTTTTGTGAAATATACTTTCAGTAATTGGTATGAAATAAATCAAAATTGTATTTATTGTTTGTTGATGATATGAGCAGGAATGTATGCATGTTTGATAGGCAAACCTCTGGTAACTTCAAGAGCATTTTAAATGTATTTCTTGAACTCCACGACAATTAATGCATGCGTGGTATTACACGTGTGTTTGATATAATGTCCTGTGGACATTTGTTTAATTGGTTTGACTGTTTAAGGTAGCAATTTAGTTTTTTTTCACAATGAGTGTTAAGTCTGTGAAATGTACAATTTTGTATATAATTGTTTTGACTTAGAATTGCATGAAGTCGCGTTATGAAAGATGATTCGCGTGCCGGGTAGGCAAACATCTGACGAATTAATGAACATTATTCAATTTATATTCACAAGGAAATGTAAACAATGCGGTAAGGTTTATGTTTGAGATGATTAACAACAGACCATCTGCACATCGTAGTGTCGTGCGAAAGATGCTTACAGTTTACTTTTTAGCTGCCTTACGTTCTTAATCCACTTCGCCCTGACTTGCGCATAGGCCAGCAGCTAGGAGAGTATGTAGAGTGTCCCGTGCCCGTGTCTGTGTTTGTATCAATGGCAATTACATCGACTTCATCGTTTCCAGGAGCTCCTTTGGTAGATACATACATGTACGTATCAGAACTTCGTTTGTTAGAGATCATAACATCAAAACATATCGTACATGTAACTTATTGTTTTCCTAGATACCTATTTGTGATGAATACAATACAAAATGACAAGTGTGAATGAAATACTTAGTTCAGTAATAATATAACAATCGCAAGTAGTGGAGCTCATTTCACAATCGTCACAGAACACGAACTAACCATGAATTGTAATTGATGTAAAAGTGATATGGTTACCACCCCCTTATCTGTCAGGGAATGCATAACCTTTTAACAATACTATCACTGTGTTGATGCTGTCTGCAGCGCGTATATAGTCGAAAACTATATTTGAATATTCTGTACGAAACATGTCACATTCATTTACTGATGCGTAATAATTCAAATTGCCTCAGTGATCTACAAGTTCAAGACGTACCTTAATTATTGAATAAAAATCAGCAACACAAAGAATAACATTGCAGAGTGTTTGTCAAAATGAATTCTGCGGCTGATTTCGTCTATTCAAGTCGGTCTATATATGTCTGACTGTATATTATATGTTTTATGTTACCTTCCACGTACGTCATAATACAACGTGTTTTAAAATTGAGTAACCTTACATAAAAACCTCCAGTGTCAATTTGGTTTGAATTATGTATCGTTTATGTTGTCAATAATCAAAGTGAATGATATATTACATTTAATCACAAACTGCATGCAAGTCATGTTCATACTTTACCCTGACATAGGGTTGTCTTTCCCATATCAGCTGATTCTTATTACACCCTAATATCGACGGTTTCAAACCTTACCTTTCTGAAATATAGATGTATTATCAACAAGTATGATATTGCGTTCCAAAAGTATATGGTAAGTTCCGCAGAAAACGTCACGGCGCACATTAACCGCCCATAGCCGGAACAGAACGAGGATCATCCGGTAGAATATCAGGTATTCTGCGAATGTGTCTAGTCGTGATATGAACTACAAACACTTCAAAGTATGGCTGACATGTGTGCATACTCAAGTCGAACATAAAGCAAAATTGTATAAGAGATAAATACATGTATATCACATAATTGTTTTATTACATAAATGAATGTACATATTAGTTACAGTATGAAATGCGTATCATATCAGTACGAAAAGCGGCAGATGTCAACGTATGATATAAATAGAAATTTGGACGTATGTGAGCAGTGCCCACAGAAACCCATGCCAAAATGGTGACCAAATGAGACACAAAAACCCCGGGGCGTGACCTAGTTTAAAACACTAAAGACACTGACCTAACGTTATGCGACCTAAACAGGCACTACTATGACTTGACCTTGTTAAAATATGGGCTAGGTAGGAATGGGGTGGGAAATAAAATTACATATTCCTAGCAACTACAATGAGCACTGCCCACACATTAGCCGAAGAAACAATAAAAGATCCAAGTCTCCACCGATAAAATGCAGGATGACTCACATTCACAAGGAAATTATACAATAGCGGTAACGACTTGCTCCCGTACATATCTTTATATATTATGTCAATACTAAATACTAGCTATCGTTCATCACTTTATGAGTATGTTCACAATAAAGAAACATATATGTACAGGCTATAAACAAAACGCATTGCTTTTATAGGATATAATGATGGAGTAATGTGTTTTCGCACTTGTATTAATTAAAAATGTTGTTGCTTTAGAGGGGCTGTTTTGCGCGGTAAATGCAAAAATAGAAGTGAATAACTGACAAAAAACGTTGACTAGCTATCGACTATATACGTATGCCTTCTCTTACATCACCAATTCCCTGTAATATCTTCTCCTAAAATACTTAGATAATTACAAAAGACATTATTAAAGCTGTTTACAAGAATCGAAACTGATGTTCGAAGAAATGATGGTTTTGGAAAACCAATGCAGCCTCCTGTTTCCTTCTACCACTTATATGAATAACACATCCTACGACATGGAACGTTCAAGCATTATTATTCTTGGGGGTAAAATTCGTTGATTTCACACTTAAATTTAAATGCAAAAGACATTATTAACACAATTCACTATATCTAATACACGCCAAGAAATAGCTTTCAGTCAGTGAATCACAGTATATATAGTCTGGCTCCCTGTCCTAAATCTTACAGTGGTTTAGGTCAGGTAGCAACCAATTAATCGATAACTCCAGTGGTCAAATAAAAATAGCGGATGAAAGTTAGTTTATATTAGCAATTTTAGAATACACCCTGCAGTTTATGTCATGTATGTATCATTTTGATGAGTCGTTGCATAGTAATGTAAAAATAATGGTCTTTGCAATGATATACGTTTATTCGCTACAACAGCACTTATATCTACAAAACTTTTATATAATGATAAAGATAGTTTTGTAGCAGGGTTCTAATAGTCAATAGCTCAGTCGGTAGAGCTACTGACTTGTAAGCATGGGGTCCCTGGTTCGATCCATGCATATGCCATTTTTTGTACAGTTTTAAAAATATATAATTTTTTTATATAAATACTTTATTTCCTTATTATGTTCCTTATTCAAGTATAGACTAATAGCAAATAACGTTACATATAATAATAACAAAAACTAATGACAATACTGGAATCGAACATCTAACATTCATGTTACTGGTTACACGCTTTACCAACTGAGCTTACCGGGCATTTGATATCATCAAGTGCGATTTATATGTACTATACAGAAATGTCGTAATTTACTTTGCGTTTTTAGTTTTCAGTTGTGTCATTTTAATGATCCATGTTTAACTGAAAAGAACATACATTTCCCTTAAATACACATACATAGCACACACTATGGGGGTATTCTAAATTTCCCTACATAATCAAGCTTACAACCGCCATCTTTTTTACCCATGGTATCAACTATGACATTTACATTGCCCCGAACCTTTACTATAATGTAATGAAGGCTGCATGCTGCCAATCAAATTGGAGCATTACCATAAAACTGACAGCAATGGCAAAAAATATTTATCCGATTGCAAAAAGTAATTGTGCAAAAGTGAAGAGTAGTTTTAGGACAGTATCATGATTTGATTTCCGTTTTGAAAGTCAAATGTGCCCACCGACACAAAGGAGAATGTAAAAGACAATGTAACAAAGATTATAAGAATCCTAACGTTTCAAGTAGTTGTTATTGTAAGTATAATTCAACAGTTTTGTTCGTGATCATACATGCACCAATAATGCAAGTATATCCCAAAAGGAATTAGTTGATTCCAGTACGCAAAATGCACAATATAATGAATAAGGTGAATATGTCACAATGACTCTATTTAATGAGATTATTATCTGCTTCACAATAAGTGACTTGGACGATAATGAACATTGCATACACATGACAGAACATACTTTAACACAACGACATATCTTATATAATATTGTAGGCACACCATGCGTCAATAATATCTTCAAATACATTAGCCATTTTGTTTACCATGCCTTGTACACACTAATACAATTTACATCTAAACCACTATATCGCTCTTGGCGAACATATAATGAACTTCTGATACGCTTCAACATTACTCACGCGTGGTCTACTTTTGGAATATAAGTATATAACTCATAATGTTCGTTTAGTTTTCTTTGTATTAAAACGACTCTTTGTACAACCAACCAACTGTCTTTGCTACTCATCGCTTCGTTTTTGTTGCGCAATTACATACAGAACAAGCAATCTTTACGCTGAAACACGACGGGCAATTTCCGAAATTATCCTACCTCAAGGTTACGAATAAAAAGTTTTACGTCCTAGAACATTGTGTTCATTAAACAAATCAAGAATGAAATCGCTTCGGCTCCTTGGTGTTCAAAATCAGTAAATTAAATACGCTCCAGCTATTAATGCAATCCCGCAAAAGTGATAAGCTCAGGTCTGCACAACATGTTCAAATATCAGAGACATTTTCAGTCTGGACGTATAGTGTGTGATCGTTTGAGCTGCCTTAAGGATTGTCCATACCATCTTTTATATAGTAGACAATGATTGACAGCAGTGTTGTCCATGCTGTGGCGGAATCCTCACACCAACTCTCTTCTATGTGAGGTTTGATTGCGCTGAGAAAATGTGGTAAAATATCCTGAAATTACAAATACAAATATATGAGTCTGAGTAACATCATTCACACGGATGAGGTATCATTTGGTTGATGGAGAAAATGGAGAAAATCTGCTTCGGCAGGTAAGGTAAGGTCTTAATTAAAACAATTTCATTATAATGGAGACTAATCTAAAAGCAGTACATGGATGACCAAATAAATTATTACGTAACAATATTGGAAACCAGACACATATAATAGGGGATAATACTAAAACATCAAATTATGATCAGTATGTACTAGTGGAACGAAGTATCATGAGGACGATACACTAGTTTAAAATATGTAAGACATTCCATTATAATTATGTAATTTCACAAAATCAGGTATAAACATTTATTACGAGTATTAGTTCAGGAAACGGTACATCGGAAAGAATAATAGATATGAAACGGTTATTTCATTCAGTTATTTGGAAATAATATTGGTTGAACATGGATTGTAAACCGCTGTACACATACAATTTTGATACTATGCCTAAAGAAATTTCTCTGTCAGACATCACAACGAACGAACAAAGATTTGTTTAAGCATGCGTTATCAGACAAATTCAAGTATAACCTTTTGTACCGTATATGAAAATATCGATTGATACGCGTAGGCGATACATTATGGTAGTTAAAATTTATCTGAAACTGTTTTAATATGTAATAGTATACTATGCCATAACACATGTAGTCTAACTAATATAAAACCAAATGCATATCTAACTGAACAAGCATAGGACGTCAAAACATATATCACATGCTTTTCCTTGTATACAGGTTAGTATAGCCAGTACGTTTATAGAGGATCTATCACGAGTTGTCAATTGATATTAATTTATATGAAACGAGTTTTGGAAATTTTATTAAGCGATCCTTTGGCGAGCTTAATAATAGTGATTGATTCTTTATATCATATGACACTAAAAACGCAAAACACACATTGATTTATTGAAAAAATCACTCATGCATTTAAAATTTATATTACCCATGTTATGTATAAGATTATACGTACTCGCTATACTAACCTGGATACAAGGAAAGTCATGTGATATAAATTTATATGTACCACGTGTAGTATAGACTATTGGATTTTTCCAATAAATCAACGCGTATTTTGCGTTTTTAGTGTCATATGATATAAAGAATCTATCACTCGTTGTCAATTGATATATTTATATAAAACTCGTTCAGGAAAAATTATTAAGCTCGCCAGAGGCTCGCTTAATAAAATTTCCAAAACTCGTTTAATACAAATTTATATCAATTGACAACTCGTGATAGATCCTCTATATCCAATATTACTTTGCATGTTTACTATTCCATCGGCTTGGAAGACAAACAAAATTAGTCAAACGGGAGAAACCAATCAGTTTTCCACAGATGATTGATAAATTGCACTGTTGTAACATAATGGACCAAGGTTAGGTTATTTTGAGACCTTAGGTATGTCATGTCCTATATAAGCGGTGATGTTTCCAATCCCTAACGAAATAGTAACAACGTTTACGTCTTAATGATTTCAGGAAACATGCTTGTTATAAATCACCAACCTAACGAACCAACCAGGCACTACCAAACGACACATTGACAATCGAAATAAATGCATGATTACCTCGACATATTCAGCTGGAACACCATAACGATTGTGATGTTGTCCTACTTCCCTAAGAATGTTACGCATGCTATTGGGCTCATCTAGCCTAGTGATGCATTTATCTATTGTCGCCATGACCCTAAGTGCGTGCTGCCTGAGTAAACCTGTTTGTTGTAATTCTGACACCTCCTGTCCCTTGAATGATGAGAAAATATGGATCAATTCTGGACGGCTTTCAAACATGCTGAAACGATAAAAAAGATATTGATTACTGATTGATCGTCATCATCACATGAGTGTATTCATAACGGGCTCTACGATGGCTAGACACATTTGTTTGAATGCCCGTAATGTCATTATGTACATAGAGCATTGATGTTCGAACAGTTCGCTTGCCGTTAGTACTTCTTGCAACCTTATAAGACTGTTAGATTTTCAAAATCATCGCCACAAGGCGTATCTTACATGTACAAGCATTTTTAAAGCCAGCGAATTTTTCACTATATTTTTGTATATTTTATATAAAGTATAATACATATTTGATTTGTTAATGGCTTGCATATTCATGAATGTTCTCATATGACGCAGTACCTATATCCCCGTTCGTAAAAATACCCGTACATACATTTATAAAACACCAGTAATTGGTTCCGCTTTCTTGTCAATGAAGGATAGTTAATTTAACATAATTATAAACTGAAGCATTAACTAATCTAAAAACAACCACAGCATAAACAAACAAACATCATGGGTCCGCAAACAAAGTATAGCTTGACCAGATTTAGTAGGCACTCCAGACATATTCCGTGCATATTTCGGACAAAGTCGGTGCAAAAATAAACAACTATTTCCGATAAGTACCGACTACGCTTACGGAAAATACTACACGCTTCCGAACTTTAATGAGTACCTACTAAATCTGGTCAAGCTATATGACAGCTCACGTAACCAGTGTGGGGAATCACGTGATCAATGTTTTGAAATAAATAACGTTTGCACTCAAAAACATTGGTGACTTTTGTCTTTTGCTAACGGTGAGATTGGTCTTGTTTATAGCGATCGAGCACTTTATATGACTATATTATACAGCCTTAAGTATATCCCGTATATGTAGGAACATTTAGACAACTAAACAATTACCATTTTGCTCTATATTTAGTTGTTGTTAACCGATGCTAAACTAAATTATAACACTAGGTTGAAAACTGCATTTGATAGAGCATCAATCAGTTCTTACATATACGGGAGATACTTTAGGCTATACACTATGACAATAGATATAAAATGCACGATCGTTATAATCAAGTAAAAACTCACCGTTAGCAGACGGAATCGCAATTGTAGAGTGCGAACGTTATTCATTTGATCACGTGATTCTCCATACTAATAACATATAATATTTGATTCTTTGATTAATATCCTTTCTAGATAATCTTTTAGAGTAAACGATTTCAACAGGCATATAGCCTGAAACGGTTCATGGGTTCCAGACGGTTATACAATATTTATGCCAACAGTCTTATTATTGTTAATAATTTCTGACAGGTTATATCAAATATGCAGGTGTTTTACCGGATACAAAACAGTTTATCTTATATCAATTCGAGAGTGTTATTTCCTGAGTATAAACAACTTTTCAGTGATATTAAAATCGTTGATTCGATCGTAAACAACATCATTAAAGTAAAGGAGTGGTAACAAATACGAACTATAACCGTCAACAGCTACAAAGTCAATCTGTCCTTTTCACGCTACTTCCAAATGACACAATTATATATTTTAGTTATTAATTTCGGTGCTAATACCCGGAAAATAACGGTAACACTGAACAGAAATAACTAGAATAGCATAAAACAAACGCAAAAAAACAATAGTCATTTCTTACATTCAAGTAGTTTACGAGAATAGGTAAAATATCGTTTGTATCGATTGATAAAAGCGGTTCAGAAGACCCGTCAAGTTCACAAGTGGTACATGTTGTAATACGTATATAGCGGAAATCAACGTTCCATCCAATGACAATAAAACAGGTTATATAGCTACTTTACAATAAGCTTATAACCAGAAAACATCTCACTACGACTTTCCAGGCAACGGTTGTGTGATATATGACGAATCGAATAACTCATGTTATTTGTTCATTCGCAATTTTCCTAACAAAATTCCTATCTGCGATAATAAAAATGTTATTGAGGAGAAAACGTAAGGGAAACTTATTGTCGTCTTTAGTAGTTTCTACAATATATACATTGATTAGTTCGGCTCAACTCTCTGTTTTTCCAATTTGCCATCATAAACGTTGTAACCCGTACCACAAAAATATATTGTAATCAACGCGGAGTGCGAATCGAAATAAACTCGTTAGTGGAAACATCCCAGTAGATTAACCATGTGCTCCAATTCCAAAACTGAAAGGGGAATACTAAAATAGTACGATACATCGATTATGCAGTTTTAGAATCTAGTGCATATATTTACTGTTTTTGTGACAATGTGAAAATGATTGCGTAAAACGAGTTTGTTGATTTATTTAGCTTCTGTTAAATCGGTCGTAAGGGGATATTAAAACCAAACGGGAAATGTCTGAAATGGTTTTGCGAAAATATTTATTCGTGAAGATACAGTTATATCCACATTTACGGTCGTTTCAACACATTTGCAATCAGCAAGACAAGTGTGAAGCATTTAAACTGAAAAGAGGCAACACGTTGACGAATAACATTTGGAAGGAGGTACCGAAGTCGTACATGTTACTGTAGAAGCTATTTATAGTACAATTTGCTATTTACATTTACAAGCGGCTATTTGTATAACTCTTGAAGTATAACAAGTAGAGGCCGTAGAGCTTGTTTCACAATTGATGTAAAATATATTCGTTTGCGTTAGAAACGTTACAATCTCAGATAAAAGTTTATGTTTATGTAAATTATGTGAAGCCGGTTGAAAGTCATTTACTACATTTAACAAGAATTGTACGAGATTGTCGGTACTCCATTACCTAGTGTTATCATTATTTAATGATAGGCTGCAACAATGTACTAATAAGCATCAACTTCGTTATGAATGTGTTTGTTTAGAATAAATATAATTTTTTATATAAATATCAATACGTTTGACTCGTAGAATGGACGTGAATCGCATGTTTATTTGCCAATGTAGTCCATAGGAATTTATAAATGGGGGCAATCGAGGGTGTTTGTGTGAATTGTTCCTCTAATTATTAGTAAGTATTCATTGTGAAGCTCAATGGTACATGCTCATAAATAAAACAATAAATCTCTAGAAACAGTTCTACTTTGTTAAAATGTATATCGGTGAAATGTATATCGGTGAAATCATACATGCCTACTACAACTAACTATGGTTTAAAAGCTTAATTGCTGCACTTGGCCCTATTCTAGATTTGAGAAACATTCGTTTTTATCCCCGCCAAGGCGAACGTGATATGGTCGGAGAAGGGTCCTTTGTGGAATATCATCTCTTCGACGTGGAATATGGCTATTGTGGCTGTTACATAAACACCAATAATGAAAAAGTTCCCACGCAAATAAGTTTGCTTCCGTTTATCTAATCATATTTATATGGCCCCATTGGATTAAACAATGCCGATATAACAGAATAAATGAAATTAGCAGCACAAAGTAAACATAACTATAATATACAAATTAATTTAAACTGAAGCAGCTGGATTAATATTTCCACTTGAGACATGTGTCCGCGGCATTTAAGGTAGTTATAGCTGCACATATGTGTATGGAAATCATTGGATTACCAAGCCGAAATTTTATTCTAGCGAAAAACTGACAAAACTAATGTATAAAATAAGTATTGATTGAATGATATTATCTAGTTTGTAGCCAGACTAAGTGGTATAATTATTCCAATTATGTGTTCGAATTCTCCAAAGGTACAACATATCATTAGTGTAATGGCTGGCTGGTCTGATAGTATATACTGTAACTGAATACGGATACATATTGATGTTTCACACTGGTATATTATATTATTTGTGAGTTCGTCTGAAGACCTTTGATCATCAAAATAGATTTATAATTGTATCATAGAGTTTATTTCCGGTCATTACTATTCCCAAAAGATAGCAAAGATATCGGCCCATTCAAGGTGTATATTTGGTTCGATAAAAACTGAGAACGTTTCGTCGACTGATGTTGTAATTTGCCTTTGTATTATTAAATAACCACACCAATGTCATATTGAGATAGTATGTGTATTTTATTGTTCAATGCCGTTTGACACGGGACATTATATGTTAGAACCTGGGTTGTGGCCTGTGTGATAAATGAAAGCACACATACACTATGATGCATGTTCTAACGTGGCATGGCTTAGGCTTTAAATCATGTAACAGTTACGTTTTGTACCTGTACTTGACTTTTGCAGCACAGTATCGTGTTTATGTTTCTGACCAGATTCATTTTTGTTTTTCATATTTATGTCTGTACTTGTGACTTGTACTCATCTAAGTTCCTTGATTGTATATATATGAGCCACGATCTGAGAAAAGGGCCCTTAATTAAAAAGTTTTGATTTTGTTTGCATTTTCTGAAGAATCCATCTTTCCCGTATACAAGAAATGAATATTTTTGGCAAAAGAGGGTATCTCAAAACATGAACATATTATGTTACCGTTGGAGTTTGAGTGACATTTCTCAACTCATGTTATCCTGCTTTGATTGACTTTATCATTGAAAGAATGATACTTGTTTGTGAGGAGTAACTTTTATGACACAAATATGCCTTTATCTTATTTTTGGTTGCCATAGCAACCATTTATTCAATTACTGTTCTAGTTTGGCTTTTTTCGTTGCAAGATTCTTTCGATGTATAGGTCGTGTAAGATAATGTTTTAAATATTATATTGAAGGAGTTGAATTGTCGTATTTACCATAGCTGATAAATTATTTTGCCAATATGAATATAATTTTTTTAATGTTTTTCGTGCTGCCATCCTTTTCGTTGTTCAGCCCTATAGTGTTTTGGTTCTGGAGTTTAGTACATTTACAAAGATGATGTTACCGTTCAAGTATTCTTGTATGTTAAGCCAAAAATCTTGGATTGTTTGACATTCCCAAAAGAGGTGTGTTTGTGTTTCCGTATTCATTAAACAGAAGTCACACAATTTAGAAGTTGTTTAGAAGTTCCTTGTTTGTGATTGTTTGTCTTATATATAAACTGGGGTCACTGAAATCTGACAGTCACTCATAATTATCTAATACATGAAGTTTCACATTTGCTGTTGCAAATAATGTTTCAGTTAATGTATTCTCAAAAACCATACGTACGATTCCCCAGTAGCCTTTAAATAAGTCTGAATAATTAAAATTTCTATGTTAGTGAGCGATTATTGTTAACATAAAGCTTAAATAAATAAGAGTTCAAGTGTTAAAAGATATGCCGTTGAATATGTTGACGTTTCACGGACTCTGTATTGAGTTGGTTATAATGTTTATGTATTGAATAGACAGCAAAAAATATCGTTTTGTAGTTTTGGTATTTTTTTTCCAATCAAATAATACTCCAAACCTCCCTCTAACTCAAGTATATGCCTGTCTTGTCTGATATTATCATGTCATCATAGTTAAACAAAGCCATGATCTTTCAATGTTTAGGCACGTGGTGCCGTGTATAGTCCAAGCAGGTAGCGAAACATTTTTCTTGGTAATTGCAATAGCCCCCAAATGAATTATGTTATGCTTGAAAACGTTTAATAATAACCTGTATATTTATATCGAACTGAAATGCTTAGAAGGTTTATTCTAAGATGATTAGTGGGTTCCACCCGGAATGGTAAATACACGCATATACGAGTATATTAGATAAAGATACAGGGTAAATATGAACATTTACCATATAAGTACGCAATGGTTTTGTTTCAAAATTCGGCAGTCATTTAAACGATTTACTTAATAAAGTTTAAAGTTTAATTAAAAAATTAAGTGATATCACGAAATTACTAAATTATGTGTTTTTCTGTTTTCAAACGCGATATATTATAAATATACCTTACCTCACATATGTGATAACTCCAATATTTGCCACGTGACATTTGAGTACCTGCCAATTGTTTCGTATTAAGGCCTTTTGTGTTGGTGACAAAGTTTGTAAATTTTGATTATTGTCTGCTGCTTTATTATGAGCTCCTTTCTTCTTTAACCTAGTCCCACTGTCTATCTTTTCACAAACACAACCCATCCTTACAATGTAATCTACCAGCCAGACAAAAAAATACGACTTTCGAATTTCTTCAAATTTTCTTCAGACAATATTTCTATATATATATCTGAAGTATTTATTTATTTATGACAATGTAAACACATTTGAAAATCTTCTTGAATGTTCGTTTGTCAACACGTTTGAAACAATTGCAATGAATTTATAGTTTGAATATTTCTGGTACACTATTTATATTTTACGTTCCGCTATGACCAAGTATCCAAATCATAATAAATTCCAAGTATCGGTAAATAATTATTTCACTGACTAACTCTCAGAAGTTTTCTGTGCGAACCTATGTGTGTTATGATTGGTCTCACGCTGTTGGCCGTTCTTAAATCTACTGTTATTGATTCACAAACGAGGCGGGAGAGAAAAACAGCACGGTTCTTACGTGCATGATCGATGCCGTGATGTTTTGGAAGGAGTAAATAACCAAATCACTAAAAGTATGAATTATTAAACGACTGCTTTGGTTCTAAAACAGTGATTTAATCAATCAGGTCAATATTGAGTAGTTCATGGTAGATTGAGAGCACGTTTCGTAAAATCAATTAATTTAAATGTGACAACAGTTCGTGGTTTTGTTGGAAAAGACCATGTCGCGACGACGTAATTCCAATGATACAATATCCACTAATCCATATGCTTGAGGATCATTAATATGCGTTGAAGATTTAATTACGTGGTTGAGGTCACCCACATTATCCACGAAATAAAATCTGCCATGAATTTTATCGATTTTATAGTATGTGCCAATAATCGATAGTAAGTTACCATTTGAGACTATAATCATTCACATACTAGTTTTGGTCAAATACAGCTACATGTAGCACATACAATGTATCCAGACGAAAGCCAAAAATGCTATTGTAGACCTTCGTAGTTTAAGGACATTGTACTGACTTATATACTTACATAATTTTTATGTCTAATACAATAACCAATATTTACCGTTGAAATTATGATATATTTATATAAAGGATAATACAAGTAAATGTACATGTACAAGCACATGCATTGACATTCAATAGGGTTAACAAGCGTTTGTTATAAATTTATTGTTAAATGTCTCAGAAATTATGTGTGAAACGTCAGTAATCGTGGTTTTCTTAGTTAACTGATATAATTTAGGAATGTTTTAGAATAACTTAGGTGTACTACTTTGATGCTATGTGGGTACAACATTGAACTATCCGCTCTGTCTGAATTCTAACTAAGGATTGTTTATACATGCAGGGTTATTTTTTGTAATTTGAAGAAAATCCCTCAAGTCCGTTCTCAAGATTCAGTCGCAAGACAGAAGAACATATTTTAATCTATCAACCAAATGTAATGCTAAGCCATCGTGTTTACCGGGTTTCAATTAACAAATTATTTTCAGAATTTCGAAGATACTCAGTCAAGTAATTATTTATCAGAGTGCAATGTTAGGTTATGCAGCTGGCAAGTTTCTGGTAGTACTGAATTTCCAGTTGGTTATTATGTTCACATGGAGTTTCATGCAGCTTCCCAATGTGTTGATCAATTCTACACACCGGTCAGTTGATCTTAACAGTTTTCTCTCGGATTTAATTAATATGGGATACCAACAAACTACGTATAACCTGCTCTTTACAGTTTTCTTGGATTTAATTATCGGTCGATACCAAGACACGACCGGCAGCCTCGCAAACCATCATCTCTTATCAGTTTACCTGATACTAATTATCAACCTGCGCTTAGCTTTCTATCGTTACCATTAAACAACTCATCAATTGTGCCCAGTTGCCATGTCGACTCATGGTTGTGTGACCAACATTTAATTATCAAACTTTACGAGAATTACAACTGTGAAAGATTCAATAATTTCGTTCTGTATCTACATTAAGTAAAACAAACATTCACGACGTTAACTTTGTATGACGCAACTAGCACTATGAAGTCATTAGTCTTTTCAATGATGTCTGGTCAATATCAACTTTAGCCATTGTAAATGTCGGGGTTTTTTTCAGACACATTAACAAAATTGACTGCGGTCAGCATGCTAAATTAGAGGTCTGATAAATGTTTTCGGCCTCAAACAAAAATCCCCTGAAAAACCTTAGTTTAAATTACCAATTTGAACTCCCAATACGGAAATTTGCAGCAGTTTAAATTTTGAAACAGGACGTAATACTTTTATTGACATTTGACATGTTCCATCTTGAGTTTCGTACGAAGCGTCGTTTTGTTGATGCTTTTTACTATGTACAAAATGCTGCACAAACAGATAATTACGAAGTATCGAATGTCTTCAGTGCAGTTAATATGTTATTTAGTTTCAATTTTCGATTCGCTAATTAGCTGAAAAACATGCATTCGATACCAAGGCAACATAATGCAATTTGCCAAAATCATAGGCATGCCTTTATTAATGATTTTGCAACTTCTAATTGTTTTTTGTTTCGTACTACAAAGCAATATGACAAATAGTTTCGATCATGTTTATTAGCTTAATCTAGAGGTTTATCCACAAATCATCTCAGACTCAGGTTATGCAGAACGGAGTTTGAGTATATCATGGTTTTACCCATCCAAGCATGCGTACCAAACACTTTCATAATAATGATACTATAAAATAATGTTTATCTGTATTCTATGATTTAAATGATTGCTTGCAGAATAAGTACGAATAATCCTGACTTTGTTGTGTACTTACTAATGGTAGGCGTACGTGATACAGGTAGTTCGTCTGCCTCAATGTTATTACTTGGAGGCGGTTAAATTGCCGCTTAATCTTCTTGTTGGTGTGTTCATTAAATCGTCATAAATTCTACAATTACTGAATCATTTGGAAAATAAATTTTCACGTAAACATCGCTTGAATTAATGCTGATAAGCATTGCATGGTACTTATAGATATTATTTCGTAAAATACGTATTTCGCAATTTCATGCAGTAATGACTTTAAAATAGTTCCAAAGGCTTTGTCTATTGAGTAACGCAATTTAAACCTCGGTACACAGGTGCATTTAATAACATTCCGATTCTAAACAAACAATCAGACAATGATAAACTTAGAACTGCGAAATATTCTCAATAAATTACTTTCCTTCAAATGCTATAATAAGTGTAATGATGTTATTATTAGTAAACACACGTAGTAGCGGGAGATAGGTCACAATTTCAATCCTATTTGTTCGCTAAGGAAAGCCGAAAATGACTTGTTAGGTATACTTGATCAATGAATTGGCGTCGTTTCTTCGATCTCAATATTAATAATTTGATGCAACTCAATTTACAAAGTGTGCATTAATTACCTGAATTCCTATTTTCAAGTAAATGATAAGATGTACATGTCTCTTTAAGTATCTTTTTATTTCAACATACATGCATTTTTCACACAGACAAACATATTGATTTTGACTACCTTGGTAATATTTAGAAAACTTTTCATTCAACTTGTGTTAAAGGAATTGTCATGATGGTGGTCGCATAAACTAGACTGCTCCTCATTATTTTGACACCAATAACCCAATCATGACACTAATCTGATATGCTCGTGTACGGTCTGGATTAAATGATGGAAATACAGATTCTGCTTTCAATCGGTTTTTACCTCTCATTTCTATTTCAAAGGTTAATAATTATATGCAATGAAAGTATTAACAATATCGAAATGGCGTTTTAATGTCAATGAGGACAAAAGTTTAGTCGCATTCATTAATGTAATATGTTAAATGCAAATGTTATTCTATGGGGACACTGCGTCATTAACACTATACATACATGTATAATGAATAAATGTTGAGTTATTCAATCATCAAATGTAATGGTTTATATTGGCGATAGTGACAATGATATTTGTGATACTCCAAACACCATGAACTATCTACAATATCATTTAAAAGTACACAACAACACTGCCTTATTTGTATCGAGTCAACAAGTTTCACTTTAGTGACACTACGATGTATACACGCTAACGTGATACGACAACTGTACAAGGGAGTATACACGGTACACAAGAGTGACAATTCGAACGAATTGAACAAAATATTGGGTCGGATATTGGGTTACGTATGTATCAATTTCGTATTAAGCACAGTGACTACTGAAACCATGTTTGGATCCATAAGAATTGATATTAGTTGAGATTATGTTATCGCAGACGTTCTGTATCGTAGTTTGTGGTAGCATACTGATAAAATCACCCGTAAAGCACGTGGTATAAATCCGAGATTGTGTTTCTGATGAGACTTGTGGGACCCAGTTTGTATTCATTCAGTGTATAAAGTTCTTATAAATGTTAGATTTAACTTTTGATGCCGAATAACTTTGATCAAATAAATAGCGTAATAGTTTGTGAACAGATTATGAAACATGGTTCTCCAACGACAGAGGGAATACATTTGTGGTGACAATAGCGTTTTAGCGCGTAAGGGTTCGACAATGTTTTGTTTATGTATGCGTTTCTGCCTCACATACGTACATTCGGTCACCAAACGATGGACTATTATTTTTTGTTGTCAAATACATAAAAGTATTTTAAAAACAACAATGTTATTCCAATTAGTTCCGTTCTTTTCCAAACCTTCATCGTCATTAACAACAACCAGCTGACCAAACGCTTGATATTAAACTTTTGGTTCACTGTATTGAGGTATAGCAACCGTTGACGATATCACATAGAGGATACACGCTCTTTTATCATCGGGAAATTCTGTCAATATTGGTTTCATGTATTAGTTACGGTCATGACCTCAATGGTTATATGAATACGTAGCCCGTGTTTATATACAGGGTGTCTCAAAATACATGTCCGCTTGTTATAGGGTCATAACTTTGCCAAATGAGTTAGTAAATTCATAATCATAGTCTCATATGAAAACTAAATTTAAATATTGTGTGGTGAATTATATAAAGTGTCAATACTTGAACGGTTGATGACGTCATATACGTTATACTAACGCCATTAGTAACGGACGTTCAAAAATGTCCAAAAAGGCAGATAACATAGTTTGTAATGTAACATGGGTAAATGTATATCATATGTGGGCATAGTAATAGTCAGTCGTACCCTACTATGCACACAATGGCTGAGAAACTGATCAGATGTCATTAAAAATGAAATTGGAAAATCGGACGTATTTAAGGGAGGAACATATTTTAAAAACAATAAGGACTGACAATTTGATATTCACACATTTCTAGGCATATCGTATTATAGAAGATGCACAAATCGCTTCGAATGAACTTACTGGGTTGAATGTATAGCAGTATATCTAGCTTATGTCCAACAGTCCAAACATAGTCATACAAATGTACCTTGAAAGTATAAAATACTACTTAATGAAGTATCAATTACCAAAAAATGCCTTTGTAAGAGAATCAATTTGGTTATGCTACTTTAATTGAAATCAGGAAAAAGTAACCAACACATCCTAAATATTGATTTCTTCTTATACTGTTGGAAAGTTAAATTATACAGTTCAAGATATGTAACTGCATCGAAATTCAAAATATCAATTTGTGGAGAAAATGGATACACCACATCCGACCCGAAGGTATGTGAACGTCACTAAAATCGTCAAACGACGTCAAACACAGGTTTTACCGAATTGCTTTCTATAGGTTTCGTATGCATTGTTTTGGATACCTGATCATATAAAGTTATTTAATCATAAGGCTTATGTCTGATGTAATTGTTGAAAATGCCATTGTTGAAATTATAATACACACCACAAACTAAGCTCGTTTTATTGCTTTGTCCACGCATAATTCCGAGGTCAAAGGCCTGAAAATCATTCGCCAAATTGTCACCGGGTTAAAGCTTTCGTTTGTAATGTTAGTACATATGTCACTGGCGTATATACATGTAAGAGGAAGTTCGTGCATACAAGAAAGCGCTAATGTGAGAAAACAAAAACAAACTGTCTGAATACTACACTAACCACATGAAAAAAACGAGTCTACTAAACGTCCGTCAAAATGACCTGTTCAGATTGTCGTGCAAATAACATCATAAGAGGCGCCTTGTGATGATAATATGATATAATGTTTAACAAGTATAATGTTATTAAAACTAATGCTAGCCGAGTGCGTATGAATATTCCAGACTGGGCAGTGTAATGCAGCGTAAATGAATAAGGTACAATTCGTCTGCCTCAATGCTATCACTTGTAGACGGTTGAATTACCGCTTAATCTTCAGGTTAGTCCGTTAGTTAAATCGTCATAAATTCTTCAATTATTTAATCATTTGGAAAATATGCTCTTCATGCAAACATCATTAAATTTAGTGCCGATACGTAGACAGTGTATGCTATTATACAATTTCATGTAGTGCTTTCACGAAGTACACAAACAAAACTTGTTTCGCAATTACATAATGTCTTAAAATAAGTCCCCAATTATATCATTGCATTATACCTGGCAGTCAATGTAATGCCTCAGTCTATTCAGTAATAGCATTTAAAGCACGAGGTGCATTGGATGAATTCCAATACTTAACAAACACTTAGAAAATGATAACATTAGTAACATAATTCTCTATAAAGACTATAATCTACAAATGATATTGTTGTAACGATGGCATTCTTAGTAAACACGAAGTAGCAGGAGCTATGTCCCTATTTAATTCTCATTTGTTGACTCGTGAGGTATTGACTCATGAACTCCTGTTTACCACAACGTATGAACCATATTACTATATGACTTATCGGATTACTATAAAATTCGACTTATAAAATATAAATCAAAGAACATTACTCATCATTGCCGTACTATAAAAGTCAACGTATACCCCTTATTGCAATTGACGTCAATATACACGTTTATACACAGTGTTTACATATGAATATAAAGTTGATGTTAGTGTTCGTGTCTCTTTAAGTAGCTTCAAAGACATGCATAGGCGATTGCAAAAACATATTATTTAGAAAACGTTTCGTTTAACTTGTGTTTAAGAAATTGCCAAAGTGGTCAAATAAACTGCATTGTCCCTCATTAACATGACGTCAAAGATCCCCATCATGACACTAAGCTGATATGTTTGTTGATATGGTTTGGATTCACTTACGGAATCAAATAGTTTCTACTTTGCATCGGGTGACTTTTAACCCTTCTTCTTGAAAGGGTTATATATGCAATGAAAGTATTAATGAATTCGGAATGTTGCTTTAATATAAATGAGGACACAACTTCAATCGTATTCATCATGGTAATATGTTAGATGTAAATGCTTTTCTATGGGGACACCACCTCATTAGCACTATACATATGATGAATAAATATCGAGTGATGCAAAAATACAATATATATGTATATTGATAATAATTATAATTATGAATATGCTATTTCAATCCTATTTGATAAGTGTCAAGTACGTTTTTTATACACGCGTGTTGCTTGTCTAAATATTAATGCAGCTAGTAGTTAAATGAAAGCAACTTGAACATTGTGTTTTATTCACAGGCATTTTTGAAGAAGCATTTTAATTACAATATGATCGAAATAGGTCAAGGATGGTAGCCCTCAACACAAAATACCAAGACAAGAAAGGCAAAGACAGGGAAAAGCCACACACCACACGTACATCATAAACAGGATATTAAAATAATACTGACAATAAGATAAACCGCTTAAAATCATGTAGTAAGAAAACAGCAAAGACCTGGCGAATGTATTCTCTTTAACCAATATATATCGAATCAACATGTTTATACTCCTGTGTCAATACGATATTTACATCACTACCAACACAGTAAAGGTTAAACTGTTTCCTATATTTTCTCCGGCTATATTCAACAGTTACTTGTACTATATTCCACGCGAGGGTGACAAATCGAATGAACTTAAACTTAACCAAATAGTCGGTCGAATAATCATTGAATCTCGTTCGTATAATCATTATTGGAACGGTGTGTGGTCTTGTAAAATTGCATGTAACACATGAAGTACTTATAAATACTGTTGTAATAGTAATTGGAGTTTGCACCTTTGGTTTGAGAAGAACTTTTATGCTATAACTCCAGGATTTTGATCCTTGGGGCACATTTGGAACAAAGTTTGAATTCAGGTCTTATAAGAGCATGAACTGTTGTTGGCAAATACTTAATATCATTACATTTATAATCGTTACGTTATCTGGGAGCAGGAATATAGTTCAGTTATCATACCGACAAGCCGTTCGTTCTTTTGTCCTTGAACGTATGTTGTTTTATCACCATCAGTTCATTTATAATATTCTATTCGGCTGACATATTTGCCTGTCTCATATAACTTTGACCGACAGCGTCACTCTTTCTAAGGTTGTCCTGTATTCAGTAATCGCATCTGTTGATGATAACATACGATATAGTAGGAAACACGCTTACCCCTTTCATGCTCATCTATTTCCGGCAAATGATGTGCAAATGATTTGAATACACTTTTGTGTTTCATTGAATTGGTATATTGGTCAATAATTATATAAACGCGAAAGGATTCAATGACGATACAACATCTTTAATATACAACCCAACTGAACAAAGGCATTGCCATCAGCATTGAAAAAATAAACTGAACTCCCTTTCTAATCGAAGTATCATTTAAATACACATATCGAATCAATTGCAATTAACGCTTAATGTACATGAACACGTGGCTAATTGTAGAGTAGTTTACAATTTTAAAGAGAAACCATTTTGAATTCATGGGATTTGAATACAAGCTACTGATGGGAAATTATACTGCGACTGTAATGATGCGTTTGTGGAAATTAAAGAACACATCATAAACAAAAGCTATGGTAGTATCTGTTTGTTCTCGTATAACTCAAGGGTATAATGTCTAAAAATATTGGTTGTTGCTGTCTCAATCCTTCCACCTACGGATAGGATAAATAAATTTCATTCCCTAGAGTGTTATTATCGTGAGGTGAACATTCATTTTAACGCAACGGTGGCATCATTAGAATAGAAGTATAGCTTAGCAACATTGACACGAGCTTGACCTATTGATTACCATAATTTAACAGTCGTTATATTGTCTAAGTTTATAACACCGATTGTATGTTTTGATATTAAGGGAGTATCACGAAGACGCTCGGCTTGTAATACAAACACAAATGAGAAATACCGATATTGCACGATTAGCTTGCGGAAATTGATAAATTCAACGCAAAAACCTTGTAATATATTTTTGCATAAAGGCCTTGCTCAGGTCAAAATAGCCTAGCTATAATGAATAAATAGCACCCAGTAACTAGAAGCCACGAAGCAATTACCGTCTAATGTAGGTGTACATTCGATTAACCAATGGTTTTTGTAAACATAACGATTCTCGGTCGAGGTAATTGCGTGTTTCAGACGTATAGTGATTATATTATGTACTCAATAATGTTTTATTTTGTATTTGCGAATATAAGTCAATCTGAAAACATTTTTGTCCAATTGAGACAATTAAGCCATTGTCGCCGGACATTCGGACAATCAGCAATACAGAAACCACCAATACGAGTTGCGATAAGTCGATATCACATAGGTTTACCTTCGAACAATTTGATTAATGCAGACACATTTAACAGTAGAATAGCAATACAAATGTGTTTGTCCTGTTCATACCTAGTCCGCAAATTGCAGTATAAAAGTTAGGCATAAGTCTAGTACATTTATAAGTACATTCATACAATCTAAATCTAAAATGAAAATTTACCAGTAATGTGTTTGTTAAATTATACACTTTAATATTGTATGTTTACTCACGATGAAAAGCACTAACAACAACATTTCTAAGATAGGTGTTGTTCAAGATCAGTATCTATGTGATGGATGTAAACTGATGGAATCTTTTTGTCGGGTATTCATTTAGTGAACAAACTAATACTTGTAATATGTTTTATAGTGCAGCACGTGCATAATGCGGCATACTATACTTATCTTAATGTACGCGTTTGATAGAATGTCATTCATTTTAAATACTTCAATAACACAGCTTTTTGTATGAAACAGTTTTTGTCGCTCTTGTGCTAAGTTATATCAAAAGAGTTATTTTCTCATATTATAAAACGTGCATATCTGCGTGTTGGAAATATTTACAAAACTGCGTTGTTGTTTATGCCAGCAAGTGAAAGGCATGCACTCTAAACACTCCGAAGAAACAATTTTACACTTTCAAGGTTCAAAGTAAAATTAATTCGTTTTGTATAAGCAATATTCTATCATACAAAACTGTAACGTTATGATAAAAATATTCGCAAAAATTGAGACTTTGGGTTATTCCCACGTCTTAATTCAAAGTGGACATACCACGTATCAACAACGGTATGGGTCACCTTGACCTAGACCTATAACCTACTAACCTCAACATCAATAGGGTTCATCTACTGTTGTTAAACAACCACCATATAAAGTTTGAAGGTGCTAGGACTAAGCGTTCTTAAGTTATTAAATAGAAATGAGAAACCGACCGACATATGCCAAGAAATATGAATTTCCCCTTATCAAAGATGGGGTGGCATAATTAAGTTTTGCGTAGATCTAGTTCCGAAATGAGTATACTTTGATTTCAAAGATTCGGACAATTCAATATAAACTGAACAGGAAAACAGTGTTAAACGTATGTCGGTGGAGTATTTCACGTAAGTATGCTATCAAAATGTAAAAGGAAGACGAGTCGTAATAAGTGTTGTATGCTAGATGGTTTTAGACAGGAACTCTCTCACAAAATGTATCATAGACGAAACTCCAAACTACTATATTTACCTCCCGAGTTAAGTAGAAACGAACGAAGCCTTGTCGAAGTAATTGGTAACTAAATGCAAATAATTGGCTGATGACCGATAAGACTACGTCATGATACTCAATAAACGTAGGGTTCTGTTCGATTGACCGACCAACTGATCGAAGACAATACAAATCCATCCTTTAGAATAAAGTGAGCCATGGTATTATGAATCGCATCACAACTACAAAGACAATACAATGTTAATTCGGGTATAAAAAACATTTTGCATATTTATAGTCTAGATAATTATTATAAACAAATGCATGTCAATCTGTAACAAAGTTATTGATACGTTGCGTATGTACATGTTTACAGAGAAGTTATGTGTTGAATAAAATATCAAATACGTGAGATATTCCAAAACTGAAATGAAAAATTAAAGGATTCGAGTAGCTGATTTTAAAAGCAATATAGTGATGCTTTTCCCAATCTTGTTAGAGCTTGAATTCACAAGGGTTGTATCTATGCAATGTTGGAATATATTTGTTTTCAATTGCATGCATTTTTGGCAAAGTGTGTGTGTATGGGTCTGCATTTTACGATGGCATGATCTTGTGACGAATGTAAATATTGCGAAAGCGCAATTCTGTTTTTGTTTATATATATTACTTTTAAAATTTCTGCGCTTTATAATAGTAATGTATTTACTTATACTAGAGGTTAGTAACAATGTCTAAGTTCTGCCGATCTTTTTGGCTAATGACATTTCGGTAAGCAAGTTATACTTTTGTATCAGGGATAATAGTAACCGTTTAGATAATTGTCTCTTCCTAATCGGTATTTAATGAATAAAAAGTAGGTCCCTTTTTTGTTATACTGTCCATACTTTTATTATCATACCGATTAGTCTCTATATCAATCACAAACAGTTACTGTCTCGCAACAGTAATTACTAGTATATATGTACTAAATACATGTATAATAGTGCAAGCTCACTTTCGCTGACTTAGAGTAGGCGAAAAAACTGTTCGAAAATTACAGTTTACTTCTGGTAAAACAGGCTGTTTCAATAAAAAGTGTATGGTCAACATGACAAGTTCCGATTTTCATACAAAGATGAAACGAGAATCAACTCCATCATTACTTGACCAACTTTGATGTACGACATGTTGTTGAAACGGACACAACGAAAGTAAATCGTATAAATCTAAGCCGGCTTCATCTAGTACGTTTGTGTAAACAATGTATTGACAAAACAGTATGATAATGTTTACTTGCTACCAATATAACATTCTTTACAACAACTATCATCAGGCGCAGCTGAACTGAAGGTGACCTGAATGTGTTTGTATGACTAACTTCCTACATTTAATCTCCTTAATTCCGATTGGTCTTTCGTAGTGTATTATTATAGAGATGTCAACACTTTATTAAAGCGGAATGATTGAAGCCTTCTCGAAATAATTGTAACTTTCTAATGCCTAAAAAGACGATTATCACCAATCGTAGGAGAGTGTTTGATTTACCACGACTGTACTTAGGACTGTTCACCCGTTGATTGACCGATTTCATTCTACGGAATATGTAAATATTATGGAAAAACTTTCAGATTATCTGTCGAGGTTATTCCTTGAGTGATTTGGTGCGTTCCAGACTTGACATAATTCCAATTGATGATATTGCATACTGGTAATATTGGTTTTAAATTAAAGTACAACCGTCAATATGTTTAACTTCAAATCGACATTACATTAAGTCAATATCACAGATATCGAACTATGTATATAAGGAAACGTTGTTTTATCAATGCATTAGTACGCCTAAAGCACTTTCTAAGTCCGTCGGTTATAACAAAGACTGCAATTCAGTTCATATGTTACGTACATGTAGATGGTGATCTTCCGTGATAAACGAAAATTTATATTTCGGTGAAACAAGTCAGTTCATTGGATAATTGACCATAATGATTACAAAGTTATGAGATATGAATCCCAACGGGTTCGATACCGTTAATGACATTGAATATAACTTTATTTTTCTCCTTATAAGTAAATGACATTGACGTATTTATATATAAGTGCACATTCATAACCAATACGACAAGCCAATGTAATATGATAACGTCTTGACACCATTGGACCACTATGACCGGAAATTGATCTGTGTGAGTGGGCATCTTATACAACTCTGTAATTGCAACTATCAGACAATATATATGGTTTTACCAGTGACCGCATTTCGTACAACCATATATTAATACAACATTAGTCGCCCGAGTGGCATGTGGATGCACAACATAGGGGTAACATATTTACCTAGTATTTGTTCAAACTACAATTCAAGTAACTAATCTCTTCAAGAGAGACTGTAATAACTTCATTAATAACGAACCCGTTAATGATGTTCACCGAAACAAAACGAAATACGGTATTATAAGACTGATTTAACCATTGAAAGTACATTTAGAAGCATTGTAGTTACAATCTGATAGAAATTGGTCATTGGTGGCAGCACTTGTCATAAATACCTATCCATGAAAGGCACTAACTTAACATGTGAAAAGAAAAGTCACATCCCACGCATACAAGCCATAATGATAAATATGAGTACTGACAATCAGATGAACAGCTTAAATATCATGTAGTAAGAAAACAACTATGACGTGCCCAATGTATTCGTTTAAACCAATTTATATCGAATCAACATGTTTATACTATTGTGCAAATACGATATTTACATCGCTACTGACACAGTAAGGATAAACTGTTTCCAATATTTTCTCCGGCTATATTAAATCTCTGCTCAACTATACTTCATGTGTGGATGACACATCGAACGAACTTCACAAAATAGTCGGTCGAATAATCATTGAGTAATGTTTCATTCGTATTACCATTAATATAACGATATGTGGTCAGCTTAAAAAACGTGCAGCACTTGATGTACTTATAAATCCTGCAGTAATAGTCATCGGTGATTGAAGTTTCCAGCTTTGGTTTGAGAAGATTTGAAATAAAATGTAATTTTATGCTATACTTACGGTATTTTGTTTCTGACGGCACATTTGGGACCTAGTGCATTCATTGCATTCAGTTCTTATTAGAGCATGAACTGCTGATGGCGATTCATTATTTTTCAGAAAATGTATACCGATATATTGGAGCAAGGCGCTAATAAAGTACAGTTATTATACCGGCTAGCCATTCGTTTTTTTCATGACTGTATGTTGTTTTATCACCATCAGTTCATTCATGATATTCAATTCGGCTGACACATTTGCCTGTATCATATTACTTTTCCGCAACCGACAGTGTCACTATTTCTAAAGTTGTCCTGTATTCAGTAATTATTGCATCAGTTGATGATAACATACGATATAGAAGGAAACACGCTTACTACGTTATCGCTCATCTATTTCCAGCAAATGATGTGAATACAGTTTGGTGTTTATTGAATTGGTAAATTGGTTACGGTCATTACCTTAATAATTATATCAATGCGTGGGGATTCAGTGACGATACAACATCTGTAATATACGATCTAACTAAACAAACGCATTGCCATCGGGATACTGCTATATGCATTTAAAAAATAAACTGAACTTTCTTGCTAATCGAAGTATAATTTAAATACACATATCGAATCGATTGTAACTAACCCTTTATGTACATGAACACGTGGCTAATTGTAGAGTAGTTTACAAAGAGAAACCATTTTGAATTCATGGGTATTTGAATACAAGCTTCTGATGGGAAATTATACTGCGACTGTAAAGATGCGTTTGTGGAAATTTAAGAACACATCATAAACAAAGGCTATGTTAGTTTTTGTTTGTCCTCGTATAAATCAGGGGTATAATGTCTAAAATGTTGGTTGCCGCTGTCTCAATCCTTCCGCCTACAAATAGGATAAATAAATTATATTCCCTAGAGTGTTATTATCGTGAGGTGAACATTTGATTTAACGCGACTGTGGCATCATAAGAATAGAAGTTATGTATAACTAGCACCCAGTAACAAGAAGCAACGAAGCAATTACCGTCAAACGTAGGAGTACTTTCAATAAACCATTGGTTTTTGTAAACATACCGATTCTCGGTCGAGGTAATTATGTAACCGATATATAACCTTATAATGTTGTTTTTGAATGCAGTGTTACATACGTATATTGATTATATTATGTACTAAATAATGTTTTAATAGAAGTCCATCTGAAAAAATTTGTGTCCAATTGAGACAATTTAGCCATTTTCGCCTGATATTTGGACAATCAACAGTACAGCTGATATTTGGACAATTAACAGTACAGCTGATATTTGGACAATTAACAGTACAGCTGATATTTGGACAATTAACAGTACAGCTGATTTTTGGACAATTAACAGTACAGCTGATATTTGGACAATCAACAGTACAGCTGATATTTGGACAATCAACAGTACAGCTGATATTTGGACAATTGACAGTACAGCTGATATTTGGACAATTGACAGTACAGCTGATATTTGGACAATCAACAGTACAGCTGATATTTGGACAATCAACAGTACAGCTGATATTTGGACAATCAACAGTACAGCTGATATTTGGACAATCAACAGTACAGCTGATATTTGGACAATTAACAGTACAGCTGATATTTGGACAATTGACAGTACAGCTGATATTTGGACAATTGACAGTACAGCTGATATTTGGACAATTAACAGTACAGCTGATATTTGGACAATCAACAGTACAGCTGATATTTGGACAATTAACAGTACAGCTGATATTTGGACAATCAACAGTACAGCTGATATTTGGACAATTAACAGTACAGCTGATATTTGGACAATTAACAGTACAGCTTATATTTGGACAATTAACAGTACAGCTGATATTTGGACAATCAACAGTACAGCTGATATTTGGACAATTAACAGTACAGCTGATATTTGGACAATCAACAGTACAGCTGATATTTGGACAATTAACAGTACAGCTGATATTTGGACAATTAACAGTACAGCTGATATTTGGACAATCAACAGTACAGCTGATATTTGGACAATCAACAGTACAGCTGATATTTGGACAATTGACAGTACAGCTGATATTTGGACAATTGACAGTACAGCTGATATTTGGACAATCAACAGTACAGCTGATATTTGAACAATTGACAGTACAGCTGATATTTGGACAATCAACAGTACAGCTGATATTTGGACAATCAACAGTACAGCTGATATTTGGACAATTAACAGTACAGCTGATATTTGGACAATTAACAGTACAGCTGATATTTGGACAATTAACAGTACAGCTGATATTTGGACAATCAACAGTACAGCTGATATTTGGACAATTAACAGTACAGCTGATATTTGGACAATCAACAGTACAGCTGATATTTGGACAATTAACAGTACAGCTGATATTTGGACAATTAACAGTACAGCTGATATTTGGACAATCAACAGTACAGCTGATATTTGGACAATCAACAGTACAGCTGATATTTGGACAATTGACAGTACAGCTGATATTTGGACAATTGACAGTACAGCTGATATTTGGACAATCAACAGTACAGCTGATATTTGAACAATTGACAGTATAGCTGATATTTGGACAATCAACAGTACAGCTGATATTTGGACAATCAACAGTACAGCTGATATTTGGACAATTAACAGTACAGCTGATATTTGGACAATTGACAGTACAGCTGATATTTGGACAATCAACAGTACAGAAACCCCCAATACGAGTTGCAATAAGTCGATATCACATAGGTTTACCTTCAAACAATTTGATAAATGCAGACATATTTCCCTATTTTAACAGTAGAATAGCAAAACAATTGTGTTTGTATCAGTTACAATTGTGTTTGTACTGTTCATACCTAGTCAGTTAATTGCAGGATAAAAAGTAAGTCATAAGTATAAGTACATTGGAAAACAGTGCATTATCCACTTAGTTTATAGTCGGTTTCGGGTATTAACTCTGACCTCATCTAAAATAAATGACACAGACAGTAAACGTCGAAGAAAATCGATCGTAGCAACAAAAAGTTACAATTGTCTTAAATTTGTTTTTGATATAATTGTTCTTGGATTTTAATTATGTCACTTATTACGCGGTATGTCCTCAGAGTGTTAAACAAGGAAACATCATACAATCTAAATAAATGAACATTTACCAGTACCGTTGTTTGTTAAATTATACACTTTAGTATTGTATGTTTACTCACGATGAAAAGCACTAATAGCAACATTTCTAACATAGTTGTTGTTCAAGATCAGTATAATATGTGATGGATGTAAACTGATGTAATCTTTTTTGTCGGGTATTTATTTAGTGAACAAACTAATACTTGTTATATGTTTTATAGTGCAGTACGTGCATATTGCGGCATACTATACTTATCTTAATGTGCGCGTTTAATAGAATGTCATTCATTCTAAATACTTCAATAAAACTGCTTTGTTGTATGAAACAGTTTTTGTCTCTTGTGCTAAGTAAAATCAAAAGAGTAATGTTTTCATATTATAAAACGTGCAAATCTGCGTATTGCACATATTTATCAAACTACGTTTTTGTAATCCCAGCAAATGAAAAACACACACTACGAAAACCCCGAAAGAAACATACTTACGTTTACAAGTTGCAAGGTACAACTATTTCATTGTGTAAAGGCTATATGTTATATCAATCTAAATGAAATAATCACACAAAGGTTGACTTTCGGTATTAACTCAATGTGGACATTCCAAGTGAATTTTGGCTAAGTCGGCAAGTACAAATCTGTCACAAAATGCCAAAAGGTTATTCTTTGATGGGTTTAGTCGAGATGTGTTTGATGCTAAAGCCGATAATGATATATTTGTTCGTTATCTCTTCATCTGCAGTCCTTTGATGTAACATGGAAAACTTCATGCAATGTACGTGTATCGTATGCATGTCACTTTCAGTATGGAAAGCATCATTGACGTCATGCAATGTTAATAATAAAGAATATAGGTTTTTGAGCAGTACAATCAATGTAATTATTGTTGTATAAACACGGTTATTATTCAATATAGTGCCTAAAATGTTTTCGCAGTAAAAAGTGCATACAAGTAGTTTGTCAAAGATGATGTTCACCTACATGTATTCCAATGAACAGTAAAACAAACATTGTAACTTTAATATGCTCTCGCTTATTTCGGATGGTTAAGCTCTACCGAAAATGTATGCAAGTTGGGAATCTTGTAATAACATAACTGTTTTGTTTTGTTTACAAAAGCCAATTTTGTCTATATGGGGACATTGTCACACGGAGCATCTAGCCGGGTAGCAGTATGTTACTGGTAAAGTCAGGAAGCTATCTAAACACACGTCTATGAGTAGAATACTATTTTAAGACAATCTAAGAGATGTCACCATATTACACCCAGTCTGTCTATTCACTGGTTGCTTATCTGAAATATATCACAAAAACATATTGTGTTTGATGTTCCGGAAAACGAACGTTGTTACCGATATGATATCACACACTCTAACTTGTGGATACACCGGTCGTGTGAGTGACAACCGATATAGTTCATGTAAATGAATGTTCATCCAGATTTCTCAGAAGAATATTGACTTTAAGCGACGTACGTGCATGACAGCCTAATTAAATGGATACTATACTCGTTGTTCACAATGCACGTTTTATACTTTATAATGCTTGATTACAATTATCCGCTTTGGTTATCGGCTTCATGTTGCAATAATAACCATTTATACAATGATATCATCACATCTAACGACAGTACTGTTTCGTGTATATCAAATACTTTCAAGATTCGAGTAAATAAAGTGATTGATATAAATAAAACAAGATACGTTTGTAAAACGCGTATGTCGTCAATGCAGCCTTATTTTCGACAATGGTAAAGGACACCGTGACCTAGACCTTTGACCTACTAACCTCAAACTCATTTGGGTTGATCAAATGTTATTGACCAACATCAATAACCGTTTGACAATCCTAGGGCAAAGCTTTCTTAAGTTATTGGACGGGTACCATTTTTGTCTAACGAGAGACCGACCGAGAATACGCCCTTTGTAAAGAAGGATGGTAAAATTAAATTGTGTGTAGATCTAGTTCTGAAAAGTTAACGCTATGTATATGTCAAAAACTTGAAATGAACTACCGTTACGACAACCTATACACTAATATAATTTAATTTCAAAGATTTGTACAACTCAATATAACGTGAACACGTAAGATAGTGTGTTTCGTATGTCGGTTGTTTATTTCATATAATTGTGTTATTATATGACGAGGAAGAGTATTATTAATTGTTGTATGCTAGATGGTGGTTCTAGACAGAAACTTTGTCACAAAATGTATCATGGACGAAACTCCAAAAAAACTGTATTTATCTCAGAGTTAAGTAAAAGCGAATGAAGCCTTGTCGAAGTTATCGGGTACTAAATGAAAATAATTGGCTGATGACCGAATAACACTACGTCACGATACTCAATAAACGTAGAGTTCTGTTCGATTAACCAATTTACTGATCGAGACATTTTAATGAAGCTGGTATGAGAACATAAGACATATATGTAACCAAACGAGACAAATAAATGTCCAAGTCTCATCTGCCATAACACTGAATAATCTTAAGGTTAATAGAGATATCGGAGCGTTTATATTGTATGTTTAGTGGTAATCATGACAAGTTCCGATTTTCATAACATAGGCACGCAAGAAGCAACTTGTGGTGTTGATAAAGTAGCTATTTACAAAAACAACGTCCATTGCATACCACCAATTGCCGAAATTGAGGATCAACTCGATCATTACTTGACAAACAGCTATCAATTATTGATTTAATTACACTGAGCGGCAATGAAAACGCAACTTGAATATTTCCGTAATTCGTTAATGTATAAACTTGAAAATTTGTACGCACTCTTCGATATATGTTATCTATATAGAGTTCAGCTTTTTCCGTGCAACTACACATGTACTTTAATAAGCACTCATCCAAAGCGGAGTTGCTCGTATATTGGGCGAACAGTTTGAAGAATATGAATGTATTAGTCGAAAAAACAAAATAACTAGTAGAAAAACACGATGTACAGGAAGACTCCGAAAGATCGGTCGGTATGCTCAATTGTGGGGTATCCGTTTCTTTGATTTAAATCACCGAAGTCATTATTTCATTCAATTAACTTTTGACCAAAGACAAGTGGTACAAAACTATGTTGCTAAATCAATTATTCTGATTCGAAGTAATATTCATGTGCCACATGGATATATTTATTTTATGACAATATTTCGCGATGATTAAATACATGTATTTATTAAAATTTAATGTGTTATTCTATACTATATAAGTGTTACGTTATCATTGCTGCTTAGTGTATTTCGGATTGTCTTTGACGCACGACGTGTTGCTCAACTCGACATAATGTTACCAGAGCACACAACGAAAGTGAACAGTTTAAATCCGAGTCAGCTACGCCTAGTACGTTTGTGTAAACAAAGTATTGACGAAACAGTATGACTTGGGGTGACCTGAATGTGTTTGTTTAACTTACATACTAAATGTAATCTCCAGACTTCTGATTGATCTTTCGTAGTTTACTATTATTGAGAGGTCAACACTTGAATAAAGTGGACAGATTGAAGCCTTCCCGTAGTAATTGTAACTTTCTAATGTCTAAGAAGACGATTATCACCAATCGTAGGAGAGTGTTCGATTTACCACGACTGTACATAGAACTGTTCAGCCGTTGATTGACCGATTTCATTCTACGGAATATGTAAATATTATGAAGAAACTTTCAGATTATCTGACGAGGTTATTCCTTGAGTGATTGGGTGCGTTCCAGACTTGACATAATTCCAATTGAAGATATTGCGATCTGGTAATATTGGATTTAAATTGAAGTACAGTCGTCAATATTTGTGAAGACATTGAAGTAAAAATAAATCTTTGTCGACATTTAATAATGTAATGACTGTGTCGAATTCATAGTTTAATGAAAGGTTGTGTTATCATTGCATAAGAACGCCTAAAACAGTTTGAGATAACTTGGTAAGTCAGTCATTAAAGAACTAGACTGCAAATCATTTGGTATATGTAGCTGGTGATCTTCCGTGTCAAATGGCGGTTTGTAGACGACAGTAGATATCGTAGAAACAAGAAAACAATGGTTAATGATAACAATTTTGATATGCTTCCCAACGGCTTCGATGTTATTGATGATATTGAGTATCCTTTATAGGTAAATGATACAAACGTATTTATGTATAGGCGCTCATTCATAATCAATAAGACAAACGCATGTAATACGATACAGTCTTCACATTCTACGACCACAATGGCCGGAAATTGAACAGTGAAGCCATGGTCGTTCCTACTACACATGTTATCATTATTCTCTGTAACTGCAGCTATCGGGCAATGCATATGGTTTAACCAGTCCAAGTATGCATTTACTCGTTCACATACTGTTTTAATAATAAGGTAACTTTTCCAAGTGTTGTTTACAGAAATATTCATGTAGTTGTTAAACCGCCCTTTGTTATTGTTAAGTTTTTCTGGTTAATGAGCTACCAATGAAAATCTGTGTTCAAGTCTACCATTGGAGATTATTTCTTTTCTGTGGGTTAGGTAGCCAACATCGGTTTACAGGACTGTATGGTGCCAATGAATCAATCATGTCGAACAGCCTTCACAGGTACATGTATTAATCTAATCACACCATGTTTGATTGGAGCATGTGGATTACTCTTGCTCGGAGAAATTAACTAGAGGCTCGGGAGAGGATTGAATTGTCCCCTCATCTAGTACGTAAACAACATTGGAAGACATTTGGACCGAATGAATAATCAACAGAATTGTCTTTTAGATCTAACACATTTAAATCATTAACAACAATTACATAACTGACTTGCTACCGGGCCTTTTACTTTAATTTAGTCAGTCCAGTTGATTATCGACTAATCTGTCAGAAAGAAATCTCTACATTTTTTGGCGTGATAGTGTATTGATAATACAAGGCTTCATCATTCAAAGTATTAGAACGTTTTGTTGTGTTGACTTATTGCAATACTGATCCCAGTACAGTTTGTCTTACTGTCAAATAAATGCTGACGGCTGTTCATTAATTTCAAACAAATATTACAAATAATGCAATCAGGTTATGTCAAGACTGGAACGTGTCCATCGCTCAAGGAATATCATACACCAAGAATATATCTATATTTGAACAGAAATATTCAGGTATTCTGTTGAATGAAATCGGTTAATCGAACACTCACCTGAGATTGGTGATAATTCCGTAATAGTGTTACGACTTTAATCAAATTATGACATCACAAGAACAAAACACTACAGAATATCACGTTACATCACTTTAATGTCCTAAACCTGAGACGATTGACAGGATTCGGAAATACACGTATGATATTTGTTTCTATTTACCTTGCATGTAGGAGGACGTATCGGGTCATATCCAGTTCATATGTGGCTGACAAATTAATTTTATGTTTGTAACCACACAACATAATCATACTGTTTTCACAGAGCATTTACAATGTTTACGACGAAAACAACACTGTCATTACAATAATGTACTAGACGAAGCTGACTTTGAGTGAAGTTGTTTACTTTCAATATTTTCTCTAGTTTCATTAAGTAGTAGGTTCATCCACGTGCCATACAGCGATGCCATTTCGACCGAATTAAAGCAACTGTTAGCAGACAGTCATATAATTATTGAACAGTGCGTCGATAGCCGCTATCGGCAATGATCCATAATGAAAAAGGTCATTGTGCTTGTGATTCGGAGAGTAGCTTCGTGTTGTATTTGTAGGACAACAATTATAGTAACTACGACTGTTATTACTGAAAACTTATTCATGCAAGAATAAACTAAAATAATATCCATAGGAAACGGGCGTCCCCATGACAGCACACATCAATTAAAGGTGGGAAAAGAAGAGGTTAGTTTCGGTGTAGGGTAAATAGTAAAAGTAGCAAATTGAATAATTCCATCCATTGCAGTCATCTACGCGTTCATCATTTATGAAAGTTTCAACAAATTTCCCCTAAACATTCGGCAGGAGTTCAACACACAACATGTTTCACTATTGGGCATGTAGTTAAAGTAACAAATGACCATACCTCAAGTAAACAATGACGTAAGAAATATTCCATCCGTTACGGTCATCTAAACATTGAGGTTGGTCATCTGTAAAAGCGTGAAGAAAGTCCACCCACGGTTTATTAGGAGTTCATCACACATGATTTTCGTTACGTACATACCGACGGACGGACATCGCTATTGCTCTTAGTACCACTTCTATGTAAGTGTGGACACAAACAAGGGGATTTATCACAGTAAAACTAATTATTCATTTTTAGACCTTTTGAAGGTTTGCTATGTTGACAGTTTTCAAATCGGGATCCATCCACACATAAACATTTTGTTCGACCTATACTTTTTTCAAAAGTATTTACATCATGGCTAAATCTTTTAATCGAATTGATCCCTGTGTTGCAAGTTGATTGATAATCATGACGTGGTCTTATCCGATATGTGCCAATAACATACATATAGTTACCCAGTACTATGACTTAATTATATTCCAAATTAATTCAGAGGTAAATCATTGGTTTGGACTTAAACCTTCCAAAAGTTCTTCTACAACATGTTCTAGCATATGGCACATGATACGTGTATACTTAAGAAGATAACAAAGGGGGGAAGAACATGCATACACTATTCGTGTCGAGTTGTCATTATGGTGTGTGCTCGTGGTCTCAATTTTCGGAGAAACTCGAAATAGTAGTATAATTCCACATTTACACCAATAAGACCTCCCCCAGTCTCGAAATACAAACTGTATCCCTGTCACAATTGATGTTAGTTTCACGAATCCTTGAAGTTAATTTAAAAAATAAATTTAATGATGCTACTGTATGAATTGTTAAAAGTTGGATAATCAAATGTAAACACGAATGGTTGGAAACCAGTGTGAAAATTTACAAATTCATAAAAGTCTTGCAAAATATTGCCAGTAACGATGAATGAAGATTAATGTAATGAAGCATTGATTTGTATAATACATGCATTGTCAACAACACTGATTGAAGTAGAAATTTTAATCAAGCTGTCAGTTACGTCGCTTAACGTCAATATTGTTCTGAGAAATCAGGTTGAACATTCAATTACAAGAATAATACCAGTTGTCTCTCACACATCAGTTTGTGTATATGCTATCATATCGGTAAAACAATCATTTAATGGAACGTCAATGTAAATATGTTTTGGGGGATATAGGAGGGATGATTAATATATAACGAGAAAACATTGCTAATGAAAATACCCAGACCGGTAACAAGCGAACGTGCATATCTTCGTTGAGTCTCTGCAGGTACTAATGCTTTCAAAAAAGTTATTTCCGGTCAAAAATTTCAGGCAACTTTCCGAGGTGAATGGTCCTTGGAATATAAAAAAATAGTAAGCTGTAAACGGTTGAGCCTATCGTTCTCTTTCGATTAAATATCATTTTTAAAAAATGTGTAATAAATAAAACAAACTATTTCTAAAAAGCAAATGGAAGTAAGAAATACGCTCTAAAGTTACATGACTGTTGACCGTGTCACTAGCCATTTGCAAGCGTTTGCGAGATTTCCATGCGCCCATTGCACATGGAAGATGTTTTAAGAATCATCAAAAATAAAGGTGAAATGTTCATTTTAATAGCCGATTTATCATGACATTACTCGATCTTCGAGGAAATTGGTCTTTAATAGACATTTTTAAGTAGTTTTACAATGATATAAACACTCAGATCGTACCAAATGCATGAATGTAAGTAGGCTACAATTCGTTCCATGACAACAAGGCAAATCAACAATTCTATGTCATAATGTATAGCGTGTCAAAGCAATGTTTATGAGATTATTTTGTTACTGTCAGTGTGTATAAGACTTATGTACCAGTTAGTTTCATCCACAGCACCCCAGCCCCGAGGGAAGGGAGCTCCGGGATTTTGAGTTGTCAAAATCAATAGCCCTTCTACGGCCGGCGGGGAAAGCTGATGGTAAAATCTCCCGCATTTCCCCTGACATCTACCGGTAAATATTGTCTCTAGGCTATTACTTTTCGCAGAAAAAATCCTAAATTTCCCCTGCCTTGTGGGGAAAGCTGGATGGTAAAAACATGGCCGTCTCCCTGGCTATCCGCCATGGACCCTGTGGCCGGGGGAACTGTGGATGCAACTGACTGGTGCATTAATTATTTTTGGTGGACAAACGTGTGTACTAGGAGGGTTCATATGTTGTCGCTTATGTAATATCTTCGATTTTCCAAGCGGATGAGGACGAAAGACAAACATGGGAGGCTACAAATTATCTATATTCGGAATATAAATAAACCATCTTATAGAGTAGGCCTACAATACTACAGTACAGTACAACAAGGTACGTCTTTGATTTTATTGAATTGGAATCAAATTATGACAATTTGATTGATTGTCTTGTGTGCGGTATAAAGATTACAATTCACAATGATTGCATGCATTTGTTATCTCCCTTGGATAATGCATAGCAACTGGGACCCGTGTCTATATATACAAATATAGCCTAGTGGTTATCTAATATTTATTAAATACCCATATAGTCAATGCCTTAGTTCATATTACATTCTTTTTTCTGTAAATATTGCATGTTGTGTCATACATTTGTTACAATCAATTGTACAAAGTATTGTTCTACATGTATATATGAAACAATAATCCGCTTAGAACTTGCAGTACAACGTAACCTTTGTTAATTTCGCAATCTCACTCCATAAGCCCAACGTCAATATTATTTTTGAAACCAAACATTTGAGAATACTCTCCTTATTGTCAAGTAGAGTTGAAGGGTCATTCATGATCGTTATAGTTAGGCATAGATCTTGAATCTTGAAAAACAAATATTGGATGGCCGACATCTTCACACTTATGTTGAAGATGGTATGTATTGCTTCATTGTGTAATCGCATGGTATTGAATTGTTTGCACATTTACATTACTAGCATTCATAATGATGCAATTTGTTTCTTCAAATAAGGCGGCTTGAAGTCCGTACATTTTCACACATGCATATTAAATGGTATAGCTTCAAGTAAGTTCCTGTGTCATGCCTGAAAATTAGTTCTTTAAAATCAAGCAAAATACACGTATTTAGGTGGATCAAACGGGATATTCCAGGAACACATTAGTGGTAGCCAACAGGAAATAATTATGTTAATCTTATCGATATAAAGCATTATGCCACAGAGACACAAAAGCATCCTTAATTTAATTACATATCATATTCAAATTTTACAAAATGATATTTGTAGCTTTGATTATATCTGGCTTTACGAGCAAAATGAATACCAGATACCCGTGAGCCAGATGGTCGTAGAATGTGATGGGAAATGTATAAATAGAATGACAAAACACTATTAACACGACTTTTAAAATCATGAGGTAGGACTGGTGTATTGTCGGCTTTTAGACGCTGAACATTACTTTTAGTGCCCCTTTTCTGGGTGCATATAAATTAGTGTACGATTTTGTAACGTGCATTTGTTACGTGTTCGTTTTGCGTCGTTCAGGTTCTATTGTTTCTGGAGACTGATACGTTCCTTGTCTGATTTTGTTATTATCTGTTTTTGGTTGTTCTGTAAAATTTACTTTGCAAAACTCCAAGTAAGACATTATTAATTTTCTAACGCACTTATATGATGTACGACGCAAACACTAAGCGTACAACAGACATTGGTCCATGACCTGATACTTGAAGTTAAAATAATGTAATGAAACATTATCCAATTTGCTATGTAACACTTTTATTGTCTGTCAATCCAGCAATCCAAATGAAAAATCACAAATCAATGAATAGCGTTATAACACATACTACAAACAACTCATTCTTCATCCAAACCAGCATTAAAAGTAAAAACGATAAGGATATCCCATGTTGTCGTAAAAATATACATTTTAGACTATTTGTCTAAAATGTATATTTTTACGACAGCATGGGATACGAGAATTGATAAATTCTCGCATCAAAGTAATGTGTTGGTTCAAATTCCACTAGAATAATTAAACTAAGGACAAACAGAGATTGTCTCCAAAGAAATCATAGAACGGAAATAATGGATCAATTAAATGCAAAAATGATGGAATTCGTAAACGTGTGTACACAAGGTGAAACAGCAATAAGTCACTTTATATATTATAATGTTGAATGGTGGAAAGTCAAGGTAGACGAACGAAATCCAAACAAATAAATAGTACATGTATTGCTCATTTCGCAATATCAGGCCAATGTGGACTACATAGCACACTTTTATACGTACGAATATCTGGTTGAACGGGATTGTGCCATGTCATGAAACAAGTTCATGGACGAGCACAATGCATTATACAGATAGTATGCAGCAAATGATATTCCCGAAACGTATACTGTTTACACTGTTTATATACGGATGTACGAAACACAATAATCGGAGATTAGATTGGTGAAACCATGTAAATTGTCCGTTAGTTTCAATTTCCCAGGATATTACATGCGGCGTCATAAAGTTCTATTTCCGGCAATGACCAATGCCATGAAAACTGAGTTGACTTTCATTGGTGTATTGCATTGTTATAAATATTCATCCATAGAAAATATACTTTCTCAGATACAAATGTACTTAAAAATGTATTTAGGCTAAATTTACTACACTACTCACATTTTACAATAACAGTTTCGAAGCAGAGGATATACTAAATGTAGCAACAAACAGAGCATGTGAGTCGCATTAGAAATAAACGTCATTGTCATATATACCATGACCAACCAGATAGAGAAGGAACACACGTTGTAATTTTAAGAACAATTACACAGAACTGGGCCTTTCCTTTCCAAGGGATCTTAGATATGTTATTGTACAAAAGGTGCAAAGCTTCACCAAGCATGCTGCCAGAATTGTTCTGTTTTCATAAGGAAACGATGGGAGAGGTCGAAACGATTTCCAACAAACATGAAGTAATGGAGAACTCTGGTGGAAACCACCAGTGACAGCCGGCACGAAAAGGTAGGTAGGTAGGTTAGTGTTATATGTACAGCGATTTGTAGTCTTAGTATGCTTGAACATACAGTTAAACTGAAATACAAGCATGTCTAATTCCATTTAGAACCAAGTGCATTAGAACATAATGTAATCAATTAAAGCCATGTCAAGGCTAGGATGCACCCAATCACTCAAAACACCTCGACCGAGAATCTGTCTGGTTTTACAAACATATTTACATATTCCATGGAATGAAATCGGTTAATCGAAGATTTTCCGTAGCTTGATGATAATTGCGACATCGTTACTTGTTATTAAGGAGTTAATAGTTACAATTACCACGAGAAGGGTTTCGTCGTAGCACTTTAATCGAACGTTGACCTCACAATAATGATACATCACGGAATACAACTAGTAATTCTAGACATCGTGTTAATGTATCAGGTACGTTGGAGGAAAAAATAAAAAAGCGCCTCGACAAAACAAATTTTTCCAGATACGACTTATACATGTATCATCGAACGTATATTCATTTGAACGGCGTGTGTTGTGGTACAAGTAGAATATTGTCCTAAGGAATACAAATAGCCGATTTGCCTGCTCATCCAAGCCTCAACAGAACGTCAGAACTGCTTCAGTCAGAGTAATGTACAACTGAGTCTGTGTAGATCTAACAAACTTTTTTTCTCACATACTCTTTATAAATGCTTCTGTCTTGCTTAAAGTTTAGTAGGGGTCCTATAAAAAATCCAGATTACCGAAAGGTATGGGACGATACGAGGACCTTATAAACTCATATCAAAAAAAAAATTAAAGTTCAGTATGTCGATGTACATAACGTCATTTATTATCAGCATAATGTAACGGATTTGTCTTCAGATGCTCAGAAACCTCCAACAATGCATTGAATTTTAAAGTTGTAAAGTTGGCTCCATTATTGATGGAACAGGCGACCATAACTATGCACAAACTATTTTTCGAAGCTACATGAAACCACACTATGGTTTTATACCGAATACTTCATTTTGAATCATCGTAAAAGTATAGTTTGCATCATCAATTATCAAATTTACGAAAAAGGCACCGCGTTCTCATTAAGGGATGTTTTGACGCCTTCCTGGCATAAAGGAATATTGCTGAAATTGAATTAACAACAAGAATAAACACCAGTGTTTAGATTAACCCGCACAATAGTCGTTAAATCTTCGTAGTGTAGACACTCCTTTTTTTATTAAGCATAATTTTTTATTGACACAAAGGCAACAGACGGTTTCTCACAGGCGAGCATGATAACAAACATAACACGTACACCAAACATGGACGAAATTTCGGACATTGAAGGACGAAGAAGGTCCCCGGGATAAAACAATACAAGCTGAAAATTGACACGGACATAAAATTCAGAAAGTCCTTGTGTTTACATTGAATACGTCGACAAACTGTCGTTATGCATGCACGGAATAAAACAAAACATATGTAAGAGAAGATGCTAACAAAATCAGTACATTTAGGAAGCGAAGTTAGTCGGTAAAGAGCTAGACTGCAAATCATTTGGCATTTGTAGCTGCTGATCTTCCGCGACAAATGTCGGTCTCCTTGACGGCAGTAGAAACATGTAAACAATGGCTAATAATAACAGTGTTGATATGCTTCACAACGACTGCGATGCTTTTAATGATATTGAGTATAACAATAATAGTTTCCTTTATAAGTAAATGATACGAGCACATTTATGTATAGGCGCTCAATTATAATCAATACGACAAACCAATGTAATACGATACAGTTTTCACATTCTACGACAACAATGACCGGAAATTGAACTGTGTATGCATGTTTCTTTCTACAACACGTGGTATTATTAATCATTGTAACTGAAACAATAGGGCAATGTTTATGGTTTCACCAGTCTTATCTCCGGTGACCGCATTTTCTTCATCCACATATTAATACAAACGTCGCGTAAGTGCCAAATGATGCACAGTGTATTGGAATCATACCTTATGCTCGTTCACAGACTATGGGAAGCGGTGTCATAGAGGTAGCGCACGTGCTTCGGGATCGAGAGGTCCCGGGTTCAGGTCCAGATCTGGACCACTGGTGGAAAATGGTACCTGTGGGGGCAGTGTATTTCTGGGCACCGCAGATTGATGTTGGCTGCCACACCACAGGTGAGAATTAGTCTCCCCAGAGAGACACCAGTGTAGTTTTCCATAGGTAGCACAATGACCCGGGGAAGTTTAATGTAAAAACGTGCTTGAGCGGCCTAACAGCTGAAAAGAGCCCTTGGAAGGTGGTAACTTTTTTTAGTTTAACACACTGTTTTTATAATAAGGTAACTTTTTCGAGTGCTGTTTGCAGTAGTTTAGTCGTTCATCCGTCATTTGCAAATGATTAATTAAGTCAATACAGTTGTTTATTGACTAATCTGTCACAAAGGAATCTCAGACTATGTTGGCGTAATAGTGTATTGATAATGCAATGCTTCATCTATCAAAGTAATACCGGTAGAAAATTTTGTTGTGTTGACATATTACAATGCCGATCCCAGTACTGTTGTCTTACTGTCAAACAACTGCTAACAGTTGTTCATTAATTTTAAACCAACATTTCCAACAATGCAATCAATTGAAGTTATGTATTGACTGGAACGTGACAATCACTCAAACAATTACATCGACCGAGAATATATTGGACACGAATCCTTGGTAGAAAGAAATCGGTTAATCGAAGACTCTCCTGATATTGGGAATAATTGTGTCATCGTGTTACTGGGGATTGGGTAGATTTAATTGCTTTGTGAATGATTAGTCGTTCCACCTGAATCAAATTTTGACCTCACAATAATACTACGCTACGATAATACAGCTCTAAAGATTGTGTTGATTTAACAGGTACGTAGGTTAAGAGTTCCAATAAAGCCTCTTCACAATAAGTATGATGAAATCTCAGCATTCAGAACTATGTGCATGGTCTTGCAATTGCCCAATGCCAAATAGCTCATTGATTTGTACATCGAATTGAGCTTACATATGTATGTACCTCGTTTACTATGTAAGTGCTTGATACTTTAGGAATTGGAATATTTATCAAGATATGGTTTATAACATATGGAATCTCATTACAATGATTACATGATATATTTTAAAAAGAGTTTTACATTTTTATTTTACTATGCAGTTACATTCTTGGTATCAAACGATTAGTATTCCAAATAAAACTGCATCTTAACAACATTGATACGGCATTGTTCGTATATAAATATCTAAATGTTGAGGTTCTTATTAATGTGACGTTTTAATTGTGTTCTTATTTGTACGAGGGTTGTCCCAGTAAATCGTGTACTTTGCTTTTTACACAAAAAGTATTTAAAATATCTGTGTCAATTTTTCATTGATGATTAATGAATAATTATGTTCTTAAAAGGTATCCGGAAGTTCATGAAAATTTATCAAGAAATAAATTGTCCGTTAACATTACTAATACACATGGTATGCAAGTGCGGCGCACAGTGACGTCAAAGTAAGAACGTCATACCGCGGAACCATTTTTCTCTATATCTTAAGCTGATGTTCCTTTTTTCAATTGTTTACGATGGCATTAAACCTTTTCCTGATACGCATTTGCGAACCAATCACAATCGAATGCACCATAGAAAAGCTGTCTGATCGAAACAACCAACACTCATGGTGGGAGAATATATCCCTTCTCCTGCGAGAAGAGTAAACGCCCTGTGGTGCATGTCACATTTGATAAGGGTGAAATACAACCCGTTGATGTCCCAAACATAATAAAATATTCATAGTCATTCATGCATACGTGTTCTAGTAACATTACTTTATATCGTCTAGTATTAGGTGAGAGTCTTAAACTATTTTTCGACGGCATAGCATGATAGCAACCAAAAATATAAAGTGTACTATGATTCTACAGATGTTTATTCTTCTGACGTCACAATTCTCGCACGTTTTAATTTTTAGTGTTGCTATTCAAACATGCGTATTTCTCGCACAAATAATGAAATTGATTTGAACTTTACTGTGATGAAATTAAACAGACAGTCCTTAATGCCTAAGTGAAAATTATGCGTAATAACTTATTGAAAATATGAGAATTACAACTTTATTGAACATACATTGAATGAATCACGGCGCGTTTTAAGGGTTGCGCCGCATTTGCGTACATGGGGTTGGTTAATCACCGATAATATGCAGCATACGCATATCTGTTCAGTTTTTTCCACTTGATTTAGATCAACAATGAATTCATCAAGGTAATTACAAAAAATCATAATCATGTGACGCCAAATAAGAAAATTATTAGCAAAGTACACGATTTACTGGGACAACCCTCGTAGATGTTTATTTCAATGCGTGGGTTTAGTGATTACATGTACATGCATACATACTTTTCTGAGACGATCGGCAGAATTCGGAATTACACGTCAGATGATTGTTTCCATTGCATATAGGAGGATGCCACAAACGAGTAACGGGTCAAATCTAGTTTATCTTGTTAGAATGAAAGCTATGGCAGTAAATTGAAATTATCTTTGCAAGGAGTCAACATAATCATGATGTAATCATGAAATAACTACCATTACAATTATGTACAAGACGAAGTTGACTTGAAGTGAAGTTGTTTACTTTCAATATTTTCTCTAGCTTCATGCAGTCTAGGTTCGTCAACATGTCATACAAACATGCTATTTCGAACGAATTAAAGCAAATGTGAGCACACAGTCGTATATTTATTGGTTATGAGACGATAGCTGCTATCGGCAATAGACAATGACATTAAGGTCGTTGTAAATTGGAGATTATGCTCCATGCGGTATTTCTATCGACTTGCTAGAAACATAAAACATATATTTGCCCAACAATATGGTAAATGGTGAAAAGCATGTTTTTGCACTGTTTCTGTTGTGTCTTTTTTGGATTGCCCTTGTCATGATTGCTTGTCCTTTGCCCTAGTCTTCACGACTTTTCAGTGTTTCTGAGATACTCAAAATAATATTAAAGTTTCAAAATTCATATCACTAATCAATAACATCAACCCGATATACATTAAAAACGGTATCGTTATCAAAATCAACAATCGTAGTTCGAGTCCATGTTACTGTATGGATTATTAAACAAATGGCATAACTATGGTTAAGGTGTATGATGCGTTAAACAAGTTAAAAAACTCTTTAAAAATCTCTTGAAGAAAAGTAATGTCATTAAAAGGCCTGTTACTAGTATTGTATGTGTGTTTGTCGTAAACATTCATGGTGTTCTTGTAGCGAAATTATTACAAATTACCAAATATCATTGTCCCCAAGCATCCATGTGTATGTTCGTGCATTGAGAGCAACAATCACTGGAGTAGAAACGTTAGTCAAAATTATTCGGAGAAATCAGGTTGAACATTCAGCTTAAAGAACAATGACAGCTGTCTCTCACACGGCCATTGTATTTGTGCTATCATATCGGTAAAAACGTTCGCTTGACGGAACATCAATATAAGATTTGTTTTGGGTTATATATCAAATAAGCAGTCAGTGTCACGACTATATTATTCAATTCGGGAAACAAATTCAATATGGACGTCATTTTGACATTTATCTAAAAAATGACCTTTTCAGAAATCTTAATTCCTATGTTGCATTGATAGTAATATTGCCATGTTAGTTGCTGAATAAAATGGTGAAATGTTGGCTTTCTATTGGTATATGAAGATATCAGATGAGATCAAGCATTTGCTCATTGCAGTACTTTGTAATGGGGACAGATTTAATGAAACACCCTGTCCTAGGCACATACAGAAGAAGATTGAGATACGGATGTCCGTCTTGGTACAAACACAAGTCTTTATGAATGATACTTGTACATGAGTTGAGACGCATACAACTACTGTATACATTTATATGGTATCACTAACGATTAGATGGCCGAAGTATTTACACTTTTGTTAAATATGATATGTATTGCTACATTTGTGTAATCGCATGGTATTGTGGCATAATACACATTTGCAATACTAGCAACTAAGGATTCATAATAATGTTTTACCACATGCAATCTGTGTACATCAGATAGAGCGACTTGAAGTTCGTGCAATTTCAAAGTGGCATATCGGATGGTTTAGCTTCAAGTTTTTCTTTCCTGCCTGACGTCCAAAATAATTGGTTTGTTTGATTTAATTAAAATCAAACAAAAAATAACGAATTAAGGCGGATCAAACGGTATCTTCCGGGAACACATTAGTGGTAGCCAACAGAAAATCCAATAATTATGCTAATCTTAACAATATAAAGCATTAAGGCGCAGAGACACAAAGGAATCTACTTAATTCAATTAAATATCATATTCAAAATTCATGGAATGGTATTTGAAGCTTTGATTATATCTGGCTTCACGAACAAATGAATACCATATATCCGTGTGCCAAATGGCCGTCGAATGTGACTGGAAATGTATAAATAGAATTGCCGGCCTTTACTCGCTGTTACTGTTAGTACCACTTATGAGGGTGTATATAAATTTGCAACGAGTATCATTTTAACTTGTATTTGTAATCATTGATATTTTTTTTCAAGTGTTCGTTTTGTGTCGTTCAAGTTTTACTGTTTCTGGAACCTGTTACAGTGTACATGCACATTTTGTATGTTCCCTGTCCGAATTTGTTATTATCTGTTAGGGTAATTCTGTAAAATTTACTTTTGAAACACTCCAGGTAATGACATTAATTATTTTCTAACGCAGGTATATTATGTACGACACAAACATGAAACGTACAACTGACATTGGTCCGTGACCTGATATTGGAAGCTAAACGAGTTACACTAGATTTGATCTAAACAATGTCATCGATGACTTAAATTTCTATTAAAGCTTACAATCCAAAAGAAAATCACAAATCAATGCATAACATCGAAATGATATCGTTATAACACATGCTACACACAACCCATTCTTCATTCAAATCAGCATTAAAATTAAACCAATACGATAACGGTACCCCATGTTGTCGTAAAATATACATTTTAGACGGATAATTAATACACGCATTCAAGTAATGTGATGGTTCAACCTAATAGAGTAATTAAACTAAGGAAAAGTAGAGATGGTCACCAATGATATCATACATGTATGACGGAAATAATAGATGAATTAAATGCAAATCAGATAAAAATCTGTGCACTTGTGTACACAAAGGGGACAACGCTAATTTAGCATGAATGTTTTTAACCGTGCAGTGAGAACAATTATGAGTGGAGTAGAAAATTTAATTAAGTTGTCAGTTATGTCGCTTAAAGTCAATAGTGTTCTAAGAAATCAGGTTGAACAATCAATTACAAGAACAATGCGATTTGTCTCTCACACAGTCGTTGTATGGATGGGTTAGATTGTGTGAAATCGTATCTGTAATTACGTTTTTTACGAATATTAATCAATGTCCGATGAACCAGTACGTATTATATGTTGACATGGTCAGTTACATGTATTATGAATGACGGATTCTGCCATACTTCTGTTATAGTAAATGTATGCTTTTTAGTGGTGTGCGTCGAGGTTCAAGTATAATCATCGTCCGAAGGAAATTACATAGTTAAATAGATACCTTTCTGCATGCCCCTCATATTTTCTTGTTGTACATGAATTGAGTGAAATCAAAGGTTGTTGTTGTTGGTGGTGGTGCACATGTTTTGCTTGTTGGTGCGAGCTTCCGAAGATCGTCATGACTGGTCATGGCTTAGACAGAAGATTAAATCCATGTAAATACGTCTATCTTTTGCAATTAGTTATATTAAAGAGGCTTTCTCACATACTAATTTTACGTAATTCTTTCATGCTTAATGCTCGGTATGTCAATGTAACGGCATGTTTTATCAGACTTAATCGAGGTTGTCGTCATATTCTCAGGAAAAGTTCAATTTTCAAATTGCAATGTTGGCTCCGTAGTTAATGGAATAAGCGACCATAATCATGGACTAACTATTACTAGAAGCTAAATACAACCACACTATGGTTTTATGCCGAATACCGAATGTTGAATCATCGAAAAAAGTTGCGTTGGATACAACAATATTCAAAATTAAGCAATATGAAAGGAACTTCGTTTTTTTAAGAGATAAAAACAATGTTTGACGCCATCCTTGCATTACCATATTAATAGCAAAATTGCTGAAATTGAATTAGCAAATTAAAAAACACCAGTATTTGGATGAGTCAGCACAATAGTTGTTAAATCATCTTTTTGCAGACACTTTGTTTTTTCATTTAACACAATCTTATACAGCATTAGTTAATCTTAATTCAATAGAAACGCCGTAGGAAATCGCTGGCTTAGAATGAGAAGGTCGTAAATACCACTTACGACCTGATAAGACTTTATATTTGAAATCTGCTTCACAATTTTAGGGGCTTCTTATGAGACCATTTTCATAAAAATCGGAAATTGTCATGTTGACCAAAATGAAGTTTTAAAAACAATATATTGACGAAAAAGTGTGAGTGTGTTTACTCGTTCCCATAAACATTCTTTATAACAACTAGCATCAGACGTAGATGAACTGAAGGTGACCTGAAACTGTTTGTATGGCTTACTTCCAACATCTAATCTCCAGAATGCCGATTGGTCTTTCGTGATATATTCTTATTGTGATGTCAACATTTCATTAAAGTGGAACGATTGAAACCTTTTCGCGGTAATTGTAACTTTCTAATGTCTAAGAAGACGAGTATCACCAATCGTAGGAGAGTGTTCGATTTACCAAGACTGTACATAGCCGTTAATTGACCGATTTCATTCTACGACATATGTAAATATGATGAAGAAACTTTCAGTACTTCTGGCGAGGTTATTCCTTGAGTGATTTGGTGCGTTCCAGACTTGACACGATTTGAATTGATAATATTACGTACTGGTAATATCGATTTGGAATTGAAGTACAGTCGTCAATATTTGTGAAGACATTAAATTAAAAATAAAACTTTGTCGACATTTAATAATGTAATGACTGTGTCGAAATATTAATTTAATGAAATGATGTGTTATCAATGCATAAGAACGCCTAAAACAGTTTGAGTTTACTTGGTAAGTCAGTCAGTAAGGAACTAGACTGCAAATCTTTTGGTATATGTAGGTAGTGATCTTCCGTGGCAAATTTCGTTTTCAAGACGGCAGTAGATATCGTCGAAACATGTCAATTATGGGTAATAATAACAATGTTGATATGCTTCTAATCGGCTTCGATGCTATTAATGATATTGAGTATAACATTAATTGTCTCCTTTATAGGTAAATGATACAAACGTATTCATGTATAGGCGTTCTTTCATAATCAATACGACAAACGAATGTAATACGATACAGTCTCCACAATGGCCGGAAATTGAACTGACAAGGCATGTTCCTTTCTACTTCATATGTTATTATTAACCTCAGTAACTGCAACTATAGGGCAATGTATATCGTTTTACCAGTCTAATCTCCGGTAAGCGAATTTCGCACATTTACAAATTAATACACACGTAGCGTAAGTGCGAAATGATGCACAGTATTGGAATCATACATAATTCCCGTTCACACACTGTTTTATTAATAAGGTAAATTTTCCAAGTGCTGTTTACAGTAACATAGTCGTTGAACCACCCTTCACGATTTTCAACCTTTTCTTGTTAATGAGCTACCAATGAAAACCTGTGTTCAAGTCTCCAGGGGGAGATTATTTCTCTTCTGTGGGTTTGGCAGCCAACATCGGTTTACATCTATGGCGCCGATGAGCATCAATCATGTCGAACAGCCCTTACCTGTACTTATTTAATCTCACTTTGTTCGATTGGAGCATGTGGATTATTCTTCTCGGAGAAATAATAAGTGTTTTCAAAGTCACCGCACTACTCAATAAGTACGTACTCAACATTGAAAGACGTGTGGATAGAATGAGGAATAATTTTTTTTTTCGAAAATTGAACACATTTTCATATTTACATGTAACAACACTACACAAATGACTGCTTCCGGGCCTGCAACTGTAATTAACCTAGTCCAGTTGTGTATCGACTAATCTGTCATTTAGAAATCTCAACCATTTTTTACGTAAGAGAATATCGATAATACAACTACTCAATGTATGTGTGTCGTGGTGTTTCTGATTTTTGTGATCGGCTGTTTGGGTTGAGTGCTACCTTCCCTGTCAGATTTTCTCATATCTTTTTTTCAACTATCAAAAAATAGAACGTTTTGTTGTGTAGACTTATTGCAATACCGATACAAGTACAGTTTGCCTTACTCTCAAATAAATGCTGATGGCTGTGCATTACTTTCAAACCAATATTACCAATAATGCAATCAATTGATTTTATGTCAAGACTCGCTGAATATCATAGACCGAGAATATATCTACGTTTGAACAGAAATATTCAGATTTACTGTAGATTGAAATCGGTTAGTCGAACACTCTCCTGAGATTGATGATAGTTGCGACATCATATTCCTGGGGATTGGGTAAATATAATTACTTTGAAAATGTTTTAGTCCTTCCTCTTTAATCAAATGATGACCACACAATAACAGCATGCTACGGAATATCACATCATTTTAATGCCCTAAACCTGAGACGATTGACAGGATTCGGAAATACACGTGTGATGTTTGTTTCTATTTATTTTGCATGTAGGATGACGCATCGGGTCACATCCAGTTCATCTGTGGCTGAATTTGTTTTTTTTATCTTTGTAACCAGTCAACATAATGATAAAATCATACTGTTTTCACAGAACATTTACATTGTTTACAACGTAAAACAACAATGTCATTACAAACATCTACAAGACCAAGCTGACTTTGAGTGAAGTTGATTACTTTCAATATTTTCTCTAGGTTCACCCACGTGCCATACAGCGATGCAATTTTGAACGAATTAAAGGAATTGTTACTAGACGATTAATAGTATTGCAATACATGTAAGCGTCGACTGTTGTAATTGAACACTTATTCATGTAACCGATAATAAACTAGAAATGTATCCATGGGAAACAAAGTTACCAAATACTACGAATTTATTCTGTTCCAACTTAATTAAGAGCAAAAGCTATTGGTTTTGATTTACCCTTCCATAAGTTCTTTTACAAACTATTCTAGCATACGACACATATTACCCTTCGGGGCCTCGTCTCCATTATTTCTCAGGAATGGACAGTTACTTGGACTTTCTCCTTAACATAGTATTACATATTCCTAGCAACTACATTGAGCAATGCCCACACATAAGCCGAAGAAACAATTAAAGATCCAAGACCCCGCCGATAAAATGCAGGTAGACACACATTCACAAAGAAATTATATAATAGCGGTTATTAAAACATACTTTGTGTAGGCGAACGTAAAATATTTGGTAATAAGCCAGCGACATTACACTAACAGTTTCGAAGCAGATGAGATACTAGCAACATAGAGATACATGTGAGTCGCATTAGGAATCATCGTATTTGCCATATTCAAAATCACCAAACAGCGAGAAAAAAACAATATATTAATCATAAAGAATACCCAGATCGTTAATCAGTATTTGGTCTTACCTTTCCATGGGATCTCAAAGATATGCTATTGTATTGAAAATGCAATGCATCATATATCAAGTTGTTCATTGGAATTGTTCTGTTTTCATAAGGAAACGTTGGGAGATGTTGAAACGATTACGAAATTCAGGAAGTATTGGAGAACTCTTGAAGCAACCACAGTGACAGCCGGTAGGTGGGAAGATATGTTTACACTTAGTGTTACATGCATAACGATTTGTAGTCCTAGTACGTTTCGTCATAAAGTTAAACTGAAATACAGGCAGTTGCATTACGATTTAGAACCAAATGAATCAGTACGTATTGTAATCAATTAAAGTCATGTCAAGTCAAGAACGCACTCAATCACTCAAGAAATAACCACGACCGAGATTCTGTAAGATTGTACAAAAATGTTTACGTATTTCTAGAAATAAATTCGGTTAATCGAAGATTTTCCCACGCTTGGTGATAAATGTGTCTGCGTAGTTATTTGTTATTCAGGATTAGGTAGGTACAATTACAGCGGGAAGGCTTCAGTGGTTCCATTTTAATCGAGCTTTGACCTAACAATAATGATACACCATGGAATACAACTTGAAATTCTTGACAATATGCAAATGTATCAGGAAAAACGGATTAAAGTTCCAATAGCTACTCTTCAGAATGAGCATTATGTAAAACCAGTATTCAAGACACATGTACATTTGTTTGATCATGTGATTGTTCCGAAATAATATAAACTACCTGCCTAGTGAAAGCATGGTAGTACTTCCATTGCACTTTTGAACTTCGTTCAATGTGTTCGTTTAATCAATACATGGCGGACAAACGGTTAGTCGATTCGTAAGATACAGGATGGCTTGAAGGGTGGGTGTGTTCAAAGAATACACAGAGCAAATTTCTAATTGGTCTATTTTTTAACATAACAATTGAGAAATATATTAAGTGTACTTAACTCATTCGGCCTTTCGTTCTAAATCAAATTTAGATCGTGTTTCACATAGCCTCGTAACGTGTTCTAAGTTATGGCCCATTGTGTACAAAACAGTTTTTTTAAGATTAATGCGAAACCTGTCAGTGGAAATTTGTTAAACTGTAAAAATATAAACCAATTTGTGATCGCTCAAACAGAAAAACCACCAATATTGCAAAAATGAATGGGCGTTTAAAAGATATACTGCTTTGAAGTTGAAAATTCTGAAATTACCTCCCTTTTAATTGAAAATAGAACAAAATTAAATCCTTAAAATAATGATACCCACAAGTGATAGATAAGTCAAATTTTGTACAGTATTTTTTTCATTAGTTATCTTCTTTGTGCTTCAATTATTGCAAGTTATCAGTGCGTTTCAACTTTAGATGCGATATTGATTTCCTATGGCGAATTACGTTGTAGCTATCAGAAATTCAGGCAAATCTTAAAAGTCGATGTTTTTCATTTCATTTTGCACCCAGCCCCCAGGTGCGGACTGTTGTATACTACATACTATTTAAATAGCAGCTCATTCGACCGGGAGTTGGTACATTTGCACAATACTATTTACATGATCAGCAAATCAGTTAATCGAACAGACTCTACGAAACGAAACGTAGTGTTATCGGACATCAGTCAATTACTTACATAATTATTCTTACCAATTACTACGAAAGGAATTCAGTCGTTACTACTTTATTAAGAAATAATAGCCTCGTAACCTGTTCTATTAAGAAATAATTATTGAGGTTTGCATTTTTTTCTCTAGTATATTTTTAAGCAAGAACCATATCAAGAAATATCTAGAATATGGACAAAACCAATATTTAGGAATAAAAGACGAGAAACCATTATTAGGACACATTTGGTCCGGAAATTCGGATCAGGATACTGATTTCTGAATACAACTTGTGAACTACCGGTTTGTTACTTTAGAAACATTTTAATATTTCATGGAGAATAGATATCCGTTAAGATTATGTGATAAACACATGACTAACATAAGTATGCCTTATTCGTGGCGCTACATGTACTGGCACTCAATAGCAATGATTACTTTTCACTTCGTTTAATTATGGACACCAGTTGCTTCCAAGAATATTATATAGATAACAATAACGTTTACTCGTAGTACTTTTCAATGTACACTCGCATGCAATAATAGAGTCATTTTTGCAAACAAATGCTGAATGTTAAAAATGTCATCAAGCACGAATATGTTGCTGGCATAGAATGATAAGACTCGTGTATATTTGAAATCTGCATTACAAAGCACATCTTATGAGCATTCGGAAATTTCATGTTGACCAAACTGAAGTCCAAAATATTATTTTTCCATAGGAGTAGGTATTAGATAGTTTTTCTCCTCAAAATATCTATATTGTACTTATGGCCTTCTAAGCCGGAGATGTGTAATCATGCATACGAAGAACAATGAGTGAAGTAGAACATTTGATTGAGCTGTCAATTACGTCGCTACACGTCAATATTATTCTGAGAATTAAGGTTGAACTTTCAATTACAAGAACAATGCTAGTTGTCTTCCACACATCTGTTGTATGGATCAGTTAGATTTCTGATTTTCAGGACAATGACTAGATTTTTCTTTTTGGAATATAGATCAATGTGAGATAAATCAGTCAGTGTGATATGTTTGCATGACCAATTATTATGGATGAGTCTACCATACTTAAAGCACATTAATTCTTTTCAGTGTGTGTAATTACAATCATCGTCCTTTGGAAACTGAACAATAATTGCATAGCTAACTCACTATACTGAACGCTTTTTTAACACGTATTTTATCCCTTTTATCCAACTCGTTTAATAAATTCAATATGAAAGGACAGTCATAAAAGATCCTTTATGTACTACACAGCAAGAATATGGCTCGGTTAGCTCTTGTTATTACAAAAATGTACTATAACCATTTAGTCCAAAGTCAATAGTTTCAGAATATCTTTTGTAATAAATTGATTAAAATACTTTTGGAATGTATATAACTGATATACCGTCAGTTTAGATATAAGTTCAACAAACATTGTGATAATGTACTGTAATCATTTTGAATTCATGTCAAGATCGCACCCCATTACTCAAGCGACAGCATCGACTGAGAAATCTATATTTCGTACAAACATATTTACATACTCCGTATAATGAAATCGGTTAATCGCACATTGTCTCATGCTTCGTGATACGTTCAACGTCGTCGTTACTTATTGATAAGGACAAGGTAGTCACCATTACCGCGAGAAGGCTTCAGGCGTTCCATCTAATCAAGTGTTGATCTCACAATAATAATACACTACGGGATATAAATCCGATAGCTGGAGGTTGTGTTAATATATTAGATACGTTCTTGTAGGGAGAACGTTCTAATATCGCCTTCTCAAAACGAGAACGAAGTAACACTCATTATGATTGTGACAAAATATTTGTATTTAACCAAATGGATATCAGTGACACATTAAAATTAAAAAAAACACTAGGTATTCGGTTTTGCTATAATTGAACCTATTGTATATAAAACGATAAACGAAAGATGTATGAAAATCGACAATTCTATTAACATACACTTTCACTACGTTATGCAATAATCTTTTTTAAACTGTTTCTTTGACATAACGTTACGTTTCCACTGAAAAGATATAATAACAAAGCCTGTCATACAAGTTGTGCACACTCACATCAAGACCACTTGTTTTTAAAATGTACTGGTAGGGGTTTGGTCTTAATCTCATTGTGTTTGACAAGGCGGTCAGGACTAAGTGGTCAGAAATATTAAGTAGCAGTTCAAATGGATGAAATAATGAGCTACATCCGAGCATGTACATGTATATGTCAGATACACATATCATATGTGTCATAAGTATCATTTACATTCACCAAAGCATAACATTATTTATTTGCCAATTCTGCTACAGTTATGAGAACAAGAGAATAGAAGCCTCAACGATGACTACAATTATAATAATCTCTACACGTAAACCAAACATGCTAGAGAATTTGGAGTACATTGAATGACAATATAATTAGTCTGCATAGGAAGGATACACTCTCATGACAATTATTGGTCTCATCCATAAGATTTTAGTTATCTTAACGAAAATCACACCAAATACATAGAAAACGTTGACAAATTGTTGTAACTCGTATGCAGGGAATAAAAAAACTAATATGAGCTATAACAGAACGAGTACGAGAACAAAAAATGTCTATTTTTAGTATCCCGTCTTCGAGTAACGAAGTGTTTCAGGTCAAATAGTGCAGATTTATGTGTAGAATATCACACCATAGTCACGTAATCCAGACTTCATTTGTCACGTGAGTTCATACGAACACGTTTCTCAAGCGAATTTAAATTGCAACTAGTACGTGTGCATGAACAGGCAAATACACTTGAATGTTTCATTTATTAGTCAGTTGTACTTACGAGTCGATTTAACGTGGGATTAAACCATTGCAATTGAAATAATTGCACTGTAATATAACCGCGTACTCCTATCACCAATTCATGTGTTAATGCTGCATAAACACTGTCTAAGCTTCACGTAGATTAATTGATGTACGATTAAGTTCATACAGACTTTGCAAATACTGCATGACGCCATCAAGGCTTCAATTAATAACAACGATGTCAGTATTGGATTCCAACGTTTACATAGGGGAACCAAATATTTGCGAAGAACACTGGCCGTGATATCAAATGTACGTTTCGTATAAATGCTTCCTTGGTATGCGTCTTCTATTCCTATTTAAACGATACTTATACGTAAAGGTATACTGTTGTTAGGCAATATCTCACAACACTGAATTGTGTATCCATCAAAAAAGGCGGTAATAGATACCATGCATGGCTTAAGGATGGGAATTAACTACAGCAAATCGTACATTGACTTAGAAAGGTGAATGCCGCTCTATTATTTTCTCAGATGTGTCCATATACTCATAAACATTCATTTCAGGATTGTTCCAAAACATTCATTGTTTCTTGATGTTTCACAGCTATATGCTTTCCGTTAAGGCTAACGACAATTAATATTCAATTTGGTGAACATAAATTATATAAATTTAAATGAGTAAGGTAGTCAAAAGCTTACAGTTCACGTTGTACCACGAATAGTTTAACATATTTCAAACAGACGCTATGTGCTATTAGCCGAGGACTCCATATATCCGATTGACATACGTAGATGTCTCAGACAGAATATATTCTCAACTTTCTATTTCAAGTGAACATTTATTATCGCAGTGTCTCTAATAATTCGTATTTGCAACAAAGAAGGCAATCGTATCACGGTACAAAATAGGCGTTGTAGAGAGTGTCTGGCCTACATAAGCTTGTCTAAGTGCAGTATTCACATACTTAATACCAGGCTTAGTACTGTTTTATCATCGAACTTTCTTCGGTTGACGACCGTGTAAATCTTATGATCGTCTTGTTAGTAGTGGTAAGGTACGATTATTTATTTTCTGAAAACATTAAATCATCACATGTATTATTTATTGATTTTTTGTTTTTAAACTACAGGGTTAAAGCCTCGAATACTTACTTGATGAAATAAGTTGTAGCGAATAAATCCAGTGCGTTACAATAATTCACTATGTAGCTAATGATATAAGCATTCCAGGAGCAAATTTAATTGCTAAACTTAAAGATAACGTATATCGTTTTAAGTAAATGGGTAGTACGATCAGAAAAAACAATTGTGAAGATTATATTTTATTATCCCGTACCAAATAATTACTAGTGTATACGTATTTCGCATCATAAATAATTAATAAAACATTAAGTTTACGTGTGCACGATGCGTGATTTCCTGTGGAAAGAGTTGAAGCATTAACCAAAGTATTCCCTGCGTAAATAGGACCTACTGCGGAGTTTAGATGATGCAAGCCTGCACTTTGGTAAATAGATAATTTGATATTACGGGTATTAAATATTTTAACAAATGAAAAGTTGCAACAGATGTTTTGACTGCTAAAATTGGCTATTAGTAATGCTTAACTTTATTGAACACCTTTTAGTTATGTTTCAGAACGTGCTGTTGATATACATGCATACATCGAAATATTATATTAACACTATGAAACACTACGCAGTTTATTTTACAAACACCGATATCACGGCATGTCGCCAAAGCCTTAACATATAGACAATCATTAAACTCATTATTGTGCATTGTGAATTTTGACCGGACGGTAGGCTTTATTTTACATTTAACAGGTTTTTGACGCGACCGTTGGTATGGAAATGGCAATTGGATGCAATATAAATGTGTCGGACATTGCCCCTTGCAGAAAACTGAATAGCATAAATAACTAGAGCATGTGTGTCAATATTTTACAGCTTACAAGATACAGATTTACAACCGGTAGTACAATGGTAAGTCAACGTTTCATCAGAACCTAAAGCATCAATAAAACTGAACGTTACACCTGGGCCGGTAAACACTTCAAATAAAAATTGCCTGTGTTTGTCTTCTACGTATGTAAAAATGGAAACAGTTTGGGAAACGACTAAAACAAAGTTGAAATTATTTTTCAGTGAGATGGTGTTGTCCTAGACAATTTCTGAAAAAGAGAATATGCTTTGTGAGGATACATGTAGGTCCTGTTACCAACCTATGACATTTTAATATAAAGACTTGTCCTGACTCGTTACAAACTTTTTGTTATAAGATGCGAACTGTCTTGCTTGGAGATTGTTATTTGAAAAAGTTTGAAGACATATTAACAAGTTAGAGGGTAAATCATATACTTTTAGTATAGTTAGTTACCACTGATATAATAATTCATTGTGTGCTAATTAATTAAAAATAATCCTCGTATGAAGATCTTAGTTTGTATTTAGTTAACTCATTCATGTATTCCCTTGACAACATGCATATTGTTTACATGTAGTGTTCCAAATGGAATTAAACTAACTCCATGATAATGCCTAAATATGATACATGTAACTGTCGTTCATCTGTTGAGCTGCTACGGTACGAAATTGTAAACATAACCATGAATGCAATATGAGTAATATAGTTAATGGGTATTAATATTCAGTGACATCGCTTTTACTAACACGAAGTACTACAACCTATATAATTATGTTCGGCACACATCTTGTGGAACAAATCCCCGTTAAAGTATTCTCAAATTACACAAGCCAGGAGGAAATAAGCTATCAAAACTATTGATACATCTGACGACATCATTTTTACAACTATATAGAAAGCAATACCATACATGTTCTCCAAATAAGTGCCAAGTCCCGGCAAATACATCCAGTATGGTACCATAGCCACTTAACTCTTAAGGAATTACTGAGTGTTCTTTGCGTGATAAAGGTCTATATCATTTGAGAGTGGATAATAGGATTACAGTTGAAGAGGTAAATGCACGCAGTCACTTTTAATTGTCAGTCCAATTTTCTAGCCGCAATACAAATCAAACAGTCCAATAGTTTGAAGTGCAACTATGTAAGCTCGAAATTGTTTGATAACATCGCAACACATCTGCAATTTCCAAAAGTGTAAAATAGTATACAGTGCTGCAAAAGTCTTAATGGGAGATCCAGTTCTATAGAGTTAAGGAGTTTGTAGCATTGATTACCACTTTTGCCAACCTATGACCTGTACTGGAGACTTAAAAGTGCAGGATTAGGATTTGTCACTTAAAACCGATATAATATACTTCAATGACCTGCACTGAGACTTCTTTCCTCATGATTTCTTCACGGGTCAGTCGAGTGCACAAAAAAGTCATTGACCGGTTCTGAGAATATTTTAATTATTGCAATTAACTAGAATTAAGTATCGGTAATGACATTAATAGCCTGTAATAGCATTCCTTCATCGAGGGACAGTGTAATGTTTTGTACAGCTCATCACCATAACGTGACATTATAAACTTGCTTAATTACAGTATTTCATGATCGCGTTTGCAAGAGACGCTATCAGTTACAGTAGTGAGAACATTATAAATATAAATATTGGGAATTAGGACAGTTTCATTCGGAAAAGAAATGAAAGAAAATTAAGTCAGTAACACACACATATAAGAACGATTGCAAATATGTATGATTGTCGATGACAACTGACTATGAAGGCGACATTATATGAGGTAGCAACAGAGATATACTAGACACATTGATTTATTAACTGTCTGTTTCTAAAAGATCTATTTCGGCTTAATCAATACAAATTAACTATCCAATGCAATAGAAACGTATGAGCTTCAACTTGTATCCAATACGAATTCGGTTTTCATTGAGTACGTTTTACGTATAGGAGCATGAAAAACTACTTATACTCTAAACACATCCTGCATATAAGTTCACGTAAAATCATCATTAAGTTACAACAGACAAGAATTAATACACCACAAAAAGTTACCAAAACAAATACGATAAATTACGAATCACACGCAGAAAATAATCATACCCTGAGGTAAGTATTCTTTACATGGCATTGCTTCATTTTTAATGTAATTCAATACTCACTAAGCTCAGAGGAATGTGGCTTCTTCGTGAGATAGTACATTGTAGTGCGTACATTTATTGAGAGGACTGTCAACTATAAGTATACCAGAAACATAAAAGAAAGGAATTTGTGAAATAATTTCCTCTCTGCAATTTTAAAAATAGCGTCATTTTAGCAATATGTTCCATGACAGTTATTATATTCTTTTTTGACTTTCGTACTCTGATTATTGTGTTGAGTGCTGTGTTCCCGTTCCGGTTTGATACTTAATCTCATTACCTAATTAGCTTAGTACTTGTATGTATATCGACTATCGATGCTGTCTAGCCAATATATCAAACTGGTACAGGCCACTTACAGAATTAAGGCATAAAATAATATTATCACAAGCATAGTAACTATAAATTAGGTCAGTCAATCAACATCAGAGCAATAGTCAACGACCGATAAAGAGTTACATGTCTACTATCCGACCAACGATTTTTGACAGTGACGTCATTTTGTAAACAATATAAATAAGCAGGGTATATCCCCAAAAAGATTGAGGATCATTCTATATAGAAGTATGTCCTAACCAATTCATATATTTCAAGCAATGCATGGTTCTGTGGATGTGTGTGTCGACTCTTACTCAGGCGATCTAAGTTCAAAGCTTTTGATAGCCATTAATCTATATTTTTAATTTATATATTTTTTTTCTTGTTTAATAATACGAGAACCATTCAATTATACCCTTGCATGATTTGATAATATATTTATTTTGAAAATTTTGGAAGTGTTTGCCTTACTATAATTATCAAATTAAAAACCGTGGAATTCGTGTCATTGAAAACACTTTTAGGATAGTTGTTGGTTTCTCTTAATTATTCAAAGACTCCCTACTCTGACTTGGCTATTAAATTAAGCCATTTGACGGTGAGTAGAATGACAAAAGTGTTTTTTTACTCAAGCAGCAGTATGTACACATACTTTGTATGCAATTTAAAAAATAAAATAAAAATATCGTAAAAAAGTGCTGACGGGGTTCGAACTCAACATCTTTTAGTTACTAATACTGCACCGTTATCCTCTCGGCCACGATTTAATTAAGATCAAAGGTGAAGATATATACTCATCATCCACATTTTTGCAGACGATATATAAAGTAAACATTTGATTGTAAACACATAATGACGTCACTGTCAGGTATCACTGGTCGGACTGTAGTACACTTTTTTTACCAATAAATAAACTTGCACATGACGTTTGTGTCAAGCGTAATAACGAAATTTAATGAACCTGTCAGCTTCATTGGGAAACTAAACAACGAATATCAGGGAGTCCAAGACGTTACAGACGTTTCCAGTTACCAACGGAAAGTGTTCTTCACTTCATGTCAGTGTCCTCGTTTTACGTTTCATGCGTAGTTACACAATCAATTATCGTAACAGTTGGGGTAATTGAAGTATGTTATATCATTACGACAGGATTCAGTGTACTAGTTAAAGAATGCATCAAAAGCAAAAGCAGGCGCTTAGTAAAGACGTTGGAAGGAGTAATCTACTTGATACACGTTATCAATGTGTGTATATTATATAATTGAGAGGTGTAAAATATAGATAGACACACAAATATATATCTATTTATTCTCTCTTTATACACACAAACACCATGGCCCGCATGTCTATCGAAGAATGAGAGAGAGCCATGGAAATGTTGCAGTCAAGTGTTCATGTGAGACACATTGTAAGTGCGTTGAACTTCCTAAACATTTCGATAATGACTTTCGATGAATACTTACTCAATATAAGATGCCTTATTAATCTGATTCATTACAAATATTTAATAACATTTCAATATCTTTTCAGGTTGCAAGTTGCATTGGGAGACAACATAAAATAATAACTTTGGGACTTGTATTTTGAGGTGTATTATGTCAAAATACTCCGCTATTTTTTGTACTGAAATCTTGTTTGAATTAAATGAAATTCCACATGCTGATTGTCAGAGGATTCAAAGCATATTCAAAGACGATTTTCTCGCAAAATATAGACCAACTATAATGTCTCTATATGCATTCATTTATTATTTTTCAATGTGCGTAACTCATGTCGTAATATGACATATAAATATGATAAGTATTTATATTATTTCCCAAGACATATTTGCCCGTAGATATTGCCAAATGTAGGCGCCAGTAAATAAGTGAATACTAGACAGTAACTGGCATTGCGCAATATGAAATTGTGTCTGAAGAATCTATTTCGGTTTTAGCAATAATGTGCATTATAGACATCAATCAAATTCTTCAATTTAATAGTATGACAAGTTGATTAATGTTATTCTTAGGACCTATTTATTACAACACATTATTTGTTATTTTCGGGGAAAAGCAAACGTAGACAGGGGGTAAATGCATGCAACCAAACGCGTAACATATAATTATATTAAAATGTTTTCGCCATGATGAGATTTACAACATACTGTTACGTATATCTAAGTGTGGACAATTTGTTAATGCAGCATACTTTGACATTGTACGTAATGCCTAATTTAGTCATATTAACAACGGTTGCCTGGTACATGTATCAACCAATGCTAACTTGTTCACCCGTAAGTACCAAACAAAACAGCATAAAACATTATCGTAGTCAGGGGTATAATAATAAATCAGACGGAGAAGACAGCATTGAGCAAAAACAACATCATCTAAACCAAACACAAAAGAAGAATTTATCGAAGTGTAACATAAATCACAGATTTACAGTGCAAACAAAATATCAAATGAACAATATCAAGTCACTGACTGGGTATTGCTGAAATTGATAAACGTGTAGGTTATAGTGTAGAACTCTATCAACTTCCATGCAATATCAAATTTTAATTATTGTTTAATTACGTACGAATATATAAGCGACATTTTGGTCTTTTGAATTAAGAAATCTATGACATTTGTGTGGCTGGGTGTGCCTGTATGGGCTCCCCTGTTTGGTGTTTTGTTCAGAATGTGATGTGATGCATAATACATAAGGATTAAACTAAACTGATAAACACACCATCCACGCTTTCAAATTGATTTAGCATTTTCAATTAATTGCGTAAAACGAGTCGATGTGAATGTCCTCAGATGTAGGCTCCTACTAATTTCGAGGTCGATAGGTCAAAGGTTAAGGTCGTGGTGACCTAGGCTATTTACTGTCATGAGACGTGTATGTTTCACAAACCTCTCTTGTACGGTCTGTTATCGTAATTATTCCGGTTTTGTGTTTTCCTGGTGTGGGTATTGATGGACATTGCGTATGTAACATTTTGAGACTTTTTGCGAAAATCATTTGTTTCGCACGTGCATTTTGTATAATGTAAAAATTCACTGTTCACTGCTCGCAGCAGACAAATTATCGGACATCACTGCTATACTACTCGCATGAAGACATGCAAAAAATGAACATGATATCATGTATAATAAGAAAGAAATACGCATTACATGTTGGTGTACTTATAACATTTAACAAGTGTACAATGCGTAATTATCATGCGGAGCTGAATAACTTACCGAATTAACCAGGTGTAATTACTAACAAGACGTTCCCTTTATTATGTTTAAATGCCATGTGCTCCCTGTCCGGATCATTGTCCTCTATATGATGAATAAAAGATAAGGACGGGTTCGAATTACCAAGAAATTTGAGTTACAGTTAAAATACTGCATTAAATTTCCATGAGATAATCAGATATTTCTGTTGTGACGGTATGATGGAAAGATACAAATGGGTTCAACCACTGATTATAGAACATAGATATCTAGTTACTTGATTTCATAATTATTTTTAAAAAAAACAAAAACAAAATAAAAACAAAAAAAAACACGTCACATCCGTTGTTTTGTTATTGTTATTCTGAAGACGGCCTCGGCCGAAACGTAAATATAATAATAATTCTACAGAATACGTGTTGTTGTTGAACAAATTCCCAATTATAATTATTTTCATAAACTTTGGCATCAATAATGACCAACGTCTGCATAATATGTGATGTTAATGGTTTACAGCATACGGGATAAGATATATATTACCCATACGTGTGTATAGTAATACAAATACGAGGACAAGTCAACGACTGATCAGAATTAAAAGCATCAATAAAACTTGTGGCCTTAATTCTGAACGAAAACGTGCGATCTTCAACAATACTAAGCCTATATAATAGAGGGCATTCAGGATATTGACCAGGAAACGGGTTAAATAAGATATTTACCGCATGGCAAAACAGATTAATGCTAGAGAAGACAAATTCTGTCAGTTTGGCAATATTGTCTGATGAAAGTTTTTGTAATGTTAAAAACACAAGAAGAAGAATTCAACATGTTGTTTATTTCAAGCGATTTGAATATGAAAGGAAGCCATCAGCTTGCTTTGGTCATAGTTGAATACATACATTATCAAGTAAAGAAGAATCAATGTTTAACAAATTAAGGATTTTACGTAGATAAATGGTAGATTTAACTCAGTGTTAGTGATATCACAGGTACATGTACACGTAGTTAATGACAAACAAGCGAATAATTACAACCTGGTCTGACTAAATCAGCCGGCCAATGTACACAGCAAAATGTACACCCCTTTCAAGTATGTGTAGGTTTAATACAGGTGTAATCAAACAACATTTGCACATTGGGATGGCAAAAGAAATAAAAAACCGATTAAGGCAAGTGTCAATTCAAGTAATCAGTTTCGTATATAGGACCTTACAAAAATAACAGTCCGTCTACAAGAAAGCCTTTGGGGTGCTATAGACAGACACATATTTAAAGATCGCAGAAGTCACCTTATTTGAAGCAGAGAACATTTGCTAGACCAGAATGATCATACATTTAGAAAATGAGAGTTGGGAACCGATGAAGTACGTAACATTTGTCTTATGTAAGACATAGCGTGGCCAGCATAGGACTAACTCACATTAGTAGTATATAATTATGAAGAGTAAGTGTTGTTTAATTGCGCAACGACGATATATCGATATGTAGCGCATTGATATAAAGATGTTTAAAATGTTATGGTAGGGGTTTGGTCTTAATCTCATTGTGTTTGACAAGGCTGTCAGGACTAAGTGGTCAGATTTATTAAGTAGCAGTTCAAATGGATGGAATAATGAGCTACGTCAGATAGACATATCATTTGTGTCATAAGTATCATTTACATTCACCAAAGCATCACATTATTTATTTGCCAATTTGGCTACAGTTATGAAAACAAGAGAACAGTAGCCTCAAAGATGACTACAATTATAATAATCACTATACGTAAACCAAACATGCTAGAGTATTTGGAGTACATTTAATGCCAATATAATTAGTCTGCATAGGAAAGATACAATCTAATGACAAACATTGGTCTCCTTCAAAATGATTTTATTTATCGTAACGAAAATCACATCAAATACATTGAAAACGTTGACATATTGTTGTAACTCGTATGCAGGGACTAAAAAACTAATAATGAGCTATAAAAAAACAAGTACAAGAACAAAAACATGACAATATTGAATATCCCGTCTTCGAGGTATGTACGTAGTTCAGGTCAAAAGTGTTTTACAGACGGAATAATAGTTATGTGTAGAGTACATTTGTATCGTACCATAGTCACGAAATCCAGACTTTATTTGTCACGTGAGTTCATACGAACACGTTTCTCAAGCGAATTTAAATTGTCATTAGTACGTGTGCATGAACAGGTAACTAAACTTGGATGTTTCATTTATTAGTCAGTTGTACTTACGAATCAATTTAACGTGGGATTAAACCATTGTAATTGTAATAATTGTGATGTAATATAACCGCGTACTCCTATCAACAATCCATGTATTAATGCTGTATAAACACTGTCTAAGCTTCACGTAGATTAATTGTTGCACGATTAAGTTGAGACAGACTTTGCAAATATGTCATGACGTCATTAAGGGATCAATTAATAATAACAATGTCAGTATTGGATTCTATCGTGTACATAGGGGAACCAAATATTTGCAAAGAACATGGCCGTGATATCAAATGTACGTTTGATATAATTGCTACTTTGGTTTGCATATTCTGTTCCTTTCTAAAAGATGATTATACGTAAAGGTATACTGTTGTTAGCCAATATCTCAAAACAGCACCAACATTTAATGCTGGATCGTAAATCCGTCAAAGAAATCGGTAATGGATACCATGCATGGTTTAAGAACGGGAATTAACAACAGAAAATCCTTTTGGAAAGGTGAATGCTGCTCAATTATTTTATCAGATGTGTCCATATACTCCTAACCCATTCATTTCAAGATTGTTACTTGGTGTTCCATAGTTATATGCGTTACGTCTATGCCAACGACATGTGTATTGGTGATTATGAATAATCTACATTTAAATGAGTAAGGAAGTCAAAAGCTTACAGTTTACGTTGTATATGTACCACGAATATTTTAACATAATACACATGCACGTATTTTTAGCCAAAAACGTCTCATATCTGACTGACATATTTCTCAGAATATATTTCTCTAACTTCTATGTCAAGTGATGATTGATTATCGCTGTGTCTTTTATAATTCGAATTTGCTACAAAAAAGGCAATCGTATTGCGGTAAAAATAGGCGTTCCAGAGAGTGTCTGGTCTACATACGCATGTCTAAGTGCAGAACTCACATACTTAATACCAGGCTCAGTACTGTTTTATCAGTTAACTTTCTTCGGTTGACGACCGTGTTAATCTTATGATCGTCTTGTTAGTAGTGGAAGCGTACAAGTATTTATTTTCTGAATACATTTCGTCATCACATGTATTCGTTATTGATATTAATAAAACACGGTTAAAGCCTCGAATGCTTACTTGGTGGAGCAAGTTGTAACGAATAAATCCAGTGTGTTACAATTATTTACTATGTAGCCATTACATGTACTATTAGCATTTCAGGAGCAAATTTTACTGCTAAACTTGAAGATAATGTATATCGTTCTGAGTAAATCGGTAGTACGATCAGAAAAACAATTGTAAAGATTATATTTTATTATCCCGTACCAAATAATTACTAGTGTGTACGTATTTCGCATCATAAATGCTTAATAAAACATCAAGTTTACGTGTGCACGATGTGTGATTTCCTGTGGAAAGAGTTGAAGCATTAACCAAAGTATTCCCTGCGTAAATAAGACCTACCGCGGAGTTTAAATGATGCAAGCGTACACTTTGCCAAATAGATTTGATATCACGGGTATTAAATAATTTAACAAATGAAAAGTTGCAACGTATGTTTTGACTGCTAAAATTGGCTATTAGTAATGCTTAACTTTATTGAACACGTTTTAGTTCTGAATCAGAACGTGTTGTTGATAAAACAATTTGATATATAAATCGAAATATTATATTAACACTATGATACACTACGCAAGTTAATTAACAAACTCGTTATTGTGCAAGGTGAATTTGGACCGAACAGTAGACTTCATTTCATATTTGACAGGTTTTTTACGTGACTGTTGGTATCGAAATAGCCATTGGATGCAATATAAATGTGTCGGACATTGCCCCTTAATGCTGGCCATAAAAAACTAGAGCATGCAAGATACAGATTTACAACCGGTAGAACAATGGCAAGTCAACGTTTCATCAGAACCTAAATCATCAATAAAACTGAACATTAGACCTGGGTTGGCAAACACAGCATTTCCATTAAAATTACTTGTGTTTGTCTTCTACATACGTACAAATAAAAACAGTTTGGGAAACGACTAAAATAAAGTTGAAAAGATTTTTAGTGAGTCCTAGACAATTTCTGAAAAAAGTGAATTAGCTTTGTGAGGATAGGTCCTGTTATAGAACCATGTCACCAACCTATGACATATTAATATAAAGGCTTGTCCTGAGTCGTTAAACACTTTTTGTTATAAGATGTCAGGAAAGGGGTGAATTGTCTTGCTTGGAGATTGTTATTTGAAAAGGTTTGAAGACATATTTTTAAAAAAAGTAAGAGGGTAAATAAAAGTATAGTTAGTTACTACTGATATAGTAATCCACTGTGGGATAATTAAATTTATTTACAATAAAAGCACAATCGTTCATTTGGTCATATTTCGTTAATGAAGATGTTTGTTCACGTATGAAGATTTTAGTTTGTATTTAGTTAACTCATTCATGTATTATCTTGACCACATATTTGACAACATGCATATTAGTTACATGTAGTGTTCCAAATGGAATTAAACGAACTCCATGGCATTGCTTAAATATGATCATGTAACTATCGTTCATCTGCTGACCTGCTGCTGTACGAAATTGTAAACATAACTATAAAAATTAATGCAATATGAGTAATACAGTTAATGGGTAGTAATATTCAGTGACATCTCTTTAAGTAACATGAAGTGCTACAACCTATATAATTATGTTTGGCACACATTTTGTGGAACAAATCTCCATTAAAGTATTCTCAAATTACACAAGCCAGGAGGAAATAAGCCATCAACTATATTGATACTTCTGACGTCATCATTTCCACAGCTATATAGAAACGACATAGAAAGCAAACCTATACATGTTCTCCAAAGTAAGTGGCATGTCCCGGCATACATCACAATCAAGTATGATACAACAGCCACTTAACTCTTACGGAATTACTGAGTGTTTTTTGCGTGATAAAGGTCTTTATCATTTGAGAGTGGAAAATTTGATTTCAGTTGAAGAGGAGATAACATTAAGTCACTTTCAATTGCCAACCCGAGTTTCTTGCCGCAATACAAAACAAACGGTTCAATAGTTAGAAGTGCAATTATGTAAGCTCGAAATTGTTTGATAACATCACAACACATCCGACGGCAATTTTCGAAAGTGTAAAATATTATACAGCGCTGAAGAACTTAATACAAGATCCAGTTCTACTACATTTTCGTATTCTATAGAATTAAGGTATTTGATTATAACCTTAGCCTACATATTACTTGTACTAGAGACTTACAAATGCAGAATTAGAACTGGTCAGAAAAAGCCCGTGTAAAATGTACTTCAACAAACAGAACTGATACATGTACTTACTTCCTTATATGATATCATTCATATTTGAATCTTTTTTTGCTTCTAACATTGTGTAGCTATATTCTACTTCAAACATATATTCCTGTTTGTCAACATGGCCATTTACCTTAATTGTTAACAACCGATGTACATCTACAGGGTGTCTCAAAATACATGTCCGCTTGTTGAAGGGTCATAACTTTGCCAAATGAGTTAGTAAATTGATAATCATAGTCTCATATGAAAGCTAAATTAAAACAATGTGGGGTGAATTATATCAAGTGTCAATACTCGAGAAGTTGTTGACGTCATATACGTTATACTGACGTCATTAGCAACGGACGTTCTAAAATATCCAAAGAGGAAGATAACATAGTTTGTACGGTAACATGGGTAAATTTTATATCATATGTGGGCATAGTACTAGCCAGTCGTACTCTACTATGCACACACTGGCAGAGAAACTGACCAGGGGTCATTAAAAAGTGAAATCTGACATCTTTAAGGGAGGAACACGTATTAAAAACAATAAGACTGAAAATTTGATATTCTTACATTTCTAGGCATATCATATTCATAAAAGATGCACAAATCGCGTCGAATGAACATACTGGATTAAATGTATAGCGGTATGTCTAGTTTATATCCAACAGTCCAAACATAGTCATATAATGTGACTTGAAAGCATAAAATAGTAACAAATGAAGTATCAATCACCAAAAACTGCCATGGTAGGTGAATGAATTTGGTTATGCTACTTTTATGGAAATCAGGAAAAAGTAACCAAAACATCCTAAATATTTTTTTCTTCTAATATTATTTCAAAGTTAGATTATACAGTTCAAGATATGTAACTACTTCGAAACTCAAAATATCGATTTGTGGAGAATATGGAAACATCATATTCAACTCAAAAGTGTGTGAACGTCATTAAAATCGTCAAACGACGTCAATACAGGTTTTTACCGAATTTGGGTTAGCTACTCAAAATGCATTCTATAAATTTTGTATGCATTGTTTTGGATAATTGTTTCGTAATTTCTACATTGATTTAAATGCCCTTTGATCAAACATATAAATCAGATATGTAAAGCAATACATTACGGAGTTATATGTCCTCAACAAGCGGACATGTATTTTGAGACACCCTGTATATGTCTGTCGAGTGCATGAAAAGGTCGGTGACCGGTTCTGGGAATATTTAATTATTGCAATTAACACGAGTTTAGTATCGATCATGAAATCAAGACCCTGTAGTAGCATTTCTTCATCGAGGGACTTTGTAAAGTTTTGTACTCATCAACATAACGCGTCATTATAAACTTGCTCAATCTATATATATTATTATAGCGTTTGCATAACACGAGACGCTTTCTGACAAGTAACAGCATTGAACACATTATATGTCTAAATATTGGGGATTAGGTCAAATCCATTCGGAAAAATGAAAGACTATCAAGTCAGTAACACACCAATTTAAGAATATTTGCAAATATGTATGATTGTCGGTAGCAATCGATACCAACACGAACACCAGTATATAAGGTACATGTAAAAGACTGCGTGAGACTAGATGCATTGAAAAAAAAGACTATTTATCACAAACGTATCTATTTCGGCTTCATCAATAATAGACAAATTAGTAATCCAATACAACACGAAGTTATGAACTCAAGCTTGGATTCAGTACAAATTCGGTTTTCATTAACGTGTATGTGTTTTAGGAAAAACTACTTATACTCGACACACATCCTACCAATAGGTCCACGTACGTTATAGCATTATCACATTACACCAGACAAGAGCAAATATACTCTCAAAAATAATTCCACAAAGAAATACGATAAATAAGGAATCACACGCCGACAATAATCATACCCTGACGTAAATATTCTTTACATGGTATTGCTTCATTTTTAATATAATTTACCACTCACTTTACTAGGAGGGATTTGGCTTCTTCGTGAGATAGTACATTGCAGTTTGTACATTTTATGAGAGGACTGCCAAATATAAGTTTACAATAAACATAAAAAAATGTACAAGTAATGTCATTTTAGCAAAATCTTACATTTTCTGTGTGTGTCTTTGGTGCTCTGATTATTGTATTGAGTGCTGTGTTACCGGTCTGATTTGATACTTAATCCCATTACATAATTAGCTTAGTACTTGTATATCGACTATCGATGCTGTCTAGTAAATATATCAAACCGGTACTGACCACTTACAGAATTAAGACACATATCACAAGCATTGTAACTATAAATTAGGTCAGTCAATCCACACCAGAACAACAGAGTCATCGACCGATAAAGAGTTTTACGTCTAGCGCACTTTTTGTACCAATAAATAAACCTGTACATGACGTATGTGTCAGGCGTAATGACAAAAATGAATAAACCTGTCAGCCTTATTGGGAATCAGGGGGTTTCAGACGTTAGAGACGTTTCCAGTTACCAACGGAAAGTGCTATTTAACCTCGTGCCATTGTCCTCGTTTTATATTTAAAGCATAGTTACACAATCAATATCGCGACTGCGGTGGGTAATTTAAGTGATTTTATAATCACGAGAGGATTCAATGTGTTAAGGAATGCATCAAAAGCAAAAGCAGGCGTTTGGTAAAGACGTTAAGCAAGAATTATGTCTAATTCAGACGTGTAGTGGATAAAGTGACCCATTTTTGACCAATAATTGAGAGGTGTTAAACATAGATAGACAAATATGTATCTATTTATTCTCTCTTTATAATATTAAACTGAACACTCGACAAATATGCCAGTCGTTAAAACAACGCTACTATAAATTATTCAACGGCTGTGTGCATGTACCAATGGTTCAATATGCGAACAAATATTTTACACACGTGTTATTGTTCAGTATGGTGGATTAACCCTACATAATGCCTTTACAAGGATACAGAGTGCCACCAAACATAGCATCTAATGGTGCCAAACGAAATGTGTGGTACAATGTATTAGGATACTGAAGACCATAGCAAAGTGTAAAGGGCATAATCATTAACACATCATACAAGTCAAAAATGCCAAATGTTTACGCAGAGTAATGCATCAGATAACAAACTTTTGATTGGTAACTATTTCGGCAAATTTTGTACTCCAATTATGTTTTGTATTTTGTAAATGCATATTAACAGAAGTCGTTTTTTCGCAAAATATAGACCAAATAAATGTCCAGATATGCATTTATTGATTTTTTAATGTGCCTATCTCATGATGTAATAGGCAAATCTATGACATATAAATATAATAATCAGTGATAATAGTTATTTATGGTATTTCCCAAGACATATTTGCCCGTAGAAATTGACAAATGCTGGCGCCATTAAACAAGTGAATAATAAACATTTACCGGCTGTGTGCATTGAGCAATATGGAAATTGTGTCTGAAGAATCAATTTCAATTTTAGTTATAAATGGTAGACAGATAGACATCAATCAAATAATACAATTTAATAGTATGAACATTTGATTAACGATATTATATGGACCTATTTATTAAAACATATCATTTGGTCATTTACGGGGAAAAGATAAACTTAGGCAGGGGGTAAATGCATGCAACCCAGCCCGTGGCATATGACTATATTAAATTGTTTTCGTCTTGATGACGGTTGTAACAGACTATTACGTATACAAAATTGTGTGCATTTTGCTTAAGCAGCGTCCTTTGTAATTATTCAAAAGTGATGGATGACATTGCACTTTACGCCTGATTTAGTCATATTGACGACAGTTTTATGGTATCAGACATTGCTAACCGAAGCATCACAAAACATGATCGTAGTAAACTTGATAGAAATAAATCAGACAGAGCAGACAGCATTGAGGAAAATCAGCAGTACCAAAAAGACACAAAAGAGAAACAAAGAATAATTTATTGACGTGTTACATAAATCACAGTTTCCTGGTGCAAGGCAAAAGGACACATGCATAATGAACAATATTGCACATAGCTGAACTTTATAACCATTTTGATTACTGTGTAGCGCTCTATCAACTTCCACGCGATCTGTTTGATATGCACGTGTCTAAACCTGTCTGTCTCTACTCAATAAGGAAGAACTTCACAAAAAACTGCAGTTGTAATCTGATCACATCAGCACATACTGGAACAAAAATACAGTAATGGTGTTATCGACGTTGTCGTTTACATGCTTTTTGAACAGGATACTAACCCTGCCGACGTAAAAATTATTCTGCAAGGCTGTGATGCTAAATATAGATTCAAGTGGTCATTCCTTGGGATGACTTCGGGCTTTATCGTCTCGAATATTCTAACTACTAAACAAACAAGTGTTTCGAACAATATAGTTCGGTTTTCATATGCTATCTCTACTTTAAGGTCAGGAACAAGTGTTACCAGTCTAGTTGCTTTATCACCAACAACAATTCAAACCACAAAGAAAATAGTTCCAAGATGAAACCCCATGTTACATTCGGTACTAGCATTCGTGATTTTCTATTCTCATAAATAAAACATTGCTTACGATTATTTGTTAAATATGTTAATTGATTTTTCAGATTCGAAATCCGTTACAATTACGTTGAACTTGGGGAGATTAATACGCCACTTATATAACTCCTTTTTATTAGGTCTATGTTAGCAGTATCTAAAGACTAAAAACTACTTTTCAAATGGTGCTAAAAATAGATAAATGTGGCTACATTTTGAACATCGACTTGGATGACTTAGCGCTTTATCGACATGCAGTACTAGTCAGTAGTGGTAATGTATTACCTAACTGCAGGGAAATATGTATTGAGTTGGCCTTTCGACTGAAATATAATTGCCTGACGGCAGAAATGACATGTTCTTTCAGCGCTATCGGCGCTTTGATATATCTTTGGAGTGGTGGGTTTTTGAAACCGTTTAATCCTACATTTAACCTATATTATTTTATCAAACTGCTTCTGCATGAATAATTATCATTATTATTATACCATATTTCTATAGCCCTTTTTTCGTGTATACACACGTTCAAAAGTGATGTACAGTCCTGACTAACACACGGTAAAAACAACATACAACGCACATAAAATATACAATTTTTATCAAAGCTATTTAGTCTCCCATCAGTATCATATTGCCGAAACGAAATGCAAGATAAAACTTAGGAGACATGGTATATAGAAATACATTGCTACAATAAAATAGTGGTGTACAACGATTTGATTATCTGTAGGGGTATTAACTGAATGTAAACCTCAACTAGGACAAGGATAACGTCAAGTACCATTACCACATGTCCTTAAACCTTAAAGGAATAGTGATACTTCCTTTAAAAGGGGGATGACTCACAAATGACATAAAGTTACTATCATCATATGAGTTACAAAGGTCGAAGAAATAACATACTTTCTTCAAGACCTTACCATAAAGGTCGAAGAAATAACATACTTTCTTCAAGACCTTACAACACTATAAAGCGGGGCTCTACTTAACCCAGTAGACGGGCGCCTACTTAACCATGAACTTCAGCATGAATAAGGTATAGTAAAATAGTGCGTTTTTAGGGCTTTCTCGGTGGACGGTAGTGTTTTACAGTCTCTAAGCGCTGTTGGCAGTGCATTCCATGGTTTCGTTGCAGCAGCTGTGAAACATCGGTCACCGTAAGTCACAGTCCTCGTCCTTGGCACAACTAGAAGAACAGAATCATTTTGAGACCTTAACTGTCTTTGTGGAGTATATACTTCCAACATACTTCTGATGTAATTAATTATTATTATTTATTATTATTATGTTTTAGTAAGCCTGCAAAATATCTTGCATACTGTAATTAAAGAAATTCCTGAAAAGAACACCGATTAAATAGGTAACTCGCAGTTGTGTGTACATGTTACGTGCTCCAAAGGTCTAATGTGTGATGAATAATACATAAGGATTGAGCTAAACCGATGATGGAACTATCCACGCTATCAAATTGGTTAATCATTGTAAAATAATTACGTAAAACGAGTCATGTAAATATCCGCGTTGGCTTCACTAGATGCATCGACGCTATAGATCCAGTAGTTGCTTATGTCTGTGGAAACATTATTCAAATACCATAATATAATGAAATTATCATGCGGACCTAACTAAATTACCGAATTAACGAGATGTTATTGCAAACAGCACGCTCCCTTTATTATGTTTAAATGTCATGTGCTCCCTGCCCAGATCATTGTCCTCTGTATGATGAATAAAACATAAAGCAGGATCCGAATTACTAAGAAAATTAAGTTACAGTTAAAATACTGCATCAAAATTACATGATATTAAACATTCTCAAATTAAATCATGTACAGCAATTATGATCGGTGTCGTTTGGTAAAGAGATAAACATAACTCTCGGTTGTGGCGGTATGGAAACATACAAATGGATTCAATAACTGATTGTATAATATACTTGATGTCATGTTTATTTTTGCATGCATATTGGCATCAATAATGATCAACGTCTGTGGACACTCCGTTAACAATAACATACCACACCATACATATTTGATAAAACGTGGGATCCTTATTACATTGATGGCCATTGCTCACGATGGCGTAAATGATTATATGTGATGTTAATGGTTTACAGAATACGGAATAAGAAATTTAATCACCATGGTAACATAGATACGAGGACCAGTCAACGACTTATCAGAATTAAAAGCATCAATATAATTGGTGTCCTTAATTCTTCACGACAACTAGCATTCTACACCAACAATAAGACTGTAATAGAGGGAAATCAGGATATTGACCAGGAAACGGGTTAAATAAGATATTTACCGCATGGCAAAACAGATTATACTAGAGAAGACAAATACTGTCAGTTTAGGAATAATGTCTGATGACAGTTTGATGGCAGCTTTTGTACATGAAGATAAACAAGAAGAAAAATCCAACATCTTTTATTTCACGCGATTTGAATATGAAAGGAAGCAATCAGCTTGCATTTGACATTATTAGAAAAAATACATTATCAATTAACAATGGTACAGTGTTTAACTAATTTAGTAATTCACAAAGATAAATGGTTGATCTAACTCGATGTTAGAGATATCACAGGTACAAGTAGTTAACGACAAACAAGTGAGTAATTAAAATTCATTGGTTGAGTGCAATGAGCATCCAGTCTGGTCTGACTAAATCAGCCGGTAAATGTACACAACAAATAAAAAAATATGTGTCAAGCTGGCGGTTGTTTAAGACATGTGTATTAACAATATTTGCCTATCAGAATGGAAAAAACAGATTATGACAATTGTTTGCTCAATCAAGTTCGTAAATTAGGCCATACAAAATTACATTTTCATACTTCATGAAAGTATTTGGAGTGATTTCGACAAAAATATGTTTATAAATTGTAGAAGTCATCTGTTTGGAAGCGGAGAACATTTGCTAGACCAGAATGATCAGTTCTCTAGAATATGAGAGTTGGGAACCGATGTAGTACGAAACATTTATTGTATTTAAGACATAGCGTGGTAAGCTAGGACGAAATTACATTAAATGTATATAACTATAAAGAGTTAGTGTTATTTAATGGCGCATTAACGATCAATCGATATGTGGCACATTGGTATAAAGATGTCTTAACATGTCATTAATATCAAATAAAGTTCTGGCTTTGTCTTTGAACATGAAGACAATGACGTTGAACGCGAAGAGGACGTTCAACCTATTAAATATAACTGATGGAATAGGAACGGGAAAAACACGACTTTGCAGTAGCAGTGTATGCATATACACGAACATGATTTTAAGATCCCGCTTACGTCAAGTTTCTTTTTAAGGGAGTTTACCTTTTGACACGCAGTAATGAGCTGGACAGGTTTGTACTTGGAACCATCGTGTTTATAATGTTGACAGTAAAATAATATAACTAATACTAACTATACTGAAAACATGATAATGCTACCGAAAATAATTTAGATTCAGTTAAATTGTGTATGTCAATTATACAGTTTATTAATATTTTGGTCGACATAATTATGATCACAGAAAAAATCAACTTCAAAAGGTAAGTTAAAGTAACACAATTATTGTAAATGTAATTATATTGGTTGGATATCATATAGATGTTACAAAAGAAAGTGTTTGATGTACATGTATATTCTGGACTATATTTCCCTACAAGCAACTTGACAGTATGATGTATCGGTCCATATTAGTATCTTATCTAAACAAGAAAAAATTATAGATAAAGAACAATGTCTGAAAGCAGAAATATAATGTCGGTTAATAGCTGACCATGGGTACTCATTTATCATCGTATACTGGTAGTACAGATATTATTTATGAGTCCAATAACAAATATTGACAAGAGAGCGGTCCAATTTTCGGGGCAAAATAAAATAATGTTGGATAATGCCTTGGTTAGGTTTTTTATGGCAGCAGGATTGACGAGGCTGCCATCCGTTGGCAGAACAAACGCAATTATGCACTATATATCGTACATATAAATAGTTTGTTATAACCTAATCTGAATGAATGAGTATGGTTCCTTGGAATGACAAACAGCTTCTTTGAATATTACTTTAAAAATCTGACCCCAAATCGATTTCCCCAATACTTTACAGTCATAAGGTATTTGCATCTTAGTAGTATACATTGTTGTGTCTGTAATAGACGTATTCCTGGCATACTATATCACAGGTGACATATGGAATATTTGAAACTTTTTCATGGATCACAATATGCCTCCTTGGCCTTTTATATCATTATCACCTAATGCGTAATTATATATATATCACATGAATTTCCTTGTATCCGGGTTAGTATAACCAGTACGTATAGTGTAGTATAACGTTTAATTAAATAACGTCATTTTATCTCCCAAATTACGTCATTTTGTGCGGAAAATGACGTTACGTTTAGCGTCGTTTATATGGCGGAGACGTTTTTTTAGCTGAAATATGCGATTTTTCAATGTTATAAGAGTCCTGGGGTACATTGTATAACGAATCTAATACGGGTGATCAATTGATTTAAACTTATAACACGTTGTATTAAAAAAAACAGCATTTGTCCAGAGTGCTCAATTTTATAAAGCGAATAGGCGCTTTTTCACATGGTAAAATGCTATAAAAAAGAGAAAATGAACACGATATTTTTATAACTATATTTATTTGCAATGTATTTCGCATAATATAACATGAAATGATATGACAAAAAGGCATTACATGCATGACGTTTCAAGAAAAATTCGACAAATCTCTTATAACGTTATAAGAGAAAATTGACCAATATATATAGTACATTCGCCACAATTATTGAATTTCTTATAAGAAAAAATTACCATCACATACATTACAATCTAATGACAAATGGTTGAATCTCTTATGACGTTATAAGAAAATATTGCCCACAAATCCCTTACATTCTCATAGGAAATGGTTGAATTTCTTATAACGTTTTAAGAAAATATTGCGCACACATCCCTTGCATTTTTATATAAATTGATTGAATCTCTTATAACGTTATAAGAAATAAAAAGACACATAAATACACTACATTCTATATTACCCACATATCCATTGTATTCTTATAGGATATGGTTGAATTTCTTATAACGTTATAAGAAAATATTGCCCACACGTCTATTGCATTCTTATAGAAAAAAAGTTGAATTTCTCATAACGTTACAAGAAAATATGACAAATAAATACATTAAATTTTCATCGAAAATAGTTGAATCTGTTATAACGTTATAAGAAAATATTGACCAACACACCCATTATATTCTCATAGAAAATTGTTGAATTTGTTATAACGTTATAAGAAAATATTGCGCGCACATCCCTTGCATTTTTATAGAAAATGCCTGAATCTCTTATAACGTTATAAGAAAACATGACTACATTCTAATAGAAAATTGTTGAATCTCTTATAACGTTATAAGAAAAAAATGACAAATATATACATTACATTCTAATAGAAAATGGTTGAATTTCTTATAACGTTATAAGAAAATATTGACCAACTAATCAATTACATTCTCATGGGAAATTGTTGAATTTCTTATAACGTTATAAGAAAATATGAAAAATAAATACATTACATTCTAATAGAAAATTGTTGAATTTCTTATAACGTTAAAAGAAATTATTGCGTACACATCACTTGCATTTTTATAGAAAATGATTGAATCTCTTATAACGTTATAAGAAAACATGACCAACAAAAACATTACATTCGAATAGAATATGGTTGAATCTCTTATAACGTTATAAGAAAATATTGACCAACACATCCATTACATTCTAATATAATTTTTTTGAATTTCTTATAACGTTATAAGAAAACATGGCCAACACATCCATTACATTCTCATAGGAAATGGTGGAATTTCTTATAACGTTATAAGAAAATATTGACCAACACATACATTACATTTTTATAGAAATTGTTGAATCTCTTATAACGTTATAAGAAAATATTGACCAACACATCCATTACATTCTAATAGAAAATTGTCGAATTTCTTATAACGTTATAAGAAAACATGACGAACACATCCATTATTTTCTCAAAGAAAACAGTTGAATTTCTTATAACGTTATAAGAAAAAATTGCCCACACATCCAATAGTGAATTCTTACAGAAAATATTTGAATTTCTTATAACGTTATAAGAAAACACATCCATTATATTATCAAAGAAAATAATTGAATTTCTTATAACGTTATAAGGAAATAATGACCACACATCCCTTGCATTCTCATAGAAAATTGTTGAATTTCTTATAACGTTATAAGAAAATATGGCCAACACATCCATTACATTCTCATAGGAAATGGTGGAATTTCTTATAACGTTATAAGAAAACATGGCCAGTACATACCTGCCACTCTAAAATAAATTGGTTAAATCTCTTATAACGTTATAAGAAAATATTGACCAACACATCCATTACAATCTCATAGAAAAGTGTTGAATTCCTTATACCATAATAAGAAAATATTGGCCACACATCCAATGCATTGTTATAGAAAATGTTTGAATTTCTTATAATGTAATATGAACAAATTGACAAATAAATCCATTACATTCTCGTGGAAATTGATTGAATCTCTTATAGCGTTATAAGAGAAAATTACCGAATACATGCATTACATTCTCATAGAAAATGGTCGAACCTCGTATGACTATTAACATGTATTTATCACTCTCAACGCCTCATTCCTGATGTTATCTATCGCCACGATGGTATTCACAAGAGAGGAGATGCCATATTCCATTTCATGCTGAGCGTCGGATCGAACCAGGGATAATAATGTTATTCATTTATAATTATCTGAGTTCATTGTTCAAAGACTCACATTCATTAAACGTTGCTTTGATCATGATTTCGTCGAATCCTTACACTCCTTGATAGTTTAACATCACATTCTGAAACGAGAAAATTGACTATACTGTTAGATAACAACCAATTAATTACATAATCATTTCATTCGAGCATATATTATCATACTATCATGAAGCACAACTTATGAGGTCACAAACACGGGAAATACAGCAAGTGTAGGTGATAATCAACACATACGTACTACCTAGTGGCCGTATTGAAAAAAATGTAATTGTGCGGACATGTACATTGTATAGTAGTCAGCGTCAAAAATCGGCTCTAACCTAAACCTGTAAAACGAATATCCTAACTGCGGTCGTATTCAAAAGGATGTTACTCTGGATTTGGAACACAGACGCGTTCAAGACTTGTGTCGAAATGGTTTAAATACACCTATGGAAACTGGTTAGATTTCGGTGATTATCGGTCCTTGGAATTACCACTCTCGACAGCGACCACCTCAGTCAGAATAATGATCTCGAACAGTAGATTCGGAAAATCCGAAAAACTTACGGGCTGTATAATGTCGAAATAGTGAATTGCAAAATGTATGTACACCGAGTGCATTTCAGCAAAATGTATGGTCGATTTTGTTGGACAAGTGCCAAATAATTCCTATATGATACAATAGGTACAGTATCGATATTAGCGTTTAAAACATGTTTCCAGAATTCCGGCATTTTGTTGCACCAGGGCTGTCATAGTAAAATTATGGGAAAGCCTGAGATTCTGGCCAAACCCAAATTAAAGCGCGCAATTTTTGAAAGTCAATATTCTGCACTTAGCGCGCGAACCAACTTAATCAAGTTAGCGGTCGAGCTGCCTTAATAAAAAATACAAACCACCATATAACTTCATTTATTTTGATGAAGTCATGAAATTGTTTAGAAATGTGACATTTCATTATAACCATTGCAGAAGAGTTCAGCATCAATTAAAATAACTTAAACGTTGTTGGTAGTTGGTAGCCTTGTCTAGTCTAGGCAAAAATGACATTTAAAAACTATTCACTTAGCATTAAATATATAACTTATATTCAATAAAGAAAGGCTAATATTTCAATAGTCTTCCCCACAAAGCATTTTTAAAAGCATTAAATATGGAAGGATAACGAAATGAAAAGTCATTTAAGAAATAGATACACAGACAGTGTCACTTGATCAGGGCCAACGCTTATAAAAGTCTGTGTCTAAAAGACGCTTTTAACACCTATCCATTCTCGTTTAACCAGCGTGTTTTTCCTCCGTCTAGGGACTTGACTATACACTGATTCATGAGAATGCACCTATCTAAATGGTAAATACAATCGTCCAATTGATCCAGATCAAGTACATTGAATCAGAGGCAACAGCGGGAGGTGAGACAGCACTTAGCGTATATAGAGTGACTAGTTTTTGCAACAAGGTAAACGTTTGTGGGACGTGTTGCATGAACACGACATTATTCTATAACCTCGCTGACAATGCTTTCCAATAATTCATAAGTTTAATTTGAAAATGTTTATATTTTCTCACAATCAGCATCGAGCTTCGGCAGTGTAGAATAAAACACTACAAATATAGAGCATATCTTAGAAACATTATTGTTAAGAGTGTTCAATAATAAATAATGTTCATAAATCATAATGCTTTTTCCTGTTTAACCCTTAAAAAATATACACTCACTCTATGCAGCGTATTAATTAGCCGTTTTCCACTTTAATCCCCTCCCAAGACTGTTAAATTCCGGTGTCCGGAAAACGGATTTTATTCTGTAACATGGACATTGGGAATCTATTATCTATATATAATAATATAACAAGACCTATAGTGAAGTGTATATTACTCTACAATCGGCCCTGGATAATGTATATGCTTTTCTCTGTACATTTTCATGTATATTCAGGGCCAATCCAGAAATTTTCAGAAGGGTCTCAACCTGGGGAGGATTCCGGGAGGGGTGTCCCCTCCCATGGTCGACATTTTTCTTAAATGGCACATTGAATCGGTGTACTTTCCTGCTACCTAATCACTTTATGCTTGACGAATGAACATGCTATAGATCGGCATTTAAAAACACCACTAAAACAACAACTTTATTGAAAATGATTAAATGTATTAACTTTAAATGTTAAAACTCGAGAGGTCAAAATTTTGTCACATATTCATAAAATTGTTTGGTTATAAGTTTCATCTAGTAGATAATTTTAAGGTTAACTCGTGGACCTAAATAAAGGGTTGCGTCTTGAAAAACGTAAATGTCCCGCCTACCCAGAAATGTTTCAGAGGGGGCTCAACCTGGCGAGTGGGTCGATAATTTTAGAACTGGCACATTGAATTGGTGCAATTTCCTGATTTCTAATCACCATTATGCATGCAATACAAACATAAATGATCTCAAAATTATTGACAGACTCCGTGTTTCAATGTGTGAGCTTCGACAATTTGAGTCCTGTGCGGGGATGTTTATTTAGCTAGGCCCGGGTCTCTGTCACTATCACAAAATTGGTCTGGGACTATTTGTCACAGACATATGATTAGACATCGAGCCATGCATTTGTATCACAAATATAGTAGAAATTATATCACAAGATCCAGGGTTTCTAAATCCCACTACTTTCAATCTACATTTGTCAAAAGACAGAAAAAATGCATGTCCATTTGTCCATGTATTTTGTGGTATAATTTCTTATGCCTGTGGCTAAATATTTGATGGAATTTCATAAGTCGAATAATTCTCCATTAACCAATCAGATAGCGTGGTTTATAACCAGCAACCAATGAAGCATGTAGTTTACCTAGACTATACGCTGTCATGCCTGGGGCTAAATCACACTGACCATAGTAGTTTATTAAGGAAATGTACTAGTCGATAAGGGAGCTCATATTTTATAAAATCGTATCTGGCCAGCTGGGGGACTCAAGCCACGTAGCCCCCACATAATTACGACACTGTATATGTTTTGCATTTATTGCATGAGCTCTCCAACACTGGAGGCGATAAAAGTATTATTATTATTTTTATTAATAATAACAATAAATGACATCTACGTGATGCTGGTGTCCGATGCGACATGAAACGCATGCCATGTTTATTTTCCGGATGTCTGTGGTTTATTGTGAATGCAAAAAGTGTTCAATTAGTCGTTTCAATTTTTGACGTCTAAATCTCCACCCTGGAGACAATGCTCACTGTCTTAATCCCCGGGGTCGGGACACGTAATCATTTAGTAATTTCCAGGTCTTGGGACCGACCGGGGTAATTTCAAAGAACTTGGAGTCGATAAGGCTGCCAAATTATATTATATTGTGAGGCCTGGCCTCAGATCATTTAGAACATTAAAATATTAGTCTAGTTTAACCCTCAGATCATTGAAACATGCCTCAGAATGTCTATTTTGGGCCTGAATGTTGTTGTTCTATTTTTAGAAACATGACCTACATGTACATTTTTAGTGTTTGGAGAGTGCTATTGTCTTTATTATACGATGTCATGCCATGATACTATAGATATACTTAGATATTTAGTAGATTTAACTATTTACCTCAACAATCACATGCTAGATCATTGCTGTTTTGTATTATTTCACTTAATGTTCGTAGCTTTTTGGAAAAATGTCACTTCCGTCCGCCATGTTGTTTTTTGGTTGTCAACTTCCTGTTAAATGTAATCTCTAACCTTCAAAGTCAGGTCAAGTTGTATTAATTATTCTAGATGAAAGTTGCTGCTATAATCCATATGGAATTTAATGTTTATATATTTTAGGAATTATGGTATCGCTAATTAGGTTACGGTCTTTCGTGCGGCTCCAATCCCAAGCGTTACTTTGGTGTCCGTTTATATACATACCAAAAGCTCATTTGCATACTACAGCCTAATTAGCATACCAGAAGTTTTAATGAGCGTTCGTCACATTGCCACTGTCCCCAGAGCTGGTCAGACGTGCTTCTGTCGCTCTTCATTTATTTTAGTTAGGCATTGTCTGGTAACTTTTCATTCAACTTTAAACCTGAATTGCTTTTATTCTATTATTATTTTAGACTTTATTGAGGTCAGTATCGGTAACGTTATTTGACATTTGGCGGTTTTGTAACTTGAATCGATTTTAACTGTCTGTCGTCTGCTCTGGCTTCGAGCTAGTTTTACCGTTATTTCGACTTTAGATGATTAAGTATTTGGTCTGATATCCCTCTTGTGTCTTTGTTAAGCCCTTTTACCTAATAAAGTTCACGTTAAGCCGAAAGGAATGTTGTCTGTAGTCTTTTACATTTTTGCTTTTTATCTTGTTCTTGGCATTTGTCACGCGTGCAGTTGGTTGACGCAACCTGGTCTGTGTTATCAGGTAGCCTCCTCCAAGCTGTGATACACGTTTCCTGTGTATCAACCAGTTTACGACCCGGGTTATTGGTTTGAGGCTCAGTTAGACCTAGGTCTATGATGTAATTTCGTCGCACAGTCGGTTGACGCTCTCCTGGTCATTATCAGGTTAGCCTCCTCCAGTCTGTGATCCACGCTACCATTGTATTTACATGTTTTTCGTCTTATTCGAGCATATCATTTAGTGATTGCTGATGTAGCACCACCGGTGTTTTAGAGTACCACCAGCGCGGGCGTTACAATATAATATAATATACATACTTTTGACTGATGCATAAGCGAATGTTGCAGAATGTTTCAATGCTTTTCATCACACAGCTTCGTGTATATTGAAGAATTTTCGTCCATCGCATCACCAATGATATGAAACCTCTGCAAATATACGAACAAAATAAATCATGCTCATTACGTCACTTCCTAGCAAGTATATAAATGTTTTAATATCACTGACAGGCCCGGTTACAACGGCACAGGGGTTTGCCTATCAAGATCGGCATCGGAGTGACCATTTTATACATAAAAATCCTTAAGATATTACCAATTGATTTGGCTATGGGTCGCATTTTGTGATATAATAAGGGTCTCGGAACGCGGAAGTGCAATTAATAAAGAAGACCGCTGATGTATATCCTATACCTCTGATTACACTCATCTAAATCAGTCAGACGCTTCCACACATTATTTTGAACGCGTCTATAGGATCACGATTTAGGTGTTTGTCCCTTTGATCCATATATCACTATGACAGAATACGGACAAAATCCCCATTCAGACAAACCCCTTTCATGTCATATAGAGAACGCGGACAAAATCCCCTTCGTGCCTTGTACAGGCCGGTCAAAATTCCCTTCGAAGAAATCGCCTCGTCAATCTTCCAAACTTATTATAAATGCTAATCTTACTTTGATTTTGATATATATTGCTTATGTTTCTAACTTAGTTGTGTAGGACTAGATATTTATGATTTGTATGTCTCCATCAATTTGTTTCTTATGCCTGTATAATACTAAAATATACGTTCATATAGAAAGTTACACGAATAAAAGCATAAATTAATTAATTAGCATAATTATAGTTGTTCACACGGGCACAAATGAAATATTCATCATTATTAATACTGTTCATAGTGAGACGCACATTGCACAGCACATTCATAATTTAAGTTCAACTAAGTTGTAATATCAGCAGCGTAATTGATTTATACATTATTATATCTAACTACATGTATATGGAGCTCTTCCCATGTAATACAGAGCCATAATTCATGATAAATAAGCTCCTCCCACATTTCACACTATACATTATGATCTTTGCAGGTTTTAATTAGCTCCTCCCTCTTATGTACTACTGGTATTACATAGTTTTGACTAGACATTGATTATGAAAGCTGTGGGAAATTGACCCTAAATGTACGTCATACAATAGTTATATAAATTAGGGGATCAGGTTTTTACAAGAAATCAATTATTAATTATTGAAGCTTCATGATGACACATGAACTTAATTTAAACTGTTATAAAAGGGTGAATGTTACAAAATCTTACTTGAAGTATAACCCCGCGATGCCAACGTATTATTACAGAATTATCATAAAAAGATTTTAATAAAAAAAGTTGATACATCTCAAGGGGCACTTTAAATAATTTATTGTAATATCATTGTGTGTCAAATAATTGTCACTTTTAAAAAATGTTTTAATTTATTTAATATCTTTATACTTCAATACATTCATGAACAATCCATACATACAGTATTTATCAGGTAAATGATGTTCGGTTTTTATACAGTATCTGTTTATTTTTCTGCTGAAATTCGTTAATTCGCATAATAATTCTTTCTTTGAAGGTTTTGCAAAAGACTATCAACTGTTTATTATCGGTATCAACAAGCTAGTTTGTTACCCGCAATACTACATGTACATTGTGTGACATTTCATATTCCATTACGGCAGCTACCGGCTATAAACGAAATAATTACGACCACTTTCGGAAATTACCGACTGGCTATAAACTTTCTAAGATTGCTAGTCTACCACAAACACATAATAATGCGCCAGCAAGTTACATCCATGCCTCCACCCCCGGGAATGGCCCGGGATTTTTACTTTTGGGTTGACAAACATCCGCCCTTACACGGACCTACGGGGCAGTTGGCGGTAAAATATCCGGCATTGGTCCGGGAAAAAAACATTTCCACGGCAGTGCGGGGGGAGCTGAAAGGTAAACAATAGCCGTTTCTACGCCTATACACCACCAATCCCCGGGGTTTAGAACGTGGAAGCAAATGACTGGTGCATAATATTTGTATATTTCGGTGTTGATAACAATCTTTATCGACTAAATTAGTCGATCAATAAGCGATATGTTTTCTTAAAGTCCACGACGTTGCTTGTTATTAATTCAGAAAATGAAATAAAATGCGGTGGTTTGACACACTCTTCCCGTACTGACCACAATTGACAACCAACATACCAGGGGGTATTTAGGTGTGTGTGCCAGGGGACTCGAGCTGACTCGAACCACTGATGCATTGCCCCTGAATAAATAAACAGCTATGATCAGTGTAATTTTCCCCAGCAGTATACAATCACGCTTCATTGATTGTTTGTGATAACAACGCTATCTGATTGGCTGAAGGATAAACATTCGACGAATGAACTTCCCTCCAGGCATAAGATATTATATATACTACAAAATACAGAAATTTGACCTTGTGGTCCTATAAAAAATCAAGATTACCGAAAGGTAGTTGAATGTCGACACTCTAATTTCTACGATCAACCCATGATTTAGCTGATGGCGAATGGTAACTAATAATAACAAATAAATTCACGTTTTTAAGACCAAAGGGCTATAAACAAACCTAAAACTATATTTAAGTCTAAAACTTTACCAAATTATTTTTACCTCATTATAACGTATTTTTATGATTTTTGGTTATGAAACTAATAGTCCTTTCTCACTGAACTCAAAATACCATGGGTCCCACTATGTTAAAACGTGGGCGTAGAAGCCGGGGGCCAGTCCCCCAATGTCTAGAAAAGGGGGTTGCCCCCCTCCAATGTTGAAACGACCCATGTAAAATAAAGAAGGTGTGGTTATGTGTTATAGTTTCCAGCTCACGGTGACACGTGCGTATTTTATAAACAAATATCATGAAATGCCACACGAAATAACGTATAATTAGAGTTTATGTAAAAATGTTTAAACTATACATCATGATAGCGGTAAAATGAAGATTTCTCAGTTTTTACTGACCGTACATGCATGTATCTTTATTTAAATAAACATGCGAGACACAGGTACGCAATTTTGCAAGAGTAATTTCAGTAAATGAAACACAAATATCAACTGTACACATCAATCTAGAACATCCGGTACATGTAATAGCATGTGATGGTTATGCGACTTATATACAGAACAGAACAGGAATAATATATATTCGTGCGTTTATACGAATATTTAAATTATATTGAATGTATTGCTGCTGTTGAGATATGTTACCCGACAAAAGGAACGTAATGATGAAGGTACATACGTATATCAAAACTATAATGAAGCAATCGTACATTGTATATACGATTGAAGCATGCAATTAAAACATTTCCCCGTAACATCGATTCAACAAGAATTACTGTTGAATTATTACAACATCTCATCTCTTCCGAACAATGAAACAAGTTAATGAAGTAAAAGTTATCCATATAATCATGTATTTTATTAATGCATCAGTCAGTTGCATCCACGGCCCCCACCCCGGGGATAAGCCGGGATTTACTTATGGGGTATAAGAACCCCGCCCTGCCTTGGACAGCGGATGGTAAATTCTCCGGTCGCCTGACATCTAAATATTGTCCCCGGGGTATTGGTTCGGAGAAAACATTTCCAACATTTTCCCGACAGTGCGGGAGAAGCTGGAAGGTAAAAACACGGCCGCTTTCCCGGAAGGATGCAACTGACTGGTGCATAAAATACATGGTATTATGATGTATTTTACACATCTTGCGAATAAAGATAACTTACGTATATATCATTAAATACTTCCGTTGGATTCACAAGCCGTTACAATATCTTTAAACTGATAAATACATGTATAATTTCCAGTGGATTCAGTGAAATGAGACATCACTTGATCAGTCGCCTTTTAAGGCAGTGGTTAAAAAATAGCACCAGCTTAGTCCGTATCATACTACTTTATCTGCGGCTAATCAAAACTTTTTTTGAATTTGATACGTTTGTCCACGGTATACATAAACAAATACACAAGCTAGATGATTATCAATTCATATAAAAAATAGTTTTAACGCAAATCTAGATCAAGAGTTAACAAATTCCATGTATTAATAAAAGGTGACACTCTAACAATTAAATTGTAATGGCCTTAGAAGATACTTACGAAATATGTCAGCCACTGCAAACATGGTCTCCACACTGTCGGCGGTCTCATTATCTCGCTGAATTTGTCCGCTGTTGATCACGTGACACACATCTGTACACTCGGAAACCTTCGGTTTATCATATTTTGGCGGGTATATATTTTGTTCAATGGAAAATTGTAGAGATGAGAAATAACGAGACCGAGAGTGGTTATATATTATCATTTACAACGGTCGTGGTACGTTTCATATTATTTCTCGGATTATGGATGTAACGACAGAAATCTAAATAATCATAGCTGTGGTAATCATTTTGTACACTATAATGGACTAAACGCTCTCGAATTCGGAAGGTTCATATCTCGTTCTTAATTGTCACAGAAACTGCTGAACTTTCATCATATTTTTGTCCGCGGGTATAATTACTTCGTCATTTGTCTAAAACATGTTTTACGTTGACGGTACCCGTCACGTGGGCCCGTGGTTCATGTGATCGATTTGTAACCGGACGAACAGGGTCTGATTCCAGGACGCGACAGGTCATGGTCTACGCACTATGACTCTTATTCTACTGGTTAAATGATAATCCATACGTAGCCATACTTTCTCGAATCCGCGCCAAATCTGCACTATTTTAAAACTACATAATATTATTTGACTGGAAATTAAAAATCGGTAGCGTTACATAATTATTCATAACACAGCGTTGAATTACATCATCATTAATTTTTGTTGGACAATTGTCTATTTGCCGCCAGGAGACATCAATTGTCTTTAAAGGTCATATACGCAATATTATTTTTTTGCTGTTTTAATAAGTTTATGGTATAAATATGTGATTACATCAATCTCTACACTTCAAATATGATTATAACACACAATAAACGTCATCTCTTATTTCGATTATCTTATTTTGTGAATAAACTAACCCGAGTTACTTCCCTTAGCTTGTGACGTGTTTTTGGAACATCTGATTAACACAGAGGCTGTATACTATTAGTGTACATTCGCATAAATCTTGATCTCTATTGAATATGTTCGGTTTAAATGCATTAAAGTTACATGAAATGCATGTGCTATTATGTAATAGTGGGTCGAATATAAAGCACAATCATAAAATAATTCTCCACGGGGGGTTATACATATACACAGCGTCGATCTACGAAGTGTCATACAGTTAATCTTGGTACATTATTCACATCACGGGGGGTTGTAACATGCCAAAAAACGAGATTATAATCAGCTGCTGACCGATTTGATGTTTAATTTAATTGTTTCTGTACGTATTATTGAGTATACAAATGTGAGAAAATTCCTAAATCGGTATGTGTACATAGATAAGTTTACGGTCAATGCAACTGGAGACGCGTGTACATTACGTGTGTTATAGGAAGTGTGTTGTAACTGGCCAAGTATTAATAATACACTTTTGTCAATCAAAATGCAAAAAAGAACAGTGTATTATACCAGATATACAATGTTTATAACTGGTAAACGTTTCATTAATTTATTAATTTAGTATGATACGATAAATTGCATTTTTCTAAAACGATATAGATCGATCATTGGCATTTGAATTCAACAGTGTGTAAACTAATGATTCTTCCTAGCATGAACCTAGATCCACGTATCCATCTCCCGTTATGTACCCCCAACAAGAAAGTACATAACGGAAAAAATAGTTATGCACAGTTAAAATCATATGCCTATGATATAGATTTTTAAAATTCGTGTTTAAATTGTGTGTCGTTTTGCTTTATGGGTAATATTATTAAAAAAAATACTGTCAGAGTATCCGAAATAGAACGCTGGATATATATCATATAAAAAATAGAGCGATATTAAAGATTTATTCTTTGTAATGTGTTGTTCTGTCCATTTCAATTGTAGAATACTGTATGGAACAACGCATGGGCTCGTATACATGAACAGTATTGTTTAAAATATTTTTAAAAATATATCAAAACGTGGCGTGTCCTTACCCAGTGCGAGCATCGTGGATTTAACAAAATACAAACAAGATACATGTATGTAGCGAACTCCACTGTAGGTAATCTGCTTTCGTAAGATAACTCAATTCTTGTTACAAATCACAAACTAATACTTGTCAGAGAGTTCAAACACGTGCCTAATTTTCCAGAATAGCAACGCACGGTCAGACATTTTGATCCTACAATTTAGACCGGCTCACATTTAAAGACTAAACATCAGTAAAAGGCAGACACATATATGACACTGCACTATAGGCCGCCAAAAGCAGGCGGTCTATTTTATATAGATCACACGGTATCCAGCTCTTGGGGTGATCGTTCGCCCTGCCTGGCCTGCCATAGGTCATGCAGGTGGAAGGGGCGTGGCGAATTTATTACAAACCAATTTGTATTCGCCAATCAAAATAACGCCATGAATTGAAATATAAGTATTATTTATGGTCAGTTGAGCAAGTGCGTAAAAATATCTTTAATAAATGTGCGTAATAAACCAATTTTTTGTTCATCAAATTAATTTAATGTGAAACTTTTTGTAAATGACAAGCTTAGGATTTGTGTAAACTCTAATATGTTTTCTGGTGTAATGGAAAGCTTCAAAAAGGTAAAAAATTGTGTTCAAACTTCTGTGTAAGCATCGCACAATAATACTGTCACTTTTCAATGATACTGGGTATAGTTAATAAATTTTACCACGAGGTGTCATTCAAAGAAACCATGCTTTTTATTACATGTGCATTGCAATACAAACAATATTGAAAAGATCATTACGCCAATTATTGTGTTGAAAATGCGTGAGTTTACATTACCAAAATACTTAATTTTCAGCGCACTTGTTCTAACGTGTCATTGTTATGCACCTGTCAGTAGCATCCACGGTACCCCACTCCTGGGGATGGGCTTATGGGTTGTCACCCCGCCTTCCACGGCTTGCGGGTGACAGTTGATGGGACAATCTCCGGTATTTCCCCGGTCCCTGACAACTAAATAGTGTCACTAGGGTATTGGTTCGCTGAAAAAAATCCTAACATTTCACCGGCTATGCGGCGGAAAGCTGGAAGGTAAAAACACGACCGTCCATCCCCGAGGGTTTGGTTGAGGGTTCAGGTTAATTTATAAATTCTTTACAATTAAAGACAGAAACTGCCAACTACGCGTCATTTCGTGTGTACATCAAATAATGTATCTGTATGTCTAATATACATGCGTGTACAAATACGCAGCTAAAGCCATTTCTTGCGAACATATTTTTTCCCTCATTTTCCTCATACGGAATGCTTTATTTATGGTCTGTTACAAAACCTAACACATAAATATACAAGTGAAATGTTGATGCTGGGCATCAAAGATGCCGCTAGTTCTTTTTAAGTAAATCTTTTTATTTAGTAAAAGGTATTGGTAGAAACTTGTAAACAAACTAAAATTCCGGCGTGATGTGTGATGCACAAGGGAAGTTATTCTCATGTGTTGAGTGTACGCTGCAAAAACTTAAGATTGCTGAAAATGGGTATTTTTCACTAATTCAAGGGCAATAACTCTGGTTGTACTAAATTGAAAGGGGAGTGAAACCCCAGGTGCACTAGAGTACATGCTGTCAAACATTTCTATAAAGGTTTCATGATCCTAGGTCAAATACTTTTTGAGTACCATGTGAAACAAGTCAAAAATGGCTATTTTACACCATTTCAATGGCTAATAACTCTGGATGTACTAAACTGAAAGGGGAGTGAAACCCCAGGTGTAGAGAAAACATCCTGACCATTTCTGTGAAGGTTTCATGACTCTATGTCGTGTACTTTGAGTACCGTGCGACATAAGGAAAGCGGCCAATTTTTTCTGTTTCAAGGGCCATAACTCCGTCAAAATTGGTTGAATCATAAAACCCTGATAATATGCACCAGGTCACATGATGACAATCATTCTCTGAAAGTTTGGTTGAAATCTATGAAGAAATGTAGGAGGAGTTGTGCACAGAAGAAATTGTTAAGGCCCGCCGACATTCAGCAATCTAATAACCAGAGTTTTCCTTTGGAAAACCTGGTTAAAAACTTGAAGGCAGTGAAACACCAGGAAAGAATAGAAAACATGAAAACATTCTATTTTCTATTGAAATATTTATTCAAATGAACATAACATGTTTTAGAAATATGAGCACCATTATAATATTGATTAATGCTTCACAGATGGCATTTAGCATGTTTCATAAAATAACAAAGTGTATTCCAATAACGTGGTATAGCCTGACAACGTGAAACTGACACTAAAGGACATTGTTATTTCGTGGTTTGTGAGCTTGATAAGTAAATTTATTGCGAATTAATACGTTCAACATAGTTTAAAATATGCATAGAACTAGTGTCATTTGGCAGGAGTATAGGAGCGCATATGAATATTTTGTAAATAAGAAGTGTCAGTTCAATGTTGGCAAGCTATATTTACCCGTTTAAATTTTGGCAAAACAAACTATTCTGACATACATAAATAAAGAAACATAGAGATTAAAAAAACACTTGCATTTATCAAATTTAGATTAAGACAAAACCTAAGAACTGGAAAAAATCGAAAATCATAACTAAAAAATATCTGACAGACATGAAAGTATTTAACATGTTCCATAAAAGTTCGAAAGGAATTCGCCGCTCCGCGCAAATAGTTTTTTTTTACTTTTTAATAGCCCCTGCTAAGACCCGCAAATTGCAACATATGTAGCCGTTATATAAACACCCGTTCCGAACTGATTTGGACTTTAGTACCTACCGAACATTTATCATCCTATTTTACCCCTGACGGGCGAGTCCAACAGCGTTATAACCAATCAAATCTTGTATCCTCCTGGGACTTGGACTTTAGTACCTACCGAACATTTATCATCCTATTTTACCCCTGACGGGCGAGTCCAACAGCGTTATAACCAATCAAATCTTGTATCCTCCTGGGACATCTGCTTGCACCCTTTCATACTCGATGCCGCCTCCTGGCGGCATCGAACAAAATAGTGACAGCTATAGTTGATTCAAAGATCTCTGTCACAACCGCGAAAACAAACATTCACCCGGACGATTAATAAAGGTGTGTCAGGATTAAATTCTACCATCAATAATACACTGAAATGACTAACAATATTATGGTCCTATAGCGTACTGGTTATGCTAGCTGCAATAAGCTATTCAGAAATGGAACGTTATGGCGGTTTTGACAGACTTCTTTGAATCGACAATATATATATATTCAAAATCAATCACCAATGTATACACACACGTGTCAAGTGTATAAACAGCGTGATATGTATACCCCCTGTAGCGCGCAGTATGCAATGTATAACACGCCCAGCAGTTGAAGTCAGTAATGTTCACATCGGTACGTGGTCGTTGTTTTGTTTCTTAAATATTGAAAGGAATTAAAACGTGATTGCAATGACAACACATACAATGCTTAGAACATACAACAGTATAGTAATTTCCGTCACTGATCATGAATTTAATCCGATAAAAACTCGACAGGACCCATTCAAATTTAGTTAAACTGTAGAGGAACAGTTCCACTTATGTCCAAAATGACGTCACACGGTCTAAAAATCAAGGGAGACAACCAGGTTGGATTTACGTTGTAATTTTGTTATCGTCAACTTTATCGTTATAAACCATCTAAAATATTGCAATTATGTGGATTACAAGTACGCCATGCCTTTTATATGATATATATCTATGTAAATGTGTTACTATAGTTAAATTATTTCGTATTTGACCTTTAAGTCGTTTTGATAATACAGTACACTTTCTCAACAATAACTAAGAACGCTCTAAAAGATTCAATCATTTTCTATGATAATGTAATGACTGTGTTTGTCAATTTTCTCTTATAACTTTGTTGTATATGCATGACTAGTATTATTTTTCCTATAATGTTATAAGAGATTAGATAGTAGATTTATTTTCTATAAGAATGTAATGTATGTATGGATGTGTTGGTAAATATTTTCTTATAACTTTATAAGAAATTCAACAATTTCCTATTAGAATGTAATGTATGTATGGGTCATTAATTTCTTATGACTTTATTACAAATTCAACAATTTCCTATGAGAATATAATGGACGTGTTCGTTAATATTTTCTTATAACGTTATAAGAGATTCAATCATTTTCTATTAGAATGTAATGTATGCATGTGTCATTTTTTTCTTATAACGTTATAGGAAATTCAACCATTTTCTATTATAATGTAATGTATGTATACAGTTGTCATTTTTTCTTATAACGTTATAAGAAATTCAACAATTTCCTATGAGAATGAAATGGATGTGTTCGTTAATATTTTCTTATAAAGTTATAAGAAATTCAACCATTTTCTATTAGAATGTAATGTATGTGTCATTTTTTTCTTATAACTTTATAAGAGATTCAACCATTTTCTATTAGAATGTACGGGATGTGTGGGCAATATTTTCTTATAACGTTATAAGAAATTCAACAATTTTCTATGAGAATGTAATGGATGTGTCGGTCATGTTTTCTTATAACGTTATAAGAGATTCAACCATTTTCTATGAAAATGCAAGGGATGTGTGGGCAATATTTTCTTATAACGTTATAAGAAATTCAACAATTGTCTATGAAAATATAATGGGTGGGTAAGTCAATTTTTTCTTATAACGTTATAAGAGATTCAACCATTTTCTATTTAAATGTAATGTATTTATTTTTCATTTTTTCTTATAACGTTATATGAAGTTCAACAATTTTCTATTAAAATGTAATGGATTTGTTGGTCATGTTTTCTTATAACGTTATAAGAGATTCAATCATTTTCTATAAAAAGGCAAGCGATGTGTGCGCAATATTTTCTTATAACGTTATAAGAAATTCAACAATTTTCTATTAGAATGTAATGTATTCATTGTTCTTGTTTTCTTATAACGTTATAACAAATTCAATAATTTCCTATGAGAATGAAATGGATGTGTTCGTTAATTTTTTCTTATAACTTTATAAGAGATTCAACCATTTTCTATTGGAATGTACGGGATGTGTGGGCAATATTTTCTTATAACGTTATAAGAAATTCAACAATTTTCTATGAAAATATAATGGGTGGGTAAGTCAATATTTTCTTATAACGTTATAAGAGATTCAACCATTTTCTAATAAAATGTAATGTATTTATTTTTCATTTTTTCTTATAACGTTATATGAAGTTCAACACTTTTCTATTAAAATGTAATGGATTTGTTGGTCATCTTTTCTTATAACGTTATAAGAGATTCAATCATTTTCTATAAAAAGGCAAGCGATGTGTGCGCAATATTTTCTTATAACGTTATAAGAAATTCAACAATTTTCTATTAGAATGTAATGTATTCATTGTTCTTGTTTTCTTATAACGTTATAACAAATTCAATAATTTCCTATGAGAATGAAATGGATGTGTTCGTTAATTTTTTCTTATAACTTTATAAGAGATTCAACCATTTTCTATTAGAATGTACGGGATGTGTGGGCAATATTTTCTTATAACGTTATAAGAAATTCAACAATTTTCTATGAAAATATAATGGGTGGGTAAGTCAATATTTTCTTATAACGTTATAAGAGATTCAACCATTTTCTAATAAAATGTAATGTATTTATTTTTCATTTTTTCTTATAACGTTATATGAAGTTCAACACTTTTCTATTAAAATGTAATGGATTTGTTGGTCATGTTTTCTTATAACGTTATAAGAGATTCAATCATTTTCTATAAAAAGGCAAGCGATGTGTGCGCAATATTTTCTTATAACGTTATAAGAAATTCAACAATTTTCTATTAGAATGTAATGTATTCATTGTTCTTGTTTTCTTATAACGTTATAAGAAATTCAATAATTTCATATGAGAATGTAATGGATTTGGTGGTCAATATTTTCTTATAACGTTATAAGAGATTCAACCATTTTCTATTAAAATGCAAGGGATGTGTGTGCAATATTTTCTTATAACGTTATAAGAAATTCAAAAAAAATTATGAGAATATTATGGGTGTGTTGGTCAATATTTTCTTATAACGTTATCAGAGATTCAACTATTTTCTATGAAAATGTAATGTATTTATTTGTCATATTTTCTTATAACGTTATAAGAAATTCAACTTTTTTTCTATAAGAATGCAATAGATGTGTGGGCAATATTTTCTTATAACGTTATAAGAAATTCAACTTTTTTTCTATAAGAATGCAATAGATGTGTGGGCAATATTTTCTTATAACGTTATAAGAAATTCAACCATATTCTATAAGAATACAATGGATATGTGGGTAATATAGAATGTAATGTATTTATTTGTCTTTTTATTTCTGATAACGTTATAAGAGATTTAATCATTTTCTATAAAAATGCAACGGATGTGTGCGCAATATTTTCTTATAACGTTATAAGAGATTCAACCATTTGTCAGATTCAACCATTTGTCATTAGATAGTAATGTATGTGATGGTCATATTTTCTTATAACGTTATAAGAAATTCAGTAATTGTGGCGAATGTACTATATATATCTCTGAGAATATGATTGGTGTGTGTTGGTCAATTTTCTCTTATAACGTTATAAGATATTTGTCAAATTTTTCTTAAAATGTCATGCATGTAATGCTTTTTTGTCATATCATTTCATGTTATATTATGCGAAATACATTGCAAATAAATATAGTTATAAAAATATCGTGTTTATTTTCTTTTTTTTATTGCATTTTACCACGTGAAAAATCGGCTATTCGCTTTATAAAATTGAGCACTCTGGACAAATGCTGTTTTTTGAATACAACGTGTTTTATATTAAACTCGTTAAGGAAACATTATTAAGCTCGCCAAAGGCTCGCTTAATAAAATTCCCTAAACTCGTTTAATATAAGTCTCTATCAATTGACAACTCGTGATCTACAATGTTTCAGAGGAATAACGAGACAAGTGAGGACGTTAAAACTCATTTAGTACATGTTCGCTACAATATCGACGATCGATCGTTTATTTCGTGAAACTTTCATTGTATCAACACTCACAAAATGACGTCACTAGACAGTAAGTGAACTTACCGTGTGGTGGCAAAATGTTCAATTCAACATATATAAGCCATTAAAATAGTAGACTTAGTTTCAACGTTCAATGAACAACAAACATCATCAGTCTATTAACATGACAAACATGATTGTTCTCAGTTTGTTTTACATGTATATATATATGACACCATTATGTATGGTTTTAAGAGAATAAATCGTTCTATCACGCAATTATTAGTAAAATTAAAATATTTTGTTAATGCTACGTCCCTGGTATAATAGCTAAAACACGCTTTGCACGCGTTTGCTGAAGTGTTATTTACTTTTATGGGTTCGTTTTTATCGCAGTAGAGAACAAAGAGGTCAATATCTATGAAGATTTGAAAAGCTCAATTATGTATATAAACGAACGCTGTTTATCGAGGTTCTTCATGAGTGTTCATTTTGAGTATGGAGGAATTTGATACGTTTTGCGAGTAGCAGTTAAGCTAGACAAAGCGTGTAGATCTACTGCCGTGCAAGATGTTGCTGAAAGAAAAAATAATACAAACATGGTGTTATTACAGACGAAGTTTTCCTATAATTCTGTAAAGTGTTTAAATGTCATGTGCTTCCCAGCCCGGAGCATTGCCCTCTATATGATGAATAAAACATAAGGACGGAATTGAATTACCACGAAGGTATATAATTACGGTTCGGTTAATTATACTGTATTACATTTCTAATATTAAATACAAATGTACATTCTCGAATTGAATTTTCATCTTAAATTAAATAGAACGGTTTAGATCAGTGTTGTCACTAGAGATATAATAAGATCATGGCTTTAAGAATGTATTGAGGGATGAAAAATCTCAATAGTTCAGCAACTATTATTGTAACCTATTCTATTTCATTGTGAAAGGGTTTTTTCTATTGGCATCACAACTATGATTAGTGTCTGTGTATAATCTGTTAACAATCTGACATGATACTTAAAGAACGTGGGCTTATATATGTATTAGAGGTCATTACTCCCGATGATGTTTAAATGATGTGAGCGACATACTGGATGCTGATAATTCAAGGACAAGTCAACGTCTCATCTGAATGTAAGACATCAATAAAAGGTTGCTTTTATTCTCCACGACAGTCAGCTGTCAGCAGCATTACCGCACCTTAACAATTCAGGATATTGACCGAGCAACTAGCTTAATAAGATATTTACCGCTTGATGCCAGAGATGACAAAAATACCGCCATCCGGGAATGTTGTAAGATGACACTCTTTGTATCAACATTGGTCAATAATAATGCACTACTTCCTTTACCGTCACAAGACATAGTCACTGGTGTATGCATGATACACTTCTAACAGTCCAAATCTGCTAGTGTCATTCTATCAATATGGACAATTTCTGTACCACAAACCGTCTGGAAAACAAAGTGCATTATACATATGTGATTCCTTGCAACTATGTCAACTTATTGTGAAACTAACTTACTATATCGTGATGTTTCAATTGTATTGCAGGGATGTCTTGTACATTACGACCTTTAAAAGCCAGCTTTAATCAAAAACTATATCCATAAGAATGACCTGTGCATGCTTAATAGTAACACAATAAACGACGTACTTGAATAAATATAACAATCGATGGTATTAATAGTTGTAATGTTTATGAAAATAGCGGTAACAGTGTGTAGAATCACGTGATCAAATGAATGCCGTTTTACACTCAAAACATTTAATATAGTTATATTATATAGCCTAAAGTACATTCCGTATATGTATGAATACCCGGCAAGTACCGAGTTCGCTCTATCTTTAGCTGCTTTTGATTGATGCTCTACCAAATGATTTCACTCGGTTGGAAACTGCATTTGTTCGAGTATCAATTAAAAACAGCTAAAAATAGAACGAACTCGGTACTTGCCGGGTATTCTCACATATACGGAATGTACTTTAGGCTATATATTAATATAACCATATAAAATGCATGATCGTTATATTCAAGAAAAAACTCACCGTTAACAGCAGACGAAATCGCAATAGTTTTGAGTGTAAAACGGCATTCATTTGATCACGTGATTCTACACACTGGGTAAGAGAAGAGACAAAAGTGTGTTAAGACGGATTTATCACTGCTGAAGATGTAATTATTCCAAATATGCCAATAAATGTTTCACTTATGGCCACTTGCAATTAGACTTTTAGAACAGCTTATCTATTTACAATACTTGTTCCATGGATCTTGTTGAACTCCGACCAACAAAATTAATACATGTGTGTTTGTTTCAACATTTATTTTAATATCATCGATAGACAAAACTACAATTAGTTTAGAAGAATTAATCACAACTCGTACTGCTTCACAAAGGTTAGTGACCGACGTAGATCGTTCGTCCTGTATGTAAAGCTTAATCCGTACATGAATAACTGATAAGGGAAAGAAGTTGACGTGTCACAACATCGGACAATCCAAAACATATTTCCTAGAGTACAATGCGTAAAAACAATCTGCACCAATGGAATCTCTGTTAATTACTATGTAACAGTGCCCTCGTATCAAATGATTGTTATGTGTATTATTTTATAACGCGAATACAGCGTAGTTAATGACTAAAGGAATGATCTCAATCGATGATTAAGTTTGATGATATATGGATTCAGTATGCATGTATGATGTCTAACTAAATCAGAGTATACAGCAATTACAAAAATGAACACAACAAATAAACATGTTTTCAACAGGTGTTTGTGAGACATAATGTACAACTGTATAAAAACATCATTTGGTTACTTTTGTGTTAATGCAAGTGGTTCAATCAATTCAGATGATTGGATTGTAAACCTGAAAGTTGCATTAGTTTAAGTCTTATAGTTAATTTAGACAGATACTCGCTTACAAATGACAGGTTCACCTTTGTTGAAGAACATATCACGTGTTTAGACTTTGGCTGGGCCAAAATAATCAAATCCCTATAATAGATATTAGTTTGAAATAAATATAGAGAACATTTTCTTTCATATACGACATAGCGTGGGGTAAAATGTATTAATAATATATAATTATAAAGACTTATTGCAGTTTTATGGTACATCCACGATAAATGGTTCTTTGGCGCATTGGTATAAAGATATTGATCAGTCTGTAAATGATATTAAAATAGGATAAATACTTGGCTTAGTCTGCGAACATATAGACAATTACGGCGAACGTCAAGAGAACATTCAACTATAGAATAGTAAGGTCACTCTTACGTCAAGTCTCCTTCTAAGACAAATTGACCACTGATACCCATTAACAAACTGGAATTGCTTGTACTTGGGGCCATCGTATAAATGCACTACTATGCTATTTTATAGGTAATATAATGCTACAGTTATACAGAAAACATACGACCGAGCACATGCCACCGGAAACAAACTAGATTCAGTTTAACTGTGTACATAAATTATGCCAATCATATGGTTCTATTAATATATATTTCGAGATATATTAACCCATAAAACTCAATTAGAAACGGTAGCGTAATGTAATTGTTGGTTGTTACACTTAACAATAATATACAGAAGACATAAGAACGATGGTTTTGAAGATTACGCTTATTGTTTGGTTGATCAAGTGTAAAGACAATAGATCGACTGCTACACTAGATATAAATATTAAGATCATTGCCTGGGTTAAAGGCAACTTGGTCTGAAAAAGACGAAAAATGCAGCCCCTTGGACCCAATGGTTATTTTAATTAAAACAAAAATCACATTTATTTCTATCCCATTTTTAAGTTTCTGTAGTTGCATGAATTACTATGATAGTTGCTGTCTGATAAACATATATTCAATATTTTAACCAATTATAATTCATTGTCAAAAAGTGAATCCTTTTTTGTTGGCACTGTATCTCAATACATTTGTAATATGGTTCTATATTTATATATATTTCCAGGCATATGAGACAAGGAAACTCAACTATAAAGGGTACTGTAATACAATTATTGGTAACTAAATATTTGGTTCGTTGCCATTGAGATGTTTGATTTATGTACCGGGCTATATATTGCTCTACAATCCACTTGACATTATGATTTGTTTTCCGATGTAAGTATTCTATTTAAACAAGAGCTGAATTACACATGACGTATAATAGCGGAATGAAGAAATACAATGTCGGTTAATAGCTGACCATGGGTACTCATTTATCATCGTATACTGGTAGTACAGATATTATTTAAGAGCCTGCAAGAGAACATTGACAAGAAGGTACAATATTTGCGGGGCAAAATATAATAATGTTGGATAATAAATTGGTTTGGCTTTTGATAGAGGAATACTTGACGATGTTGTCATCCGTTGGCAGAACAAACGCAGTTTTGCACTATACGCAATATATACCATTTTAAATAGATTATATATTCACTTAAAGTCAATGTATTGAATTGATATATCCTGGCCTGAATCAATAAATGCACCGTATGCCTCTAAATCAATTGATGGTCATGTTTAAGTTTACATAAACTACAATCTAGCCTGGTACATGTACAAGGAATTAAAAAATGTCTTGTATAGTTATTAACATAATCTAAATGGGCTTGGTCCCTTGCAAACACTTTAAAAAATCCGACCTCAAATTGATTTCCCACCGCATTTCCTAACGATGTTTATGCGTAGTAGTTTATTTAGAATGTTTTGTCTGTAATTTACGTACTACCAGAGGATATAATACATGTATGTGAGAGACCTAATTATTAACCTGAGATTCAACTTTGATGGATCACAATTTGTCTCCTTTGGCACATTATCAAGCATACCTAATGTATGAGTATATATTTTCAATGTTGCAGAGGATAAACCAGACAATTTTAGGGACGTTTAAACTTTTTTAATATATGCATACATATAGGGTTGCTACAAAACCGACGCGCCATCGTTTACTTACAATGTAATCACACTCACAAAATGACGTCACTAAACTTATGGCAAAATGATCAATTCAACAAGTATAAGACAGTATAATAGTAGACATCCTAATCTTTTTTATTTGATTTGTTCTATCAGCGTTCATTGAACTAAAAACATCATTAGCCTATAAGCGTGACAAACATTATTGTACTTAGCATTTTGCTATATAATTGACAGAATAATGTACGGTTACTAGAAAATAAAGTGTTCATTATGTTACTTACTGCTACATCGCTATCATGTTGTTGTCCCATTAGAGGAAAATGAGGTCATTGTAGACTAACAATTAATCGGCTCACTTACATTGTATATTTGTATGTATATAAACGAAAGTTGTTTGTCGAAGACAGTTAAAATTAAAGTGTTTCATGGGTGTATATAGTATGAAACAGTTTGTTACGCTTGACGAATACATGTGCCAGTAAAATATTCTCGTTTGCTGTAATTGATGCTTGTGTTGACAAAATGGACAGTGCCTACTTAATGCGCATCGTTAGTCGATTACACGGTACGAACAATAATGTATTATCATTGCCGTGTCTGAATCGTATCAGAAATAATACAAAGCGTCTTAACGGTGGTCAAATTATATATAAACTTTTGCTTGTTACACGAAAAGCTAAACATTGTACACATACAACGAAACATCACTCTCATATTTACCTATCTGAACAGGACTTTAACAATTAGTTGAACAGCGAACGTCATCACTACATCATGACTCATTTAAGACTTACAACCAACAGTTCTATCGATAAACACATGTGTGTAGCTCTATTTGCAGGTGATGAGAAGGATTTGTGAAAACTTGGACAAGGAAGGCATAATTCAATTTAAATAGCCGAGCACGGAGAACATAGAAAACGTCACATTTATAACAAGAGTACACACGTGTACACGACACAATGTCCGCACATAACCGAACGAGAAAATAAAATGACAACCTGCCAAAACACTTAAGCTAAGTAAAAATTGTAACCTATGGTGAACAAATGTGGTAATTATTTGATTTGACCTAGTGACTCTGTTTTGACATAGGTTGTCCCTAAATACCATGCCAAAATTGCAACCTTTAGTAACAAAACAAGGCCTTTTTATGACCCGTCCATACAATTGAGTCAATTTGTGAAATCTGGTGAAGGAAATAAGTTCCCACTTATTTGATTTTGTGACCTATTTTAAACACCCGAATACCATAAAGATTATGTTAATATGGAAAATGTTTTAAAACGACTTTTCAAGGTTTTTCCATCAACAATAAGTCAAGAAATGGGACATGCAATGATTTGCCAATGACGTCAGGACAATACAAACGAATAGTCTAGAATTTCAAAATCTATTTACCCCATGTGGTAGAAAAAGTCCATTGGTATTTTCGAATAATACATACATTCAGGCTTCAGAAAAAGGTGGATGCCAGATCTGAAAGTGGTGCAGATATTTTTAACAGGGGCAACAACTCTTGCTTCCGAGCTAATTTACGAATACACATGACATTCTTAATTCTGGTGTGAATTTTTTGTTTATGTATATATTGCTATATATCTGGGTGGATATTATTCAATTAATGTTGTGCATCAAATGGACATATATAACTGACCCGTTTGAGGTCAAGGTCAAGGCCAGTTGAAGGTCAAAGTGAGAAAAATAGCTAAAAATTGATTTTTTCACCTCAGTTTTTTCTTCGTATAGCATATGTTTGGAATCAAATTTTGTTATTAAGATGATATAGCCGTGTTGGTAAGTACATATTCTTTCATTATAAGTCATTTGTTTAATGGAAATATTCCTTTATTTGTCAAAATAGCCACTTAATACATATGCATGCTGGCCGAGAAAACATTATTATCGACCACCCCTGGTATTCTATGTTCTAATATGATTAAATTGTTCATATGCTACATAATTGCATGGATATTATTCATTTGATTATGGACATCAAATGGGCAAGCATAATTGACCTTTCTTGGGTCAAGGTAAATGTCAGTTCAAGGTCAAATCGAGAAAAAAGCAAAAAATTGACATTTCCACTGCTTGTCTTCGTATAGCATTCGATATGAATATAAGTTGCTTATTGAAATGATAGCTTTGTTGGTAAGTTCATATTCTTTTATTATAAGTCATTTTTTCAATAAACAATTTAGTTTTTTTGTGTGAAAATAGCTATTTTGCATATGACAGCTTACGAAAACCTTGCACGACAACCCCTGTCATTCTATGATATAATGTGATATATGTGTTTGTGTATGTAGTGAGACATACATGTATATTCAGGGATACTATCAGTATTCATTTGATTATGAACATCAAATGTACAAACGTCTTAAATATGTTTGTGGTCAAGGTCATTACAAGGTGAAATTTAGAAATAGCTTCAAAAATGATATTTCGTCTCAGATCTGTAGTTCTTATTCTCATTTATATTTTGGTATTATTGAATATATGTATGGACATTGTGATATCAATATCGTGTTCAAAAATGTTTAAAAAACTGACCATTTCAAGGTCAAGACCAATGTCCCTTCAAGGTTAAACTGTGTTGGCTCATTTGTTTTTTTTCACAAGCAATACGGAACATTTTGTATCTGTGTATACTTGTAGATGTAATAAGTTTGCCTGGGTGTGTAATAATGAACTGAAATCCATTCTATCAGTTGGGATTGTTATGAAAATATTTAATGAGGAAGTATATTGCTTAACATACGTTAATCTATGTGTCGGCCTGTCGGTAGATCAAACGGTTTCCGAGCAAACGCCTTCCCAATGATTGATCCTACTATCCTGAGCCATTTGGTAAGTTGGTTGGTATGAAACAGTAGATGGCAATGATCCTGGTATCAGAAGCTCAGGACCATCATTGTCTATAAATAAATGAATACACCAAAATGGTTATCATTCAATAAATCCGGAACGATTGGACCTTGGATATTAATTAGAGTTTGGTCACCATCATTAGATGCCCCATTGATTACAAATTTCTATGTAACAAGAATAAGGACTGGAATGGATGTACCAAATATGTGAGTCAACCTATATGGACTAGGATGGGTGTACTGTAAGGTAGTGAGAACCCTTTAAATTCTGATATGGACGTGGCGGTACTTTATTGCGATGTATGTTTGATGGAGCATTGGCTGACCGATCTGGCAAATGGTAATGCTTACCTCCTAGGATAAGGGTAGCTGCACAAAGTAGCGATTGGTAACACGTTATGGTCAATTCTATAATGGCTTACATGGTGTTGAGCTTTTAATAACTGTACAATACAGTAGTGATTACCCAATGTGGCATGAGGTAGCTGTACTCAGTGATAGTTGGGGCACTTATAGGCCATACTAGTAGGGCCTGTACGTTGCAGTGAAGCATATCAGATAATGCTAGATATGACTGTACTATTAGAGAATACATTTGTAATTCAATTTCATAATTTGAAATCCAGAATGGCTAAACTAATCATTTGGTATTCAATAACTGAAGTTGAAATCCAGAATGGCTAAACCAATGATAGATACTCGTATGTACCCCACTAAGTGAATTTTGTTTTACGAAAGGAGAACGAAAACATTTGGTAAATAGGCAAAGAAACTGTTAAAGTACTATTTGGACACCCTGAGTGGCCCATGCTGTTTTGTGTGTTAGTATCATACAGTATCAAATGATATCTGGCTCAAGACCTGATGAGGTGTGGCTTTACATTTTTTAAACATGTACATGTACTTGGCAATGAGGAGTACCCCATATATTTTTACCTGAAAATGGCAGTACACCGCGAAGTGGAATGACCCTTATGGCCTGGTAAGGACATGCAATGTTGTGGTATCTATTCCCAAGGGTCTGGGGTATCTGTATCCTGTATCCTGCAGCCATGTCTACCTAGTAGGATTTGGAAGGGTTCTACTTTGTATTAATGTCGTAAGGCTTCTAGAATATTATGATGTAGTTGATTATGTCTGAGATTGTTATACATGATGCTGGTACTACTTTGTCTATGTTGACTGTATTCCATTGTGTTAAATGCACGTGTCTGTAACATTATTTACTTATTGCAGTGCTAAATCACTTTGGTCATTGCAGTGGTGACTACACTATAGAAGTTATGTTGTACTAGTATTGTCCATAGGACCAGGACTGTCGGTCCTTAATGGTGATGAGCACCACATAAGAATCCAGTGTGGTTGAAAACACTGCTAAGTTCAGCTTTCACAGGATCTATGTCGTACACATTACTACTAAGTACGTGTATCAGATGTCTATGTTGGTACATATCATTGTAAGGAATATACATATCATAACCAAATAAGTACTAGCTACCACAAATGAAATATCTCGTCACGTCAAAGACCGTAATGATACTCAATAACACCTTAGATTTTAGCTAGACTTTATGTGTTATACAATACACACCACTGCACTCTACAGGCATCGAATGTTATGAAGTTATGTGTTATGCACAAGTCAGTATTTTGAGTAGGCGTTGATGATGTTGTTGAATTTCCACCGGTCAGGAAGCGTCTGTCTAATCCCACTGTATCCCCCGGTCGGGCAAAACATTGACTGATCCATTATTACACGAAACAACTACCATCCTAGGACTATTATGTGCTCATCACCATGTTATTCAGTCATTTCATGCCTGATATTCAACTTCCACTGGATACACTTATCATAGGCCGTACGTATTGCTGTAAAATGCGTTGGTGGGTACGCCATATTGTCCTGGTGAATATGAACAACAGTTATTGTGCCCTAGACAGCTACAAAAAGTAGTTCATAATGGATCTTCAAAGAATCTGGAAATCCTGATGGATTTAATGATATGTATTTACATGGGAACCCTTCCAAGCAGTGTCCCTGTGAAAAACGGCGTATATAGATATTCCAAGACTGGCATAAAAATAGACAGGTATGCTTTTGCATGCATTTATACGTAGTTTTGCATACATGCTTGAACGTAAACAAAAGTAATGATCGTTTAGACAGTATGGTGTACAGTCCATTTGATAAAAAGTGAGACAAATTAAATTTGCACTTTCCTAATAAAGTGGAATTACATACTAGTATACAGAGAGGAGAAAATCTATTTTTCCTCACTTTGATCATAAACGACCTTAACCTCAAAGTGGTTTTAGATGCTTGTCCGATTGAAGCCCATAATATTATGAATAGTACCCGTGAACATATGACTCCCTTCGTAAATAAACACATAAATCTCATTAGATCATATAATCCAAGGGGCTGTCGTAAAAGTTTTCGTAAACTGTCACATGCACAAAATGGATATTTGACAAATAAAATGTACATTTTCATTAAACAAATGAGTTATAATGAAGGTATATGAACTAACAAACACAGCTATCATTTCAATAAGCAAATTAAATTCATATCATATGATAATACGAAAGACAAACAGAGTGGAAATGTCCATTTTTGCTATTTTTCTCGATTTTACCTAGAACTGACCTTTTTTATCCCAGAAGGTGAATTACGTTTGTCCATTTGATGTGCATAATGATGTGAATAATATGCATGCAAATATGTAGCAATATATACATGAACATTTAAATTATATTAGATAATAGAATACCAGGGTGGTCGAAAGAATGCCTTCTCGGCCAGCATGAATATTTATTAAATGGCTATTTTGACTAAGCAATGACTATTTTAATTTAACAAATGGCTTATAATGAAAGAATATGAACTAACCAACACGGCTATCATTTCAATAAGCAACTTATATTCATATCGAATGCTATACGAAGACAAACAGAGTGGAAATTTCCATTTTTTGCTTTTTTCTCGATTTGACCTTGAACTGACCTTGACCTTGACCCAAGAAAGGTCAATTATGCTTGTCCATTAGATGTCCATAATCAAATGAATAATATCCATGCAAATATTTATCAATATATACATGAACAATTTATTCATATTAGACCATTGAATACCAGGGGTGATCAAAAGAATGTCTTCTCGGCCAGCATGTATATGTATTAAACGGATATTTTGACAAAGAAATGACTATTTGTATTAAACAAATGGCTTATAATGAAAGAATATTTACTTACCAACACGGCTATCATTTTAATAACGAAATTTGATTCCAAACATATGCTATACGAAGAAAGAACTGAGGTGAAACATCAATATTTGGCTATTTTTCTCACTTTGACCTTCAAATGACCTTGACCTTGACCTCAAACGGGTCAGTTATATATGTCCATTTGATGCACAACATTAATTGAATAATATCCACCCAAATATATAGCAATATTTACATATACAAAAAATTCACACCAGAATTAAGAATGTCATGTGTATTCGTAAATTAGCTCGGAAGCAAGAGTTGTTGCCCCTGTTAAAACAATCTGCACCGCTTTCAGATCTGGCATCCACCTTGTTCTGAAGCCTAAATGTATGTATTATTCGAAAATACTAATGGACTTTTTCTACCAGATGGGGTAAATAAACTTTCATTTTAAGGCCCTTTTGAAACCTGGCTCCTGGACTAGAAGGCATGACGTTGTGCTCGCTGTACTGCTAAACCTCGAATGAAACTTATTTACGAACACTGATCAACAGTTGAACTATAACTAACGTCTTCTGGTGTTATGGGATAAATATAATCTTACAGTCGTGGTACATGTAAATACATACGAATTTCATTCGTGTTTCCGCTCGTTTAATTAAACCCATTACATATGTTGTGAGCACTCATACAAACGTCTCTATTTTCATATTCAACTTTATCAAATGTAAGTCAATCACCCAGCTATAGCAATTAATTCATCGACTTTGACTTAGCAATGCTCGTTGCAGTTAAAACACAATACGAAACATGTAAAACTTTGTTATAATTTCAACGTTTTATTTTCCAAGTACAAAGAAAATACATGATGATCACGACATACTAACCAATCAAAATACTTGATGCATGAGTTTGAGTTTCTGAAATGGAATAAACATCAGATCAATTATCTCGTTTCTACGCTAATTTTGGAACTTATGTCGTGTAAACGATTGGAGCTGTGTACATGGTACAATTGAAGCACAATATGTCAAGTAACTGTTATAGTTGAGGTGCTTATGAATTTATACCGTCTTACTGATAGTGATGAATACAGATTTAAGCATTTATATTTGAAATCATCGGTTACCTTGACGGTCATACGAATGTTTAAACATGAGTGATAGTCATTTGTTGCTCATTGTGCTATTACACCCGAGTTCCTCAAACATGTGTAATATAAAATAACAATGCCTTACTGTATTGACACAACACTTGATGTCTCTCAGTATGCGAGTTAAAAATATTTCCATGTGAACCACAGAAAACTTCGTCCCATTTTCCAGTCTGGTTCAGTAACAACACTACACAATCCTCTGAACTATGGTCAGTGCCTTTAAATCCTGTTATCCAGTTGGTGTATGTTACTGCTTCTCCTTCATATATAAAGTTGTGTGATAGTATATTTATCAAATTATCTCATAGTCTGGTTCACAAGGAGTATATTTGAATTCATATCTTGTTCGTTCGAGACATTTGATACGTCGGATGACGTAAGATTGAAACAATTGTTCTGGAGCGTTGTGCAAAGAAAACGGTTGTTCTTAATGATCGGTCATATGACTAATTTTGGTGAAAGTTTCAGATTTGGACGAAACATTTGAATAAATCGCTCTCAGTACTAAGGCTTATACGAGGTGAGGTTTCAAAAATATGTGATTCATTTAATTTGTGATAACTGCAATTATATCAACGCTTTAATATATTTATAACTGACCAGTCGACCATTCGAATTGGCCCTCCTGTCCGGTATCACTTAAACCGATCCACGTTGCCAAAATCGATGAATGGCGATTCATAAATGAAACGATGAAGTTTTGCTCGTCTGCATTTGCTATATGTGCAAGATGTCCCCCATTACGCTTGCAAGTGCTTTCTGCTGAGGACCACGTTACACGACTTCCATTTTTCAATACATAACACGAGTCTCCATACTTACCAAGGATGGTGTTTGTGTCAGTTCTTGCAGCGAGTACTTCAGTCAGAGGACACATGTGTACGTTGCCTTAAATATACAATGAAATAAAACAATATGACATGAAACCGTGTTGGTAAAGGTTGATGCAAAGGAAAAAACTGCAAACTATGGGCAAACAAATGAGAGGGACAATGGATATTGTGGCGTAGTGTTCGTATAGTGGTTATTTTATCATAAACAACATCGCTTGTATAATTTCATGTATTTATTCAGCAAGGCGACATTACTAATTTTATTAATAGTTTGCGAGTGGCGCATAACGGCGCCCCGCGCATAGAGCAGACTCTCTCAATCAAACGTTCTTACATACTCCTAGTCTAGCTCTGTGTTGGACCCCGAACAAAAGTCATCGTGGCATATATATCCACATTCCCAGACTAGCCTTATTTGGTCTCATAACACCATTGCATCACACAGACACAATTATCGAGATGTATTGTGTTGTGTTCATACTTAAGGGTATAGATTGTATAGTCGTCTATTGATATACTTATCATATGGTCAACTACCTAGATGCAATTATCGAGATGTATTGTGCGCTGTTCATACTTAAGGGTATAGATTGTATAGACGTCTATTGACATACTTATCATATGGTCAACTTGATTCTTATTATGAAGCTTATTAAACCACATTGTACGTGATGTGTCATAATCCCTGGGCAGTGATCAAATAGAACAATAAACTAGAATCTACCAGATAGCATTACATGAATATGTTGTTAAGTATAGAAGTAGAGATTGTATTATATAGATTATCACCTGGTCCAATATTATTAATTATTTAGTCTGTAACTACAGGTAACCACAGGCTATTACGCTACAATAAACTCGTAACAAATCAGACAGACGGTACGTTATGGTAATAAAACGAATGTATATACGTTATTCAGGCAGTGTAAACATTATTATACATGCTCACTCACTAGCTGGTCGTTTTCAACGAATACATAGACTTATGCAACATGGAGGCATTCATAGAACATACATGTAATTACAATAATGGTGTCGTATTACTGCCAATTGTTCTTTCTGTTAAGATACAAACAGGTACTATTATCATGTAATGGTATTAATGAAACATGTTTCTAGACACAATTTGTCAATTTTATATTACCATCGGTAGTCATTGGTGTTTGTGTTGCCTTGTTTCCACTTGCATCTGGTATACTTGCTGAATATAGAACACATTGTTGGCGTACATAATGAAATACATGTAATTAATCTATTAAATATAAGTCAGGTGGCTGTAGCAAAAGGCTACATTTGTTATTACATATTTGTGTTCCTATAGGAAAAAATAATAGTCTTGACGGACAACTTAAACAGCTGGTACTTACTGTTCTTTAATTCAATAATATCAACTCGATAGTGAACCAAACGACAAACTGATATGGTTAAATGAAGTCTGTTGTATCTCATCTACCATAGCGTAGTAGTCCGTGATTGATGTAGATCAACGAAGGTAAAGCGGAAAACAAATCACAAAATGTCAATGAAACATACGTTCAAAAAAACTGTTTTTAATTAATTATTCATACCGTATTCACAAATGTATGCATAACTATGTGAACATCCTAAATCTTCCCAGTGTCCTGTACTAGATAGCATAGAAACACAATCCTCCGAACCGTGGAAGAAAAAATCATTATGTCCTGATTTCCAGTTGGTGTACGAACTATTGTCTCCTGAAATATAATGAAGTGACTAAACAAAATATCTAAAATAGCAATAGTTCAATTTCTTGGACTACCCTTTCTCTGACGAGAACCAATGCGTTCACAACAATTTACCGTTTTAATGGTTTCAAGTAGTGTTTGATATCATGGAAAGTAGAATTTATTTACAAGGACACATAACTGTACGTATTTATTTATACATATGTGTAAACGGCTTAAATCCGTTTTTCTCAAAACTACAGTTTAACGCACACAACACCTTTGTAGGATACTAATTAAAGAGTACTATAATTTATATTTTGAAAAGTCAAGACAAATTATCCGTGATATGTGCTTTTGTCCGATATGAGCTATTTATCAATATGAATATTATTTTAACATAGGTTAATAAATATTCAAATCTTTTCCGAATTGAAATATAATGGAGGAGTGAATGCGCTTAAACAGTACGTTATTCTATCCCTACTACCTGATATCCATGTAAACGTGTTTTCCTGACTTTTGTCATTCAATCCTAACCATACACTGTGTCCGTATGCCTTAACATACGCATATATTTCGTTGTTTTCATTTACATTCTGCACAGTAACTAAGTTTCCACCATTTGTCTGACAATTAGCCTCTGCCGTTGACCAGGTTTGGCGAGACTGAACAAACTCGTAACATTTCTTCTCTACTTGGTTGATAATTAATGTAGCGTTATCAGCCACTGTTGAGTCGTAGACTGCTTGTGGACAAGTTTGTTTAGCTGAAAAAGTTGTACTTTACTAGTATGTTTATGGAAGATACAGAACTGATGATTCACTGCCCTACCTGCATGTACATGCATTGTCTCAGACAAATTCAGGCTAACGTTCGGATCGACATTAATATTAGGAATATATGTTTCAATACTAATTTACTCTGTAGTTTGTACATAAAACATAGAAATCAATCGGATTTGGTGTATTTGCATTTTAGTCTAGCATATTGATGTTTTTCTGTGAAAAAAGGTCCAGCTCGTTTCTACGTTTATTCGTGTATAGTGATGGTTGTAATTCTATTTCAGCGAGGTTTGACAGCTGCGATCCTGCAGATTACCATAGGAACCAAGATATCGACAATGAATTCAATTTACAAATGAAGGCAACATTCGTATAATATGATGTAGCGGATCATTTTTAATCTCAAGTTGAAACAATTAAGTCAAATATTAGCACATACAACTGAAGACCCTAGACATTACATCACAATATACAGAGTTGTGACATCCCTAAATGTTCACTCATTCATTAGAAAAAGGACAGATACGAAACAAAATGTCAAGCCCCTACATGAAAGCACCATAAAACGCATCAAGGACAAGAACATGGGTGCAATCAGGTCTATATATATCTGTACTATATGTATTAGATACAGTACTAGTTTTCGTTCAAAAGTGTCTTCTTACAAGCGTTATTGTACAGTTTTGGAAGGACAAACAACATAATTGTCCGAGGCGAAGCCGAGGATAATTTGTTGTTCGTCCTTCCGAAACTGTACAATAACACTTGTAAGAAGACACTTTTGAGCGATAACAAGTTCTGTATCTGACTTATACTCCGACAAAAAGCAAAATGATCCCCAGAGAGACCATGGTTATCCTAAAGTTCCTTGCACAAGCCATGAACAGAGCATCATTCGCAGCATAGAAAATATAGTTCTAATGTAAAAATGTGCTTGGCCTATAATGTACCAAAGGGATTAAGTTAACTGTCCAAAAATGTCCATTCATAGGTTTAATTAGCTTGTGATTAAAATTCACACAAGTGTCAATGTGTTTATACACCTTATAAGTGCTTATAATACACTTGCATCTAGTTTTCTTCATTCATTGATAAAGGACTTAGTGCACAAAGGTAGAAATTTATGCATCTTATTTTCACAATTGTCATATTTCTATGGAATATTGGTATTGGTTTATTTCTAATACACATAACAAGGTTATATTCGTACTGCCCATGTTGATGCTCACATTGTTACAAATACTTTAAAAAATACTGTAAAAGCACTGCTTTTCTTGGGAATAATAAGAAAATAAATTTTGCTTGGTATGAATATTCTGTAACTTTGCTTCAATTGCTATAATTAATTTCTACCTTTCTTGGTCATTACAATGATATAAATTTTGCTCCCCATTTTGCGGTTTACAAAACAATAAACAATTTCTCTAAAATTTGTTCTGGCCTAAATATACTTAACAACTTTTCTAAGTCCTCATTTTCATTTATCCATAACTTTAATATTATATACAATGAAGTAATAAACTTTCTCGTGTCAGGTGTGTACAACAAAGAAATTATAATCCGCGTCTCGAAATGTCAGAATGTCACCTGGTTTGTTCGTCACGAGATTGACGTCCGTTTCATGCTTTTTTGACGCCATGTGTTTACATATTCATGTCGTATCTTACAAATGCTTTCAAATTAAGTCCAATTACTAACCACGTATGAAAAACAGTTTAAAAATTATTAAGCTATCACCGATGTTCGTCGAATGATGTCAGAAAAATATGAAGCGACGTCAGTAAGGTACCGAGTAGCATTTTTTGGCGACAATCAAGAATAATTACCTTAACATCCACGTTTGATTGATTTTTCAACGTATAAACACGTCGAGGAGTGTTTAATTCAAGGTAAACGTATCGTTTGCTTCTCGTATAAAGTTGATTGCGAGTACGTTCAGCATTTATTGTGACGTTATGACGTAAAACCGCTCTACGCCGACGTCGCATGACAACTATGCGTCCAGATAGTACAATTTAATTAGTCTCTTTGTTAAGCAATGCTCCCCACTGACGTTCTTGACTGTCAATAGAAACATCACACTACATGGTGGTCATCCAATATATCAAAATCTGTCTTTGCGACTTTTACTTTCTTTCGTTCTAATGTCTTGCGTGTTTTCATTCAATAAAATTAAATCGAACACGACTTTTTATTGCACATTTCTGCACACCGATAACACACGCAAATCATAGCAAAATTTCAATAGGCTACATGCAGGGTTGACAAAGTTATCTTCAAAAATATAAGTGTGGACTTAGAAAAGTTGCTAAGTATAAATCAAGAATATTGGAATTCATGATTTAGTTATCTACACTATTGATTCGAGTAAAAGCCACAAATAAGTTGGTTTTACAGTAGTACAGTCTAATATTGCACTATCTTTGGGTGGACTTTCAATTTTCTAGCTACATGTTTTTGACAAGTAAAAATAATTAAATTTCAATGTGACAAAATTTGTGGATTTGGTGAAAAAGACCATTTCGTGGAAAGTTCAATGTAATTTAAAGGATTTTCGTGGTTGAAATCATCCACAAAATTAACGAAATTAAATGGCCCTCTAATATTATTGATTTTACAGTATGTCATTTATTTAACTGTTCATGTAGATAAGCGGATTTGTCATGATTGACCAATTATATTCTGAGTAAATGTTTTGTACAAACAACTTTCTTACAAATCAAAAAGTGTACACTTACGAAAATAATGTACACTTTATCAATGGAGTCACAGGGCGTATCGGAGTATAAGTACACTTAAACGAATTTCTAATTGGCCACCCTAAAAAATATTATATCATCTGATAAATTATATCAATAAATCTTAGGCTGTGTTATTTGTTCATTCCACGCACGTACTTATCTATTTCTGGAAAGAAATGGCGTATTCATATACAAAATCATCCATGCGTAACGGTTGGTGCGAAATTGCTTTTTTGCACGTTGGCCTCGTGCACAGCTTGGAATAGTATCGTATTTGGTATAAATTTGTTCCCTGTAGATCGACTTTTCTTTAAACACTATAATTTGTGAAAATGAGCCATGTGGAACGCGCTCATGACGTCAGATGCATACATACATTGAACGAATTTCTGATTGTCCACGTGTTTTTATAAATTAGTTTAAAAAAAATGCTTTAAGAAGAATATAAATAATCGAAACTCCGATATTGTCCAATTTTATTGATGGGAAATATGTTTCTCGCAGTAATTCAAGCTAAACCCCATGTTATTATAAATATCGCTTTTTACAAAAAGACGTTTTGACGTACATGTCTGGATTTTTGTGCTGGTACTCGTCATTCTAACGGCCTCAGCGCGCCCCGTATTACTTATTCTCGTCAGTATTAATACCTTTCATTAAGCCAATCGACAAAGAATACATTTTGACTAATTTCAAAAATCAAACATGTCGGGCACGTGAGCCACGTGCACGTAAGCCATTTTGCACTTACTGTTCCGCATGGATGAATTTATACATGTATGCGTAATTTATTTCTTGAAATCGATAGATAAGTGCATAGAATGACAATAACCACAATTTTAGAAATATTGATTGAATATATCGCATAATATAATATTTCATTGGTTGGCCAATTAGAAATTCGTTTAAGTGCATATACTACATACAATATATATCATTAACTGTGATCCAGTTATATTTTCAGGTACATGTAATTTCGCTGATCAGTCGATTAAGTTGCGACCATTGTTGCGCTTTGGTTACGAAATATTCAACCCGTAGACTGATTCCGTCGTTCTTAAGTAAGGCTGTTAGGTAAGATGATCCTAAAAATCGTTTCGTACCTATTCGTCTTTTATAGTGAATTGGAGAAAAATTGGGGTAGTCAGAACAGAATTTAGTGATATAATATTTTAGGCCTGTGATAAAACATACAATCGTTTGATGGTGCTGATGTAGGTACAGTTGATACTGTAGATGGTTGTGTTACCATGGGTGTAGTTGTAGTGGATAATGTTGTAGTCGATGAAGTTAGTATCGACGTGGGCACTGTGGTAGTAGATGTAGTCGTAGTGGTGTCCGTAGTAGCTGGGACTGTATTGGTAGTTTGTGCAATGACAGAAAAGAGAACTCTCTGAATATCGAAGCATACAATACTGGTCGAGAAAATTGAACAATAATTCTTACATTACCGACGGCTTTGCCAATACAGAAAAAGAACACACACAACGTTGAATTTTTGTGACGTAATGCTGGTCAAAGGCAGAATAAACAACATAGCACGAAATGTTATACTGGATAGTTATATTAAATAATTACGAATCGACACAAAATATTAAAAATACAATAGACTATTTTTTGTGTGTCGTTCTAACACTTGTTTGTAATATCTCAGACCTACTGGTATTATAGTTAGTTCACAATCGTAAGAACTCCAAAGCTATGTATAACAAACGATATACTACGATGCGTCATAGTTTACAAGTATTTTATAAAGTGAATTTGCCGTAATTACTCATTTCGGTTGACCGCACAATGTGCAATACATAAGAATACTTTCTGTAAAATACAATGCAAGTGTTAAAGCATCAATGGTAAATGAAAGAACAAATCAGTACCTTTTTCAATATCAGTTGGGCTACCCGTGCATGTAAGTATGTCCGTACTTGCATCTTTCTTAATGTATCCTGTCTGTTCATATAGTAAAGCAAAATCATTTAAATAAGAATCAGTCACATACAGCCATATCCCCAGCGAAGAGAACAATTTTGCCAAGGTATGGTATAGAACTAAATGACCATTCATTGAGGTTCACAGATGTGTAAACAGATCGGGCCCAGAACGATGGTTTTAAAGAAAAGTATATTTAGTTTAGTTTACATATAGTTGCACAAAGAAGAAAAGAAGAGATGGATAAACTAACTGACGAAATGACTCACACCATTACCAGTGTGTAAGGTATTCGATGACTTTTTGATGTGCCTATTGCATTTTATTTACTCGCTTACGATAAATTATACAATGAATCACATACAAATTAATTCATATTCCAAATGAAATTACATTTTAAAGAGTGAATTGTACGTTGCTAAATTGTTATAATCAATACAAACTTATGAATGGAATACTTGACTACATTAAAGATTTGTGTACATCATAGTTACCTGGTTCATTAATTCGATGGAAGACCACGTGTTGTTCACCAAACTTGGACTAATCACCTTATAACAACCATTCCGTGAGAGTGAACCTAACTGATCTGATGTCTCCGAGGTCTACAATGAAAACTTGTGTACAACACGCACATGATAACACTAGTTAACAAATGGGATTATTTAGTGAGTTTTAACTAAACGCAAACGTTTGTTTTCAATTAGTCAGTTAAGATGCTTCTTTTTTCTTGAAATGTCTTTGAAATATTTTATTGCATTTAATGAATTCGATATATAAAATAAATACTATATAATAATATGCATACCTCTGAAAATACGGTCCTGTGTGTATTGTAATTACAGATACATGTATACTCCGCATGAGCATAGCTACACAAAGCCACAAACACTATGAATCTCATATCTGAAACAAATTGTCAAACTACCAACATACATTCTGAAATGTTTAATATTTTATGAACTGTTAATAATGATAATAATTGAGTGATGCAGTGATCGGATCCATCAATTAGAACGTTTTTTTTATAATTCTTAATGTAATGCTTACTATGTACATATAAAACATACAGTCAATATCAAACCATGCTTACTGGGCAGCACGAACGTAACAGCATAAAGGCTAACATAATAATTACCGTATTTTTTTAGATACTTAAGTTATAAAAATATTTTGTTTAGTAGAACAAAGTATTATAAAATGGCGAAACGTACCTATTTGATGTCTTATCAAATGCAGTTATAATTATGGGCCTACTCGTAGTTAAATTCCGCAAATTGATAAAAACTTATCTTTTACATGTGTACGAAATGAACAACAGATAACATATACTGAGCGTCAAAAGTTTTGCAGACGATTTAAAAAAAAGTTATTTCGAAAGAACTTTTTTACTGACACTGTCTATTGGTGTACATATAGTGTTTATGTATAACCCATTTCCGTTGGTGTCCGTCAAGCTTGAGTGATCACACCATCACAAATGGTAAAACGCCTATTCAAGCGAGCAAAATTAGGGCTTTTCATTTTCGACTAAATCTTTACTTCTGTATTTCGTATCACAGACAGATTGCAACTAAATTAGAAGTGAAACTTTAGTAAAAAAGGATAAGCCCTTATTTTGCGCGCTTGAATATACATTTTGCTATTTGTCCTGGTGTGATCATGTAAGGGTGACGGACACCAACGGAAATGGGTTCAACATGAACATTATGGGTTCACAAATCGACAGTGTTAGTAAAAAGTTAGTACATGTATATAGAATTTTTAATTCGCGAAACTTTTGACGCTCAGTATATGTTCCACATTCTACTGCGTAAGGGTTATAATCAAACACATATATTTTAGCACCGAATAATCAGTCCATAAGCAATAAATCATTCCAAGATAAATACCAATAGCTTCCTTCGGTCAGTGATTATACACTAAGTCAAACTCCTGTAACTATTCTTATACTTTTCACTAACCATTGCAATTCTTATTTCATGATCAATTCATGAACTGGTATCGTTTAAAGTATAACCACTGGAAGGAACTGCACTTCGGAAAAAATCCCCAACGTCAGACTAAAACGAAAGTAGAACTTTCTACCGATTGCAGACACGACGGTAATGTTATACAAGGTAATGCATTTCAATTACCAATATGGCCATTCCCTCTGATGTTTCAATATTTGATGCGAATAAGCACTGGAAAGCACCACTATTGACGACGCATGCAGAAAAATGTGTAATTTCCTTTCATTACAGCTAATTTAAAAGTAAACATGTATGTGGACCCTGTTCCGATTTAAACGTTTATCTGACATGATTAAAGCTTTTTAGAACCCTCGCCAGAACAATCTAAACCAAGCCATCACAACAGGGAGCAAAACACTGAAGCCTCCACAGGATTTAAAGACAACAGCATGTCGTATTGTGTACTGGATCTAGCCATTAACTGTACGGGTGTAAGTAGTATTGATCTTCAATGTGAACGAGATTTACATGTATTGGATGGTATGGGGTCTACTCGCTGTAATGTGTTTGCTTTTTCTAGTAAAATGAAGCTGTTTTGTATCATATAGCTTTAACATTAAATACAATGTACATGTCACATATAGTCCGTATTGTCAATCAAGCACGTTTTTGTCTGGAACAATGACAACGTTTATTAGAGCTTTATGCCACCAATACATTATCGTACTACTGACACTTACAGGGTGTCTCAAAATACATGTCCGCTTGTTGAAGGGTCATAACAAAATCAGTTAGTAAATTGATAATAAAAGTCTGGTATGAAAGCTTAGTTTAAAACTTGTGGTGTGATTTATATCTCGTGTCAATACTCGAACAGTTGATGACGTCATATACGTTATACTAACGTCATTAGCAACGGACGTTCTAAAATGTCCGAAGAGGCAGATAACATAGTTTGTACGGTAACATGGGTAAATTTTATATCATATGTGGGCAAAGTAATAGACAGTCGTACCCTACTATGCACACACTGGCTGAGAAACTAATCAGGGGTCATTAGAAAATGAAATCGGACATATTTAAGGGAGGAACACATTTTAAAAACAATTAGGACTAAAAATTTGATATTCACATATTTCTAGGCATATCATATTCATAAAAGCTTCACAAATCGCCTCGAATGAACATACTGGATTGAATTTATAGCGGAATGTCTAGTTTATCTCCAGCAGTCCAAACATAGTCATATTATGTAACTTGAAAGTAAAATAGTAGTTAATGAGGTATCAATCACAAAAAACTGCCTATGTAGGAGAATGAATTTGGTTATGCTACTTTTATTGAATAATAAAGAAAAGGTAACCAAAACATCCTAAATATTTATTTCTTCTTATACTATTTGAAAGCTAGTTTTACAGTTCAAGATATGTAACAACATCGAAACTCAAAGTATCAATTTGTGGAGAAAATGGAAACATCACCTCCGACTCAAAGGTGTGTGAACGTCATTAAAATCGTCAAACGACGTCAAACACAGGTTTTTACCGAATTGAGGTTAACTACTCAAAATGCATTCTATATGTTTTGGATAATTGTTTCGTAATTTCTACATTGATTTGAATGCCCTTTGATCATACACATACATCAGATATGTAACGCAATACATTACGGAGTGATACGTCTTCAACAAGCGGACATGTATTTTGAGACACCCTGTATATGCACGTACCAAATCAGTTTTAGTGTCGGTTCTTAGGTTCATAGAATAGATTAGGTCACATCACTCAACTTAACCAACCGATCACCGAAAACATTAACAGCATACCATAACGCAAATGCAAGGACGTTTTTAGTAAATTGCATTCTTTGCTGAAAGCACATTCAGCACTAGAAGTTAATAATTAAGCTGTTACAAAACAAATAAATAATATATGTATTTTCAGCATAGTTCGTCAATACTGATACTATTCGCATAACGCAAATCAGAGGTAATGACAACATGACGGTTAAAATAGACACTTCTCTGCCTACTCGTGTTCACTTCAAATTGATCACATGTATATTGTCTGAATGATCATTGAACATTTACCGTTAAGATGCACAATATAAGTAAAAACTACGATTTAATATGGATATTCTTTGGTCACTTTATGGTGAAAAGGTGTTACATGTACTGTCTGAGATTCTAAGCTTACGCTTGTTTAAATTTGACGCATCCCCGTCTAATGTTGTTTACTTAAAAGTAAAATTCACATCCACTTTGTAGATATTTTTCACGGTGATTTTGTGACTTTTCAATTCATATTAATGTTCCTTATTTGGAACTATGCCCACCTTAGAATCTTCCATTGCAGCACCCAGAAGGTAATACATGAGCATGTCGTTTCTGTACAGATGATCAGTATTTTCGTCACAAGAGGGACATTTAGGGCTACGAGCGGTGATCAATATATCCGAGAACTTTTGAAAACCTTTAAGGTCGTGTTTCATTCTGCATTCTAATAATCCAACCTTTTAAAGCCAACTGCCCTGTTTCGAGTTTTGTTTCTAATAACGCAGAATGAATTAGTTCTCTATTAAAGGAACAACAGACTTATACATTGTTGCGAAAGCAGTCCAAAAAGGAGCTTGGTATTGCTCAAACGGTGACGATTGGATATACGTGTATATCTTTGATTTATATTGTGTTAGCCTAAGAGCTGAGGTTGATTTATTAAAAAAATATCCAAAGATGAAATTTTCACCAAAGTTAGTCATATGATCGCACTTTAAGAAAACCTCTTTCTTACAAAATTTTCCATTTCTTAATGTTTGGATTTATTTACCCTACCCACTTTCGAAACACCTTAATTTGTATTTCTCTTAGCTTCAACTTTCATCGTATTTGGATAAAACAAAACATATATGTGATAAAACAATACAATGCAGGCCTAAATACGTGTTTAGTTTCAATTTACACGAAAATGGTGGCCACATTGGACGCTATCTTGGATTCTGAAGCATTGTGAAAGCAGAAATTTGTAAGAAATAGATTTTCTTAAAGTTCGATCATATGACTAACTTTGGTGAAGGTTTCAGATTTGGACAAAAAATTTGAATAAATCGCCCTCAGCTCTTAGGCTATGTCGGCAAGAACATATAATATAATAATATTGAGTATGTCACAGTTAAATGTCGGTAGGTTGGTATATACCTATCTATCTACAAATCTGTGGTACTAATATCATTGATATATGCGTATGAGACACGTACAGTGTATCAAAGACATTCCAAAATGTTAAACCATTTCCACACTATATGACTTCATTAAACTCGAGGCATAAATGCCGTCCCAACATGTACTGCATCTACACCATGCTACAACATATTTAATAACAGCTTCGATGGACAGGTAATGTTACATGAATGCCCGATAAAATAATCCCAAAAACTCTTGTACGGTGAACTCAACTTGGCTCATGTACAAAAAGGCGGCCAGAAAAAAGCGCATAAGGTTAATATCAAATCATCCACAAGACAGTTTGGAATTGGTCCATACTGCTTGGAGAGTCTAGCGGAAGACGGAAATCACCGGCACTAATGTATCAAACATGGGGTAAATTTATGTGAAAGCAGCAGTGTCAACTAGGCGATGCAGAATACACGCATTCGAAATTTTAGAGCTGTCTCAGTTATTGTACCAATTGGTCGGATTGGACGACACATATCGAAGAGATAAATGGTCTTCTTCGCAAGCGAAAGACGAGGTCAACGCTGTAACTACTTTCACCAGCAGAACATGGGATGCAATAAATATACTTTCTGTATCGCATGTGGTTAAAACATATCCGTAGCAATGGGTAGAATATCAAACAAATGAGAAACAGGTTTATTATAATTCCATTGTTTATTTTCTCATTACAAACAATCATCATCTTTATTATCCAATCAAAATACTTGATGCATGAGTTTGAGTTTCTGAAATGGAATATAGATATGTCTTACTCACCTGTTTCACATCATACATCTACGTTCTTAATGTTTGTTTTAAATTTACGTGCTAGAAATGAACCTGGTTAAATATAGGGTTACATTTAGCTATGTAAGCAATCCAGGAGAGACATGTGACTTATTAATTTGATTAATGTCATCGGGTTGATATTGATACATTTATATTTAAATGTTATACTCGTTGGTTACCTTTTCGACATAAATAATGCTTATAATGGTTTGTATTTGAATATTGTGGTATGTTTCAATAGATGTAGTATCTGTAATTAACATGATATAAGCATTTGTCCTCAAATTAAACCATTGATGCTGTCGATTTATGGAGTAATACCTTGCTTATTCATACATTGGCGTCGTTTATATATTACGCCAATTAATTACTGTGACAGTTATATCGGGTAATTCGGCGCATATGAAATCGTGATTTGCATAATATGTTCCAAGTATGTAATTGTCGAGATAGTTGACACAGTAAAGAAATAAAAAGTAATTTAGACTACGTTGACAAAAAAGGACATTTTTCATCCTTAGAAAATCATGCTTATTAACGAGGTGCTTGTTTGTGTCAAACAGTCATATTCTCATAACACCATGTTGTTTAGGTGGTTGTGTAGTTTCCATTTAATAAACAAGCACAACAGTTACTCACACAATCATTTGAGGGTAAAAGGTACATGGCACAGTGGAGTAAGTATAAATCAACGAAAGAGTTTCGCAGAATTAGAAAATGCGCACAATTAACCGTAAAGATTGACAATATTCGCAACAAGAGACATACATAGGTGGCAGTATCAGTGTTTGGTCCGCAAACGATTAAAACAAATAAAATAAAAAAAATATAAAAACAATTCCGTCACTGAGCTAATAGTATACTATCAATGTATAAAGCGTACTCTATGTCTATATGCCTAAGATTGTGGAACATTGCATCTCGTTGTTTCAGCATAAAATACGGGCGCTGAAGAAAAATCGCTATACAAGTCATTCAAATACTTTCGTTATTTAACTTCGCTCAAGGTCATTTTATTTATGCACTGGTTACCCGCTGCGCTCACAGTATCGTAATTATTGCTGGGAACCAAGCCTATGCGATGTTCCACAATCTTTGGACATATACATATACTACGCTTTATACCTTCATAATGTACATGGAGTTAGATAGACAATCGATATATATACGGTCCATGTAGTGTATTAGCTCAGTGACGGAATTTTTCATTTTTTTCCCTAACACTGATACTGCCACCTATGGAGACATACAGGTACTGTACAATAATCTTTGTGATGAGATACACTGAGCAACAATGAAAACGCAACACTTGCATAGAATAACATACATTGCACACAAATAGACTTAAGTTAACTTAAGTTTTACAACACCATTGTACGTCAAAATTAGAGTAAACATCATCATGTGAGCAAGTAGAAAAGTTCAGTAATATCCAAATATGCAATTCAATGCAACAGTTTTGTGGTCTTTAAAAAAATAGGATAATCATTCAAGAGTTATCGCGCTTGAAGTCAAAATATTTCTTACCCCCTACGATTTCCTATGCTTTTTTCAATTCCTTTAGAAGTGTATATGTATCCAAACTTATGTTTAATGAATAAAACATTGACTTCAATGATTTCAACGTACGTACGAGACTTGTCGTATGTATACCCCCACCCATGAGCATACCGATCGAACTTTTGCAGTCTACCTTTGATATACGCACCATGTTTTCGATACTTTTTTTTCGATTAATCCATCCATATTCTTCAAAACGTTTACTCAATAAACGAGGAAATACGGTGTCACATATTTATATCTTATGGGCAAATGTTAGAGGCTATTCCGCTTTGAACGAGTGATTTTTTAAAGTAATTTCATGGAATAAGCTGCATTAGGTACATAATCTAAATCGAAGATAATAAAGCAACTTTGAAGTTTGTAAGTGAACGTATTATGGAGATAGTCTAGTTTAAAAAGTGTTGCGTTTTCATTACCGCTCGGTGTACATGCTTACTGTATTGACACAACATCTGGTGTCTCTCAGTATTTGGAAAGAAAATACTTCCATGCTGTCCACAGTAAACGTCGTCCCATTTTCCAGTCTGGTTTGGTAGCAGTATTACACAATCCTCCGAATTATGGTTTATGCCATTAAATCCTGTTATCCAGTTAGTGTATGTTACCGCGTCACCTGCATTTATAAAGTTGAATATATATTTTTTTACAATTGTCTCTTTAGTAGTTAGATTCACAAGGAGTGAGTTGGAATTCATTACTTCTACGTTCGTAACATGTTAAAACATTTATTAAATACGACGGATGCCGAAATACATAAACAATGATGATAGATCGTTGTGAAAGAGGAATTCTGTAAGTAATGTTTTTGAACCGGGTTGCTCTAGAGTCCCTCGGGATTGTTGGTACCCTCGATCTGACGGGCTTGGGCACAAACCGTCCCTCGGGACTCTGCAGATGTAATAGTATGAAAAAGCATGCGTTAGCCCTACAAAACATGCCATTATATATATACATTGTTGCCCCCTATTGTATGGTTACGGATGTAAATTTTAAACAGTGTTGTTTAAAAAAGAATCTTACTGAGTAGTTTTAAATCGTAACTACTTTCTGAATTCAAAGGAAGCAACTCGTCTAGCTCGAGTGTTATTAGACTGATATGATAAGACGAGTTGCATCCCTTGAATTTAGAATTTAATGTTTTTGTGAAAACGAGCTTAATAATAATAATTTATACACTCAAGAAGCCAATCGTTACTACTTGGGCATTTCCGTAATGAGAAATACGCCTTGTACATAAGTGTACGGTTACAAATTTTGGTTATGCGGTTTCCGGTAACGGCCAATCACCAGTTTGTTAACGCTATAAAGAAGCCCTTCAATTACCGGTCTCCTTTTAGGAGTTGATACTTTTATAATTTATGTACAAAATATAAAGGGTGTGCTGAATATTGTAGATCATTTTTATCCTACATATTGGAAGCAATCAAACCCTGTTCTCGTAGCGTTATCAGCGCTTTGATTTTATGTTTGGTCATGCGACTAACTTTAAAGAACATTTGAAACAAATCACCCTTAGCACTTAGGCTAATGGTGAAGTTTCAAAATAATAGTATTAATTAAAATTGTGCTAACCGCGATTATTACTATATATATGCGTTGTTATATTTAATACAAACCATTCGACCATTCAAATCGACCCTCGTGTCCGGTATCACTTAAACCGATCCACGTTGCTAATACTGATGAATGGCGATTCATAAATGATACGATGAAGTTTTGCTCGTCTGCATTTGTAAAATGTGCAAGATGTCCACCATTACGCTTGCAAGTACTTTCTGCTGATGTCCACGTTACACGGCTTCCATTTTTCAGTACATAACACGATTCTCCATACTGCCCCAGCATGGTCTCTGTATCGGTTCTTGCAGCGAGAACGTCAGTCAGAGGACACAGGTGTACGTTGCCTTAAACATACAATGAAATTGAACTATGACTTGTAACAAATCCGACAGTCTGTCACATTAGATAATGAAAAGAAATTCTATACGTTATGCAGGCTGTGTAAACAAACATGTTTATACATGCTCAATCACTAACTTGTTGTTATCGACGAATACAAAAAAGATGCATTACTAACACATATGCATTCATAGAACTTAACCACACTAACCATGTCGTATTACTACCAAAATGTCTTTCTGCTACGGAACAAACACATGCTAATGACATTTAATGAGATTTGTTAAACATGTTTCTGAACTAAAGTTGTCAATTTTATATTACCATCGGTAGTCATTGGTGTTTGTGTTGCCGTGTTTCCACTTGCACCCGGTATACTTGCTGAATGGAGAATAAACACAATTAGATATGGGTACTAAATATATAGAACATCAGTAGAGTGTCAATAGGAAAATGCTACTTTTATTCTAACACATCCGTGTTCCCATAGGAAAACACAATAGACTTGACGGACAACTGAAAAAGCTAGTTATTACGGTCTTTTAATTCAATAATACGAACTCGATAGTGAAGCGAACGACAAACGGATAATGTTAAAAGAAGGGGGTTGTATCTCCTCCATTATCGCGTATTAATTAGCCAATGTTCGAATAATGGGTTGCTTCGACCAAGGAAGGTATATAAACCTGAACACAAATCGCAACATGAAGTCAATGAATAAATAATACGTTCAACAAAAACATTTTGATGATTCTTACCGTATTCACAGATGTACGCATAGCTGTGAGAGCATCCTAAATCTTCCCAGTGTCCTGTACTAGATAGCATAGAAACACAGTCCTCTGATCCGTGGAAGAAGAAAGCATTATGTCCTGATTTCCAGTTAGTGTATGTGGTATTTTCACCTGAAATATACTAGGTTAGCCTAGTTCACGAAGTTACAAGTGATTCTTAAACATCTTCTCCCGGAAGAGTACTAGAATTAATTTTCTTTGATTAGACGGTTTTTGTTCAATTATAAATAGCATAATGTTTTCAGATTTGAATTAATTTTACTTATTAAAATAATTTGTTGAAGTCTATTTTCATCAAATCACATTTACACACTCTGCATGTCTTTCATAATGCATTTTCATTAGATAACACCAAACATTATTGAAACATTGTAATACACATTTCTAAATGCATGTTGTTAACCGGTGAACATAGTTACTGTGATATTAATTGTTGAAACTGTGATACAACATAATCTCTATATTTGGGAACTCCAATAATTGTCACCATTTGAAAGTGCAATGATGGAAATTATTGTTTTATTTACAGTGGATTGAAATCAACCATTCTTTCTTACCTGATACCCATGTAAACTTGTTTTCCTGACTTTTGTCATTTAATCCCATCCACACACTGTGTCCGTATGTTTTAACATACGCGTATAATTCGTTGTTTTCATTCACGTTCCGTATAGTTACTAAGTGTCCTCCGTTTGTCCTACAATTAGCCTCTGCCGTTGACCATGTTTGGTGAGACTGAACAAACTCGTAACATTTCTTTTCTACTTGATTGATAATCAATGTAGCGTTATCAGCCATTGTTGAATTGAAGACTGATTGTGGACAAATGTGTGTGGCTGAAAGTATATATTTATTTAAAACCATTACACGATAAATTTTCCAGCCAGGACAGTAAAGACATATAGAAGTTGCACATTGAAAATACAAAGATTAATACAAGACTTAGTGTACAAAGGTAACACGTATTTATCGATGATACGTTGGATTAAATTATCGTTTATATGGACATTGCGTATATGCAACTTGTCAAAGTGAAAATGGGACCAGCAAATTAACAGAAAAGCATAACGTAACAAATAACCAAAACAATGTAAACATCTACATAACATGTTAACGCGTATTATTTAGAATACCACGATATTGTGTAAATTGAACGGGCAAGATGAATTTGTATCTAAAATAGTGTCTATGCCATTAAAAAATACAAATATAGCACGTGCCATTATTTGAAAATACAGACGCTGGTGAAGTGACCATTGGTGTGCCCATAGTGGATAATGTCGTTGTCGATGGTGGCGCCATGGACGAGCCTGTAACGGTTGTAGTTGGTATTGTAGTGGGGTCGGTAGGAAGGACAAACGTGGTGGCTGCCAACGTCGTGGCTGCGACCGTTGTAGCTGCAGTAGTAGTAGTAGTTTGTTCTTGAGATGACATCACAATGTTGGTAGTAGGTATCGTCGTGGTGGTGTTTTCTGCTGGTACTGGTTGTTGTCCCAATGCAACTACAATAAAGAGGTTTATAATATGTGCATTTTAGTCAATGTAGAATGATAATGTACATGTATGGCGCATGTAAAAGACAATTCGTAAATTTGCACATCAATTCAGTCCTAATTATGTTATTTAAATATTGTTTGCTGCTAAACTGAGTTTGGGGCAAGATACATGTTATGTGAGTACGTACAAGGTAGTTCAATTATTTTCAGTGTTCTTGTATTACACGCACGTTTATCAATTGAAGTCTTAAGGAACGTGGTACACATTTATTCGTATCAAAGTTATATAACAGAGTTAAATTTCTATAATTATTTACCCGTATCAGTTAATGGTGGATCGCCATTGCAAACTTGTATATTGGTATTGTTGTCTGCTTTCACATATCCAACCTGTCAAACATAACTTATTCTAAACCCATCACGGTTTATACTCACATGTACACTAAGCTGCCTTAAACGTAACCCTTACATAGATTAGCATAGCACATTAAGTATTCAGCAATATTTATTAAATACTCATACATACGTACGTATATCTAAAGAATGAAACTAAAATACATATAAAAACATCTATTTTAGGCACACGGATGAGCCATTAACAGCGAAACTAGTCTGGGCAATATTAATACAAAATGTAAAACGAAAGGATGTCTAGCGTCTGTGACAAGTAATTCTGAATTTCACAATATACAAACTATATATTTTATATACACACTTAGGTACTGAATTTGACCATCCTGTAGTTTTCTTGACTTGTGATATTTTACTCTTCATGTGCAAACTTTACAAATCTCATATCACGATAGTTATTAAACATGTACGGAATGAGACCTACTTTGTCTACTGATACAATTGTAACTGTAACTTTATGTCAACGTTTTACGCAAAAATGGTGATATGCTTACCTTATGTTCGAAAGCTACAGATTTCCATCCAGCCATTAGTTGTTGAGCTTGCACAACTTGTTTACAATCAAACTCGTACAAGTAGCCTATTTCACTCGAGTTGTCAGATTGCTGAAATAATAGTTCATTAAATATAACTACTGAAGATGTAAAAGTGACCGATATACGTTCGCTCATTGTGTTACGGGTGTTTGTATTATTATTTACATGACTATTTAAACAACACCTTTGGTAAGCGTAAAATACTACATTAATGATATAATAATTTTAAATGGAAGAAGTTCACAACCGTCATCAATCTCATGCATGATTTCCATGTTTCCTCTAAACCAACCCACATTCAGAACAAAACATTGTTACATACCTACGACCAACGACACCTGCACGTTATGCTTATCTTTTTGTTTATGTTATCTTAGTAATTAAGAGTGTTTCTTTTCGGCAGCAAAGATATCAATATGATGAAGTTATTGTTTTCGAAGTAATGCAAAACAATCACTCTATATATTTCCCTGGTATATATTGTAAATGAACAATGACACATTTGTAAGAAATAACATCTTTTCAAATGTTTTACAGTACAGGTAACCTATGAAATCATACCGAAGGATAAACACTTCTCTCCACATCGTAGCTACAGAGACAATCATAATCTGCACATGCACGGCATATCAATGTCAGGAAAAATATCAGCTTCATGTCTGAAATAGTAGTTACCGTCATTTATAATGATGTTATACTAATCTCTTTTGCACTCAACGACTTGTGTTGTTTGTGTGTTTTCACGTTTTCAACATTAAAGTTTACAAAATTGATCACTTCTAATAACGTGCAATACTTATTTGGTAACTGCACTGTGTTTACAGTCTCAATGACATTTTAGTTGACTGTAATAATACATCATAGACCCGTATATTCTGTTTTCCTTCAGCTTCTATATTGTCACGTACCAGTAGACCGGATATAGTTAACTTCATATACAAACAGGAATGTTAAGAGTCAGTAAAAATAATAACAACCCAGGTAAGCAGCACACATTAGAGAATGGGCAGAAAACAAAGAACACACAGGCAATGAAATTATACAGAACACACGCGTCATCGTTGTACCAACATTAACACTGAACAAGACAAAGTGAACCTTAACTTAATTGTTTGTGTAAATCTGGACTGACTAATATACAGATTGTAGATTTTGTACCTAGATTTGGCAACATATAACGAATTGGACAAAATATAGACATCATTCTAATAAGTATAACATTTACTAATAAATGATTTCTAACTAATATAAAACTGGTCATTTCCTATTTAGACTCTATGAATATGCCTTACCTAAAGAATTTCTGGATGGCGGGTATTGATATGTGGCTCTTACAGTATATTGTCGTTAAATATATAGCTTATCTGTTACCCCGACGTCCGATGGTCATAACTTACTTACCTTTACTGTGTAAGGTGTATTCCTATGTATTTCATGGTGTAAATCTGCCATCTGTCGATGTGGCATTTTAATTTAGTACCTGGTCGTATATGACTTTCTTTCGGTTTACACATTTGGATTTAATATTGTGAGCGCTGTTAATCGTTCAATCCCTCATTGACATTAATATGTTGTTATCAATACCAATACGGAATTTTAAAGTATCTCCTGAGTGTATTTAAATTTGTAGTCAAAACTAACAAGAGAGTCCACTCTACCATTTTGTAGAATTGTGCTCATTGTGTAGTAGCCCATCTGCCAGTTCATATCCAGTCTAAGGATTTTTCATTTCTTATTGGCTAACCTTATGTTTGTGTTCCATTTGGGTTGTCGTTGTTATGTTTATTCGACACCGGCTTATATCATCGAAACTTCACAAAGAGTCATTTCATTTCGTTGTACGCATGTAGAATGTAAAGTGCTGCAACACCCACGTGTAATTTCATTAAGCAAAACTACCACAAGGAAGTAGAAAATGTGAGCTACAGTTTGTGTGTGTGTGCGTGTTGATTTTATGTATGTCCTTGCGACCAATACGCATGGTAATTGTAAGTGACTGTGTTTGTGCTCTTGCCTTTCTTGTTGTTCTTTATTCTATCGAATGCAGATTTTGAATTTGTTTTAATTTGGTGATCCCACCGTTCATGCCCCATTATTAAGGGTTTGTACGCTGTATATATATATTTTTCTATATTTTTAAACTGGACAAAACGATATGTTATAGCTTGACCTAGGGAATTAGGCGTATGTTTATTTAATGTTTAATTTTTTTTACACACATATTAGACCGTTTTTGAAAGGGAAAGTTTAGCACACAACATTCACATACACCAGGCTTTTATGATCAGTTGCCATATGACATCGTCATTCAAGGTTAAGATACTACCGCCTCATTCATCCTCAATACGATATATTTAGAATAAGGTTAGACTAATTTAATTTCTTGGTTAATTTGCGATCTTTCATTTAAAAGCTTACTTATTGGCGACCGTATTGTTGAAATATTAAACCTACGGGGTATGAGTGCCACCAAGATGACCGTGGACTGTGCACTAATGACATCTTAGTAATGCAAAATATATTTATTACCTAAACAATTGTTGACACATTCAAATATTACAAATAAGCAATAGAACATACTTGTATGCAGTTCAAACTCCAATCGTGAAAGGACACATTTAACAGATGTTACACCGTTTATAATGTACTTCACATACAGAATCTTATCTGATCGCACTCGGTAGATTTAGAACATTGCCAAAATAGATCGGACCTGTTTATAGATAGTAATATTAAGGTTGCGCTAGTGCATTTTGCGCATGTATAATACTAGAAAGAAAGTCAGAATGGTAATTCATTAACATACGGTGAAATAGTTTGCTATAACCATCGAAATACTACATGGGGTGTACATGTATGTACACGATTCTCACAAGTTCTGTTATACATGTATGTGTATGTGCTGCCTATGGGAGAATACTGATAAATGCCAAATCGGTCAAATCTCGCCCAAAGATAGCGTATGTGTCAAAGGGAGTACACTAAAAAAACTAGTTTTGTTTGTAAAAAGTGCACGGAGGAGTAACGTTTCTTTGAAATCATTCAATGTATCGTGACAGGATATATAAGCAGCATTATGTTATTCGAACACGGTTGTTATCCTCCACTCTTAATTTAAAGTATCCCAGTCCTTAATTAGCTGACATACCATGTTGTACTAGAATAGAGTTCTAGGATGTTTCCAAATAACACATGATTATAGGATACCTTATGTAGGATACTAAGGAAACTTTCTGTGTATGTTTCTTAATTAAGTGAGTTGCTGTTGAGTGATCAGTGCTGCCTTTCCTGACGATTGTTCATTATCTATTTGAACTGTCTGATTACATTGCATTTGTAGTTTTTCTTTAATGTTGTTAATACCTAATTAATATTTCGTGCAAGAGAAATATATATTTGGATTGAAGACGTACATGGTTTGATGCAGCATATACTAATTAATAAGTTACGATCATCTGAACAATGAGAGAGACAGAAATGCTTAAATTCACTTCCACTTCATGAATAAGTTAAAACAAACAAAAAATAAAAAAAATAGCATTTATTATAATACAGTATCATCTTAAATTGCATTGATTTTAACCATTACCGTAGCGACTCATCCAATCAAAATACTTGACGCATGAGCTTGAGTTTCTGAAAAAGAATATTAAATGATGTTAGCGATACACAATATATAATATATGTAGAATATATCAGTTAGAGTTATAAGCTTATATTAAACGAATTCTGGAAACAAAATTAAGCGAGCTTATCTTTATTTCCTTAACGAGTCTAATATCAATGGACAACGAGTGTTAGATTATTTACATCATATGCTAATAATAGTACAAACAACACGTTTTCTGTTGACAGGCACAACCTGTTATATAAATGACGCCAAGGTAACATGCTCTCTCTCTCTGGATACAATGACGTAAATTAAGCAACGACGTAATGTTGCATAGTTTAGAGATGGATATTGCTTACTGTATTGACACAACATCTGATGTAGCTCGGTTTGTGAGCTAAATATACCTCCATGCGAACCACAGTATACTTCGTCCCATTTTCCCGTCTGGTTCGGTAACAACACTACACAATCCTCAGAATTATGGTGAGTACCATTAAATCCAGTTATCCAGTTAGTGTATGTTACCGCATCCCCTGTAACAGTTTTATGCTGGAATGTTATCATTAAATACAATAGGGTGCGTATATAACTATCAGAATGTTTCACAGTGTTCAGTGAAGTACATTACGCTTAGCATTGTACACGTATGTTATGAAATTAGTCATAACGAATACATTCTGCTACATTAACATGGCATAAATAAACATGATGAAACTTTAACCTTTATGATAAACAATGTTGGACTAGACCTTACGAGTATCGTTGATTTAGCTACTTATTTAATAATTTTGGATAATCCTTGAAGATACAAATTGTGTCTGGTATTGCGTATTGGAAATAACATTAACAATCCACTAACCAGTCGACCACTGAAATTGACCCTCATGCTTGGTATCACTTAAACCTATCCACGTTGCTAACGGTGATGTATGTCGCTTCAGAAATGATACAATGAAGTTTTGCTCGTCTGCATTTGTTATATGTGCTAGATGTCCACCATTACGCTTGCATTTATATTCTGCAGACGTCCAAGTTTCACGGCTGCCATTTTTCAAAACATAACATGAGTCTCCATATTGTCCTAGCATGGTGCTGGTGTCGGTTCTTGCAGCGAGAACATCAGTCAGAGGACACAGGTGTACGTTACCTTAAACATAAAACTTTGATTATAATTATTATAAATCGGACATGGAGCGAAGCAATGCAAGAAAATGTAAATAATCAAGAAGCAAAAAGAAGTGAGCAGTAACATGTACATAATGTACAGTGGTAAAACTGAATGAAGGGACTCCGACAGTTTGCTCGTTACACAGAGGGTTCTAAACAAAATAAACACTGTCTAATTACCATCGTTATTCATTGGTGTTTGTGTTGCAGCGTTTCCACTTACATCCGGTATACTTGCTGAATGTAGAAAGAATAGTGTTACATGTAGTACACGTAGCATGACAATTTTTGTTCAAAAACTTTAATTATGCATGTTGCTATAAGTCTAACGTGTAATTCAAAACAAAGCAGTATAATTACTCTCAGCAATTGAAACATGTTTGTCCTTATTGTCTTCGTAAATTTCTAAAAAACAACACTGAAAACATGTGATGTTTAATAACCCATAATTTTTCACTGTAATCAATTGTTATGACAACAACATCAAAACATTTTCAAACTCTTCCAAATGACTACAACTGACAGTTTTCACTGAGCATGATACATTTGTGTATTGCATTTGTCTATTGTACGAGGGGTGTTCCAGTAATAATAGGACTTTTCTCATAACCTCTCACTTAACAATTACAATTTAATGAAAAGTGTCCCATATGAATAGTAATTTATGCTCTATATGCTGATAGCAACAAAATTTCGTAGTTTCTGATGATGCTCATACAAAGCGTTGTCATAGAAACCATGTAACACTAAGGCGGGTCACACTATTATTTGTCATTACCATCTTTATTAAAAATGTGAATATCTCAATAACCCCTTTACAAATATAAACGCCTACTTGTATGGCATTACGTGGATGACTTTGACATGATCATGCAAACTTTCGAATAAATCGCTCTGTGTTTGTTATCGTAAATCAGTAATCAAGTTTATATATCCAAGCGTGTCATGGATGAAAATGACGTCAACGCCAATAAATAGAAACCACGCGAGTTTCCAACAATGCTGTACATTTGCAAAACCAACAGTGCTAACCAATGAAATTATGAAATGCGTAAAATATATTGGCATTAAGCGGCCACCTGTGTTCTGTTGGCTCAAATTAATTACAGATCGCCAATTTATTAACTTACTTATAAGCACAGGTGGGGGTTATAAAAATTAAGTTGACGTTAATAAACACTGTTCGTACCCTGATAGGAGCTCTAATGATTGAGCAATTTCTAACATCATTGCAACACATTTTTAGTGAACTTGGGTACGGAAACACATTTTAACAATCAGAACAGTGATATTGGATCTGTTTACAAAGTCAGGATGAATATAAACAAAAATAGTTAATGTTTTTTTTATGTTGAACTACTGCGCTTGAAATGCGACGTCATAATAACGTCACGGTATGACCCGCCTTCTTGGCACATAGTATATTCAATGTTTCATAAATTTATTATTTTTCAACCAATTACTTTGATATTTCGCATATTTGTCAGTGAAATATCAAAATTTAATTATGAACAACTCGTTTGATCAATTTCTGATTTACAGTGCTGCTATGAAAAAAGTCCTATTAATTGTGGAACACCCCACGTATATGAGCATACATATTTACTTATCAGAGGGTTGGTATTATCTTGAAACAGCTGCACATATGCATTACATTATTATTTGTATCGATTCATACCGTATTCACAGATGTACGCATAGCTGACAGTGCAGCCTAGGTCTTCCCAGTGTCCAGTACTGGATAACATACACACACAGTCCTCTCTTCCGTGAATAAATACATTATGATGTCCTGCTCTCCAGTTGGTGTATGAACTAGTTTCACCTAAAAAATTATAACGTATTTGGCGATATAATTATCTGTCCGAATAAGTGCGATTCTTAGATTATGGAAGTAATTTCAGCAACTTAAATCACACTGAAGTCAGAATGTACGGTAAGTCACAATGTATGGGAACTGAATGACCGATACACGATACGGCTATTTGACAGCATAACTTCGTATTTCATTCTGAAACAAGGTCATATAGTTGTTGTATCTATGAAACTTCTTTACTTATTAAAATTAAAGCTATGTCATTCATCAATTTTATGGATGAAACAAAGTATGTCAGCTTTCTGACTGCTGGGATTTGAACTGTTAGCGGTTGATCTCATATTCTAGTTGTATGTTGAGCAGTATGTCATGTAATTGTAGAATGTGATGCTCCTTTGTTTCTGTGGTCGGCTGTTTAAGTTGAGTGTTGTCTTTCCTTTAGTTGTACTTTCAACTTTGTCTACCTAATTTGTAATACATACATCATTTGGTGGTTGGAATCAAATAAATCGCTTATAAACAATATCCAAAATTAACTTATACTTTTTGTAACAATTACTTGTAGATAAACTTGGTGTAGATTTAATTATAAGTATCAGCTAGCCTGCATACCTGATATCCATGTAAACTGCTCTTCCATAAGGTTGTCATTCAGTCCTAACCATACACTGTGTCCGTAGGCTTTAACATATGCGTACAGTTCGTTGTTTTCATTAACGTTTCGTACAGTAACTAAGTGTCCTCCGTTTTTCTGACAATTGGCCTCTGCCGTTGACCATGTTTGGCGGGATTGAACAAACTCGTAACATTTCTTTTCTGCTTGATTGATTATTAATGTAGCATTATCAGCCATTGTTGAGTCGTAGACTGCTTGCGGACAAATGTGTGAGGCTGAAATCATATATACCAATGAACAGTTGAGTGAGAATTAAAAATGTTAATACTTATTTATATAATGTCTAAACAATTTATCACTTGGACTTGTTGAGTATACAATATACTATTGTTAAGATAATGACAATCACCAGTACTATATATTAATCAAAGTAATGAAGTACTGACAGGCTGGCGAACTGCAAAGGGACAATAGCTTTTCAAGTAATATTATAGTTGTTTTCTAAGTCGAAAGAGAGGTAAGTGCTGGACGAAAATAAAATTTAAAAAAATATAAAAAATCTTTGGAGACGCCGTGATTCGATCGCTGGACCTTTGAATCAGACAATTACTAAGCGAGTTGCTTAACCACTCGGCCACGATCTCGTTAGAGAAATATTGAACTAAATAATTTAACATAATAAAGTCATTGATGTACGCGCTATATCGCGCTCGTACGCGTAGTAATTATTATCAACGCCTTTAAACACATTTTCTTTTAATTTCATACAATTTCCTTTCATTACAAGAAGAAACTAATATATTACAATCGAACATACTAGATGAAACAAGGAAAGTTTAATGTTCTAATCTTGCAAAACTGATTGACGAGGAGGAACTATTTTCATTGAGTGTATAGATTCTATGTTGTCAGTTTCGGGAGTAAATGCATCTTAGTGGATTTCATTTTTGGCATTGTAATAGGTCTGGCGACATCGCCAGCCTAAAATGCACGGATGCCATACGTGTACTTTACAATGTATGTACCAACAGTAGATCGTATGGTTGTATAAGTAACACTTGCTATTGGAAACAAACCTATCACCTACCACTATTAGGCAGTGCAGACACAGACGAAGTTACCATCGGTGTAGCCATAGTGGATACCGTAGTTGCCGACGTAGGTGCCATTGTTGTGCCTGATGTTGTCATAGCTTTTACTGTCGTCGTAGTGAGTTTAGTTGTAGGGTCAACCTTTGTAGTTGTGACTCCAGTGGTGGTTTGTTCAATTGTTGTGGCGGATGATGGTGCAATCGTTGAGACTGTTGTGGTCATCATTTGTACTGTTGTTGGCTTAGATGTAGTGGCTGCCTTAGTAGTTGTTCTTGTAGAGCTTGTTTGTTCTTTAGACGTCGTAGCCGATGATGTTACTGTTGATGTACCCGCAGTGGATTTTGTTGTTACCGATGATGGAGCAATCGTTGACGCTGTTGATGTGATACTTTTTACTGTAGTGGGTTGGGACGTAGCAACCGTTGTTGTAGTGTTTACAGCGGTAGTTTGCTTTTGAGAGACGACACTATTGGAGTTAGTAGTAGTAGGTATCGTCGACGTTACGTTGTTTCCATTTTGTGGATTTGCTGTGGTCACTATAAAAAAGACAGTTTTATTTAGTTCATCGTGCATCGTCCATGCATTCATATGAAGACAGTGTGTCAACATTTGCTCATTCAGGGCTTTGCATTTGAAACATGTAATTAGGTTAAAGTGTTAACTCCGTATAGTGTCATATTATTAACCTTTAAAGCTAAATAACCTCAACTGTCCACACTATTGGCATGTCGTTTTCAAATATGTCGAAACTAATAAATAAATTTATTCTGTAAAGCTACCATATGTTAAGGTAAAACAAATACACGACACCGTTATACTCATTTCAGATCGTACATATCACATTTATATACAACAGCAATTAACAAGAGTGATACAAAACTTCAAGCAAAACATATATACATTCGGTTGTTACGACGTTATTTGAAATAGTTTACCCATATCATCCGCAGGTGGGTCTCCAGTGCAAACTTGTGTAATTGTATTAGTGTCCGTTTTCACAAACCCTACCTGTTAAAATACAAGATATACATGATTATAAATAGTCTGCAATATACTGCCTACGGCCAAAAGTACCGTCACGACTCAATACTCTGTTTCGATATTATATCTCCAATCGCTTTAGTTACATAAATTTGAAGTGTAGTGTAGTAGTTCAACGCCGGCAAATACATCAGATACATTGTATAATGGTAAGTGGAATAACACAGTTTTTGTCGTATAAACGTGCAATAGTTTGCACGTATACACGGAAGATTACGAATATTACTCTAAAGACTTAAGCATTAAAGGTGGCCATTCATTGTGTTTGGCGTGTATGCAAAGCGCGTGTATGATACGTGCATCATACTATCAAAGTAGTTACAATAGTGTTGATAGGGTGCCATATCTATAATAAACACAACTAGTATTCGTAAATGTACAGTAAATTTGTTTACCTGGTGATCAAAAGCTACTGACTTCCATCCATTTGTAAGATGTAGAGCTGGTAAGATTTGTTTACAATCAAATTCATACATGTATCCTAATTCACTTGAAGTAACAGATTGCTGAAATATGCGTGACGTTCAAAAGATGCATGATTATTGTCATAAATTAAATTGTTTATCATCACAAGCATGATCTTAAAACACAAAAACACTTAAAATGTCTTCTGTGACATTGAAATTAGGTTGCATAGTTAACAGTGAAAACCGACTGGTACATTGTGCAGGAGTCTCTTTAAAGGTAGATTCGGTTGACATATAATAATGTACCTTTGGAGCTGGGTTCGCTTGTTTGCATAAATTAGTGACGGATGGGCTTTTTAAACCGTCAATAATTTGTTACATTTTATCCATTTTACTAGCATGTCTGTATCCATTGCATATTGTTTTAATTATGTATTTACTTTGCATCTGAATTCCGATTGAACACCATTGATATGGGTATAGTTGTAACAACATTACCCGTAAGGGGATCCGTTCTGCTTATTTTTGACGTCACTAATTCAAAATCATTTTCGTGAGTCATCTATTTACTAGATAACATATTATATTTTTTCTTGATCAAAATAATTACTTCCTTTTGTTAAGATTTGCATGCTCATGTTCTTACGCAGGATTATAAGTATGGATCACATATTGATAAATAACTTTACTCAAGTCAACTAGATCATTAGCTCAAATATTTTGAAGAAAGACTCGTTTTTATCTAGCTCACAAAATCATGTTTAAATACAGAGATAAGTAATATCTACATGACATATATACTGAGCGTCAAAAGTTTCGCAAACGAATTAAAAATTCATTTTTTTTAATTGTTAACTCGAAAGAACTTTTTACTAACACTGTATATTTGTGTACACATAGTGTTCATGTTGAACCCATTTCCGTTGGCCTCCGTTACGCTTGGGTGATCACGCCTTCACAAATAGTAAAACGTCTATTCAAGCCTGCATAGTAAGGGCTTTTTATTTTCGACGAAATTTCCACTTCCAATTTACTTGATACATGTCTGTGATACGAAATACACAAATAGACAGTATAAGTAAAAAGTTCTTTCGAGTTAACAATTTAAAGTTTTGGAATTTTTAATTCGTTTGCGAAACTTTTGACGCTCAGTATAGTATGTAAATCTAGCACCTGTTGAACTCCTGATGATAACCAAACCGTGAATCAAATTTCAAACAAAAGCAAATGATTTCAAGAACGTTAAAGGTGTATCACCGCTTTTGATTTGGGCAGAAGTTTACAAATCACATTCGCTTAGGTGTATTATGAGCGTCGGACAACCGAGATCAAATAGTACAAAATGCTTAAAATTGATTTTTAAGCATCTTCTCAAGTCTTAAAATCTCGATTGTACTGAATAGTTATTACGATTTTACACTTTTAATGAAAATATAGAAACACCCTCAGCCTAAACCCTACGGATTATTTATGGTAGAGGAACAAATGCCAGTTTAGGCCTCTATTTTTGGAGTTACCCTACCATTCATTTTAACAAGCTGAGTTATACCTTAAAATGTTCCTAAATGTTTTTGCTTTATGACAAGGGACATTTTTTACCATACTCATGGTGGCGTTTTGAGAAATCCAAGATGGCCGCCAAAAAAGTAAACATCACCTTTTGTCAAATAACAGCCTCTGGGATATTTGATATTGCATTTATTATGGGAATAAGTCGTTTTTACAATAGAATGTATGTTGTTCTTGTCATATTAGGTGATTTTGGTGAAATATTGGGTCGATTTAATTATTTTCATTATATTTATCACCAAAAAAAGGCAAAAAATAGGGGGTAGGGGTAAGATTTTTAACTACCCAGGAACTTCTTTACGACACATACGTATAGCATTTCTGTTGTTAAGTATATGCTATATAGTTAGGGGAATACCAATATTTGCAAATATACAAAATAAAAGTACTTTAATGATGACAATTGACAATCAAAGTGGGTGGGATACGATTTTATTAAAATCTGAAAAGTGGTAATATTTTATCTTTGATACATATTTGAGACACTTTGCCATAAATTGGAAAGTTGGCATTATGTATTATTTATGTATTATTAACTAATATTTGATGTATTTACTCAATATTTTTCTTGATTTGGTTCCAAAAATGACAATTTCCTTAGGGGTAGGGGTAATTTTGGTAGTAATGAAAACCCTTCCAGCGATGACAAGAACTGCACTTGTTAACTAACTATATGAAATTTTAAAGATGCATTAGTTCACTCGTTACAATATTTGTTACAATACGACCTTTGTTAACATTAATGTCAAAGTCATATTAGAGGACAAATGTAAAATCGAAATTTGCAATATGTTTGTACATTGTGGTGTATTACCACATACAGGTAAAATATACAAGAATAAATTATATATTTAACAAAAATAAAACATAACAAAATACAAACACAGCTTGGTTCTTTGATAAAAGAAAACATTGTTAACCATTGCACCTGGAAATATGGTTTCCAATATGGCCGTCATGATCTTCACATGCAAACAAACACAATGTACATGAGACATGATTTATAATCCAGCCAAATTCGCATTGAAAGTGAAACTAATTGCGACAGAAAAATGGTTGCATTTAAAAAAGAAATTTATTCATAAGCTGATAAACAGAAACTATTCCTTAAAAATGCAGTGATGAAAGGTGAAAAGTCCAAGATGGTGTCCAATATGGTTCCCAACGAATAGATAGTAAATGCCAATGTGATAGTTTCATAATTAGATAGAATGACACATATTTGGATTGAACATGTTTATTAACTAGTGGTCATCATGTTGACTTTCAACAGTAACTACTGTAAGTGCAAGGTTAAGGACTTTTCAAGGTAAAAATGGGGAAAAAACTTAAGTTCATTTGTATTCGTATTTCTTCTATATGTTTCTCGACATAATATACATTTCTGCCATTCAATACGGTATAAACTAAGTTGTTTAGAATGTATTTCTTCAGTAGACATTGTATGTTTTATTTAGAATATTACAACTTAGTGATAAAAGCCATTTGAATGAAGTATATGATACCCAAGGAATTTTAAATTGATGGTTCAATATCATTACTATTTGTTACTATCATTAGTTGTGACAGTTTGAATAACAATTAAATGCTACAAAGTATGTACTGAATTTAGTTTTAATTTAAAGTTACTCAAACCAATATCAATTAATGACCATTTCAATGTTCAAACTTCTAGACAAATTCAAATGTGTTGGAACTATAGACTTATATTAGGTTATGTGGGACTCATGCATGTTGGAAATAACCTACAATCCCATATATAGGGGCTCAAAGTTCCAATGAGTCATGTTTGATCATATGAGGGACTTGCCAATGTTGGGAACTGTCACTTATAATGACGACTCACCAGTGTAGCAAACAGTATTCCAAGGTCCTAATAGGGACTCGCTAGTATTGAAAGTTGTCATCATAGGTTCTATATGGGAATCAGAAGTTACAGGACAAGTTATCATATGCCCTATTGGGAACTCGCAGGTGTTGGGGCTTGTCATTCCGGGCCCTGTGGGGACTGACCAGTGTAGGCTACTGTCATCTTAGGTCCAATGAAGGTCTCAACAGAGTTGAAAACTGTCATTCGGGTCTATATGGAGAACCCATCAGTGTTGGCAACTGTCATTCTAGGCCCTATGGTAGACTCTTCAGTGTTAGGAACTGTCATTCTAGGCTCAATGGAGGTCTCAACAGTGTTGAAAACTGTCCTTCTGGGCTATACGGAGGACCCATCAGTGTTGACAACTGTCATTCTAGTACCACTTGAGGACACTTCTGAGCAGGGAACTGTTTTCCAAAGCCCTATAGAGGACTCTTAAGTGTTAGGAACTGTCATTCTAGGCTCAATGGATGTCTCAACAGCGTTTAACACTGTTATTTTATGCTTAACTGTCATTCTGTGCTATATATATGACCCGTCAGTGTTGGACACTGTCATTCTAGGACCTATAAAGAACTCTCCTGTGAAGGGAACTGTCTTGCAACACTTAATGGAGGACCATCCAGTGTCGGGAACCATCATCATAAGCCCAATGGGGAATCACCAGTGTAGGGAACTGCCTTCCAACGCCACTTGGATGACTCTTCTGTGTTGGGAACCGTCATCCTGTGCCCTATGGAGGACTCTTCCGTGTTGGGGACTGTCAGCCGAAGAACTATGCGAGACTCACCATTGATGGAAACAATCATACTTTGTACTAGTGTAACCAGTGCATGGAACTGTCATCTTAGGCAGATAACTGTCATCCTAGGTAATATGGTGAACTCATTCTTGTCGGGACTGGCATCCTAATATTATGTTTTTTTGGTGAAAACTGTCACTCTGAGTCTTATGGAGGACCCATCAGTGTTGTAAACTCCGGAGAATCTCGGGTGGTGGGAACTGTCATCCAATGCACTACGGGAGACACACCAGTGCAGGGAACTGTCATCCTATGTATCATGAGGGACTCTTCAGTGCAAGGAACTGTCATCCTATGTATCATGAGGGACTCTTCCGTGTATGGAACTATCATCCCATGTCCTATGAGAGACATACCAGTTTATGGAACTGCCCTCCCATGTCCTATGACAGACATACCAGTTTAGGGAACTGTCCTCCCATGTCCTATAAGAGACATACCAGTTTAGGGAACTGTCATCCAATGCACTACGGGATACATACCAATTTAGGGAACTGTCCTCCCATGTCCTATGAGAGAAATACCAGTTTAGGGAACTGTCCTCCCATGTCCTATGAGAGACATACCAGTTTAGGGAACTGCCCTCCCATGTCCTATGAGAGACATACCAGTTTAGGGAACTGCCCTCCCATGTCCTATGAGAGACATACCAGTTTAGGGAACTATCCTCCCATGTCCTATGAGAGACATACCAGATAAGGGAACTACCCTCCCATGTCATATAAGAGACATACCAGTTTAGGGAACTGTCATCCAATGCACTACGGGATACATACCAATTTAGGGAACTGTCCTCCCATGTCATATGAGAGAAATACCAGTTTAGGGAACTGTCCTCCCATGTCCTATGAGAGACATACCAGTTTAGGGAACTGCCCTCCCATGTCCTATGAGAGACATACCAGTTTAGGGAACTGCCCTCCCATGTCCTATGAGAGACATACCAGTTTAGGGAACTATCCTCCCATGTCCTATGAGAGACATACCAGATTAGGGAACTACCCTCCCATGTCCTATGAGAGACATACCAGTTTAGGGAACTGTCATTCAATGCACTTGCCACTATGGGAGACATACCAGTGTAGGGAACTGTCATCATATGCACTATGGGAGACATACCAGTGTAGAGAACTGTCATCCAATGTACTATGGGAGACATACCAGTGTAGAGAACTGTCATCCAATGTACTATGGGAGGCATACCAGTGTAGAGAACTGTCATCCAATGTACTATGGTAGACATACCAGTGTAGAGAACTGTCATCCAATGTACTATGGGAGACATACCAGTGTAGGGAACTGTCATCCAATGTACTATGGGAGACATGCCAGTGTAACGAACTACCAGCCTATGTCCTATGGTAGACACACCAGTGCAGGGAACTGCCATTCTATGTATTATGAGGGACTATCCAGTGTAGGAAACTACCATCCTGTGTCCAATGGAAGACACACCAGTGTAGGGAACTGCCATTCTATGTATTATGAGGGACTCTCCAGTGTAAGGAACTATCATCATTTGTCCTATGGGGGACTCACCAGTGTTAAAGTCTATCTTCCTGTGTATTTTTAGGGACTCGCCAGTGTAGGGAACTTTCATCCTTTGTATGATGGGGGATTCACCAATGTACCAACTTTCATCCTGTGTAATACGACGGACTGACAAGTGTAAGGAACTGTCTCCCTGTGTATTATTGGAATTTATCAATGTTGGCAACAGCCATTGTAAGCCATATTGGGAGTCACCATTGTTTAGATCTGTCATCCTTAACCATAAAGACGACTGACGAGTGTGGATAGAAATTAACCAGTGTCCTAATCTTGCACAGACAGAAAGGAGGGACAATAAAAACATCCGTTACTGTTGCAATTACCTTCACATTAAATGCTAATTTGGCTGGATTATGAATAATATAATATATACATAAATATGATGGCCGCCATATTAGAAACTATTTTCCGGTTGCCATGGCAAAGAAATCTTTTCTTTTATCAAAGAAACAAGCTTTATTTGTACCTTGTTTAAGAAGTGATTTGAACATAAGACATTTATTCCTGTACATTTTACCTGTTTGTGAGCATACATACAGTACATATTGCAATAATTCCTTCAGAATTTGACATTTCACCTCTAATATGACCTTGACATTAATGTTGACAAATGTTGTATTGTTACAAATATTGTAACAAGTACTCTAATGCTAAAATTCACCTTCATCATTAACTAGTCCAATATATACCATCGCTAACAAATTGTCATTTTTTGGGCCAAATGAAGAAAACAAATTGAGAAAATGCTTCAAATATTGATTGAAAGATGCATAAATAAAACATAATCAACTGTTCTAACTGAAGGAGTGAGAACAATTAAACAATTTATGTCATAGTGTCTCAAATATGTATCAAAGGTAAAATATTACCACTTTTCAGATTTTAATAAAATCGTACCCCACCCACTTTGATTGTCAATTGTCATCATTTAAGTACTTTTATATTGTATATTTGTAAACATTTTCATTTCCCCCAACTATATAGCATATAATTAACGACAGAAATACTATATATGCGGTCAAAATTTACCTAGGTTGTTAAAAATCTTACTCCTACCTCCTATTGTTTGCCTTTATTTGGCGATAAATATGATGAAAAAAAATTGACCCAATGTTCCACCAAAATTACCTAATATGACAAGAACAACATACATTCTTTGTAAAAACGACTTATTCTCATATTAAATTTCATATACAATGTCCCAGAGGCTGTAATTTGAAAATATGTGATGTTTACTTTTTTGGCGGCCATCTTGGACGCCATCTTAGATTTCTCAAAACGCCATCACGTGACCGGTGAAAAAATGTCATGGATCGTAACGCACAATCATTTAGGAACATTTTAAGGTATGACTTAGCTTGTTAAAATGAATGGTAGGGTTCAACCATTTTTACCTGAAATTGTTCCCCTACCATTATTCCAAATGATAGTAAACAACTAATGTAGCGAATTGGTTACAGCGTATTTAAAACGTAGTTCTATGTGCCCGTGTTTAAATTATTCAACAATTTTAAACATTATCCCGAGCATTTTAGAGGACGGTTCTTTTGTATTTATTCCCTGGTGAATATGAACTAATACTTACAGAAGAACCTGAATTAAAACTGTAAGCACCTTGAATGATGCACTATTTTTTGAAAATGATCACGAAATCTTAAAACAACGGATGCAAAACGTTGATTGCATGAAAACAGTATGTTGTTCGAGTATTTTTCACGTGAAACTAAAAAAACGATAATTCACATTTTCAAAATATCAATTAAAAAATCAAATAACTGGCACAGTATAACATCAAATTTACTGTTTGATTGCTTATATACGAAATTTCATATGTACCATATTTTATGAGACAGAAATATGTATTAAATACTTACCGCAAGATAAACACTTTTCTCAATGTCATAGTTACAGAGACAATCGTAGTCGGCACATGTACGGCCCAGTAAGGTCAGGAACAATATTAACTTCATTTCTGAAAGAATAATAATTTGGTCATATATCCTTTACAGTTGTCTGCAGCCAATAATTGAAACATCTTTTTACCTAAAACGGTCTATATTGTTCCATAAAATCACAAAAACATATCTTGCATGGATAAATCAATGTATATGGAATTACATTCAAATAGAATTTCGAACAATATGACATGAATAAGAACATTAACCGTCAAACACGTATAAATTAAGATGTATCGTTAATTTTGAACAATTATTTTTTAAACAATATGATAGCAATTTTCACAAACAGAATAAATAAATGATGACATAATTATGGAGTGTTCATCGGACGTTTATCAGGTTGTAAATGCAGCGATGTGCCTGTTTTGTTGGAAAAAATAATTCTAAAGCATATCACCTCACCGCAGAGTAAAATAAAGAAAACAACAATACAGCCCATGACAGGTTTAGAAATACACATTTTCTGCTATAAAATATATTTTGAACAGTGTTATATCTTTGACCATAATAAAAAATAGATTTTTAAACGTAAAAGTAACATGCTGATGGGTAAAAATCTCATCTTAAATTCAAATTTGCCAGTCTTAAAAATAATTTGCACAAATGTGAATATGTGTCGTTAATTTAACGTGTTTTGATATTTCACGGTACAATGAGCCGCTGTTTATAATTTTTAACAAAACTGTATTATTTCCATAGTGGGGTAATCAATAGACACATTTCAGTATGACGAAACAATTCATATGTTAATCGCCATCAATGTTCCACCAGAAATATTTTGGCTGAATAAACAATAAAAACTAGTCACTCTTTGTGTATCAATTTGCATATAGTGAATGTCCCGGTATATAAACATGAAATGTGTGTATAGCAAATTGTCAATGCAGAACTTATAATAAATAAAAACGTTTTACGTTTAAATCACACTTATAAGATTTGTTAAGTGTATAGTTAATGTATGTTTTTCGTAGTGATCCAGAAATTGCCACTGTTGTTTTCACCAATGGTCAATATCATATTGAAAATAATTAAAATACAATGTTATGCTGCTGCTGAAAACTATGCAAACATCACACCTTATTAAACGGAATGTTGATCCAGACTTATACAAAATATTAATATTTTACACAAGTACAAACGTTAATTAATTGCTTACAAACGGAACATACTTGTATGCAGCGTAAACACCAACTGTAAATGGAAATTCTTGACAGATGAGATATCGTTTAAATGGAGCCTTATCTATAAGGCCTTTGACCAATGTTAAAGGTCATTTATAACCGACCTTATCTACATGTACACGGTCATTAAAAAGAATGTGGCCATCGTAGGTCAAATCAATGACCACCTACTTTAAAGACAACAACCACAGATAAGTAACTTTGGTTTATTTACTGTGTGTATTTATGATAGGTAAGAAACCAAGGACAATGGCATGGTCATGATTGTATGTGTACATATGTTTGGAGTGCCGAGGTTGAATCACGTTAATATATCCCACGTGTTTAGTAAATACTAGAAGAATCGTGCCAAACTATTATATGTATTATTCTATTTGTATTGCAAGAATGTTCATGAGAGGCAATTGGTTAAATAACCGTCCCGGCCTACCGTTGTTGATAATTTCCCCTAGACAGATCAGAGGATTACCATTCCACAAAACAGGTCCCAATTGATTTTGAGAAACCATCGTCTGACAAGTATCATGTTAAAAACAAAGTTAAGTTACCAATTTTCTAGGGCTCTTTTCAGCTGTTATGCCAAAGCACCCTTTGACATTTCAACTTTCCCTGGCCATTGGGCTATCTATGGAAACCTACACTCGTGTCTCCCCGGGGAGACTATTTCTCTCTTGTGGTGTGGCAGCCTACATCGATCTGCGGTGCCCAGGAATAGACACTGTCCTCACAGGTACCATTTTACACCATGGTGGAGTGGAGCATGTGGGTCTTGCTCAGAGAAATAAACCATTGATCCAGAGGGGGGACGAACCCGGAACCTATCGATCCCGAAGCGCGCGCCCTACCTCCAGGCCACCGCTCCCAACTATGTTGTTAGTAAACAATCAGCGTACTTTGCAATTTCCTTGATGTATATACACATCTTTCAACATTAAACCAGAATCGTTTGTCAACATCGAGTCGTCTGTCAGGTAAAGTATGGTTTTTTTGTAATTCGTGTATACCCGAGTTAATGATATTTTACGTTGAATCCTAGTATACTTTAACCTTGTCCCCGCTATTCTGTCGAATGGGATACTTTCCTTATTAGTATGTCGTATTAGTTCAGTTTATACCAATTTATTTAAGGTCGATTGTGAAACAAGTTTTCCAACTTATATTAATCACCCTCGGCACCTCATTCCTGATGATATCCATCGCCACGAAGGTATGAGAGAAGAAAAGTCAGTTCCCCTTATGTGCTGAGCGAACAAGGGAATTTCTGGTACCATTTTTATTTCATCTTTGATATGACGCGGCCGGGACCTCCCGGACTCGAAGCAAACGCTCAACAACTAGGATATCGAGAAGGCAGTATTACTTATTGAATCGACTATAGTAGCCGGTTTAGGATAACATGTAAATATTCTCATTAGCATGTTCATTGGTGTGTTTATATCTACAATGTAAACTTTTATATCCTTTAGATGTTCCGAAAATGACAAATAATAAAAAAAATTGGATAAAACAATGTTTCACCAAATGTCAACCTACCCTAGGGGCTTGTTTAATGCCTACCTAACTTGACTCCACAATTGTGTCATATCTTTTATACATTGTATGATCAATATATTTCTTACTGGGTGACATATTTAGTCTTAATACGAAAGTTCTGTTCAGCCAATATTTATTGTCAGTTTCAATCAGTAATTCGTGTTCAGTTGCGACAGACGATAATATACTGATCAAATGGTACATTGTATTAAATTACAGTAAGAGATTGTGTAGATCCAGGAATTATAGCAGTGGAAATATTGCTCGAAGATAGTATAGCAATTTGTGTAAAATAAAGATGATGTTCACGTATAGGGAGGTGAGTCATTATATGCATGTTAATAATTACATTTATGTTACTGTAGTTCAGTAATGGTACGAATAGAGTGACACAGCGGTAGAATCCATCATCACGGTGCTTAACCATTTTTTAGGCTTAGGAAGCACTCATGTGCAGTATAATTGCAATATCGATCAAAACCATACGTGTTCATGCAATGGTCGTAATATTTTGGGTACTCATACACGGCTAGTCACTCGCAAAATACCATAATTTGATTGTTGTACTCGTACCTGTTCCTGATATGAACATACTAAATACGCATATACAGTGTATATTGATGTAGTCGATGATAAAATCGAAGATGGTAATACTGCATACGTAACGGTAACAGTTTAATGCTCGGGTGAAAGTTTGAGAAAATACCAAAACAAGTTAAACTTTGTTTGTTTTGCACAAAAACATATTAAAACATTGAAACATTATAAGACAATATTTGCCTATATATGTGCGCTTTGTCAGTATGCATTAAGGTGCGTACACACAGAAAGTTTTTGTACAGAAGTCGGGGATGTACAAGTTTCACACGTGTACTTCATGCCCATACATTTACCTCATACCGCTTGGCAATAATGAAGGTGCATATCTCGAAAAAATGTATGGTTGAGGCGTACTTCACCTAACTACACAGTACATCTTGACTTATAGGTCAAGATGTATACATCAAAACTTACTACAGTGTATACGCACCTTCAGGTTTAAACAAACCGATATGTTTTTTCTTCATAATATATATAAATTACCTAATAGTATGTAAATGAGTTCCTGCATTCGTGTTTACTTTACTGTATAGTATTTATACGAACGATGCACTTAACATAATATGCATGCTTATATTATGCTTATATTATGCTATGTTCATACGTTCATAATAGACAGTAACAGTGGTATTGTCCTTTATGCGAGTATGGCTCTAGTCGTATTGTCAGCTAATCATGCAACAAACCACGAGTAATAATTGTAAGATGTTTCATTGTGTTAAAGTATAATGTCAATGAAGCATAATGCAAAAGAAATTGAGAGAATATCTTGAGTTTTGAGGAAGTTTAAGTTCTTTTATAAAGTCTGAGGGTGTGTATTTTCTTTGAGCTTTTTTAAAATCTGTTTTCATATTGTAATTACTTTTTATAAAAATAGCAGGTTTTCCTTATCTATTACGATCACATGTAACTGTACAATTGATAAAAGAGTAACACAAAAATGCATGTGTGTATATAATCTAGCCAACAACATTGTTTCGTTTTTTTTATCAATGATATACATTTTTGTAGTTGCTTGTGAGTACGTTCACCAAAAAAATAAAGTCCAAAACAAAGTGTTCAAGTCGACATAGTATATCTTTTATGCATGTTTTCGATGGAGTAACAAATATAATTGAATTGTATCAAAACAGTAGTATCCTTATAATAGAGCAGGCCATCTCAAGTCATGCATCATATACTACTAAAAAGATTTGGAAGCCACGTGCCATCCATAACGAAATACTACATTCTACTTGGTGTACGTATATGTGCCGAGGGTATCCGATGATCTATATATAGCCGAGCTTTGATGTTAACGTGACCAATATTTCAAACAAAACTAAAGTACTTCTGAAACATTGTTTTCTCACAATTAACACGTACATGTTGTATATACCCAATTCCCAAGACGATGATATGAGTACATAACATCGTGTTCCTCATTAGTGAAAACCATTAAAACATGACATAATCTCATACATCTATAGCATGGCAGACATTTTATGACACGTAAGAAGATATACATACAATTAAAGCCTATATCCACAATAAAACCCGAGTTATTTATTGTGTTCTGACATATTGGAATCCGTAATAAGCTCGACCACATTTTCTTTATATCGATCAATACGTGTTTATATCAAATGTTAGTACTTTAACATATATATTCTGTTGCTGAATCAAACATGCAGTCTGTGTTATTAATTAAGCAAATTAAGTAGCGTTCGTATGAGTATATATAATGTATGCGCCAACATACTTGCTTTGTAGTTTCGATGTGCTATACATTTTAGCCTTGAGGTAACTTATTGACATCTTTTGTGTCAATGTTTCTTTCTCCTAATTACCCTGATTGGGAATTGCTGAAATGTAAAACATGTTTTTTGTTATGTCATGCACTCACTGTGACATAGTTTGCTGTTACACTGAATGCACTATTGCATAATGCACTCGCACACATGCAAATAATATCACGTAGTGCATATAGCGTGTCGAAAATAGCACAACACACCGAACCGTAACTATGTTGTTATTAATGTAACGATTTGTACATTTGATATTTACATATATGTTGTAAAATACACTTTCATTCCAGGTGTACATTTATTTAAACATTTTGAAACAAATGTTTTAACAAACAATGATGTCCTTGTGTGTCCAGAATTCCATTTCTCTATTTAAAATATCTAGATGGTTATTAATTTGCCATTAAATTTTACCCCAAAATTAATTTGATAATGCTACTTGTATACTAGTATACCGTGACAACTGTAAAACAGTAATACGCCACAAATGGTATTATGGTCAATACTAAATAAAGTATTACATAAGCAGTAATGTCAAATAGTGAAAGTCTTTATATCTAATACGCTATCATCATAATACGTATAAATAATACGTCCTAACTGCATGTGTACATCGAGCTTACATATGAACATTCATATTTAACATTCACGGTTATTCCATCAAACAGATCACATCGGCTTACTCCCGGTAGACCTAATCATACATGCTGATTTCAACGGTCTCAATTCAAAGTTAATATCAATTTTCTCCTGACTATAATGTGAACTTAAATGATTCCAAATTTGGAAAATTTTATTTTGTCCAATTGGTTAACGTTGGTGAGCTCGTGTCTCAAATTACATTAGGGCACTAAATCATAATAGTTCCGCAACTAACACCGCTGTAAATTTAACCTTCAGATTTAAATAGAAATAGAGAATGGAATACAGGACCCGTATTAGCAAATACGAGGGTCATTCAATATATAATGCAAACTTCCTATTATCTCTCAAACGCATCAAGAGAATTCAATGAAATTTCGCCTACTGAACATTTATGGCATTTTCGGTTTTGTCAGAAAAAATAAGGACCTTTACGTCGACGACGTCATCAGCGCGTGCATTTCTTCGACGTCACTTATTGCAACGTGGACGCGATAACGTCACAGGAAAAACAAAGTTTTCAAAAAAATCGAACGTCGCCGAAACGTAAGTGAATCGATTTTTTCTTGCCATACCAGAAACTTGTGTCAAAGTGTCCTCTTCTATATTCCAAAGGGACGAGTAAATTTAATGAAAATGCGACCTACAAAATTACAAATTAAGAATAGTACCGGACAGGACGGAAAATCGGCGTAACAGAGCCATACATAAGAGAGAAATGACATATTATTTTCAAAACAAACACAATATTTACATGCGAAGAAATAGCCAAGTAATCGAAGAGTAGTTTAGGCTCTTTTCATTTGATTTTGCCAAACAGATTAGAATTGACAAGGGTTTTGCTCGGAAGATGCCCCATCTTCTGACATTAGAACAGACGTAACGTCACATCAAAATCAATACCGGCTTGCTTTAGCGCATCGGTGTGGAAGAACAAAACATTGTATTTATACTTTGATCTACAGATGAGAAGAAGATAAGTTCTCATCACACGGAAACAAGACGACAATTACATAAGAATTCGAATTACTAATTTAAATTGGAATCAATACATTGGTATAGGCCATGGCCAAGTCGTTAGACGTGCATGTGCGAAGTTGCCTAGCAACGGCGATAGAAGGCTTGTCAAAATGATCTAAGTCGGTCATTGACCACACGAAAGGTTACTGTAAATGATTATGTCTGTGTTTTATTGATTAATAGTATTTGTCAAAAGATATTATTTAGTTTGCATTATATATTGAATGACCCTCGTATATATCATTTAACATATTAATGGCCACATTCACTGTCAATAGTCAAAATAAATGCCATTGAGTCAGAATACCTAGATCCGCTACTATTCAAGTACTTTATATTCCTATGCAGTTTGGTGACCGTATCCTATACACAGTGTATGTACGGCGGACATTTACAACCTACGTTGAGAATAAATGCATCCCAGCTTACTATCTGTCTTTGTTTTGAATTAATACGAAAATCAGGATGATATTCAGTTTGTAGACACACCTTCAGAGAACTTTATAGGCCCACTTATCCAGCTATTTGGTATATCTTATATTATATTGAGACGATCGCTTTCATCGTGTCTATTCAATTATGTATGTACCTGGCAGACAATGTATAAAAATCGCTGATACCTTATAAGTAACGTAGGTGTCTTGAATGTTGTAATGGTGTCTGGTATAGCTTACGTCTGTTGTTATATATATTTGGCAAGGGTCGGTTTGTTTTAAGTAGCTAGAGTTTCAAGGATTAACTTGTTTATTTACTATACACTCAGTAACATTCACACAAAACACTTTTAAAACTAATTTCATGCCTATTCCCACCGAAATTGATCATATATGCGCTTCTTACCTTTGCGTCACTGCACACGATGGAATCTTTGCATAATGTTTTTTCGCTAAAACACAGCCTCATAGTGTTGATAAATATACACATTGCCGTAAATCATGCAAAACAAAATGAAGTGAACGTCTCGTCAGTTCCCTATAAATGGACCTTGATAAAAAATCCTTTTACTAACATACTTTTATGTTTTTGTATTTTATTTATGATCTGGTTAACTTAGGCTCCATTTATCTTATTAGTGTAAGCATGCTTTATCATTGTAAGGGAAATATGATAATTGTAGTATTCTTTACAACATGAAAATTGCCATGGTTCTGAGACAGTTCCAAATAAATATAATATGCCATAATCACCAAAATCTGCCTAATAAACTGCTTCGCCATGCAAACAATTCGTATATACTCGCTGTGTAATATGTGTCATGATCATGCTACATGTATAAACCGATACTATAGTCACTTAGTAAATGAATGAATCCGGACTCCTGTTTGGTGCAAGTCATTCTTACAAATAAAGATCTCTGTCGACTGGAAATGCGAATCGACAGGCTAACCTGAAGTATTCTCTTAGGGTGAAATGGACGACATGTTTGTTTGTGTCTTTTGCGAGAGCACATATGCGCTGTTGCTATTTTTGCATATCGCTTATTTGTCAGACATGTTCGGTAATTCACGTTATTCAATATAAATTATGCAAGCTGGATATCGTACGTGATTAAATTGTTTGCAATTAGGCGAGGAAATAAACGGCTCCCTAACAACACAGCTAACCTCACTAAGTTATGCGTACATTGCGTACATTGTATGTGTGTATACACCTTGGCACTGTTTCATCAAAGCACTTACGGAAATCGTAAACTTACGTTCGAATTTAAATTCTTTATAATTCGTTAACGACTACAAACTGGGGCCAGATATTGTTTGAAGGAGTTTATTAGCTGAATATTCATTAGTATTGCAGCTCCGTTTACCTCACTTTGCAGATGTTAACGTATTATAAAGAATTTGAATTTGACCGTAAGTTTAGGATGTGCGTAAATGCTTTGATAAAACAGTGCCCTTGTGCTGTGACTGCAATGTTCCCTTTAAAAGTGTCGTTCTTATTTATTAAAACGTAATGTATAGATGTCGCTTGATTTCAACCATGGAACGCACGCACAGTCCGTTATGATTATTTGTTGAACTTTATAAGGAACATTTTTGTAATGAACGTCTATGACTTATTGGTGACTTAATGTGTTGTTATACTTTGAAGTTATCAAGTCTTTTAAAATGAATGTGAATACATGTTCGTCACTTAAATATCAACAGAATATTATAACATACAACGTTTCATCGCTGTTGGTACAGTATACAATATTCTGGCAAAGTAAATATTATCGTACAGAAATAGCATTAAAGAGTTCCTTGAAATTAAAATTGATTTTTGACAGATTGCTTTAGGTTAATGCATTCGTGTACAAGCTTTTTGCTAAAATATATTTCCCACAAGATTACGTCTCGTCAAAAGCAAAATATTTGGGCCTAAACAGAGGCACTTTTGGCACTCTTTTGAACGACGTTCAATGATATAATCGGATTTTTCCTCGAATTTTTCTCTAGGCAAGATATTAAACTTGTTTCTCGGGAAATGATGAAGCAACATTTTGTCAAATGGGCTTAAATTAGTGACGGGTCACAGTTTCTTGGTATGAAATAAAAGTATTTCACTGCAGCCGAGATTTGATCGGGATTTATTCATAACAGAAACCTAATCCGAGCTCGATAACCACGAGACTATTGAATCTATATAACGTAATGGATTTAATAATTTAACAGCATAAAATCATTGGCGCACGCGCACTTTTGCCCACGCGTGCACACAAATGTTTATCCCAGTGTCGCTTATTTCAATAGCACAGCGATAAATAAGTAATGCTTTGTTTATTTTCATTATTGTTTTCTATGAGATTCCCTCAAACACGATTCAGAGATCAATGAATTATTCGACTAAATAAAGCGTCTAGACCGTTTACCGGTAATATCTACTGTCCGGTAATATCTCCTTTGCTAAAAGAGATGATTTATCTAATTGATAGTAGGTGTGACCCTTTAAATATATCTAATCATCCTTCCAATCAGTTCGCCATAATAATCATGATTGTTTATATTTGAATAACGACAAGACCTCCTGAGTCGTTTAACACTTGCACAAACTAATTGTCGAAATGTCAATGACATAACGGAATATAAAAAAAATTGAAAAGCAAAAATGTTCTATTCAATATAATCAATATATTCGTTAATTGCACAAGGCAGTTCTGGTTTTAATCGAGCAATAGAGCAGTAAATAAACAGAGGTAGCATGTTAGTCATAATGACTTGTCAGTGGGCACCTGCAAAATGAATTGTAAATGAATTTTGACGCTTTGAAACAAATCAACGTATTACTGGAAACTTATAACCGCCAGATTGATAGTATATTATATGATATCGAGCCTTAAGTAGCTGGAGCGAACTACATAAATCAAGACATTTTTTATTAAATTTTTATGCATTTGTGACTACATTTAAGAAGGAATTACATAAAAAATGGATTTCCAAAAGAAGGTAAATAATAGTTTGCACTGATTTATACATTTCAAGATTTTGTTACACTGTTTTTTTTTTGTATTTTATGATATTATGTATACACTAGTACACCCTAAAAAATATTATATCATCTGTTATATTATATCAATAAATCTTAGACTGTGTTATTTGTTCATTCCACGCACTAATCTATCGATTTCCGGAAAGAAATGGTGTATTCATGTACAAAATCATCCATGCGTAACGGTAGGTGCGAAATTGCTTTTTTGCACGTTGGCCTCGTGTACAGCTTGGAATAGTATCGTATTTGGTATGAATTTGTTCCTTGTTGATTGACTTTTTTTAAAACACTTTAATTTGTGAGAATGAGCCATGTGGAACGCGCTCAAGACGTCAGATACATGAATACATTGAACGAATTTCTGATTGGCCACGTGTTTTTACAAATTGGTTTTAAAAAAATGCTTTTAGAAGAATAAAAATAATCGAAACACCAATACTGTCCAATTTTATTGATAAAAAATATGTTAATCGCAATAATTCCCGTTAATATAAATATCGCTTTTTTCAAATGACGTTTTGACGTACATGTCTGGATTTTGATGCTGGTACTCGTTATTCTAACGGCCTCAGCGCGCCCAATATAACTTATTTTTGCCAGTATTAATGCTGTTCATTAAGCCAATCGACAGAGAATGCATTTTGACTAATTTGAAAAAATCAAACATGTCGGTCACGTGAACCACGCACGTTAGGCATTTTGCACTAACTGTTCCGCATGTATGATTGTATACATGCACGCATAATTTATATCTTGAAATCGATAGATAAGTGCATGGAATGAAAATAACCACAATTTTAGAAATATTGATTGAATATATCGCATAATATAATATTTCATTGAGTGGCAAATTAGAAATTCGTTTAAGTGTATACACGTGACTCTCATTTTGTAGATAGTGCTATTGAAATTCGTGTATAAATGTTCTGACGGTCTTAATTTATGGATTCAGTAATTTTGTATACGGAATTCTCTGAAGTGCGGTAATAATACAATTTAGGTTGTATCAATAGTCGGATGGTTGTTTGGTAATTTGTGCTCTCAGTCAGTTCATTCACACACATTTGTGTATCTCAGAAATTAGTTTCTCTCACTATAGCAGATTAGCTGCGTGTTATATAACTTCAAATGACACTTACAAAGATTATCAACAAAGGTCATCACTATTCAGGAAACTGATATCTAAAAATACGAACACGTGGTATAATTATGATAACGTGGTAACACTTGTATTTCTTTTATTTTATAAACATTTTCAGCAGATAAAGACATTATGTTATCAATTACGACACTCACCGGATGAGATAAGCTACATAATCGATAAAATGGGAATATCCTTGAATAAGGACAGTAATCTAGTTTAAATGGGTCAACAACTAATCAATTAAATGTGAATGAAAACAACACATTTTATACTGTACGGATAATTTGACATCATTTGGCTTAGGCTTAGTAACACTTCGACAGAAACATCGTACGGTGCTTAACGAATGAAGATCCAATGCAAAGGTATATAAGGCTAATCCGGTGCAACAAACCAGCACTGATTGTACAAACATGCTTGACTGTTGAACTGTTCTTTATTTTGTGCATTACGACACTAGTTTTGTAACGCCTTAATCGCACCGACCGAATTATGACTGACCATATCATTCATTTTTTCCAAACATAAATAGACGCAGAAAAAGTCGAAAACATCCTGATATATCGTTTATAAAATTATACCATGGTTCGTATGAATTGCACATTCGATTGCGTTAAGAATTAAATGCCTTTTGCTCAAAAAGCAAAATGCTTGCCGACAACATCTCAAAATTATGGTTGTAGGTATATTCCCACAATCACACATTTTAATAAAATCTGCAGAATATAGATTAGGTAAAAGTGTATATTTAGGCAATGTAGACAGTATTGTTCCCTATCAATGCAGAGATTTAAAGTATTAGAAAATGTATTAGTGTTCATGTCCCACATAATGTGCTGATACTATCACACAAATGTTGTTTGAAATGTTATATTTTCTTTCTTAGTATTCTCCTCACGATCTTAATTCAATAATCGAGAGCATACATCTCACAGCCAATCTGATGGCAAGCAAAATGTTCCTGTGAGTTTTGTACAATAAACACCATGATATAGTGGACCTAAAGTCGACGGTAATTCGTATTCAGTGGAAAATATGCGACAACAGAGTTATTGATACTTTGGTTGTTTTTTGACGTTTGCATCACTCATTGAGTGCATTGTGTTGGTCCCCTATTGGTGAATTGCAATACAGTTTCTGACGAAATAATGTTGGGTTTTACACTTTCATCTCAGGAAAGAATGAACATATTAATTGTACGCCTATATATATTTACGACTATTATAATCCCCCTGCAAGCACAGTCATTGACAACAGAGTTATTGATACTTTGGGTGTTTTTACGTTTGCATTACTACATGGTGTGCATTGTGTTGGTCCGCTTTTTGTGAATTGCAATACGGTTTCTGACGAAATAATGTTGGGTTTTACAATTTCATCTCAGGTAAGAATGAACATATTTTAAAATTGTACGCCTATATATTATTACTACTGCTATTATCCTCCTGCAAGCACAGTCAATGGCAACTTTTATCATTGAGCTGTATAATGTAATGGTCACTTGCTTCCAAAGCTTAACATAACCTTCCATATGTGTACGTTTTTTCTTCTTTTAAATGCGCTTTGGGTATACTAACTTAGGAGTTGAGACTGCCCAGTTGCTCGGTATCTGTTTTATCACATTTAGTCTGTGATCGCAATTCAGATCCCTCTCGACAGAACACACCGCATATAAATAGACTACGTGTCTTTTGTTTCCATGTACGTAAAACTGCATATATGCCGCAGTGTACTTTCAAGCTATCCATATTATACAGTCGATCGAACTGTATGTCGTTTTACAATACTTCTTTACGCTTCTCTGTTTTTCTTACCGAATGCTTTACTACTAGTATGTTAGTTGAATTACCCAACGGCTGTTGTGGTTCATTATAAAATCTTAATACTCAGCTTTATATTACATAATACGCCTTTGGCAGCAATAGCTATGCACAGACTAATAAATATACAAAATATTGCATCGGTTGTCAGAAAAATAAAATAAATCTCTTACAATCCAATAATCCTTAGTGTTGTGAGCTATTTGAAATTCTGCATTTATTGCGCTAGTTCTCAAGAAATGTGACATTTCGAATTTATTGAAATATATGCAAAGCCTCACTGATTTAATAAAATCTACATAAAATGTAATATCCTCTTTGAATGGCATTTATATCTACGACTTAATGAAATATCCGCAATTGTACATATTGAATAATATGGAAGTTACAGTTGATTCGAAATTCTTTCGCATTTTAAAATAACAAAACGGTAACTTTCACGGAATGCGGCTGCATAGAAATTCAAAGTCAGCGTATGTTTGTATGGTCACCTGGTTTACAGGTATGCTCTATATATGTTGAACATTGTACATACTTACTAGGCATTGTTTATTATAGTTGATTATATTGTCTGAACATATATAGGTTATATGTGTTGCTGTCGTTATCATCATAAATTCCATTCGTGAAGAGTTACGTAAAACGGCTAGACTGACTATATGGAAGCATATCTGTCTATTATATGTAGTTCCGAAATTTAATATTCTTCTAAATAGCGTTATAAAGTGCCAAAATGAAAGTAGTTCTAAAACAACATTCAATTCGTGGACTTCTGATGAAGTGTACATTGTAACAGTGTTGGAAAGAAATGTTTTATTTCGAATGTATTTTGGGGTTACTGATAATGTCTTTCTTAGAATAGAAATAAAAAATGCAACTGTTTAGTACTTTTCCATTAATGACTATTGTTGCCATGGCAACACAACATTGAAACAATACATACGTTCAAACTGTATTTTCCTTATTCGCTTGTTTCGCATTACGATGCACACACATACAAGTATATGCAGAACGACCATTTAGTTCACATAGCTAGACACAGAATCGGAGCCGTATGTTGTTAGTTTTCTAAGGAAGTGGTACATCGGGCACTGTATGTTTTAAAAAGTCCTTTACGTATTAAGCTGTTTAATACATGATTATAGTATCAATGTTTAATGTGTAAATGTCTGAACAGTTGCCTAATTTGTCACTGCCCTCATAATGGATTAGTTAAATGCCATACCTGTATTCAATTACATGTGTACGATACAATAATACTACGTAAAAATGGTATACTTTTCGATATTTAAAGTATTCTATGATACTTTTAATTAACAATGGTATTCTTTTTAAACAAACGTGCAGGCTTTAGCCTTACTACATGAATCCATTGTGTTTACTTTTGGAATAATAGGAACGACGATAACGTCATAATGTGCACTTTTCGGCTAACTCAAATTATTAGATCAATCTCAAAATACTGCCTTACCTTACGTAGTCTACATCATACATGATGAACCACACACGAAATTAATATCGACCTTGTCAAGACTAGCATCCAAAATTTGGAAAGCTTCATTTTGATCGTATTGATTAACCAGATATGTATACTCGAATGCTATGGTCTGCTTGTGTCAGAATGACATCAGGACAATACATTATGTAGTTACTGAAACTAGGTATTATCAATGTAACTACGTTGACATTGACAAGTAAATATAAATTGAAGACGAGGCATGATCGTCAAAATTGCCATTTGTGAAAACAATGGACCATTCTATAGCATAGATTCACATGCATCTAAGTCACATGGTATTCAGCTGCAAATGTTTATGTCGATGTTTGCCGTTGTTGAAATACTTCTAGACTTGTGTGCAATACAATTCAAATATAATCATTTCAACGCTGTACATATACTCATTTTTTATCGAAATATCTAGCTGTGCAACTATACAAGAACTGTACATGTAGCTGTATGACGTTTGATGACTTTTATTCAAACACAACGTATGTGAGCCAGTCATTTTAAATTCGACCCATTTTTTAAATGAATGAATCTCGGTTTAAATGACGTCCTTTGCAATAAATAACAAGACAAGCATGCGGTTTTCTTGTTACGTTCATACTTACACCTCCACTACATGACTTAGATCTCTATTCGTGTATGTCTTCATTTATTAGCTAACTTTTACATATATTTGTACAGAAAATAAAATAATTATACTATTAGTTTTTTTTTTTTTTAAATATATATTCATATATGTTGTGAACTATTACTTGTAGCTCACTCTTACAGCTATTTGTGCAGTCTAATAATCAATTTAGGTTATTTTCGTTCATCTTATTGTGTCTGTCTCAAGTATTTATCTACGAGACAGACAATGAATTAAATATCTGATACCTTTTATGTAACTTTTGCATCATTGGTTTTGAAATATTATAATAAAACTAAGACACCTGGTACAGTTTACAATATTGCTTGATTCATATATTTCCTAGTTTCCTAACTCTAATCAATATGGACTTTGGGAACTGGTATAAACATGATACATCATGGTGAAAGTGAAATCAGTAGAATGATTCAAACGGAGGTCATCAACATTAAGGGCGATATGGCAATGGCCTATCAGTGTCCTAGTAGTCCAAATCGTGATTTATATTTCAAGGATTGCCTTATTGTCTAGCTTTTAAATAGTTCCGCTTTGACGAAAATGTGTTGGGCGAATTCACATTGGATGAAAACACAATCGTTGGTATAATATATATCGATGGTAGTGTATCGGAAATATACATTTGTATGCTTCAAACTAAATGAGCCTGGCTGTTCAATGCGTTCATTAATTTTAGTGAATTAAAAATGACTTAGTTATCTGTTATAATGTATGTATATGTCATTGGAACTGTTTACACTTAATATATTGAAATTAAATAGGATGTGGCCGGCTTATTGGTACCAACTTTTAAGACTAACAATTGTTCTGTCAAAGTTCATATGAAAAACAAAACGCATTACATCGCTGACTTGAAGTCGTTAGCTCACTGCTGTATTGAAAATGTCATAGCATCAATTGAAACTTGAACTCAAGTATTTAAATACAACTTTGGTGGCTAATTGAGCACGTTTTCTAGAAGAATTGTCCGTGTACGTTCTCTAGCGATCCGCTAGTTCGCTTGTACGCAATCTTCGTACATGTAAGCATCAACGTTTTGTAGATTTACGTCACTATTGTCGTGTTGTACTTTCCATTTCCATGACTTTCCATGACTTTATGGGAGGAACAATGCATATTTTAAAGGCACTAATGATTCTGTTTATGCATTATGATAATGCCTAGGCGCTACAACTGTTATTGTATGAATTCGATCCTATACATGTAGTTTGTAATTCATTAACTGCATAATACCAACTTGATATCGTACCTGGCTAATTCATTAACGTTGAGGTGTGGAAATAACTAACGCAACCAATCAAATAATGATATGTGTGAATTAGCCTGTTGTGTGACTGTGGTGTTATGATGGTTTATTTCGAAAAATTTTAGGCGTTATGCCCATGAGTTTACAATCAATACACTACATATACAAATACAATAACAAAAGTATACTAGCATACTATCATTCACGCACACATCATGCATACAGACAAACACACCCACAAATTCACACACGCGCACATGTATGATGTATATGAAGTTCGTATATTTATTTTCCAAGTTTGCTTGATTGCAATCCAACATCGTTTTTTGTTTAATGAGATGGCGTGTTTCTAATAAATGATAGGAGAGTAAAGTTGTTGCTGTTGTTGTCGATAAAGAATCAACCAAATAAATCCTAATTGGTTCCTTCTTGAACTCATATATGTTTGTGCATAACTGTAGATAACTGTATTCAATAGATGTAGATCATTCAGTTTTTTTACTCTTAAGCAACTTATGTTCATGTTATTAATAGGATCGCTTACTATTCAGAATCTGTTCAAATACAAATGTATGTACAAAACAGTTTTAGTAATTGATACAACAATATAAACTCAATCATACTATTATGTTGATCGCCGAACGAGAAACAAAATATTCCTATGTTCGAATCTCGGCAGATACGTTTTCTTTTTTTTCTTTTACGCATGATTTTAACGATATTCATGCATTTGAGTGTAACTAACAAACCGATCAAGATTGTGATCTTCACATTGTTTGAAAAAAAATATTCGATTAATTTTAATTGATATTAGACCTTAAGCTATGCGGATATTAGATGTGCATTAATATGTACGAGGGGTGATCAATATATTCGATGACTTTCCTTCCCAATTTTGAAATATTGGAACTAAAGTAATGAAATTACACGCTGATGTCGATCAATCAATTATCTCGCGGTTTGTCTAATTTTCTTTATAATCACGTCATTATTTACTTGATGACGTCACTTTTTGTAACCATGGTGAATCGCACACCTTAGAGCATCTCGGGCGTAACGTTATTTCTGAGAAACGACACGATATGAAAATTAACGCGAAACTTGTAAATTTCTCGCGATACCTCCAAAACGACTTCACCAAATTGTGCATGGATTCTGTGCACTCCCAATTAGCCATTTTCATAAGATTCCGCTGTTTATGTGATTGTACGGTGTCTGCCAAACGATAGAGTCGATAAAATTAGGATAAACAGCAAAAATAGCACCGCGTTAGGGAAACTTTTCGTTAAATTCTGCGAAATAAGACGCACAGATCTCAATCAAATGTAACTGGCAAAGACGAAGACTAGTATAGGCTACAACACATAAAATCGATGACTCCAAAGCAAATGGGTTATTTCGATATCGCGTCCTAAACCTAATAGGTCCTGTTTCCGTATTAATTGAAATAATCTAGTTTTGTAAAGCCAATCACCCTTTTTCGAGTTTTGTTTCCAATAACTCATCGATACTCTTTTTATTCCACCGCACATTTCAGAATCGGCTATTATAACTACTTATTTCAGTAGCAAAAGACAACCAGTCTCATACATGGAGCCGGGTATCAGTCCAGAAAGGAGCTATGTGCTGCTCCGACGGTAATGCTTGGAATGACGTCGCGTGACGTCCAACGCCACACACCCCTTGCATGAATTAAATAATTTTATTAGTGCATTCGGTCGGAGACATCTTACTCCGAGTGATGTTAAATGGCTTTGAGCCTTCCTGCAAATATGAATTTGCTAGATAAAAAATTCTCTAATATATTGATCACCCCTCGTATGTACAGTTATATTAATATTTTTGTTACATTTGCTGATGGCAATGTCAAAGAGGTCCCTGTTTGGAAACGTCAGAGGCATATGAATAAAATAAAAGAAAACGAGACTGTCATCGTATAATGTATTTTAAAAACACCCAGTGTATTAGAGCTAAATAAGCCATTGTCATTACAAAAAAGAATAATAAAAAGAGGACGCGAATGAGACTCGAACCAGCACATGTAATTTGTAATAATTTGTAGCTCCACGGCTTTACCATCTCAGCTACAGCGGCACATGGCTACATAGTTTGTATAATAAATCTTGTTTTTGAAATATCATAGAAACCAAGCTTCTATTGACACTGACCGCAAATGATCACCCTTGATATCCGAAATGAAATCGTCGCCTAATTACCATGTATCAATGTTATTGTGCTATCATATCTCGGCCGCACTATATCTTGTGGAAAAGCTGGATGAGATACTATTTAATAAGGTTTGGACACTATGGTCAATGTTTTTGGCATATATAACTTCGAACTACAATTAACTAGATTTACTATTAGGCTATACTATTCCCTTCTTTTATTGTTGCGTTGAGCAACTTTTTAAAGCAGGTCAATATGCGGTTATGCCTTGTTTGGTCACTTCGTTGGTATATTCTAGAGCAATATGCATCTAGACATATGTAATGCTATTTTCTTAGTACCTTTTACTACCTTGCCTATTATCTTAAACAAGGTCAGCCGCTTTTCTATAATTTCTGTGTGAAATTGTGTCATCCTTCAGTTTTTCGGTGGGGATTTCCGTTTGTTTCTTTGGATTATATTTGGGCAACGCTCAGTGTAGTTGTGTTGTGGTGTGCGGATTTCTTTGTTCGGCTGGTTGGGTAGAGTGCTACATTCCCTGTCTGATTTACTCATACATTTTTACCTGACATTTTATTTCTTATATTTTGATGAAATTATTGATACCCTCTGAGAACATAATTATTTATTTATCATCAGTGAAACTTTTAAACGCATGTTTTGAATACTTATTGTGTAATCATTAAAGTTCACGATTTACTGGGACAACACGTGTAGTTCAGGATTTCAGATATAACAACTCATGACGCACAATGTTTCCACCCATGGACGTTCATGACCATTTATATTCTACATTATATACCGTACCGTTATTACCAACTGAAAATGGAATAATATAAATAAACAAACGTCCCGAAGTTTTTAAAATTTATTTGCGCTTAAGTGCTGGTCAAAATTTCTTTTTCAAGCGATTACAATATTTCACTGCATCCGATGTTTGATCGAGAGACTGTCAATACAGACAATTAATCAGACCTCGTTAACCATTCGGCTATCCATTCGAAATAAAGTGATGCATTGAATAATTTGACAGCATAAAATCATTGACGCACGCGCACTTTTGCCTGCGTGCTCCCAAATGTTTACCCCAGTGCCGCATTTGTCAACAACACAGCGATAAATAAGTAATGCTTTGTTGATTTAGAATATTTTTTTCTATGAGATACCTTTGATATACAATTCTGAGTAATTTGGTACAACGATCAATGAATTATTCAGCTAAATGCAGAGTCTAGACCATTTGCCAGTAATATCTCCTTTGCCAAAAGTGGCAATTTGACTAATTGATAGTGGGTAGTCCCTTTAAAGTTATCCAATCACCCCATCTTTCAGTTCGGCATAATTACTATTGTTTCTATATGAATAGTGATAAGACCTCAGCAGTAGTATAACAGTTGTGAGTAACTTGAGTAAAAAAAGATGATTATGTAAATGTCGGAGGCATAACGGATATAAAAATAATTGAAAAGCAAAAAACTGTTCTGTCCTTTGTAATCACTATATTCGTTAATTGCACAAGGCAGTTCTGGTTTTAATCGAGCAATAGAGCTGTAAATAAACAGAGGAAGCACGTTAGTCATAATGTCTTGCCAGTGGGCACCTGCAGAATGAATTGCAAATGAATTTTGACGCTTTGGAAGTAATCAACCTATTACTGGAAACTTATAACCGCCGGATTGATAGTATATTATATGATATCGAGCCTTGACAAGCTGGTGTGAACTACATAAATCAGACATTTGTAATAAAGGTTTCATGCATGTGTGACTAAACTTAAGAAGGAATTAAATTAAAAATGGATTTCCAAAAGAAGGTAAATAATAGTTTGCACTGATTTACACATTTCAACATTTTGTTTCACTGTTTATCTTGTATTTTATGATACTATGAATACAATACAAGTGACTCTCAGTATGTAGGTATTGATATTGCAAAATTCGTGTATGTATGTTCTTTTGGTCTTAAATTATGGATTTCAGAAATACTGTTGACGGATTCTCTAAAGGGCGGTGAACATACAATTTAAATTGTATCAATGGTCACATTGTTGTTTGGTAATTTGTGCTGCTATTAGCCTGTTAATTCACACATATGTGTGTATCACAGAAATTAGCTTCTCTCATCATAGCAGATTAGCTGGGTTCATGTATATACAACTTCAAATGACACTCTCAAAGATTATCAACAAAGGTAATCGCTTTTCCGAAATTTGTATCTAAAAATACGAACACGCGGTATAATTATGATAACGTGGTAACATCTTTATTTATTTTATTTTATCAACATGTTCTGCAGATAAAGACATTATATTTTTAATTGCGGCAACCACCGGGTGAGATAAGCTACATAATCGATACAATGCGAATATCCATGAATAAGGACAGCAATCTATTTTAAATGTAAATCGGTCAATAAATATACGCAATCGCGTGTTAATTAAAACAAGACACTATGTTTGTACAGTCCGACAAGGGTTACCTGCCAGTGACGTCATGTTTTTTTTTGCAGTCAAGTGTTTACCTATACATGGTCTGCAAAATTGTTGATTATCAGTATATTTCTTTACTTATAATCTGCATGAAATTGTGGCCGAGATGATAACGGTACAGTATTTGAAATTAGAATAGGCCGAGTTCGAACCACGTCAGCAGAACTTTTACGATTATTGTTTTGTTTTACAATCGCATACAAAGCATTTGTACATATCGCTGCTTGAGTTAACAACACCTTTGCTGTTCCACTCACGTTCAAATGGCTTAATTGAATAGCTACATGTTTTAAATTATAGTGGCCAGTCTTTGAAGAAGTAAAATAAACCATCAGCTATCCTAAATGTGTTTTCAATTACACACATTTCACGGGTCAACATTTGATAATCATAAGATAAATATCGTAAACATCCTTTAAAATAATTCAAGAAATAACGGTTATCAGTAAGGCTTCGCAGATAATTCAATAAATTCGAAATGTCACATTTCAGGAGAACTAGCACAATAAATGCAGAATTTCAAACAGCTCACAGCACTAAGGATTATTGGATCGTGTAATAGTTAAATGACTATTACAAGCTTTGAACTTAGATCGCCTGAGTGAGAGTCAACAAGAACATCCACATAACCATGCATTCCTTGAAATATGTGAATTAGTAAGGACATACTTCTATATAGTATAATATTCAATCTTTTAGGGCATATACCCTGCTTATTTTTAGATTTACATCACTGTAAAATATCGTTGGACGGATAGTATGTATACTTTGACAATATTTTCCTGAGACTGGTTAACACTTCGATATAAACATCGACTGCTGTAATAATGTTATGAAAACATGATACGGTGCTTAACAAAGTAATTTGCAAATGTATATAAGGCCAATCCGGTGCAAGAAACAAGGACTGATTGTACTTGATTATTGAACTAGTCGGATAAAGCCTTCTTCGCTCAAACTGCATTATGGCTGCAAACATTAGCAATAACATTACAACTCAGCCACAAACAAAGGCACATACATCCAAGTATATCGTAGAAAAAATTAGGCCATGGTTTGCATGAATGGTATTTTCGGTTACATTTATATGCGTTCAAAATTAATTGCCGTTTGCTCAAAAGCAATACACTTGCCTGTAACATCTCAAAATTATGATTGAAGGTACATTCCCACAATCGCACAACTTAATAAACTATGCAAAATATAGATTAGGTAGCGGTGTACATTTAGCCAATCGAGACAATATTGTTCCCTATCAATACAGACATTTAAAGCATTAGAAAATGCATTGGTGTTCAGGTCTCACAGAACATGCTGATGCTGTCACACCAATATTGTTTTAAATATCATAATTTCTTTCTTAGTATTCCTCTCACGACCTTAATTTAATAATCGAGATAGTACATCTCACAGCCAATCTGATGTTCCTGTGAGTTTTGTACAATAAAGACAATGCTATATTGGACCTTAATTCGACGATAATTCATATTCAGTGGGTAAATATGCGACCTTTAGGACAACGGAGTTATTGATACTTTTGTTGTTATTTGACGTTTGCGTAACTACACGGTGTGCATTGTGTTGGTCCACTATTTGTGAATTAAGTAGTTTCTGACGAAAGAATGTTGAGGTTTACACTTAGATCTCAGGTAGGAATGAACATATAAATCTCAGCGAATACTATATGTATGTAATATTCCGACTATTATTCTCCTCCTGCATGTATGTGCAGTCAATAGTAAATATTATCATCGAACTATATACTGTAATGATTACTTGTCGCCAAAGTCTATGTGATGTTTTTACAATACTTCCTAACGCTTTTCTATTGTTCTTAATAAAACTATATGTGAGATGAATTATGCAACAGCCGTTGTGTTTCCCTATAAAATCTTAATACTAAGCTTTATATCACTTAATATGGCTTTGTCAGCAATAGCTATGGACAGACTAATAAACATATAAAAGATTGAATCATTTGTCAGCAAAACAAAATAAGTCTCTCGCGATCCAATAATCCTTAGTGCTGTGAGCTATTTGATATTCAGCTTTTATTGCACTAGTTCTTCTGAAATGTGACATTTCGAATTTATTGAAATATATGCAAAGCCCCACTGATTTAATAAGATATACCTAAAAAAAATTATCCTCTTCGTATGGCATTCATATTTACGACTTAAAAATGAAATATATGCAATTTGTACATATTTAACTATAAGGAATTTACAGTTGATTAGAATTCTTTCGCATTTTAAAATAACAAAACGGTAACTTACACGGAATGAGGCTGCAAAGAAATTCAATGTCAGCGTATGTATGGTCACCTATTGTACAGGTATGCTCTATATATGAACATTGTAACGTACTTACTAGAAGTTGTGTGTAATAGTTGAATTTATTGTCTGAACATATATGTTATATTTGTAGCTGTCTTTATCATCCAGAAAACCCTTCGTGTAGAGTTACGTTAAACAGCTAGACTAACTATATGGAAGCATATCTGTCCATCAGATGACAACAATTACGAAATTTAATATTCTTCTTAACAGCGTTATTAAATACCAAAATGAAAGTAGTTCTAAAACAACAATCAATTCGTGGTATTCTGATAAAGTGTACAATGTAACAGTGTTGGAAAGTAAATGTTTTATTACGATAGGATTTCGGAGTTTTTTTAGAATAGAAATAGAAATGCATTGTGTAGTACTTTTTCCGTTAATGAATATAGTTTTCATGGCAACATTACATTGAGAAATTCATACTTACAAACTGTATTACACAAAATGTATCTTTATGCGTTGGTTTCGTATTACGATGCGCTCACATGACAGTTAATGCAGGAAGACCATTTAGTGTGTGTTGCTAGACACATAGCTAGAATTCGAGCCGTATGTTGTCAGTATTCTAATGACGTTCTACATCGGCAAATGTATGTTTTAAAAAGTCCATTATGTATAAATCTGTTTAATACATGAGTGTACAAGCAATGACTTCATAAACAGTCTATAATACAGCATTAGTGCTTAATGTCTAAATGTCTGAAAAGTTATATTTGTACTTATTTTGTCACCTGACCCAGTTCACAATATTTCTTGTCGTAGATTCCTTATTGTAATCAGTATTGACTTAAAAGTGATACATCATGGCGAAAGTGAAATCAGTAGAACGTCACAACTGGAGGTCAACATTAAGTGCAATATGTCAATGACCCATCCATGTCCTAGTTGTCAAGTCGTAATTTCAGGCATTATTTTTTCTTGTCGCTGTCTATTCTTCCTATATTTCTACTTGAACAAAATATATTGGGCGATTCCATACATGTACGTCGCTATTGTGGCGTTGTACTTTCCATTTCGTCCACGACTATTGCTCTAATCTATGTTTGCTCTGTCCGACAATTCACACTATGTCGATGGAAACCAATAGCTCTGCTCAAAGAATACTAATATTAGACTTAGTCTTCCCATACAGATTATGCGTAACTGCAAACATTTAGTCCTATATCCAAGATAATGACAGATATGCGTGCATTTTCAGCCAATCTGGCGACGTCATTTAATCACTTTAAGTTACAAATGCGAATTCGCGCGATGAATATTAAATATTGTCAAGGCGCTTATCAATCTGCAAATGATAATTTTTGGATTCGAACCTACTACGTATATACAGTTCATTAAGTGCATACAATCCAAGCTGGATATCGTATTTTAATTCATTAACGTTGCGGTGAGGAAATAATTACACCCTACTAACGACACCAATTACATGTAAATAACGATGCGTGTGAATTCACTCAGTGCTATGGCTAGGGTGTTCCCTGTATAGTATATGACGTTCGTAATTTTGATTAACAGTTTATCATACAGAGTATGCTCTTATAGTGTCGTACACAACAGTGGATGGATATATTAAATGTACTTGATTCATTATGTGTTGAACTCTTTAGAAAATTATGCTCATGTTTTACATTGCGTCGCTTACAAATAGTCATCGTCCAATATGTGCATCATATTGTATTTACTTTGTAATAATAGGAACAACAATTATGTCAATATGTGCACATTTCGGCTAACTCTAATTGTAATATCAATCACAAATTACCGCCTTAACTTTCACAGTCTCCATCATACATGCTGAACCGAACAAGAAATTAATATCGACTTTGTCAAGACTAGAATTGAAGATGCTTTTAAAATTCACAATTTGAAAAGTTTCATTTTGATGTTATTAATTTATCATATATCTCAAACACTATGATGTGATAGTGTTAGTAATGGCATTAGGAAAGTACATCATGTAGTTACCGAAACTAGTTAATATCAATGTAACGGAGTTGACATTCACAATTACATTTATTTTATCACGAGACATATAGTTGCCCTAATTGCCATTTGAGCAATGGTCAGGGCAAATATATATCATACATTCATATGATTCTAAGTGACATGGTATACAGCTTCATATCTCGATGTTTGACGTTGTTTAAATATTTCTAGAGTGATGTGCAATACAATCGGGATCGAAAATGTTTAAGTGTACAACTATACACGAACTGTAGCTCTACGTCGTTTGGGGATTTTAACTCGAGCACAATGTAATGTACGTCAGCCATTTAAAAGTTCATACCCTTCGAGAATAAAGGAATCTCGGTGTCCCTTTGCAATGAATGTAAAGACATGATGTTCGCTTGTTCATACCTTCATCGCTTCAATCACCAATCGTATAATAATTATGTTATCTTTATTATTTGCTTTAAAATCTACTTGTACATTTGTGCAGTCTGAATATCAATTATTAAAATAATAAGTGTTTTGTTGTTCATTCCATTGTATCAGTCTCATCTTTTATCTACGAGACAGACAATGGATCAAAATATCAGAAACCTTATAAGTAACATTGTCATCTTTAATTTTGAAATATTATTTAATCAGAATACCTGTCCCAGTTTACAACATCCCTTGATTCACATGTGGCCTAGTTTTCTACATCTAGCCACAAATGTATTGACCTGAAGGAATGTGTTAAACGTGATACATTATGGCGAAAGTGAAATCAGTACAATGATTCGACCGAAGGACATTAACACTAAGGACGATACGACAATGACCTATCCGTGTCCTAGTTGTCCAAATCGTGGTTTCTATTTCAGGGATTGTCTCTTAGTCATGCTTTGACAAAAATGTATTAAGCAATTCCATATGAAATGGCAACACAATAGTTGATATAATGTATATCAATGATGCTGTATCAGAAATATATGATACAACTGAATTAGCCTGACAGTTCTATGTCACTCATTAATTTAAGGGCATATGGACGGGTGAACCCGAGCAGGATATCGTACCTGACTTATAAAATGCTAATTCATTAACGTTCATGTGTGGAAACAATTCATTCTCTTTATGTTGTCACTGTTGTGGTCCCTGTATAAGAACTTCGTATTTTTTATTAAAAAATGTCATACAGAGTGTGCTTGATTACAATCCCACAAAGACTATTATATGAAGCCTGACATCGTTATTTGATTAACGGAACATGTTTGTAATGAATGCTTGTAATTGATGGGTGATTTATGTTGTTGTTGTTGTTGTTGTTGTTGAAAAACAAATCGGTCACTTTTAAACTAAACAGTAGATAAATATATTTAATTCACTACACTCTTTCATTTATATACCATTAAAAGATGTATGTTCTTGTTGTACATACAGAATCGTCTAACACTAGTCAAAGTTATCTTCCAATGTGTATAAAATAGTTTGAATGAGTAATACAAACTTTGTTTAATTAACAATAAATCTATGTACTCAATGTTGATCGCCAAAATAGAAAAAATGCTAAAAGAATATCTAGCTTTGAAGTCGGAAATCGTGAAATGGTTCACATTTAATTGAAAAAGAACAACATAAATTCCACATAATATTGCTTGCACTATTTGATATCTAAGTTAAATTTCTAGCACATTATTTAACGTTAATTGTCTTCTTTGTGCTTCAATATTGACATGCCCAAAGTGCGTTTTAACATTAGGGAGTACTCTGCTAGACGGTGGGTATCCGTCGGTTACATATCCAGTCATCCAATCAGTCAGTTCACCACAAGTATTAATAATTTCTTTTTGAATAATAATAAGACCTCCATAGTTGTATAAAACTTTTGAAAAGAAACAGCTACTTGTTTTAATGCCAATGACCAAACTTAATATAAACCTATTTGAAAAGCAAAAAAGGTCTGCCAAATGTATTTAATTCATTCGTTAATTGCACAAGAAAATTCTGGCTTTAATCGAGCGCTTTAGCAGTACATAACTTGAGCAAGCATAATTTACTAGTCACACCGACTTGCCGCTGGGCATCTGCTGAATGAATTGCTAATGAATTTTGACACATTGGAACTAATCAATGAAGTACTGGAATGGGCGGGTTTACCTATAACCGCCAGATAAAATGGATATCATATGAAATCGAGAATATAAAATAGATGTGAACTTATGGTATCACATATTTGTAATAAACGTTTTATACATGAGTTAACAAAAAGTAAGAAGGATTAAATAAAAATGGATTTTCAAAAGAAGGTAAATACTATTTCTCATTAAATTCAGCATTCTAACAAATGGCTTCATTTCTAATTATGTGCCTTTTGATGTTTTGAATGTATTTGTGTTGTAACACTACTATACGGATACCGACTGCTGATACAATGTACGGTAAAGCTATTATTTTTCGTGGCGGATTAAATTTCGTTGATTACGTGGTTCTTCTTTAGTCACGAAATCCAATTCCACCAAAGAACAATTTTGACCCCTGTATTTAATACCAGAAATGTAAATCTACCAATTAACGACCCATCGAAATGGTATAGTTTACGCAAACCACCGAATTTTATCCCATCGAAATTAAGGATATCCAGATGCAATAAAGAATCTCATCTTGAAGAGTTCTCAAGTTCAGTAATTTTATGACAATTTGAGTGATTTCCTATAGGTCGTGGGTTCAGACATTACTAGAGCCAAAATATTTTATTCTGTTTTTCTTTAATTTTAGTTATAAGACAATGTTTTGACTTCGTGACATCACTTTATAATGAAATTTGGAAAACATAATTTAAAAAAAATTCTATAATTTTATAGGAATAAATATGTGGTAAATAAATGAAAATCTGGTTACTATGGATTTCTGAAATGTATATTTTCAAAATTGCTCGGTAAAACTTTCCAAAATTCTGTTAAAACATTTCACCCACACATTGAAGTTATTTTTGAAAAAAATAATGGGGCTAATTGTTTACATCATATTTTATTGCCATTTATCTATAGGGTACTTATTGGCAATATGTATGCGAAAAAGGAGGGTAGTGTGACATTTTTTTATTTATTATTTTTATTTATTTTATTTTTATCTACTTCATAATAAGACCAAACATCGCTTTTACACTTTTGATTTAAGAAGTAATCATTATTATTAGATTTAAACACACTCTTGTTTTTATTGTGTCATCTGTTGGGGACTTAATTATTTATCATGCAGTTGATTCCATTTGTTTTTGCAATCCGTTCTTATAAAAATAGAAAAAGTAATTACTCTCTCCAATGACAATAAAAGCATTTTACAATTCACATGCAGTTGTCTAAATGGGTACACAATAGAATAAAAAATTAAAATGCAGTCCTCAACATTTGTTTTAAAAGTTTTTACACCCGGACATCGTTAAATTATTTTACAGTATGCGTCGGGATGTTTGATTCATACAAACCGCATTGTGACTGATTATATACTTTATTTCTCCCAAACATTTACAATAATAATGTAACCCGGTCACAGATAAAGTAACATAAGGATAGACATATCGTATACATAGTTAGGTCATTGTTCACAGACCTAGTACATTAGGTTGCATTTATCTTAAGTCGTTAAGATTCCATTGCCGGTCATTCAAGAAATCTGCCGATAAATCGCCAAATTTATATCGTAGATATTCAATCAACTGCTAGACTAAATTCTAGTAAACCATACAGATTAGGTATTATCTATTATGTAGCGGTGCTGGTTTTGAGCCAATATTGTTTCCTATCAGTGCAGACATTTGAAGCAAAAGAAACACTCTTATTGTCCATAACCCACATAGCGTGCTGATACTATCACACCCATGTTGTTTAAAATGTCATAATTTCTGTCTTAGTATTCTCCTCACGATCTTAATTCGATAATCGAGAGCATACATCTCACAGCCAATCTGATGACAGGCAAAGGTTTTCTGTGAGTTATGTACAATAAACAAAGTGATATCTGAGACCGAAACTTGACTGTAATTCGTATTCATCACTAGCGGGACTTCGAAACACTTAAGACGACTAACCTTGTGATAATATGGTTGGAGTTTGACATACAGTTGCATCAAAATAGTGTGTGCACTTAGATGACAGGAATTTAAGAATGAATGCAAATTTTACGAAATAATGTTGGGTTTTACACTTGCATCGAAGGTAAGAATTTCGAGTTAAAAATGATCACTTTATCAAATGCTGTACCTTTATTATAAAACGACTATAAATATTTGTCAACATGTATCTGTAGTCTCGTACTTAAGATTATCATTGAGATGACACGGACTATGAAAACGCACCATTTATTCGAACACCTACATCATATAGACTATAAACAATGTTTAATGACCACACCATTTTGATTATTAATGACTTATTTTACGTTTACATCTTGCGAATTTTAAAACACTTATCAATAATACTTAATCACATGCTATCAACGTGCTTAAGTCTCACGACAGAATACAAAGTTTGCGTATAACAGTTTGTTCCAGGTTTGTTCACAACAAATACTACACATCACCAATGGAATGCTGGAGAATTTTCCTTTCTTCACAAACAAAAGTTTGAAAAACCTCTCGGGCATATGGGTAATGCAACTTATTTTGGATGCACATATGATCTAAAATGTCAAGATTTCAATGGGACCAACATATTGGATATTCCATCGCGATGATATTTCTCCCTAACAAAGTAACTATCATGCGTACTATATGTGAACGGTTAATTACATGCAGTCTAAAGGTTTACACCAATATCAAAGGAAACTGTGGTGTCCGAAGGAAGTGACTACAAGTTCAATAATGTCCATGGTGTGAGATAGAACACAAATTGGTAAGATGTACTCTACGAAACTGCTTTCATCTGATCATTTAGCATGCCAATTGCTACCAACCATTCCCCCGACAGACACTGTCGCTGACCGGAAGTCATTTCTTTGCACAATGTGTCTATTTAGTTATTAAATCCCAATTTGGAGATCAGTTACATTTTAAGTTTGCATAATATGCTACATGTATTAATGACGTACAAATACTGTAGCATGACAATGGTATCGTGCCCATTTTTACGCAATACTAACCTTTTGAGTGCGTAATACGGCTGTGTCAATGATAAACTGCACAGACTAATAAACATACACAGGATTGAATCGTTTCTTAAGAAACATTATTTATCTTGTACTATTTAATAATGCTTTGTGTTGTGAGCTATATTTGGAATTCCACATTTACTGATTTTCCAATTCGACATTTGAAATTAATCAAAACATATATAAAACACATTACCAATTCAAAAAACTTGCGTTAAATACATTATCCTCTTGGTATGCTTTTAATGTCTATTCTACGCATGTAATGCTTGCAATTGGTAGATCTTGAATTAGATGGCTTTTGCAGTTAACGGTTTCTAAAACAATGAAATATGTAATTGCGCAACATGTATTGTAAATGGTGAAAATTGCTTGGTACAAGCCAGATACATGCGATCAAACATGTACTTACTTATATGCATGAGTACAAATTCCGCTGGTATGTCTTGACATTTGTTTCTTTGGCATTCTCATTATTTAAGGCTCGGGTAATTGAAAGACGTTTTAAAGGTGAAAAGCCTGACGTACATAAAGTAAGCTGTAAAGTTGAATTATCTAGTTACCACTTACATAACTACCATAGCTACACGAATACTCATCCGTATGGATTAAAATTGCTTTAATGCGTTTATATTAGAAACAACGTTACTAGATAAGCAAATGACACATAACGCGGTCTATGTCTTGAAATAGCAACATGGTGTAACACATTTTAACTCAATACATTTAGTTTGTTTGTTAAGAAACACGTAAGAACATAACAACTAACGTTACATCGGAATAAGTATTTTACATGCAATTCCAACTTGCCTAAAGATCATATTTGGTTGTTATGCTTCCATATAACAGTACGTAATGTGAACGTTTATAATGACGTGGACATATGCTTTTTATGTAGAGCATATTATTTACACGTCTACCATCCCAAATAATATGTTTATTATGACGTACGTCAATTATAGAAACAGTATTGTAGTCTAATATAGAAACATAACAATGCAATCATTGAAACCGATTATGAACACAACAAACATAGTATATCTGCATAAAAACATTTGTCCGTTTATTCCAGTGGAATAATGTTATAAAACATTTAATCATAACAGAACGCATTCGAATATAATGCTACTTTGGATAAAGTAATCAGACATTTTGGTTCCACTTTCAGCGAACGAATACATAATTGTTTTAAACTCGTCACACACTGCTATATCAAATCACAAGGGAAGAAGTTATAGTATGGTTCACTGAATTTAAAATGCATCGTCTTCGTTTGTATCACGGTCAATGATTTACTTACATGGTTGAATTGTATCTCAATCATAGCTTCTTCCAATATCGCGACGTTAAAAGTATTTCCTAGTATTTCATTTCAAATAAGTGTACTTCGGAGACATTGTTTTGCAATATTAAAACAATCTGACATAAAAGTACGTGTATAATATACATAGATAGATTCAATGTTAGGTTGTTCATTGTATAAATGAAAACCAATTAAGCATAACATAACCACAAAATCAGCCAGGACTTTGCATTCGTTCTGCAACAGTAGCACCGGCTTTCGAGAGTTAGTCATAATGTTCTTACATATTGGAGTCGTTAATAAGTCCGGCGACAGTTTCTGTATATTACTCAGTAAGTTTTTATATCGAAATAATAGAACTACAATGTGTATATTTTGTAAACCTGTCAATCAGGCAGGCTGGTTATTTATTTAGCCTAATTATTGACATATTGCATGTGCTTATATAAAGCAATCGTCGTAATACTTGCTTTGTAGCCCCGATGATTAATTCAATTTGTATTAGCATCTTTGTCTCTCGTTAATGTATTCTACTGGAACACTAATTGGAATTTCGTAGTACATGTTTTACGTAATGTAATTTAAAAGCTGTGACATATTTCGTTCCAGATTCGTTGATTGCACTATGGCACAATGCACTCAGACGTGTCCATATGCTGAATTTTGTGATTGTAGCTGATCTCAGCGCATGTAGGATGTACATGTAAGAGTTCATTTGATATTTAATTGTTCACCTGCTACTTGTTATCCGTGGCAGTGAATGGGAAAACAAATGAGAACTTCGGATACTCAACTTAACTATTATAACCAGTCGAGCACTGAAACAGTAACACCACAACACAAATGCACAAAGCAATGTCTACACACAACGCAAAAGAAATGATTTAAAGCCTAAACACATGCCGCAAAATGACAGGGTATACCAACCTCACAAAGAAATAACAAAATAACGATAATCCAAAGTGACCAAACGAAACAAAGACGTGCTTGTTATGTTCGTACATGAACACACTCCTCCAGTAACTTGTCAAAATCAATCCATAAATATTGTCATTTACTAGCCCTCTCCTCCAGCTATTTGTCAAGTCAGTCTGATAAAGTAGTGATGTAATTGTTTTTCGTATGATAGTGTCTGTTTCAATTAAAGCTCTATACCTACCAGACAGACGATGAAATAAAATCACTGATACCATATAAATAACATCGTCCTCTTGAATATTGCAATGATATATCCATGATATATTAGGTGTAGTTTTTGGCGTTGAATGAAATGAACATTATGATTATATCTTAACATCTACAAACGATTGACTTTTAAGATAAGCCCTGATATATACACTGTTATCCGGACAGTAAATATCACGCCAACGGGAGATCGGTCGAACATGTAAAGTAACATCTGACGGTCAACATAAATGACGACATGGTATAGGCTCATCATCGTCCTAAGTGTGTTCGAGAGCCAATCTCTTTTGGTACCTGCTTTGGGCTTTTCCCAACCCTTACTATACTAAAATTGTTTCCTACATTAACCTAAGTATAGACTGACAAGCTGTTTGATTAATACATTTGATTATTGTAAATAGATTGCACCCTACCAACACAGGCTATGTCCCCAATTTACCAGTGGATACAAAAATGAATGACCTGTGTTGTAGAATTGTTGTTCCATTTATCAATCGTTTGAAAAATAGGTAGCATACACAATGTATGTAGTTTTATTCCAACCACTGAAATCACATGTATTTTGAATTGTGTACTGACCACATAGCAAATAATACGCGAAATATATCGTATTCATTATTTAAGATGTCCAATTATTCTAGCAGTCGACAGGCTTTTCATAATTACTATGTGAAGTATTTGAATAATGATAAGACCCGAGAGTTGTATAAAATCACTTGCAATAAATGCTTGTTTAAATACCAATGACATAACTGAGTAGAAAATAATTGAAAAGCAAAAACTGTTCTGACCATTGTAATCAATACATTCGTTAATTGCACAAGACAGTTCAGGCTTTAATCGAGCGTAGAGCAGTACATAACTGTCTTGCCAGCTGGAACCTGCTGAATAAATTGTTAAAACGTTTGGACACTTTGGAACTAATCAAAGTAGTACTGGAGATAGTGCAACTTCATATTTTTTTATTTTTGTTTCATATAACCGCTGGATGGAATGGATATTAATTGATATACTATTTTCAGGGGTACAAATATAATATATGAAAATATAGCATAAGATATCAAGCGTGAAGGGAAGATATCATATATTTGTTATTGCCGTTTTCTAAACGAGTTGACTTAAAATAAGGATATTTTCCATAAAAAAATGGATTTCCAAAGGAAGGTTAGTAATGCTTTCACCGATTTTAAGTTTTAAAAATTGTATTCGTTATTTGATTATGATGTTGTTTTCACAAACTCGAAGGAATAGTCTGTGTGTTGTTGCCGTTTACTGTAGGATTATGAGTATTTGCATTTGCCTACAGGCTTATGTAGTGTAGTAAATATACACTTGTATCAGTATCTCAGACATTGGATTCTCTCATCATAACGGATAAGTCACGTGCACAAAACTTCAAAAGACACTTACTAAAGAACAATAACAACATTCCTAAGCTTTGATATGGCAAGACTCCTGCAAAATGTTGTATATGCTTACTTGGTAATATTTGCATCAAGTGCATCATTTGAACAGTGCGTGCTGATAAACATACATCGGGAATGACAGTTACTGATGATTTAAGCTACATAATCAATGCAATAGCCTTTCCGGAAATTTGTATTTGTAAATGTTAGTTTCCAATCAATCAAATAATCAATTTCTCGTATTCAATCTCATAATATTAACTAACTACATACATGCACGAATAATGCACAAAGTGTTCGCACGTGTTTGCATATATTTTCTACGTCAATGTTTTGAAAGAATGTTTAACGAAATGCAATCCATATTTCCCGACATATGATTCAACCAATTCCACTTTGGTGGTACACGGTCTTTGTGCATATACTCTGGGTGTTTATAAAGTTTATGGCGTCTTTGATAAATGCCGCTTTGTCCAATTGCATAATAATGTTTGCTTGGTTTTACCAGTATTGTTGCTGTGCATTTAATCCGGTGGTATTAACATTACACCAGATTTTAATCATTACTTTTTAACGTTAACTTATAATCACATGTACCGATTGTTTAACTTGAAAACATTTGACAAACACCTTTCGACAAAAATCAGCCCAAGCGATGTCTACTCTGGTGTTATGTCGCTCATGTTACGTATGTCAATGACCTATGGTAGACAACTAAGTCAATATTAGTCCCTGTCAGTGCAGAAAAAAGGAAGCGAAAGAAATATGCTACTGTTCACATCTCACTTTACATGCATATACTATGTTGTTTTGAATGTCATAATTACTTATCTGGTATTCCCATCACGGTCGTAATCCGATTATCAAGACCATATAACTCTGGGCCAATCTGATGACAAGCAAAATGTTCCATGGAGTTTTTGTACACCAAACAGCTTCATGGATCAAAATCACGACTGTAATACGTATTCAGTTGGGGAATATGCGACTCTTAGTACAACGACTCTAGTGATACTAAAGTTGGTATTTGACATTAAACTAGTAGTTAACTGCACTTTGTGCAATGTGGTATCCTGTTAGATAGGAATTAAGTCTATTTTCTGAATAAATTATGTTGGGTTTCACGCTTACATCCCAGGTACGAATGTTGAATAAAATATGTTTTAGCTTTGTACCTTAAATGTTTGTATGTGACTTTTATTGTCCGCCTATATTCACGTTTAGTCAATATTTATCACGATCAATGCGGTGTATATGAGAAATGTTCGGTTGTTTCCAAAGCAAATGCATCGTGTTTTAGATTAAATGCTCTTGTTGATACTCAGTGAACGGTTGTGACTGACTTGGTTGCATGATATACATTATATTGTTCTTGCAAAAAAGCTTTGTGTTTGTTGAATTTTCCTACGAGTGGTGTGTCCCCATAATAACCTAAATACCATAATAGCTTTAAATTTTGAATAACAGTGCAGTTACATTTGCTCCGGATTATGATCTATCGCAACGTATTATGAATTAACAAAACAGTTGCGTTCGCAGAAAGGTGCTATTATTAATGCCAGCATACTAGTATATACTTACTGGCCACCTTTTGAGACAGTAAGCTCTACCACTGTAACGCGTCAAATCTATTATTAAGAATAAATGTAAAAGAATTGAATTCATTCATGAATTTATAGACAATATACTTGAACTGGTTTTTTTTCATTTTTATTTCCTGTTTTATCCATCAAATGAAGAAGTGTTTTAACAGCGTTATTATATACTAAAATAAAGGAATGATCATATAAACAACATTATATTGGTGGTATTCCGATAACATCATTGCACGCCTTGTCGGGGAACTTTGACAAACCATCTTTGCAATATACATAATGCATATTTTGACAACCGAATGTTTCGCAAAATAACATGGTAGTCTCATATAGTAAAGTGACAATGCAAAAACAGACAACGGACACAAAAACGAATTCTGCCTAAAAGCATTTGTTAGTTAACTCAAGCCGAATATTATTAGAATTTATTTATCGCAACAGAACGCCTACAGTTGTAATGCTCCTTTGGATAACACTGCGAACTAATCAGACAGTTTGGTGCCAATTTCCGCGAATGGGAACATTTTTGTTAAACTCGTTATCAATTTTGGCTATAATCAAATCGAGAGAAAAGACATAATGAAACAGCGCATTCACCTCATATTGTTTCCTCGTCATTTAAAACTTTACACATGTAATTGCGATAAATAGTGACACACTTTTGCAATAGATAACCTATACTGAATACATGTTTGTTTCGGTTTTATATACAAACTTAGAATATATTGCGATTTTGTCAATCGACACGTATTCCTCTTACTCAAGTTACTGCCAACATTGTCCATTTGTTAAACGGCTTCACCAGAAAAGAACATTATATGCCAGCTCTGGTATATTCGTAATGTTTAACTACATGCTAGTAATATATGATAGATCCGATGGCTCCGCGAAATGATGCTTTCATACTTACCTCATATGGCTGCCTCCCCTGTCCGATTTTCTCATCATCCTTATTTTATTTAGTAATTTTCATTAATGTTATTATACTATGTGAATTGGTTTAGGCTCTTATCGCTGCACAAAAGGTACCCGTATACTAGCTGCTCTGTATGAGTGTAAACGAATCAGACACTGGCCGTCTGTATAGTGTCTCCATATTTCCGCATGTCAGTGTCAGAACCTGTCAAGTAATTTTGTTTAAATGTTTGCTAAACAGTATATGTATCATAGTGTGCAAACATTTCAGCAGTTTTCGAATAAATGGCATTTCATTAATACTGACTGTTCAAGTACTTAAACTTCATAATTGGTTAGGCTAGAACCATATTTCCGGTAAGTGTACCTCTCGGTTATATTAAAATGTATCTATCCTATAGAGGTTGGCCCGCATATCGTTGATGAAGAATTATACCTTTTCATATTGCTTCACTTCATTCGCCTTCAATAGTGCTGATGCCTCTTCAAACAAATCCCCGAGTCCGGGAATTGGTCGTGATAGAGGGGGAAATGTCCCCTGGTTCATCTTTCAGAAGCCCCTCTCTTTAAGCCATTTGTAAATATGGAAATGGAATGTGGGATGTCCTTATTCAAAATTGATCATTAAACAATTGATAAACCTCTACCGGACGGGGATATAATTGTATGGGGAATACAAAATGTATGGCTCGGCGGAGTGAGGGGCGGGATTTTACCAATAATTTGAAAATACAAAAAATAGTATCTACATTTAGTCCATTTTTGCAAGTTTGGGTTTTGTTTCAACTGATACATACGATATTGTCCTTGTTGGTCAATCTGCCATTTTATATGTTATCTAGTTTGAACTTTGGCTAAGTATATGTAATCAGAGATGCGTGTGCACTGGGTTGCGTTCCAACTGGCAATTAGCATAGTCACATAGCAATAGACAAAATCAGGAATAAGAGTAAATTATCTTACTTGAAAAAGAGAATACCAAATCAGACAGGGACACAATCAACTGAAACAGCCGAGCATAGAAAACATGAAAACAATACAGATCACAAATACACGACCCAGCAACATCACACTGCTGAACAAGAATACGAACTAAACAGCTGGACGTCCAATTTACACCTGTCAAAAAGCTGAGAGATATATTTCCAGGTTTTCAGGAAAAACAAAGAAGGCATAACATGTTTCACAATTGGCTAAGAGTAAAGTGTTATTGACTAATCAGATTTGCCCTTCGCCACTTTCTATTTTAGTGGGAGAATAATTGTGTTAACACAGGCCGTGTTACATGCTTGAGATAAAACGTGCAATAGTGTTTGTTAGCCATTTAAGAGACATGTAACTGAAAATGTCCGGATATTGTTTCCAACATGCTGTCACGTACAGACAATTATACTGTCAATATGAACCGAGATCTGATCTGGAGGTGATAAAATACGTTACCCGCTCATGACCAGCTAGCATACTTTCTGAACATTCAATAGAGCACGTCAAAATGACAAAACGTGTATGGTTTAACGGCTAATATACCATTTCAACTACATGTAATGCCGCGTATCTATTGGAAAAAAACTATATATAATACAATATCATACGTTATCTTGAATATGTTTTATAGCATTACACAAGTAACCATATAACCATACATTCACGTTGTTTACGGAGCTATGATTAATCAATCTTCGAAGCATATATTCTTCTATGAAGTATTGTCTAGTAACTTGATCACGACAATTTGTTCTAGGAAAGGTATGCTTAAATTGTACCACGCATATTTGTCATCCCCTGTATAGTAATAATCCTTCCCGGGAAATGTCAGACACATAATAATACTTCATATTTTAATTACACCGAGCCTACATAATGCTGCTAGTGGTGCAATTTGTGGAAGTCTTATTATCACCTTGTCTTTCTTTGTGTAATTACAAACATTGTCTGTATATAGATATTAATCACCTCGATGTATCTATAGTTCAATAAATCTAAATGTGCTGTGTGACAGCCCGTATAAGTAAATAGTTTTGTTCGGTATTCACATATCGGGTCGTCACCGGATTGGTGTGGTGAGGGGCGGGATTTTACCAATATTTTGAAAATACAAAAAATAGTATCTCGTCCATTTTTGCAAGTTTGGGTTTTGTTTCAACTGATACATGTACATACGATATTGTCCTTGTTGGTCAATCTGCCATTTTATATGTTATCTCGTTTGAACTTTGGCTAAGTATATGTGATCAGAGATTCGTGTGTACTGGGTTGCGTTCCAACTGGCAATTAGCATAGTCACATAGCAATGGACAAAATCAGGAATAATAGTAAATTATCTTACTTGAAAAAGAGAATACCAAATCAGACAGGGACACAATCAACATTAATTGCAATATGTCAACGACCCGTCCGTGTCCTAGTTGTCAAAAATCGTGATTTCAGGCATTATTTGTTCGCTGTCTATGCTTGTTATAGTTCTGCTTGGACAAAACGTATACGTCGCTATTTTCGCGTTGTACTTTCCTTTTCGTCCACGGCCATAGCTCTATTCTACGTTTGCTCTACCCGACAATTCACACTGTGTCAATGGAAACCAATAGATCTGCTCAAAGAATACTTACATTGACTTAGTCTTCCCAATCAGATTATGCGCAAGAGCAGGCATTTAGTCCTAGATAATGACAGATATGCGTGCATTTCAAGCCAATACAACGACGTCCTTTTATCACTTTAAGTTACAACTATGAATGTGATATGGATGTGGTGTTCCCTGTATAGTATACTATACATGTAGTACATGTAGTACATGTAGTATATGAAGCACGTAATTTTGATTAAAAATTTATCATATAGAGTTTGCTTGATTACAACACCGCAACGAATATGCAATCCGACATCGTTATTTGATTAACATGTTGTGTTTGTAATGAACACACTACCAAATTCCTATTCGGTCACTTATTGAACTCGCATAGTGTTGTACACAGCAGCGGATAAATATATTAAATGTAATTGGTTAATTAAGTTTTGTACTCATTAGAAAATTATGCTCATATTTACATTGCGTCGCTTACTATAAGTCATCGCCCAGTATGTACACAACAGTTTTAAGCGTTGAAGTCGGGAATTGTGAAATTACCTCTCTTTTAATTCCATCACGTTTGCGACGTTTTCTCAAAATGACGTAACATCGCGGGCCGTTTTCTGGCGTTGTGCATCATATTGCGTTTACTTTGGAAATAATAGGAACGACGATTATGTCATAATGTGCACATTTCGGCTAACTCTTTATCAATTCAATCACAAAATACCACCTAACATTTCGTAGTCTCCATCACACATGCTGAAACAAACACGAAATTAATATCGACTTTGTCAAGACTAGAAGTAAAGTTGCTTTTTAAAATTCCAAATTTGAAAAGTTTCATTTTGATGTTATCAATTTATCATATATCTCAAATGCTATGATGATATCGTGTAACTAATGACATTAGGCGGTACACCATGTAGTTACCGAAACTAGTTATTATCAATGTAACGGAGTTGATATTCACAATTACATTAAAATTGAACACGGGACATATGGTTGCCCCAAATGCCCATTTGAGCAATAGTCAGGACCGATATATATCATAGATTCATATGCATCTAAGTCATATAGTATACAGTGTGTAGAATCACGTGATCAAATGCAGTTTCCAACCAAGTGTAATAATTTGGTCGAGCATCAATTAAAAAAAGCTAAAGATAGAGCGAACTCGGTACTTGTCGGGTATTCTTACATATACGGAATGTACTTTAGGCTATATAATTGAACCATATTAAATGCACGATCATTATAATAAAAGAAAAAACTCACCGTTATCAGACGAAATCGCAATAGTTTTGAGCGTAAAATCGCATTCATTTCAATCGATTTGATCACGTGATTCTACACACTGTAATACAACTGCACATGCCGAAATTTGACGTAGTCTGGTTCCCAGTCCTAAATCTTACAGTGGTTTAGGTCAGGCAGCAACCAATAATCGATAACTCCAGTGGTCAAATCAAAATGGCGGACGTACGTTAGTTTATTTAGGCAACTTTAGAATATCTCCCTAATGTGTATGATATGTATGTGTCATTTTAATGTGACTTTGCAGAGTAATAGAAAAAATAATGGTCTTTGCATTGATAGAAGTTTATTCGCTACAACAGCATTTATATCTACAAAATAACGTTTATAAAACGATTAAAATATTTTGTAGCAGGGTTTTAATAGTCCATTAATTTTTAACTTTGAATTGGCCAAGTTAGCACAATCGGTAGAGCCACTGACTTGTAATCAAGGGATCCCTGGTTCGATCCCTGTACAGGCCAGTTATTGTTATCCTTTTTAATATTTTGCTTAATTTGTGTAATACAAAAACTTTATTTTCTTATCATGTTCCTTATTCAAGTATAAACTAATAGCGAATTACGTTACATATAAAAAATAGTAATAATAAAAATAATGACAATACTGGTATCGAACCTCCATCATCAATGTTACTGGTTTTACGCTTTACCAACTGAGCTAACTGGGCATTTGATATCAGGTGCGATTTATATGCACTATATACACGCTGGTACGGAAATGTTCTTAATTTACTTTGCGTTTTTTTGTACATATCAGTTGTGTCATTTTAATGAAACATGTTTAATTGAATAGAACATACATTTTCCCATTAATATTCAAAATCTCATCGATATGACACATACATAACACACACTTTTTGGGGATATTCTAAAATTCCCTATATAAGCTAATGTTCAACCGCCATCTTGTTTTACACATGGAAGCGACCATATTTGTTAGATTGCGCCGGACCTATACTGCAATGTAATGAAAGATTTAGGTACCGGGAACCAGACTAAAATTTGACGTTGTTTATATATTTCAGAGTAATGTGCTATACAATCCAAATGTAATCGTTTCAACGGTTACACTCAACATATAGGCATTCGTTATGAATCGGATTGGAAATGTTTAAGTGTACAACTATACACGAAATGTAGCTCTACGTCGTTTGGTGACTTTAATTCAATGTAATGTATGTCAGCCATTCAAAATTTGATCCCCTTCGAGAATAAATGAATCTCGGTGTACATGCTGTCCTTTGCGATGAATGTAAAGACATAATGTTCGCTTGTTCATACTTACACCCTGAGCACTTCAATCTCAAATCGTATATGTTACATGTATTTTTATTATTTAGCTCTAACATCTACTTGTTCAGTCTGAAAATCAATTAAAGGTTTTTTTGTTCATTCCACTGTATCTGTCTCAATCTTTATCAACGAGATAGACAATGAATTAAAATATCGGAAACCTCATAAGTAACCTTGTCATCTTTAATTTTGAAATATTATACATCAGAAAACCTGCCCCAGTTTACAAAATCCCTTGATTCACATGTGGCCTAGTTTCCTACATCTGACCACTAATGTATTGACCTGAAGGAATGTGTTAAACGTGATATATCATGGCGAAAATGAAATCAGTACAATGATTCGACCGTAGGACATTAACACCAAGGACGATACGACAATGACCTATCCGTGTCCTAGTTGTCCAAATCGTAGTTTCTATTTCAGGGATTGTCTCTTACATGTAGTCATGCTTTGACAAAAAGTATTAGGCAATTCCTCATGAAATGGCAACACAATAGTTGATATAATGAATATCAATGATGGTATATCGAGAATGAATGCTACAACTGAATAAGCCTGGCAGTTCCAAAACAGCAAATAGTAATTACCAGCAACTCGGCTAAGGTTAGCGTTGGTTTCATGACATCAATGATTTTGTGTATGGATAATCACAGGCCTAAGACACAGTTTACCATCCCAAAATGTTGACCCATTCAGTAGATAAAACACAGTGTCGAAACAGATCGGACCGCCATTACATGAATTTACCATTTAACAAATAGACGGGCAAAAAAATGGTTTTGGTCGGCTCTAATTATTTTTCTGCCACAATCTACAAAACAATCAAAATATATACCTTATCGTGTTTAATCGTGTTGAGGTTATAATCTTAGGAGCATTCTACGATGAGCTTATATAAGTTCGTCACACAGACATTATAGAATAAACATTCGGCGGTCTATTGTAAATGTTTATATAGTGTAGTGTATAAACTAGTATCGTAGGCGTGATCAACATATTATGCTACATTATATTATCGTTTTCAAGAAACCACCAAATATTTAAACAAATAACGTGAATTCACGAAACCTACGTAATTCGTTTGACATCTATTTGCATTTAGTGTGGACTAGCAGTGAATGGTACAGACTATTGTCTATAGCGTATAGTTCGGTTTGACACCAGAACTCAATCCGGTATATACACTGGGACGTTGATAACCTGTCCAATATATACTTTATTGAATAGAGGAAAAATTGGGGAAGTAAAACATGTAGTTTGTGATATCACTTCTTTGACATATGGGATAATCGTCATTTAGCAGTTGTTAGCGCACTGAAAATGCTATAGAACCAAGTATATTTTAGTTAAGTCCTTGATTATGACAGATATGCGTACAGTTTATGTTAATCTGGTTACGACATTTTATCATTTTAAATGACAAATGCGGGTTCGCGCGATGAACCAAAGAAGGATATCATACATTTTGTACCAGACATATGAACTGCTAATTCATTAACGTGCAAGTGTGGAAACGAAACAATTCATTCTCTTTATGTTGTCACTGTTGTGTTCCCTGTTTATGAACTTCGTGTTTTTGATTAAAAATGTCATGCAGCGTGTGCTTGATTACAACCCCACACAGAATATTGTATGGGGCCTGACATCGTTATTTGATTAAAGGAACATGTTTGTAATGAATGGTTGATACTGATGGGTGATTTAAGTTGTTGTTGTTGAAAAACCAATTCCTAATTGGTCAATTTGTTTAACTCAACAGTGGATAAATATATTTAATACACTTAAATCTTTCAGTTTTATACTATTAACACATGTTCTTGTTACATACATACAGAAGCGTCTAAAATAAAAGTTATCGTCCAATGTGTATAACACAGTTTAAGTGAGTAATACAACCATTGTTTAATTAACAATAAAACTATGAACTCAATGATGATCGCCAAAATAGAAAATTATATGAGATTATATAATAAGAAAAATTTTGTCCGTCCAACACGGTTAACATATTTTCATAGTCCCGCAGACCGCCGAATCCGGGTTTTACTCTACCCTACTTTCGCTTTGGTATTTTGGCCAAAACCTATAAAACCAAAAAGTTTCAATACATCACATACATGTATACAAAGCCTGTAAATCCAATTAGGTGATTCCAGTTCCACCAAAGCATACTATATTGTACCATTTAAACACAATTACAACTTTATTTCTAAAGGGACCATTTGAGTGTACCCTTTCTTGCATTTAGTGGTTTGTAACTTTGAATAATGATAAGACCTCCATACAAATGTAGTTGTATTAAAAACACTTGAAAAGATACAGCTACTTCTTTCAATTCCAATGACAAAACTGACTACAAAAATGTATAATCATATTTGAAAAGCAAAAATGGTCTGCCAAATGTATTTAATGCATTCGTTAATTTTACAAGAAAATTCTGGCTTTAATCGAACGCTTATGGCAGTACATAACTTGAGCAAACATAATTTACTAGTGACACTGACTTGCCACTGGGCACCTGCTGAATGAATTGCTAATTAATTTTGACACATTGGAACTAATCGTTGAATTACTGGAATGGGCGGGATTATCTATAGCCGCCGGATCAAATGGATATTGTATGAAATCGAGAATATAAAATAGATGTGAACTTATAGTATCACATATTTGTAATAAATGTTTTATGCTTGAGTTGACTAAAAGTGAGAAGGATTAGATAAAAATGGATTTCCAAAAGAAGGTATTAAATACTATTTCTCATTAAATTCAGCATTCTTACAAATGGCTTCATTTTTAATTATGTGCCTATTGATGTTGTGAATGCATTTGTGTTGTAACACTACTATACGGATCCCGACTGCGGATGCAATATACTGTAAAACTATTATATTTCGTGGCGGATTAAATTTCGATGATTTCGTGGTTCTTCTTCAGTCACGAAATGCAATTCCACCAAAGAACAATTTTGATCCCAGAAATATAAATCCACGAATTAACGACCCATCGAAATGGTCTATTTTACGCAAACCACTGAATTTTATCCCATCGAAATTAAGGATATACAGGTGCAATAAAGAATCTCCTCATGAAGAGTTCTCAAGTTCAGTAATTTTATGACAAATTGACTGTTTTCCTATAGGTCGTGGGTTCAGCCATTACTAGAGCCAAAATATTTTTTTTTTCTTAATTTTAGTTATCAAACAATGTTTTGGCTAATGACAACACTTTATAATGTAATTTAGAAAAACATATTTTAAAAAAAAATTATATAATTTTATAGGAATGAATTATGTGGTAAATAAATGAAAATCTGGTTACTATGGATTTCTGAAATGTATATTTTCAAAATTGCCAAAATTTTGTTAAAACATTACACACACATTGAAGTTATTTTTGAGAAAAATAATGGGGCTATTGTTTACATCATATTTTATAGCCTTTTATTTTTTTGGCAATATATGCAAAAAGGGAGGTTAGTGTGACATTTTTGCATTTATTATTTTTATTTATTTTTATTTTTATCTACTTCATAATAAGACCAAACATCACTGTTACACTTTTGATTTAAGAAGTAATTATTATCATTAGATTTAAAAATACTCTTGTTTTTATTGTGTCATCTGTTGGAGACTCAATATTTATCATGCTGTTGATTCCATTTGTTTTTGCAATCCGTTCTTACAATGGGTGTAGGGAAATAAAAAATGAAATTACTCTCTCAAATGACAATAAAAGTGTTTTAAAATTCACATGCAGTTGTCTTAATGGGTACACAATAGAATAAAAAAATTAAAATGCAGTCTTCAACATTTGTTTTAAAAGTTTTACACCCGAACATCGTTTAATTATTTTACAGTAGGCGTCGGGACGTTTGAATCATACAAACCGCATTGTGGCTGATTAAATACTTTATTTCTCCCAAACATTAACAATGATATGATAACACGATCACAGATAAAGTAGAATTAGTTAGGTCATGGTTCGCAGACCTAGTACATTCGGTTGCCTTTATCTCGAATCGTTAAGATTCAATTGCAGGTCATTCAAGAAAATCTGCCGATAAATTGCCAAATTCAGATCGTAGATATATTCCGTCAACTGCAAGATTAGATACTAGTAAAAAAATACAGATTAGGTATTATGTAGTGGTGCTGGTTTTGAGCCAATATTGTTACCTGTCAGTGCAGACATTTGAAGCAATGGAAATACTCTTATTGTCCATAACACACATCGCGGGCTGATTCTATCACACAAATGTAGTTTAACATGTCATAATTTCTTTCTTAGTATTCTCCTCACGATCTTAATTCGATAATCGAGAGCATACGTCTCACAGCCAACCTGATGACAGGCAAAAGTTTCCTGTGAGTTATGTACAATAAACAAAGTGATATCTGAGACCGAAACTTGACTGTAATTCGTATTCATCACTAGCGGGACTTCCAAACACTTAAGACGACTAACCTTGTGATAATATGGTTGGTGTTGGACATACATTTGTATCAAAATAGTGTGTGCACTAAGATGACAGGAATTGTATGAATGAATGCAAATTTTACAAAATAATGTTGGGTTTTACACTTGCATCGAAGGTAAGAATTTCGAGTTAAAAATGTTCAATTTATCAAATGCTGTACCTTTATTATAAAACGACTATAAATATTTGTCAACATGTATCTGTAGTCTCGTACTTAAGATTATCATTGAGATGACACGGACTATGAAAACGCACCATTTATTCGAACACCTACATCATATAGACTATAAACAATGTTTAATGACCACACAATTTTGATTATTAATGACTTATTTTACGTATACATCTTGCGAATTTTAAAACACTTATCAATAATACTTAATCACATGCTATCAACGTGCTTAAGTCTCACGACAGAATACAAAGTTTGCGTATAACAGTTTGTTCCAGGTTTGTTCACAACAAATACTACACATCACCAATGGAATGCTGGAGAATTTTCCTTTCTTCACAAACAAAAGTTTGAAAAACCTCTCGGGCATATGGGTAATGCAACTTATTTGGATGCACATATGAACTAAAATGTCAAAATTTCAATGGGACCAACATATTGGATATTCCATCGCGATGATATTTTTCCCTAACAAAGTGACTATCATGCGTACTATATGTGAACGGTCAATTACATGCTGTCTAAAGGTTTACACCACTATCAAAGGAAACTGTGGTGTCCGAAGGAAGTGACTATAAGTTGAATAATGTGCATGGTGTGAGATAGAACACAAATTGGTAAAATGTACTCAATGAAACTACTTTAATCTGATCATTTAGCATGCTCATTGCTACCAACCATTCCCCTGACAGACACTGTTGCTGACCGGAAGTCATTTCCTTGCATTATGTGTCTATTTAGTTATTTAATCCTAATTTGGAGATCAGTTATGGTTTAAGTCTGCATAAAATACTGTAGCATGACAATGATATCGTGCCTATTTTTAACATTATACTAAGCTTTTGAGTGCGTAATACAGCTGTGTCACTGATAAAGTGTACAAACTAATAAACATACACAATAGTTAATCGTTTGTCAGGAAACATCATTAATCTTGTACTATTTAATAATGCTTTGTGTTGTGAGCTATATTTGGAATTCCGCATTTATTTATTTTCCAATTCGACATTTGAAATAAATCAAAACATATATAGAACACGTTACCAATTCAATACATTATCCTCTTGGTATGCTATTAATGTCTATTCTACTAATGGAATGCTTGTAATTGGTAGATCTTGAATAAGATGGCTATTGCAGTTAACGGTTTCTAAATGAATGAAATATGTAATTGCGCAACATGTATTGTAAATGTTGAAAATAGCTTGCTACAGGCCAGATACATGCGATCAAACATGTACTTATATGCATGAGTACAAATTCCGCTGGTATGTTTTGATATTTGTTTCTGTGGCATTCTCATCATTTTAAGCTCGGGTAATTGAAGGACGTTTTAACGGTGAAAAACCTGACGTACATAAAGTAAGCTGTAAAGTTGAATGATATAATTATCACTTACATAATAACCGAAGCTACACGAATACTTATCCGTATGGATTAAAATTGCTTTAAGGCGTTTGTAATAGAAACAACGTTTCTAGATAAGCAAATGACACATAACGCGGTCTATGTCATAAGTACTACATGGTGTAACACATTTTAACTCAATACTTTTATTTGTTTGTTTGTTTGTTAAGAAATACGTAAGAACATAAAAACTAACGTTACATCGGAATAAGTATTTTACATGCAATTCCAACTTGCCTAAAGATAATATTTGGTTGTTATGCTTCCATATAACAGTAAGTAATGTCAACGTTTATAATGACGCGGAAATATGATACATGTACATGCACGAATAATGCACAAAGTGCTTGCACGTGTCTGCATATATTTTCTACGTCAACGTTTTGAAAGAATATTTAACGAAATGCAATACATATTTCCCGATATATGATTCAACCAATTCCACTACTGTGATACACTTTCCCTTTGCATAAACTTTGGATGTTTAAACAAGTTTATGGCGTCTTTGACAAAATGTCGCTTTGTCCTATTGGATAATGATGTTTGTTAGTTTCACCAGTATGGTTGCTGTGGATTTAATTCGTTAATGTGGATAGTTTTTTAGGCTCAATACATTACGTCATATTTCAATCATTACTTTTTTACGTTAAATTATAATCACATTATGAGACCAATGGTATAACTTGAAAACCTTTGACAAGCACCTTTCGAATAAATTCAACCGGAGCGATTTCTGCTCTGTTGTTATGTCAATTATGCTACTTATGCCAATAACCGATGTAAGAGAAATAAGTCAACATTATACCCTGTCAGTGCAGACAAAAAGAAGCTATAGAAATATGCTACTGTTCACGTCTCACTTAACATGCAGTTACTATCGCACCAATGTTATTTTGAATGTAATAATTGCTTTTTAAGTATTCCTCTCACGGTCCTAATTCAATTATCAAGAATATAAGCACAATATTCCATGGAATGTTTGCACACTAAACAGCTTCATGGATCAAAATCACGACTGTAATACGAATTCAATTGGGGAATATGGGACTTTAAGGACAGCGAGTCTAGTGATACAAAAGTTTGTATTTGATATTTAACTAATAGTTAACTGCATTTGTACATTGTGGTATCCTGTAAGATGGGAATTAAGTCTATTATCTGACGAAATTATGTTAGGTTTCACGCTTACATCTCAGGTAAGAAGTTTGAATAAATGATTTTAGCTCTGTACCTTAAAGGTTTGTAATATAACGACTTTTATTACCCCCCTTTATTCACGTGTAGTTATAATTTATTACGATCAGAGTAATGTTCGTTTGTTTGCAAAGCAAATGCATCGTGTTTCATATTAATTGCGCTTGTTGATACTAAGTGAACGATTATGCCTGACTTGGTTGTATGATATATTTTATATTGTTCTTACAAAAAAGCTTTGTGTTGGTTGAACTTTCCTATGAGTTGTGTTACCCAAAATAACTTAAATAACATAATAGCTTTAAATCAAACAATACGGCTTTGTCAACGAAATACTGTACAGACTAATAAACAAACACAATATTGAATCGTTTGTCTGGAAAACAACATTAATCTTGTACAATCCAATACTTTTGTGGCCGCATTAAGTGTTTTTCCAATGTGACATTTGGAATGTTTCAAATCGTATAGAAATTCTTGTCGATTTAATAAAATCAGAGTATAATGCATTATCCTCTGTGTATGCCTTTAATGTATACTAGTATACTACTAATGGAATATGTATACTATGCACATAATGTACATTTTGAATAACAGTGCTGTTACATTTGATGCGGATTATGATCAATCACAACGTATTATCAAATAACAAAACACTTGCGATCGCAGAAAGATGTTGTTATTAATGCCAGCATATATGCTTACTGGCCACCTTTTGAGACAGTAAGCTCTACCATTGTTACGCGTCAAATCTATTATTAAGAATAAATGTAAAAGAATTGAATTCATTCATGAATTTATAGAAAATATACTTGAACTGTTTTTTTTCATTATTATTTCCTGTTTTATCCATCAAATGAAGATTCTGAAGTGTTTTAACAGCGTTATTATATACTAAAATAAAGGAATGATCATATAAACAACATTTTATTGGTGGTATTCCGATAACATCATTGCACGCCTTGTCGGGGAACTTTGACAAACCATCTTTGCAATATACATAATGCATATTTTGACAACCGAATGTTTCGCAAAATAACATGGTAGTCTCATATAGTAAAGTGACAATGCAATTTGAGAAACAGATAATGGACGCAAAACGAATTCTATCTGCCTAAAAGCATTTGTTAGTTAACTCAAGCCGAATATTATTAGAATTTATTTTATCGCAACAGAACGCCTACAGTTGTAATGCTCCTTTGGATAACACTGCGAACTAATCAGACAGTTTGGTGCCAATTTCCGCGAATGGGAACATTTTTGTAAAAATCGTTATCAATTTTGGCTATAATCAAATCGAGAGAAAAGACATAATGAAACAGCGCATTCGCCTCATATTGTTTCCTCTTCATTTAATACTTTACACATGTAATTGCGATAAATAGTGACACACTTTTTCAATAGATAGCCTATACTGAATACATGTTTGTTTCGGTTTTATATACAAACTTAGAATATATTGCGATTTTGTCAATCGACACGTATTCCTCTACTCAAGTTACTGCCAACATTGTCCATTTGTTAAACGGCTTCACCAGAAAAGAACATTATATGCCAGCTCTGGTATATTCGTAATGTTTAACTACATGCTAGTAATATATGATAGATCCGATGGCTCCGCGAAATGATGTTTTCATACTTACCTCATATGGCTGCCTCCCCTGTCCGATTTTCTCATCATCCTTACTTTATTTAGTAATTTTCATTAACGTTATTATACTATGTGAATCGGTTTAGGCTCTTATCGCTGCACAATAGGTACCCGTATACTAGCTGCTTTGTATGAGTGTAAACGATTCAGACACTGGCCGTCTGTATAGTGTCTCCATATTTCCGCATGTCAGTGTCAGAACCTGTCATGTGATTTTGTTTAAATGTTTGCTAAACAGTATATGTATCATAGTGTGCACACATTTCAGCAGTTTTCGAATTAATAGCATTTCATTAACACTGACTGCTCAAGTACTTAAACGTCATAATTGGTTAGGCTAGAACCATATTTCCGGTAAGTGTACCTCTCGGTTATATTAAAATGTATCTATCCTATAGAGGTTGGCCCGCATATCGTTGATGAAGAATTATACCTTTTCATATTGCTTCACTTCATTCGCCTTCAATAGTGCTGATACCTCTTCATAGTCCAGCAATAATGTCTCCAAAAATCGACTAATCATTAATTTTTGGAGAAAGTTGCCAAACTTGGTATATACATTGGGCAAACATATTGAAACATTTTTTTCATGAGACCCATCTCGTATCTGCCATTATGGTTGCCATGGCAACCATTTTTGAAGATGGCCGCCAAAAACGAAAAATCGGTGTATATCTTATATAATGCATGACAACGTTATTATGAGTAATTGTAAAGTATTTTTATTAGAAATAACTTAACTAACATCTAACTTATATCTTTAACCGAAAAATCGTTTTGAAATATCCAAAATGGCCGACAAAATGGCCACCAAATTAGAAATATTCAATATAATAATCTTTAGGTATACTGATACTATATTTTTAACATTTATACTGATAGTTCGAGAAAAATCTGGTTAAATGCATTCCAGTTTAATTATTAACTAGTGGATAAAGCAGATATTTGATTCTAGGGACATAAATTTCAATATAGATAAGCCTCGATCTGAGAAAAGGGCCCTTAATGACATGACATGAAATTGAGAAAATTGAGTTTTTAAGTCACCATTTTCTGCGAATTTCAGAACAGGGCACAACATGCACATAAATGTTTTATGTTATATCCTGCAACATAATTGTTGCCTTGTAACATACTTAATGTGGAGTTCTATACTAACACTTGAGACCTATATTTTTGGGGTAAAATATGAGAAACTACAAACAAAAGTGAGGATTTTTGGAATTGGCAGACCACAATGTCATTTATAGTAGTATATTATTGAAAACCATTGCGATATAAGTGAAGTATCTTATAGTATTATATATCATACGAAAATATCGGCTATTGGTCAAGATACGATATCTTGGGGTAAAATACTACAAAATGAAAACAAAAATAATGATTTTTGGAATCAGTTTACAGTAATGTCATTTATTATTGTATTTGATTATAAATCAATAGGATGGACACATATTGTCTGCTTGCTTATGATATTGCCAATCTGGTGCCTAAATGTTATGTATTTTAAGACATTTTTGGGGCAAAAACATTGGAAGTATAAACAAAAGTGAGGATTTGAGGAATCGATTGGCTACGGTGGCATTTAAAGTCGTATTATTTATAAAACAACTGCAATTCGTTTGTAGTAACTTAAGGTAAATAACCACTAAATGCCTACGCGGACCAAATTCAGATACAGTCAAATAGTCCGTTAAAAAACTTTAAAGCGACTGGAAATGGGGGTATGTCTTGACAAATCAGCATCAGAATCATGAAATTGGTGTTAAATGCTTTGTATGCATGTATGTGGTGTAGTGAAGTGGTTTTATTAAGAAATATTTTGTATTCTGGCTTAAATATGAAAGTGAAAGTAAGGTTGGGGCTAACGGACAGTGAGTAAATCCGTACATGTGAGAAAATCTGTTCACCGCGTTTGACGAACCAAATTTTTCTTATATGATACATGACCCCCTGCTTTTTTTTCATTTTCTTCAAGCTGGATGCTATTTCTATTGATTAAAAGATTTTGAGAGGGCCCCATGGACAAAAAGTTGACATTTTTTTTGGCTGACCTAGGTCACTTTACATTGAGTTAAAGAACAACTCTATTTGGTGGTTTGTGACCTAAAGACATGCAAAATTCCTTTAAAATCATGTTTTCATTTTTTTGCATTTAAATGAATGGAAATGCACTCAAGATGGGGTTTTGACCATTTTTATCTGTGTAAAATGTCTAAAAAAGTGAAAATTTAGATTTTTATCATGAAAAATCCAGAAAAGTTCAGATTTATTTTTTCTTGAATTGACATTTTTATGTGAATGTTGCCCTTATTTTAGTACCAGACAAGGATAATTGTGATTTAAAATGAAGAATAGACATATTATTAGGCATCTAAAGCAAAATTGGGGTTCAGAATACCATTTTAGCACAAATACAACCCCATTTCATGTCACTATTCATACCATTTGACAGGCGCTGACCAAATTTCTCCTTAAAGGCGCATATGCGGGTATGTATTTTTTTCTGGAATTCATGCCCAATTTGTCTAGAATTGATTGTTTTGTGCTGCATATATATAGTAGCATTGAAAAAAGTGCAAAAAGCACTTAAACAACCCAAAAAGGGTTGCCTTAAGGTAAATAACCACTAAATGCCTACGCGGACCAAATTCAGATACAGTCAAATAGTCCGTTAAAAAACTTTAAAGCGACTGGAAATGGGGGTATGTCTTGACAAATCAGCATCAGAATCATGAAATTGGTGTTAAATGCTTTGTATGCATGTATGTGATGTAGTGAAGTGGTTTTATTAAGAAATATTTTGTATTCTGGCTTAAATATGAAAGTGAAAGTAAGGTTGGGGCTAACGGACAGTGAGTAAATCCGTACATGTGAGAAAATCTGTTCACCGCGTTTGACGAACCAAATTTTTCTTATATGATACATGACCCCCTGCTTTTTTTTCATTTTCTTCAAGCTGGATGCTATTTCTATTGATTAAAAGATTTTGAGAGGGCCCCATGGACAAAAAGTTGACATTTTTTTTGGCTGACCTAGGTCACTTTACATTGAGTTAAAGAACAACTCTATTTGGTGGTTTGTGACCTTAAAGTTTAGTATATCAAATAATATATTAATATCATTTATGATTACTGAATGCTATTTTGGGATAAAATCGTACAAAATATAAACTAAAATGGTGATTTTTGGAATAGGTTTACTACAATGGCACCAATCGCATTATTTAGTTATAAATCACTAAGATAGACATGTGCAGTTTTTCCTATTAAGATATTAATAATCTAGTTTCAAAATGACTGGCGTCTTGGGATATATTTGGGGTGAAACAGTCAAAAATATAAAATTAATAAAAGTGAGGATTTTTGGAATCTAATGATCACAATGTCATAACGCCACAAACTGTGCTATTTTATAATTAATCACTACGATAGGCACATGTTGTCTTTTCGCATATTAAGAAATTAATAATCTGTTCTAAAAGTTGTTCATATGTTATGTTATCTCTTTTGAGTAAAACATTACTAACTATAAACAGTAATTAAGTATTATTGGAATCAGAAGACCACTCAATTATTAAGCATCATATTCGTTAATAACTCACTGCATTTGGTTGGTAGTAACAATTTGCTTAATACATCATAACATTTATGTATGAAATAACTTGTGTAAAATGCAATTCTTTGGAATAAAACACAAAAATGTAAATGAAACAACCTACTTTAAGCAATTATGTATCAGGCAATGATGTGTACCACAAAGAGCCGTTATCTACCAAAAGCATTGCTAAGACAGGAATAAAACACAACGTGTCGACCAAGAAAGTAATTTCTGACGAGGAATTGCTGTGCCCGACCAAACTAGGTATCTTTATTGTCAGGATAAAAATGTTCAGGTAGACCTAGGCATAATGATGAATACCACAAATGCATGGAATCTCTGCATATTTATTTGAGAAGATCATATTGTTTGAGATGGCTTTACCTGGTCATATTTCAAATACTAGTAACTGGTGTGGCCTGGACATTTTCAAAATTATACAGGGCTTCAAGTCTGCTAATCAAATGAGGTTAACACTACAAGTGGGCCCCATTTCCTTGATTACTGTTACAATTGTCTTAAGTGTTACACTCTTAGGTCACCATCTCATATATTTTTGTTAACGCTGCATTGTTTGAACTATTCGAAAAAATAAACACTGAAGTTCCACAACAAGAAACTATGAAACTCCATGAAAATTTGAAAATCATGTTTTCATGTCGGCCAAATAATCTGGCGCAAAATACGCTATATATTCTTCAGACAAGCTACATTTACAGCAATTACCATCATAATATCTCATTCAAAGTAATTTGATAGTAAGCTGATACTCTTTTAAAGTAACTATGACGTTGACCCCTAATGCTCCACTTATATATGAGCCATGATTCAGGAAAACCTGCTGACTTGACATCATGTATTTTTGATTACTGTATAAAACAAGGTTTTGAAAAGGCTCTAAAATAAGTGAAAAAATGTATATATCTGTTGATTCTACTTTAAGTAATTTATCCATATAGTACTATATCTTAGCTTTAAATTTCCTCTAAATAAATTATGTTGAAACTATATACTTTGTTGCCATGATTACCAATTTCGGAAAAATACTTCAATTAAGAAAAACTGAGAGTAAGCTGTTTAAAACAACAGTAGCCTTTCTCTAAATGCAACATGTTACTATTACGATATATATTTTAAAAAATCAGAACATAATTCTAAAATGTGACACTATTTTGAACATTTTATGTCAAGAATTAATCATATGGTGTAATTATGAAACACTTTTTACAGTCAAATGACGTTCGAATGACGTTCGCGACTTCAGGCAAAAAAAATCGGAATATTGACTTTACAAAAACAGCTGTAACTTCCTTAAAACTCAAGATATTTACACAATTTCTTTTGAATTATGCTTCATTGGCATTAGTCTTTATAACCATGAAACATCACAAGAAACGTTTCTTGTCAAAATAGCAGGTTTTACCTAGAGACTGGCTTATATATATATAACATAGTTAACTCAAGGTTTTGTCCGTCTATAAACTCTGGATTCGGTCATAGCTTAATTAGTTTTGAAGCTAGATTAATGAACCTTGGTATGTGGATACAAATTAATAAGCAGATTATTCATGTCAATTTGTGTTTTATTCAGACAACAATTGTGGTTGCCATGGTAACAAAAAACATAGAAAACCAAACAGGGTGCTTACATGTATATATTGCTTGTAATTCGTAATTTATTGTTATTATTAAGCAGAAACTGGCTTTTTATTTTATGAACATCGACCTCGACCCCATTTACACCTATTTTGATGGAAAGTATCTTCGCGGAAGGTATTTATTGACCACGTTTCATTTATATATGTCAATCCAGACTAAATATAGTCAGCGGAAACCGATTTTCTATTTTTAGTAACAGTGACCTTGACCCCAAATGTCCCATTTTTTATCCCAACGTGTATTATCATACAAGCAACGTATATAGCAAGTTTCATCGAAATATCTCATTCTTAACGGAAGTTATTCAGCAAAAAACAATTTTCTATTATTAGTAACAGTGACCTAGATATTGACTTCACCCATCCAACTTTTTATTTTTAGTGGCGTATTGAGTCAAGCTACTTATACACCAAGTTTCATCACGATATGCAATTCTGAACTGAAGTTATTTGGCGAAAACCGCCATTTGATCATTTTGGCGGCCATTTTGAAAACCGTTGCTATGGCAACCAAAGAAAATATTTTAAGTGGGTCTCATGAAAAAAATGTTTCAAATGGACCAAGGAACAGTTGTACCAAGTTTGGTCACTTTCTCCAAAAATTAATGTTTATTGGACATTATTGCTGGACTATTCAAACAAATCCCCGAGTCCGGGAATTGGTCATGATAGAGGGGGAAATGTCCCCTGGTTCATCTTTCAAAAACCCCTCTCTTTAAGCCATTTGTAAATATGGAAATGGAATGTGGGATGTCATTATTCAAAATTGATCATTAAACAATTGATTTACCTCTACCGGACGGGGATATAATTGTATGGGGAATACAAAATGTATGGCTCGGCGGGGTGAGGGGGAGGGATTTTACCAATAATTTGAAAATACAAAAAATAGTATCTACATTTAGTCCATTTTTGCAAGTTTGGGTTTTGTTTCAACTGATACATACGATATTGTCCTTGTTGGTCAATCTGCCATTTTATATGTTATCTAGTTTGAACTTTGGCTAAGTATATGTAATCAGAGATGCGTGTGCACTGGGTTTGCTTTCCAACTGGCAATTAGCATAGTCACATAGCAATGTACAAAATCAGGAATAAGAGTAGATTATCTTATCTTACTTGAAAAAGAGAATACCAAATCAGACAGGGACACAATCAACTGAAATAGCCGAGTATTGAAAACATAAAAACAATACAGATCACAAATACACGACCCAGCAACAACTCACTGCTGAACAGGAATACGAAGTAAACAGCTGGACGTCCACTTTACACCTGTCAAAAAGCTGAGAGACATATTTTCAGGCTTTCGGTAAAAAACAAAGACGTCATACCATGTTTCTCAATTGACTAAGAGTAAATTGTTATTGACTAATCATATTTGACATTCGCCACTTTCTACTTTAGTGGAAGACTAATTGTGTTAACACATGCCGTGTTACATGCTTGAGATAAAACGGGCAATATTTCTTGTTAGCCATTTAAGAGACAGTTAACTAAAAATGTCCGGATATTGTTTCCAACATGATGTCACGTACAAACAATTAAGCTGTCAATATGAACCGAGATCTGATCTGTATATGATAAAATACGTTACTCACACATGACCAGCGAGCATACTGTCTGAACATTCAATGGAATACATCAAAATGACAAGACGTTTGTGGTTTAACGGCTAATAGTCCATTTCAACTAAAGCCGCGCATCTAATGGAAAATTGTACATACATTATAATACTATACGTTATGTTTTAAAGCATTACATAAGAAACATATATCCATACAATACTCGGCGTTTACAAAGCGATGCTTGATATATCCTAGAAGCATATACTCTTGTATAAAGTATTGTCTAGTGACTTGATCACGATCATTTGTTCCAGGAAGTGACAAGATCACGGCAATTTCTTCCAGGAAATGTGTGCTTAACTTGTATTACCTACCACGCATATTCGTTATCGCCTGTATAGTAATAATCCTTCCCAGGAAATGTCAGACACATAATTAAATTATAGATTTTAATTACACCAAGCCTCTATTATGCTGTGAGTGGTGCAATTTGTGGAAGTCTTATTATCACCTTGTCTTTCTTCGTGTAATTACAAACATCGCATGTATATAGTTATTAATCCCCGCGATGTATCTACACTACCCAAAAGTGCTAACCCGCCACTTAGATATTTCAGTCCTGTAGTGTCAAAAATTGGTATATTCAAGTGAGATTTCGCATACCGATACATTTTTAGTAGATGAAGCTGATAGTTAGTTTAATTTAGCGGTATTGTGACTAAACTTGGTGCATTCGGCGTATTGCGAAATGACGTATTTTTGTACGTGCATTGCATGTGCACCAACATTTAAGTGTACATGAACGAATTCGGCATTATTGATGACTGCTTATCTTGAAAAACACTTTACATCATGAAATTGACTCGATAGGAACACTCACAGGATTTCGAAAAATCACTGGAACACATTTCGTAGGTGTCAATGTTTCATTTTTTTAAATATTTTTTTATAATGCATTTATTGGCATGAACATCCACATACGCACGTATAAAGATGTATTAAATTCAAATATGTGTTGATATTTGGCCTACTTGCAGTTGAATTTACCATGTTTGACGTGTTACGTAATATTGCATGTTTACACGTGTAAGAAATAAACAACGGAAACCACGTGCTCACGAACGGTTTTGATTAAAAGAATGAATTTCCTACGCGAAAAACACATTAAAAGCCAAATTGTATCAGCAGAGAACGCGCCAGACCTGTCGGAATGTTATGACTTTGGTTAGAGTTGCGGCCCTTATTTTTTTAATTTCACATGAATATTATTTTATGTTTTTGTTTGTTTTTGAAGTTTAAGTGGCTATCTCCGTTTTTTATTAACAACAAACTTAGTTTTGTGGATATTGACATATAAGCGTGATTTTGCAAAACCAACCGTTTTGACAAAGCCCTTTTTCTCATTTTGTTCGAAGATTGTTACTCTTCAGCAGAGTTCGTCTGGAGTAAATCACGGCATGTAACGTGATATTCCTATAAGGACAGGGATCAGTTATGCCAAAATGTTTATGAAAACGTGCTTTCCACGCGTTGATTTATGCACACTGCTATCAATAGTTTGGGTATTTTTGTGAATTGGTAAAAAATACCACATTACGTAACACGCCTGTGACAACGAACATAATCGATTGCCGTCCAAAATAAATTTATAATTGACTGCATCTTGGATTAAAGTACGGGTATGCAAAATTTCATGCGGGTGCATACTTAAATAAAAAAGTTATGGCGAAAAATGTAAGGTCGCGGGTTAGAACTTGTGGGTAGTGTATAGTTCACGAAAGCTACATGTGCTGTGGGACGGCTGGAAATGTCTCCTAGTATAAGTGTACCTTTTCGTTTGGTATTCATGCATCGGGTCATCACATGTTTAGTGAGGTGAAGTTACATTTATACAAGTTAAAAGTTATAAAAATAAATGTATTTGCACAAATGGTTTGGCTTTTGCGATAGTGGTGCGGAGAGCAAATTGTCTCTTCTATGGTTAGCGTTCAGTTATCATCACTTCGTATGGCTTCGGTGCATGTACAAAACTAAACAAACCATCTACTTTTTCTACCGTCAATGATTCGCCAGGGCAAGACTCAAACTTGAAGTGCTGTATAAGAGCTCCTAGAAAAATCAACAGTTCCATTCTAGCCAATGAATTCCCAAAAAGGAGCTTCTTCTACCTGTCAATAGAAGAGATGTCGACCGTTATCAATCGTTATTGGTTAAATTATTACTTTCAGGCTGACAACAATACTTATGAATCACTATCGGTGCAGTGCAGAACAGCTGCATTGGAATGATATCAACATGTTTATCGTTTGCTTAGAATGAATTGGTTGTTACTACTACTTACGACCTTATAAGACTGATACATATTTGAAATTTGCATCATAAAGCGCTTGTCATGAGCCTATTTTCATGGAAATTGGAACCTGTCAAATTGACTAAAATGGAGTTGTAAAAGCTTATTTTACCATAAGTAAAGAGTAACTTTCAGACGGAGTTGTCTTGTTTCAACAAATTTGTAGTTACGACCTATTCATTATAAGCCAGCAATATGACATTAATGTCTACCTCAATAGTGCAGTCGATTGAAATCTAACGATCGATGGGGAAATCTGTTTTCGATTCCAGATTAGATACCGCTGGTTAAAATGAGAATGTCGTAAGTACTATTATAACTTTCTAAGACTCATACATATTAGAAGTGTGCATAAATAAGGCGCTTCTTAAAAGCCTTTTTGCATGCAAATCGGAACTTGTAATGTTGACCAAATTGAAGTCCAAATAGTTGACTTTTCCATAAGTAAAGAGTAGTTTTCAGATAGTTTTTTTTTGTTTAAAACTATTGATTTTGTACTTACGACCTTCTCACTATAAGCCAGTGAAACGTTCAGTCAAGACTTAGAATATGCTTGTTTTATTATTATGTCATATATTCAAATAGGATTATAATTCGCCCGATGCCATAGAAACAGTCTTAAACAATTAAGAAGTAATCAAGAATGGTACAGAAATGTTGACACAAACTCGGTTCCATAGTAATTTTATCAATCTCCTTAATCGTATTAAATGATAATATCACGAGACGATTACGATACGTACATGTATGCGTTCGAACATGTATTATTTAACCTAAATTAACGAAACCAATCTAGAACTATGACATTTCTATCACAGCTAAAATAACATCGTGAGCCCGAACCAACACAATATAATTTACGCGGGCAATCTGATAGCCCCCAAACTGTCTCAAATAGTTTGGTATATAACTATTGCAGTTTATTTTGGTTCCACCTTACTTCTTATGCCACTAAAGAACAAGTTATTGCTCTAAAATGTACACAAGTAGGTATAACCATACGTACCTAGGAACAAGAAGATTATTTCGTCGTTTTTCTTAATTTGTCCATTATCGTAAATAAAACGTTCTCGTCTGAAGACTTCTGGGTCTCCCCAAATATGTTCATCATTGAACACTGCATCAAGGTCGGGAAAATTGACAGCATCCTTAGGTATCGTAATTCCATTAAAAGTTAGGTCATGTGCATTTGAACGTACACCACTAGCGATTATTATGTTGAAATATCTGAATGAAATGTTTTTGAAAAATTAGTTCAAACTTCTCCCTATCACTGTGACCTTTTCCAGAATACCATACCATGATCTTTATAACATTCTTTAAGATTTAGCATTGCTTTGCCGTAATGAAACCATTTTCCACATAATGTTATTTATTTTGCATTTCTCTATTCCAAGTCGTTCGGTTGCGATGCATGTTTTTTTTTATTTTCCCAGAACTATGCATTCAACTTTTTCGAAATAATTTCACGGATAGTTTCTATGGACACTCACATAATTGGCACTATTCCACGTTTTGCTAATGTATTCATCATAGATATCATAAAAAACAATTTAACTTTAAAGTGTAGGTTATTGCAATGTTGGGCATTTTTCAATTTTTGATACCATTTCACCATTACTGGAAACAGAGCTTTAAAAACACTTCTTACGACAAATAATACTAATGATCTCATAAAAAATGCAAAATAAAAAATTACTTTCATTTTCTTGATGCTTATACACTACCCAAAAGTGCTAACCCGCCACTTAGATATTTCAGTCCTGTAGTATCAAAAATTGGTATATTCAAGTGAGATTTCGCATACCGATACATTTTTAGTAGACGCAGCTAATAGTTGGTTTAATTTAGCGGTATTGTGGCTAAACTTGGTGCATTCGGCGTATTGCGTAATGACGTATTTTTGCACGTGCATTGCATGTGCACCAACATTTAAGTGTACATGAACGAATTCGGCATTATTGATGACTGCTTATCTTGAAAAACACTTTATATCATGAAATTGACTCGATAGAAACACTCACAGGATTTCGAAAAATCACTGGAACACATTTCGAAAGTGTCAATGTTTCATAATTTTTAATATTTTTTTTTTATAATGCATTTATTAGCATGAAAATCCACATATGTACGTATAAAGATGTATTAAATTCAAATATGTGTTGATATTTGGCCTACTTGCAGTTGCATTTACCATGTTTGACGCGTTACGTAACATAGCATGTTTACACGTGTAAGAAATAAACAACGGAAATCATGTGCTCACGAACGGTTTTGATTAAAAGGATGAATTTCCTACGCGAAAAACACATTAAAAGCCAAATTGTATCAGCAGAGAACGTGCCAGACCTGTCGAAATGTTATGACTTTGGTTAGAGTCGCGGCCCTTATTTTTTTAATTTCACATGAATATTATTTTATGTTTTTGTTTGTTTTTGAAGTTTAAGTGGTTATCTCCGTTTTTTATTAACAACAAACTTAGTTTTGTGGATATTGACATACAAGCGTGATTTTGCAAAACCAACCGTTTTGACAAAACCTTTTTCCTCATTTTGTTCGAAGATTGTTACTCTTCGGGAGAGTTCGTCTGGAGTAAATCACGGCATGTAACGTGATTTTCGTATAGGGACAGGAATCTGTTATGCCAAAAATGTTTATGAAAACGTGCTTTCCACGCGTTGATTTATGCAAACTGCCATCAATAGTTTGGGTATTTTTATGAATTGGTAAAAAATACCACATTACGTAACACGCCTGTGACAACGAACATAATCGTTTGCCGTCCACATAAATTTATAATTGACTGCATCTTGGATTCAAGTACGGGTATGCAAAATTTCATGCAGGTACATACTTAAATAAAAAAGTTATGGCGAAAAATGTAAGGTGGCGGGTTAGAACTTGTGGGTAGTGTATAAGGGCCATTTTGCCTCAAAAACAGGAAAAACAACATCATCTACTTAATTGTTGTTTTAGGCTTTAACCAACTGAAATATACAATGTATCATGATCATACATTCAACTTGAAACATTTTCTCACATGGTTTAAAAAAGTGTTTCAGTTGTTTTTATTCAATATTGCAAAATCGGTGTTCATGTTTTGTTCATGAATTAGTTAAACACCTCTCGTAGCACGGACATATCCTTTCTACTGCGAGGAAAGTGAAATACCTAACGTGGGTGTACAACGCGCTGATGTCACAAACATCTTTACATATTCGTGGTCATTCATGTATACGTGTTCTAGAAACATTACTTCATATCCGCCAGTATAGTTTAGAGTCTTAAACTATTTTTCGACGGTATACCAACCAAATAATATTAAGTGTACTGTGATTATGTGGGTGTTTCCTCTTCTGACGTAACAATTTCCGCACGTTTTTATTTTTAGTGTGGCTATTCAAACATGCACACTTCTCGCACATATAATGAAATTGATTCGAAATTTACTGTGATATCATTAAACAGACTGTCCTAAATGCCGACATGAAAGTTGTGCACAATAACGTATTGAAAATATGAGAATTACAACTTTATTGAACATACATTTAATGAATCACGGCGCGTTTTATGGGTTGCGCCGCATTTTCGTACAGGGGGTTGGTTAACCACCGATAATATGCACCATACACATATCCGCTCCATTGTGTCACTTGTTTTATTCATGAAAGTAACTACAAAAATTCATAATCATGTGCCGTCAAATAAGAAAATTATTAGCCATTTACACGATTTGCTGGGACAACCCTCGTAATATGTTTCTGTACTGATCTGGCAGACTTGGATATTTATTAAGTCAAATGATTGACATATTATATGTTCTTATTAAAAGCAAACGTCAAAATACTTGCTTTGAAGTTTCGATGATTTATTCAACTCATGCTTGCGGTAAATCGTGGTTTTTATTAGAATCTTTGTCTGTCGTTATTGTTTTGTACTGGTAACATTGATTGGAATTTCGTAGAATATGTTTTTGTTACCCACGCAAGCTGTGACATTATCATGTTCCTGATTCGCTGATAGCACTATGGGATAATGCACCCAGGTACACTAGTTAATGCACGTAGCTTTTTCTGATATCAAAAATATTCTTAGTATGCACACACCAGTAATAACTAAATTCGTTACATCAAATATAAAAACGGTCAACCATGATTATAATTATGCAATGGAACAAATCGAGTACTGACTGATTCTGGGTCAAAATATCTAGAAACCCTATTATGCACGTGTCTATAATCTGAATTTGGTGATTGTAGCTTAATCTCAGTACATGAACGAGTCCATTTGATGTTTAATTGTTCACCTGCTACTTATTATAATTGGCAGTGACTTTTGAAACAAATAAGAAATTCAGATAGGGTAAGCAATCTGGTTCCCGACATCCAATCTGTTCAGATAGCGTTAGCCTCAACGAGAGGGAACTCAAGACTAATAGGGGAGGTAGCTCCAAACTTAACTTTTATACCCAGCCGAGCACAGAAAACAGTTACATCACAACATAACTACACAGAGCAATGTTAACACACAACCAAAAATAAATGATTATGTTCGTACATCAACTGACTCGTCCAGCCAATATCAATCCATGAAAATTGTCATTTACTAGCCCTCTTCTCCAGGTATTTGTCATGTCAGTCTGATAAAGTAGTGAGGTAATTGTTTTTCGTATGATAGTGTCTGTTTCAATTATAGCTGTAAACCTACCAGGCAGACAATGAATTCCAATCACTGATACCATATAAATAATCACGTCGTCTTGAATATTATATTGTTATATCAATGAAATAAAAGGTACTGTTTGTGGTATTGTATTAAATGAACAATATGCTTATATTTCGACATCTAGAAATGATTGACTCTAAGAATAAAGCACTGATATATAAACGATTTATCCGGAGAGTATACATAATGCAAAAGTGAGTCTGAGTATTTCACGTTTAACATATAATCATTGCATCTGACAGTCAACATAAATGACGACATGACATCGACCGATTTTACTTTTATTGCTTCTTTGGCTTATGTGATGGCATTATTCTGTGTATTTGTGCGATGTTTCTGAATTTCTGTGTTCGGCTAGTTAGAGTGTGGCTACATTCGCTGTCCTATTTCCTCATACTATTTATGACATCGACCGATCCTTGTCCAAGATGTACTTGAGAGAGCAAGCTCTTTTGGTACCTGTTTCGGGCTTTGTGTAGTCCTAAATAAATACGATTTGTTGTCTACATCAGCCGAAGTATAGACTGACAAGCTGTTTAATTAATACAGTTGATGAGTGAAAATAGATAAGACCCTACCAACACTATCAATGTCACCAAGATACTAGTCGAAATAGACCCTACCAACACTACCAATGTCACCAAGATACTAGTCGATATGTCTGTGTTGTAGATTGGTTGAGAGTTAGCTTATGTTGTTTCATTCCAACCACTAAAAAACTTGTATGCTGAATTAATGCAAAAACAACATTGCGAAGAATACTTGAAATATATCGTATTCCTTATTAAAGATGTCCAATTATTCTCGCAATCGACAGGCTTTTCATAATTATTATATGAAGTAGTTGAATAATGATAAGAACCACAAAGTTGTATAAACTCACTTGCAATAAATGCCTGTTTAAATACCAATGCCATAACTGAGAAGAAAATAATTGAAAGTCAAAAACGGTTCTGACCATTGTAATCAATACATCCGTTAATTGCACAAGCAGTTCAGGCTTGAATCAAGCGTAAAGCAGTACATGACTGACTTGCCAGTGAGAACTTGCAGAATAAATTATTAACATTTTGATACTTTGGAACTAATCAACGTAGTACTGGAGATAGTGTAATTACATATAACCACCCGATGGAAGGGATATTGAATGATATACTAATTTGCCAGGGGTAATATACGAAAAAATTGTATATAATATCAGGCGTGAACTGAAGACATCACACGATTACAAATGTGATCACTGTTTTCTGCACGGACTTTCTAGAAATAAAAATAACTTACACAAACAATGGATTTTCAAAGGAAGGTTAGTGATATATTCATCGATTTTAACATTTTAAAATGGCTTTGTTATTGGCTTATGAAGCAATTATGTATGTATGTATGTATTAGTTTAGTTGTCGTTTATTCCATGGTCACGGGTATCTGCATTTGCCTACGGCTTATGTAGTGTAGTAAAAATACACTTATATCAGTGTTTATAAGGATGTTAGGAAATCTATTTTCTGGTCCAGTTAAATTCACTCACGTTTGGGTATCTGAGACATTATATTCTCTTATCATAAGGGATAAGTCACGTACACAAAACTTCAAAGACACTTACTCAGCTATCAAGAATGATAGCCACATTTATAGGCGTTGATATTACAAGACTCCTGCAAAACCTTGTATATAGTATGCTTACTTGGTAATACTTGCATCACGTGCATCGTTAGAACAGTTCGTGCTGATAAAACATACATCGGCAGCGACAGTTACTGATGATATAAGCTACAGAATCAATACAATAGCTTTTCCGGACATTGGTATTTTTAAATGTTAGTGGCCAATCAAATAATCAAGTACTCGTATTCAATCTCAGAATAATAAATTCATAAATGCACAAATAATGCAAAAAGTGTTTGCACGCGTTTGCATTTATTTTCTATTTTGAAAGAATGATTACCGAAATGCAATCCATATTTCCCTATATGTGTTTCAACCAATTCGACTTCGGTGGTACACGTTCTCTTTGCTTAAACCCTGGGTGTTTATTAAGTTAATGGCGTCTTTGAAAAAAATGTTGCTTTGTCCTATTGCATAATTATGTTTGCTTTGTTTTACCAGTATGGTTGAGGTGCATTTAATCCGTTGATCAGCACCTTTCGACAAAAGTCAGCCGGAGCGATCTCTGCTCTGGTGTTATGTCAATTATGTTACTTATGTCAATTACCGATGTAAGACAAATATGTCAATATTTTTCCCTGTCAGTGCAGACTGAAGGAAGCGATATGAATATGATACTGTTCACATCTCACTTAACCTGCTGATAATATCGCACCAGTATTGTTTTGAATGTCATAATTGCTTTTCTGGTATTCCCATCACAGTCCTAATTCGATTATCAAGACCATATAACTCTGGGCCACTCTGATGACAAGCGAAACGTTCCATGTAGTTTTTGTACACTAAACAGCTTCATGGATCAAAATAACGACTGTACTACGTATGCAGTTAGGGAACATGCGACTTTTAGGACAACGAGTCTAGTGATACTAAAGTTTGTATTTGACATTTAACTAGTATTTAACTGCACTTTGTGCATTGTGGTATCACGTTAGGAATTAAGTCTATTATGTGACAAAATTATGCTGGGTTTCACGCTTACATCCCAGGTAAGAATTTTGAATACAATATGTTTTAGCTTTGTACCTTAAAGGTTTGTAATATAACGACTTTTATTATACGCCTATATTCACGTGTAGTCAATATTTATTACGATCAGTGCGATGTGTATGAGTAATGTTCGGTTGTTTCTAAAGCAAATGCATCCTGTTTCAGATTATAAGCGCTTGTTAATACTGAACGGTTATGACTGACTTGGTTGTATGATATAGTTTATATTGTTCTTACAAAAAAAGCTTTGTGTTGCTTAAATATTCCTACGAGTGTTGTGTTCCCATAATAACTTAAATAACATATTAATAGCTTTAAATCGAACAAAACGGTTTTGTCAACGAAATACTGCACAGACTAATAAATATACACAAGATCGAATCGTTGGTCTGGATAACAACATTAATCTTGTACAATCCAATAATTCTTTGTGGCCGCATTATGTGTCTTCCCAATGTGACATTTGGAATGTTTCAAAGCGTATAGAAATCCTCGTCGATTTAATTAAATCAGAGTATAATGCATTATCACTAATGGAATATATACACTATGCACATAATGTACATTTTGAATAACAGTGCAGTTACATTTGATCCGGATTATGATCTATCGCAACGTATTATGAAATAACAAAACAGTTGCGTTCGCAGAAAGATGCTGTTATTTATCCCAGCCTATATGTTTACTGCCCATCCTTGAGATTGTAAGCTCGGTCATTGTTCACGTCAAAACTATTTTCAAGAGTAAATGTACTATAATCGAATAAATGCATTCGAGGAAATATATTTGATTTGTTGTTTTCTATAGTAATGCTTTTTTATCCATGATCCAATATACAAGTTTTTAACAGCGTTATTGTATACTAAAATTAATGTAGTCCTAAATAACATTTAATTGGTGGTATTCCGATAACATTGTGGCACAACTTGTCGGGGGAATTTGACAAAGCTGCTTTGCAATATACATAATAATAATACAAAAATATAATAAATAATTATTCAGACAACTGTATGTTTTGCAAAATAGCATGGTAGTCTAATATTGAAACGTGACAATGCAATTCGAGAAACAGATAGCGGACACAAAAACGAATTCTTTCTGCTTAAAAGCATTTGTCAGTTAACTCAAACCGAATATTATTATAATCTATTTTATCGCAACAGAACGCCTTCAATTATAATGCTACTTTGGATAACATTGCGAACTAATCAGACATTTCGGTGCCATTTTCCACGAATCGGAACATTTTTGTTAAACTCGTGAATATCAACTTTGGCTATAATCAAATCAAGGGAAAGACATAATGAAACAGATCATTCGCCTCCTAATGGTTTCTTGTTGTTTATTAATCTACACATGTAGTTTCGATAGATAGTGACACACTTTTTCAATTGCAAGACTGATACTGAATACATGTGTTCGGTTTTATATGCAAACTTAGAATATATTGCGATTTTTGTCAGTCGCCCGTATTTCTTCTCGCTGCCAACATTGTCCATTTGTTTTAACAGCTTGACCAGACAAGAACATTATATGATAATGAGCCAGCTCTGGTATATTCGTAATGTATAACTACGTGCTATGTGACATGATATAAAAACCAAAACCTTCTTCATAGTATTATCTGATAAATCCGATGGCTACGCAAAATGCTGCTTTCATACTTGACTCATATGGCTGCCTGCCCTGTCCGATTTTCTCATCATCCTTTATTTATTTAGTAATTATTCATTTACGTTATAATACTAAGTGGATCTTACTAAACTATTTGAACATGGCATATAGGTACCTGCGCAATAGGTACTCGTATAATAAAGAAGTTGCTTTGTATGAGCGTAAACGATTCAGACACTGGCCGGCTGTATAGTGTCTCCATATTTCCGCATGTCAGTGTCAGATCCCGTCAAATGAAACTCTGTTTCTCCTACCTTTCTTATACCATACTTTCGATTGATTTTGTTCAAATGTTTGCTAAACAGTGTATATATCATGGTGTGCAAACACTTCAGCGGGTTTCGAATTAATGGCAGTTCATTAACACTGACTGTTCAAGTACTTAAACTTCATAATTGGTTAGGCTAGAACCATATTTCCGGTAAGTGTACCTCTGGGTTATATTAAAATGTATCTATCCCATAGAGGTTGGCCCGCATATCATTGGTGAATAATAATACCTTTTCATATTGGTTCCCTTCTTTCGACTTCCATTATGCAAATGCCTCTTCAAACCAATGCCCGTATCCGGGAATTGGTCGTGATAGATGGGGAAGTGGCGCCTGTTCCATCTTTCAGAAGCCCCTCTTCTTAATGCCGTGTGAGTTTTTGCAGGAATATAACTGGCAATCTAAATATGGAAGTGGAATGTGGGATGTCATTTTTTACAATTGAACATCAAACAATAGATTAACCTCTACCGGGCGGGGATATAGTTGTATGGGGAATTTACCAAATGTATGGCTCGGCGGGGTGAGGGGCTGGATTTTACCAATAATTTGAAAATACAACAAATAGTATCCCGTCCATTTTTGCAAGCTCAATATGTCTTGTTAGCCATTTAAGAGACATGTTACTGTAAAAGTCCGGATATTGTTTCCAACATGCTGTCACGTACAGACAATTAAACTGTCAATATGGATTGAGATCTGATCTGGAGATGATAAAATACGCTACCCACACATGACCAGAAATAGTATGTTCTCAACATTCATTGGAGCACATATAAAGGCCAATACCCGGAGTGGTATAATGGCTATTATGTCATATGTCAGATAGAGGGGAAACTGTCCACTGTTTTACCGTTCCGAAGTCCATCTCCTAAAAGCTGCGTTTGTTTTTGCAGGAATATAACTTTCGATCTAAATGCTTAAATTAATTGTAGGATGTTATTATCTAATATTGAACATTATCAGCCCCTACTGGACGGAGATACAATTGTATAGGGATTTTCCCAAATGTATGGCTCGGTGGGTGGTGGCAGGGATTTAACCGGGAATTTGAAAATACAAAAATTAGTATCCCGTCTAGTTTTACAAGTTTTGTTTCAACTTTAAAACTGGTGCATACGAGATTGTCCTTGTTGGTACATCTGCGCATTATTTAAGTTGTCTAGTTTGAACTTTTCCTCAGTATATGTGTTCAGAGATTCGTGTGCCCTATGTTTCCTTCAAACTGGCATTGAGCATAATCACATAGAAATGGACAAAATCAGAATAACAATAAAATATTTTACTGGAACAAGATGATACAAAATTAGACAGGAATGACGACAGTCAACTGAAACAGCCGAGCACAGAAAACATGAAAACAACACGGATCACAATTACACGACACAATGCCCAACACACTTCAGAACAAGAATATGAACTAAACAACTGAACGTCCAATTTACACCTGTCCTAAAGCTGTTAGATATATTTTCAGGTTTTCGGCAAAAAACAAAGAAGTCATACATGTAATATGTTTCTTAATTGACTACGAGTAAAGTGTTATTGACTTATCAGATTTGACATTCGCCACTTTCTATTTTAGTGGGAGAATAATTGTGTTAACGTATGTCGTGTTACATGCTTGAAATAAAACGTTCAATATTTATTGTTAGCCATTTAAAAGACATATAACTGAAAAAGTCCGGATATTGTTTCCAACATGCTGTCACGTACAGACAATTAAGCTGTCAATATGGACCGAGATCTGATCTTGAGCTGATAAAATACATTACCCACACATGACCAGCGAGCATACTTTCTGTACATTCAATGGAGCACAAGAGAAGGTACTAAATATTTTTTATACATAAGCAACCATTTAAGCATACAATACACGGTGTTTACGGATTGATGATTAATCTACCCTAGAAGTACATACTATTCTATGAAGTATTGTCTAGTGACTTGATCACGATCATTTGTTCCAGGAAGTGACAAGATCACGGTAATTTGTTCTAGGAAATATGTGCTTAACTTGTATTACCTACCACGCATATTCGATATCGCCTGTATAGTAATAATCCTTCCCGGGAAATGTCAGACACATAATTATATTATAGATTTTAATTACACCGAACCTACATAATGCTGTGAGTGGTGCAATTTGTGGAAGTCTTATTATCACCTTGTCTTTCTTCGTGTAATTACAAACATCGCCTGTATATATATCAATCACCTCGATGTATCTATAGTTCACGAAAGCTACATGTGCTGTGGGACGGTCCGTATAAGTAAAAAGTTTTGTTTGCTATTCACATACCGGGTCATCACTGACTTGGTGCGGTGAAGTTACATTAATACAAGTTACATAATTTCTGTATTTGCACAAATTGTTTAGCTTTTGTGATAGTGGTGTGGAGAGCACATTGTCTATTCTATGGTTAGCGTTCAGTTATCATCACTTCGTATGGTTTCGGTGCATGTACAAAACCAAACACACCATCTACTTTTTCTACCGTCAATGATTCGCCAGGACAAGACTCAAACTTGAAGTGCTGTATAAGAGCTCCTAGAAAAATCAACAGCTCCATTCTAGCCAGAGATTCCCCCATGCAGCTTCTTTTACCTGTCAATAGAATAGTTGTTGACCGTTATCAATCGTTATTGGTTAAGTTATTATTTTCAAGCTTACAAAAATACTTATGAATCGCTGACAGCTGCATTGGAATTGTATATCGCAGGCGTAGAATGAGAAGGTTGTTACTACTTCTTACGACCTTCCAAGACTGATATACATATTTGAAATCTGCATCATAAAGCGCTTCTTATAGGCCTATTTTCATGAAAATCGAAATTTGTCATGTTAACAAAAATGAAGTTGTAAAAGCTTGTTTTGCCATAAATAAAGAGTAACTATCAGACGGGTTTGTCTTTATTCTCAATATTTCAATTTGTTGCTACGACCTACTCATTATAAGCTAGCAATAATGACATTAATGCCTACCTCAATAGTGCAGTCGATTGATAGCTATCGATCGATGGGGAAATATGTTTTCTATTCAGGATTAGATATCGCTAGCTTAGAATGAGAATGTCGTAAGTAATATTTATAACCTTATAAAACTCATACATATAAGAAATGCTTCTTAATAGCTTTTTGCATACAAATCGGAACTTGTAATGTTGACCAATTGGAAGTCCAAATGGTTGACTTTTCCATAAGTAAAAAGTAGTTTTCAGATAATTTTGTCTTGTTTTAAACTATTGATTTTGTACTTACGACCTTCTCACTATAAACCAGTGAAAGGTTCATTCAAGACTAAGACTATACTTGTTTTGTCATTTTGTCATATATTCAAATAGGACTATAATTCACCCGATGCCATAGAAACAGTCTTTACCAATTAAGAAGTAATCAACAATGGTACAGGAATGTTGATACAAACTCAGTTCCATAGTAATTCTATCAATCTTCTTAATCGTATTAAATGGTAATATCACGAGACGATTACGATACGTAAGTACATGTATGTGTTCGAACATGTATGATACAACCTTATTTAACAAAACCAATATAGAACTATTACATTTCTGTTTTAGCTAACATAACATCGTATTGAACTGGATGACTACGATCTTTGAATTTAGAGCCCGCACCAACCAAATATAATTTACGCGGGTAATCTGATAGCCTCCAAACTGTCTCAAATAGCTTGTTATATACAATGTAACTATTACATTTTATTTTGGTTCCACCTTACTTCTTAAATAAGTCACTAAAGGACAAGTTATTGCTATAAAATTTACCCTAGTAGGTATAACCATTCGTACCTAGGAAAAAGAAGATCATTTCGTCGTTTTTCTTAATTTTTCCATTATCGTCAATAAAACGTTCTGGTCTGAAAACTTCTGGGTCTCCCCAAATATTGTCATCATTGAACACTGAATCAAGATCGGGGAAAATGATAGCGTCCTTAGGTATCGTGAATCCATTGAACGTGAGGTCATGCGATGTTGAATGCACACCACTAGCGATGGTCAAGTTGCAATACCTGAAAGAGACGATATGCACAATCAGTTACATGAAGTGTCAGAACAACTTAAGATGAGGTTTCATTTAATGTAAAAACAATAACAATGACTTTCTTATACATGTAGATTCTCATTTTGCATACCCTACTAACACCCTGTTGTGTACAGGCGATTTCGGTCGAGAAATGTGATTTTGTAAATTAAACCAATGGTAAATCAATAGTATCTGATAATGCGGGAAATAATTCGTACTGATTGGTTCGAATACTACCATGCAGTGTTTACATACCTCCGTTATTGTATGCCAACAAAATCGGCACTTCCGGGTTCAAATCCAGTGGAGGCATACATATACCTGCCTTTATTTATCAGGCATCTGACTTGAAAATAAAGGTTCTGCTCGGCGTTTAAAGAGAATAAGTGATGCAAATGCATTACCTAAGAACTTCAAGATAAAATGCTTCTATGTAGACCAGTCGAGTTTTATCCTGTGATGAGGGAAGACGTTCGGTTCCGATAACAGCTGAAACTTCTTTAAACAGCTTATCTTGTATATGTGGAAAGCTAACAAGACATGATATTGCCCATCTTATTGCTGTGGCTGTAGTATGTGAACCCGCAATAAACAAATCGCAAATCGTAGCAGCTAATTGCTCATCTAAAATACAAATATAATACTTATACCTGTTACCCATCAGCATATCGTTCATCACTGCATCACAAAAAAGAATATTGAAGCGGTATGTTGAGCAATATGCAAAACTGGCTTATGATAACATCAAACTAAACAACGTAGCCCATAACACGTTGACATGCACATTCCTTTTTTGTACAACTAGTGTGCTCCCGGGAAGCTCAGGAAAGAATTGTACAAGCGATGCCTAGTTACATTTGTAAATGCGACATGCTTAAGAAATGTATGGAATCAAACTTACAGCTCATAGTTGTTGGTTCGTTAGTAGTTTTCAATCTTCGTAATTCATGTATATATGCACTTGTCAAGTCCTCGATCTCCGATTGATTGTATTCTTTTTCATGGTCAGCAATGATTTTGAAAGCATATTCAAATATATGGTTAGAATTCTGTTTCACTTTCCCCACCATCAATGGGTCACCAGGCAGCTTATCCACCCATGGTAGAAAATTGGCAACCAGTGCTTTAGAGCTAAATAAATGATAATGAAAATAATATTAGTTTTGTTAGTGTCAGTGAACATCCAATAATGAATATGAATGTTTTGGACGGGTATTCTTCATTTATAATATACCAAGAGCTATGTGTATTTTTAAAAAAACAGCGTGAAAGGATTTAATGATTGGCGTCGCTAAAATATTTACATTCGATGAAAAGCATAATAATACTTAAAAGAATAGTTTATTAAGGTAGCCCAATCACATAATAGAGCTTCCGAGATGGGTGTACTAAGTTAAAGCAACCAGGGGAGTAAACTTATAACGCCAGTTAATAATTCAACCAAAATATTTTAAGAGCTTACTTACTATAAGTTTTCATCAATCATACCAAGCATCGTTGTAAGACGGTCATCTCCATGAGTAAAATGCCCTTTAAATACCATGGACGATATAATGTTAGTGACATGTACAGTAATGAGGGTCTTCGGATCGAAAGGTTTTCCAACATGTTTTCTCAACGATGTAAGTAAAGTGTTTGTTTCCTCGTTAATCGTCATCTCCAGCGCACTCTTGCCCATTCCAAAATCTTTAAGTTTGCTCAAGCAAAATCGGCGATGTTCTTTCCATACTGGGCCAGAGCTCACTGCCATACCTATAAAGCATAATATAAATAAAAAAATAGTCGAAGTTATAAGTCACGCATCCATCATTTCCTTATGACACATTGCAATTCTCATAAATATTTTGCATTTTCTGATCGTGCAATGATTAACATAACTACGAGTATTAATGATGTCCCTGTCGGTTGCATCCACGGTCCCACACCCGGAAATCCGTGGGAGATAGGTCGTGGCAAAGGCCGTTTTGTAACCTTCCAGCGTCCCCCCGCAGTGCCGGTTTTTCCCCGAATCAATACCCCCTGGGACAATATTTAGTTGTTAGGGACCGGGAAATACCGGAGCATTTACCATCATCTGTCCCTACAGTGTGGTGGAAGGGCGGGGGTTTTGACAACCCAACAGTAAATTCCCGGCCCTTCCCCGGGAATAGCGACCGGGCCGTGGATACATTTGACTGATGCATGAAGAAAGAATGAATACGCAGCTGTGTTTTCTTGTGTATTAAAATATAGGCACGAGTTTGGGTGCGTATTAATTAAATCACGAGTGCGTTATTTAGATTCTAAAATCGAACTACATTCGTTCCTATGAACGTTACGTTATTGGTCAAATGTGACGTCATCAATCAGCTGTGTTTAATCGCTTAGTAAAAACCCAGTTAGTTTAAATTACGCAAAGAATGCTATGTTCATGTGCCACGTTAGAATTAAGAAATAATTAATATGCAGCGTAGTACAGGTGATCCAAACGAGTGCCTATATTTTGTCACGCAACACAGTCAGGGACGTAGCTGCCAATACGCAAATACGCACGTGCGTACGCTGTTTGAAAAACTGACAAAATTTAAGTGATATAAAAATGCAATAAAATGTAATGCCTAACCCGGGTGATAAAACGTAATTGATACAGAAACTATAAAAGGTGTTTTGAATTGAATTTTTCTGACTTTAAATCACTTAAGTAGCTAAAATACAAAATTAATCATGTAGAAAACGTGTCTGTGTTACAAGCATCTGCGGTAGATAATGCATTTTTTTTAGCTCGCTTCGCTCGCACAATGCATTTATTGGTGAACAGTATGTACTAGAGATTAAGTTTGTGTGATACATCATGGACGTACATACGTACATGTGTCTATCCATTCCATGGATACATGTAGGCTCGTCAGAGAATATGAATTATTCCAAAGCAGCAACGTTCCTCACTGCATGTTTTTAGTTTTAACGTAGTAATGTTTGTTTGTGCTAAGCCACTCAGGTATCTTGTTTTTTTACCATACTCTTGTGAGCACCGAGTTACATCCCCCGTTAGATGTATGGATAGCTCTAAATGTCCCCTCCACTAAACCCATGTCGGACATAGATATGTCCCCAGACTGTCGAGATGGCACGACAAGGTGCGGTCAATTGAACTTAATGTCGAAATTGTTCCTATCTAGTCAAAAGACAAGATGTTCATGCTAGTGACTAGAGTTTTGTTGGTGTAAATATCGCTGTGTTGAGAAAATATCCACGTACAGTTTCTATGCACCAGTCAGTTGCATCCACGGCCCCCACCCTCGGGGATCCACGGGGGATAGCCGGGAAGGCGGTCGTGTTTTATCTTCGAGCTTCCCCCACGGGGCCGGGGAAATGTTGGAATTTTTCTGCGAACCAATATCCCGGAGACAATATTTAGTTGTCAGGTGCCGGATACCGGATATTTTACCCTCAGCTGTCTCCTGTAGGCCGTGGAAGGGCGGGGTTTTGACAACCTAAAAGTCAAAATCCCGGGGATGGGGGTGCCTTATAACGTATATTTAATTGGCTACTAATTTTAAAAGCTTTAGCCACTTTTATTAAGAAGTGACCATTAGTGTCCTATTTAATGCCAAGAAATATAATATACTCGAGTATAAAACGAAATCATACTAGTATGTTTTAAAAATACAGAAAATGGTATAGAATCAATGTCATATCATGCCATATATTACGCTATATTATGGTCTGAAACTACTCAAGAATGCACGTACGGCTTCGTAGAAATAAAAAAAACGCGGGGAGCATGTCCCCGGACCCCTAGCAACTCTGCATTTATCATGTGCTTACACTGAAAATATGCCCAGCTACGCCCCTGACAGCACTTCGATTCTAACATCAGCGATACATGTACTATTAAACATGTCGTCAAACATGACGGCAACAATCAGCTGTGTTTTATCGTTTGATACACATATATGAGAAAAAGGCTATCTTCACATGCCATAATATAATAATAATGTTAGCATGTGTAGTTTTAAGCGCATATGAATCATACCTGCTTTTCTCGTCACCTTGTCTAGGAGGTACATACTAGGCCGATCAGCAAAACTGTCTCCCTGTTTGACGAAAGCCTCTTTCAAAGATTCATATCCTGCTATTACGACAACAAGTCGTTTACCAAACTGCAGACTGTACACATCTCCAAGTTGCTGACGATACTTCCGGAATACCTCTCTCATATCCGGTGATACCAGATGTAAATGTCCTATCACCGGAAGTGCAAGTGTTGGCGACGGTGGCAACGGTGGGTCGAAGCGTTTTACCGACAATAAACGGTGAAGTAAGATACACACAGTCATGACTATAATTACTGTAGTGAAATCCACACCGACAGAGTTTAAAACTCCTTTCAAAAAATCAAAAATCATTGTTAAGTTACACAATTTTTTAACGTTTACAAGTATTTCACTCCCTCCTTTTTTATCACACGCTTACACTAGGTTGTTTACTAAAATACTTCAGATAGGCTGAATGTTTCATTTTTTATAGTCAACACCAACTTCCGTCTTATTAAATCCAAGGTAACATTGCGTGAGAAATATGTACTTTAATTGTCACTAAACTTAATGCATATTGATCATTTCGTTGTATCTAAACCCACGGACTATATCACGATTGACAAATACTGAACTAAAGTAAAACCGTCTAAAAAATGTTTAAAATAAAAAAACGAATGATATACATTCTGACCTGTAAACCGAAGTATAAACAACTTTATCGTTTTACAATAGTACACATCGGCGTAGCACGGTGTGTGTATACACGTAATCCAGGGGGAACGAAGCGTGTGAAATTTATCGTACTATTAAAGTCGTTATTTTAACTATGTAAGATAATAAAACTCTATATCGTTATACCTATAGCCATTTATTCGAGTACCCGTAAGTATGTATACTAATCGTCAAAACTTCTGAAATTGAATTAAAACTTCATTTTTGAGTGGTTAACTTGAAAGAAACTAGCACTACCCGTTGGTGGATTAGTGTTTATGTTGAACCTACAGTACTTTAAAAGTCAACCGAGAACGGGTATATTGTCTGGCAGGTAAGCTATGTGTATATATGTTTAACTGAGTTTAAGCTATATACCTGAGTTAACGGAATTCACCGATGTTTTTTCGAATAGGAAAGTTCCCGCATATTACTTATTGAATCGACTTTATTTCCATTGTCACCCGTCACGCTTGAATGATCACAACGTCGCATTTGGCAAAACGTTTATTAAAAACAAGACTTAATGTTCACTTCGATTTTACTTGCAACATGTAAGAGGCTGGTGGTTCACTAAAACTACTTTGTGTCGGATAAAACTGACATAGCTCTATCATAATAATACTGTTGTCTCATCTCCAACAGACGGCCATGTACAAAAATGCATGGCGTACCACGTGACCACAGTCTAGCTAGTATATATATTTGAAACAAACAATGGTCATTCAGAGTATTATTCATTTAATTTATTTCTTTGATTGGCCACGTTTTATTACCACGAGACAAAAACAGATATTGAGACAAAAGGGGCTGTTTTAAAAAATGTGTTTTAAATTCAGAGTTGAACAGGATTATTCAGTTTATCAATATATATAAATCATTACATGTACATGACTATACTCTATGATATTATATAGCATGTATAGTGTATGTCTAAAATGCATGCAAGTTGAACTACATCAATGATTTAAAGAATGTTAAGAGCTATATCATTATATAAAACTTCACAATGCCACTAAATGAATTAATGTGACAATATTTGAATAAACGGAAATTGCAATTATTCATTAGTATTTACAATTAGCAGACTTAAATGTGTTCCTTAGCTACTCGAATGTGTCAATCGTTTGCTCAATATGGTACTGTACACTACCCACAAGTTCTAACCCGCCACCTTAAATTTTTCGCCATTACTTTTTTATTTAAGTATGTACCCGCATGAAATTTTGCATACCCGTACTTGAATCCAAGATGCAGTCAATTATAAATTTATTTTGGACGGCAAACGATTATGTTCGTTGTCACAGGCGTGTTACGTAATGTGGTATTTTTTTACCAATTCACAAAAATACCCAAACTATTAGTGGCAGTGTGCATAAATCAACGGGTTGAAAGCACGTTTTCATAAACATTTTGGCATAACTGATCCCTGTCCCTATACGAAAATCACGTTACATGCCGTGATTTACTCCGGACGAACTCTGCTGAAGAGTAACAATCTTCGAACAAAATGAGAAAAAAGGCTTTGTCAAAACGGTTGGTTTTGCAAAATCACGCTTGTATGTCAATATCCACAAAGCTAAGTTTGTTGTTAATAATTAACGGAGATAACCACTTAAACTTCAAAAACAAACAAAAACATAAAATAATATTCATGTGAAATTAAAAAAATAAGGGCCGCGACTCTTACCAAAGTCATAACATTCCGACCGGTCTGGCGCGTACTCTGCTGATAAAATTTGGCTTCTAATGTGTTTTTCGCGTAGGAAATTCATCCTTTTAATCCAAACCGTTCGTGAGCACGTGATTTCCGTTGTTTATTTCTTACACGTGTAAACATGCTATATTACGTAACACGTCAAACATGGTAAACTCAACTGCAAGTAGGCCAAATATCAACACATATTAGAATTTAATACATCTTTATACATACGTATCTGGATGTTCATGCTAATAAATGCAATTATAAAAAAAATATTTAAAAAAATGAAACGTTGACACCTACGAAATGTGTTCCAGTGATTTTTCGAAATCCTGTGAGTGTTCATATCGAGTCAATTTCATGATGTAAAGTGTTTTTCAAGATAAGCAGTCATCAATAATGCCGAATTCGTTCATGTACACTTAAATGTTGGTGCACATGCAATGCACGTGCAAAAATACGTCATTACGCAATACGCCGAATGCATCAAATATAGCCACAATACCGCTAAATTAAACTAACTATCAGCTGCATCTACTAAAAATGTATCGGTATGCGAAATATCACTTGAATATACCAATTTTTGACACTACAGGACTGAAATATCTAAGTGGCGGGTTAGCACTTTTGGGAAGTGTATTTGTTTTCTAAACGGAAAATTAAAAAAAAACAATCGAAGCTATTTAAAACGTCATAATCTAGCATAATGCTTTTACTACGTGTGGTGCTAGAGTGCTCATGTTTTACCGATCGCATGCAAATGATATGAACACTACATGTATCAAGCAACAGTATCATGTTCTGACGTTGGCTTTTTCATTTATTTACTTGACAAGTATATATTAAGTTTTACTTTATTGTGTAACTCTTGTTGGGAATATTATATATTTATAATATATAGTAGTATGTATACAACCACTGCTTACTAGAATGTTTTTTTTCCAGGAGTTGCTAAATAAGATGCTTGAATTAATGTAAATACTGCTATTCACTGCACAGCTCAGAACGTAGTAATATCCTTGCTATATGAATCAGTTTGGAAATCGATCGAGCTTGGCTATATCTGCATCACTTGACTTATGTTGGCTGATGGTAACAGTACTATGATAAATCCTAGTGTGTTTTGAATCATACTGATGTATAGACGACACTGTTTGCATCTTGAATATGTACACTTTTATTATTTTTAACAATGCATATAATTGTTTTTCATTAGAGGCAAAACACAAACAATGCATATACGAGGTACGTATCATGTGATATAAATATGAACCCGCATGCAAATTTGCAATATACATGTATCTTCATTAATTCCGAGGATCAGGCAGATGTACGCCAACAAATATTTTATATTTTGCATCATCGGGGTGTTACCAGAACGTTATATGGCTTTGGTGAGTGCACAAAGCCAAACACGCCATCCACTGTGTCTATTGTCAATGTTTCACCCGAACATGACTCGAACTTAAAGTTCTGTATAAGAGCTCCTAGAAATATCAACAGTTCCATCCTAGCCAGAGATTCCCCTGGACAACTTCTTTTTCCTGAAAATTAAAGGATGCATGATACACCGTCACAGTCAATGCAATATTTAATATCATGACGTTAAAGTAGAGTGATAATTCATTCTGATCGCATTTACTAGACGGAAATGCACAACATAATTGAGATTTCTGTATAACACGTATGCCCAAATGACCTCCCCATATTTAAAAATGGTAAAGTCATAGTGACATTGATCTTCGGTTGTATGGCCTCAAAATCTACTTTTGCCGGCCAACATCCATGTAAAGTTTGAGGATCTTAGGGTACATGTATAGCGTTCTTGCGATATTGAACAGATTTGTGTTTTGGTTAATTAATGATAACATATTGTGATATATTTGAATGACTTTAATATCCACCAGATTATACTATTCACGATTACTTGCTTTATAGACTATGTGTGTGTGAAAAATTATGTTCATACGTATTCACTAACCAATAAAGAAAACCATCATTTCGTCTATCTTCTTTATGTTCCCATCATCGTCGATAAATCGTTCAGGTCTGAAGATTGCTGGATCTCCCCAAATACTCTCATCTGTGAGAACTGAATCCATATCGCACAGAATGATAGCGTCCTTTGGTATGGTGAATCCTTTAAAGATAAGGTCATGTGATGTAGCACGTGGTCCACCAGCGTTAGCCAGGTTGCAATACCTATAAAATGAAAGTATGTGACTGTACACTAAATCAATACAATATTGAACTATTCATAAAATAGTTCTAGTTTGTTTTAGGGTGGTAATATATTATGTTATTATCAGAAGTACACGTACAAACTTTCTGGTAATCACAGTAATTAAATATAAGTGATGCATGAGTTACCCCCTTTTTAAATGAAAATATACAGAATGCACTTGAGTTGTCTTTGGTGGAGATCAACATTTCTTGAAACGCACGTTTTTAGCGAGTATTTGGCGAGTAAGGAAATGTTGATCTCAAAGAAAACAAATGACTGATTCTTGTTATCACATTGACATAGTTACCGAGTCTAAACGACGTCAGAAATAAAATAAAAATAAGCCGGGGGACCGAGAAGCTTATGACGCTACGCATTTGATTTTACACATGGTAGTGAATATTGTTTCTTCATTTGTTTTCACAAGGAATATAACGTTATTTATTTGTCAAATGAAAAATACATAAAAATTAAGTTATGAGCTTTTTCTGCAAGTTGTATGATAGACATGTTTTTGTCTGCGTTGCAAGCGTTTGACAATGCGATTTTCATGGTTCCCAAATCATCTCTGAGGTGTAACAAATATTGTTTTTCCAATCGTTAATATTCTGAAAGTATTTGAATACATGTTTGCTGGTTAAAGTTGTACAAATAATTACCTAAGGACCTCGAGATAAAATGCCTCCAAATAAACTAGTTGAGGTTTATCCTGTATTGAAGGAAGTCGTTCGGTTCCAATCACTGTTGCCACACTATCAAACAGTCTTTCCTGTATGTGTGGATATGTCACAAGACATACTATGGCCCACGATATTGCTATGGCTGTGGTATGGGAACCCGCAATAAATAAATCAGCAATCACAGCAGATAAATGCTCATCTGTGAAGTAACAATTTAAACAGTTAGGCTATTTAACAAATAATTGTACTTAGTACATGAAATATAGCTCACCAACATTGCCAGTACAGAAAATGATGTATGGATTACACACTACGGTTACTTTTAAATAATAACATTATAGTTTCGCCGACGGAATTGAATTCGTGTTCGAAAGACGTTTTGGTGTTTACGTTAAAGCTATTTACTCAGTAAGCCAACTTAGTTATGTACTGTAGTTGTAAGCTGCAATAAAGGCCAACATATCTATACTGCAAGGACTACAAAATGTGTCATTGGCACTCACATTGGTATCTTAATAACAATTTTGAAGATGATGCAATGAATAATGTAAACGAGCATTAACTTACAACTCATTGTTGTATGTTCCCCAGCTTTGTGTAGCCTTTTCATTTCGTGGATATAAGCACTTGTTAAATCTCCAATATCATTGTCAGTGTATTCCTGTTCATGATCCGCTATTATTTCAAAAGCATATTCAAAAAGGTGATCGGAATTGTGTATTAGATCGTTGACCTTGAGTGGGTCACCTGGGATTTTAGCTAACCATGGCATAAAGTTTGCAAGTCCGGCAATTCCTGCTATTGATCTGAAATAAAGAAACAGAGAAAGGACGTTCTTGGACTGATTTCAAGCATTATATTTATTTCAGACGATTCTATCTAACAACTCATTTCAAAATCGAAGCATTTGGGAAAACTCGTTAAATTGGTAAAATATAATTAAAATAGGACTAAACAAGCAAGACTTAACTTAAACATAGAACAAAAATAACCACACTCATACGACAAAATGTCCAAAACACAACGGAACGAAGAAAAATAAGCACATCCACAAAATTGTTGTCTTTCACATTGTGGCAGCATCAACCTCTGTAAAAAAGCATTGTATTCGTACTCAGTTTCTTAACCAAGGTACATTGACTCATTTTGGCTTAATGATATTGTTAGAGTTAGGAGCGAGTGTCAAACACAACGTATAGCGTGACCGACAGACGAATAAATATCGTAACGCACATGTAAATGTGAACGGGAACATTATTAAACTTACTCCATTCTTTCATCAAATATAGTAATGAGCTTGAGAATACGAGCATCTCCGTCTTTATAATGTCCCTTAAATACGATCGATGATATTATGTTGGCAACATGGGTTGTTATAAGGGTTCTCGGGTTGAATGGCTTCCCACAATTATCTCGCAGGGACTTCAGCAACGCGTTGACTTCTTCGTGGATTTTAGTCTCTAGAACGCTTTTACCCATTCCGAAATCCTTCAAATTGCTGAGACAAAACCGACGATGTTCTTTCCATACAGGACCGGATGTCATTGCTACACCTATTATAGAGAATGTTGTTACATGTTCTAAGTGCTTAAAAATATTGTCACGAATAAAACACAGCTCACATATTTTAAAATAAATATAAACGAAACTACATTGAACCTAGCTGCCGCTGCTTTAAATACACCATTACAAAAAGAACACTTGATTCAAACTGAATGTTCCTAAAACAAGGTCATCGTACATACAAAACTTAAATAGTATAAACGACCATAAATACTTGCTTAGTAATCTCGTCAATACATCACTGGCTAAGAATGATTCGTACATATTTGACCTCTGTTTCACTTGGTGTTTCTTAAGAAATCATAAATTGTCGTGTTGACCAAATTAAAGTCGAAACAGTTTGTTTTTCGCTAAGTAAAAAGTTTTTTTAAACCCTACTTACGCTTTTCACATTATAAGCAAGTGATATATATACTTGTGCATAAAAGTATGCAGTAAAACAGGGTTAGGGTATAGCCTTATATTAAATTACAGTGGCGATGGGCGCGCGATCTTAAAGCAAATCAATGTCCGATTAATTGTATCACATTTTTTATAGTAATAAGGTACAGACGCAAATTATGAAAGCTTACCTGAATTTCTTGTCATTTTGTCTGTAAGATACAGTGATGGTCTATCGGAGAAATTATCACCTTGATTAATTAAAGCTTCTTCTAAAGACTCGTACCCTGCTATGACTATAACAAGTCGTTGACCAAACTTAAGACTGTACACATCGTCGAGTCGCTGACGATATTTTCGGAACACAATTCTCATATCCGGTGATACCAAATGTAAATGTCCTATAACCGGAAGTCCAAGTGTTGGCGACGGTGGTAACGGTGGATTAAAGCGATTTCCGGATAGTAAACGATGAAGTACTATACACACAGTGATTCCAATAATAAGTGTTATGAAATCCACACTAAAACAGTTGAACACATCTTCAAACAACTCGAATAGCATTGTTAACTTCTGATAACCTTCAAATCAACCCAAACTGTTGAGTGCACTCTTGGAACGTTCGGCTTCCAAAATAGTTTTATAAAAATCACAACGTCTATCTAATTTTAGTAGTAATAATGTACTATTAACTTTTGATAGTGTATTTTAAATGTCCGTCAACCAATACACTAAACTTACGAAATTTACGGATGATAAAACATATTACAAACACTTAGCTGAGGTATACTGAGTATATAAATAGTGTTACGGTTGTGACTATGATGTTATAATGTTGGCTGTTTAGTTTATACAATAACTAACATTGACGTCTCCGAACGGATAGATTTAAAATACATATAGTTATAATGTCGGTGAATATCTAAGTTATACTTGTGTATAAGATCGCCGGCGATAACTCTAGCTTTGTATACAAACATAAAATGTCTAAAAACAATACAATCAAGGTCGACAGGTCGCTTGTTTTTTGTATAGATTGAAATAATGAAATTTATTAAACGTAATTTAGTACTAAAGTGTACAAAAATGATCACCGAAAATTCATTTTATGCCATTTTTTATTGTAAGCAAAGGCTAGAGTTATCATTGGCGTACTATATGTTATTTTGTCTCTATACACTACCCAAAAGTGCTAACCCGCCACTTAGATATTTCAGTCCTGTAGTGTCAAAAATTGGTATATTCAAGTGAGATTTCGCATACCGATACATTTTTAGTAGATGAAGCTGATAGTTAGTTTAATTTAGCGGTATTGTGACTAAACTTGGTGCATTCGGCGTATTGCGAAATGACGTATTTTTGTACGTGCATTGCATGTGCACCAACATTTAACTGTACATGAACGAATTCGGCATTATTGATGACTGCTTATCTTGAAAAACACTTTACATCATGAAATTGACTCGATAGGAACACTCACAGGATTTCGAAAAATCACTGGAACACATTTCGTAGGTGTCAATGTTTCATTTTTTTAAATATTTTTTTATAATGCATTTATTGGCATGAACATCCACATACGCACGTATAAAGATGTATTAAATTCAAATATGTGTTGATATTTGGCCTACTTGCAGTTGAATTTACCATGTTTGACGTGTTACGTAATATTGCATGTTTACACGTGTAAGAAATAAACAACGGAAACCACGTGCTCACGAACGGTTTTGATTAAAAGAATGAATTTCCTACGCGAAAAACACATTAAAAGCCAAATTGTATCAGCAGAGAACGCGCCAGACCTGTCGGAATGTTATGACTTTGGTTAGAGTTGCGGCCCTTATTTTTTTAATTTCACATGAATATTATTTTATGTTTTTGTTTGTTTTTGAAGTTTAAGTGGCTATCTCCGTTTTTTATTAACAACAAACTTAGTTTTGTGGATATTGACATATAAGCGTGATTTTGCAAAACCAACCGTTTTGACAAAGCCCTTTTTCTCATTTTGTTCGAAGATTGTTACTCTTCAGCAGAGTTCGTCTGGAGTAAATCACGGCATGTAACGTGATATTCCTATAAGGACAGGGATCAGTTATGCCAAAATGTTTATGAAAACGTGCTTTCCACGCGTTGATTTATGCACACTGCTATCAATAGTTTGGGTATTTTTGTGAATTGGTAAAAAATACCACATTACGTAACACGCCTGTGACAACGAACATAATCGATTGCCGTCCAAAATAAATTTATAATTGACTGCATCTTGGATTAAAGTACGGGTATGCAAAATTTCATGCGGGTGCATACTTAAATAAAAAAGTTATGGCGAAAAATGTAAGGTGGCGGGTTAGAACTTGTGGGTAGTGTATATTGATAATACTCCCGTTCAGCTAACAGAGTTCAGTTTCTTCTATATATGATACAAATTTCATAATGAATAGTTGGTACATCTGAAAATGCAATTTTACGTGATTTCATCTAAATCAGATCATATGTCTCTCAAACAGAATAAACGAATGATGACTTGACCAAAGAGTTGATGTAGCACAGTTTGTGGCATGTGTTAATCGGAAGTTTGTCAGTGTGTTAATGTAGATATTACCTTCTGTCTGTTGTTTTGTTAAGATAAGATTATTACCAAAATAAAGATCATTTAGAAGACCGATTTCCCTATGGGATGACAATTATCATGACCAAAAATTAACCATGCTTAAAAGCAATTTAAAATTAACACCCACCAGGTTGCCATTAAATGTTGATATCAGATTAATCGACATAAACCAATGTCCATTAAGTTAGGTAACTGCTGTTTGCATCACATCGATAATAAAGCACTTCAATCTGCCAGTAAACTAATTGATTTGTCAACATGATTTTATAGATACTTGAATTTACAACCATTTATTACTTGTGTTGTTTCGCATTACACGGATGTCGAAATTACCTCGTTGTAGTTCAATAATAGTCCAATTAATGCATTAGCCCATACACTGTGACATAATAATAGATACGTAATGCATGGTGGTTTTAAGCTTACTCTTAGGACTGTTCTATGGAACTGGATGTTATTTCGAAGTGAAGCAAATTTCGTCTCGGTCTGTAGTCCAACGCCACGTGTTATTGCTGACTACACTATGAAATTCAATCCATGCCGAATTATTGGATAGCTAATCAGAGTTGTTTCCCTTTCACGTAGACAAAACATTTGTCTGACTAAAAATATCGATACAATCTGATACTAACTTGACAATAGACAAATAAGCTCAAAGTGAATACAGACTGGACACATTAATTTTCTTTTTTTCCAATTAAATAATAGTACTGCAATCCGCCAACTCATTCGTTTTATTTGGTCTGCCACTTTTTTCCAATATATGTAATAACACAAAAGCTGGGTCTGATTGAACTATATAAGTCGGATGAAAAGGGCAGCGAAAAGTAATATCATATTCACATATTTACACACTTATGTAGCAACTAATATTGTGTGTTGATACGACTCATTATTATAATTGAAACTACAGTCTCAGTGAAAATTGTCTTAAAACCTTGTGTAAGCAGACGACTTCCAGGACTATGAAAAGAGTTCGTTAGAAGTCATTTTTATTCAACACAATATATTTACGAAAGTAATAAAACACTTTTGACTAAGTTTGAACTTTGATTCGTGTTCATTCACTGACTGTGATTTACATTGTGAATTTGAAATCAATAATTGCTATTTATGTACGATATTAGCTACTAAGTTTCCAACAATGTACTAGACGACCTACTTCCTAAAATGCAGCCAGTTTTTATCAATCACCAAATAGCCTTTAAACATGCTCCTTTAATGTCACAATGACGTTTTCTATTAGCGCAATAAAGAAAAGTTTGTTCACCCATTTACGCATTTGAAGACCGTTCCTAATTTTCTTTTCGAATAATCTGGTGACATATAAATTAATGACGTACATGTTTTATTTTGCGGTGTCATTGCGTGTTTGGCACTGATTAATCAGGATAGCCACTCATGCACATGCCATTTCACGTTTGCCTTGTTCCGTATTATATCCGATTGACAAATGTTAAATGCATTTTCTTGTTTACTTTGTAATTAAGCTACGATACACATGTCTATTCTAGTACTTATATGTTTAGTTAGGTTTCAAATATGAGCAAAGAAGAATCACTTTAATGCCGGATGCAATATTACCTCACATGATTTATTGGGTACAGTTTTGAAATACGTCATGTGTCATGATGGAAGATGAATCATTTTCTGCTCATTAATCATTGATAACGCTTATGTTTCAAACTCAGATTCAAATCAATTGAAAAACATATACCAGCTAATGAGGCCATTGCATGATTATTTATATTAGCGCAGTTTACTGGAACGTTATTAAAACATGCGGCGGACTATTTATTCGACGTCTCACTGAGGATCCGAAGTAGATCGCGTAAATCAATCCCTCAAATAACTGACTAAACACTACGTTGTTTGACATTTTCATTTCAATATTTAAAACCCACATATTTATTTTCTCCCTATTATGACGTAGTCAGATATATCATTAGTATTATGATTGGATGTATCCTTTTTGGAGACGCTGTGAGTAATTGGCGTTCAATGATTGTAAGAGTTAGCACTGTCGCCGCTTCCGTGTGTGTTTAAATTATCTGCGCATACGCAGTGTGAAATATGCAGTTGCATGAAGGAACATGCGATGCAGTAAATACAACCTTAAAGGTTATTCCGGTTTGAGTCAATTTCTAGAAGTATTATGTTGCTGCTTCGTCTTGCTTAGGCGTACCAAATTGGCGTAGTAGGTCCAATGAATAGTTTTTGTGCATTAATACAATGCCATTATCTAAATGGCCATTTAGAATGTTGTTATTTCTTGGGAAGAGAGAAAAGTACATCCATTCAATCGAACCACACTTTAATGTTATTTATTGTGATTGCTTATTATCCTCATAAAGCCTTTTTCAGAAGATGTCGTCTTACTCTTTACTGTTTTCGGACAGGATACTCTGGATTTATATTACTCATAATTTATATCGTTTTATTTGTCAAACCTGCAAGATACTGAACGAAATTCGTTTTGTTTGATTAATGTCAATTGATGTACAAAATAATATCCTCTTTTGTTTTCTACACTGTTAGGTGTTTTGTCAGAGTGAATGTCCCCTTCGTACGAGATGTTTGGCATTTAATAGATATGTTGTGACACAAGATGTCTAGACACACTTACTAAGCCATCTCTCTACAAGGGATTAAGTTTCACTTAGTGTGTAATCAAGACGTTATAAACAGAAACTATGAATATATGATATATTTGGTTTGGTCTGATTTGCCAGACGTTAATATAATACTTGCTGGAGACCTAAATGCTAGGGTGAAAGATATGAACGATTATATTGAACATGATGATGTTGATTTTATACATGGTGACGGTTCAAACTACCCAAGTGATACTTTTGGAAAACCAAGGGCTAACAAAGATACACATTCAAATAGATTTGGCCATTTACTAATAGACCTTTGTTGTACATTCGATGTACACATGTTAAATGGTAGGCTCCCCGGTGATGTAAATGGCGAATTTACGTGTTTTGCAAATGATGGTAAAAGTACTGTTGATTATATGTTAGTGTCAACTGAGCTGTTTGAAAACATTATTGACTTTAGTATTGGTGAGATTGATGTTTCCGACCATTTTCCGTTGATATGCTCTATTAGGTGTACCAAGGAACAAACATTTTATGAACATATAGTACAAGAAGATGTAATAAACTTTGACAAATACGTTTGGGATGAAACAAAACGCGATACATTTGTCATCTCGTTCACTGATCTTTTTGACGAATTTAAAGTGAGCCTTACTGAAGCTAATGCTATTGAAAAGCTCGATGACTTTACAAACATTAACAAACGTGCTGGCTCTAACATGAAAAAACGTTGTACCAATGCCAAGACGCAACGCGAAGTAAACCAACCAGACTGGTGGGATCGAGAATGCGAACAATATAAACATGATAAACATTTAAAACTTAGGCGATTTCGTCTATCTAATGACATAAACGACTTGTCTCTATATATTGAAAGTCGAAATGCGTTTAGAGCGTTATGCAAACAAAAACGGTGGCTGACTGAGAAAGTGAGAAGATTAGAGCTGATTGACTCTTTAAATAGCCCTAAACGATTCTGGCAAAACATAAAACGCGCCTCTGGTAGTAAACGTCAAGACGATACCAAACATATACCTGGACCTGAATGGTTTGAATACTTCAAAACATTATTTAATATAGATACTGAACGTTTACCGAATAGTGAAAATACTAACTCGTTCGAAAATATAAGACTAAACGACATAGATGCTACCAGTTTAGACGAATATATAACTGTTGAAGAAGTTTTAGCTAGTATGCGATCGCTCAACACAAACCGTGCACCGGGACCAGACGGTTTGTGTATTGCAATGTTCAAAGCAACTAGTGACACTATAGCACCATATCTAACCTTACTATTTAACAGAATTTATGAATCGAGCGAATTTCCGGAGAGTTGGAGCATGAGTGCAATTACACCCGTACACAAACGCGGCCCCAAAACAGACCCTAATAACTTTCGAGCTTTTTCGCTAATAAATTGTGTGAGCAAAATATTCATGTATATATTGAGCAATAGACTCAGATTATGGTGTGAAGAAAACAACATAATTGATGAAAGCCAAGCAGGCTTTCGTAGGAAGTACTCCACTGTAGACAATATCTTCAATTTACAATCTGTAATCCAGAAATATGTATCCAAAAGTAAAGGTCGAGTATATGTGTTTTATATTGACTTCTTTAAAGCATTCGACTCATGTACGCATACCAATCTATGGAACAGTCTTATACGCAAAGGGGTGCCTTCTGATAGCAAGATTATGGGGATATTCAAATCAATGTATTCACAACTAAAGTCATGTGTGAAGGTCGGTAACTGCTTGACAAGATACTTCGAGTGTAATATTGGTACAAGACAAGGCAGTGTGACTTCACCGATCATATTTTCATTGTTCATTAATGATTTGATTGCATACTTAAAAGCTGAATGTGCGCCAGGTATATATGTTACTAACAACATTGATGAAGTGATCGGTTTCATGTTCGCGGATGACGTTGCGGGGGTTACAGAAACTGCCATTAAACTACAAAATCAGATCAGACATATTGAACGCTACTGTGATGCTACAGGAATGAGTTTGAACGTTGATAAATCAAAGATAATGGTTTTTAGAAATGGCGGTCCATTACGCTCGTACGAAAAATGGTTTTATAAAGACTCAAAAATTGAAGTTGTTCCTTGTTACAAGTATCTTGGTGCTTATTTTACGTCTAAATTAAGTTGGACATATATGCTAGATGTTTTGTGTAAACAAGCCACAAAATCCATTGTTTATATTCTGAAATGTCAAAAGTATTTTGGATATTTTCCACCATCTGAAGCATTCAAACTATTTGATACTATGGTACAACCAATTTTGTGTTACTCTGCTCAGGTCTGGGGTTACCAACCATACTCGTGTATAGAACGGGTGCATGTTAGATTTTGCAAACGGCTTTGTGGGCTAAACAAAAATGTTGCTAACTTTTTTGCATTGTCAGAGTGTGGAAGATATCCATTGTATGTGAACTAAATGTCACAATGTGTTAAATATTGGTTGACTTTATTGAAAATGGACTTAAAACGCTACCCAAAACAGTGTTATATAATGCTACGTAATCTAGACATGTCAGAACGCAACACGTGGTGTACAAAAGTGAGAGCAGTGCTATTTGAATACGGGTTTGGATATGCTTGGATAGCAAATGACGTTGGTGATGACGTGAAGTTTTTGTCCATGTTTCGTGGTCGATTAAAAGATTGTGCTTTACAAACTCTGCATTCAAATATAGACAATAGTGCTAAGGCAATCCATTATAAGAATTATAAAACTCTACTTGATGTAGAACGGTATCTGTCGGTGGACATGTGCTACAAGTACAAAAGAACATTAGCCAACTTTCGTTGCTCTGGTCATTCCTTGATGGTTGAGGTAGGGCGGCATCAAAATGTTGATAGAGACTATAGACATTGTACTTTCTGTTTGAAGAACAATATACAAGTGGTAGAGGACGAAATGCATTTTTTACTTGTATGTCCCCTTTATAATAACATCAGACAGTGTTATTTTAAACAACAGTGGCTAAATAGTATTGTTTGTGAGAGAATGTTTTATAACGTAATGTCTGACACTGAGTTTAGTAGTATCACTAGCATAGCCAAATATTTATACTTTGCAATGGCATATAGACGGGTCATGCAATGTAATTAAAATGCATTTCAGTCATAAAATCAGTGTATGTCTCTAAATTATTAACATTGTTTGTGTTGAATGTTTTGTTTCTAGCTTGTGTTAATTAGAAATGTTCATTTATATCATATATGTAAATGTATTGCTTAAAATGTTGACTATTATACAACGATGATGCTTTATTTAAAATATTATTTTGTCACTCACATGTATCAAATGTAGAATGTGTGTATTTTGGGCCGGTGGCCTTGTATTACAATAAACTTGAGTTGAGTTGAGTTGAGTTGAGTTGAGTATGCTATATGATATTCTCAGTTCTAATATAAAACCTATTTTTAATGTGTAACTGTTACGCCCATATAATATATCTTTATCTGCGTTAATGGTAGCCAAATTGGATACAAGCCAGTTTATTTGTATACATTGTTCAGAAAAGTAATATTATATTGTATTCGTGGTGACACGGAACTGAAAGGACAGGATGCCGTCTAAGAGAAATTTGACGTTATTAGATTAAATAAAATGTTTTAAAAATTTAAAGATGTCACATATTTTCAATACGGCATGTATGATGTTTATTTTGATTAATTAACATTCATTTCCAATCACTGGAACTAAATTTTATTCACGTTTTCAAACCTATTATGAATTTTTACTCATACACATATGGTAGTTCAAATCTCCTTGACTTGTATTCTTCTCATTGTTATTATAATTGTACTGTTCCAGGTATACATGTAATGTAATACGTACTATTCTGAACGACGTTATAATATATTATGTAAGCATTGCAGGTCATACTAATACTGAAAAGTATCTTCCTCTATATCATTATGTAAGCAGGCTATCCAATCAAATAACGGCATACAAATACTACATATTGAAAAAACGTTGTTCAGAAAATGCACAGCAATAAGCGTATAAGCAACCGTGATAGTCGTCCTGAATATATCGAATACATATCCGGGCACTCGGAAGATAAAGAAATTGTGCCAATGACAAATGGATGGGAAATGCTATTACGGTTCCATAACTAATCTATCATAAATCTGAGAAAATATGTGACAAGCGTGAATATAATATCTGCTTCTCGCACATTGTTTTGTTACTTGATAGGATTTCACGATAACGTTATTGCCAGAGTACAGCATGCAACAATATCCGATTTGTATTGATGAGTTCACAAATTAGAATTTCGCTGAAATGTCTCCAAGATTAATATCACCTTTCTAATACACAGTATAGCTTGGCTATTTTGACCAGAGCCTGACCTGTAAACAAGAATATATTACTAGGCTCTTGCCTATAATATATCAATTTCTGCAAACAAATCGCGCAATATCAGTATTTCAGATTTGTGTTTGTATTACATCTTGAGCGTCTTCATGATACTCACCGATTATGAAAACATCCACTCGGTGCTGTAACAAAGTCAATATATTGACTGTTAAATCATGGGAATCAATAGGCCAGGCTCATGTCCATGTTGCCAAGCTATACTTCATGCAAATATGTAATATAGTTTTTACTTTAAAACCGAAATTATGTTTTAAGCCTAGAACATTGGCTGTGGTTATTTTTAATCAAATCCAAAATCCACTGTGACGTGAGATACATTTCCAGAAGTGTAGAAACTAATATAATTGTGCTTTCGTTTTGTCATTTGGTAACCTTCTCTCGCTTCCCATTTGCCATTTTGTATCCATAACACTATTGTAAGTTTGCTAGTATGAGACGTGTTTCCATGAATACCATTTAGCAAACAAATATTTGTGTCAATATTGATATCGTTACAAGCTTACTCTATCTGAAATGGTTATTAAACCCTTGAACATATGTCTGAAATAATCAAACACTTGAGGGTTTTCACTGACGCATCACATGTACACATTGATAAAGAAACCTACAAGTGGACGGTGGTGGTATCCGATATTAGAGAAGATTGTCAACGAACTAAACCGTTCCTATCATCTAGTGATTGAATATTTGTCGACCATGGAGGCATAATGCTAACATGCAGTTGAACTTTTGGCATGAATATGTGATTTCTCGTAATTACTATTTAACATCAAGTATCACCGTGTGGACAACCATGCCATTTATTTTCTAAGACCCTTTAATGCGTAAAATACATGTCTTGGCGTCAGAGATTTGCTGTAATGGAACAAGTAAAACAAAAGGATTTTCATGTAATCCCTTGAAGGAATATTCATAGTTTCTACTCTTGGACGTCACTTGGGGTACAATCTGCTAAAATATATATCATATAATATATCTTTATCTGCGTAATTGATTGCCAAATTGGATACAAGTCAGTTCATTAGGATGCATTTTTCAGAATGGAAATGTTATATTTTTTATCACGGCAGTGTCACGAAACTGAAAAACAAGGATAAAATCCTAAAGAAATTTGACATTATTGGATTGAATTAAACTTTTTTTAAATGTCACATTGGTGCAATAATATGTTTTGATTTTGATTATATACTATCACTCGAACTAAATTGTTTTAAACCCATTTTGAATTTTCACGCATGCGCACAAGGTAGTTCGAAACTGCTTCAATTGCATAATGCATTATATACATCGTAATTATAAATGTATTGTTCTGGTTATATATTATGTAAGTAGTACGTACTATGCCGAATAATGTTAAATTATACCATATAAGCATTGCATGCCATACCAAATCGGAATATTTGTCCTCTAGATATCACCAATGGAACGGAATAACGACTAAATAATATTGTTTAGAAACGTCGCTGCAATATGTGTATAAACAACTGCGATAGTCGTTCTAAATATATGCAATAAATATCCGGGCTTTCGGAAGATAAAGCAATTATTTCAATGACAAATGTATGGGAAATGATCTTACGGCTCCATAACTTATCCGTCACAAATCTGAGAAAATGTGAGACAAGCGTGAATATAATATTTGCGTTTTGCACATTGTTAGTTAATTTACTTTATACGATTTCGCGATAGCTTTTTTGTCAGAGTACAAAATGCAACAATATCGGATTTGTATTGATGGGTTCACAAATTAGATTTTTACATGAAATGTACTTCGAAATTACTATCACCGCTCTTGCAAACCGTAATTCATGCATACATGTTATATCGTATTTACTTTAAAACCAGAATTACATTTTAAGCCTATGACATGGGCGGTTAAGGTTAATCAAATCCAAAATACATAGTGATTTGAGAGACACAACTAGCCCAGAAGTGTTGAAAATAATTTATTTTTGCTTTCACTTAGCCTTGTGGTACCCTTCTCTCGCTTCCCATTTGCCATTATTTATCCATTGCACGTATGCAGTGATTGGCCGTTATTATACTTTTGCTAGTAAGTGATGTTTTTTCATGAATACAAATTAGCATACAAATGTGTTTGTCTATAATGCTATCATACCAAGCTCACTCTATCTGAAATTGTTATTAAACTTTTGAACCGGTCAGAAATGGAATATGTCCGTTTTCAGACTGATATGTGATAATCAAATAATAAAGGCTTGTCACTGACGCATCGCATGTAAACATTGATAACAAAACCTACAAGTGAACTGTCCAGATATCCGATATTAGAGAAAACTGTTAACGAACTTCATCGTTCCTGCCATCTAGGAATTGAATAGTCGTCGACAATTTATGTAGACATCTCGTAACTGTTAATTTAACACCGTATCTACATTTATGACAAACGGCTAGAGATTCATTACTCCGTAAACGATACATTGGCATACACATGTCATAAATCACAGAAAAGCACCATCACCATGTACAATATACATGGATTTCTACACTTGCAATGCCGAGGTACAAATTGGTACCTATGAAGGCTGTTCGGCATGATTGCTATTCCTTGGCACCATATATCGATGTTGGCTTCCATGACCAACGGAGAGAAATGGCCTCATAGGTTGACTCGACTGTGCACAGATTTCCATATGTAACCCAGTGACCGGGGAAGTTAATATGTCAAAGTTTGGTTCATCTGCTGAAGACAGCCATCGGTAATTCGTATAGTTACCTTCTGACTGATGATACGTCATGGTAAACATTAAAACTGCGTGCCGATTGAAAAAACATATTATATCTAGTACTTCCTCGATCACATATCCAAAGTGACTTCTTGATTGAAAACTGACAAATGCAAATACCAAAGTAATTACGTCAATACATCTAATCATAAAATATATTATTGCAATATAAATGATAAAACTGGATATTCTATACTGGTCGTGGGTATTGTATTGCAGAAGAATCGCATCATCGCCACAGATTAAATTTCACTGATGAAAAACTTGCTGATTACTTTTTACATGCATGAGTAATTAAGCAAGCGAGACTCGCATTGTTAATAAGATGCGGAGGTTGATCATGATTTCTCTCGACTCTAATCACCCTTATAGCTCAAGCAGGTTAGGTCGCAGCGACCAGCTGCTAGGTTTTTTAAGCATTTCGATCACTTGATTTCTTCATGCTACATTCTGTATCTAATGTATTTAGAATAGTAGTATATGCAATAGAAACATGTTTATGTGTTTGATGAACGCAAAGCTATTTAAAAATTACTGATGTGTTATAATATAAGCAACCGTATTGTAACCTGAATGTTACTAAAGTGCCATTGAAAAGTTCAAGTTCAATTTATGATAGGGTTATTACGCGCCAAAAAGGTATATATTGTCGCACGACGTTGTGAAGTAGTCTCGATTGATTTACATCACTGTCTTTGACATTGCAATCATGGGTTTTACTGCATTCTAGTCATCATTTATGTTATTTCTGCCACCCATTGGCATTGATTGAGGGAATTCCCGATGTATCCGGCCCATTTTTCATGTTAAATGACCTGCATCACTAACGTATTTATAAATGTGACATCAAGTTGTTCAAATATATACCATACCTACAACCAAATAACATAACCTCGGTTCATTTATTTACGTTCTTGGAGCGGTCTCGATTTCGGTGCATTGTCAATAAAATTGTCATCATTAGAACTGCTTTGAGTTTGTTATCAAATACCAATTGTTTTGTACCATATAATTTGATTTCCTGTTTTCCCCTTACTTCACTATACGATAGATTAGAAAGTAATAATTCATTACATAGCATAGCACACTATTTCATTTACTGGTATAAAACTGATATAAACTGGCTTTTAATCTTTACAATTTATGATACAACGTATTTAGTACGTTCCTGAATACAAGTATGCCGATAGAGAAGAATAATTAAACACATGAATGCGAATGTTTACCCCACTCAATTTTAATATTACTTCCACGCCATTAGTAAAAGTATTTCATAACATGTAGTCCTTACTTTTGTAAAAACTAGATTCATATAATTAATAATAAATCATCAATGCCAGATTACCCCCTGCGATAAAGTATATAGTATACAGTATAAGATATAAAGTACGTATACTAAGAAGTTATTGTAGTCCAGTGTAGTTTTACCAAAATCTGATCAATAGATGTTTCTGAAATTGTTAAAAAACACGATTTTTTCTATCGCAAACTAGCTATACATATTTACACGTGTGCGACTTTCAGTAATGATATAAATGAAACATAATGGTTTTAAATTATTACAATGTGAGCAGATCCACACTACTGGGACGTAACCATGCATCGTATGCATGTGAAGGCGTTGATTTGTTTTAGACTAATTAGTATCAGGTTATGTTATTGTCTCACATATGCTTGCTTTTGCAGAATGAGCGTTCTCTTTGCATGCACAACTTGACAGGAAACAAATGCGTATTGACACATTATGTCTAGATTTGCTGATTTAGTCGTTATTTATCAATCATATTGCTATCATCTCACAGAAACCAGATACAGCATTTATTATTGTCTGTTATAAATACAACACTTAACATATTCTGTCTTTTCTTAAATAATAAATTGATGTTGGTATATGTTTATCGTTATGTGTGCCATTCACTTTTAATGCATTTCTGCTAATGGGGATATGAAGCGTTTTCAAATACATTCTATCACACAGGTTGCTCTGAATGATGTATGGCGTATAAAATGCAGTCTGTCAATACGCATTTCAAGGAATTTCGACTAGGACGGTTACATTGGCATTCTCACCATAAGGCGTACATGTTGTTGTATTACAACAATGTGTGTTGATCACAAGGGAACTACGACTTGAAGCATAAATCGGGAGCAACCTCAGCTGGTGGAGCTACAAATTAATTAATCATTTCGACATGTTCGTCATTCCTTGACAGTGGTGCACAGCCACCAGAAAGGAAATATTCTCAACAGGGAGACTCGAACAGAGATGTCCATTGGTAGCCCAATGACCAAACTGTATAAGGTAGCCGAACATCTGAACTACTGAAATCTTGTAATAAGCTATCTTTAACGCAATTGAAACTTAAGTGTACACTTACCATTGAGTTACCTCCCCATGACCAAAAAATTACCAAGAATTTTAGCATTTTAAAAATGTTCAACCACTAATTTGCCATTCAATGTTGCTATCAGACCAATCGAAATAAACCAATGTCCATTAAGTTGGTAAACTGCTGTTTGCACCTCCTCGATAATAAAACACTTAAATCTGCCAGTAGATTAATTGATTTGTAAACATGATTTTATAGACACTTGCATTCCTACCATTTATTACTTGTGTTGTTTCGCAATACACGGAAGTCGGAAGTACAGTACATCGTCGTAGCCCAATTATAGTTCAATCAATGCATTAGTTCATATATTATGACATATCATACATTGCATCATTGCGGATTTGCTAGCTTTAAATACTTTTCGGACTGTTCTATGGAACTGGAGGATATTCAAATTGAAGCACATTATGTCTTTGTCTCTATTTAAATGTCAAAATGGTACATGTATTGCTGCTACACAGTGTTAAGTACATTTTGAAATTCAACCCAAAGCGAATATTGTGATGTCTAATCATATTTGTTTCCCCTTTACTTAGTACAGAACAAATCGTCTGATTAAACATATCTATATAATCTGACACTTACTTGACACATACTAATAAGCCTAAATTGAATACAGGCTAGACACATCAATTTTCTGTATCCAATAACGAGCAACATTAATTATATACATTATGCACTGCAATCCGCCTGTGATTAATTAAACTCATTTTAGTCCTGTTTGTGCAATGCGTAAAACAGTTCGCTTTAGTTGGTCTACCATTTGCAGAGTAAGCAATGCTATGTGACTTATAGATACAAGATTTGTTTCACGTGGTACACAAACATTACCGCAGTGTCAGTATTTAAGTTGATAGTTTATGTTATGAATAATATACTGAGCAAAACAGCTAACCGAACGCTTTTTTAATTTGATTATTTCAGTATCCTGCAAGTGTACAAACCTAAAATTTTACATAGTTATTTTAATATTGATAGTGCACCTAATGCAGCTTACCACATAAAAATACATGCCAAAATCACTCATCCATGACGAAAAAGCTTCAAATCACATTTTTGCACATTGTGATCGATTGCTCTCGAATTGCACGAGTTTTGTGTGCATGTTGTGTAGCATGGGTGTTTGTTAGTCGGAAAAACAGACTATTTTGTAAAAAACATGGCACATTTGTCAAAGGTAGGCCGTGGAAGAGCTCCATGGAGGGTATCAAACAGACAGATCAGTTTGACACAGATTTAAATAATCACAAACATTAGTTCCTATTATTTCACGTGTGTGTGAACACCAATGCACATTAAAATACCTAAACAGTATATTGGGAATCACGGGAGGAAAGAAAAAATATTCAAGTGGGATAACTCTTGCATAATTTTACTTCTTTTAAAGTTCATTCACTACATTTTCCAATAAAATTGTATTGTCATCCATTAGTAAAACACGTTGACATTAAAATATAATACATAATAGTCCTGAGGGCTTTTTTGCACTTGTTTGAAAAAAAAAGTGTTTTCTCTCCATTCAGTATATACGACACTTTTGAAGTGCGTTCATAAGGTGTTCGACAAATTACTAATGCAGCTATATGCCCGCTTCTTTTATACTGAGAATAAAACCAAAATTAAGTCAATAATTGGGCTCATTTATCCACACAAAAGATATTTGACTAAATATCCTCCCCTTGACCATTAAAAATTAACATCATAATTTTGAAAAATTAAAAAATCTTGTTTTTGTGATCAAATCGCATTATATCGAGTTTGACTTATTGTTTTGGCGATTAGTCTTTAATGTGTATGGAATAAACCTAAAATCTTTTATTATTTAACGCTCATTTATGAATTTCAAATTTATATGTCTGGCTCTGTTAATTCATGGTTCCGTGAACTTCTTTTTCGCATTTTTGAAAATAAAACTCTTTAAATCGCACCTCAAGATCGTAATAAAAAGGAAAACATTTTTCGTGCAAAAATATTTATAAATAAAAAAGCTATACCGTGACGGTAAAAACATCAAATATGCTAAAAAATTGTACATTTTGTGAATTTCATCTTGATGGGTGATGTCATTAAATACTTTTTTTGACGATGATGCTAATTAAGTATATTGACGAAATTTTACCACTAGCCTTCTAATGGTTGGATTATGCTTCAGATCAAGTTTCAGAAAATTTCAAGGGACAGTTCTATAAAAATTCATAAAAAACATAAGCGTTCGGTTAGCTGTTTTGCTTAGTATAGGCCACGCAAAATGGAAGTAGTTATACAAGCCATTAGCCACTATATTTCCAACACTTCATTAGACGAGTTTTACGCAATAGCCTTTAAACATTTCCTTTTAAGTCACATTGACGTTTTCTATTAGAAAAATGAATTCATCCATAAACCCATTCGATGAGCGTTCCTCGTGCATTATTTTTAAATCCAGTAAAATGTGAATGCATGACGTACGCTTTCTATTTTAAGGCACCATTGCATGTTTGTTACCGATTGCCTTGTTCCGTATTATATCAGATTGCTAAAGGCATGTGCTTGATATGAATAAAGAAGGCAATGCAATAATAAGCATTATGAAACACTAGCTAAATAATAAAATATAGTTGCTTAGACATAAAACTTTAAACTAAACTAAGTCTAGCTTGGGTTGTAGATCTACGTTAAAAACAACTTTTAACGTAGCTTTGGTATTGCATTGGTAATGTAGTACGTTAACAAACTTTAAATTAAACTAAGTGTAGCTTTGGTATTGCATTGACAAAGTCGATCTTCGTTACAAACAACTTTTAACTACACTTAGTGTAGCTTTGGCATTGTATTGGCAACGCGGTACGTTAAACTAAGTGTAGCTTGGGTAAACCAGCTCATACCATTGTCTTGTCTGTAAACGCAATGTGATTCAGTATTGTCCGCTTGACTAAAAGACTGCAAGTATAAACATGGACCTGTTAAACGGAATAGCTAAAACACTATTTTTGTGCTCTTAATTTCTGATAACACAATATTTTAGAACCATACGATATTTTATAACTTTAATAACTAAATAGAAAACCATCTACTTACAATAACGATTGACTCGACTTACATCGAATAAAACGCCCTACATATCATACAATCAATTTTCATAGCAATTCGTTTATTTGATAATATATCTTTCTTTATGCATTATAGATATATCATTGCACATAGCATCATATAAAGTTTTTGACTGGCAACAAATATTTCATACTAAAGTCTATATTTGAGTTTTATAATATTGACGACGTATTATAAAAAGTATCAATGCTGGATGCAATATTGTCTGTCATGATATTATTGTTTACATTTCTGAAAGAGTTCATGGGCCATGGAAATCTTTTATGTAACATCAATCATTTTCTGGTCATTAATCATTGATAATGATAATGTTACAAACTCAGATCGAAATCAATTGAAAAGATGATGAGACCATTGCCTGGCTACATGTATTTATATTAGCACACACTGTCTGTAACACTGCACATGTATTAATACTCGCGGTGGACTATTAATGACTGCTCTGACGGAGGGAGTAGATCGAGAAATATAGTATATCGAATAATGGACTTGTAACATGCATATTACTGTGTTAGCAGATAATATGTTATTTTCTATATTTAAAACCACATATTTAGGTTTTTCGTATCGAGGCGTGGTCAAATATATTATTAGTAAGCTTGCTCGTATCATTGGTGGAGATATTTATGTTATTGGCTTTCAATGTATTCTCTGGAATGGGTGGCTATGTACGGTCGCCGCTTCTGTAGGGCAATTGATAATGTGGTCATATGCAGCATCTACTATCTTGTACAAGGAACAAGCAATACGTTTAATACTCACACAATTTCGGTCGCAACCTATCTCTAGAAGTATTATGTTGCTGCTTACATTTGTACCCTTGCTAAACCGTAAAAATGTCATCCAATGTATATTTGTTGTGCATTAATACAATGCCATTTCCTAAATGGCCATTCAGAATGTTGTTATTCATGCAAAAAGATAATCTGACAACTAGAAACCCAGTTTAGACAGTTACCTGGGATTGATATCAATGCTTACCATACACATTCATTCAATCGAAACACACAATGTTATTTATTGTGATTGCTTAGTATCCTTAGAACGCCTGGGTTTTTTTCAAAAGATGATTCAGGATTTATCTTATTCATAATTACATAGTTGGATTCTTCTAACCTGTCAGATGATGTACTGAATGAAATTAGTTAGTTTCGTCTTATTAATTTCAATTGATATATCAAATAATATTCTTTTTTCTTTTCTACACTACAGTATAAGGTGTTTGTTAATGTAACACATTTATTTGTTTTACCAGAGAGAATGTCCCCTTCGTACGATTTTGGAATTAGATAAATATGTTTTGACACATGATGTCTAGACACGCTTAATAATCCATCTTTCCACAAAGGATCAGGTTTAACAAAGTGTATACTCAAGACATTATAAACAGAAATTATGAATATTATGATTCGATGCCGCCAGGAGGCGGCATCGAGTATGAAAGGGTGCAAGCAGATGTCCCAGGAGGATACAAGATTTGATTGGTTATAACGCTGTTGGACTCGCCCGTCAGGGGTAAAATAGGATGATAAATGTTCGGTAGGTACTAAAGTCCAAGTCCCAGGAGGATACAAGATTTGATTGGTTATAACGCTGTTGGACTCGCCCGTCAGGGGTAAAATAGGATGATAAATGTTCGGTAGGTACTAAAGTCCAAATCAGTTCGGAACGGGTGTTTATATAACGGCTACATATGTTGCAATTTGCGGGTCTTAGCAGGGGCTATTAAAAAGTAAAAAAAAACTATTTGCGCGGAGCGGCGATTTTCCTTTCGAACTTTTATGGAACATGTTAAATACTTTCATGTCTGTCAGATATTTTTTAGTTATGATTTTCGATTTTTTCCAGTTCTTAGGTTTTGTCTTAATCTAAATTTGATAAATGCAAGTGTTTTTTTAATCTCTATGTTTCTTTATTTATGTATGTCAGAATAGTTTGTTTTGCCAAAATTTAAACGGGTAAATATAGCTTGCCAACATTGAACTGACACTTCTTATTTACAAAATATTCATATGCGCTCCTATACTCCTGCCAAATGGAACTAGTTCTATGCATATTTTAAACTATGTTGAACGTATTAATTCGCAATAAATTTACTTATCAAGCTCACAAACCACGAAATAACAATGTCCTTTAGTGTCAGTTTCACGTTGTCAGGCTATACCACGTTATTGGAATACACTTTGTTATTTTATGAAACATGCTAAATGCCATCTGTGAAGCATTAATCAATATTATAATGGTGCTCATATTTCTAAAACATGTTATGTTCATTTGAATAAATATTTCAATAGAAAATAGAATGTTTTCATGTTTTCTATTCTTTCCTGGTGTTTCACTGCCTTCAAGTTTTTAACCAGGTTTTCCAAAGGAAAACTCTGGTTATTAGATTGCTGAATGTCGGCGGGCCTTAACAATTTCTTCTGTGCACAACTCCTCCTACATTTCTTCATAGATTTCAACCAAACTTTCAGAGAATGATTGTCATCATGTGACCTGGTGCATATTATCAGGGTTTTATGATTCAACCAATTTTGACGGAGTTATGGCCCTTGAAACAGAAAAAATTGGCCGCTTTCCTTATGTCGCACGGTACTCAAAGTACACGACATAGAGTCATGAAACCTTCACAGAAATGGTCAGGATGTTTTCTCTACACCTGGGGTTTCACTCCCCTTTCAGTTTAGTACATCCAGAGTTATTAGCCATTGAAATGGTGTAAAATAGCCATTTTTGACTTGTTTCACATGCTACTCAAAAAGTATTTGACCTAGGATCATGAAACCTTTATAGAAATGTTTGACAGCATGTACTCTAGTGCACCTGGGGCTTCACTCCCCTTTCAATTTAGTACAACCAGAGTTATTGCCCTTGAATTAGTGAAAAATACCCATTTTCAGCAATCTTAAGTTTTTGCAGCGTACACTCAACACATGAGAATAACTTCCCTTGTGCATCACACATCACGCCGGAATTTTAGTTTGTTTACAAGTTTCTACCAATACCTTTTACTAAATAAAAAGATTTACTTAAAAAGAACTAGCGGCATCTTTGACGCCCAGCATCAACATTTCACTTGTATACATTTTGTATTTGGCTTATTCTTTGTGGTCTTCTCTGTTCTACTCTGGACTCTTTTAGTGTGTAACTATCTTTATCTGCGTTATTTAAACCCATTTTTAATTTTCGCGCATACACACAAGTTAGTTCGAACCGCCTTAAATATTCTCATAATTATTATAATTGCACCGTTCTGGTTATATATTACGTTTTTGGATTTAATACGCATATTGCCGAATAAAGTTATGTTATGCTATATTAGCATTACATACAGTGTATAACATACATGTACCATGCTAGTACGGAAGATTTGTCCTCTATATCACCAATGAAAGATAATAAGAACGACTAAATAATGTTTTTGTGATAGTCGTCCACTCAGAAGTCCGGGAACTCGGAAGATAAAGTAATTGTGCCAATGAAAAATGGATGGGAAATGATCTTACGGTTCCATAACTAATCTATCACGAATCTGAGAAAATGTGAGACAAGCGTGAATATAATATTAGCGTCTTGCGCTTTGTTTTGTTAATTTACTAGAAACGATTGCACGAAAACGTTTTTGTCAGAGTACAGCCTGTGGAAATATCCGATTTGTATTGACGGGTTTACAAATTAGAATGTCACTGTAATGTTTTTTAGATTACATGCAGTATCATCACTCTCGCACACAGTACTTCATGCAAATAAGTTATATCGTATTTACTTTGAAACTCAACGTGTAAGCCTAGAACATGGGCTGTTATTGTTAATGAAATTAAAAATCCACTCTGATTTGAGAGACTTTTCTGAGTACCACAAGGACAGACGTGTTGAAACTTAACTAGTTTTGCTTTCACTAGTTTAGCCGTTTGGTAACCTTCTCTCGCTTCTCATTTGCCATTATGTATCTACGAGAGGTGCGCCACTTATATTTGAACAGTGTTGAACATCCCATAATTTGCAACATGACATTGTACAGTCGAAACGTCTTTATTCAATCGTATACATCAATGTGTCAATTAACATATACACCCATTGTTTTTTGTATTTGTAGTTAAATTAGAACCAAAAATTCACATTTTTGTACGGGCTTTTTTTAGCGTTTTTATGACTAAAACAATCCAACTAATGTTGTAAACATGTATCAAGTGAAATCAATGTTGCTTTATCCTTAAGATTACAATTCTTTAGGTGCAGCGTCGTTTGACTTCGTCCTTTACTATTGTCGTGCAATAAACATAAAGTACGTGTTCTTAAGGCACCGAAAGGTATGATTGTGTTGGTGTATGGTGCTGTGCCTTGACCAAAACACCATGATTCGGAAATTGTCGTCAGGAAAGTCATATGGGATACATATTGTTTAAAAACCTTTTTGAACATAAATGGCATACTATCGTGCGCTGATGTGTCCGTTTGTAGAATTAATATTAGTTCTATTTGATAAGTTATAACAAACAACAGCACATATAATGAAACAGGCTGCTAACCCGTGAAGCTTAACGAATGTCAACTTCTTGGTGGGGTTGTAGATATTTCTCATATAGCAGTCTGGTCGAGTATCGTTAATATTTCAATGGTTATGTATTGTCTTATCAGAGGTGACAAAGGTATCGATATAACCGTTCCGTTGTTGTAAATAAGGTGATTAAAGACGTTTGTCTCCCTTTAATTTTTGTGTTGTTTTTGCGCTTGTGAACACCGATTTTTTCGGAGTTTGGCATGTAATATATGCGAAATTTCTGTTTTGGTAGTTACAATGGATACTCCTACCTTAGTTGAAAACCGCAGTTTAGTTATTTTGTTGGTCCTAGTCATCATACACCCAATGAGTAAGATTGTCGAACAAATAGTCAGTTTTTGGCATTTTTTAATATTTTGTGTTATTTCATTTACGGGCGCAATATGACAAAAACCACCCTTCTAGTGACGAATAGTACTGACTGTTTCTTCACAAAATGGTACACCAATATTTCTTCACATTCTTCTTGTTGATTCGTTTGGAGTGTTTGGCCTTCAAAAAGCTTAAACCAACACCCTCTACAGAATTGCCAATTTTGGTTGAAAACATATTGCAAATATCAATAACAATTATTGTATATGATGCCTGACACATTACTTCTCGCTGTACAAAAGATATATTTCATTTATATCGGGTTCAATGGAAGATATCGGACATGTAGCACTGTTCCAATATAAGTGGGGCACCTCTCGTATTGCACTGCGATTGGTCGTTATTATACGTTTGTTAGTATGTTATGTGTTTTCATGAATACAAATTAGCCAGCAAATGTTTGTGTCTCTATTGATATCATATCAACTCACTCTGTCAGAAATGGTTATCAAACTTTGGATCGGTCAGTAACGGAATTTCTCCGTTTTAAGATTGATATGTGTCCGAAATAATTAAACAATTTATCACCGTTGCATGACCGAAACATTTTGATAAATGGGAACTGATAAGCATGAACTGCATCTGGGAAAATATGAACATATAACTACTTCACCTGAGAGGTGTAACTATAACATACTAGGTAATATAAACTCCCACCAGACAAATACAGTTATATAATTAATTGTTAAGCATTTAAAACATTGTGACTTATAAATCATCCCAAAACAGGTAACATAAGCTTAATTAATCAGGGATTATCATCAAAGACAGCTATACCATGCGTCGCTAACGTTCATAACACATGACTTGTATGCAATACTTCAAACCGACATCAGGGAATGGGTTAGTGAATAAACACAATAATTGGTGAAATTATCTTCTGATTTCTGATTATACGTCATTGTACGTATTATGACTGTGTGCTGTCTGAGGAGATCCTGGAAAACAACAACCATATTATTTCTAACATTTCCTGGATCATATGTCCCAAGTGATTTCTTGATTGAAAACTGACACATTCAAATCTCAAAGTAATTACGTCAATACATTTAATCATAAAATATGTTGTTGCGATATAAATGATAACACTGGAAAATCTATACTGGTCGTGGGCTTTGAATTTCACAATATTCAAATAATGTAATGTTAACAACAACACGTACACATACTGTAGTTCAATTATATTAATACTTTTTTATCGCAGAATAATCGCATCATCGCCTCAGATTGATTAACACTGAATAAAAACTGTGCTTTTTATTGTTTACAAACTTGATGAATTACGTGATTAAGCGAGGCTCGTGTTGTAAATAAAATGAGTCTACTAGGTTGATCATGATTTCACTCGACTCTTATCATTCTTATGACCCAGGCAGTTCAAGGCGCAGCGATAAGCTGCTATGTTATTTATTACAAACATTTCGATCACTTTGATTCCTTCGTGCTATCTAATATATTTAGTATTGTATAATATGCAATAGACATATATGTTTGGTGAACGCCAAGCTATTGTAAACTTTCAGCATCAACCGTATTATAAGTTGCATCAGCAAGTTCAAACGATATCTAGAATGAAAATTTACATCCACATGAACGATCAATAGTTCGCTTAATAACCTTCGTCAAACAACATTGACAAGCATTAAATCGGAACGATCTCTATTTCAGTGTCATGTCAATACAATTGTCATCAACGATACAGTTCTGAGTTTGTTATCGCATTGTTTTGTGCCATCTAATGTGTTTTCAATTCTTCCATTACATTGGTTTAATCACGTCCTCTAATTTCATTATCCGACAGATGAGAAAGTAATTGCACATGTTCAGAACATCACCAGAAATAATTCATTCTCATTCTTGCGTTGTTTAAATAAACACACTTCTAGTTTTATGCGTGCACACTGTTTAACTTACTGGTATAAAACTGATACAAAATGAATTTATATCATCACAATTTTTGTTACAACGTATTTATTACGTTCTATAGTTCAATCAGTCTGATAGAGAAGAATTATAAAAGACATTAATGCGAATGTTTCCCTCACTCCATTTTATTATTACTGCCACGATAGTAGAATGAGTATTTAATAAATTGTAGATCCTACTTTGGTGGAAACAAGATTCAAATCATTTAAAATGCGTCAATGTTCGTAGAAAAGAATGCCGCATCGTTGTTCATATTTGGGCAGTTGGTTTATCTTACACATTCCTTGTCCTGACGTTGTGGCAATATTTGCATACATTTGAACTTGTGATGAATGTGTGTCTCATTGTAATTACTATTTACCATCAAGTATAACTGGGTTGGACGACCGTGCTATGTTTTTCACGAGACATTGAAATGCGTAATAAGATACATATTTAGGTGTGTGCGATTTACAGTAATTCATGCTACAAATGAAACAAACTGATTTATTACAATATGAGCAGATCCACACATTCTACTTTGGGACGTAATCATGTATCGTATTCATTTAAGGTGTTCGTTTTTTTTGTATTGTCCGATAGTGGTTTCTGTTAATGTATCACATATGCTTGCTTTGGTAGGATGAGCATTCTCTTGGCATGCACAAATTGACCGGAAACAAATGCCTTGTGACACATTATGTCTAGACTTGTTAATTTAGTCATAGTTCCGTTATATATCAAACATATTGATATCATCTCTCCCAATCCAAAATAGCGTTTATTATGTCCGCAACTAAGACAAAAATAACACATTCTCTCTTGTCTTGGATACTGAACTGTTGTTGGTATAAAACACCTATGTCTATCGTTATTTGGATGCAGTCCTGCTAATAGGGTCATGGCTTATCAAACTAATCTGCTTATTGATACATTTCGAATATGGTACTTAACAGAGTATCTGGGCTTACTCGCATTATCTTTGTACATATAATGAATATTTTAAATACACTAGCAACTTGACAAACACGATCGTGTAAAACACGAGTTATACACAATTTGAGAACATGCTGACAAACACAGACATACGATATCCGTCGCACAGAACTATATCGACACAAATTTTACAAATTGTATATACCTGAAACCACGACTTGTTTGTCGCAATAATCAATTTAAAACATTGTTGTTCATAAGCACAATTCGTGTCGGGTAATTCATACGCTACATGTACACATACGCCAAGAACACTATGGAATCGCTTGCTATAAGCGGCAATATGCATAGGTATGTCGTATAGAGTGTGTATACGATACGAATAATTTAGAAATATGTTGAACACAGCTTATGACAAGTTTTCAATAGATCAGCCGTTCGACGAATCTTAGACATTTTGATCCTTGGGCTACCAATGGAAGGCTGTGTTCGAGTATTCCTGTTGAAAATATTTCCATCGTGGTGGGAGTGCAACCACTACTCAGGAATAAGGAACAACACGTTGAAATATTTAATTACTCTGTTATTAAACATCTGAGGTGGCCCCCGATTGAATTTTTGAGTCAAAGTTCCTTAATGGTGTTGACAACGTGCATTCTCCACTCAACCTAGGAGTAAAGCAAATGAGTAAAGTGGTACTTGTGATGGCAGTTCGATATGATTTATATTCCTTGACATCAAAGATCGATGTTGGCTGCCGAGTCTACGGAGAAGACAAATTCTCACAGGGAGACTCGATTGAGGTTTCCATATGTAGACCAATGAACCGGGGAAGTTAATATTATAAAGTGTAGTCCAACCATTGAACTTCTGAAAACAGCCCTCGATAATCGGTTGCCTTCTTATTTCTTTAAATACGCCATTATACGTTTAATGACTGTAATCCGATTGAAGAAATTCTAGAAAACAACAACCATATTATATCTAGGATTTCCTGGAGCACATATCCCAAGTGAGTTCTTGATTGAAAACTGCCAATTGCAAATACCAACATAATTACGTCAATAAATTTAATCATAAACCATATCATTTGCGATACAAATGATAACACTGGAAAATCTATAATGGTCGTGGGAATTGCAATTTCAGAATAATCGCATCATCGCCTCAGATTAATTGTTACTGATGAAAACATGTTGTTTACTATTTACAAATACGATAGATTGAGTAATTAAGCGCGATTCGCATTGCAAATAAAATGCGTAGGTTGGTCATGATTTTAATCGACTCTAATCACCCTTTTGGCTCAGGCAGTTCAGGGCGCAGCGACCAGCTGCTAGGTTATTACAATCATTTCGATCACTTCGATCCCTTCGTGATATCTAATGTTTTTAGGATTGTAGTATATGCAATAGACATATGCTTGTGTTTTTGATAAACTATTATAGTGCCATGTCAATAAGGTTGAGTTTCAGTATTGGATTGCTTCAATAATGTTTTTTCATTTTTCCATTACCTTGGATTCATCACGTTCACTAATTTCACTATCAGACATATCAAAAAGTAATTGCACATGTTCGGAACATCACTAGGAAGAATGCATTCTCATTATTGTGTTGTTTATGTACACACACAATCGTTTAACGTGTGTACATTATTTCATTTACTGGTATAAAACTCATATAAAATGGTTTTGATCATCACAATTTTTGTTACAACGTATTTAGTGCGTTCTGGGGTACAATCAGTCTGATAGAGAACAATAATAAAAACATAAATGCGAATGTTGCCCCCACTCGTGTGACTCATTGTAATTACAAATGTACTATTTACCATCAAGTATTACCGGGTTGGACGAATAAGCGAGTTTTTCCTGCGACCCTTTTGTGCGTTATAAGATACATATTTAGGCATGTGCGACAAAATTATTACAGTGTAAGTAGATCCACGCATACTACGTTACCATGCATCATATTCATGTGAAGGCGTTGACTGGTTTTATATTATTCAGTATTATGTTATGCTAATCCATCACATATGCTAGCTTTGACAGAGTGAGCATTATCTTTGCATGCATAAATTGACAGGACACAATTGGTTTGTGACACATTACTAGTATGTCTAGACTTGTTAGACTTGCTAATTTTATCATATTCCGTTATTTATCAATCATATTGTTATCATCTCACAGAAACCATATATAACATTTATTATGTATGTTACAAAGCCAACATTGAACGTACCCTTACGTGTCCTTGGATAATAAACTGATGTTAGTATCCAACACAATTGCTTTTCGTTATCTGTGGCATTCATTTCTTTATTAATTTTAATGCAGTCCTGTTAATGGATATAGGACTTATCAAACGAACAAGCAATGTACAATATGCGTTCGATTCTCTTTGGGTATACTGTTTTCCCCGTTGGTTGTGCAGCCACTGTCCCGGAAACACGGCATATCTGCTGAAGTGGCTTCCGAGTGATGTTTCCAATCAAATGGCCCGTGTATAACGTACGATGTTTTATTACGATTAAGGGGCAACGCCAATGGATGTTGCTATCGTGCTGATCGACATAATTTTGTTACCGTGTTCACATACTGTGGTGTATCTATCATTCAGAGGAACCTGGAAGATAGAATGTATTTGAAAGTATCTTGCTTATTTGTTTGTAATAGGTTAAATCAAAGCAGGAAAACAGAGTATCATTTTTATAGCATACTCCTTAATCGGTAATTACCCATGTCTGTATTATAACCCAGGAGGTTGCATAATTAATTACTCAGACACATCAAAGTACCAACATCGTAATTACAACAATTCCTTTAATGGTAAAACATACTATTGAATTATACAAAGTTCAGAATATTTGTAAGTGGTTGTATCAGAATCGACAATAATTACACAATTGCATGGGCTTACTGTAGATACGAACTGATCACCCTGTGGAGTCTGATTGATTCCTTGTTCATTTTCCACTTGGGAATCGGGAGCATCAATGCGTGGATTGTAGTTCATCGCTCCTGTCATTTGACACGTGTTATCCCACACATACGACTGAGTCCCACATATTTGTTATAACTTGATGTTGGTATTCAATATTTGGTTGTTTTGGTGCAATTGACTCTTAAACCTTACTGCTACCTACAAGTGTAGATTATTAGATAGCAACACGACATACAGAATACATGTATTACCTTCAGGCTTTCATAGTTAACAGTAGCGTTTTTAAATAACATTTCTACGTAAATGTATATATCTTTTGAATTTTGATAATACGTCGTTTTACTTATTATTTGTAGAACACGTCGTAAACAAAAATCATATTATGTCTAGCATTTCTTGGAACACATATCCCAAGTGATTTATTGGTTGAAACTGCCAGATACATGTACAAACATCAATGTAAATATTCTAATACTTCTAGTGAAATATACTATTGCGATAGTATAGTGTAACATTGGGAATCATTACTGGACGTGGTCGTTGAATTGCAGAATAATTGCAGCATTGCCTTCGATTGATGTGCATACATTATTGATTATTCATACAAAGGTTGAATTGAGTGATTATGCGAGACTGACCTTATTTTGGGAAGGCGTAGGTGAGCAATTATTTTACGCGGTTCTAATTTAACCGCACTAATGTTTCATACCGATAATGGTGCAACTACCAGCGAATATGTTATTTTAAGAATTTTATAAAACACTTTCAACCCCTATTACTCCTTCGTGATATATAACGAAGTCAAAATGTATATTTGCAATAGAAACATGTGTGTTTGATGAACGTCAGTATAATAGAAAAAATGGAAATGTTACAATAAAAGCAACCCTGTGTTCTTATCCGTACGGAACTCCAGCTCGATTGTACAGTTCAATCGCTTTCTTGCATTTATAATAGACTAACGTTTTTGTTTAAGGTATGTGCCTACAAGACAGATGCCGTTACACATTATGTTCATTTATATAAATTTAAAACAACATTAACGATCTATAATAAAATAGTCAAATGATTAGCTTCAATCTGTCGTCCAAGAAATTCGGCAACTACAATGGTATAGCGATACCTGCTCTGATGTGACGACACTCTTCTGCGTATTTTCACAATAGTTTAATACTGTAATCGACATCAAAACGGGTTTGTACCATAAAGGGTATTTTTAATTACGTTGAATTTATTACTTCTACTAATTTGACCGGGAAGTAATTGCATTTTTACATTGTATTAAGCGTAGTCAGGTACTATATATTGCCAATCATTTGTTGTTTGTTACCGCACAAAGTAGTTCTCCTAGTTTTATGTCTTCATACAAATGTATTAACTGAATATAACATTGATATAAATAGCATGTTATCTTTACAATTTATTTTACAACGTATTTAGAACGTTCTATATTTTGATACGTCGGCTATGGATGAACTATAAGAATAGCAATTTAGATTTTTTTCTCCCATTCTATCCAATACTAATCTCACGCAAGTAGTACGAGCATTTTATAAAAATCATTCATGCAAATTATACGTTATATCGTTGTCGTTGGAAAGAGTTTTATATTGCACCCTGGATAATGTAATATTTACAAATGTACAAACATTGACCAGACTGAATCACTGTTGAAAAGAAATATGATCCTTAAACATATGTGGTTAATGTTATACTAAAATTCCCGATGACTTGTCCATACTAACTTGTAGGTTATTAGCCTATGTAGATTATACCAAACATTTCCATCTTCTCACTAATATTGAAGAATTTGTCATTTGTTTTCTACATTATTAGATAGCAAGCTCTGTTTGTTGATACTGTTTACATACTGTTGAACTTTTGACACCAGATTTTGTGATGAATGTGTGATTCTGGGTAATTACTAGTTATCCTCTACTTACAGGATTGGAAATTAGTGTCATTTGTTTCTAAGACTCTGTAATGCGCAATTAAATACATATCTAGGCGTGTGGAATTGGCAGTAATGATACACAAGAAGCAGATTGATTTAGAGCGGTGTCAACTTATCCACACTTACTATAAGTGAATAAGGACATGAAGGACTTGAAATGCAGAAAGGGGTAACAAGTGCATACCATACAGCAGTTCTACTGGGGAAAATACATAAATACACATGATATAGGTACATGTATTTACACTGGTTTAGCCAAAGGTAATGTCACTCCTCCCCTGGTTTATTTGTTTACTAGCTGATATGCATTAAAAGACGATCAAAATATGCAGTAATTAAATACTGATTAATATGCAACGTACTGCATTATTATCATATTTGGATTATGTGTGCATTCACAATTTACCTATGACATCATGTCGTCACGCCTGCGCACACGAAAATTACGACATTTGTTCATAAGCTTTACAATTATTTTCTGTGTTATTGTTAATTATAGTTATCGAAAGCAGACGATGAATAAGTCACTTAATATGTTTTAAAAAAACAAGCAACCAACAAGTTGCCCTAAAACCATGTTAATGTTACAATCTGACCAATCTGCCAGTGAATTAATTGATTTGTCAACATAATTTGATTGATACTTGAATTTACTACCATTTGTAACTTGTATGGTTTCGCAATTCACTGAAGCCGGAAGTGCATGGTGGTAGTCCAATTACAGTCCAATTAATGCATTAGCCCAAACACTTTGATAAGGCATAGCATTGAAGGTTTACTAGCTTAGTTTTCGGACTCTTTTATCGAACTTGAGGTTATTTAAAGTGAAGCACATTTCGACTAAGTCACGTGTTATTGAGGATACAATGTATTAACTACACTACATGTATGAAATTCAATACATGCCGAACATGTTAATAGCTAATCAGAGTTGGTTCCCTTTCACTAAGAAAAACATTTGTCTGACTAAACATATCTATATAATCTGATACTAACTTAACTATAGACACATCAACCTAAAGTGAATACAGGCTAGACACATTAATCTTCTGTTTCCAATAACGTGCAGCATTAATTATATAGCACTGCAATCCGCCTGTGATTAATTAAACTCATTCGTTTTATTTGGTCTGCCACTTGTTTCCAATTATTAGACAACAAACATACTTAACAACCACATTGTGTGCTGCAAACGCCACATTATAATAATTGAAATTACAGTCACAGTGTTTAAATGCACATTATGTTTGTGTAAGTAGACGACTGTTAGGACTATTAAAATAGTTCGTTATAAGACATGTTGATTCGAGACAATTAAGAATGTTTAAGAATGTAATAATACTCTATTGACTTAGTTCGAACTTTGATTCGAGTGAATTTGAAATCAATCATTGCTATTTATGTAAGATATCAGCCACTAAATTTCCAACAATTCATTAGACAAGCTATTTCCTCAAATACAAGCAGTTTACGTCAATCACCAAAATAGCCTTTAAACATATTTCTTTTTAAGTCACAGTGACGTTTTCTATTAACGCCATGCAGAAAAGTTCATTCATCCATACGCGCATTTAATGAGCGTTCCTAATGTATTTTTTCGAAAATCTGGTAAAATATAAATTCATGACGTACATGTTCTATTTTGAGGCGTCATTGTATGTTCGGCACAAATTAATCAGGGTAGGAACTTATGCATGTTTCGTTTCACGAATGCCTTGTTCCGTATTACACCAGACTGTCAAATGTTAAAAGCATGTGCTTGTTGTGAATAAAAAAGTAATGTAATATGAAGCATTTAGAAACATTAGCAAAATCCATAATCGATTCCAGTTGAATTGACATACCATTGCTATTTGACATGTTTCGTTATTGGCAGGCAATGTTTTACGTTAAACAATTACAAGCTAAACCAAGTGTAGCTTGAGTATCATATTGACCATTTTTAAGTTAAAACATAATAAACAATGTTATTATAGTATAACGTTAAAAAGCTGTTAACGAGTGTAGCGTGGGTATTGTGGCTTGAATGAACTGGACTGTTTTTAATTAATTTCACTAAGCTACTTATTCCGACAGTAAAACGTTCGAAACTATCCATATACATGTTGATATTGAAATGTATGTTTATATTGAATGAATTATATAGCTTTGACAGTCGTAGTGTTATTCATACTCGTTTGTGACCCCCTTCCCACAACAACCCCGTCATCGAACCATACCATATTGTATAACTTCATTGACGGACAACAATTAAGTTGTGCAGGGTCGATACGAGTCTTATATTAGCTACTTTTAAGGTACTTCCTAGGATTCCTTCTATGTTGTAGTAGGTACAATTATATTTTTGTTAGGTTTAAAATAAAATAAAGAAAAGACAGATTCACTTAAAGACTTGAAGTAATACTATAGATTCTTGTCGTACTATTTTTTGAAATTTTGACATAGGTCATGGGTCATGAAAATCGTTGATGGTACATCAATCTTTTTCTGCTCGTTAATCATTGATAAAGTGAATTTTACAAACTCAGATTCAAATCAATTAAAAATCATAAAACATATGATGTGGCAATTGCCTGACCTTTTATATCAGCTCAGCCTGTTAACATCTGTATAACTGTAAATGTAAAATACTCGCGGCGGACTATTTATTCCTTGTCTCACGGAGGCCGTAGATTGCGTTGATAAATCTCACAAATAACTGGTCAAACACTACGTTATTAGAGGCTTTTCCTTTCACATATTTAGTTTTCCGTATCGCGATATTCTGGTACTCAATTATATTATTATTAATATGCTTGATTGTACTTAATGTACCTTTTGTGGATACGTGTATGCTATTGGCGTTCAATGAATTATCTGGATTGGATTGGTGAATATGCACTTTCGCCGCCCCAGTATGTGTTTAAATGATATGCGTATATGCGGTATGTAATATGCAGTAGAAGGAAAGAGCAATAAAGGAAGTGGTACAGTTAATACTAAGACAATTCCTGTCTTAACATATTTCTAGAAGTAGAATTGTTGTTACTTTCCCTTGCTTGGGCGTCCAAAATTGGCTTTGTGTGTCCGATGAATATTTTTGTGCATTAATCAAATCTCATTACCTAAATGGCAATTTAGAATGTTGTTATTTTTTGGAACGAGAGAAAAGTACATACATTCAATCGAAGCACACTTAAATGTTATTTATTGTGATTGCTTAGTATCTAAAGAAAGAAAGTCTTTTTCAGAAGATGTCGTATTAATCTTTACTGTTTTCGGACAGAATACTCTGGATTTATATTTTTCATAATTATATCGTTTTATTTGTCAAACCTGCAAGAAAATGAACGAAATTCGTAAGTCTAATTAATTCCAATTGATGTACAAAAATATCCTCTTTTGTTTTCTACACAGTTAGGTGTTTTGTTTAAATGAATGTCCCCTTCGTACGAGATGTTTGGCATTAAATAAATATGTTGTGACACACGATGTCTAGACACGCTTATTAATCCATCTCCCTACAAGGGATAGTGTTTCAGTTAGTGTATAATCAAGATGTTATAAACAGAAATTATGAATATATGATATATTTGGCGTATGCTATATGGTCTTCTCAGTTCCACTTTAAACTCTTTTAGTGTGTAACTATAACGCCCATATAATATATCTTCATCTGCGTTATTGATAGCCAAATGGGATACCAGCCAATTTATTCGGATGCATTGGTCAGAAGGGAAATTATTTATCGTATTCAGAGTGACGCGGATTGCAAAACGAGGATGAAGTCCTCAAGATTATGTATATTATTGGATCGAATAAACAGTAAAACTATAACATTTGTGCAATTCTACATAGTATGATGTTTATTTTGATTAATTAACATTAAACATTTTTATATCCAATCACTGAATGTTTTAAAGTTTTTATTTTGAATTTTCGCGCATGTACACATGGTAGATACTCCTTCAATTTAAGTCGCATCGTCGTTATTATAACTGTATTGTTCTGGTTATACGTGTATATGTATGTAACGCGTAACTATTCCGACGAACGTTATTTTATGCAGTATAAGCATTGCAAGCCACGGAATATTGTTTTTCTATATCTCAAATGGAACGGAATAAAACCAACTTAATAATGCTCTTTAGAAACTGCGCTGCAATATGCGCATAAACAACTGTGATAGTCGTCCTCAACATATCGAATACATTTCCGGGCTTTCGGAAGATAAAGAAATTATGCCAATGACAAATGGATGGGAAATGATCTTACGGTTCCATAACTAATCTATCACAAATCTGAGAAATTGTGAGACAAGCGTGACAACACAAACACGTAATACTTGCGTCTTGCACATTGTTTTGTTAATTTACTTGATACGATTGCACGATAAAGTTTTTGTCCCGAGTATAGCCAGTGGAAATATCCGATTAGTATTGATGGGTTCACAAATTAGAATACCGCTGTTCAAATTCTTTTCGAGATTATTACCACCTTTCTCGTTATGTCTTAACATGGGCGGTTATTTTAATTCAAATTCAAAATCTACAGTGATTTGAAAGACATTTCCAGAAGAGTTGAAACTAATATAATTTTGCGTTCACTTAGTCATTTGGTAAGCTTCTATCGCTGCCCATTTGCCATTATTTATCGATTGCATGTATATTGTAATCGGCCGTTATTATAAGTATGAGATTGAGATGTGTTTTCATGAATACGAAATAGCAAACACATGTTTATGTATATATTGATATCATACCAAGCTTATTCTATCAGAAATGGTTATTAAACTTTAGAACCGGTCAGAAACGGAATATGTCCATTTTCAGATTGATATGTGTCGCTTGCAAACATTGGTAACGAAACCTACAAGTGAACGGTGAAGATGTCTGATATTAGAGGAGACTGTTAACCAACCTAACCGCTCCTTGGATTAGAATATTTATAACAGAGGTATACATCTCGAAAAGATGGACTTACCCCCGTTTATACCTGCATGACAGATACCTTTTGGATAAACGGCGTAAAACCTGATAAAAATGAACTGAAACTGGGAAAGTTTAGGCTAGAATATAAAAACCAATACGCCCATGAGGAATTAGCATTAATTGTTCTGCAACTATAAACATGCTAGTCAATGAAAATTTTCTAAAGAAAATAAAGTTTGTAATCATTTTAGAAAATTGTATCTTGTAATCGTCCCAAATCGTGAATGGGTAATATAATTTTATTTATCAGCGCTTTTATCAAAGAAAGCTATTGACAGGAAACACTTGGATTGTGACACATATCAAGTATGTACAGACTTGCTAGGCTTGTTAATTTGATCATATTCCGTTATTAATCAATCATATTGCTATCATCTCACAGAAACCAGATATAGCATTTATTTTTGTCCATAATACAGACAGAAATTAGCATATACTGTCTAGTCTTGGATAATAAACTGTGTTTATCGTTATTTGTAATATTAATATCCTTATTTATTTTGATGCAATCCTGCTACAGTTTTTGTAATGGGGACATGTCTTGTCAAACGAAAGAGTTAATTGATTTATATTGCATTTCGTACAAAACAGGTTATATTAATTATTAAGCATATTACTATGATATTATGTGCTTATTTTAACTGAAATGGCAACTTGACAAACACGCTAGTATATAATCATTCAAACACGAAGCAATTGGGTTATACACATTTTGCGAATATGCTTAACACCACAGACAGGAGATATCGAACCTTCTCATTCAGCGATATATCTTTTCTTCGGAATCCACCTGAAGAAGAGATTGGTGCATGGACCACATGCATTGTTTATGTAGAGGAAAACGATACAAGTGTCTATACCTAACGCGACGACTTGTTCGTCGCAAAAAATCCTTTCAAGCATTTTATATGATTAGTATAAGTTTGTCTTGCGTCATTCTTAAGCGTTTGATACAAAGGGAAATATCTACGGGTACGTTGTACAAGGGTATGTACAGGGTGTTAAAACAGTTCGTAGACAATTTTATTTTATCTGTCATTTTATTTTCAACTAACATTTTCTCATTTTTCTTGCACAATAGTAACTACAATGACCTCATTTATTTATTTTAATCTTATACATGTCGATCTGACATTAGATGTATCAGATATGTATGGGTTTAATGGACACACGTGACGACGCAAATTATGGAAGACGTCAAAATGACGTTCCAGCTTTAGGTACTCGGTATTTGCAAATGTGTGTGTCCATAGTACTGAAGATGGTTTTCAATTTAATTAGGTCGAGTGAGTTTCTGGTCTGTCTCCTTTGGGTAGAAGGTGGTAAACATTATCACAAATGTATAAGAGGGTCTTGGCAGGGGTACGTGACAGACAACATCCTCTACAAAGTCAGGGCAATCTCGGTACCGGATAAGACGCATGTTTGTAATATCACCATGGTATCCTCTTCTGGCCAGGGAAGTTTTTAGCGGTATTTCATAAGTATTAGTCCTCACTATAGTCCGATGTAACAATTTTACCAACAGAAATGATATTGAGCTGTTTGATGCCAAATTTGTCAACTGCTCCCAAAATCCAGCGTTTTGCACTCTTTTTGGCGTAGATCATTTATGGAACGTTATCTTCAGAAGATTCCTATACAAAATCATTTTGTTTAATGGCTTACGAACTGTCTACGAACTTTTTTAACACCCTGTATACACTACAGATATGTTCGAAATGCGTTACGTGTTCTTATAGTTTATAAAATGGGTTCAGTCGTTCAGTCGTTCAGTCAACCTTAGAATTTTTAAACTCCCTTGGTGATTGGTCCACCAATAAAATCTGCGTTCGCATACTCTTGTGGAAACTATTAGACTACTGGGTACTGTTTTATCAACGGACTTGCGAAAATCGTAAACTTACGTTCAAATTTAAATTCTGTATATTTATTTAACTACTGCAAATTGGGGACGGATGCTGTTTGTAGATGTTCATTAACTGAATCTTGATATGTATTACAGCTCCATTTATCACGCTTTATAGCAGTAAAAATATAATAAAGAATTAAAATTTGATCGTAAGTTTAAGATTTGCGTAAATGTGTTGATAAAACAGTACCCTGGTGAATGTCCAGTCACTACCCAGGAATAACGAACATATCGAACTGGTTATCAATGCGTAGGTCGCTAGCGATTGATGTTTCAAGTCAAATGATCCTTATAATCACCACACGTTGTGTATATGCTTTAGGGGGACAGACACCGTCAATGGATGTATCTGATCGTGCTGATTGCAATTCTTTTAACATTAACACTGTAATGTAATATATGATTGACTTAGGCGAAATCAAATCTAGAAAACAGTGTATTACTAGTTCTTATAACATACCATAAATAACAATTTTCTCAGATTGTATCCTAATTAAAACCTCCTACTCACACAAATCAAAGTACGCACATCGTAATTACTGCAATACCTTTAATGATAAAACAGACTTTTAAATTATACAAAGTTCAGAATATTTATTAGCGTGTCTATGAGAATCGATAGTAATTACATTATTGCATGGGCTTACTGTAGCTACAAACTGATCACCCTATGGTATCTGATTTATTCCTTGTTTATATTCCATTTGGGAATCGGGAGCATCTATGTTTGGATTACATTTCATCGCGCCAGTCATTTGACACAATGTTATACCACACTTACGACTGGCATGTTTTGGTGCTATTGACTCGAAACATATTTCCCTGGTCCTTTTATTATTTAACCCATATGCTGCCTTACATGTTCGAGTGTCGATTATCAGATGGTAAAACGACTGACATGATACTTGCAACGTTGGCTTTCCCAGTGAACAGAAGCGTTATTAATTCTGAATTCTGATGATACGTCGTTTTACATACTAGTTATTATCTGAATGACGAAAAGCTGGAAAACAAACATCGTATTATATCTAGCATTTCCATTTCCTGGTGCACATATCCCAGGTGATTTATTGGTTGAAAATTGCCAAAAACAAACATCAATGTAAATACTCTAATACTTCTTGTGAAATACATTATTGCAATAGTATAGTGTAACATTGGGAAATCATTACTTGACGTGGTCGTTAAATTGCAAAGATATTGTAACATCGCCTCCGATTAATTTACACAAATTATTTATTATTCATAGAAATGTTGAATGGAGTGATTATGGAAAGGCGTAGGTGAGTAATTATTTTACTCGGTTCTAATCAAACTTGCTTAATGGATCATACAGATAATGGTGTAGAGACTAGTGGATAGGTTATTTCAGGCATTTTATAAACTCGTTCAACCACTTTGGTTCATTTGTGATATCAACCCTGACGTAATAAAACACTAGCTTAATACTGTAATCGAACACCAAAACGTGTTTTTACTATATTTCTGCCATTTCATTGAATTTGTTACGTCTACTACATGTAATTTAACCAGTAATTGCACATTTACAATATATTAAGCATTGTCAGGAACGATATATTGTCCATTATATGTTGTTTGTAACCGCACAAAATAGTTCTCCTAGTTTTATGTCTTAATACAATTGTATTTACTGAATACAAACTGATATAAATAGCATTTTATCCTTACAAATAATTTTACAACGTATTTAGTAAGTTCCAGAGTGTAATACGTCGGACATGGATGAACAATGAGAATAATAATTTCGAATGTTTTTCTCCCATTCTATCCAATATTACTCTCACGCAAGAAGTATGATGAGTAGTTTATAACAAATTATTCATGCAGATAAAAAAAACGACTAAACGTTATATCATTGTCCTTATTTGGAAAGAGTTTTATATTGCACACTGGATAATGTAATATTTACCAATGTACCTGGACTACTGTTACATGTAAAAAAAAATGTGATCCTTAAACATATGTGGTTAATGTTATACTAAAATTCCCGATGACTTGTCCATACTAACTTGTAGGTTATTAGCCTATGTAGATTATACCAAACTTTTCCATCTTCTCAATAATATTGAAGACTTTGTCATTTGTTTTCTACATTATTAGATAGCAAGCTCTGTTTGTTGATACTGTTTACATACAGTTGAACTTTTGACACCAGATTTTGTGATGAATGTGTGATTCTGGGTAATTACTAGTTATCCTCTACTTACAGGATTGGAAATCAGTGTCATTTGGTTCTAAATTAAAATTGCGCAATTAAATACATGTGGAATTGGCAGTAAGGATACACAAGAAGCAGATTGATTTTGTGCGTTGTCAACTTATCCACACTTACTATAAGTGAATAAGGACCTCAAGGACTCGAAAAGCGGGTAGGGGTTACAAGTGCATACAGCAGTTCTGCTGGGGGAAATACATAAATACACATGATATAGGTATATGTATTTACACTGGTTTAGCCAAAGGTAATGTCACTCCTCCCCTGGTTTATTTGTTTACTAGCTGATATGCATTTAAAGGCGATCAAAATATGCAGTAATTAAATACTGATTAATATGCAACGTACTGCATTATTATCATATTTGGATTATGTGTGCATTCACAATTTACCTATGACATCATGTCGTCGCACACGAAAATTACGACATTTGTTCATAAGCTTTACAATTATTTTTTCTGTTATTGTTAATTATAGTTATCGAAAGCAGACGATGAATACGTCACTTAATATGTTTTAAAAAAACAAGCAACCAACAAGTTGCCCTAAAACCATGTTAATGTTACAATCTGACCAATCTGCCAGTGAATTAATTGATTTGTCAACATAATTTGATAGATACTTGAATTTACTACCATTTATAACTTGTATGGTTTCGCAATTCACTGAAGCCGTAAGTGCGTGGTGGTAGTCCAATTACAGTCCAATTAATGCATTAGCACAAACATGACATAGCATTGAAGGTTTACTAGCTTAGTTTTCGGACTCTTTTATCGGACTGGAGGTTATTTAAAGTGAAGCACATTTCGACTTGTTCTGTAGCCCAACGTCACGTGTTATTGAGGATACAATGTATTAACTACACTACATGTATGAAATTTAATACATGCCGAACATGTTGATAGCTAATCAGAGTTGGTTCCCTTTCACTTAGACAAAACATTTGTCTGCCTAAACATATCTATATAAATCTGATACTAACTTAACTATAGACACATCAACCTAAAGTGAATACAGGCTAGACACATTAATCTTCTGTTTCCAATAACGTGCAGCATTAATTATATAGCACTGCAATCCGCCTGTGATTAATTAAACTCATTCGTTTTATTTGGTCTGCCACTTGTTTCCAATTATTAGACCACAAACTTACTTAACAACCACATTGTGTGCTGCAAACGCCACATTATAATTATTGAAATTACAGTCACAGTGTTTAAATGCACATAATGTTTGTGTAAGTAGACGACTGTTTGGACTATTAAAATAGTTCTTTATAAGACATGTTGATTCGAGACAATTAAGAATGTTTAAGAATGTAATAATACTCTATTGACTTAGTTCGAACTTTGATTGGAGTGAATTTGAAATCAATAATTGCTATTTATGTAAGATATCAGTCACTAAATTTCCAACAATTCATTAGACAACCTATTTCCTCAAATACAATCAGTTTACGTCAATTACCAAAATAGCCTTTAAACATATTTCCTTTTAAGTCACAGTGACGTTTTCTATTAACGCCATGCAGAAAAGTTCATTCATCCATACGCGCATTCAATGAGCGTTACTAATGTACTTTTTTCAAAGAATCTGGTAAAACATAAATGCATGACGTACATGTTCTTTTTTGAGGCGTCATTGTATGTTCGGCACAAATTAATCAGGGTAGGAACTGAAGCATGTTTCGTTTCACGAATGCCTTGTTCCGTATTACATCAGACTGTCAAATGTTAAAAGCATGTGCTTGTTGTGAATAAAAAAGTAATGTAATATGAAGCATTTAGAAACATTAGCAAAATCCATAATCGATTCCAGTTGAATTGACATACCATTGCTATTTGACATGTTTCGTTATTGGCAGGCAATGTTTTACGTTAAACAATTATAAACTAAACCAAGTGTAGCTTGAGTATCATATTGACCATGTTCTAAGTTAAAACATAATAAACAACGTTATTATAGTATAACGTTAAAAGGCTGTTAACGAGTGTAGCGTGGGTATTGTGGCTTGAATGAACTGGACTGTTTTTAATTAATTTCACTTAGCTACTTATTCCGACAGTTAACCGTTCGAAACTATCCATATACATGTTGATATTGAAATGTGTGTTTATTTTGAATGAATTATATACCTTTGACAGTCGTAGTGTTATTCATACTCGTTTGTGACCACCTTCCCACAACAACCCCGTCATCGAACCATACCATATTGTATAACTTCATTGACGGACAACAATTAAGTTTTGCCGGGATCGATACGAGTGTTATATTAGCTACTTTTAAGGTACTTCCTAGAATTCCTTCTATGTTGTAGTAGGTAAAATTTTATTTTTGTTAGGTTTACAATAATAAAAAAAAAAGACAGATTCACTTAAAGATTTGAAGTAATACTATAGATTCTTGTCGTATTATTTTTTGAAATTTTGACATTGGTCATGGGTCATGAAAATCGTTGATGGTACATAAATCTTTTTCTGCTCGTTAATCATTGATAATGTGAATGTTACAAACTCATATTTAAATCAATTAAAAATCATAAAACATATGATGTGGTAATTGCTTGACCTTTTATATCAGCTCAGCCTGTTTACATCTGTATAACTGTAAATGTAAAAATACTCGCGGCGGACTATTTATTCCTTGTCTCACGGAGGCCGTAGATTGAGTTAATAAATCTCACAAATAACTGGTCAAACACTACGTTATTAGAGGCTTTTCCTTTCACATATTTAGTTTTCCGTATCGCGATTTTCTGGTACTCAATTATATTATTATTAATATGCTTGGTTGTACTTAATGTACCTTGTGTGGATACGTGTATGCTATTGGCGTTCATTGAATTATCTGGATTGGATTGGTGAATATGCACTTTTGCCGCTCCAGCATGTATTTAAATGATATGCGCATATGCGGTATGTAATATGCAGTGGAAGGAAAGAACAATAAAGGAAGCGGTACAGTTAATACTAAGACAATTCCTGTCTGAACATATTTCTAGAAGTAGAATTGTTGCTACTTTCCCTTGCTTGGGCGTCCAAAATTGGCTTTGTGTGTCCGATGAATATTTTTTGTGCATTAATCAAATCTCATTACCTAAATGGCAATTTAGAATGTTGTTATTTCTTGGGAAGAGAGAAAAGTACGTCCATTCAATCGAAGCACACTTTAATGTTATTTATCGTGATTGCTTAGTATCTAAAGAAAGTCTTTTTCAGAAGATGTCGTATTAATCTTTACTGTTTTCGGACAGAATACTCTAGATTTATATTTTCCATAATTATATCGTTTTATTTGTCAAAACTGCAAGAAAAGGAACGAAATGCGTTAGTCTTATTAATTCCAATTGATGTACAAAAATATCCTCTTTTGTTTTCTACACTGTTAGGTGTTTTGTCTAAGTGAATGTCCCCTTCGAACGAGATGTTTGGCATTAAATAAATATGTTGTGACACACGATGTCTAGACACGCTTATTAATCCATCTCCCTACAAGGGATAGTGTTTCAGTTAGTGTATAATCAAGATGTTATAAACAGAAATTATGAATATATGATATATTTGGCGTATGCTATATGGTCTTCTCAGTTTTACTCTAAACTCTTTTAGTGTGTAACTGTTACGCCCATATAATATATCTTCATCTGCGTTATTGATAGCCAAAATGGATACAAGCCAATTTATTTGGATGCATTGGTCAGAAGGGAAATTATTTATTGTATTCGGAGTGACGCGGATTGCAAAACGAGGATGAAGTCCTCAAGATTATGTATTATTATTGGATCAAATAAACAGTAAAAACTATCACATTTGTGCAATTCTACATAGTATGATGTTTATTTTGATTAATTAACATTAAACATTTTTATATCCAATCACTGAATGTTTTTATTTTGCATTTTCGCGCATGTACACATGGTAGATACTCCTTCAATTTAAGTCTCATCGTCTTTATTATAACTGTATTGTTCTGGTTATACGTGTATATGTATGTAACGCGTAATTATTCCGACGAACGTTATTTTATGCAGTATAAGCATTGCAAGCCACGGAATATTGCTTTTCTATATCACAAATGGAACGAAATAAGACCAACTCAATAATGCTCTTTAGAAACTGGACTGCAATATGCGCATAAACAACTGCGATAGTCGTCCTCAACATATCGAATACATTTCCGGGCTTTCGGAAGATAAAGAAATAATGCCAATGACAAATGGATGGGAAATGACCTTACGGTTCCATAACTAATCTATCACAAATCTGAGAAATTGTGAGACAAGCGTGACAACACAAACACGTAATACTTGCGTCTTGCACATTGTTTTGTTAATTTACTTGATAAGATTGCACGATAAAGTTTTTGTCCGAGTATAGCCTGTGGAAATATCCGATTTGTATTGATGGGTTCACAAATTAGAATTCCGCTGAAATGCTTTTCGAGATTATTACCACATTTCTCTCTAGAACATGGGCGGTTATTTTAATTCAAATTCAAAATCTACTGTGAATTGAAAGACATTTCCAGATGAGTTGAAACTAATATAATTTTGCGTTCACTTAGTCATTTGGTAACCTTCTTTCGCTTCCCATTTCCCATTATTTATCGATTGCATGTTTATGTCATTTGCCGTTACTATAAGTATGCTAGTATGAGATTGAGATGTGTTTTCATGAATACGAATTAGTTAAACACATGTTTATGTATGTATTGATATCATACCAAGCTTACTCTATCAGGAATGGTTATTAAACTTTTGAACCGGTCAGAAACGGAATATGGCCATTTTCAAATTGATATGTGTCAGAAATAATCAAACAATTAAGGTTTCTCAGTGGCTCATCACTTGCAAATATTGGTAACGAAACCTACAAGTGAACGGTGAAGATATCTGATATTAGAGGAGACTGTTAACCAACCTAATCGCTCCTTGGATTTAAATATTTATAACAGAGGTATACATCTCGTCAAGATGGACTTACCCCCGTTAATACCTGCATGACAGATACCTTTTGGATAAACCTGATAAACATGAACTGAAACTGGGAAAGTTTAGGCCAGAATATAAAAACCATTACGCCCATGAGGAATTAGGAATTGTTCTGCAACTATAAACATGCTAGTCAATGAAAATTTTCTGCAGAAAATAAAGTTTGTAATCATTTTAGAAATTTTTATCTTGTAATCGTCCCAAATCGTGAATGGGTAATATAATTTTATTTATCAGCGCTTTTATGAAAGAAAGCTATTGACAGGAAACAATTGGATTGTGACACATATCAAGTATGTCCAGACTTGCTAGTCTTGTTAATTTAATCATATTCCGTTATTAATCAATCATATTGCTATCATCTCACAGAAACCAGATATAGCATTTATTTTTGTCCATAATACAGACAGAAATTAGCATATACTGTCTAGTCTTGGATAACAAACTGTGTTTATCGTTATTGGTGATATTAATATCCTTTAATTTATTTTGATGCAATCCTGTTACAGTTTTTGTAATGGGGTCATGTCTTGTCAAACCAAAGAGTTAATTGATTTATACTGCATTTCGCACAAAACAGGTTATATTAATTATTAAGCATAATACTAGGATAGTATGTGCTTATTTTAACTGAAATAGCAACTTGACAAACACTCTATACTGAGCAAAACAGCTAACCGAACGCTTTTTAAATTTAAATATTTCAGTATCCTGTAAGTGTACAAACCTAAAATTTTGCATATTTATTTCAATATAGATTGTGCATCTAATGCAGCTTACCCCATGAAAATCCATATCACAATCACTCATCCATGACGAAAAAGCTTCAAATCACATTTTTGTACGTTGTGATCGAGTACTCTAAAGTTGAACGAGTTCCGTGTGCATGTTGTGTAGCATGGGTATTTGTTAGTCGGAAAAACAAACTATTTTGTGAAAAACATGGCGCAATTGTCAAAGGTAGCCCGCGGAATAGCGGCCATTTCGCTCCCTGGAGGGTATCAATCAGAGAGATCAGTTTTACACAGATTTAAATTATCACAAACATAAGTTTCTTTTATTTCACGTGTGTGTGCATACCGATGTACACAAAAAGACATAAAGCAGTATATTAGGAATCACAGGAGCAAAGATAAATAGTAAATTCAAGTGGGATAACTCTTGTATAATTTTACTTCTTTTTAAGTTAATTCACAACCTTTTTTCAAAGAATTGTATTGTCATGCATTAGTGAAACACATTGAATTTATGAATTTGTACATAATAGTCCTTATGGGATTTTTACATGTGTTTGAAAAAACGTGTTTTCACTCAATTTAGTAAAAATGACAGTTTTGAAGTGCGTTAATCGGGTGTTCGACAAATTATTAATGCTGCCATATGCCCGCTTTGTTAATAAAGTTTGTTTTAAGTGTATATTTTGATAACGGAAACAAAAATAAATGTTAAAATACTGAGAATAACACCAAAATTAAGTATCTAATTACCCCCATTTAGCCACACTAAAGATATTCGACAAATTACCTCCCCTTGACCATTGAAAAATAAAATCATAATTTTGAAAAATTAAAAACGCATGTTTTTGTGATCAAATCGCATTGTATCGAGTTTGACTATTTGTTTTATTGATTATACGATTAGTCTTTAATGTGTATGTGTATTAATAAAAACCTTTTAATTATGTAACGCTCATTCACGAAGTTTATATGTCTGGTTCTGTTATTTCATGGTCCCGTGAACTTTCATTTCGCATTATTGAAAATAAAACTACTTCAAGCGCGCCTTAAGATCGTAAATAACAAACACACAAAATTTCGTGCAAAAATATTAATAAATAAAAAAGTTATACGGTAAAAACCGCTGCAAATTTATAAAATATGTTAATTGTACATTTGTGAATTTCATCTTGACGGGTGATGTTATTAAATGCAAATTTTGACGATGATGCAAATTAAATATTTTGACGAAATTTTACCACCAGCCTTCTAATGTATGGATTATACTTCAGTCCAAGTTTCAGAAAATTCCTACTCGTAGTTCTATAAATATTTATATAAAACATAAGCGTTCGGTTAGCTGTTTTGCTTAGTATAGTATCATTCAAACACGAAGCAGTTGATTTATACACATTTTGCGAATATGCTTAACACCACAGACATGAGATATCGAACCTTCTCATTCAGCGATATATCTTTTCTTCGGAATCCACCTGAAGAAGAGATTGGTGCATGGACCACATGCATTGTTTATGTACAGGAAAACGATACAAGTGTCTTTATCTAACGCGACGACTTGTTCGTCGCAAAAAATCCTTTCAAGCATTTTATATGATTAGTAAAAGTTTGTCTTGCGTCATTCTTAAGTGTTTGATACATAGGGAAATATCTACGGGTACGTTGTACAAGGGTATGTACAGGGTGTTAAAACAGTTCGTAGACATTTTTATTTTATCTGTCATTTTATTTTCAACTATCATTTTCTCATTTTTCTTGCACAATAGTAACTACAATGACCTCATTTATTTATTTTAATCTTATTCATGTCGATCTGACATTAGATGTATAAGATATGTATGGGTTTAATGGACACACGTGACGACGCAAAATATTGAAGACGTCAAAATGACGTTCCAGCTTTAGGTACTCGGTATTTGCAAATGTATGTGTCCATAATACAGAAGAGGGTTTTCAATTTAATTAGGTCGAGTGAGTTTCTGGTCTGTCTCCTTTGGGTAGAAGGTGGTAAACATTATCACAAATGTATAAGAAGGTCCTGGCAGGGGTACGTGACAGACAACATCCTCTACAAAGTCAGGGCAATCTCGGTACCGGATGAGACGCATGTTTGTAATATCATTATGGTAACCTCTTCTGGCCAGGGAAGTTTTTAGCGGTATTTCATAAGTATTAGTCCTCTCTATAGTCCGATGTAACAATTTTACCAACAGAAATGATATTGAGCTTTTTGATGCCAAATTTGTCAATTGCTCCCAAAATCCAGCGTTTTGCACTCTTTTTTGCGTAGATCATTTATGAAACGTTATCTTCTGAAGATTCTTATACAAAATCATTTTGTTTAATGGCTCATGGTACAAATATTTATTACACTTACCTTAGAAGAAAAAATTCGACCAGTCATTTGCAGAAAGGTTCTTACATTTTCGAGGAAAAGCCAGTTTTTTCTCATAATACATCACAGTCAGATACGGGTGGGTTGGGTATTTAAGAGAAGACCATTTCTGTGTCTCTGTGCAAGTAACTCAATACAATTACATGACTTTATTCGTTTCCAGCATCTGTCGATGCTTTCACAACACTTTAGATTTATTTACACCGCTTTTACTTAATAGTATTAGTTATCGTACACCCCCATATAGATCACATAAGGACGTCCAGAGTGCGTACCTCCCGAAGCGCTACCATCTTGCCTATATTTAGTCACTTTATATATTTATATCACTACTATACAATCAAACCGCAAGAATCACCTAGAATGCTGGATATTTATTTCATTGAATAACCAGCATCACAATATAAAACAACATTAAGCCCTTGTGGAGAAATTCATAGTTTTTCAACACCACCGCATTGCGTTAAAGCTGTTTGTTTAATTGGTCTTACATACCCAACAAGGATGACGTCATGTACATTATTTCTTGCCGATATTATAATTTAGTTAACACAGCATAAAAATAATGTATAGCTCTACATTTCTACCAAATTTTAAAACTGTATGTTGAATGGTTTTGGATTTATTGAACAAAATCAAGTGTCTACGAACTTTTTTAACACCCTGTATACACTACAGATATGTTCGAAATGCGTTACTTGTTCTTATAGTTTATAAAATAAGTTCAGTCGTTCAATCGTTCAGTCAACCTTAGATGTTTTAAACTCCCCTGGTGATTGGGCCACCAATACAATCTGCGTTCGAATATTCTTGTGGAAACAATTAGACTACTGGTGAATGTCCAGTCACAACCCAAGAATAACGAACATATCGAACTGGTTATCAATGCGTAGGTCGCTAGCGATTGATGTTTCAAGTCAAATGATCCTTATAATCACCACACGTTGTGTATATGCTGTAGGGGGACAGACGCCCCCAATGGATGTATCTGATCGTGCTGATTGCCATTCTTTTAACAGTAACACTGTAATGTAATATATGATATGTAACTGGCTTAGGCTAAATCAAATCTAGAAAACAGTGTATAACTAGTTCTTATAACATATCATAAATAATAATTGTCCCAGGTGGTATCATAATTAAAACCTCGTACTCACACACATCAAAGTAATTACTACACTACCTTTGATGATAAAACAGACTTTTAAATTATACAAAGTTCAGAATATTTATTAGCGTGTCTATGAGAATCGACAGTAATTACATCACTGCATGGGCTTACTGTGGCTACAAACTGATCGCCCTATGGTATCTGATTTATTCCTTCTTTATATGCCATTTGGGAATCGGGAGCATCTATGTTTGGATAACATTTTTCGCGCCAGTCATTTGACACAATGTTATACCACACTTACGACTGGCTTGTTTTCGGTGCTATTGACTCGGAACATATTTCCCTGGTCCTTTTATTCTTTAACCCATATGCTGCCTTACATGTTCGAGTGTCGATTATCAGATAGCAAAACGACTGACAGGATACTTGCAACGTTGGCTTTCCCAGTAAACAGAAGCGTTATTAATTCTGAATTCTGATGATACGTCGTTTTACATATTAGTTATGATCTGAACCACGAAAACCTGGGAAATAAACATCGTATTATATCTAGCATTTCCTGGAGCACATATCGCAGGTGATTTATTGGTTGAAAATTGCCAAAAACAAACATCAATGTAAATACTTTGATATTTCTAGCGAAATACATTATTGCGATAGTATAGTGTAACATTGGGAAATCATTACTTGACGATGTCGTTAAATTGCAAAGATATTGTAACATCGCTTCCTATTAATTTACACAAATTATATATTATTCATAGAAATGTTGAATTGAGTGATTATGGAAAGGCGAAGGTGAGTAATTATTTTACTCGGTTCTAATCAAACTTGCTTAATGGATCATACAGATAATGGTGCACAGACCAGTGGATAAGTTATGTCAGGTATTTTATAAACGCGTTCAACCACTTTGGTTCATTTATGATATCTACCCTGACGTATTAAAACACGTTAACACTAGCTTAGTACTGTAATCGAGCACCAAAATGTGTTTTTACTATATTTCTGCCATTTCATTGAATTTGTTACGTCTACTAATTTAACCAGTAATTGCACATTTACAATGTATTAAGCATTGTCAGGAACGATATATTGTCCATTAGTTGTTGTTTGTAACCGCACAAATTAGTTCTCCTAGTTTTATGTCTTAATTCAATTGTATTTACTGAATACAAACTGATATAAATAGCATTTTATCCTTGCAAATAATTTTACAACGTATTTAGTAAGTTCCAGAGTGTAATACGTCGGACATGGAGGAACAATGAGAATAATAATTTCGAATGTTTTTTTCCCATTCTATCCAATATTACTCTCACGCAAGTAGTATGATGAGTATTTTATAACAAATCATTCATGCAGATAAAACATAAACCGATTAAACGTTATATCGTTGTCATTATTTGGAAAGAGTTTGATATTGCATACTGGATAATGTAATATTTACAAATATACAAAGATTGGCCAGACTGGACTACTGTTAAAAAAACATGTGATCCTTAAACATATGTGGTTAATGTTATACTAAAATCCCCGATGACTTGTCCATACTAACTAGTAAGTTATCAACCTTTATAGATTATACCAAACTTTCCCATCTTCTCAATAATATTGAAGAATTTGTCATTTGTTTTCTACATTATTAGATAGCAAGCTCTGTTTGTTGATACTGTTTACATACATTTGAACTTTTGACACCAGATTTTGTGATGAATGTGTGATTCTGTGTAATTACTAGTTATCCTCTACTTACAGGATTGGAAATCAGTGTCATTTGTTTCTAAGACTCTGTAATGCGCAAACAAATACATATCTAAGCTTGCGAGATTGGCATTAATGATACACAAGAAGCAGATTGATTTAGTACGGTGTCAACTTATCCATACTTACAATAAGTGAATACAGACCTCAAGGTCGTACAGTGGGGAGGGGGGGGGTTACAATAACATTCAGAAAATCTTCTGATTGAAAAACATAAAACCGTACATTGTATACATGTACATAATATAATAGAGAGCTACAAAGTAGTAATCGGAACCAAATAACGGTACACACATGATTTGTTGACAGTTGATATCAAACACGTATATACAGGGTGATCATAAATAACTTTAATAACTTTGTTAGATGTTATGACAGAGAAGTGGTTTGACACTTATTTCGTAGCTAATTAGCCCAAGTTTGTATAAGATGAGGTTTATAAATATGTGCTATGTGAACTTGATGTCAATAACGTCATCGATGGAGCCGTTAAATTTCAATGATTTCAGATTTTTTTGTGATCCGGTATCATTTCGATGAAGACCGCGTATAAATTTGCACCTTTCACTTTCGTACTTAAACCCTGTGGGTTTTTGGTCATGGAAATACGTGAAAGAAGGAGTGTTTAATACCTTATCTGTATATTAACACTGATTTGAAAACTGCAGTACAATATAAATTTGGAAGCATCAGTCGGTAAAATGAATGAAATTAATTATTCATATAAGACGTCAGTTCCTGCTGAATTTGGCAAGTTATTAAAGTTATTTATGTAACCATATATTAATGATCGCACATCCTATTTAATATGATGGTATGCAATATATCCAACCTATACATAAAACAATTCAAAGTTCTGTAATGTGTTCATTCATTGTGTTAATATATTGATTAACGAGCAGAAACTACAAATTTGTGTATACAATCACACATGCGTAACGGTTGGGTTGAAATGACTTTGTGCACGTGGGGTTGTTGTCCCGAATGGTATACATGTGTGTATTTTCGTATTTAATTTGACATTTTTGTCTAGTGATTGCCGCTTCTAAAACATTTATCATGTCGATAATTAGCTATGTAGAGCAGACTCAAACAATCCTGATGACTAGCTGCGGAAACCCAATCTACCAGGTAGTAAATGCCTCGTTATAAAAATGGCAACATGCCTTGTTGCTAAAGCTACACAAGTGATGCTTGCAGTGCAAACGTGCGAGAAGCCAATGGGGTAAATTAAACTGATTGAACACATGCTGGACCTGCTGAAGCGCAGTTTCAGAGGGAATACACGTTTCATTAACCAGACATGGAATTCCAACCCACAACAGAACCATCACTGATACACACTAAAATGAGGAACAATTGTCGGTAGGTAATCGATGGCAAAGGTAAGCGTAATTTGGTTCGCAGTTATGTTTGGTGTGCATGTGTCAATAAAAATTCATCCCGTACTCGAATGACAATGATATTTGCCCTACATATCAACAGTACAATAATATCGAAGTAATATTTGTTTATTTTATTTTTTCTTTCACAATATGTCCTAAAATATGATAAAACGTAGATGACCAGTAAGAAATTCGGCGTAAATTAAATGATTGCGTTTAATGTACGAGTAACTTAGCACACATACTACAGAACGACGATCATGTTAGAGGTTTTACACAAATTATAATAGCGCTGCAATATGCAGTCAAACTTCTTGAATGCCATCAGACACCTATATATACCGGCGAAACAATTATCTACCTTACGTGTCCGTCACAACCATCACTTCTCATTGCATACGATGTGATTGATTGATTTAGCGTTGTCCGAACTTATACCCACACATTTGACGTTAGTCGACTGTATTGGGTTAGTGTAGTTTTAATCTATTTGATGACCCTGTGATTCTGTTTATAATATATTATGTGATTGATCATGTTGAATTAAGTCTGGAATAAAATATCACTGTATCCATAGCACGAGTTCCCCGAGGAGCCAACATGATTAATGACTAATATTCAGAAGCATCAATGTACAAAGACCGTCCCTACTACAGTTCCTTTACTGATAAAATATATTACATTGTAGTTAATTAAACCGTTCAGATGATCTTTTAGCTTGTTTATTAGTATCGACAGTAATTACATCATTGCATGTGCTAACTGTTGAGCTCTAAACAAAGTGCTCGACCCGTAGAAGTCATTAATTCGATACAGGCATGTTTGTTGTATTCAAACTGGGAATTAGAGAATCGTTTCCTGGAAGTTTGTTCTCGCACCATCAATTCGAAACAATGTTATCATAAATATTCTACCTACGTTTGAGTAACATACGCTGTTTTTAAATAAAATGTTGACATTCGACATTTGCTTGTTAGCGTTCTTTTGGTCGTATGCATAGTTTGCAATTACTGTTACGCTTAATTCTGTTAGGACCATTTGACAGCGACATCTAAATCTAAGTCATGTACAACATGTGTTTAAAGTTGCAACAGGGTCACACAATATTTTCTAGCTGACTAGTTCAATCAGCTCTTCCATATTGCTGAAATTAGTGGTACAGTCAACTCTCGTTATCTCGAATTTTGCGGGACTGTGGACATACATGTAACTTCGAAATAACGAAAATATTAGATAAAATTCTGGACATCAAAGTTGCATTTTTTTCTGTTATTTTACACCGCCATATTGTTTCGTCGTAAGAACGACTTAATCGTGAAAAGCGGTTGATTTAATATTTGTTTTCATGTTCGAGACTATTGTGCTTTATTAATTTTCTTGTGATATTTGTGTTGTTTGAATTAAAATATGATGATAAGTATTCATCCTTATGTGTTTTCTATTGCATGTCAAATTAAATGTTCGATCGAGGAAACAATGTAAAACTTCAAATGCCAGCATCCTTCATTGTTCCATGTATCTGTATTTAGACGATGGATGCGTGATTGATCAATTGTTCAAATGACATGGGATATTGATCGGAAATAGAACGAAGTTTTGTATTTTCATGCAAAACAAAAAGAACCTAACCATCACAATATATGTATGCCCCAAGAGAACTTTTCATCAACACGACAACTACATACCAAGTGGCATGTCCTTCAAATATATAATTGTATGTATAAACTTTGTAGTGACTTCATGGTTTTATTACAACATTAAGCATTTTAAATAGCGTGGATATAATTCTGTGATTGAGCAGTGATTCAAACTGACCGAATGACATTTTGTCAAACATGTTTGCCGAATATGATTGCATTGTCTGCTACATGTATATTGATTCATCTCAATATAATAGTTATGTACATAATGTGTACTATTATTTGGTCACAAAACCTTGTCGGATTTCAAAGTATGTAAAAAGGAGCGACATAGCATGTTCCGACCAACTATTGCTCTGATTGCCCTTCAAACGTGACGTCAATGCGACGATATTATATTGCCGAAGCGAAGGACATGAGAAAATATTCTTACCTGGCAGTGCATTTCAAGAATTTGCAATTTAAGTGCCTGTCTTCACTTATTTATTTTGTTATATAGAAAACTAAACGTATTGAAATATTACTACCGATCGTTTAACATAATTTATTGCCAATCTAAAAAAATATAGCTACTTAAGTGTGACATTGGTGTAATTACACTGTTATAAGTGCCTTCTAGTACATTACTGATGCAAGCAAAAATTGATTGTATACAACAGTTGTAATACCATTCATGGCAATACTTATTATAATTATACTCATGTGTTTATATGTTTTTATTAATATCATTAAGTTTGCATTACTTGTCAGTCTGACACAGTTAATGTTAAGAAATCTTGAAGTTGCATTAATCAACGACATTGTACATGGGGTACATACGTTGGACGAACGCGTTACTTTAACAATTCGTTCTTACAGTCTGTACTCCATCCAACGCAAGCATAAACATTATCTCGGCTGTCGATAGTGTCGATTCTTGTATCAGCATATCTATCTTCATGTGCCAACTTTTGTATAGGTGATTGAGATCTTCTCTAAACCAATGAGAATAAAGTACCGATCGGTCACATAAATTGATTATGCACTTAATTGTCCTGTCTGGTCTTCGATATCAAGTAATCAACACGTCTTGCCAAAAACACCTAACAACAAAAAACAACGGTGGCATTGTTATTGACGGCATTGTGCATAAACAATCTTCTTTCTGTCTTGTTAGGTTATCCAGTGACATATTTGGCATGAACGCCAAACGCATCAATCGTACGGCTTTCATGCGTTCCCAGGGCGATTTTCATCTTAAGTATCTTGCCTTACTTGTATAGTGTCTAAGTTTCTGTCGCCCGTTTATAAGGTATAAATGTGTTACACGATCTATGTATGCGATTGAAAAAGTTTTAAATAACCGATATAAGCTATATTTTATCTCTACAGTATAGTTTTTTCTTCAAATGGCGAATCAGCATCGGTATCCAAATAGCATATAAACGTTACGAAGCTTATAGAAGCAGGTTAGAATATAATTATGTAATTGTATATTGGAGAATATTTGTCATTGTACGATGTCGAACAACATGTTTCCTAACTAATATCAGAACCAATGCCGTACAGACGATTTTGAATTGAGCGAAACGGAGCATACCACCATTTGATGTTTGGTAGGGTATAAACTCAATTTCTATGTCAAGGAAGTCCCTGAATCGGCATTAGTATATTGCTTATACAGATTCCTGGGATGAATCAATTATATATTCGTATATTTGTTGGATTAAAGTACCTCCCATGAATGTAACTAATAATTACAAAATATCTCAACGCTAAAGCTTTATTTCATTTTATCCTGCACTGTAGCATATGTCTGACAGTCACTGCCACCAGAATATTTTCTAACAAGATTATACCCATTAAAGTACATGCTGGAGCAGAATATATCATCATCTAAACTTTGTCTTGATTATAAAGCTTCTCTAAGGACATTTTGATTGATACTTTAAGAAGCGAGACAATATTTTCATCAATAGATTTCCATATTGCATTGAATTGGATTATGTTGCCAGCAATATCCGCTATTGCAGGATTTTGCGAAAACATCTATAGAATAAAACGAGGAAATGTGTGGAAAAGAAATATAACGTATAAGTGGCGTCATGAATATAAGAATACTGAAAAATACCAATGTAAGATCATAGACATCTTTGTTTTAAACTTGTTTGACCTGATGCTTATATAACGTGATGAAATAAATCATGATTAGTTTACATTTATTTCATTATTGTCAATCGTGAAGTATGTACTACAATTCATTCAATGTACATACACGACGATCATATCACATGTTGAGGAAAAGAACAAAGATAGGCTAGTTACCCTTTGTAATACAAATCATTTAACATGTATCTACTGGTAAAACATACATTTCGACTGCAGCATATTCAATTCTAATTGATATTGTAATAATATTGTATCAGTCTTTTGTTCGTTTTTAGACTAGTCAATTATTATTGGTATTTATAATATGAGTCGCGTATTCGTTTGTGACACATTACGTTATCACATACTGCATTCTGTTTGTTTAATAATTATGTTTGTATCCATACATATTTCAGACCCAATATGTAACATTGAATAACACTGACAACTTGAAGGTTTAGAAATAACCTTGACAAGACAAGGATCATTGAGTCATTCAATCTCTTGTATTGATATATTGGCAACTGACACTTTGTTCGCTTTATAATTGAAATATTTCAAAATGAAATTAGTGGCCTGTCATATATTTTGACAACTTTTCTCTGCGTGAAACTGAAATCACCATATAGTGGCAGCCTACCAGACGTATGTCAGTCACTGTAGTATTTAATTGGAATCAATATTACGTGTATAAATGTAATAAATGCGGAATGTAGATTGTTGACTTAGACAACATATTTACACAAGTACTAGAATAACTATAGCATTTCTAGTTTTTTTAGTGTTATAGGTGCATCATTCGGTCACTTTAGGACAACGTTGTTTTTGGTATGTTTATGTAACTACATGTAGGTTATCCTGCTTTTTTACTTGGGCTTCTTAAACAATAATAATAAAATCGCAAGGTTATTTGTGGGCATTGCTCCGTGTAACGAATATGTTTGTCACGACATCTGATTGAACATGCTTATATCAGTTAAAGCAACTATGGGGAGTTCATTGACTTCTGGTATGATACGTGCGAACTGATATCTGTCTGGACAATATGCAAAAGAGCGCATGATTCAAACAAGTTCGCTAAGTACGTATATATTGTTTACATAGTTTCACATAATGATTTGTGTCAATGGTGGTGTTAAGTCAGTAATTGACCTCTACCAATAGAATGCATTTTGTTAAAACATGTTTTAACATACATGTAGCAATATAACTGTATGTTTCTTCTCGTATTTATACAACTCAACCATTGCAATTGTTTTACTGACAGTAATATCTCTATGGAACAGTCATCTAACAATATAGTGTGTCCACGATTGCCAAACTTACGAACATTTCGGCAATCCACTGGCTTACGTCTTTCTTTGCATTCCTTTGGATTTACTTCCCCGTCCTCATGTTTCCTTAAGTAGGTATACTGATGTCGCCTGTTTTTTCCTAATGATGTTAAGCAATTTTGAATAATAGTAATGTCTTTACAAAATTAGAACGGATCAATACTATAAAATAAACCCCCATTTCCATAGCTTTATCGAATTATCTAACAGACAAGTTCTCTCTAAGAAACATTATATGCTTGCTAGATGAAAATGTGCGTATATACGCATGCACGCGTATATGCTATTCTTGTGCTTCCAAACTATTGGACAACGAAATATGCAATAATATTATTTATTTGTTCTATTTATGCGTGGTGGTATTTTTTAAATATAAACAATCACAAAGCTATTTACTGCATTGCATTTTCTGTTTATATTTCAATTAAACTGACAGTATGGTAAAGTGGACAATAACATCATAAAACAGCCTTTTGCTTCTTTTATTTTAATCGATTAGATAGCAAAATCATTACAGAGCAGCTTATGGCTACATTTGACAAATAGTTTCCTATTTTTGTAAACGAAAACATAATGTAGTTGGTGGAATATTCATCAATGTGCTTCTTGGTTAATCAGATATTACTATTATTGTTGAATTATTAAAGACAGACAAAACTAATGTGCGCGATTTAATAAATTTGCATTTACATGATGTTTTGGTGGCGTCATCAAACACCCATTTTGTGTCTGGCTTTTAAGTAATTATATCTATATAATAGCAGCATTATCATCGTACAAAATCGTACTGTGTTATGATTTGACATAGCAGGACGACACACAATTAGACTTTTTTGAAAATAAAACATTGCGGTTATAACATTGAATGTGCTATGTTGAATGCGAATAGCGTTAAACATGCTGTCATTGCATTGAAAGGTAGACCATTATGTGAGTAGTGACATTTTATGAAACGATAACTATTATAGGTATTCATATTACGATGCGACTATAAATTGCTTTTTGGTCTTTGTTAAAATAAGCGTAATGACACAAATTATATTTCCGAATGATGTGATTCATGCTGTGGGTTGGATTAATTTACGATAAGTGGTGTCACTTCTTTTATGTCCTCTATGTCCTTATGTTCCACACTTATTTCGTCAATTGTGAAATATGAGTGACTTAAAACTAGTTCAACAAGGGAGCTCTCATCAGCAATAGCATAATATAACATACACATAGCACAGCATCACACTTGGAGCTGGCTACCGAAATAGGCATAGACTATTTAATTATAACGGATTTATACATACATGCTTCATCGTACACACACACAATTATAAACATCGTCTGTTCTATTATTAAACCACTTTGAACTGAGACACATCGCGCTTAAACGAGAATGCGAATCTAATTTGAGCATGTAATGTGTGTTATTCACATTTTGTTGATCATGAACATCAGTGCCAATCATATGGTTGTTCAGTTATTTATTTAAGCTTTAACATTAATGATCAATTATCACAAAGTAGTCAATTGATTAGCTTAAAAACAGTCGCCAAAGAACTTCGACAGTAAATATGGAAAAGTAATATCTACTTTGGTGTAATGACAACCTCCTTTGTATGCTTACAATAGTTTAATACTGCTGTTGAACACCAACGTGGGTTTGTACCACTATATTTTTCCCATTTCATTACTACTTATGTCGGTTCATTTTACCATGAAGTAATTGTACACTTACAACGTATTAAGCATCGTCTGGAACTATATAGTGTCCATCATTTGTTGTGTGTAACCACATGAAGTAGTTCTACTTGTTTTAAGTATTCATACAATTGTATTTACTGAATATAAAACTGATATAAATAGCATTTCATCTTTACAAATTATTTTACAACGTATTTCGTACGTTCAAGAGAACAATACGTCTGATATGGATGCAAAATAGAATTATAAGTTCTAATGATTTTCTCCAACTCTATCCAATATTACTCTCATGTCAATAGTATGAATATGTTTTAACAAAGAATTCATGAGAATAAACATGTCGTTTGCGTATATGTTTGTTTGAACTAATGCCGAGTATATCGTTTTCTATATTTGGAAAGGGTTTTATATTTATCCCTGGATAATCTGATATTCACAAACATTGACCGGATTGGTCTACTGTTGACATAAAATTATGATCCTTAAAAATACTCCTCAACCTAAACATACATGTATATGGGTATTGTTATACTCGAAACGAACTGTCCCACCTTCTCGTTATCATTGAATACTTTGACGTTTGTTTCCTACTTTGTTGGACTACATGTTCTGTTGTTTTTTGTTTGTAATGTTTACATATAGCTTTAAAACCAGTTTTTATTATGAATCTTTGATTCCTTGTAATTACTAGTTATCATCCAGTAACAGTGTTGGAAGACACTGTCATTTGTTTCTAAGACTCTTAATGCGTAAATAAATACATATCTAGGCGTGTGGAATTGGCGCGTAGAATTGGCACTAAACTAATTTAGCACGGTGTCAACTTATCCATACGGACATCAAGGACATGAAGCTGTACACGCATGCTGAAAATAATCCTCTGTCAAGTACTAAAGTTAGTGTTTATTTTGTTTTGGATTTGTCAAATAATCCAACACGAACACGAAAACCATTTAATTAATTAATAGTCCTAATTAATTACAATCAAAGACAAAACATAACATAACTTCATGCAAAGGACTGCCATGTAAATCACAGCCTTACATATTGTCTATAAAATGTGTCTGTATATTGTTATAAAGTAATAGAGCTGACATAACACACAATGCAATCGTGTGCCAATACGTTATGCTATGACATTTACTTCAATTTTGATCGTGCCAAACGTGAATGTCTTACATTACAACGTGCCTGACCGATTGTAATACGCAGATACAATTGGAAAAGATACATTTTAACTTGTTGTGTTATCATGCAACCATTTCTAATTCCGCTGTGAAAGCTGCTGATTTCCACTTCTATTTAATGGTGTTGTTATTGAATGTTTCTTTTAGTATCAATATTTTATATTCATTGACTATTGCACCTCTAAATTATTAATAGTTACAATATTGCATAAAATTAATGTCATTCGATATCAACGGGACATATGTTAGAATCCTTTTTCATAACAGTGACGTTTATACTGGTACTAATGTTCGTTTACACATCATGTAATTATAGCAGTAAGGCTGTAGACAGTCGAAGTGCAATATGACATTTGATTCATTGCACCATTTTGCCTAGAATAGACTTGGAGTTGATATACGCCAGGCTGACACTAAATGAAATCTCGTTAGTCATATACGATGCATCATATTCATTTGAAGTCATTGCTTTATTTTCATAGAATGTAAGGTTCTGTTAATGTATCACAAATGTCATATGCTTGCTTTGGCCGAATGAGCATTATCGTTGCATGAACAAACTGACACGAAACAAACACGTATTGGCACATTATGTCTAGACTTGCTAATTTAGTATAGTCATAATTCCGTTATTAACCAATCATATTGGTAACATAATATCTACGTCCGAGATATCATTGATCGTTGTCTGTAATGAAGACAGACATAAGAATGTTCTGTCTTGTCCTTGGGTAATAAATGGCAGTTCATATCAAACACGTAATATATTTTCTTATTTATTTAGTTGCGGCGGCGTTTATAGGGGATAACGCGTCCATAACTTAGATAAACCTATATATTATACATGTTAATTGATTGTTTTAAAAGAACGTGCAACAAAGCCAACAACCTAGTGCACGTCTTACACCTAAGGGGTAGGTTTTACACAAATTGTAATAACGCTGAAATATGCTTTCACACTTTTCAGACACGTATTTACCGCCTAACTATAAATCTCTAAACAAACTGTAATACCTACGGGAGATTATTCAGCCATTCATGCGTTTCATGCATGTTCGTTATATAATGAGCATCGTGTCATCTCGCCATTAATTCGCCACAATGATAATTATCATACATAGTTATTCGCGTTTGAGTAACAAACACTGGTTATAAATAAAGTGTTGACATCCAATATTTGCGTGAATGTTTCTTTTGACTGTATGTATAGATTCCAGTTACTACTGATAGTTAGGACCGTTTGACAGCGACAGCTAAATATATGTCCTACAGCATAATTATGTTTATAATTACAACTAGGTCATACATTATATTTTATAGCTGACTAGGTCAATCAACTGTTCCATATTACCGAAATTAGCTGTATATCCGCTTGAATTGTTTATTAAGAAGTATTGGAGTAACATTGATCAACGACATTGTACATGTAGCACATGCGTTGGTCGAACGTGTTATTTCGATAATTCGTTCTTACATTTTGTACTCCAATTAAAGCGTGCATACACAATACATAACTGCTTGTGATAGTGTTGAGTCTCGTATCAGCATATCTATACTTGCCAACCTTTATTAAAGATGTTTGTGATGTTCTTTTAATGCAATGAGAATATATTTCAGATCGGTCACATGAATTGATAATGCACCAAGACCGTCTGGTCTTCGATATTAATTAACCAATACTTCTTGCCAAAAACACACACAACAAACCAACAGTGACATTATTACACGTAAACATTCTTCTTTCTATCTTGCTAGGATCTCCAGTAACACATTTGGCACACACACCAAACGTATCAATCGCATGGCTTTCATGCGATCGTATGTTTTTTTTTCAAAGATGTGTTTCCGATCATCACGAAGGAGTAATAATGCTTGTGTTTTCGAAATCACGATAACATTTCACACATGCATAAAGTATGTCAAACCTTTATTATACCATACATACTATACATTTACATGCTGTTCGAATGTGCATCATATTTACACCAAATCATACATATTCACATAAGATTAAACATGTCGGACTGGTACTTTAAGACAGCTCTCGACACAAAATCAGAGAACACAATACATAAAATGAAAACGTTAATTAAAATGTCAATTGTTTATTTTTAATTTGAATACTTTTGTTATATATAGTAAATATCGAAGTGTGAAAAGCATTAGAATAAACGGTTGGAGCTTAAAATCAGACATAACACCATTTTCGATCAATTTCTATTCAAATACGAATTAAGGGGCCACATACCGAACACACACCAAAGAAATAAATACTGGTTATAAACAAAAAAGATATTAACTCGTACAATGTTATTGTGCAATGGAAAATACCAAAACATTGTTAATGTGATACAAGAACATAACCTGCTTTTGCTTACACCGAATTTGTAATTGGTTAGATCGAGGATCTTGGATCATCTAATCAGTCACTCAGTAGCATTTATGTCACTGCCTAGTCTCATCTGTTGTTGGCAACATTAGGTTTATAATTACAATGGTTATGTGGTTACACCAACACAAAAACATATCAATTATTCACAAGATGCCATAATTGTTCATGACGAAGTTTCGCGACAAGACAATGAACTCTGAATAAACACACCCATAAAGTGAAACACATTTGTCAAATTAGTAATGGTGAATTTGTCGATTCTAGTTTTACTTATATCCTTGAACTCTATTATCATGTTTACCGTTGGCTGTGATACGTGCTTGGTATGTTTTCTTACAAATTGTACAGTTATCCAATTTTTTCGCTCCTTGGTGAGGTATTAAATGTCACAGGACATTCATATGCGAATGAAAGTAGAGCTACATTGTAACCAATAAAAACCATATTTTATCTGAAAGTCCCTCTAAAGTCACATTGCATGTATTAGGAACTGCTATTTTTCGAATGATGTCAGTAATTTTGCTATGTGATTGAGTCTTTGTTGTGTCTGTTTCAAGTGCTATTACTGTTATTTCAGATCAGTATGTTGCCTTCATTGCCCTCATTTCAGTCATATTCATGAAACGTCTGTTATCATAGGCCAGTTAACTTTTCATTGGGTGCAACTGCAATGTAAAGCATCAACAGTACTGTAAATACTGGTCATGGTTATAATGCATGTCCGGGAAAGTAATTTATCCATTAGCGAATCAGCACCAGTATCTTCTGTTACCATTGGAATTTGCATATAAACATTTAGAAATTTATAGAAGCTGGTTAAAATAGCTTTAGTTGTATATTTTACATACAGTATTTGCCCTTGCAAGATTTCGAGGTACATGTACACGTTCCCTTCATAATATCCGAACGAATAAAGTACGGACGATTTTGAATTGAGGGACATATAAGGTTCCAGTTTGTCTTTAGCAAAGGAAGAAATCCATTCCTTGGTCCTTGAATAGATACTCAGTTACTCACTGAATAGATCATTTCTTATACATCTCTTTGGGATGCATCAATAAATAAAATATTGGATTAAAGTACCTCCCATGAATGTAACTAATGATCACAGAATATATCTCAACGCTAAAGCGTTGTTGTAGTTTCCACTGCAATAACTGTAAGTACTACTACCGTACATATCAAATATCTGACAGTCGTTACTAGCATACTAGAATATCTCTAACACGACTATACCAATAAAAAATTCATGCTGGAGAAGAATATACTATCATCTAAACTTCAGCATGTCTAGAAACGTTTCTCTCAAGAAATTTTATTTATACTTTAAGAAGCAAGACGATATTTTCATTAATAGATTTCCATATTGCATTAAATGGGATGCAAATAGTTTTGTTGCCAGAAACGTTCGCTATCTTAGGATTTTGCGAACACGTCTATTGAATATGACGAGGAAACAATGTGACGAACAGGACTGTAACGCAACTTATGACAAAATATTGTTATCCAAGTGGCGGCATTAATGCTTCAGAGAATGGAAACAAATACACACCACTGCAGTTATAGACACATTAGTTTTCAACTTGTCTGATTAGATGTTTATATTAGTTCACATTAATTAAATTATGGTCAATCGTGCAGCTTGTACTTCAAAACATACATACGATAAGTTCCCTATGTAATGCAAACAACCAATCACTTCATTAAATCTACTGTACCACATGCATTTTGACTGTGGTATATTCACCAAACGAACACCTAAATTACTGTTTGCATTCCGTTTTTATACATTATATTACTTTGACAAGACAAGGATCATTGAGTCATGCATTTGCTGGTACCGTTATGTTGCCAACTGACAGTTTGTTTTTATATTACTCGATTTATAAAATATTTGGAAATGAAATTAGTTGCCTGTCATTAGTTTTGATAACTCTTCTCTGTGTGAAACAGAAATCACCATTAAGTGTCAGCCTGCCAGACGTATGTCAGTCACTGTAGTATTTTATTGAAAATCTACATCAGATATATAAAGATGAAATGTAGATTATTGACTTCGAGAAATATGCTAACTGTATGCCTTTATTGCGCACCAAACACGACATTTGATGGAACACGCTTATCCCCGTTGTAGAAATTGCAGGGAGTTCAATTACTTCTTTCATGATATGTTTGAACTGATATCTGTCTAAAAAATATGCACAACAACGTATATTTTAAACCAGTAATATTAGTAAGTATAAATTGTTTACATAGTTTCACATAATAATCTATGTAAATGGAGGTGTTTAGTTAGTTATTATATTACATTTTGTTAAAACATGTTATTTACATAATAATATAACTCAATGTTTTCCTTGTAGTCATACAACCAAATATGAACATCTTATTGAAATTCGTGCTAGATACTGACAACAGTGGCAACCTTTAATGAAGCTTTAATTTAAGTTATAAATCACTTCCTGTAAAACATTATAAATGATACTATGTACATATATATTTATTCGAGTTCCTAATAACACACATACAAAACCAGTCGCACAATATTATAGTGGTAAAGAATTATTGAATAATTACAAAGATAAACTGCTAAGTAATTAAGATAATGTAATATCACCATGAAATTACGCAAAGACAAAGTAGTTAGAACGGATCGATACTCTATGACGATTCCTTATATTCATAGCTTTATCCCATTATATTACAAACAAAGTGTATCTAATAATCTTTATTGGATTGCTAAAAGAACGTTTAGGTGTGTTCGAACGCGTTTATTAAAGCCATAACATAATAACACAATACAAACTGGATAATTACACATTGTAAAACATTATCTAGTATAAACAACTCATTAATAGATGAGAAACAAATACAGAGTATCTAAAGAAACTGCTGCTCAAAGAGTAGCCCCCAATCATATGTTTTGTGTAATCAGGAGCTAAAAACCGCCACACTATAACGAAGTTACGTCAGCACAAAATGGCATCAAGATGGATCAAACAAAGTCCTAACACAATTTCACTCATAGAGACCTAAGTCACTGAATTAAACATAGACCTGTAACTGTGTGAAGCTAAACAATATGAATCCAAATAAACGGTAACCCAACAAAACAAAGATGCATGGGTGGTCGGGCTGAACTAAAGAAGTCGAAATACTTTGAATGTGGAAAACAAAGATTAATAAGAACTTATATATATTATTGGAATATTTCAACAATATATCCATGGATTCCTAATTAGAGAGTGTTTAAAACTATACAGTCATTGGCTGTGGTGGTGGACATCATCTACATGTAGTTGCAGGGTGGTTGGAACATACTGCAATTGGCTTCTAATACTCTGTAAAACATAAATAAATACATATCTAGGTGTGTGAGATTGGCAGTAACGATACTCATACAGTAGAATGATTTAGAAAGGCGTCAATTTATCCACACTTACTAAAAGAGAATAATGTCCCCATGGGCGTAAAATGGTTGGGTTATAATTATATGCAGCATCTCTACTGATGGAAATACATAAACACGTATGATATAGGTATTTGATACTAGTATTCGGAACCGTATAAACGTACATGGCTTTGCATGATGTCAAGAATCCTCGGTAAAGTGCTCGATTTAATGCTTATGTCATATTTGATTTGTCAACTAATAAAATACAAAACACACCTACAAATTAATTAAAAGTCATAGTTTATTACAGTCATGGACAAACCATAGCCATCACATTATCTATAGAATGCCTCTGCATTTTGTTATAAATTCAAGTAATCGAGCGAACAAAAACACAATGCAATTGTGTGTCAATGCCTTATGCATTTAATACAGTTTTGATCGTTCCAAAAATGTCTTACATTACAACGTTCATGACCGATTGTAACAAATACAATAGGAACAAATGCAGTACTACTTTGAGTTAGACACTCTTCAATGTTATCATGCAATTATTTCAAACCACGCTGTGAAAGTTGCTGCTTTCCACTTCTTTTTAACGATGTTGTTATTTGTTAGTGAAAGTTTCTTATAGTATAGTAGACTATTGCACATCTTAATTAATAAGATTTGCATAAACGTCAAGGGATATCAACGGGACAAATGTTATGTTACTTATATATCAAATTTATACTGGCACTTCTGGTATATCTACACATCTTATAATTATTACATTTAACAACCCTGAGCTAGCAACATTACTAGTAAAAGTGGATAGGATGTAGACAGCCGAAGTGCAATATGACACCCGATTCATTGCTGCTTTTCGTCTAGTACAGACTTGGAGTTGATATACGCCAGGCTGATACTGAATGAAATCACTTTTATCATATGCGATGCATCATATTCATTTGAAGTCATTGCTTTGTTTTCATAGAATGTAAGGTTCTGTTAATCACAGATGCTTGCTTTGACAGAATGAGCATTCTCTTCGCTTGCACAAACTGACAAGAAAGAAATGTGTTTTGTCACATTATGTCTAGACTTGCTAATTCAGTATAGTCATAATTCCGTTACTAATCAATCATATTGATACATTGAGCATACATCTACGTCCGAGATATCATTTATTGTTATCTGTATTGAAGACAGGCATTAACATGTTCTGTCTTGTCCTTGGATAATAAACGGCTATTGATATCCAATTCGTACAAATTTTCTTATTTATTTCATTGCGTCGATGTTAAAGGCTGATATAGTTTCAATACCGAATATAAATCTTTAAACAGTTAATGAATGTTATATACATGTACATGTATATGTATACTTTGTTTGATTATTATTTTAAATGTACGAGCAAATTAGCACACATGTTAGCGTTCGTTGAACTCGTAATTGAAAACTTTGCTAAAGGATTCGGTCACACTTCTTGGCGCCTGAAATGTACCGGCGAACAAATTATATACCTAACGATTTAACGTATTCGCCACAATACGCACTTCCGCTCATGGTATACGGTGTGCTTATGCTTATGTGCAATTTCTTAAGGTACACCTAAGTCATGTACGTTAAAGATACGCTTGTTACAAGCCGCAAAGGTAATGTTAGTGATCAGCTTGAATTGATCTATATCACCATCACTCGATGAGGTAACGTGGTTAATGACAAGTACTCAGAAACATCAAAGTACAAACATCGTCCCTACTCCAATTCCTTTACCGATAAAGCATATTACATTGTTGTAAGTTATACAAGTTCAAATTATTGATTAGTGTGTTCCTTTGAATCGACAATAATTACGTCATTTCATGGGCTAACTGTAGAGCTATAAACAAACTGCTCGACCAGTGGAAGTTAAATTAGTCATTAATTCGTTTCATGTATGATTGTTATATTCAAACTGGGACTAAGGAGCATCTTTTTCTGAAGAAGTGTGCCTTTACTTCTGATAAATAGGCCTTTATCGTCATGACATTGTTGTACGTTGTTTTGAATGAGTCGGAATAGAATGTATTTTCATTTATACGAAATAGAAATAATTGTTGGTGTCCGAATTAATTTCCTATCTACATTGGTTTATCAATATTGTGTTAGTAACAAATTGGATATTGACCCGATCGGAAATAGAACAAAACAGTTTTTAAGTAACACAAAAAGAACCATAGATACTTTAAATATCGTTAATATATGTGTGTGATTGTACTGTGATTCAAACTGACTGAAAGAAACTTTGTCAAACATGTTTGCCGTATATCTTCGTATTGTCCGATATATCGTTTCATCTCGATAATATAAAATTTATATAATTCGACGTATTTGAATATGATCTTTTCAAACAACTTGTCTTCAATGCGGCAATATTATTTAGCCAAATGACGGTCAGGAGAAGATGTTCTTACCTGACGGTGCATTTTATGAATTCGCAATTTGTGTAGCGCTGACTTTTAAAAATGCTTGTCTTCACTTATTTATTTTGTTATATACACAATTAAACACATTTTACCATGAGGTATTGCAATTTGCAACAAGATATAGCCACTTAATTGTGAGATTGGTGTAGTTGCACAGTTGCACAGTTATAAGTGCCTTCAAGTGCATACTGCTGCAAGCAAAAATGAATTGTATTTGTCATTTGTAATAACATTCATTATGATACATATTGGTAAACAATATTATATGTAAAATATATACTCTGTTTTAATCATGTGTTTTAAATGTTTGTATTAGCATTATTAAGTTCACATTACTTGTTATTCTGACAAAGTTTTTGCTAAGAGGTCTTGAAGTAACATTGATCAACGACATTGTGCATATAGTAGATACTCAATCCAAAGCGTACATACACACTGTATCTCGGCTTGCGAAAGTGTTATCTTTATTGTATCTGCAACTTTTGTTTAGGTGATTGAGATGTTATCTAAACCAATAAAAATATAGAACAGATATTTTACATACGTTGGTTATGCACCAAGTCTATCTGCTCTTCGATATCAATTGATCAACACTTCTTACCAATAATACTCACAGGGTAGTTGGGTCGTGGTGTTACTGATTTCTGTGCTTGGCTGGTTAGGTTGAGTGCTACCTTCCCTGTCGGATTTTCTTATACCTTTTCGATTGTATTTTAATTTGACGAATTTTATATTTATCATATATACATGCGTAAGTATGAAAAACATTATTATAAACGGTTTGGATTATAAACTCAGACATAACACCATTTTCAATTAATTCATATTCCAAAACGAATGTATGGGCAACACGTAGTGCTCAGAACCAGAAGAACACCAACGCACTGACCCAACGCCTACAGAAGGAAAACTACAATAATAACTGGTTGTAAGCAATACATTCATTAATTCATACAATGTTCTATTTGTTTATAACACTTTATGGTGGTACATTTTTTTTTTGATTCAGCATTATATACACTACATATAAATTAAGTATATATTCCCCTTTTAAAGGTTAAGGGCATTTGGTAATGGTTGACGTTATCCTTGTCCTTGTTGAGGTTCACATTCAGTTAATACCCTACAGATAATCAAATCGTTTTACAGCACTATTGTATTGTAGCAAAGTATTTCTTTATACCATGTCTCCTAAGTTTTATCTTGTATTTCCTTTCGGCAATATAGGAGATTTAATAGCTCTGATAAAAAGTGTTGTTATCAAATTATGCATGGTTTGCTGTTACATGACTTTTTGTATATATGCATTATCTGTACATTTTCATGTATACTTTTGTATTTATTGTATGAGCGCTCCAACTATGGAGGTAATAAAACTTTTATTATTAGTATTTTACCCGTTTGCACATATGAGTGTTAGATATGTTTTATAGATGATTTGTATATTTGTCCATATTTATGTATTTTATATACATTATATACTGTTTTAACCATGTATTAGTCATGCTTGTACATCTCTTTTGAACGTGTGTATACATGAAAAAAGGGCTATATAAATATGGTATAATAATAATAAAAATAATGTTATACAATGTTCTTATGCGATGGAAATGACTGAGAAATGAGACACAGGAGCATAACCTGCTTTTGCATACACCGACTGTATACATGGTTGGATTTCAGTTCTTAGATCATTTTTCTGTAAAACAGTAAAGGTTACGTAACTGCCTAGTCTCATCTGTTGTTGTCAACATTTTGGTTATAATTGCATTAGTTATATAGTTACATGTACAACAACACATAACTTATCAATTATTGCCATAATTGTTCGAATTGACGAAGTTTCGCGGCAAGACATTGAACTCGGGAAAAACACACTCGTACTGTGAAACACATTTGTCAAATTAGTAATGGTGTAATTTGTCGATCTAGTTTTACTTATACCCTGAACACTATTATCATGTTAACGTTTCATGTTCACTGTTGGCTACGAAGCGTTCTTGGTATGTTTTCTTAAAAACTTGTAACTTATTCGCTCCTTGGTGAGGCATTAAATGTCACAGGATATATCTATGCGAATGAAAGTAGAGCAATATAAACACTATTTTAAATGTAAATCCCTCTGAAGTCATTTTACATGTATTAGGAACTGCTATTTAACTGGATGTCGAGAATTGCGCTATGTGATTCTGTCTTTGTTGTGTCTGTTTCCATTGCTAGTACGGTTATTTCAGATCAGTATTTTGCCTTCATTGCCCTAATTTCAGTCATCTTCATGAAACGTCTGTTATCGCTGGCCAGTTAACTTTGCATTTGGTGCAACTGCAATATAAAGCATCAACAGTGCTGTAAATACTGGTCATGGCTATAATGCATGTCTGGGGAGGAATTTATCAATTGGCGAATCAGCATCAGTATCTTCGGTAACCATTGGAATTTGCATATAAACATTTATAACCTTATACGAGGGTATATCCAAAAGTAATGTCACTCCTCCCATGGTTTATTTGTTTATAGGACGATATTCATAAATATGATATCAAAATGTTCAGCAATTTAATTCTGATTAATATACAACGTGCTCCGTTGTTCCATTTAGATAATTGGATTATATAAACATTTGAAATATACCTATGACGTCATATCGCCGCACACGAAAATTGCAATATTTTTTCATTATCATAACGATTTTCTTTTATGCGTTTTTATAAAAATAATTCTCGAAAGCAGACGATACTTTTGTGACGTGATGAAACCAATGTGTTGTTCCTGTTACTAAAAATTCATTGACGTCATTCAATTTTGAAACTCGCAATATATTTTCAACGCACTGATTACTTAGCGAAAACACGGCAGATTCGTGACAAAAAGACGCTGCGCGTAATGGTGCACTTTTCCTTAAAGTTACATGATGGTCACCTACTGAAACTTTAGTTACACACGGCGGCAACATAGTCCCGTGTTCCTGTAGTATAAGCTTTTAAGGGGGCACTGATCAACAAATCATTGTCGATAGAGAGTCATATGAACGGTTTGTAGTAGATCCGAAAAGAACACCAAGAGTATTTTTAACGCCGTCCATACAATTCGACGTTCAAAACTGCGATCACTATGTGGTGAGTTAATTTTTTTGCTATGGGGCTATCTAGAGGACACTTAACAATAATTTGATTTCGCAGAGATTAATTGTCGGGTGGGTTGCACATTTGTTAAGGTCGTGGAAATGACTGCATGGTTTATGAGTCGTTAGAAATTACCAGAGATGAACCTTCTGCTGGATGAGTAGGTGTCGACAAGTAACGTCATTGTGACGTCGTTGACGTCGGACTTGCGGCGATGTTCGTTAGTATGTCTCATATAAATATTCAGATCTCAAGAACTATTCTGTGCATTGTTGTGAAATTTGGTAATCATGTTCAAATTAGACTGAAGTTACGGTGTGAAAAAAAATCGTGGTTTTACTGGAATTAAACACAATTTTACAGCATCAGTGACATTACTTTTGGATATACCCACGTAGAAGCTGGTTAGAATAGCTTTAGTTGTATATTAGAAATATTTGTCCTTGCAAGATTTCGAAGAACAAGTTCCCTCCCTGATATCAGAACGAATAATGTACTGACGATTTTGCATTGAGGGAAATAGAACGTTCCATTAGGTTTTTAGCAAATGGAAACTCCATTTTATGGTTCCTAAATAGATACTTCCTGAATATATAAATAACTTAATATAAAACTCCTTTGGGTGAATCAATAGATATATGACTTGGATTATAAAGTACCTCCCATGAATGTTACTAATGATCACAAAATATATCTCAACGCTAAAGCGTAATTGTAGTTTCTACTGTACATATAAAATATCTGACAGTTGTTGTTACTAACGAACTAGTATATTTCTAACACGATTATACCAATAAAAGTACATGATGTGCAGAATATACCATCATCTAAACTTCAGCTTGATTACAGTCGTTCCTCTAAATAAATTTTGATTAATACTTTAAGAAGCGAGACGACATTTTCATCAAAAAATTTCCATATTGCATTGAGTGGGAAATTATAATACTTGTGGTGCCAATACTATTAACTATCACATGATTTTGCGGAAACATCTCAATAACATTTAATAGTCTGTTTGTTATCCCCCGCCGAAGGCGAAGGGGATATGGTAATGGTAGGCGTCATTCCGTCATTCCGTCCGTCCGAACTTCTGTATGCAACTCCTCCTACATTTCTAAAGGGAATTTGATAAAAGCTTTACAGAATAACTATGATGTCCCTCAGCGCATATTGTCAGGATTTGTTTATTCGACCATTTTTAACAGAGTTATTGCCCTTTGTTGTTTTTTTTCATATAAATTCTTCTGTGTGCAACTCCTCCTACATTTCTTAAGGGAACATTGTCAGGATATTTTATTCGACCATTTTTGACAGAGTTAATGCCCTGTGTTAATGTTTTACATATTTCTCATGGAATTCTGTCAAAACTTTTACAGAAGTACAGCTATGAGGTGCACTAGCGGATATCGTCAGGGTTTTTCATTTCGGCCATCGTTTGAAAGAATTATGGCCCTTTGTTGATTTTTACATATTAATTAACTTTTGTGTGCAACTGCTCCTACATTTCTTAAGGAATTTTGATGAAACTTTGATTCATTCATTTTTTATGTGTTATGCTATTCGGTTGTTAGTCGCATACCCTATGGTATGTCCTTCCTGATCTTATCAGCACTTTAGATGTCCGCTTTTTAAGCAGCTATCATTGTTCCAACTTTATTTTAGTCATATCATTCATCAAATTTGCTATTAATCTGTAGAGAAAAAAGATGTGTCCAACCATTACTGAATTTTGAATAGTGGATAAAATTATGTTCAATACAAAACATTTTTCATGTGTGTACATTGTGTAATCCTGCATCATCAAAACAATTCAACTGTAGTGGTCATCTTTATGAAGCATTCGTGATAATATTTGTCGTTAACCTCAATTTCGGCGGGGGATATGGCTGTCAGTGACTGCTTCTTGTTTAATCTAGTTTACTTAATATCTCTTCAAACCAAATATGTATCATTTAATTACTGGCAACTTGATGGTTTAGAAATTACTTTGACAAGACAAGAATCAACGAGTCATTTATTTGCTGATTATGGATATCGTGGCAACTGACAGTTTGTATTGATATTACATTACTCAATTTATAATTGAAATATTTCAAAATGAAATTAGTGGCAAGTCATACATTTTGATAACATTTCTCTATGTGAAGCAGAAATCACCATAAAGTGTCAGCCTGTCAGATGGATGTCAGTCACTATAGTTTGTATTGAAAATCAACATCACATATTATTTCTTTAAATGAACATCTTACTGAAATTTGTGCTGGATACATAAAGGTAAATAACCACTAAATGCCTACGCGGACCAAATTCAGATACAGTCAAATAGTCCGTTTAAAAACTTTAAAGCGACTGGAAATGGGGGTATGTCTTGACAAATCAGCATCAGAATCATGAAATTGGTGTTAAATGCTTTGTATGCATGTATGTGATGTAGTGAAATGGTTTTATTCAGAAATATTTTGTATTCTGGCTTAAATATGAAAGTGAAAGTAAGGTTGGGGCTAACGGACAGTGAGTAAATCCGTACATGTGAGAAAATCTGTTCACCGCGTTTGACGAACCAAATTTCTCTTATATAATACATGACCCCCTACTTTTTTTTCATTTTCTTCAAGCTGGATGCTATTTCTATTGATTAAAAGATTTTGAGAGGGCCCCATGGACAAAAAGTTGACATTTTTTTTGGCTGACCAAGGTCACTTTACATTGAGTTAAAGAACAACTCTATTTGGTGGTTTGTGACCTAAAGACATGCAAAATTCCTTCAAAATCATGTTTTCATTTTTTTGCATTTAAATGAATGGAAATGCACTCAAGATGGGGTTTTTACCATTTTTATCTGTGTAAAATGCCTAAAAAAGTGAAAATTTAGATTTTTATCATGAAAAATCCAGAAAAGTTCAGATGTATTTTTTCTTAAATTAAAATTTTTATGTGAATGTTGCACTTATTTTAGTATCAGACATGGATATTTGTGATTAAATATGAAGAATAGACACATAATTAGGCATCTAAAGCAAAATATTAGGGTTCAGAATACCATTTTAGCACAGATACAACCCTATTTCATGTCATTATTCATACCATTTGACAGGCGCTGACCAAATTTCTCCTTAAAGGCGCATATGCGGGTTTGTATTTTTTTCTGGATTTCATGCCCAATTTGTCTAGAATTGATTGTTTTGTGCTGCATATATATAGTAGCATTGAAAAAAGTGCAAAAAACACTTAAACAACCCAAAAAGGGTTGCCTTAAGGTAAATAACCACTAAATGCCTACGCGGACCAAATTCAGATACAGTCAAATAGTCCGTTTAAAAACTTTAAAGCGACTGGAAATGGGGGTATGTCTTGACAAATCAGCATCAGAATCATGAAATTGGTGTTAAATGCTTTGTATGCATGTATGTGATGTAGTGAAATGGTTTTATTCAGAAATATTTTGTATTCTGGCTTAAATATGAAAGTGAAAGTAAGGTTGGGGCTAACGGACAGTGAGTAAATCCGTACATGTGAGAAAATCTGTTCACCGCGTTTGACGAACCAAATTTTTCTTATATAATACATGACCCCCTACTTTTTTTTCATTTTCTTCAAGCTGGATGCTATTTCTATTGATTAAAAGATTTTGAGAGGGCCCCATGGACAAAAAGTTGACATTTTTTTTGGCTGACCAAGGTCACTTTACATTGAGTTAAAGAACAACTCTATTTGGTGGTTTGTGACCTAAAGACATGCAAAATTCCTTCAAAATCATGTTTTCATTTTTTTGCATTTAAATGAATGGAAATGCACTCAAGATGGGGTTTTAACCATTTTTATCTGTGTAAAATGCCTAAAAAAGTGAAAATTTAGATTTTTATCATGAAAAATCCAGAAAAGTTCAGATTTATTTTTTCTTAAATTAAAATTTTTATGTGAATGTTGCACTTATTTTAGTATCAGACATGGATATTTGTGATTAAATATGAAGAATAGACACATAATTAGGCATCTAAAGCAAAATATTAGGGTTCAGAATACCATTTTAGCACAAATACAACCCCATTTCATGTCACTATTCATACCATTTGACAGGCGCTGACCAAATTTCTCCTTAAAGGCGCATATGCGGGTTTGTATTTTTTTCTGGATTTCATGCCCAATTTGTCTAGAATTGATTGTTTTGTGCTGCATATATATAGTAGCATTGAAAAAAGTGCAAAAAACACTTAAACAACCCAAAAAGGGTTGCCTTAAGGTAAATAACCACTAAATGCCTACGCGGACCAAATTCAGATACAGTCAAATAGTCCGTTTAAAAACTTTAAAGCGACTGGAAATGGGGGTATGTCTTGACAAATCAGCATCAGAATCATGAAATTGGTGTTAAATGCTTTGTATGCATGTATGTGATGTAGTGAAATGGTTTTATTCAGAAATATTTTGTATTCTGGCTTAAATATGAAAGTGAAAGTAAGGTTGGGGCTAACGGACAGTGAGTAAATCCGTACATGTGAGAAAATCTGTTCACCGCGTTTGACGAACCAAATTTTTCTTATATAATACATGACCCCCTACTTTTTTTTCATTTTCTTCAAGCTGGATGCTATTTCTATTGATTAAAAGATTTTGAGAGGGCCCCATGGACAAAAAGTTGACATTTTTTTTGGCTGACCAAGGTCACTTTACATTGAGTTAAAGAACAACTCTATTTGGTGGTTTGTGACCTAAAGACATGCAAAATTCCTTCAAAATCATGTTTTCATTTTTTTGCATTTAAATGAATGGAAATGCACTCAAGATGGGGTTTTAACCATTTTTATCTGTGTAAAATGCCTAAAAAAGTGAAAATTTAGATTTTTATCATGAAAAATCCAGAAAAGTTCAGATTTATTTTTTCTTAAATTAAAATTTTTATGTGAATGTTGCACTTATTTTAGTATCAGACATGGATATTTGTGATTAAATATGAAGAATAGACACATAATTAGGCATCTAAAGCAAAATATTAGGGTTCAGAATACCATTTTAGCACAAATACAACCCCATTTCATGTCACTATTCATACCATTTGACAGGCGCTGACCAAATTTCTCCTTAAAGGCGCATATGCGGGTTTGTATTTTTTTCTGGATTTCATGCCCAATTTGTCTAGAATTGATTGTTTTGTGCTGCATATATATAGTAGCATTGAAAAAAGTGCAAAAAACACTTAAACAACCCAAAAAGGGTTGCCTTAAGGTAAATAACCACTAAATGCCTACGCGGACCAAATTCAGATACAGTCAAATAGTCCGTTTAAAAACTTTAAAGCGACTGGAAATGGGGGTATGTCTTGACAAATCAGCATCAGAATCATGAAATTGGTGTTAAATGCTTTGTATGCATGTATGTGATGTAGTGAAATGGTTTTATTCAGAAATATTTTGTATTCTGGCTTAAATATGAAAGTGAAAGTAAGGTTGGGGCTAACGGACAGTGAGTAAATCCGTACATGTGAGAAAATCTGTTCACCGCGTTTGACGAACCAAATTTTTCTTATATAATACATGACCCCCTACTTTTTTTTCATTTTCTTCAAGCTGGATGCTATTTCTATTGATTAAAAGATTTTGAGAGGGCCCCATGGACAAAAAGTTGACATTTTTTTTGGCTGACCAAGGTCACTTTACATTGAGTTAAAGAACAACTCTATTTGGTGGTTTGTGACCTAAAGACATGCAAAATTCCTTCAAAATCATGTTTTCATTTTTTTGCATTTAAATGAATGGAAATGCACTCAAGATGGGGTTTTTACCATTTTTATCTGTGTAAAATGCCTAAAAAAGTGAAAATTTAGATTTTTATCATGAAAAATCCAGAAAAGTTCAGATGTATTTTTTCTTAAATTAAAATTTTTATGTGAATGTTGCACTTATTTTAGTATCAGACATGGATATTTGTGATTAAATATGAAGAATAGACACATAATTAGGCATCTAAAGCAAAATATTAGGGTTCAGAATACCATTTTAGCACAGATACAACCCCATTTCATGTCATTATTCATACCATTTGACAGGCGCTGACCAAATTTCTCCTTAAAGGCGCATATGCGGGTTTGTATTTTTTTCTGGATTTCATGCCCAATTTGTCTAGAATTGATTGTTTTGTGCTGCATATATATAGTAGCATTGAAAAAAGTGCAAAAAACACTTAAACAACCCAAAAAGGGTTGCCTTAAGGTAAATAACCACTAAATGCCTACGCGGACCAAATTCAGATACAGTCAAATAGTCCGTTTAAAAACTTTAAAGCGACTGGAAATGGGGGTATGTCTTGACAAATCAGCATCAGAATCATGAAATTGGTGTTAAATGCTTTGTATGCATGTATGTGATGTAGTGAAATGGTTTTATTCAGAAATATTTTGTATTCTGGCTTAAATATGAAAGTGAAAGTAAGGTTGGGGCTAACGGACAGTGAGTAAATCCGTACATGTGAGAAAATCTGTTCACCGCGTTTGACGAACCAAATTTTTCTTATATAATACATGACCCCCTACTTTTTTTTCATTTTCTTCAAGCTGGATGCTATTTCTATTGATTAAAAGATTTTGAGAGGGCCCCATGGACAAAAAGTTGACATTTTTTTTGGCTGACCAAGGTCACTTTACATTGAGTTAAAGAACAACTCTATTTGGTGGTTTGTGACCTAAAGACATGCAAAATTCCTTCAAAATCATGTTTTCATTTTTTTGCATTTAAATGAATGGAAATGCACTCAAGATGGGGTTTTAACCATTTTTATCTGTGTAAAATGCCTAAAAAAGTGAAAATTTAGATTTTTATCATGAAAAATCCAGAAAAGTTCAGATTTATTTTTTCTTAAATTAAAATTTTTATGTGAATGTTGCACTTATTTTAGTATCAGACATGGATATTTGTGATTAAATATGAAGAATAGACACATAATTAGGCATCTAAAGCAAAATATTAGGGTTCAGAATACCATTTTAGCACAAATACAACCCCATTTCATGTCACTATTCATACCATTTGACAGGCGCTGACCAAATTTCTCCTTAAAGGCGCATATGCGGGTTTGTATTTTTTTCTGGATTTCATGCCCAATTTGTCTAGAATTGATTGTTTTGTGCTGCATATATATAGTAGCATTGAAAAAAGTGCAAAAAACACTTAAACAACCCAAAAAGGGTTGCCTTAAGGTAAATAACCACTAAATGCCTACGCGGACCAAATTCAGATACAGTCAAATAGTCCGTTTAAAAACTTTAAAGCGACTGGAAATGGGGGTATGTCTTGACAAATCAGCATCAGAATCATGAAATTGGTGTTAAATGCTTTGTATGCATGTATGTGATGTAGTGAAATGGTTTTATTCAGAAATATTTTGTATTCTGGCTTAAATATGAAAGTGAAAGTAAGGTTGGGGCTAACGGACAGTGAGTAAATCCGTACATGTGAGAAAATCTGTTCACCGCGTTTGACGAACCAAATTTTTCTTATATAATACATGACCCCCTACTTTTTTTTCATTTTCTTCAAGCTGGATGCTATTTCTATTGATTAAAAGATTTTGAGAGGGCCCCATGGACAAAAAGTTGACATTTTTTTTGGCTGACCAAGGTCACTTTACATTGAGTTAAAGAACAACTCTATTTGGTGGTTTGTGACCTAAAGACATGCAAAATTCCTTCAAAATCATGTTTTCATTTTTTTGCATTTAAATGAATGGAAATGCACTCAAGATGGGGTTTTAACCATTTTTATCTGTGTAAAATGCCTAAAAAAGTGAAAATTTAGATTTTTATCATGAAAAATCCAGAAAAGTTCAGATTTATTTTTTCTTAAATTAAAATTTTTATGTGAATGTTGCACTTATTTTAGTATCAGACATGGATATTTGTGATTAAATATGAAGAATAGACACATAATTAGGCATCTAAAGCAAAATATTAGGGTTCAGAATACCATTTTAGCACAAATACAACCCCATTTCATGTCACTATTCATACCATTTGACAGGCGCTGACCAAATTTCTCCTTAAAGGCGCATATGCGGGTTTGTATTTTTTTCTGGATTTCATGCCCAATTTGTCTAGAATTGATTGTTTTGTGCTGCATATATATAGTAGCATTGAAAAAAGTGCAAAAAACACTTAAACAACCCAAAAAGGGTTGCCTTAAGGTAAATAACCACTAAATGCCTACGCGGACCAAATTCAGATACAGTCAAATAGTCCGTTTAAAAACTTTAAAGCGACTGGAAATGGGGGTATGTCTTGACAAATCAGCATCAGAATCATGAAATTGGTGTTAAATGCTTTGTATGCATGTATGTGATGTAGTGAAATGGTTTTATTCAGAAATATTTTGTATTCTGGCTTAAATATGAAAGTGAAAGTAAGGTTGGGGCTAACGGACAGTGAGTAAATCCGTACATGTGAGAAAATCTGTTCACCGCGTTTGACGAACCAAATTTTTCTTATATAATACATGACCCCCTACTTTTTTTTCATTTTCTTCAAGCTGGATGCTATTTCTATTGATTAAAAGATTTTGAGAGGGCCCCATGGACAAAAAGTTGACATTTTTTTTGGCTGACCAAGGTCACTTTACATTGAGTTAAAGAACAACTCTATTTGGTGGTTTGTGACCTAAAGACATGCAAAATTCCTTCAAAATCATGTTTTCATTTTTTTGCATTTAAATGAATGGAAATGCACTCAAGATGGGGTTTTTACCATTTTTATCTGTGTAAAATGCCTAAAAAAGTGAAAATTTAGATTTTTATCATGAAAAATCCAGAAAAGTTCAGATGTATTTTTTCTTAAATTAAAATTTTTATGTGAATGTTGCACTTATTTTAGTATCAGACATGGATATTTGTGATTAAATATGAAGAATAGACACATAATTAGGCATCTAAAGCAAAATATTAGGGTTCAGAATACCATTTTAGCACAGATACAACCCCATTTCATGTCATTATTCATACCATTTGACAGGCGCTGACCAAATTTCTCCTTAAAGGCGCATATGCGGGTTTGTATTTTTTTCTGGATTTCATGCCCAATTTGTCTAGAATTGATTGTTTTGTGCTGCATATATATAGTAGCATTGAAAAAAGTGCAAAAAACACTTAAACAACCCAAAAAGGGTTGCCTTAAGGTAAATAACCACTAAATGCCTACGCGGACCAAATTCAGATACAGTCAAATAGTCCGTTTAAAAACTTTAAAGCGACTGGAAATGGGGGTATGTCTTGACAAATCAGCATCAGAATCATGAAATTGGTGTTAAATGCTTTGTATGCATGTATGTGATGTAGTGAAATGGTTTTATTCAGAAATATTTTGTATTCTGGCTTAAATATGAAAGTGAAAGTAAGGTTGGGGCTAACGGACAGTGAGTAAATCCGTACATGTGAGAAAATCTGTTCACCGCGTTTGACGAACCAAATTTTTCTTATATAATACATGACCCCCTACTTTTTTTTCATTTTCTTCAAGCTGGATGCTATTTCTATTGATTAAAAGATTTTGAGAGGGCCCCATGGACAAAAAGTTGACATTTTTTTTGGCTGACCAAGGTCACTTTACATTGAGTTAAAGAACAACTCTATTTGGTGGTTTGTGACCTAAAGACATGCAAAATTCCTTCAAAATCATGTTTTCATTTTTTTGCATTTAAATGAATGGAAATGCACTCAAGATGGGGTTTTAACCATTTTTATCTGTGTAAAATGCCTAAAAAAGTGAAAATTTAGATTTTTATCATGAAAAATCCAGAAAAGTTCAGATTTATTTTTTCTTAAATTAAAATTTTTATGTGAATGTTGCACTTATTTTAGTATCAGACATGGATATTTGTGATTAAATATGAAGAATAGACACATAATTAGGCATCTAAAGCAAAATATTAGGGTTCAGAATACCATTTTAGCACAAATACAACCCCATTTCATGTCACTATTCATACCATTTGACAGGCGCTGACCAAATTTCTCCTTAAAGGCGCATATGCGGGTTTGTATTTTTTTCTGGATTTCATGCCCAATTTGTCTAGAATTGATTGTTTTGTGCTGCATATATATAGTAGCATTGAAAAAAGTGCAAAAAACACTTAAACAACCCAAAAAGGGTTGCCTTAAGGTAAATAACCACTAAATGCCTACGCGGACCAAATTCAGATACAGTCAAATAGTCCGTTTAAAAACTTTAAAGCGACTGGAAATGGGGGTATGTCTTGACAAATCAGCATCAGAATCATGAAATTGGTGTTAAATGCTTTGTATGCATGTATGTGATGTAGTGAAATGGTTTTATTCAGAAATATTTTGTATTCTGGCTTAAATATGAAAGTGAAAGTAAGGTTGGGGCTAACGGACAGTGAGTAAATCCGTACATGTGAGAAAATCTGTTCACCGCGTTTGACGAACCAAATTTTTCTTATATAATACATGACCCCCTACTTTTTTTTCATTTTCTTCAAGCTGGATGCTATTTCTATTGATTAAAAGATTTTGAGAGGGCCCCATGGACAAAAAGTTGACATTTTTTTTGGCTGACCAAGGTCACTTTACATTGAGTTAAAGAACAACTCTATTTGGTGGTTTGTGACCTAAAGACATGCAAAATTCCTTCAAAATCATGTTTTCATTTTTTTGCATTTAAATGAATGGAAATGCACTCAAGATGGGGTTTTAACCATTTTTATCTGTGTAAAATGCCTAAAAAAGTGAAAATTTAGATTTTTATCATGAAAAATCCAGAAAAGTTCAGATTTATTTTTTCTTAAATTAAAATTTTTATGTGAATGTTGCACTTATTTTAGTATCAGACATGGATATTTGTGATTAAATATGAAGAATAGACACATAATTAGGCATCTAAAGCAAAATATTAGGGTTCAGAATACCATTTTAGCACAAATACAACCCCATTTCATGTCACTATTCATACCATTTGACAGGCGCTGACCAAATTTCTCCTTAAAGGCGCATATGCGGGTTTGTATTTTTTTCTGGATTTCATGCCCAATTTGTCTAGAATTGATTGTTTTGTGCTGCATATATATAGTAGCATTGAAAAAAGTGCAAAAAACACTTAAACAACCCAAAAAGGGTTGCCTTAAGGTAAATAACCACTAAATGCCTACGCGGACCAAATTCAGATACAGTCAAATAGTCCGTTTAAAAACTTTAAAGCGACTGGAAATGGGGGTATGTCTTGACAAATCAGCATCAGAATCATGAAATTGGTGTTAAATGCTTTGTATGCATGTATGTGATGTAGTGAAATGGTTTTATTCAGAAATATTTTGTATTCTGGCTTAAATATGAAAGTGAAAGTAAGGTTGGGGCTAACGGACAGTGAGTAAATCCGTACATGTGAGAAAATCTGTTCACCGCGTTTGACGAACCAAATTTTTCTTATATAATACATGACCCCCTACTTTTTTTTCATTTTCTTCAAGCTGGATGCTATTTCTATTGATTAAAAGATTTTGAGAGGGCCCCATGGACAAAAAGTTGACATTTTTTTTGGCTGACCAAGGTCACTTTACATTGAGTTAAAGAACAACTCTATTTGGTGGTTTGTGACCTAAAGACATGCAAAATTCCTTCAAAATCATGTTTTCATTTTTTTGCATTTAAATGAATGGAAATGCACTCAAGATGGGGTTTTAACCATTTTTATCTGTGTAAAATGCCTAAAAAAGTGAAAATTTAGATTTTTATCATGAAAAATCCAGAAAAGTTCAGATTTATTTTTTCTTAAATTAAAATTTTTATGTGAATGTTGCACTTATTTTAGTATCAGACATGGATATTTGTGATTAAATATGAAGAATAGACACATAATTAGGCATCTAAAGCAAAATATTAGGGTTCAGAATACCATTTTAGCACAAATACAACCCCATTTCATGTCACTATTCATACCATTTGACAGGCGCTGACCAAATTTCTCCTTAAAGGCGCATATGCGGGTTTGTATTTTTTTCTGGATTTCATGCCCAATTTGTCTAGAATTGATTGTTTTGTGCTGCATATATATAGTAGCATTGAAAAAAGTGCAAAAAACACTTAAACAACCCAAAAAGGGTTGCCTTAAGGTAAATAACCACTAAATGCCTACGCGGACCAAATTCAGATACAGTCAAATAGTCCGTTTAAAAACTTTAAAGCGACTGGAAATGGGGGTATGTCTTGACAAATCAGCATCAGAATCATGAAATTGGTGTTAAATGCTTTGTATGCATGTATGTGATGTAGTGAAATGGTTTTATTCAGAAATATTTTGTATTCTGGCTTAAATATGAAAGTGAAAGTAAGGTTGGGGCTAACGGACAGTGAGTAAATCCGTACATGTGAGAAAATCTGTTCACCGCGTTTGACGAACCAAATTTTTCTTATATAATACATGACCCCCTACTTTTTTTTCATTTTCTTCAAGCTGGATGCTATTTCTATTGATTAAAAGATTTTGAGAGGGCCCCATGGACAAAAAGTTGACATTTTTTTTGGCTGACCAAGGTCACTTTACATTGAGTTAAAGAACAACTCTATTTGGTGGTTTGTGACCTAAAGACATGCAAAATTCCTTCAAAATCATGTTTTCATTTTTTTGCATTTAAATGAATGGAAATGCACTCAAGATGGGGTTTTAACCATTTTTATCTGTGTAAAATGCCTAAAAAAGTGAAAATTTAGATTTTTATCATGAAAAATCCAGAAAAGTTCAGATTTATTTTTTCTTAAATTAAAATTTTTATGTGAATGTTGCACTTATTTTAGTATCAGACATGGATATTTGTGATTAAATATGAAGAATAGACACATAATTAGGCATCTAAAGCAAAATATTAGGGTTCAGAATACCATTTTAGCACAAATACAACCCCATTTCATGTCACTATTCATACCATTTGACAGGCGCTGACCAAATTTCTCCTTAAAGGCGCATATGCGGGTTTGTATTTTTTTCTGGATTTCATGCCCAATTTGTCTAGAATTGATTGTTTTGTGCTGCATATATATAGTAGCATTGAAAAAAGTGCAAAAAACACTTAAACAACCCAAAAAGGGTTGCCTTAAGGTAAATAACCACTAAATGCCTACGCGGACCAAATTCAGATACAGTCAAATAGTCCGTTTAAAAACTTTAAAGCGACTGGAAATGGGGGTATGTCTTGACAAATCAGCATCAGAATCATGAAATTGGTGTTAAATGCTTTGTATGCATGTATGTGATGTAGTGAAATGGTTTTATTCAGAAATATTTTGTATTCTGGCTTAAATATGAAAGTGAAAGTAAGGTTGGGGCTAACGGACAGTGAGTAAATCCGTACATGTGAGAAAATCTGTTCACCGCGTTTGACGAACCAAATTTTTCTTATATAATACATGACCCCCTACTTTTTTTTCATTTTCTTCAAGCTGGATGCTATTTCTATTGATTAAAAGATTTTGAGAGGGCCCCATGGACAAAAAGTTGACATTTTTTTTGGCTGACCAAGGTCACTTTACATTGAGTTAAAGAACAACTCTATTTGGTGGTTTGTGACCTAAAGACATGCAAAATTCCTTCAAAATCATGTTTTCATTTTTTTGCATTTAAATGAATGGAAATGCACTCAAGATGGGGTTTTAACCATTTTTATCTGTGTAAAATGCCTAAAAAAGTGAAAATTTAGATTTTTATCATGAAAAATCCAGAAAAGTTCAGATTTATTTTTTCTTAAATTAAAATTTTTATGTGAATGTTGCACTTATTTTAGTATCAGACATGGATATTTGTGATTAAATATGAAGAATAGACACATAATTAGGCATCTAAAGCAAAATATTAGGGTTCAGAATACCATTTTAGCACAAATACAACCCCATTTCATGTCACTATTCATACCATTTGACAGGCGCTGACCAAATTTCTCCTTAAAGGCGCATATGCGGGTTTGTATTTTTTTCTGGATTTCATGCCCAATTTGTCTAGAATTGATTGTTTTGTGCTGCATATATATAGTAGCATTGAAAAAAGTGCAAAAAACACTTAAACAACCCAAAAAGGGTTGCCTTAAGGTAAATAACCACTAAATGCCTACGCGGACCAAATTCAGATACAGTCAAATAGTCCGTTTAAAAACTTTAAAGCGACTGGAAATGGGGGTATGTCTTGACAAATCAGCATCAGAATCATGAAATTGGTGTTAAATGCTTTGTATGCATGTATGTGATGTAGTGAAATGGTTTTATTCAGAAATATTTTGTATTCTGGCTTAAATATGAAAGTGAAAGTAAGGTTGGGGCTAACGGACAGTGAGTAAATCCGTACATGTGAGAAAATCTGTTCACCGCGTTTGACGAACCAAATTTTTCTTATATAATACATGACCCCCTACTTTTTTTTCATTTTCTTCAAGCTGGATGCTATTTCTATTGATTAAAAGATTTTGAGAGGGCCCCATGGACAAAAAGTTGACATTTTTTTTGGCTGACCAAGGTCACTTTACATTGAGTTAAAGAACAACTCTATTTGGTGGTTTGTGACCTAAAGACATGCAAAATTCCTTCAAAATCATGTTTTCATTTTTTTGCATTTAAATGAATGGAAATGCACTCAAGATGGGGTTTTAACCATTTTTATCTGTGTAAAATGCCTAAAAAAGTGAAAATTTAGATTTTTATCATGAAAAATCCAGAAAAGTTCAGATTTATTTTTTCTTAAATTAAAATTTTTATGTGAATGTTGCACTTATTTTAGTATCAGACATGGATATTTGTGATTAAATATGAAGAATAGACACATAATTAGGCATCTAAAGCAAAATATTAGGGTTCAGAATACCATTTTAGCACAAATACAACCCCATTTCATGTCACTATTCATACCATTTGACAGGCGCTGACCAAATTTCTCCTTAAAGGCGCATATGCGGGTTTGTATTTTTTTCTGGATTTCATGCCCAATTTGTCTAGAATTGATTGTTTTGTGCTGCATATATATAGTAGCATTGAAAAAAGTGCAAAAAACACTTAAACAACCCAAAAAGGGTTGCCTAAAGACATGCAAAATTCCTTCAAAATCATGTTTTCATTTTTTTGCATTTAAATGAATGGAAATGCACTCAAGATGGGGTTTTAACCATTTTTATCTGTGTAAAATGCCTAAAAAAGTGAAAATTTAGATTTTTATCATGAAAAATCCAGAAAAGTTCAGATTTATTTTTTCTTAAATTAAAATTTTTATGTGAATGTTGCACTTATTTTAGTATCAGACATGGATATTTGTGATTAAATATGAAGAATAGACACATAATTAGGCATCTAAAGCAAAATATTAGGGTTCAGAATACCATTTTAGCACAAATACAACCCCATTTCATGTCACTATTCATACCATTTGACAGGCGCTGACCAAATTTCTCCTTAAAGGCGCATATGCGGGTTTGTATTTTTTTCTGGATTTCATGCCCAATTTGTCTAGAATTGATTGTTTTGTGCTGCATATATATAGTAGCATTGAAAAAAGTGCAAAAAACACTTAAACAACCCAAAAAGGGTTGCCTTAAGGTAAATAACCACTAAATGCCTACGCGGACCAAATTCAGATACAGTCAAATAGTCCGTTTAAAAACTTTAAAGCGACTGGAAATGGGGGTATGTCTTGACAAATCAGCATCAGAATCATGAAATTGGTGTTAAATGCTTTGTATGCATGTATGTGATGTAGTGAAATGGTTTTATTCAGAAATATTTTGTATTCTGGCTTAAATATGAAAGTGAAAGTAAGGTTGGGGCTAACGGACAGTGAGTAAATCCGTACATGTGAGAAAATCTGTTCACCGCGTTTGACGAACCAAATTATTCTTATATAATACATGACCCCCTACTTTTTTTTCATTTTCTTCAAGCTGGATGCTATTTCTATTGATTAAAAGATTTTGAGAGGGCCCCATGGACAAAAAGTTGACATTTTTTTTGGCTGACCAAGGTCACTTTACATTGAGTTAAAGAACAACTCTATTTGGTGGTTTGTGACCTAAAATGGCAACTTATCAGGGAAATTGAATTTAAACTATAAATAACTTCCTGTAAAACATCAATGATGATCCATTAAAAAGTTCCCAATCACATGCATACAAAACCAAATGTTGTAAAGAAGTATTGAATAATAACACAAATATATTACTTATTCATTAAAAATACTGCGTAAAATAATGAGGTATCACCATGAAACTGCGCAAAGATAATGTAATTTGAACGGATCGATACTCTATGATGAACCCTTATTTTCATAACTTTATTGCATTATGTACATGTAACATACAAAGTGTCTAAGAAACGTTAACATTATTGCTCAATGAAAAATAACGTATATACACATGCGGGTTAATTATCAAGTTACAACAAACCAAGTGTTAGCTCATGTGTTTTCACTTCTTGTAATTATGTAGTACACACACATTCAATTCATTCTGTTGAACAAGTGTGAAAGTCAGGGGCCCGCCTATTATTATTTTGCTTAGAGGATTAAATCACGAGTGTGTTTTCATTATTTCGACTTCAACATTGGCAAAGCTCTATGATTTATAGCACTACGAGATAGATTGACGTCGAACTACATCCTGTCCAAGAAACGCTAAGTTATTTGTCATACTATGATTATAACGTCAAATATGAAGTTATACGTGACGTTATCAATCAACTGTTTTCATCGCCTAAAACATTATTCTTTTTTTTGAGTTCCTTGTGTTTGTCTATTTCCGTTATGTGTTGTCAACGCTGTTCATATACCATGCTGCATTTACATAATAGTATATACCTGTCGTCACTGTTTCGTTAACACAGTACAACCACCGGTGCTAATGTCAACCTTATTTTTACAAAACAACATTATATTCTATAAAGTATATGCTCTCCTTGTGCGTCAAAACGATTAGACGACGAATAAAGAAATAATATAAATGCTTTCTTCTATGCGTGAGGATTATTCTTTGAATATAAACAACCAAAAAGCTATAAAATGTATTTATCTATTTTTGATTAAACCAATAGTATGGTAACGTGGTCATTAACATTATAAATCAGCTTTTTGCTGTTTTACTTTAATCACTTAAACCATTCCAGAGCAGCTTATGGCTACTGTTGACAAATTGTTTCCTAATTTTGTAAACGAAAACATTATGCAGTTTTTTAAATTTTCATCGATGTGCGTCTTGCTTAATCAGATATAACTTTTACTGCTGAATTACTAAAGACAGTCAAAACAATGTCCAAGATTAAACACATTTGCATTTGAAACAAATTATATGTTTCGTGGCGCCATCACAACACCCCCGTTGTGTTTTTAGTAATTATATCTATAAAATAGCTGCCTTATAATCTTCATTTAATGTGCAAAAAGGTCTTACTAAATTCTGATTTGACACTGCAGGACGACGAGTATGTTTCCGATAGAAACACAGCAGTTACAGCATTGAATATATTATTTTGAATGAGAATTGCTTGAAATCTGCTGCCATTGCATTTGAAATCATGCTATTGTGTGAGTAATGTCATTCTATGAAACAATAAATATAGTTATTTCACGTTATCGGTGCTTCTCTAAATAAATGTAAATTAGGCTTCTTGTTCAAACATAATATTCAAGTGTTTCCCAACGATGTGATTCGTGCTATGGGTTGGAATAATTTTCATTGTATGGTGTCACTTCCTTTATATCTACGTGCTTATATCCCAGGATCAACGTCGCCTAATGTCAAATATATTTGACTTAACTAATAGAGGGCGAAATCACTCAACATCAATATCATAGCGTACATTTTAAAGACAAAATTTGTCATCGGGATGTTTGTTGGTCCTTGTTCTATATTTACTACTTGATTAATGTCCTCTTAGTTTGACGGACTGAGGCTACAATACCGTTGTTGATGAAGTTGTGTTCTGTAATAGCTGTTGATGTTAAGCGTTGTCCGTATCCCCTAACTTTTAACTACGAGTCCTTTCTGATTGATGTTGCTTCTGTCCCTAGTTTCATAGTTTTATTAAAAACAGTATTCTCTAAAATCATTTAATTTCGATGGGACGAACTTGCGTGTTTTTGGTAAAACATACCATTTTGGTGAGACGTTAATTTGTGGATTTTCTACAAAACGAAAATTATTGATTTTACAGTATTCAATGATGTTGGTTAAGATTTCTCGCTCCAAATCCGTGTATTATTCAATCATATACATTTTGCAATTTCAACTGAAAGTCTTGATGTCTCAATATTCGTCATTGGGACCCGCTGGTAACTCTATTTAATAAAAAATAAAATGAGACGGCTATTTCGGCAATTTTAATCGTCAAATAATGTTACTGTTTACTGCTTATAATGATAAACTAGACACGACCCTTGTTAAAGGCTACTACAGTGAATGTTGATCCTGACTTTGGCCAAATCATTTCAATTAACCTAATATATCAGGTAAATTGACGGTACAAGTTCAACCCTAAGATATAAAGAGTATTTTTTTTATAGTCTTCAGACAAATATATCCTTTAAGATGGTGAAAGTAAGATATTTTTATATATTAAAGAAATAGTATATATAGTAAAAAAGACTCCTAAGTGTATTAAACAACTTATTCTTTCTGCTGCTCGAAGATAAAGTAGATCATTTGTTATACGGATGTACCAAAATAAATGTAACGACGTCTACAGTTATAACAATTGAGCTATTTACCCTCTTGTTCATGTTATACAATAGAAGAAAAGCTTCAGATGGGATTGGTTTGTTTGGCGGAGCAATGTGTTTGTGGTACGAATTATGTAGCGAACAGTAAGACAACCTAACATTGTTAAAATGCATTACCGCTGTATTTGTATTGCCTAGTAAATTAGTTAACCTCGAGCACGACATATAGGTCCCCTTTTCCATACGGTGATGGAAATACTGCGATGATTATTTGATTATCTTGCGTAATGTTTTGTTTATGAGATTGACTTATATTGAAGATCGCACATTGATATGGCACACAACGCATTAAACACACGGCATCTTGGCGGGTCCGTATATTGTATCATCTTCTTAAAATAAATAAATACTGCTTGATATGTTGCAACTGTAGCAAAGCGTAACACAAAAGGTTGCTCTGATTTACATGTTCTTAGATTCATATGACGGGTTCTTAACGGTGTGTCATTACTTTTGCATTCGACTATGTCCTAAAAATATTAGCGATATAATAATCAACCTGTTCGATAACATGATTTACATTCGTATAAAATGTTCGTGCTTCCTCGTGGCTACGTCTTCAATTGTATCATGTGTGCCTTGCAAGTGAGAGTGGAGAAAATACCTTGATACGACACTGTCGTACTAATGATTCAACTTGTTTTGCCAGAGGAGACAAAAGCGGATCAGTATTGATCTACATTTTTGTATAACCAGGAACATTGGTTTGATTAATCGACTCTAGTAAACTAAATATACTACAGAGTAAACACTATTTTACTAGAATGGAATTTTCATTCAAGAGTCGTCAGTTGTATTTAATCAATGTCAGTGGCGATTGATATAAACGACTTTAGGTTATTCTACTTTTTGCAGCTGTGACTTTGGTATTCCAGTTGCTCATTTGGTGGTGTGTATGCATTGTCCCATGTATTTGTGTATGGTTATTAGTGTACGTTACTGTGTCGGGTAGTAAAGTGAAGTGCTGCCGTCCTTGTCCGATTTGTTTGTATAATTTTTATTTAGAGAATTGGTGATTTTTATTGCAAAGCCTAAATCTCAAATGTTGTATTACCCTTGCGAATGAATTGACAATTGATTTAAATCATATGTCTAGTATAAGCCTAATATAAACGAACCACTTATCAGCTTGGTTTTCTCTGCTACATAAAGTGTTGCCATAATATCACGAATATGCAATAGGGCGTCGACTATGTGGTTCACTTTTAGTCAGCGTATATCTATTATTGATTCAGTTTTATCATTGCTTGTAGACTCTTGTAAGGCATTTGTTCCATCTTACTTATAGATCAATTAAATGAGAACAATACTTATTTATGTTTTGCGTGAAATCTATTCGTGAACAGTTTAAATTTAAAATAAAAAAATGCAAAGCTACTAGATATGTTGATTTATTTTAATTAACATTGATATGATGGAAAAGTGGTAAAATAGTGTTTTGTTGTTTTTGCTTTTATTGCTTAGTATGAGGAAATTATACCTGATCAGCCTATGGCTGCTTTTGACAAATTGTTTCCTAATTTTGTAAACAAAACAATGCAGTCGGTTGAATGTTCTGTAGAGAGTTCCTTGGTTAATCAGGTTTAACTATTACCGCTAAATTATTAAAGACAGACAAAACTAATGTCCTCGATTAAACGAATGTGCATTTGAAACACATTAGATGATACTTGATCGCGTCATTTAAACACTCCTTTTATGCCTGTCTTGGCATGTTAGCAATTATATCTATAAACTAGCTGCATTGTAATCGTCATCTAGTGTGAAAAAAGTTCGTCCTAAACTATATTATGACAAAACAGTACCGCAAGTAGATGAATGTTTTCCAAATGATGTGTTATGTTGGATATAAAATATCATTGCAATGCATTTGACAATATGCCGATATGTGATAAATGTCATTCTTTGAAACAATGAATATAGTTATTTTACATGTTCGGTGCTACTCTAATTTGATTTATGTTCCTTCTTCAAATGTGTGTTATCAGACAAAAGATAATATTTTCCAAATGATCTGATTCAGGCAGCGGTGTTGGTAAGATGTTTAATATAATATTAAAGTGACACTTCCTTTACATATAACAGAACATATTTTCTGGAACAAATATCCCCGATTGCCAAATTCATAATTCTAAACAAGTCGGAGGCATAGTATGTTTCATGCAAGGTTATAATCTCACTCATATAGGCACAATTCTGACAACATCATGTTTGTAAATGACACTCGCAGTAAGACATTAAAATTACTTACCACATTGTTTAAATCAAACACGTTCGGAAGGTTGATCAGGACACGCAAACAATAAATGTCGTAAATATTCCTCTGGCATTCCGCGATAAGAATGGTATTGCTGAGAACAAACGTTATTTCAAGTCGGTAGAAATCAATGCTGTCGAGGATGTTCACGAATGTTTCATTGAATTTTCAGTTACCATTTTGCTCATTTTTTACGCATGAATCAGTGCACTTCATTGTTGCTATATTCATAAATATATAAATAAATTCCGGGACAAAATATCGTCATAACATTACTGTACGTCATTTTGAATGAGTCTGAATAGAATGTTTTGTTCATTTATACTACATGAAAATAGAAAACAATTTGTGCGTGTCCGTATTAATGTCCTGCCGAAATTGGTAAGTAGAAGTGTGTCTGCAAAAAATGGGTTATTGACCAGGGCCTGAAATTACAACAAATACTTACACTCTGCACTAAAAACTCAAATATAGAATTTGTCATATTAATGACCTATTATTTGTTCTAAATTGCTAATCTAAGTTTGGAAATGTATAGAATTGTTAGTGGAATGTTGCAAATATACTTTTGAACCATATAGTTCCTATATTGTACCATTTATTTAGGTTAGAAACCACCAAATAGATTTGCTCTATAGCTAAATGTAAATTGCCCATAGAAGGCCCTAATTTTTTAACTGGTTTTAGTCTATGGCCACCTGGACCACATATATTATTGTAAAGAGGGGCATTTAAGCTTCAAAATAATGCAATAAAAAAGGGGGGGTCATGTATCTTCTAAGAAAGTTTTTGCCCTTCAAACACGGTCTATCCATTTTTACGCATGTCCGGATTTATAAGTTCTGGGTTTTACCCTAGTCTACTTTCACTTTGGTATCAAGAACAAAATAGCGTAATGATACAAACATTACAGTTTTACTACACCACATGCATATTTACCAACATTTTAAACTCAATTTCATCATTCAACTCCACATTTGTCAAGAAATATCTCCATTTACAGGCAAACCGAAGTTTTTTAAGGACTACTTGAGTGTATCCCCACTTGGTCCGCGTAGGCATTTAGTGGTTCTTTACCTTAAGTAAAAACGTAAGTATTATATCTGAGTGCACGTAGACTGGTAAATTACACGTATAACTTACAAATACACTAAATTTCAATTGGAAACAACCAAATGATACTATTTACCACATATTCTACATAACTTCAACTTCTCGTTCAACAAAAATGTCGCTTTGACCCTTAAAAGAAGGAATTTCAATATTTGAGTCCTGAGTGCAGAGTGTAAGTATTGGTTGTAATTTCGGGCCCAGATCGGAATAGAACAACACAGTTTTGGGTTTTCAAGTAAAACATAAATAACATAACCATTAACATAATTATATATAAACAACAAGAGGGCTGTTCATTAACACGACTACAATATAATAGTGACATGTTCTTCAAATATACGTGTATTTAATATCATTATCACTCGTTTAACTTCAGTTAGTGCCAATTTCAACAAGATATTGCAACTTAAGTGTGAGATTGGTGTAAATGCACAGTTATATGTGCCATCAAGTGCATACATGTAACTGTTGCAAGCAGAAATTAATTGTATACATTAGTTGTAATAACTTTCATCATAATACTTATTACATTTGTTGTATCAAAATGCATACTTTATTTATATTTATTAAGTTGGCATTACTTATCCGACTTCATTTATATTCTTAAGTTGGCATTACTCGGCAAATTGTTTGTTAAGAAGTATTTGAGTAACATTAATCAACGACATTGTACATGTAGTATATACGTTGGACGAATGTGTTATTTCGACAATTCGTTCTTACATTTTGTACTCCATCTAAAGCGTGCATACACAATATATCTCTGCTTGCGATATTTTTGAGTCTCGTATCAGCATATCTATACTTGCCAACCTTTAGCATAGATGTTTGAGAGGCTCTTTTAATGCAATGAGAATATATTGCAGATCGGTCACATGAATTGATTATGCACCAAGACCGTCTGGTCTTCGATATTAATTAACCAATTCTTCTTGCAAAAAACACACACCAAACCAACGGTGTCATTGTTATTGACGGTATTATACGTAAACATTTTTCTTTTTGTCTTGTTAGGATCTCCGGTAACATATTTGGCACCAACGCCAAACGTGTCAATCGTATGGCTTTCATGCGATCGTATGTTTTTTTTCAAAGATGTGTTTCCGATCATCACGAAGGAGTATTAAATTAAATGCTTGTGTTTTCGAAATCCACGATAACATTTCACACGTGCATCAAGTATGTTGAACCTTTATTGTACTATACATATTATACCTGCTGTTCGAATGTGCATCATACTTACACCAAATCATACATATTCACATAAAGATTCTAACATATCTAACAGGTACTTTAAGACAGCTCTCGACACAAAATCAGAGAACAAAATACACAAACTGAAAACGTCCATTTAAATGTCGACTGCCTATTTTTAATTTGATGACTTTTGTTATACATAGTAAATATCTAAGTGTAAAAAGCATTATTATAAACGGTCGGAGCTTACAATCACACATTCTGCTCACCATTTTCGATCAATTCCTATTCAAATACGAATTAAGGGGCCACAGACCGAACACGCACAAAAGAACAAAATACTGGTTGTAAACGACAAGGAAATTAACTCGTACAATTTTATTGTGCCATGGAAAATACCAAAAACATGGTTAATGTGACACAAAACACAAGCTGCTTTTGCATACACCGAATGTGTAATTGGTTAGATCGAGGCTCTTGTATCATCTATTCCGTCTCACAGCAGGTATAACGTCCATGCCTAGTCTCATCTGTTGTTGGCAACATTTTGGTTATAATTTCATTAGTTATATGATTACAACAACACAAAACACATTAATTATTCACGAGATGCCATAACTGTTCATGACAAAGACTCGCAACAAGACATTGAACTCTGAAAAACAAACCCATACAGTGAAACACATTTGTCAAATGAGTAATGGTGTATTTTGCGATTCGAAGACCCTAGAACACTATCCTCATACTTACTGTTGACTGTGTTTAGTATGTTATCTAACTGTACATACTTGTATAGTGTTCTAAGTTTCAGTCGCCTATTGGTAATTTTCAAAAGTGTCGCACGATCTTTTCATGCGATAGAAAGTATTTCTAAGTAACCAATAAAAGCTATGGTGTCTCTTAAGTATTTTTTCCAAATGGCGAATCAGCACCAGTATTGGAATTTGCATATAAACGTTGAGAAGCTTATAGAAGCAGGTTAGAATACTTGTAGTTGTATATTGGAGAATAGTTGTCCTAGCAAGATTTAGAAAAAAAATCCCTAACAATTATTGGAACCAGTGCTGTACTGACAATTTCGCATTGAGGAAAAAAGAGCATACCACGATTGAGTGTTTTGCAGGGTATTACATCCATCTCTATCTCAAGGCAGTCCCATAATATATACTCCCTGAATGGGCATTTGTTTATACAGCTTCTCTGAATGTATATACCACTTGATTATCACATATTAACCCTCATCAGGTACGGTCGCGGTCACTTCAGTGCTAGGCGATGTCGCTGTTGGTGCCGTGGGTTAGAATCCCTCCCAACTAGGTGAGTGTTAGTATGCGAGTTTTAAGTATTTTATTGATAGCTTCTGTCCCAGGCATTCTCTAACGCGAAATGCAGTGTCTTTCTGCGAGGCAAAAAAGAAGGTATAATTATCAAAGATAATAAGTTCCTGCCATGAATGTTACTAATAATCACTAAAGCGTTATTGTAGTCTATCCTGCAATACAACTACCGTACATATAAAATACCTCACAACTGTTGTGACTAGCATATTTCAAACACGATTATACAAATAAAAGTACATGCTGTAGCAGAATATACCACAAACTAAACTTCAGCTTGATTACAAACGTTCCTCTAAGGAAATTTTGATTGATACTTTAAGAAGCGAGACGACATTTTCATATCGCATTGAGTGGGAAGTAATATCTTTGTTGCCAATAATATTCACTATCACAGGATTTTGCGGAAACATCAATGGAAGTAAAACAGAACAGTAACGTAACTGATGTAAAATATGGTTATCCAAGTGGCGGTACGAGTGCTTTACAGAATTGACATAATGCAATATGCATTTATAGAAAAGTGTGGTTTATATTTGTTTGATCCGATGTTTTGAAAAGTTATGAATTAGATCTAGATAAGTTTGCATTGATTCAATTATGGTCGGTCGTGAAGCATATACTACAAACATTATACACCCGACGATCATGTGACATTTTGTGGGAACAAAGGAACTGAACCTAGTTTCCCTTTGTATTGAAAAACACCAAACAATTATTTACTAGTAGCACGTGTATTACGACTTTGGAATATTTAATTTAATTGGTATTTTGATAAAATTGTATGTTTCTGAACATCCTAATCGCATGGTGCATTCTGTTTGTGAAATCAAGTTTGCTCTATATCTCTTCAGACCCAATATGTATCATTTAATTACACTGACAACTTGACAGTTTAGACATTACTTTGACAAGACAAGGATCAACGAGTCATTTGTTTGCTGACACCGATATAGTTGCATCTGACAGTTTTTTTTTGTATTTCTCGCTTTATAATTGAAAAAGTTTGAAATGAAATTAGTGGCCTGTCATATACTTTGATAACATTTCTCTATGCGAAACAGAAATCACCATTAAGTGTCAGCCTGCTAGATGTATGTCAGTCACTATAGTAGTTTATTGAAAATCAACATCAGATCTATAAATGTGAAATGTAGATTATTGACTTCGAGAAATATGCTAACTGAATCCTTTATTGCGCACCAATCCAGTATGTTTTATGGTCATAATTTATATGCCTGACATATTTTATTAACAAGCTGACTGAAAAATAAAGGTTATGCTCAGCAGCATTGCTGTGTACCATTGTTACAACATATTTATATTAGTACTAGAATAACTGTACCATTGCAAGTTTTTAAGTGTTAGTGAAGCTCCATCTGGTCACCGGTGTTCGTTTTTTTTATAAAATACAGCGTGACTTGGGCTTATGTTAAAAAATAAAAATAAATCGAAAGTTTATTTGTGGATATTGCTCCGTGTAACGAATTTGTTTGTTACGACATCTGATTGAACACGTTTATATCCGTTTTAGCAATTATTTTGAGTTCATTGACTTCTTGCATGATATGTTTGAAGAGATATCTGTCTGGACAATATGCACAAGAGCGTATAATTCAAACGAGTAAGCTTAAAAAGTATAAATTGTTTACATAGTTTCAAACAGTGATCTAGCATCTATTTTAATGGAGGTGTTTAGTCAGTTATTGACCTCTACCAATAGATGATATTTTGTTAAACATGTCATTGACATAATTATAAAACTCAGTATTTCTGCTTGCATTCATACAACTCAACGAATGCCATTTTTTAAACATTGATTTACAGACAACAATATCTCTATAGAACAGTCATCTAGCAATATATTGTTTCACCGTTAGCCACAAATACCAACAATTTGACAATGCCACCGACTTACCTATTGGCATTTCTTTCAATTTGCTTGTGCGTCCTCAAGTTTCCTTAATTCCATATTTTCTTTCCTGCTTTCTGTTTACAGAAATATATACTGAGCGTCACAAGTTTCGCAAACGAATGAAAAATTCAACTTTTTTAAATTTTAAACTCGAAAGAACTTTTTACTAACACTGTTTATTTGTGAACACATAGTGTTTATGTGCAACCCATTTCCGTTGCCCTCCGTTACGTTTGGATGATAACACCATCACAAATGGTAAAACGTCCATTCAAGCGTGCAAAGTAAGGGCTTTTCATTTTCGACAAAGTTTTCACTTCCAATTTACTTGATACATGTCTGTGATACGAAATACACAAATAGGTAGTCAAATTAGTTTGCAATGAACGCTACATTTGAGGGCAAAAATTGACAAATGTGAACATTATCGTGTATATAATCGTGTATATATCGCGTTTCACTAAAAATACTTTGTGTCGGATACATTTGACATGACTCTATCATAATAAGACGGATGCATCATATCCAACATACGGACCGTGTATATGACGTAACACGTGACAACATGTCAAATGTCAATGCCGCTGACCTAGACAGGAAATGCTGCTATAATTCTAAAGCCAAACTCAATGATATTGTTTTAGCTTAATCGTAGTCCAACCGACATTAAAACCTATCGGCACTTCTTTTTTTTGCGTTTTTATGACCAGTACGCTGGTTTTTAAAATGTGACATTTCGTACATTGTCTATTACGACATCCACACTTGTCTGTGGTCAAAGGGAGGTTATTTTGGTACAATTACCGATTAAATTACCTCCCTTCCTACGCAAAAATACGTAGTGAAGAGTTTATGTTTACAATTGTCATTTTTTGCCATCTAATGTAGCGTCCATTGCAAACTAATTTGACTACCTATTTGTGTATTTCTTATCACAGACATGTATGAAGTAAATTGGAAGTGGAAATTAAGACGAAAATGAAAATCCCTTACTATGCGCGCTTGAATAGAAGTTTTACCATTTGTAATTGTGTGATCATTCAAGCGTAACAAAGGCCAACGGAAATGGGTCATACATGAACACTATGGGTTCACAAATAGACAGTATAAGTAAAAAGTTCTTTCGAGTTAACAATTTAACAATTTTGAATTTTTTAATTCGTTTGCGAATTTTTTGACGCTCAGTATAGATTTAACTTAGTAGATAGCTGCATACATTAAAATGGCAACTCTTCAGGGAAATTTAATTGAATCTATAAATAACTTTCTGTAAAACATCAATGATATATTCATTAATTAACAAGTTCTTTATTACACACATGCAAAACAAATCCCTCAATACTAATGTTGTAAAGAAGTCTTGAATAATTACAAAGATATACCACTAAGTCATTAAAAAACAGCGTTAAAATAATGAGAAATCAACATAAAATTACGAAAAGAAAATATCATTAGAACGGATCGATACTCTTCCATGTATCTAAGAAACGTCAATATGCTTGTTAAATGAAAGTGTACGTTTATGCGCACGCGGGTTAATTATCAATTTACAACAAACCAAGTGTTAGTTCCTGTGTTTCCATGTCTTGTAATTATGTAGTATACACACATTCAATTCATTCGACTGAACTAGTATGAAAGTCAGGGGCCCGCTATTATTATTTTGCTTAGAGGATTAAATCACGAGTGCGTATTCATTATTTCGACTTCAACATCGCCAATGGACTGAACTCGAACTACATCCTTTCCAAGAAACGTTAAGTTATTTGTCATACTATAATTATGACGTCAAATATGACGTTTTACGTGATAAACATGATTTTTTTAGTTCCTTGAGTTCGTCTTTTTCCGTTATGTGTTCCGCTGTTCATATACCATGCTGCATTCACAAAATAGTATATACCTGTGGTCACTGTTTCGTTAACACAGTACAACCTCCGGTGCTAATGTCAACCTTATCTTTACAAAAAAACATTATATTCTATAAAGTATATGCTCTTCTTATGCGTCAAAACGATTAGACGACGAATAAAGAAATAATATAAAGGCTTTCTTCTATGCGTGAGGATTATTCTTTGAATATAAACAACCAAAAAGCTATTAAATATATTGATTTCTTTTTAATTAAACCAATAGTATTGTAACGTTGTCATTAACATTATAAAACAGCTTTTTGCTGTTTTACTTTAATCACTAAAAACATTCCTGAGCAGCTTATGGCTACTATTGACAAATTGTTTCCTAATTTTGTAAACGAAAACATTATGCAGTTTTTTAATTTTCATCGATGTTGCCTCTTGCTTAATCAGATATAACTTTTACTGCTGAATTATTAAAGACAGACAAAACTAATGTCCACGATTAAACACATTTGCATTTGAAACAAATTAATATATGTTTCGTGGCGCCATCAAAACAACCACTTTGTGACTGTTTTGTCTTTTTAGTAATTATATCTATAAAATTGCTGTCTTATAATCGTCATTTAATGTGCAAAAAGGTCTTACTAAATTCTGATTTGACACTGCAGGACGACGGGTATGTTTCCGACAGAAACACAGCAGTTACAGCATTGAATATGTTATTTTGAATGAGAATTGCTTGAAATCTACTGCCATTGCATTTGAAATCATGCTATTGTGTGAGTAATGTCATTCTATGAAACAATAAATATAGTTATTTCACGTTATCGGTGCTTCACTAAATAAATGTAAATTAGGCTCCTTGTTCAAACATAATATTCAAGTGTTTCCGAACGATGTGATTTGTGCTGTTGGTTGGAATAATTTTCATTATATAGTGTCACTTCCTTTATATCTACGTGTTTATATTCCAGGATGAATGTCGCCTAATGTCAAATATATTTGACTTAACAAATAGAGGGCGAAATCACTCAACATCAATATCATATCACAACAAGTTTATAGACAAACTTTGTCATTGGGATGTTTGTTGGGCCTTGTTATATTTTTGCTACTAGATTATTGAATGTCCCGTTTGTTTGACTAACTGAGGCTACACTATCTTAATGAAGTTGTGTTCTGTAAAAGCTGTGGATGTTAAGCGTTGTCTGCATTCCCTTACGTTTTAACTACGAGTCCTTCCTGATGTTGCTTCTGTCCATAGTTTCGTAGTTTCGTTAAAATCAGTATACTCTAAAATCATTTAATTTCGATGGGACGAAATTTCGTGGTTTTGGTAAAAAAGACCATTTTGATGGGACATTAATTCGTGGATTTTGCATTCCAAGTAATAAATACACGAGTCAAAGTTATTGTTCGATTGGATTAAATTTCGTGGTAGAAAATCAACCACAAAATCCACAACATTTAATTCCCAACAAAAATTAATGATTTTACAGTATACAATGGTGTTGGTTAATATTTCTAGCTCCAAATCCGTGTATTATTCAATCATATACATTTTTGCAATTTCAACTGAGAGTCTTAATGTCTCAATATTGGTCAATGGGACCCGCTGGTAACTGTATTTAACAAAAAATAAAAATGAACAACATAAATTTGTATATAGTATAAATATTATATATTTCAACAAAATTACGAACAGGTCATTGTGGTACATATTGTCTTTATTAATAACAACGTTATGCATATCAATAATCTATAAAAGCTTTGGATTGACACAAACAATGTTATGCAATGAATGCAAGCTTAAATTTAACTTGTATTACTCACATTGTGCCGATCATAAACATCAATGTCAATCATATTCAAATATATTGCTGAAACTATTGCCTTAACGTTTGATGATGACAAACGCTGTGAGGCCGACCATGTACTTTTTTGTTTGATTTTGATGATTCATATTTGTGCAATTGTGATGTCAAGATGTTGTTTCTTTCGAAATAAATCTATTCCGCTACCAATGCCATGTAGAAATACCATCGAAATATCTAGATGTGCCGGTTCGACAGTTGCCTTTACCACTGGGTCAAGTCTCTGAGCAAGAAATCTCCACATGCTCTACTATACCAAGGTGTAAAATCAGTGAGGTACATGTGAGAGCAGTATCCGTACATCGATGTTGGATGCAAAACCATCCGGAGATAAATAGTCCCCCAAAAACGCATGTTTCTATTGGATCCCCAATGACCAGGGGAAGTTAAAATGTCAATAGGTGGTTGAAAGGCTGAACTGCTGAAAACAGCCCACAAAATTGGCAACTAAACCTGTTTTAAATTTCCTTCGTAGCAAATTCTTAGGAATAAGAAATTAGAATGTTTCTAACATCCGAACTGTACAATGTGAGGACAAAAGGTTGTTTACTTTTGGTGTTGTCACCGTTATTCAATAATTTGCTTGTGGAATTGGGTCATCTTTACCGACGAGGACTTGGACTTTTAATTGAGTATTTGGCTTATGTGTGGGTATTGCTCAGTGTGGTTGTGTTGTGGTGTTACTGATAAATTTCTGTGTTTGGCTAGCTAAGTTGAGTGCTGCCTTCGCTGTCCGATTTCATCATACCTTTTTTACAACCATGACATTCTTTGCCCTGTACATGTACACATAATAAAACAACACCAATCATGCTTTACTTTCTAATTTTACCCCCTGTTCACTAAGCATCAACATACTACGTGTTAATTTTCCTTTATCCAGCGCTGTTACAATGGTCTAGTTCTAGATCGTCGTCTTCGCTGATATCATTAATTATGACTTTAGCAAATACCTGCACTCTTATGCAGAATTCGGTTAACTGGCTGTACACGTATTTGGGTTTTCTTATACTAGTATGATTGGGCACGTAATTGGGTTATCATATTAGATAGTGTTCTAAGCACGAAAGCACGAAAGCACATTTGCAATCATAGTTATGCTATATGTTTGATCTATTAACCTACATATGGTATTAAATTAATATTGACTAATGCTTCATCAGATATTTGAAGCACAATTTAATAAGAAGAGGGCGAATATATAAGTGCATAATATTATACCATCTAACTAGCCAAACAGGCAATGCTATAATTGCGATGTACCGTTTTTAACAGGCCATGATTTGGTCTCGTCTTTAATGATCGTATCCCTTCGGCCACAGACTAATTCTGCCATCGCATTTCCTACAGCTGACGAGTATTGAACGTGTTAATGGATAATTACTAACTGGCAGAAAAAAATTTGCCTTAGGCAAAAATCTTTTAATTAAAGCTTGTATATTGTACTGTTAGTTATAACGTTTCTGCAAATTTAAATTATAGAAATAACTAGTTGTATACCAAACTGCAGTGTAAAAAGCCTATAGTATTTTGGTAGCCAGATTGTACTTAATAGGCTGTCATTGTAATTGTCAAATAATGATACAGTATACTGCTTATAATGATAAACTAGACACGACCCTTGTTAAAGGCTACTGCAGTGAATGTTGTTCCTGACATTGGCCAAATCATTTTATGTATATTGACGGTACTAGTTCAACCCTAAGATATAAAGAGAAAAATATTGTATTGTCATCGGACAAACGTATCCTATAAGATGGTGCAAGTAAGATACGTTTATGGAATGGATGTCGCATTAAAGAAATAGTATATGTAGTATAATGACCCCTAAGTGTATTAAACAATTTATTGTTTCTTCTGCTCGAAGATAAAGTAGATCATTTGTTATATTTGAACTATACGGATGTACCAAAATGAATGTATCGACGTCTACAGTTATAACAATTGAGCTATTTACCCCCTTGTTAAGGTTATACATTAGAAGAAAAGCTACATGCCTAGCAAATGAGAGTGGAGAAAATGCCTTGTAACGACAGAGTCGTACTAATGATTCAACTTGTTTTGCCAGAGGAGACAAAAGTGGATCAGTATTGATCTATAAACAGGAACATTGGTTTGATTAATTGACTCTAGTAAATTTAATATACTATAGAGTAAACTCTATTTTACTGGAATGGAATTTTCATTCAAGAGCCGTCAGTTGTATTTAATCAATGTCAGTGGCTATGGATATAACCGACTTTAGGTTATTCCACTTTTTGCAGCTGTGACTTTGGTATTCCAGTTGCTCATTTGGTGGTGTGTAGGCATTGTCCCATGTATTTGTGTTTAGTAATTAGTGTATGCTTACTGTGTCGGGTAGTAAAGTGAAGTTCTGCCGTCCTTGTCCGATTTGTTCGTATAATTTTTATTTAGAGAATTGGTGATTTTTATTGCAAAGCCTAAATCTCAAATGTTGCATTACCCTTGCGAATGAATTGACAATTGATTTAAATGATATGTCTAGTATAAGCTTAATATAAACGAACCACTTATCAGCTTGAATTCTCTGTTACATAAAGTGTTGCCATATTATCACGAATATGCAATATGGCGTCGACCTTGTGGTTCACTTTTAGTCAGCGTATATCTATTATTGATTCAGTTTTATCATTGCTTGTAGACTCTTGTAAAGCATTTGTTCCATCTTACTAATAGATCAATAAAATGAGAACAATACTTCCTTCTGTTTTGCGTGAAATCTATTCATGAACAGTTTAAATTTTAAATAGAAATCGCAAAGCTACTAAATATGTTGATTTATTTTTAATTAACACTGATAGGATGGAAAAGTGGTCATTAACAGTGTAAAATAATGTTTTGTTATTTTTTCTTTAATTGCTTAGTATGAGAAAATTATACCTGATCAGCCTATGGCTGCTATTGACAAATGGTTTCCTAATTTTGTAAACAAAACAATGCAGTCGGTTGAACGTCTGTAGAGAGTGCCTTGGTTAATCAGGTCTAATTATTATCGCAGAATTATTAAAGACAGACAAAACAAATGTCCTCGATTAAACGATTTTGCATTTGAAACACATTAGATGATACTTGATCGCGTCATTTAAACACTCCTTTTCTGCCTGTCTTGGCATTTTAGCAATTATATCTATTACTAGCTATATTATTATCGTCATCTAGTGTGCAAAAAGTCTATATTTTGACAAAGCAGTACCGCATGTAGATGGATGTTTTTCAAATGATGTGTTATGTTGGATATAAAATATCATTGCAATGCATTTGACAATATGCCGATATGTGATAAATGTCATTCTTTGAAACAATGAATATAGTTATTTTACATGTTCGGTGCTACTCTAATTTGATTTATGTTCCTTCTTCAAATGTGTGTTATCAGACAAAAGATAATATTTTCCAAATGATCTGATTCAGGCAGCGGTGTTGGTAAGATGTTCAATATAATATTAAAGTGACACTTCCTTTACATATAACAGAACATATTTTCTGGAACAAATATCCCCGATTGCCAAATTCATAATTCTAAACAAGTCGGAGGCATAGTATGTTTCATGCAAGGTTATAATCTCACTCATATAGGCACAATTCTGACAACATCATGTTTGTAAATGACACTCGCAGTAAGACATTAAAATTACTTACCACATTGTTTAAATCAAACACGTTCGGAAGGTTGATCAGGACACGCAAACAATAAATGTCGTAAATATTCCTCTGGCATTCCGCGATAAGAATGGTATTGCTGAGAACAAACGTTATTTCAAGTCGGTAGAAATCAATGCTGTCGAGGATGTTCACGAATGTTTCATTGAATTTTCAGTTACCATTTTGCTCATTTTTTACGCATGAATCAGTGCACTTCATTGTTGCTATATTCATAAATATATAAATAAATTCCGGGACAAAATATCGTCATAACATTACTGTACGTCATTTTGAATGAGTCTGAATAGAATGTTTTGTTCATTTATACTACATGAAAATAGAAAACAATTTGTGCGTGTCCGTATTAATGTCCTGCCGAAATTGGTAAGTAGAAGTGTGTCTGCAAAAAATTGGTTATTGACCAGGGCCTGAAATTACAACAAATACTTACACTCTGCACTAAAAACTCAAATATAGAATTTGTCATATTAATGACCTATTATTTGTTCTAAATTGCTAATCTAAGTTTGGAAATGTATAGAATTGTTAGTGGAATGTTGCAAATATACTTTTGAACCATATAGTTCCTATATTGTACCATTTATTTAGGTTAGAAACCACCAAATAGATTTGCTCTATAGCTAAATGTAAATTGCCCATAGAAGGCCCTAATTTTTTAACTGGTTTTAGTCTATGGCCACCTGGACCACATATATTATTGTAAAGAGGGGCATTTAAGCTTCAAAATAATGCAATAAAAAAGGGGGGGTCATGTATCTTCTAAGAAAGTTTTTGCCCTTCAAACACGGTCTATCCATTTTTACGCATGTCCGGATTTATAAGTTCTGGGTTTTACCCTAGTCTACTTTCACTTTGGTATCAAGAACAAAATAGCGTAATGATACAAACATTACAGTTTTACTACACCACATGCATATTTACCAACATTTTAAACTCAATTTCATCATTCAACTCCACATTTGTCAAGAAATATCTCCATTTACAGGCAAACCGAAGTTTTTTAAGGACTACTTGAGTGTATCCCCACTTGGTCCGCGTAGGCATTTAGTGGTTCTTTACCTTAAGTAAAAACGTAAGTATTATATCTGAGTGCACGTAGACTGGTAAATTACACGTATAACTTACAAATACACTAAATTTCAATTGGAAACAACCAAATGATACTATTTACCACATATTCTACATAACTTCAACTTCTCGTTCAACAAAAATGTCGCTTTGACCCTTAAAAGAAGGAATTTCAATATTTGAGTCCTGAGTGCAGAGTGTAAGTATTGGTTGTAATTTCGGGCCCAGATCGGAATAGAACAACACAGTTTTGGGTTTTCAAGTAAAACATAAATAACATAACCATTAACATAATTATATATAAACAACAAGAGGGCTGTTCATTAACACGACTACAATATAATAGTGACATGTTCTTCAAATATACGTGTATTTAATATCATTATCACTCGTTTAACTTCAGTTAGTGCCAATTTCAACAAGATATTGCAACTTAAGTGTGAGATTGGTGTAAATGCACAGTTATATGTGCCATCAAGTGCATACATGTAACTGTTGCAAGCAGAAATTAATTGTATACATTAGTTGTAATAACTTTCATCATAATACTTATTACATTTGTTGTATCAAAATGCATACTTTATTTATATTTATTAAGTTGGCATTACTTATCCGACTTCATTTATATTCTTAAGTTGGCATTACTCGGCAAATTGTTTGTTAAGAAGTATTTGAGTAACATTAATCAACGACATTGTACATGTAGTATATACGTTGGACGAATGTGTTATTTCGACAATTCGTTCTTACATTTTGTACTCCATCTAAAGCGTGCATACACAATATATCTCTGCTTGCGATATTTTTGAGTCTCGTATCAGCATATCTATACTTGCCAACCTTTAGCATAGATGTTTGAGAGGCTCTTTTAATGCAATGAGAATATATTGCAGATCGGTCACATGAATTGATTATGCACCAAGACCGTCTGGTCTTCGATATTAATTAACCAATTCTTCTTGCAAAAAACACACACCAAACCAACGGTGTCATTGTTATTGACGGTATTATACGTAAACATTTTTCTTTTTGTCTTGTTAGGATCTCCGGTAACATATTTGGCACCAACGCCAAACGTGTCAATCGTATGGCTTTCATGCGATCGTATGTTTTTTTTCAAAGATGTGTTTCCGATCATCACGAAGGAGTATTAAATTAAATGCTTGTGTTTTCGAAATCCACGATAACATTTCACACGTGCATCAAGTATGTTGAACCTTTATTGTACTATACATATTATACCTGCTGTTCGAATGTGCATCATACTTACACCAAATCATACATATTCACATAAAGATTCTAACATATCTAACAGGTACTTTAAGACAGCTCTCGACACAAAATCAGAGAACAAAATACACAAACTGAAAACGTCCATTTAAATGTCGACTGCCTATTTTTAATTTGATGACTTTTGTTATACATAGTAAATATCTAAGTGTAAAAAGCATTATTATAAACGGTCGGAGCTTACAATCACACATTCTGCTCACCATTTTCGATCAATTCCTATTCAAATACGAATTAAGGGGCCACAGACCGAACACGCACAAAAGAACAAAATACTGGTTGTAAACGACAAGGAAATTAACTCGTACAATTTTATTGTGCCATGGAAAATACCAAAAACATGGTTAATGTGACACAAAACACAAGCTGCTTTTGCATACACCGAATGTGTAATTGGTTAGATCGAGGCTCTTGTATCATCTATTCCGTCTCACAGCAGGTATAACGTCCCTGCCTAGTCTCATCTGTTGTTGGCAACATTTTGGTTATAATTTCATTAGTTATATGATTACAACAACACAAAACACATTAATTATTCACGAGATGCCATAACTGTTCATGACAAAGACTCGCAACAAGACATTGAACTCTGAAAAACAAACCCATACAGTGAAACACATTTGTCAAATGAGTAATGGTGTATTTTGCGATTCGAAGACCCTAGAACACTATCCTCATACTTACTGTTGACTGTGTTTAGTATGTTATCTAACTGTACATACTTGTATAGTGTTCTAAGTTTCAGTCGCCTATTGGTAATTTTCAAAAGTGTCGCACGATCTTTTCATGCGATAGAAAGTATTTCTAAGTAACCAATAAAAGCTATGGTGTCTCTTAAGTATTTTTTCCAAATGGCGAATCAGCACCAGTATTGGAATTTGCATATAAACGTTGAGAAGCTTATAGAAGCAGGTTAGAATACTTGTAGTTGTATATTGGAGAATAGTTGTCCTAGCAAGATTTAGAAAAAAAATCCCTAACAATTATTGGAACCAGTGCTGTACTGACAATTTCGCATTGAGGAAAAAAGAGCATACCACGATTGAGTGTTTTGCAGGGTATTACATCCATCTCTATCTCAAGGCAGTCCCATAATATATACTCCCTGAATGGGCATTTGTTTATACAGCTTCTCTGAATGTATATACCACTTGATTATCACATATTAACCCTCATCAGGTACGGTCGCGGTCACTTCAGTGCTAGGCGATGTCGCTGTTGGTGCCGTGGGTTAGAATCCCTCCCAACTAGGTGAGTGTTAGTATGCGAGTTTTAAGTATTTTATTGATAGCTTCTGTCCCAGGCATTCTCTAACGCGAAATGCAGTGTCTTTCTGCGAGGCAAAAAAGAAGGTATAATTATCAAAGATAATAAGTTCCTGCCATGAATGTTACTAATAATCACTAAAGCGTTATTGTAGTCTATCCTGCAATACAACTACCGTACATATAAAATACCTCACAACTGTTGTGACTAGCATATTTCAAACACGATTATACAAATAAAAGTACATGCTGTAGCAGAATATACCACAAACTAAACTTCAGCTTGATTACAAACGTTCCTCTAAGGAAATTTTGATTGATACTTTAAGAAGCGAGACGACATTTTCATATCGCATTGAGTGGGAAGTAATATCTTTGTTGCCAATAATATTCACTATCACAGGATTTTGCGGAAACATCAATGGAAGTAAAACAGAACAGTAACGTAACTGATGTAAAATATGGTTATCCAAGTGGCGGTACGAGTGCTTTACAGAATTGACATAATGCAATATGCATTTATAGAAAAGTGTGGTTTATATTTGTTTGATCCGATGTTTTGAAAAGTTATGAATTAGATCTAGATAAGTTTGCATTGATTCAATTATGGTCGGTCGTGAAGCATATACTACAAACATTATACACCCGACGATCATGTGACATTTTGTGGGAACAAAGGAACTGAACCTAGTTTCCCTTTGTATTGAAAAACACCAAACAATTATTTACTAGTAGCACGTGTATTACGACTTTGGAATATTTAATTTAATTGGTATTTTGATAAAATTGTATGTTTCTGAACATCCTAATCGCATGGTGCATTCTGTTTGTGAAATCAAGTTTGCTCTATATCTCTTCAGACCCAATATGTATCATTTAATTACACTGACAACTTGACAGTTTAGACATTACTTTGACAAGACAAGGATCAACGAGTCATTTGTTTGCTGACACCGATATAGTTGCATCTGACAGTTTTTTTTTGTATTTCTCGCTTTATAATTGAAAAAGTTTGAAATGAAATTAGTGGCCTGTCATATACTTTGATAACAATTCTCTATGCGAAACAGAAATCACCATTAAGTGTCAGCCTGCTAGATGTATGTCAGTCACTATAGTAGTTTATTGAAAATCAACATCAGATCTATAAATGTGAAATGTAGATTATTGACTTCGAGAAATATGCTAACTGAATCCTTTATTGCGCACCAATCCAGTATGTTTTATGGTCATAATTTATATGCCTGACATATTTTATTAACAAGCTGACTGAAAAATAAAGGTTATGCTCAGCAGCATTGCTGTGTACCATTGTTACAACATATTTATATTAGTACTAGAATAACTGTACCATTGCAAGTTTTTAAGTGTTAGTGAAGCTCCATCTGGTCACCGGTGTTCGTTTTTTTTATAAAATACAGCGTGACTTGGGCTTATGTTAAAAAATAAAAATAAATCGAAAGTTTATTTGTGGATATTGCTCCGTGTAACGAATTTGTTTGTTACGACATCTGATTGAACACGTTTATATCCGTTTTAGCAATTATTTTGAGTTCATTGACTTCTTGCATGATATGTTTGAAGAGATATCTGTCTGGACAATATGCACAAGAGCGTATAATTCATACGAGTAAGCTTAAAAAGTATAAATTGTTTACATAGTTTCAAACAGTGATCTAGCATCTATTTTAATGGAGGTGTTTAGTCAGTTATTGACCTCTACCAATAGATGATATTTTGTTAAACATGTCATTGACATAATTATAAAACTCAGTATTTCTGCTTGCATTCATACAACTCAACGAATGCCATTTTTTAAACATTGATTTACAGACAACAATATCTCTATAGAACAGTCATCTAGCAATATATTGTTTCACCGTTAGCCACAAATACCAACAATTTGACAATGCCACCGACTTACCTATTGGCATTTCTTTCAATTTGCTTGTGCGTCCTCAAGTTTCCTTAATTCCATATTTTCTTTCCTGCTTTCTGTTTACAGAAATATATACTGAGCGTCACAAGTTTCGCAAACGAATGAAAAATTCAACTTTTTTAAATTTTAAACTCGAAAGAACTTTTTACTAACACTGTTTATTTGTGAACACATAGTGTTTATGTGCAACCCATTTCCGTTGCCCTCCGTTACGTTTGGATGATAACACCATCACAAATGGTAAAACGTCCATTCAAGCGTGCAAAGTAAGGGCTTTTCATTTTCGACAAAGTTTTCACTTCCAATTTACTTGATACATGTCTGTGATACGAAATACACAAATAGGTAGTCAAATTAGTTTGCAATGAACGCTACATTTGAGGGCAAAAATTGACAAATGTGAACATTATCGTGTATATAATCGTGTATATATCGCGTTTCACTAAAAATACTTTGTGTCGGATACATTTGACATGACTCTATCATAATAAGACGGATGCATCATATCCAACATACGGACCGTGTATATGACGTAACACGTGACAACATGTCAAATGTCAATGCCGCTGACCTAGACAGGAAATGCTGCTATAATTCTAAAGCCAAACTCAATGATATTGTTTTAGCTTAATCGTAGTCCAACCGACATTAAAACCTATCGGCACTTCTTTTTTTTGCGTTTTTATGACCAGTACGCTGGTTTTTAAAATGTGACATTTCGTACATTGTCTATTACGACATCCACACTTGTCTGTGGTCAAAGGGAGGTTATTTTGGTACAATTACCGATTAAATTACCTCCCTTCCTACGCAAAAATACGTAGTGAAGAGTTTATGTTTACAATTGTCATTTTTTGCCATCTAATGTAGCGTCCATTGCAAACTAATTTGACTACCTATTTGTGTATTTCTTATCACAGACATGTATGAAGTAAATTGGAAGTGGAAATTAAGACGAAAATGAAAATCCCTTACTATGCGCGCTTGAATAGAAGTTTTACCATTTGTAATTGTGTGATCATTCAAGCGTAACAAAGGCCAACGGAAATGGGTCATACATGAACACTATGGGTTCACAAATAGACAGTATAAGTAAAAAGTTCTTTCGAGTTAACAATTTAACAATTTTGAATTTTTTAATTCGTTTGCGAATTTTTTGACGCTCAGTATAGATTTAACTTAGTAGATAGCTGCATACATTAAAATGGCAACTCTTCAGGGAAATTTAATTGAATCTATAAATAACTTTCTGTAAAACATCAATGATATATTCATTAATTAACAAGTTCTTTATTACACACATGCAAAACAAATCCCTCAATACTAATGTTGTAAAGAAGTCTTGAATAATTACAAAGATATACCACTAAGTCATTAAAAAACAGCGTTAAAATAATGAGAAATCAACATAAAATTACGAAAAGAAAATATCATTAGAACGGATCGATACTCTTCCATGTATCTAAGAAACGTCAATATGCTTGTTAAATGAAAGTGTACGTTTATGCGCACGCGGGTTAATTATCAATTTACAACAAACCAAGTGTTAGTTCCTGTGTTTCCATGTCTTGTAATTATGTAGTATACACACATTCAATTCATTCGACTGAACTAGTATGAAAGTCAGGGGCCCGCTATTATTATTTTGCTTAGAGGATTAAATCACGAGTGCGTATTCATTATTTCGACTTCAACATCGCCAATGGACTGAACTCGAACTACATCCTTTCCAAGAAACGTTAAGTTATTTGTCATACTATAATTATGACGTCAAATATGACGTTTTACGTGATAAACATGATTTTTTTAGTTCCTTGAGTTCGTCTTTTTCCGTTATGTGTTCCGCTGTTCATATACCATGCTGCATTCACAAAATAGTATATACCTGTGGTCACTGTTTCGTTAACACAGTACAACCTCCGGTGCTAATGTCAACCTTATCTTTACAAAAAAACATTATATTCTATAAAGTATATGCTCTTCTTATGCGTCAAAACGATTAGACGACGAATAAAGAAATAATATAAAGGCTTTCTTCTATGCGTGAGGATTATTCTTTGAATATAAACAACCAAAAAGCTATTAAATATATTGATTTCTTTTTAATTAAACCAATAGTATTGTAACGTTGTCATTAACATTATAAAACAGCTTTTTGCTGTTTTACTTTAATCACTAAAAACATTCCTGAGCAGCTTATGGCTACTATTGACAAATTGTTTCCTAATTTTGTAAACGAAAACATTATGCAGTTTTTTAATTTTCATCGATGTTGCCTCTTGCTTAATCAGATATAACTTTTACTGCTGAATTATTAAAGACAGACAAAACTAATGTCCACGATTAAACACATTTGCATTTGAAACAAATTAATATATGTTTCGTGGCGCCATCAAAACAACCACTTTGTGACTGTTTTGTCTTTTTAGTAATTATATCTATAAAATTGCTGTCTTATAATCGTCATTTAATGTGCAAAAAGGTCTTACTAAATTCTGATTTGACACTGCAGGACGACGGGTATGTTTCCGACAGAAACACAGCAGTTACAGCATTGAATATGTTATTTTGAATGAGAATTGCTTGAAATCTACTGCCATTGCATTTGAAATCATGCTATTGTGTGAGTAATGTCATTCTATGAAACAATAAATATAGTTATTTCACGTTATCGGTGCTTCACTAAATAAATGTAAATTAGGCTCCTTGTTCAAACATAATATTCAAGTGTTTCCGAACGATGTGATTTGTGCTGTTGGTTGGAATAATTTTCATTATATAGTGTCACTTCCTTTATATCTACGTGTTTATATTCCAGGATGAATGTCGCCTAATGTCAAATATATTTGACTTAACAAATAGAGGGCGAAATCACTCAACATCAATATCATATCACAACAAGTTTATAGACAAACTTTGTCATTGGGATGTTTGTTGGGCCTTGTTATATTTTTGCTACTAGATTATTGAATGTCCCGTTTGTTTGACTAACTGAGGCTACACTATCTTAATGAAGTTGTGTTCTGTAAAAGCTGTGGATGTTAAGCGTTGTCTGCATTCCCTTACGTTTTAACTACGAGTCCTTCCTGATGTTGCTTCTGTCCATAGTTTCGTAGTTTCGTTAAAATCAGTATACTCTAAAATCATTTAATTTCGATGGGACGAAATTTCGTGGTTTTGGTAAAAAAGACCATTTTGATGGGACATTAATTCGTGGATTTTGCATTCCAAGTAATAAATACACGAGTCAAAGTTATTGTTCGATTGGATTAAATTTCGTGGTAGAAAATCAACCACAAAATCCACAACATTTAATTCCCAACAAAAATTAATGATTTTACAGTATACAATGGTGTTGGTTAATATTTCTAGCTCCAAATCCGTGTATTATTCAATCATATACATTTTTGCAATTTCAACTGAGAGTCTTAATGTCTCAATATTGGTCAATGGGACCCGCTGGTAACTGTATTTAACAAAAAATAAAAATGAACAACATAAATTTGTATATAGTATAAATATTATATATTTCAACAAAATTACGAACAGGTCATTGTGGTACATATTGTCTTTATTAATAACAACGTTATGCATATCAATAATCTATAAAAGCTTTGGATTGACACAAACAATGTTATGCAATGAATGCAAGCTTAAATTTAACTTGTATTACTCACATTGTGCCGATCATAAACATCAATGTCAATCATATTCAAATATATTGCTGAAACTATTGCCTTAACGTTTGATGATGACAAACGCTGTGAGGCCGACCATGTACTTTTTTGTTTGATTTTGATGATTCATATTTGTGCAATTGTGATGTCAAGATGTTGTTTCTTTCGAAATAAATCTATTCCGCTACCAATGCCATGTAGAAATACCATCGAAATATCTAGATGTGCCGGTTCGACAGTTGCCTTTACCACTGGGTCAAGTCTCTGAGCAAGAAATCTCCACATGCTCTACTATACCAAGGTGTAAAATCAGTGAGGTACATGTGAGAGCAGTATCCGTACATCGATGTTGGATGCAAAACCATCCGGAGATAAATAGTCCCCCAAAAACGCATGTTTCTATTGGATCCCCAATGACCAGGGGAAGTTAAAATGTCAATAGGTGGTTGAAAGGCTGAACTGCTGAAAACAGCCCACAAAATTGGCAACTAAACCTGTTTTAAATTTCCTTCGTAGCAAATTCTTAGGAATAAGAAATTAGAATGTTTCTAACATCCGAACTGTACAATGTGAGGACAAAAGGTTGTTTACTTTTGGTGTTGTCACCGTTATTCAATAATTTGCTTGTGGAATTGGGTCATCTTTACCGACGAGGACTTGGACTTTTAATTGAGTATTTGGCTTATGTGTGGGTATTGCTCAGTGTGGTTGTGTTGTGGTGTTACTGATAAATTTCTGTGTTTGGCTAGCTAAGTTGAGTGCTGCCTTCGCTGTCCGATTTCATCATACCTTTTTTACAACCATGACATTCTTTGCCCTGTACATGTACACATAATAAAACAACACCAATCATGCTTTACTTTCTAATTTTACCCCCTGTTCACTAAGCATCAACATACTACGTGTTAATTTTCCTTTATCCAGCGCTGTTACAATGGTCTAGTTCTAGATCGTCGTCTTCGCTGATATCATTAATTATGACTTTAGCAAATACCTGCACTCTTATGCAGAATTCGGTTAACTGGCTGTACACGTATTTGGGTTTTCTTATACTAGTATGATTGGGCACGTAATTGGGTTATCATATTAGATAGTGTTCTAAGCACGAAAGCACGAAAGCACATTTGCAATCATAGTTATGCTATATGTTTGATCTATTAACCTACATATGGTATTAAATTAATATTGACTAATGCTTCATCAGATATTTGAAGCACAATTTAATAAGAAGAGGGCGAATATATAAGTGCATAATATTATACCATCTAACTAGCCAAACAGGCAATGCTATAATTGCGATGTACCGTTTTTAACAGGCCATGATTTGGTCTCGTCTTTAATGATCGTATCCCTTCGGCCACAGACTAATTCTGCCATCGCATTTCCTACAGCTGACGAGTATTGAACGTGTTAATGGATAATTACTAACTGGCAGAAAAAAATTTGCCTTAGGCAAAAATCTTTTAATTAAAGCTTGTATATTGTACTGTTAGTTATAACGTTTCTGCAAATTTAAATTATAGAAATAACTAGTTGTATACCAAACTGCAGTGTAAAAAGCCTATAGTATTTTGGTAGCCAGATTGTACTTAATAGGCTGTCATTGTAATTGTCAAATAATGATACAGTATACTGCTTATAATGATAAACTAGACACGACCCTTGTTAAAGGCTACTGCAGTGAATGTTGTTCCTGACATTGGCCAAATCATTTTATGTATATTGACGGTACTAGTTCAACCCTAAGATATAAAGAGAAAAATATTGTATTGTCATCGGACAAACGTATCCTATAAGATGGTGCAAGTAAGATACGTTTATGGAATGGATGTCGCATTAAAGAAATAGTATATGTAGTATAATGACCCCTAAGTGTATTAAACAATTTATTGTTTCTTCTGCTCGAAGATAAAGTAGATCATTTGTTATATTTGAACTATACGGATGTACCAAAATGAATGTATCGACGTCTACAGTTATAACAATTGAGCTATTTACCCCCTTGTTAAGGTTATACATTAGAAGAAAAGCTACATGCCTAGCAAATGAGAGTGGAGAAAATGCCTTGTAACGACAGAGTCGTACTAATGATTCAACTTGTTTTGCCAGAGGAGACAAAAGTGGATCAGTATTGATCTATAAACAGGAACATTGGTTTGATTAATTGACTCTAGTAAATTTAATATACTATAGAGTAAACTCTATTTTACTGGAATGGAATTTTCATTCAAGAGCCGTCAGTTGTATTTAATCAATGTCAGTGGCTATGGATATAACCGACTTTAGGTTATTCCACTTTTTGCAGCTGTGACTTTGGTATTCCAGTTGCTCATTTGGTGGTGTGTAGGCATTGTCCCATGTATTTGTGTTTAGTAATTAGTGTATGCTTACTGTGTCGGGTAGTAAAGTGAAGTTCTGCCGTCCTTGTCCGATTTGTTCGTATAATTTTTATTTAGAGAATTGGTGATTTTTATTGCAAAGCCTAAATCTCAAATGTTGCATTACCCTTGCGAATGAATTGACAATTGATTTAAATGATATGTCTAGTATAAGCTTAATATAAACGAACCACTTATCAGCTTGAATTCTCTGTTACATAAAGTGTTGCCATATTATCACGAATATGCAATATGGCGTCGACCTTGTGGTTCACTTTTAGTCAGCGTATATCTATTATTGATTCAGTTTTATCATTGCTTGTAGACTCTTGTAAAGCATTTGTTCCATCTTACTAATAGATCAATAAAATGAGAACAATACTTCCTTCTGTTTTGCGTGAAATCTATTCATGAACAGTTTAAATTTTAAATAGAAATCGCAAAGCTACTAAATATGTTGATTTATTTTTAATTAACACTGATAGGATGGAAAAGTGGTCATTAACAGTGTAAAATAATGTTTTGTTATTTTTTCTTTAATTGCTTAGTATGAGAAAATTATACCTGATCAGCCTATGGCTGCTATTGACAAATGGTTTCCTAATTTTGTAAACAAAACAATGCAGTCGGTTGAACGTCTGTAGAGAGTGCCTTGGTTAATCAGGTCTAATTATTATCGCAGAATTATTAAAGACAGACAAAACAAATGTCCTCGATTAAACGATTTTGCATTTGAAACACATTAGATGATACTTGATCGCGTCATTTAAACACTCCTTTTCTGCCTGTCTTGGCATTTTAGCAATTATATCTATTACTAGCTATATTATTATCGTCATCTAGTGTGCAAAAAGTCTATATTTTGACAAAGCAGTACCGCATGTAGATGGATGTTTTTCAAATGATGTTTTATGTTGAATATAAAATATCATTTCAATGCATTTGACAATATGCCAATATGTGAGTAATGTCATTCTTTGAAACAATTTATAGTTATTTTACATGTTCGGTGCTACTCTAATTTGATTTATGTTCCTTCTTCAAATGTGTGTTATCAGACAAAAGATAATATTTTCCAAATGATCTGATTCAGGCAGCGGGTTGGTAAGATGTTCAATATAATATTAAAGTGACACTTCCGGCAACAGACTAATTCTGCTATAGCATCTCCTACAGCTGACGAGTATTAAACACGTTATTTGGGAAATTACAAATCGTCAGAACATAATCTTACATTCGGCAATAATTGTTTTAATTGTATGTCTTACGCAATTATGCTACTGATATACATTTTTAGTCTTAATCTTACAGTTTTAGAAAAAGCGAGTATGATACTATCATTCATCGTACGAAGCGAAACGCATTTTGGTAACAATGCCAGTCGCTGTCTGTCACCGCATTGTTTGTCAAAATTTGATGTAAAAACTGCTGATCATCCAACTCTCACTGCCTGGTTTTCTTTAAGCTCATCTCAAACTTCATCATTTGTTAGTATTTCCTTCGAAAGTTTTATCCTAAGTATGTACCTTCCGTTGCTTTGACAACACATGATTTCCTTTTGGGACCATATTTGGGAAACAGTTTGGCTTTTGACGGTATGTAGTTGGTTTGTAGAATAAAGTGCTTTGTGAACAATCAGTACCACCCGGACAATATTGATTATGATGATAACCTAGACATGACCCTTGTTGAAGGCTACTATAGTGTTTATTTATCAGGAAAGTGGCTGAATCATTTCAATTAACAGATGGAAGATATCAAGTAATTTTTGGTACATATTCATCTCGAAGATAAAAGAGAAACATGTCTCATAAGTCTATTAAACCCAATGATGGTTTCTTTTTCTCCAAGAGTAAGGAGATTGTTTGTTATATTTCTCCTGTACGGATATATAACTACATTAGTGATACGATCTAAGTCCTTATTTATTACTCCACACAATTAATGACACAATTGCTTTCTTCTTTTTGCGTGATATTTATTCTTGAACAGTAATAATCTGAAATAAAACATACAAAGCTATTAGCTATATTGATTAAATTTTAATGTAGCATTATTTATAGTAGTAAAGTGGTCATTAACAGTTTTTGCTTTAATTGCTTAATATGAGGAAATTATTCCTGAGCAGCCGATGGCTGATATTGACAAATAAATTCCTAATTTTGTAAACGAAAAAACAATGCAGCCGGTTGAATGTTCTACAAAATGTGTATTGGTTCAATTATATCCGACTTTTACCGCTGTATTATTGAAGACAGACAATACTAATGTCCAGGATTAAACACATTTGCATTTTAATCACATTATATGAACTTTTGGTGGCGCCATCAAAACACCCACAGAGTGTCTGTCTTAGCTTTAAAGCAATTATATTTATAACATAGCTGCATTAAAATCGTCATTTAATGTGCAAAAAGTCCTTTAGTTACTAAATTATGTTTTGACTAAGCAGTACTGCAACTAGGTGCATGTTTTCTGGATAAAACACCCAGGCTTTACCATGTAATGTGTAATGTTGAATATAAATTGTCTTTTCGGTGATACACTACTTTGGAGTATGTTCCTTGTTCATATTGGTGTTATGAGACAAATGATAAAAATCCGAATGATCGTATTCAAGCAGTGTGTTATTTGCGGCGGGTGCTTGCGCTTTTAATAATTTATTTGGGTTGTGTGTGGGCATTGCTCCGTGTAGTTGGGTTTTGATGTTACTATTTTCTGTGCTCAGTTAGTTAAATTGATTGTTGCCTTCCCTGTCCGGTTTTCTTTTTGGAAATATTTTCAATATAATGTTATGCTGATACTTCCTATTGTACACTTGTTAAATGTTATAAGTACGCCAACATGTAATGCGTATATCTTTTTTATTATACATGATATCATGTTCATTGTTTGCGTGTCTTTATGCGAGTAGTAGAGCAGCAATATCCGACAATTCGATGATTATAATTTGCCCGCTGCGAGCAGTGAACCGTGAATTTTCAAATTATGCAAAATGCACGTGCAAAACAAATGATTTGTAAAACATTTACATACACATTGTCCATCAATGCCCACACCAGGAAAACACAAAACCGGAAGAATTACGATAATAGACCGTACAAGAGAGGTTTGTGAAACATGCAGGTATCATGACAGTAAAAAGCCTAGTGTAGCTAAGGTCACCAGGACCTTGACCTTTGACCTATCGACCTGGAAATTATTAACAGCCTACATCTGATGATCAGGAACCTCTCTGTAAAGTTTTACGATCTAAGGTTCTATGTTTTTTATTGTGTGAACCAGTGATTGTTGTGTGTTCAAAGGTCACGATGTGTTTGACCTTTGATCCAAATGACCTTGAAATTGAGTCGGGCCGTCTGTGGAAGATACATAATATCCGCTTAAAATTTTAGAATTCTAGGTCAACTTGTTTTGGAGTTATTGTTGGAAAACCAATCGGCATGTCGACCGACCGACTATTTGCACGTAACGCTATGTACTGTGTTGGTGTACTTATAACATTTAATAAGTGTATATACTATCATATAATGTAATACATAATATCCTGAGACAAATGTTGCAGGATAAACAAGTCGACAACAACAATATCATAGCACAGAAAACACATGCCAAGTAAAGGAAGCCATGAATGAACGAGAGCTGCTTCAAAAACAACAAACTAATTATACAGAGTGTTGCCTAGACTAGAAATGTAAACATGAACGTATTACGGAACAATACATATGGGCAGCCATCACAACTCCACTCCATGGAAACAGTATACCTGTATTTAAAATGAAAAATACATTAGGAGCCGTGTGTCCAAATATAAATTGAAACATTCGTACTTATGCAATTTAACAAACATACACTTGATTAAACTCTTGTGTAGCCAAATGCATATTACCCATCCACGTAATTATACGTAATACGTTTATACATGTAGTTCACCCAGTTTACCAATAGTCTAATGGATACAACACTATTCATCTAAAACTAACCAAACCCTAACAAGCTATAATTGTGTTGAACTGTTTCTAACAGACCATGATTTTCTCGTTTTTAATGATCGTATCCCTCGGGTCACAGACTAATTCTGCCATCGCATATCCTATAGCTGAGTATTAAACATATTGTTGGGTAATTATAAATTGTCAGAAAACAATTTTACCTTAGGCAAAATTCGTTTTAATTATATCTCTTATACATGCTATTAGTCTCAAAACTACAGTTATAACAAAATCGAGTTTGATTCTATTATTGAGCGTACGAAGCGTATAGTAGCTTGGTACCCAGTTCACTCGCTGTCTGTCACTGCAATTAGAAACCTGATGTAACTAACTGCTGTTTATCCAACTCTCAGTGCCTGGTTTTCTTTAAGCAAATCTCATTCTTTTACATGTGTTACTATTTTATTCGATATATTAATGAATAATGTGAACCTTCGGTTGACATGACGACACATAATTTCCTGTTTTCATATTTGGTGTTTTTTCTATTTTTGAAGGTGTGCATTAGGCGCATTTTCACATCAAACAACCTTACAGGTAAAGAACCACTAAATGCCTCCGCGGACCAAGTGGTGATACACTCAAGTAGTCCTTAAAAAAACTTTGGTTTGCCTGTAAATGGAGATATTTCTTGACAAATGTGGAGTTGAATGATGAAATTGAGTTTAAATGGTTGGTAAATATGCATGTGGTGTAGTAAAACTGTAATATTTGTATTATTCCGCTATTTTGTTCTTGATACCAAAGTGAAAGTAGACTAGGGTAAAACCCAGAACTTATAAATCCGGACATGCGTAAAAACGGATAGACCGTGTTTGAAGGACAAAAACTTTCTTAGAAGATACATGACCCCCCTTTTTTATTGCATTATTTTGAAGCTTAACTGCCCCTCTTTACAATGATATATGTGGTTCAGGTGGCCATAGACTAAAAAAAGTTGAAAATTGGGGCCTACTATGGCCAATTTACATTGAGCTATAGAGCAAATCTATTTGGTGGTTTCTAACCTAAAGAAGGGCAAAATTCTATTAAATTCATGTTTTCATTTTTTTGCATTCAAATGTATGGAAATGCATCCAAGATAGGGTTTTGGCCACTTTTATCTGTTTAAATTGTCTAAAAAAGTGAAAATTTGGATTTTTATCATGAAAATCTAGAAAATTTCAGATTTTTTTCTTCTAAAATTGACACTTTTATGCCAAAATTGACCTTATTTTAGTGTCAGACAGGGGTAATTGTGATTAAATATGAAGAATAGACACATTTTGAGGCATCTAAAGCATAATTAGTGTTCAGTGAAACAGTTTTTCACAAATAAAACCCAATTTAAAATCACTGTTCATAATTTTTTTTAGGCGCTGTCCAAATTTCTCCTTAAAGGCGCATATGCGTGTTTGTCATTTTTTCTAGAATTCATGCACAATTTGTCTAGAATTGATTGTTGTGTGCTGCATATACATAGTAGTATTGAAAAAAGTGCAAAAATCACTTTTATAAGTAAAACTAGGCTGTCTTAAGGTAAAGAACCACTAAATGCCTACGCGGACCAAGTGGTGATACACTCAAGTAGTCCTTAAAAAAACTTTGGTTTGCCTGTAAATGGAGATATTTCTTGACAAATGTGGAGTTGAATGATGAAATTGAGTTTAAATGGTTGGTAAATATGCATGTGGTGTAGTAAAACTGTAATATTTGTATTATTCCGCTATTTTGTTCTTGATACCAAAGTGAAAGTAGACTAGGGTAAAACCCAGAACTTATAAATCCGGACATGCGTAAAAACGGATAGACCGTGTTTGAAGGACAAAAACTTTCTTAGAAGATACATGACCCCCCTTTTTTATTGCATTATTTTTAAGCTTAACTGCCCCTCTTTACAATGATATATGTGGTTCAGGTGGCCATAGACTACAAAAAGTTGAAAATTGGGGCCTACTATGGCCAATTTACATTGAGCTATAGAGCAAATCTATTTGGTGGTTTCTAACCTACATCGTCGATTTATCACTAACATGTCAGTATCTCGATAAATGGACATTGAATTCATTCAACACTACTAATTACACACACGTTACAGTCGCAGTGATCGGGTATTTCGTCAGAAAAAATGAAAACATGATAGTACCAGTAAACATTAGTAGTCTTAATTAAGCAATAGTCACAGCTATACTAAACGGGTTTAAATAAGTAGTGTACGAATAACAAGCTACCAGAAACATTATTTCGGCATTGCGTGTTGTCAAAACCATTGATACCAGCTAGATATATACACCGTGTCCGTATGTAATAGTAACATATAATATATAAAGTAATTGAACACAACTGATATATTTATCTTCGTTAAAAATCAGTATACCACCCAGTCTGTAATGATAAAATAGACTAAACCATTGGTAAGGCTACAAATGTACTAAAGTGAAAACTGATCCGGAAATTGGCCTAATAATTTCAATTAACCGAAGATATCAAGTAAATACGAGTTGGTACATCTTCAGCCCTAGGACATAAAGAGGAGACTGTATCATTGCTGTAGATACAATTACTATATAGGATGGTGAACAATAAGATATGATTAATGTAATGATTGTTGTATTAAAGAAATAAAAGAAATGTCTCCTAAGTGTATTTAACCATTTATGTTTCCTTCCTCTCAATGAGAGAGTAGATTATTTTTTATAGATCAACTGTACGGAAATACACGTACGTACGAAAATTGTTTAAACTTTATTCGTCATTAGTAAAGATTACATTGCTGGATTTACCCTCTTGTCATTCACTTGTATTAAAGCTACCCATCGGATTGGTTTGGTGGCATGTAGGAAACGGTTCTACAGAAATAGTAAGATAATCTAACTCTAACAATGTTAAAAAGTATTAACATTGGTTTATATATCAAGTAAATTAGTTAACATCGAACATGACAAATGACATCCCCTATTCCACACAGTGTTCGAAAACGTTCGATACTTATTTGATTGTCGTACAGTGTTCAGTTTATGAGACTGGCTGATGTTAAATATTGCACCTTAGTACGGCATATTGTGTATCAAAGTTACATGTATCTTGATAAATATGCACCACTTCGTTTCAAAGTTTTAATAGTATTTGTTTTGTTAGACATACAATTAAAAGTCAGGTAATGGTACAGCAGTTGATATCGTAACGCCATATATACCGGTAACCATGGGTATGAGAAACTAGGAATATACTCGAACGTATGAAGATAATTCAATTTCTTTCTCATATTTTATTTCCTTCTGTACGGATGTCTGATAGGACATGTAAAGAATAAAACGCAGCTAATCTTGACGACCACAATTTATCTAATGGAATTGGTTCCTACTCCTCTAGGTAGTCGGTGAAAGGATATCAGTCGCCTACTTGTTCGGTGTAGAACCTAGAAATAAATTAGGACAATATTGAAATATGATATATGACCTAACAGCACCCATCCAGTGTTGTATAAGTCTACAACATTTGTATGCAATTTCAATACGGTATGAATAATTTAACGTCGTGAATCGCCAGACAAAAACTAGACTTGTTATGAAATATTGAATTTAAATGGCAATAGTTGAACTCGTTGCTACAGTGTGGGACATGTATATATAGTATCTTCCTAACGCGAATTTTTACAAAATGGGTTAATGACAGTTCGGCAAAAAAATACCGAAGTCAGCAAAATATGCGAAGGAAGAAACAGGAGTAAAGTGTAGATTGTCCGCTCCGCCATTCCACGTACTTGAAACAATTGTAACGTATATCCTTAAACAATTTAGTATTGATCTGTAACCGGGTTACATTAATTGACTCCCGTAAATTAAAAATTTACAACATAGTAAAATATTTAACTAGAAAATAAATCTCAATCTAGCACCTTTTATTGTATTTCATCTATTGCTCTGAGGGCTTTATAACATGGACAAATGTATCTTACATTTCCCCTACGTCGCATAGTCTTTGTTACTGCGCAATATATTTCGCTGCATTGCATACGCTATGCTAGCTTAATATAAACGAACCATTTGTTTACTTAATAACGCTTTGTTCACCATATATACATTATACATCTGTTATACTGTAGTGATGACAACTGAAACTAAAACTTCGTTTTGTAAGGTTGTGTTCCGTATATATTCATTGACGAACTTAGACCAATAGTTTTTTCTCCTGAAAACGACGTACATGATACTAAATTAGTTAAGCGATACACGTCTAATTATTTCGGTGCAAACCAATTGATAATATTGTCATTGTCATGACGGAACACATACACATATCAGATAGTGAGGATTTAAATGAATTTGATTGCACTCAGTAAACGAGTTTCTGATTCTGTCAACAAACACACTGCTTACCACCCCCTGTGTTTTGTATCTGATATGGTCATTTATCATTATATTCTATATTTACAAACCAATGGCTGCATAGAATTGATCTGAACATACAAAGAATATTACTGATACACATTACTTGTACAAACTTCTTACAGTAATTAATTGAGTACTAAAAACGTGCTAACAAATTTGAAAAGTCGTTCGAATATGTTTATTTGTACAGAAATAATGGCATACCTCATCAACATGAAATGTTGACGTTCAGATGATCGAACCATTTTTACTTAGTAATAGTTGTATTATTTTCATTTTAACGGACAATTTAAAGGCTTACTTGAAATATTGCTTACTTGTAATATCATCATCTTATTTGTAAATAGGCTGGTGGGGTTGAGCCAAAATATTTCTCTAGCGTGGGGAGTTATGCGCTGACGTGTGAAGTGTCTGGGAATTACAAAGTTTAATATTAGTTAAACATATGGTAATTCAGTCGTCATATGTCTTGAGATATTCGAAATTCATTATTCAACGAGGGGAAATTCTGTTAAGAAATATTTACGTAGACGAGGATAATACTGGGTGATTACTGTTGGATAAAGAATTACATTAAATTTCAATTTTATAAGTTTTTTACTTTTTACTTATTAATAACATACAACTTTTTGACGGAACACATATAATTTACAACGATTTATACGCCAATATATAAGTTGATTCAAATTCAATGTGAGTGCTTGTACATATGCTATTTCCCCAAGTGAGGCAATTGATAATGCATACATACAAGGCTGCTTCATAAATAATGAAGAGTAAAATATTTTCAGAGAGATAAAACAAATCTATTTGAAAAAACAACAACATTATATTCACAAGCCACGTGATATTTTAAAACTAGCGTATACTTAGAAGAGACGTGGTGTCAACCATAGCATCGGCTAGATTCAAACGTATTCGTCTGATTTACAAACAATTTTAAAGATTGCATAATGTGTAAATGACGAGATGGAAAATATGTCCTCGTTCTTAGATAATCACTTCCTTACTTTACGCAGACATATAAATTACAACCAATACTTCTTTCAAATTGGTTAATTATACCATTTGTTATTCAGGCCGTAAGCAAAAACTTTATGTTATCGCAATAGGCAGAAAATGTTATATAACATATTGGATGTAAGTTGGACTAAATTATGTAATTTCTGAAATTTGTGTTAGAACTTTCTACGGGGGCGTTTTTATACCGGATAATTCAGTTGACAAATTGCGATATTGTTGCATGTCATGCCTAGTGGACACTAGCTACTGAAAGGATACCAGTCGCCTACACAGTATAGAACCTAGAAATAAATTAGGACAAAATTGAAATATGATATATGACATAACAACACCCATCCAGTGTTGTATTAGTCAACGACCATATATTGTGTATGCAATTTCAATACGGTATGAATAATGTAGCGTCGTGTATCGCCTGACAAGACTAGACTCGTTATGAAATATCGCATGCAAATAACATTAGTTTAACTCTTTACTACAGTGATACATGTATATATAGTATCCTTACGCGAATAATTGCAAAAATGATAATGAAATGTCGGCAAGAAAATATAACAGTCAATAAAATCAGCATGAATGCAGAAACAAGAGTAATACATAAATTTGCCTCTCCACCATTCCGAGTATTAGCATGTAACAATTGTAACGTATATCTTTAGTAGACCAGAGTGAATAAAAATGTCAATTTGAAATATATCCCAACGCCTATACACAAAATGTTCACAATGAACTTGTTATGCCATTGGAAGCCAAACGAATAAGTATTTATCTATAACCTAGGAACACTCTTTACATTAATTGTCTCCCGTAAATTAAATATACAACATAGTAAATACATCTTACAAGAAAATAAATCTCCTTCAAGAACCTTTTATGGTATTGCATTTAACACTGACATTTTATATCATAGTGCACTTGTGTCTTACATATCCCTGTGCGTTGCGATGTATTTGTTACTGCACAATATAATTAACAAAAACCGTATTTCATACGCTACTATGTTAGCTGAATATCAGCGAACCTTTTATTTACTTAATAACGTATTCCGTAAATATGTTTAAGTGCTGATAACTTACACAAAACTGGGTTTTGTTATTGTTATGTTCCGTATATATTCGTTGACGATCTTAATAGACGACCACATTAAATTCTCCTCAGAAGTACGTCTAATGACATTAATAACATGATACAAAATTAGTTAAGCGATACATGTCTGATTATTCACATTTGCGATGGTAGAACTTTAAATGAATGAGATTGAACTCATTTAAGGAGTTTCTGCTTCAGCCACTTTATAGTTTTTCAACAAACACACATTCTAACCGCCCCCCCCCCCCTGTAGTTTGTATCTGATATTTCCCTTGGTACTCGGTTCTATATATATATTGAAAAGTTAATGACTGTATAGCTATGATCTGAACATCAATACAATATTACTGACACATTGTTTGTTAACAATTCTCAAGTATTTCAAGGAATCGCTAATATGTTTGTATGACCATATGTGATACTCCTATCGATATTATAATCATCTGACATAGTTTAGTCATCGTAATGATTATCGGTTGTTGGATACAGTCACAATAATAAAAAATAGCGGACTTGACAGGCATTGCTCACCATTATCAGCCGAGTAGCGAAAATACAGAATACACCACAAGGTATGATTTCTTAGACGTCACTCAAAACGCTCCAAATAGGGACTCTAGAAAAACATCAAGTATTTTGACAGTAATTATTTGGCTTCATCATTTGCTTTATATTTAATACAATTCATAATCTTAAAATGTTGTAACAATGAAAGACGTCCGCCCGAGTAAACCTAGCATTTCCTGTATACAGGCACATTACACTCTTCATTTCGTGTTACTTGGTATCTCCTTAAAGTACGGCTAGCCATATAATTGAGTTAAAAGCGTAAGATCGATTGACAACTATTATTAGAAATGATTATTTTGTTTTCGTATTATGTAACCTAGAAGTGGGTGTTCAGTTATTGACGTTTTAAAACCTGGTCGTTATGTCAGTAAAAGTACGTCGTCCTACGTGATTTCCGTTATCGTAAGCGATCAATTATTATATTAACTACCGGGCGAACGTTCGGTCTAATTTCCAATATTAATATGTTAAACTGCCATAAAATTGAACGTCCAGTATATACGCACACGTGCGTGCCTTTCAGACTCCGCTGTTTTAAGTGATGGTAGTTTTCCTTGTCAGAATTACGTTTTAACATATACATTTGTACCATGAACTTGACTCGTTTAGTGCTCTACATGTATATTACAACCGACCTTATTATTAGGTGACAAGCATACAATATATAATATCTACTTTGTCAAAATGTAACGACACTAAATGTGTAGAAATACGTCGAAGTTCATTGATACACAAACGATACACACCCGTCTATTACTATTATATAGATATATTCAATTAACATATTCAATACCACAATTGATGATAATGCAAGCTAGCTGTAACATATCCTATCTGTGATATACTAATATCCCGCTGCTTGATAAGCATAACGTGCACCAAAACTAAACAATATGTGACACACATCAGTTGATTCAAACAAAACTTCAAATACTCTGCCAAATTAAAAAAAAAGAGAATCTGAAGCAAATACAGCTAATAATAATTTTAGATTCCCCGATTGACAATATAAAGTCTTACTTGAAATATCCCTTTTTACTCGGAAATCGGATGGTGCGTTCTGTGCCAATATTTACCTCTAGCGTGATTAGTTGAGACCTGTCGCTTATATCGTCTGTACATTACACGGTTTAATGTTGACTAAACCAAGGGCTTTTAAAAACATTTCTTTAATCGAGATATTTCTTGAGATACTTTATGCTACATTATTCGTAACGAGGGGAAATTACGTTCAGTATTATTGACGTAGACAAGGATAATACTGGGTGATTATTGTTGGATTAAAAATCACATTAGTATTCAAAATTGATGATTTTACTTCTATTTCCTTAATCCGAATCTATGAATTACATACAACCGTTGGTCATTTTCTTTGTCGGAACACATATAATTGACGACAATATATAAGTTTACGGAAATTCTATGTGAGTGCCTGTACAATGTCCAGGATTTTATATTATAATTGAGACCAAGTTAGACAATTTATAATGGATACATACGAGGGTATTGTCCTCGTTCTGAGATAATTACTTCAATACTTTACGTAGACAAGTAAATTACAAACAATACTTCTCCCACGTTAGTAAGTTATACCATTTGTTATTAGGGCCGTAAGCAAACACCTAATCTTAGCGCAATAGGTGGAAAATGTAGTAAGTACAACATATTTGATGTTATTTGGACTAAGGTCTATAATTTTTGTCATTTGTGTTACAACTTTCTCCGGGGGCGTTTTTATTACACCGGATAATTTCATTGACAAATTGCGATATTGTCGCATGTCAAACCTAGTCGTAGTGGGATTCGATATGTTAAGACTTGATCATGACGTTTTGTTATAACGGCCATTCAAGGCGTTATTTCAACTTGAGTCGAACTGCATTGTGGTAAAAGTATGGTACCTACCGATGAAGATGTTCCACTAAAATATGGAAGTCATGATTGAAGAAATGGAGCATAATTTGATGAATAAATTGCAATGTTTTTAGATAATTACATTAATTTAATAATTGGTCATAACTAAATCACTGTTAACAAAGTTATCAGTATAGGTCACCATTATCGCCTTTTATTATGAGTCCTAGAGGTAAATAATTGATGCTCATCATGTTGAAGATAATATAAAGATAAAATAATTGCTAATAATTATAGTAAGTATGTTTTAAACATTTTGCCATTTCGGAGTGTACAATACACAATAGTGTGTTTGTGCTTCAAACATTGCATTGTATCAATTCGAACTGTAACAGTAACTATTAATTGTCGAATATATCGATGAATTAACAACTATAATTAAAGAAAAAGGCGTTAAAAAGACATGTTTATCGTTACAGTCGCTATATTCTAGCATATGATTGTATCCTTGCTAAAACAACGTATTGATATATCATCTCGTCTCGAGGGAACAGAATAAAAATATATATCTAACGAATAACGGTAAATATTGTTTATTGTTATATGAAACCGAAGAAGCTTTTAATATTTTGTTAGTCTTTTTGTACGCAATATATCTGACAATTTGTGTTAACTTATGATGATTTAAATAGCGTGTCATTATTTAAGATCAGTGAAACTAAATGAAAAACAAACAAATATTGATCTATCCTTCCATGCATGTAAAAAACTAGGGAATATCCAATTTCCATCAAACGTGACTTAATAGCCACATCTGGTAAATGTATTTCTATGATTTCGGACAATAACTTGAACAATTAGTTCAATACTTGAACAAGAGTTTGTCTTGCCATTATCACTAGATGCTTACACATTACACACGTGGTGTAGCTGCAGCATTGAGCAGGTAAACAGGTTATTATACCATCAACGGCTATACGTTTGCATAATGAATAATGTGTGAGGTTGCAGGGCTATTATCAGTGTTTCTTTTTTTACTTTTTGCAGCCCATGACTTTCAGCAAGTTCACGAATTACTTTTGCATGAACATACTTAATGCACATCACAGACCTAAGAAACTATATCACAAACTACAGTTTTCATTTTCCAAATTTTTCATCCATCCAATATAGTATATATTTGATACATTGTATGGTTGCAACGTCCGGGTTGGATTCCATAGTTACACCGAACTATACGCAATAGAAAATAGCCTGTACCATTGACTGCTAGTCCTCACTAAATTCAAATAAACACTTATAACGGCCATATTAGAACAAACCCGATGTATATCGCAGTAGATTGTTGTTTTAAGCGAACATCCTTACTGCAATTAACGTTGACAATTATCAAAAGAACATGACGATGGCATCAACCGGACCAGCTCATCGTCGAAAGTAGCTGATATTATAACTTAAATACGATTAAAGGACTATATTTGGATTGTTTTTGTGTGACAGAGAAATAATTAGACCCGATCGCAAACATTTTCCGCCCGTTGGTGCGGTTAATATGAGATTCCTGAAGGTGTCCAATCGAGACGTTCCAAACCTGTTCATTTTCTCTTACGAGTGGGTGAACACTGTGCATGTAAAACGCTGTTTTTGCGATATAATGTCTTAGGCCTGTGTGCAACTGTTTGTCGCCCCAACTATTTGGAATTATATACATGTGTATATACGATACAAAGCATATGCACAGCTGAGAGTTTAGTGCGTGGTTTTTAACATCTGTAAACTCGACTTTCAGCGATATAATGTCATTTGCTAGTGCAGTTGTGAACAATGACCTATGAACTTACGAAATAATTTCTATTATCCTTTTAGTATGCATGATATCCAGAACATTTATATCGAAATTCCGACATTTCGGGTGTAGCCTATACAACAGACAGTAATCAATTGAAATAAACCTCAATATACTCAAATACACTTAAACGAATTTCTAATTGGCCACACTAAAAAATATTATATTATCTGATAAATTATATCAATAAATCTTAGGCTGTGTTATTTGTTCATGCAACGCACTTACTTATCTATTTCTGGAAACAAATGGTGTATTCATAAACAAAAGCATCCATGCGTAACGGTTGGTGCGAAATTGCTTTTTTGCACGTTGGCCTCGTGCACAGCTTGGAATAGTATCGTATTTGGTATAAATTTGTTTCCTGTAATTCGACTTTTCTTTAAACACTATAATTTGTGAAAATGAGCCATGTGGAACGCGCTCATAACGTCAGATGCATGCATACATTGAACGAATTTCTGATTGGCCACGTGTTTTTATAAATTAGTTTTAAAAAATGTTTTTAGAAGAATATAAATAATCGAAACTCCGATACTGTCCAATTTTATTGATAGAAAATATGTTTCTCGCAGTAATTCGAGCTATACCCCACGTTATTATAAATATCGCTTTTTACAAAAAGACGTGTTGACGTTCATGTCTGGATACTCGTGCTGGTACTCGTCATTTTAACGACCTCATCGCGCCCCGTAGTACTTATTCACGCCAGTATTAACACCTTTCATTACGCCAATCTACAGAGAATACATTTTGACTGATTTAAAAAATCAAACATGTCGGGCACGTGAACCACGTGCACGTAAGCCATTTTGCACTAACTGTTCCGCATGGATGATTTTATACATGTATGCGTTATTTATTTCTTGAAATCGATAGATAAGTGCATGGAATGAAAATAACCACAATTTTAGAAATATTGACAGAATATATCGCATAATATAATATTTTATTTGGTGGCCAATTAGAAATTCGTTTAAGTGTACAGTATGCAAATTCAAATATTGAACATAATGATATTGAGGTCACACATTCAAACTCATGACTTTTCAGGTAATTTATTAATTTATTTTATTTTTTGAAACGTCATTTTGATAAACTGCAACTGCACTAATAGTGTTCTCCTTAATAGTTTAACAATGTCATAGTTTCCTGATGTGTGTATTCACTATTACCTTTCGAGGTTTCCAAATTATCGTCTGTTCCAAAAATATTCAACCGACTGATTCGCACCACGACAATAGCAACTGTATGGCTTTTTGTTCATAGTTATCACGCTTCATGTTTTAATTAGTTCCATAAGGATGGTCTAAAAGGACGTACGAGACAAGATGATCAAACTGTATAACACGACAGCTTTGTGCCTAAGGCTCATTTTACATTTTTCAGAATATTTATTTCAAAGTTACAATATTTGTGGCTGTCGCATTGTACGGACATAATGCATTAGTGTAACGAATTCCCATGGATTCAAGATATTAATTAACACACGAAACTGCACCCTCTCTGTGCATCGTCCACTAATTATTGTCTCTTAAATCATGACAGATATGATAAATGATAGGGTGTCCATATTAATGCCTGCTACTGTAAACCTAGAAACTTTCACGGCTAGAAAACTTTCGCGTTTTGCCGATTGTCGGCATATTCGCGGCTACAAACTTTCGCGTTTTTTAGTCTCCCGCGAACTCCGCGAAAACTAAGTCGCATAGTGACAGAATTATTGATATCATAACCTGTTACATACATTGACCGGTTCGTATATAATTGTTTCTTAATTATAGTTCTCATCTTTGTTAAACCCTCTTTAACTCTTTTTGATGTAGTAGTTACCTATTGTATTGTTTACAAAAATTGCAAACAACGCTGGTAATGTTTTCACAGTTTTTTGACGCTATCAGTCATTTTGTATTAGGACATACCCGGTAATAAACAGCGCTTTTTACACGTATTGTTAAACACGTTTTCAAGAAGTGTTTTCATTATTGTACTGTGATCATAAAAAGGCTTTATTCAGAAAAAGTACATACACTTAACATTCCATATTTTGACAAAATAGCACTTATAATACGGTCTTATAAACGTCGTACCAAAATTATGAATTTCCTTCAAAAACGATAAACTTTCGCGTTTTTCTTGTCCTGGACTTGTTCGCGGCTATTTACTTTCGCGGATTTTTACAAACCGCGAACACCGCGAACTTAAATCGCGCGAAATAATTTCTAGGTTTACAGTATTGTTGACATGTCAAGGGAATTTATCAGCGTGAGATGCAGTTGATTTCCTTAGGTGCCTTGCATTATTGAACAATATTTTCAGGCATGTATTTGTTTGATAGATAGAGGTTGATGTTGCTTTATGTGTCGTATGTTCACGTTGTACCACAATGGGAACATCACACTATGTGGTTTAAACAGTCAGATATACATTTTTATACCCTTTGTACTGAAGAAAAGAATTTGTGTAGACGTCTCTGTTGTGGTGCCTGTGCACTCTTTTGCTGTTTGTTGGCTTGGTTACTTTAAATTATACTTTTGATGACATGAAAATAAAAAGATCTCAATGATACGTATATAATAAAATTATCAACATATAGATTGCTTTTACACATTTCAACTTGTTATTTAACTTGTGTAGGTGCCTATTGAATTATAGTGATATATTATCTAAAGATAAAAGAAGATGCGAAACACTACAGTGTGTCTGTTTATTAGATCCAGTAGTGGTAAATTACACGTTGTTAAAATATATTGAATTCAATTGACAATACATGTAGTTGGTGGTTTAATCTTACTGATCTGACCTCAGTTAAATTTGTATATCAGACTATATAGATCCGTAACAACGCCGATGTGTTACCATTGGTAAACAACAACAATAAGCTTTCAGGTTCGCGTAATAAAAATCTATCTTTTCTTGAACAGTATAATTACAAAGCTATCAACTGTGTTGATTTATTCCAAGACAAAATTTCAAAACAACAACTGACAGCAGTAATAACAATTTAATTTTATAATTATCTTTATATACCAAATGACTAGCGAATATTGTTTATAATACATGTAATATATATAGGCTTGCCTTATTGCGATTATGAATTAAATTAAAGTGGCGAAGAATGGCCATGTTGACTTGTACTCTAACAGGTAACGCTGTTAGAGGTGAAAACGCCTTACGCAAGGTAGCAACCGAGGGCATATAAGATTTATTATCAAACTTTAACATTAATTTACTGTAACAAGAAACCGAGTACACTCCGATTACACATAGAAACCGAGTACGCTCCAGGTACTCATAAAAAATACCGAGTACACTCCGAATACCCATAAAAGAGACCGAGTACGCTACAGGTACTCATAAAATACCGAGTACACTCCGAGTACCCATAAAAGAGACCGAGTACGCTACAGGTACTCATAAAAATACCGAGTACACTCCGAGTACCCATAAAAAAGACCAAGTACGCTACAGGTACTCATAAAATACCGAGTACACTCCGAGTACCCATAAAAAAGACCGAGTACGCTACAGGTACTCATAAAATACCGAGTACACTCCGAGTACCCATAAAATACCGGGACGTACGCTCCAGGTACCCCGTAATAAAACCAGGTACGCTCCAGGCACCATATAAAGAACCATGTCTACAGTAAGTATGTATTTTAACCAAATGTGACTTATCTAAACAGATGAGACTTTTTAAGAGATGCCATTTTTCTAGTTGAGTCAACGCTCGGACAAGTCTTAAACGCTCATAAAAAACTACAGTCAAGTGACTGAATTTTTTAACCACAGGAACCTCAGTCTCGACTGGTAACAGCTGTCGAAACCGAGAGAAAACCCATGGAAATGCAAAATATATGTTTTGTATTGATTCATTTTTAATAAAAATAATAGATATGCCCTCGGTTGCATCCCCACTACAGAATTTTACGCCACAAAATGAAAAATATAATTAAGCTTCGATATCCCTATTTCTTATTTATCTATTTTTTATTTCCCCAAAATTCTTATAATATATAACTTAAAATGCCTTCGCGAATGGCGTCATTATAGAATTCCAAACCAACGTCGGACAAGTGTATACCGTCATCGCGGAAGAAACCGAGTGTAAGAACGTCGATGTCGACCGTAATATGCCCGTTGGATTGTTTTCGGCCCATCTGGTTCACCCGTTTACGCTTTTTCTCTATGGCTTTCAAACTACAGGCGTGTTCTCCCCAGGTAACTCTGGGGAGAATGTCAACCCATATTATTTTTACTTCTGGAAATGCTTGATGAACATAAGTAACAGCCTCTATTATTATCTTAAAAATACATTTTAAGGAATGTTTTGTAAGATCATTGCCACCTAGATGGAACAATATAACTTTAGGACAACTCCTAAACAGGACGGGAATTTGCAAGGAGCTAATTAAATCGTCCAAACTCATACCCCGCTTACACCACCAAGCCATGGTAAGGTTGTCCGGCAACTTCAAATTCGGCATTCCTCTTTCGGCGGCTCGCACCCCAGCCCAATATGGAATTGAATCCCCGATAAACCATACGTCTGTAAAGACATTATTAAAGCCTGTCAGTTACGATAGTCCTATCACCATAGCGACACTATTGCTATACCGTGCATGATAAGTATATATATAATACCATGAATATAATCACCCGCTAGACAAACCTGGCCTAAAGTACGGTTAAACCCGTATGTATGTGTTATAGGCGGGGGAGTGCCACCTTCCCAGTTTCATAATGGCTGACTCCGACAATCCCATTAAAGCTAATTGCGTAGCCCTGCCTATGCGAAAACTATGGGTTTTAACATTTGAGTGGTTATACTGAGAACGGTCAATACATTTTTTCAGCACTGCTGCAAATTGATATCTGGTGGCTACTGCCCCGTTACTATGAATGAACAGCGGACCGGTTTGACTCGATTTATAAAAAAGATATTTCTGTAACGAATGAACAGGACATATGCTTCCATCCCGCTCACACGGTAACTTTAAAATCACCGGATTACCACGTTGATTTGTTTTAAACCTACTCATGGAAATCAAAACATGTTTGTTTGGTATATCAAGAGTTACGTCTCTTGATTGTAACATGTTAACTTGACCCTTGGTAGAGACTAATTCTCCTACGCGAAATAGGCCAAAATATGCCAGGCAAAACATAGCTTTAAATAACTGATATTCGTAAGCATCATGACAAATCGTGGGTAGAAGCTTACATATTTCCTTTAACATATCCATAGTGATCGGGGCTCTCGTATCGAATGTGCGGCGTGATCTATGACAACCCTCCAATAGCTTTTTGACAATAAAGGCTTGAGAAAAATCTGGCCAATTATTAATTTTATGAAAGAAAGCCAGACCAGAAATATATGTTGCTATTGTTCTAGCTGACAAGGCCTTTTCAAAACAATACGTAATGAACACAACCACCTCGTTTAAAGGGAGTGGCCAGTTATTTGGTAAGTTATACGAGCCCCTGAATGACTGAAACTTGTTCCTTGCCGTAGAATAGGTCGAAGCGGTATTTTCCGCTATTCCTGCACTGGCCAAGTATTTAGATCTGCTTCGAAGATGTTCCAAAGAAAGTTCGGTATTACCGATGGATATAGATCCGCCTCTGGAGCTAGCTTCCTGAACCGTGAGAACTGAAAACGAGATAGTGCATCACTTATTTTGTTTTTTGCCCCGCTGATGTGTGAAGCTTTTACCCAACAATTATAATGCAAACATTGTAACGTAAATACCCTCATTAACATCATGACTGCGGGTGATTTAGAGGTCATGGTATTTAATATATGGACTACTGCCTGATTATCGCAATAGAAACGAATTTTCTTGTTACGTAGCTCATTACCCCAAATAAAAATTGCCGCGACAATAGGAAACAGTTCAAGCACTGTAATGTCTTTGGTAAAGCCATTTTCATGCCACACGTCCGGCCATTTCGCGTTACACCAATGCCCCTTAAACCAAATACCAAACCCTATAGCACCCGCGCTATCTGTATGAAATTGCTCGTCATCATTAGACACCCAAAAACGGTCGTGAAAGACTGAGACACCATTATGTCCACTGAAAAAACGCATCCACATTTTGAGATCAGATTTCATTTCCTTATTAACACGCACGTAATGATACATATGTTTTACGCCGCATGTGGCATTTATAAGGCGCCTACAAAATGGCCTACCTATAGGAATTGCCCGACAACAGAAGTTCAAAGACCCTATAAGTGACTGTATGACCCTCAAACAAACCTTCTTTTGCGACAGAACGAACTCGATTTTTTGAACGACTTCCGTTATTTTATCGAGAGGTATCCGAACCTCCATTTTTATTGAATCTAGCTCTAAACCTAGGAAAATAATAATTTGAGTAGGGCCTGCTGTTTTCTCGTCCGCTAGCGGAACGCCCAAGTTGTCCATAATTGATTTGAATAACACCATCAACTCTTTACAAGACTTGTACGTTTTTTCGCCCCCTAAGAAATCGTCTAGATAATGTATAAGTTGGCCCGATTTCATTTTGGTTTTAACGCAAAACTCAAGGAAGGTTGAAAATTTTTCAAATAAACTCGGGGAAATACTACAGCCGAATGGAAGAGCCTTATCGAAGAAAATTTTTATCCTCCACCATAAATCCCAATAGTTCGAAATCCTGTGGGTTAATTGGTAGCAAACGGAATGCATTTTTTTATATCCGATTTAAACAAGTAACAATTTTTTCCCAGTTCCTGAATGATATGAATTGCTTGGTCGAATTCTGTGTATTTAACCGAACATAATTTCGGGTCAATGGCCCGTATTCACATGTCGTTCCTCCACTCCAACTCGACTCACCCTAACCTAAGGGAGCCTCAAGTGTAGCTGGAGTGACGGTCGAGTTAGTGAAGCTCGAGTGGAGATTTGGTATTCACATACATTTATCGACCTCCACTTTCTCGAGTGGGTGACCGTTATAATACATGGTAGGATAGTAAACTGTGTAAACAATCCATGATAAATTATTGAATAGGTTTTTTTAGTTTCGGTGCATTTTCCTGATATAAACAAAGCCAAATTCTAATGTTGATGACGTTTATGTTATATGAGATGAATACATATTTGAACTCACAAAAATAAGACCTTAGTTTGAATACACAATAATAATAATAAGATTATAAAAAAGTTGGACCCATTTACATAAAACTTAGATGTTATTACATATAGCGTTAATTAAACGCATACCTACTAAAATGTTGCCAATAATAATAATAAACATCAAATTAAATGTTTTAAATGATACCGTGCCATAATCCAGCATTGTTGTGGAAGCAGGCCCAATAATATCTTATCAATATGAATTCCACAAACCGTTAGGCAGGAAGTTTCAGATTAACAATTAAGAAATCATATGACATAAAATCGGTTACTCTTTTTATCAATAGCTCACTCTCCTGTGCCATTTGTTGGGCAACTTACTACAGATACAACGCAGGAAAGCCAGGTCACTTGAACGCCAATACTTCCTAGAATGTCATTTTTAAGAGCGACAATGATGTATATAAATAATAAATTAAATACATATCAAGTGTACATCTAGATTATGCATGTACTAATTTATTTAAAGTTGAATGCGAAACATTTTTTACAATTCATTTCGATCATTCTCGACACACAATTTTTAATTATGTTCATCGTCTAAATTGTATCAATGAGAAGAGAAGAAAAGAGAAGAGCTCCAAGATTTTGCCTATTATACTGAACGTCTTGTGAGGGCATATTTCTCATATTGGCATGTTAATGTGTATTAAGAAAGACTGTTCAAAAGAGATGTTCTGTCCGGCAATATGTATGTTTAATCTTCTTGATATGGGATCGAACCCGTATCCCAACACTCGACACGGGCACTCTACACAAGAATACCCAGGCAAAATTCTTGCACATTAGTGATTGCAACGGAAACCACCTACTTGTGTTACAAGTGACCACGTTTTTATTTTAATGAAAATATTTTAGTTATCTTCACGGGATTAAAAGCAATCAAAGGCAATGATTAAATATATCAATCCATATATACATGTACATGTATGCATTTTTGTACTCATGTTCCTTATATTATACAAATGAGTACAATACACCATGTTATTTATTAACATCGCACTAAAAGTACTAAATTTAAATTCCACATATTTCAGACATGTACTGCAACTGAACTTTATATGGTTAAAAATATACTTAAGTATCACAAAATATTACAAAATTTATATTACAAAATATGTATTTAAGGTTCGTTGGTTTATTTATCTTGAAAATACAATAACTTTATTAGTCAAACATTCGTGTGCTAAATCGGTATTCACATAACCCTACTTGAGTGTAGCTGGAGTCACTGTCAAGTGACCGTTTCGGCCACTCGAGAATTCCCCACTCAGTCGAGTGAACTCCAGCGACACTAACCGTTGTGAATACCAATTTCTAGTTAGGTCGAATGCCCACTCAAGCGCACGGACGAAACGATCATTAAAATCGGATTATCTTAGTGAGTGAGAGTGGAGGGACGGTCGAGTAGAGGATGTGAATATGGCCCTATGAAATCGTTAATCGATGACCCCTCTGGGTAAGAAAGATGATGTATCAGCCTAAACTCCCCGGGTGTTTTCTTTGGTACCACGCCGATCGGAGATATTTGAATGTTTTTCATCGGACTAACGGTAAACGGGCCAGCCGCACGACCGGCATCGATTTCTTTTTGTACTTTTTGTAGGACAATCTCGGGGAATTGTCTAGCCGACACCAAATTCTTTGAAAAGCTAGTCCCACGTGGACCAGTATAATTTAAACGAAAGCCGTGTGTAAAACCTTCTAATAGTATTAGTGCATCACGGGATTTGTAATCAGACAACCAGTGGTTTAAAGATTGGATATTAATAGGTGAAGGAGCTAATTTCGTCGGATTATTCATAAGCGACGGTATGTTATTATTTACTATATGAACCGCGTTGACCACGGTACTGGTTATATCCCCGCCCTCTGTATGGGCGGCGGCCTCGAAAGGGATTTCCATTAAAACCTTGATGGGTATTATGACCCGCATTATATGTTTGCGATTGACCGTAAGTACCCTGTTGGTACCCGAAACGTGAAGGACCTGACTGAGTACCTGTGTGACAGTTCATTATGTTATGCGTGCCGCCACAATTAATACATGCGTGGTTATATTTACAACTCGGTCAGCTACATGAGCCTTTATTAAAAGCTACACATATGTTCTGCGATTGACCATGCTTCCGCGACTCGACCCCAAATTGTTTATACCTATATGTATCTTGCATTGAAGGCAAACACCTAGACCACAAGCCTTGATTAATCACCGACCACGACGACGGTGTGGTGGCCTGACGAAGGCGAAACTGCTGGTCGTATATTTTCCAAAATTGTCCCCCCTGGCGGGACGCACATTCTCGTATAACATAAAAATAGTGCAACATTTCATGTATCTTTGAGGGGTGTGTCGACAAATAGATAGACATATAGACAATAAACGCGTCTGTCCAGCGTTCAATAGTTCCGATATCATCTTTACATACCGTGGGCCGGACGGCAATCGTACCGTCGGTATTTAATTTGAGCGTACTACCGGAATATAGCTCGGCCAGTTCCACCGCACCCTTTATGAGCAAAGAAAGATTGACGTACTCGCCTTTACAGATTTTTTGTTTTAGAGTAGGCGGTACATGTAACGTTATATCGTCTTGGGCGACACGTGTCAGCTCGTGACCTTCAAAAAGCATGTTTTCAACATTTTGAGTTTCATTAAACGTGAACATATTAGCACTGGGTTGCATTACAGGCGGCAAACATGTACCGTTATATGGCAACGCCCCTATATCTAAATTTCCTAGAGGCAGGGTCTGAGCATTACCGGCGTTAGACAAACTACGGGTCTCCACGGGACTAGTATTAGTGATGCTACTGTTCGAACTAGCATTAACCTGGTCTTGTTCCTCATGAACCTGAGCCTCACAAATAATTTCATTAAAATCTATAACGTTATGATTTATACCTCTCGCTGGCTCCGTCCCGTCGTCCAACGCCGGTCTAGCTCGCTTAGCACTGGCCCTAGTCCTCGGCCCCGTTGCTTCTGCACCGCGCCTTCTCTTTGCACCTTGTCCTCGACCCGGCATCATAAAGTATTGCTAGATAGCCAAAGTTTTAATTAATTTTCTTTAAAGTTCGTCGTTTGCTGCCGAACAAGCAAGTGAGCCGACGTGGCAATCATGTGAGTTCACGCTCAGTGAATATCGTATTCACGCGAGAATTACCATGGAAACGATAGCGACGCCGGGTAGCGATAAACGCACCATGTGTATATAGTACCCGGAGATCCCGTGAAATTCCGCCGTAATAAATTAGATTAATGCATAGGTGAATTAATCTTTATTATTTTTAAGTAAACATTTATGGCAGTAAAGTGGCCATTGCCGCTGAATTATTAAAGACAGACAAAATTAATGTTCACGATTAAACAAATTGCCATTTGAAACACATCGTACATGTATGCTGTTTAGGTGGCGCCATAGATACACCCGCTATGTGCCTGTTTTGGCTTTTTAATGTGCAAACGTCCTTACTGAATTATGTTTTGATAGAGCAGTACCGCAAGTAGGTGGATGTTTTCCGTATGAAACACACATGCTACATGGTAGAATTGGTTTTTTTAGTACAAATTGCCATTTCGATACACTAATTGGAAGTATGTTCCTCGTTCAAATTGATGTTATGAGGCAAATGATAAAATCTTCCGAATTATTGTATTGAATAACGGGACACAAGCCAAAGCCACGCAGCTTCGGTGGCAGCACCTAGCCACACATGCAAGAGTTAGACATAGTACAAGCCATCCACATCCCCCAAAAAGGGAATGCTCCACGCGAGCCTTATATGCTCACTCCGCATGCGTGTTTATTGCGACGGGGACGTGTGCTTTTATTCATTTCTTTGGGTAGTGTGGGCATTACAATAATACAGATATATTTTATATATTGCACCGATGGAAACTTAAAATATTGGTGAGCTAAATCAAGCCAAATGCGTATAATTTATCCATGTATTGGTTGTGATGTGTAGTTTTTAACAGGTCATGATGTGTGTCGTCTTTAGTGATCGTATCCTTCAAGCCACATACTAATCCTGTCATCTCTTAACCATGCTACTTGTCTCAAAACTACTCGCTGTCAGTCACTGCAATTATAAACCTGTTGTAACAAACTGCTGGTTATCCAACTCTCACTGCCTGGTTTTCTTAAAGCACATCTCATTCTTTCTCATGTGTTAGTATTTCATTCGAAATTTTAATGAGTACTGTGTACCTTCGTTTGACATGACAAAACATAATTTCCATTTGGGACCATATTTGGGGATACTTTTGTTTTTAAGGTGCGTATTAGGCGCATTTCCACGCTAAATAATCTTACATAATCAGTATATTTATAACTAAATATCTCGATAAATGGACCTTGTAATCACTTTACAATACTTATAACACCCGCTTTAAATATAACCATGGGTATAAGAAACTAAGTATATACTCGAACGTATGAAGTTAATTTATTTATCGTATTTTATCTCCTTTTGTACGAATGTCTGATACGACATGTTAAGAATAAAACGCGGGTAATCTTGACGACCACTTTCTTATTAATCGAATTGTTCCTACACGAACTCCTTTTGGTAGTTGGTGAAAGGATACCAGTCGCCTAATTGTACGGTATAGAACCTAGAAAAAAATTAGGACAAAATTGAAATATGATATATGACATAATAACACCCATCCAGTGTTGTATAAGTCTACAACCATACGTTTTGTATGTAATTTCCATACGGTATGAATAATTTAGCCTCGTGTATCGCCAGACACGACTAGACTCGTTATGAAATATTGAATTTAAATAGCATTAGTTGGACTCGTTGCTACTGAGGTACATGTACATATAGTATCTTCCTAACCCGAATAATTGCAAAAACGGATAATGACAGGTCGGCAAGAAAATACCGAAGTCAGCAAAATCAGCTCGAATGAAGAAACAAGAGTAAAGGATAAATTGGTAATTCCACGTACTTGCATGTAACAATTGCAACATATTTCCTTAGTCTACCATAGTAAAAAAATGCATTGTTGAAATATATCAAAACGACAGTACTTTCTCAAAACATCAGAAGTAGAAACATATTAGAACACCGATGATCTAGTCAATGTTACCTTACTTTGTTTACAGAAACGCGACCCAAGACTATCGAAGCATTATGTCAATAGATGCTGACTGAGTTGAGACGATCACTTACCAATGACATGCATCATTTGCAATACTTTGCCGCTAATTGTGTTAATTTATTGAATGAATTTGAACATTCTGCAATCAGCCTTGAATTTAAGGATTGATAAAGAATATAATGTTATATCAATGGCACTTGTCTAATGGCTTTGTATTCATTCGTTTGACAAAATAAACTCAAAATAATTGTTAAATGTGTTGTCCAAAATTACGGAAATGCCAACTTCGGTAAAGTCATGATAATCCGTAGAAACGTGGTTTACCCTAGATGTTCACCATGTTTTTAAGCAAAAACCAACATTTGTTTGTTTTATTCTATATTGTCCATGACCTTAAGTATTATTGAGCCATTTGAACCATCGTAAAGTATATAATAATTGTCAGATTTATTGCAAACAGCCAGACTAACAAAAACATAAGTTTTATAATATCATAAAACAATATTTACCATGCAACATGGACACATCGTAATACATGGTAGTAAATTGATATTTAAGACAGTATAATTTCACCACATGATCTTTGAGAAATGAAACATGTAACTAGGTGTGTTTATCAAGATGAATCATGATTTTATACAAACATGCGATATCAGAGCCGTGGGTAGTAATATGTTAGAACGTGTTGTCAAAGTAAGTCAGTAAGTAAGTAAGTAAAGTCTTTATTTTACGAGGCTAACATATTTACAATAATGCAATCTTCCATATGGGCCTCAACATGTATCAAAGTGACATTTGCAGTCAAGACACGGATGAGATCATGCGTACCAAATTAAAAATAGTATCAATTTGTTATCTCGATCCATGAACTAATCATTTTACCCGGTTAGTCGTAAAATTGATTTAAACTTTCTTGTACAGGAGGGAAACAGGCTGTTAAACTAATTCGGTGATACGTATCTAAAAACAACATTTAGTTTGTTTGGCCGCTGGATTATTTGCTGATAGGGTAATTTTTAGACCGTCCATTACTTCTTGGCAATGTATGACTTCCAACGTAGGAACAGCTGTGGTTTGGACGTTAGTATTTGACAGTTAAAGCTCGACTTTTAGAAACAGTGCACTTGCAGTTGAGTGATTTCCATTGCATCGTGCGATTGGGGACTTGATTTGTTTGTTTGTCTATTTTTGCATGATAACTAGATATATTACTGAATGAAAATGTTTATTTGGTCTTTAGTAAGATATATGTCATTTTAATGCATCACTAATGTTCATGGCGAGTTGTTACGCACTATTGTACCTATTAAAGACATGAACGAAGAATCCGTCGATTATCATGCACTTGCACTTCTATTTTTCTATTTTAATATAGTAATTGAGTGGCTTTCGCATATCCATATATTAATGCTTGACATTTCCCTGGAGGAGCTTTTATTAGTTCGACCTTATGATAAATGTGTTGACGAAATGAAACATTTGCGATGTATTAGTTTATCTTGCCAATATGTATAACATACTGCATGCCTCACATGAATTGTATGACTCCTGGTACATAAATAATAATAGCCAACATAATCATGTTCCCGACGTTTCACATTAAATGTTTATAAATCAGCACAACGTATGCCATAAAAGGAAGCATTTGGTGAATCTTAATGAAGTTTATGCAATGGTGTTCGTTTGAAATGGTTGATACACTATCGTATTAGCATTTGAAAAGCACCAATATGGTTGTATACATATGTATGCATACATCGTTGATACAAAATGTACTATTCAGTCCTGATTATTTTAGATTTCAATTCATACAGTATTTTAATTTCTATATCTTCACCAATAATGCATAAATCTAATGCAATAATTGGGTTGTACAATTTTCCATGAGATTATAAACAACTGAAAAATTGAAGGTGCTTCAAGACAGAACACGAATTTGCTTTCCACATAATGCATTTTGTAAAGAAAGTTTGCACACACGAAATAATACTTCTAAAAGGTTAGCGATATGCAATTGTATCTGTACGTTACATGTATTATATTATTGATATTAAGTTTGTGGAAAAGAAATACAGTGAATCCGAAATGATCACAAATGGTTGGTGAGAATGAAGCAGACACACGTCAGACAGGATTGTGTCCTCTAAAGAAATGACACAGCAGCATGTTATTTGGCTTATTATGGTCAAAATACATGATGATGTACATGTTAATACTAGATAACGAGTATAAACATAACTTAGTACTTAATTGACATTATGCTATCCCTTTTAGTTGGTTCCTGCATTACATGTTTAACCATCATATCTCAATATATTAGATTTGACCCGTGTTTATATTTAACTGTCGCACTTATGCTTGAAAGTATATCGTTTTGGCAAAATATATACAGAAACATGACATATTATACAAAGGTTTTAATATTTGAATTTGTATTTTGATGCTTTGATTGTGTTTAAATGAGTGGTGTGTATATGTTGTATTGGTATAACGTTTTCCTGGTATCATTGATTACTAGTTTGGGAACGAATTTTATGTATTATTTGTCCTCCGTATAGTTTGAATTCTTGTTTTGTTTTATTCTTTGAATTGCATTCTTGGTAAACTGCAATTGCACCGTTCATGTTATATTTAGTATGATCACAATACTATCCTGACGCGTTTATTACGTTTCTGCATTATCATCCTCTGGTCATCCATTTTCCTCAACTGATTATACGGCTTTATGCTTATAATCATCACGCCTCATGCATTAATTAGTTCCATTAGGATGGTCTGCATGGACGTACATGACAAGATAATCAGGCTGTGTAACACGAACGATTTGTGCTTATGCTCAGTTTACATTTTTCAAAATATTTCGTTGATGGCTAAAATATTTGTGTCCGTCAGATAGTACGGACTTAATGCATTTAATTTAATGAAACGAATTCCATAAAAATCAGAATATTAATAAAAACACGAAGCTGCACCCTCTCTGTGCATCCTCCATTAATTATTGTCTCTTAAATCATGGCAGATATGATAAATGATAGGGTGTCCATATTAATGCCAGCTATTATTGACATGTCAATGGAATTTATCGGTGTGAGATGCAGTTGATTTCCTTTGATGCCTTGTATTATTGAACACTACTTTTACGTTATGCATCAGTTTGATGTATAGAGGTTGGTGTCACTTTATTTGTCGTATTTTCACGTTGTATCACAATTGGGACGTCACACTAGGGGGCAAATTTGAACAATGTAAGGTATATATTTATATACCCTGCTTACTGAAGCAAGGCATTATGGAAAAAAATAAGTATACAAACAGAAGTAACACTGTGTTGTTCCTACATCAAAGAACGATATGGACCATAAGCTACTTCTTTGCAGTACACTTTGACTTGATCATGTGTGTCCTGAGGTAACTGATGCGTTCGGTCCTGGCGCATAAATACAGGTCGCGATTGTCACATTTTTGCAATGCAGATGTGTCTGTTGAGGTGCCGGCTTACTCTTTCGCTGTTTGTAGACTTGGTTATTTCGAGGTTATACCTTTGTGATGACATGTCTCAATGATACGCATATAAAGCAATCATCAACTTGTAGACATTTCATACATTGCAAGAGTCATTTTACTTGTGTAGGTGCCTATTGCATTATATTGATTCATTATCTACAGATAAAAGAAGAATGTGAAACACTACGATGTGTCGGTTTAATATATCAAGTACTGGTTAATTACACATTATAATAAATATATTGAATTCAATTGACAATGATTAAGTGGTTTCAAATTGTACATGTAGCTTGTTGGTGGTTTAATGTTGCTGACTTGACTTCAGTTTTTTTGACACGCCAACTATTGTCAAAACATGTCGTAAAAGTTTTGTTTATCCAACGGCCACTGCCTGAACGTCTTAAAGCACATCTCAATTTTCCTGATTCATGCAATGAATATATTATATGTAATTATGCAATAAAGAAATGCATCTTAAGTGTATTAAACCATTTACGTTTTCTTCTTCTCGGAGAGTAAGTAGATCATTTGTTATATTTCAACTTTACGGAAATATGCTTACAAAAACGCTATTTGTCCTTAGTTATGATTACATTTGCGGGATTCATCCTCTAGTTAAGATCATACGTTAGTATCAAAGCTACACTTGGGATTGATTTGTTTGGCATGTAGGAACCTATTTTACAGAAATAGTAAGACGAACGAAATATGTTAAAACGCCTTAACATTGTGTTTGTATATCAAGCAAATTAGTTAATCCCGAACACGACAAATAACATCACCTATTACACAGGGGCCTTAGTACGGCACATAGCTGCACTTACGTTAATAAATATGAACCACTTCGTTTCAAAGCTGTAATATTATCTGTTTTGTTAGACACATGATTAAAAGTCAGATTATTGTACAGCTTTTGAAATTGTATCTGCCATATTACCATGGGTATGAGTAACTAGGCATATGCTCGAACGCATAAAGTTAATTCAATTTCTTTCTCGTATTTTATCTTCTTTTGTACGAATGTCTGATACGACATGTAAAGAATAAAACGCGGCTAATCTTGACGACCACATTCTTAACCACATTGGTGTTGATGAAAGGATATCAGTCGCCTACGTGTACGGTATGGAACCAAACAATAAATTAGGACATAATTGAAATATGATATACAGTCGAACTTCGATGCCTGGAACAGTACTTGCCTCGAACACCCCAGATGCCTCGAACTCGTACCCCGGTCCCGTCAAATCCCTTCTTTATTCATATAGAAAAATCATAGATTACTCGAACAGTACGAGGTTCGAACACTCGAAGTGACTTGCTGGTCCCTTGCTATGATTTACCAGTAGATGACTCGAACAATGCAAATTTTCGGACATTTCAATGATTGTTGAAATCCATTGTATGCCCACGGGAAGTCCGTGAAAGGTGTTACTAACACCTTGTGACAATTACAGTACCCACAAAATGTTTACAGCTGTATTGTATTACAAGTTTGTGAAAAAAAACTTAACACTTTTTTGTCCGTTAATTACTTAATGAAGAAAATTATAACTGATTTATGAAACAACAAATTTGTCATTAAGTTTTCAATGTTTGTATTTTTTAAGGCAGTGGGCCCCTAATACACAAAATTTTAAAATTGATCAATTTGCTATTTTTTATTGCTAAAAATACTTAGGAAGCATAATGTGAAATATAAAAAAATTCTAACCACAGGTTTTGAAAAAAATATTTTTTTGGTCTGATCACCTCCCATATTGCAATTTGTATGATAAATGGAGGACCATTCTGACAAAAAAGACAATAAAATCATCCAATTTTATTTCAATTTTCAAACAAATTAACTTTACATGTGCCTAATAGTCATATACAATGAAAACTATATCAATTACAAGTAAAATATAAGATATAAGATAGCTATGTACATGTATATTACTAACATAGTTGTAAAACGTCGAGATTTGTTTTTTAGTCTACAAAACATATGATTTATAAAATCCTAAAAACAATCAAATAAATGAACAAATAGCACTTTAAATCACCCCAAAATTTTCATCAGACCATAATGCATATATTTAAGCCAAAATAAATATAGGTTCACCATCAAATTATCAAGATATAACATTTTGTTTGACCCCCACCCCCACTTATGATGCTGGTCAAAAAGCATGGGAAATGGTAACCTGATGATTTTTCAAAAAGGTGTTACTATTTCATTTGAAAATGTCCATTTGTATAAGTAAAATATACATACATTTTCATCATATGAATTTCCAAAGGTCTTAAATCAAATGATGCAATGGTTGCCATGGCAACCAATTCTTAATGCGAAAATTGCAAATATTTGTCTTAATTTGACCCTTTATTACACTTAAAATTAATGAGAGATAGTTCATGATATGCACTTGAACCAATTTATAATAAGGAAATATAAACTTAATGAAAATATGTATGTTCTTAACAAACTTAGAGCTGCAAATGATACCTGGGGTGCAACAAATACTGTCGCATAAATTGAAGTTGCATCATAAAACACACGAAGGAAATTACAAAAAAGCAGTGTTGGGCTCTGTTATGCAGTTCTCTTTATTTAACATAGATAAGTAACAAATAATTCAATGATTTAATTGTATGAAAAGTCATTATTAGGCTCAACTGTGGCATAGTTCTAGATTTGTCCCCCAAGTTATGTACATTTTTGGTATTTTGACTCACAAAATGTCGTTTCAGGCATACACTAGGAAATTGTCATGGTTAAGTGAAAAGCATTTGAACCTTTGTTCTTATATATAACATGTTCAGATATGTAATGAGTTATTTTTTAATTTTATATTGCTTGAGATATCAATGGTCCCAATACCCCCCCCCCCCCCCTATCCAGGTAATGAATATTGCCATTAACCCTACTTTCACAATCTATTTGCCTGGGATTTTCTTTGAAAAATTGGGTTAAAATTGTGAAAATGTATTTGTTTTCTAACATAATGGAGTTTCATTACTTCTCTGCTAACTAAAATTTCTCATACCAGACTTCACACTATTTAAATTGAGGTTATTGTTTACAGCATTGGCAGTAAAATTACATGACACTAGTTCCGAATTCGGACATAATACAACAAGCTGTTTCAGAAAATCAATGTCTGCCTTGGCATTATGCACATCGTTGTTATTGCCTAGGTTAAGTTTAACTTCATGTTTTGTGACTGTCATGGATTTGAAAACAACACTAAGACTGTCTGTTCCACCGTGTACACACAAAAAGAAGGAATTCCGTTTTTTCCTTGGCTGTCAAAATAACTGGAAAGTCAGTTTTGTGTATGAATAATTATAAACAAATTGAATCCAAGCTGCATAATTCTTTTATGTGAAGACTTTCAATCCTAGCATAACTTGTGTTTCAGAAATACACAGGAGCTGTCTTAAGGTTTTACTTCCGGCGCACCGCAGCATTTTTTTCCGTCAGGCGTCACTGTAGCACAAGCTGTAAAATATGAATATGGAAGAGTTCAGTTTATATGCATAACGATACATGTATATTTATAAATTAGTATCAGGAAGTATAACGTCGTGACACAACTGAACGTCATAATGACGTTTTAGAGTGGAGATTGATATTATTAATAAGGGAGAGAACTTAAAGACGTCCCATCCTCTGAAAGTGTAGGGATTGTGTCCCTTAGACAATTAAATATTATCCCAGGTCATGACGTCATACATGACGCAATATATGTTAAAACAATAATCTTGAATGTACTTTAATTTCCATGTAAACAAACATGGAAGAAAGGTGTAAAGAACTTACACCTGATATAAAAGAAGCTGCATCTGTGATGAATGTGATACTTCAAAGTTCAATACATGCCTTATTAAGTATGAACTAGTGTAGCAGGATGGGCAATACAATTAAGAGGCTGCCCTGTAGTGGTACTCATTGAAGCATTCCAAGACGTTATTTAACTGGCACATCGACTCCTGTGACCATAAGGCTACCAGATCACATTGTAAATGACAGTATCCAAAATGTAGGTTTCGTCCGAATTAAGATACACTTCGACTGATCAGGACTGTTATTTAAGTGTTATGATTATTTCTATGATACTAAATATACATACATGTACCAAGTAGGTTGTTTATATCATAGCATGGTGTTACTTTCGCTTCCTGGAGGTTTGTTTTCCTAGGCTATTGTCAACTAGCTTGCAGGTTGGCTGTCGCTCACGAGATGCGCTTTTCAGGTTTCAAATGACAATCACAACGACAATTTACGACTGAGCAGCAGTCGGTATTATTCTGGTCCATTCCAATTACTTAAGACACGTTGTACGGTAGTTTAGATGCGCAAACTTGACGAAACATCCCAGATTTTTCTCGATACATCCATGTTTACATGTTGACGGAGTTCTGCAGTGTGCTATTTTTAGCATCAGTTATTCTTCCGTTTCAAGGGAATCCCCAAAGTGGAGCTCTCAAATCGAGTTTGTTTTTTAAAATAAACGGTTGGTATTACATTAAACGAACCGATTAGTAATTAAAACTAAACTATTAAGTGAAATTCAGAGCAAAAATAAAATAATATTCTTGTTTAGAATTTAACGTAGATTACCGACATTGACCGACATCGGCCGACATCGACGCAGCTCGACGCAACGTCATTATGGGTCCGCTACGTTAAAACGATATTGAATGGTCATTTTTCGTAGAAAACCTGATCGGAATTTATTAATTTTATCATTGTCAAAATGAAAAGTAACGACGATATACTACAAATTAAGGCTGTACAAAGCAACTTGACGAAGGACCCGGTAACGGGGGATAACATGGAACTTTGTTTACAACTGTTTGAAGCTAGCCGACGATTTCAAGCCAATTATGTCAAAAAATATCATATTTTATTATTATTATGCATACTATTTTACAATTTGACACAAATGCAATAAATATGCATAAAATACGAACCCCACACTCAAAATTCGACAATTATACACGATTGACAGGTACACGTACCGAGAAACGTTCGAACTTATACATTTACAGTGCATATATACTCGTACCCCCGATGCCTCGAACCAGTAGATGGCTCGAACTATTTTCCCGGTCCAAAGGTAGTTCGAGGCATCGAAGTTTGACATAACAACACCCATCCATTGTTGTATTAGTCTACGACCATACATTTTTATGCAATTTAAGTACGATATGAACAATCTAGTGTCACGTAACGTCAGAAAAGACTTGCCTTGTTATCGAACTTATTGATACACTGGTACTTTTATATACATACACAGTTTCCGTCTCGCAAACACGATTAATTGCAAAAAGGATAATGACAGGGGGGGGGGGCAAGAAAATACCACAGTCAACAAAATCAGTACGAATGCAGAAACAACAGTAATGTTTAAATTGGCTGCTCCACCATTCCACGTACAAACAACTGCCAGAGTGAACAAAATGCCTGGTTGAAATATATCCAAACGCCTGTACACATAATGTTTAGAATTACCTTGTTATGCGGGTGGAAGCCAAACAAATAAGTATCGATCTGTAACTCTGGTAACAATGATTGACTCCTGTAAATTAAATATAAAACATAGTAAATGCAATTCACAAGGACCGCCTATTGTAGTCCATCAAGCGCTGATGTCTTTATAACATGGTACATGTGTAGTTCACATTTCCTGTGAGTCCCATTGTCTTTGTGATTGCGCAATATAAGTTTCAAAAGCTTAATATCAACGAATCATTAATTTACTTAAAATATAATTAGTCAAAAGGTACATACATGTACATTGTATATTTGTGTTTAAGTTCATCAATAAAAACTACCTCTCTGTGAGCTACTTGCTTTATGTTCCGTATATATTAATTGACGATCTTATAAGTAAACCATATTTTATTCTCCTCAGAAGTACGCACACTGCTATTGATAACATGATTCTAATTAGTTATACGATGCATGTCTGATTATGTCGGTGCGATCCCGTACATAAATTTGTCATGACGGAACAAATATCCAATGGTGAGGATTTAAATAAATGCGATTGAACTCTATTAAGGAGTTCCTGGTTCTGTCAAGTTATGGTTTGTCAACACGAACTTTCTAATCACTCCCTGTATTTTGTATCAGATATTTCATTTGACATTATGTTCTTTATATTTTCAATCCAACGGCTGTTTAAAATTTAGTTGACATAAAAGAGGATAATGCTTGGTGATTAATGTTGGATAAAAAATCACATTTGTTTTCAACATTTATGATTTTACTTTTTCGCTTAAATTGCCTTAATCCGAATCTTTGAATAACATACAATTATTTCTAATTCCCTTTGACGGAACAACATATAATTAACGACTACTTGTTTGCCAATATAAAGTCAATTTGAACTTTCATAGGAGTGCATAAACTTTGTTCAGGTTTTAATCATATAATTCTCCAAGTGAGACCATTTATATTGCATACATACGTGGTAAATAAATAATGGGGAGTATGATATTTAATTTTCAGAGAGTTATAACAAATATATTTAAAAAAGAAGTTAGTTTTATTTATCTTATCTATTCAAGCCAAGTCATATTTTTTAATCAGTCGTTGTCAACGTCAATCGTCGCATCAGTTGGATTAAAGGGTTTTGCACATTGCACAATGTGTAAAGGACGAGATGGACATATGTCCTCCTTTTAAGATAATCACTTCCTTACATTACGTATACAGATACATTACAACTATACTTCTCTCAAGTTAGTAAATTATACCATTTGTTATTCATGCTGTAGGCAAATATGTTATCTTATCGCAGTAGTCGAAGAAATGTAGAACAAACTTTTTTATGTAATTTGGACTAAGGCATATAATTTTTAAAACAACTTTCACCGGGTACGTTTTTTTACAGGATAACATGTTGCCATTTCGAATTGAAACAGTCTTTGTAGCACAAAAAAAAACATTGTATTATTTCGAACTCGTATACTTTTATATAAATTTTGATTATCGAACATATCGATGAATACACAAAATAAGTAACGAAAAAAGTGCAAGGTACACATCCAATTTTAACATTTTTTTACTTAACAGCATTACACATATCCGAATATCTAATTGACCACCCTATGAAATATAATATCATGCGAAATATTCGATCAATTAGTCAAAAGTTTGATTATGTGATCATTCCACGCACTATAGAGAAATAATGTCATACCTTATCAACGTGGAACTATGACGTCCAGATAATCGAATATTTATGTTTTGTATCTCTTTCAACATATTCGTGTCTAAATTAATACTTTTTTAAAATGATCAATTGAAATGCTTAATTGAAATTTACGTTTTTTACTCGAAAATCAGATAGTGCGTTCTGTGTCAAAATCTGCCTCTAGTGTAGGTAGTTGTTGTGTTGAGTGTCTGTGAATTACAGTGAATAATATTAGTTAAACGTATGGTATTTTAAGCGAGATATGTCTGGAGATATCCGATGTTACATTATTCATAACGAGGGGTAAATTACGTTAAGAATTATTGACGTAGACGAAGATAATACTCGGTGATTATTGTTGAATTAAAAATCTCATTAGTACTCAAAATTTACGATTGTACTTTTTCTCTTTAATTGAATTCCCCTCACCCGATTCTAGAGTTACGTACAACTTTGCTCATTTTCTTGCTTTTCTTTAAAGAAAAAACATAACGTCCACGTCAACCTACGCATCAGCCGGATGAAAAACATCTTCTGTTCGATTTATAGACAGCTTTGCTCAATTCGTAACTAGTACGTAAATGAAGATGGTGAGATTGAAAATATGTCCTAGTTCTTAGATAATCACTTCGGAATCCTTACTTTACGTAGACAGATAAATTACACAAAATACTTCTTCCAAGATGAAAAAGTATACCATTTTATGATCGGGCTGTACACAAAAACATCATTTTATCGCAAAAGGCGGGAAAATGTAGTACCCACGATTTGATGCAATTTGGACTAAGAAAATAATGTCTGAAACTGCCGATACAACTTTTGCTGAGAACGTTCTTTACACCGGATATATCAATTACAAATTGCGACTTTGTCTGTAAATTGCGATATTACCTAGTCTTCGGCGAGTACGCTATTTGAAGATAACTTGATCAAGATTTAGTTTAGATATGTTCTTGTAATTTGATAATTGGCCATTACTTTTACATTATGGGTTACTATTATCGCACATAGTCTTATAGTTGAAATGTTGATGTGACCTTTCATTTTCAATATAATATCTCGAGTAAAAAATCTCCCATACAAAATGGTGATGTTTGAACAAATGTTTCTTAGACATAAAATATATTGCTATGTTGCAGTGTGACGGTCTTTATAGGACACAAAAAGAATATGACATAACGCATTTATAGCCGACCATATCGATGAAACAAATTATATTTATTATTAAAGACAAAACGCGTACGGTACAATTCCACCTGTAGAAACGCCGAAATAATTACACATATTTTCTACAAAACACGAAGATCAATCCATGTCAAATGTTGTCCTACTTCAATCCATTTCAAATGTTGTCCTACTTCGAAGTTGACTAATATACTGTTTGGGCGAGTAATTTCTTTTCAGTAGTGATCTAGTCAATGATACCAAACGTTATTTTTTCAGAAACGCTAACTGTCCCCACGTCGTGGGTGCAACCCTTGGCTAACGATGCATTATGTCAACAGTTATCGACTGAGTTTTGACGAACTCTTACCAATGAAATACATCATTTGAATTACTTTTCCGCTAAGTGTGTTAAATTATTAAAGGAATTTGAACATTCTGCAAACAGCCTTGAGTGTAAGGGTTAGTATCAAATTGTATGACAAGATAAACTACAATTCGTGTTAAAACTGTTGTCCGAAACTACGGTGATTCCAACTTCGGTTAAGTCATGATAAGTCGTTGAAACTTGGTTTACCCTAGATGTTTACTATTTATATAAGCATAAGTCAACGATGACCTTAAGCATTAGTGAGCTATTTGATGCAACATAAGTATATGATAAATGTCAGAATTATTACAAACAGCAAGACTAACAGAAGCATATCTAAGTTTCATATATCATAAAACAATATTTACCGTGTAACAAGGACATGTCGTAATATATGGTTGTAAATTTGATACCCAAGACAGTATAACTGCACCACATGATCTATGAGAAATGAAACATGTGACTAGAAGTGTGTACCATGATAAATCATGATTTTAGACAAACATACGATATCTGATTCTTGGGCAGTAATATCTTGACATAAAATGACATCAGCAGTGAAGACTTGGAAGTGATCATGCTTACGAAATTTAATAAATTGTATAGTTATGTTTCCTCCAATTTGTGTATGATAATTAGATTGTTTACTGTATGACAATAGTCATTTTGTCTTTATTCAGCAAGCTATTGTCAGTTGATTGCATCACTAATGTTCGTGGCGGGGTGTAACGTACTAATGTGGCTATTTAATACATGTACGAAGAAACCGACGATAATCTTGCATTTCTATTTTTCCATTTTAAAATAATAAATGAGGGACTTTCGCATATCCATATTCCAATGCTTGACATTTCCCTGGAGGAACTTTTATTTGCTCGACCTTATGATCAATGTGTTGAAGAAATGATATATTGCGATGTATTAGTTTATCTTGCCAATATATCTAACTTATTTCATGCCTCACACAAATGTTATGACTCCTGGTATATCAATAACAATAGCCGCCTATAGAGTGATGTTACGGACTTTTAACATTAAATGTATATAAATCAGTCCAAGATATGCCATAAAAGGAAGCGTTTTGGTGTATTGTAATTAAGGTTGTACAATGGTGTACGTCAACATGGTTGTATAAAGAGGTATACGCACATCGCCAATACTTTACAATCCTGAATAATATTTATCACTTTCAATTTCAATTCATCAAATATATTAATTAACACAATTTATTATCTTCACCAACTACATGTTCATCTAATGTATTACATTTATGGGTTGTACCATTATCATGCTTTTCAGTGCTATTTAAGACAACAGTTTTTACTGACAATGTGTCACAAGACTTACCAAGATTTTGCTCTCTGCATAATGCATGCGATTCTGTGTAAAAGATTGCACGAAGATAACTGCTAAAACCTATTGTTTGCCGGCGCGTGTATTTAACTATCACTTTCACAAGATATAATATCTTGTTTTTCTCAAAAATATAACCAACTGATGCAAACCGCGTAAACAGCTATTGTATGGCTTTTTGCTAATAACTATAACTCCTGTGTATTAATTAGACCATTAGGATGTAGGATGATCTACAAGAACGTACGAGACAAGATGATCAAAATGTATCACACGAACGCTTTGTGCCTAAGGCGCATTTTACATTTTTAAGAATACTCAGGGGATGGTTACACTACTTGTGTATGTCGCATTGAACAGACCTGATGCATTTGTGTGAGGAGTTTCCATGGATTCCAGATATTAATAAAATATAAAACTGCACCTCTCTGTGCATGGTCCATTAAATATTGTCACTTAAATCATGGTAGTTATGATAAAGGATAGGGTGTCCATATTAATGCCCGCTTTTGTTGACATGTCAATGAAATTTATTGGCGTGATATGCAGTTGATTTCCTTTGGTGCCTTGCATTATTGAACAATGTTTCCGGGATATGCATTGGTTTGATGTATTGAGGTAGGAGTCACTTAATGTGTCGTATTTGTCCGTTTTATCACAATGTTAACTGCACACTATGTGGCAAAAATAAACAATGTAAGATATCCATTTATATACCCTGTGTATTGGCGCAAAAAATAACAGGCATTGTGGAAACTATTAAGTATACAAACAGAAGTACCACAGTGACTGTGTTGTGCATCCAGTAAAGCATGATATGGATTATACCCTAATTCTTTGCAGTACACGTAGACTTGATCATGTGTGTCCTGAGGTGGCCGATGAGTTCGGTCCAGGCGCAGAAATACAGGTTTCAATTGTCAAACTTGTGATGAGTAGATGTTTCTGTTGAGGTGCTGGCTAACTCTTACTCAGTTTGTAGGCTTGGTTGAAATAATACCGTAGAGATGACAATAAAATAAAAAAATTCTCAATGACACTAACATGATAAAATTATCAACGTATAGATTGCTTTATACATTGCAAGGGTATTTAAACTTGTGTAGACGTATATTGCATTACATTGATATATTATAAAGAGATAAAACACTACGATGTGTCTGTTTATTAGATCCAGTACTTGTTCATTACACGTTGTAATAAATATAATATTAAATTGAATTGACAATAATTGAGCATTTTCCAATTTTAGCTCGTTGGTGGTGTAATATTACTGCCCTGACTTGAGTTTTAATTTGTATATCGGACTTGAACAGTTACCATTTAACATGAAAATTACAAAGCTATTAACTGTGTTTATCTTTTTTACTTAAACAGTAAGGTGGCCCTTAACAGTGTAAAATGTGGTTTGTTGTTTTTGATTTAATTGCTTAGTATGAAAAAATTATTCCTAAGCAGCCTAGGGCTGCTATTAAAAAATTGTTTTCTAATTTTGTAAACAAAAAACAATACAGCCAGTAAAATGCTTTACCAACTGGTGTCTTGGTTAATCAAATGTAACTTTCACTGCTAAATTATTAAAGACAGACAAAGCTAATGTCCACGAGTAAACAAAATTGCACTTGAAACTCATTATGTTATACATTGTATTTGATTACGCCATTGAAACGCCCACTAAGTGTCTGTCTTGATATTATAGTAGTTATTCTATAAAATAGATGTCTAATAATCGTCATCTAATGTGAAATATCCGTACTTGACAAAGCAGCTTCGCAAGTAGGTGGATGTTTCCTGAATGAACCATCTAGGACACACCCTATAACTGTTTTGTATATAAAATACCATTGCATTGCATTTGAAAATTCGCTAATATGTGAGTAATGCTATTCGATAAAACAATACATATAGTTTTTTTTACATTTTCGGTATAATTATTAAATATATGATATATTTGCGCAAGTTACACAACAGAACATGGTATCAATGACAACGTATTACGCATTTGGTGCTACGTATACCGTTCATATTTTGCAGACTATTAACATCAATGTCAATCTTATATGTTTACATTAATTTACAAACACAATTCTGAAAGCATGACATTATATTTAAGTCGTTTAAATATCTACAACATCGGTTAAAATCATACACGTTCGGAATGTTGATATGACAGGCAAACAATAACTGTCGTGCATATTCCTCAGGCATACTGCGATAATAATGGTTTTGCTACATAGAACAAGCGTCAGATTAAGTAGATTGATGCTGATAATGTGAATGTTTCGTTGAATTATTTTCAGTTACAAATGTTAACATGTACTTTTGCAAATTGTTTACACTTGTATCCAGTAAACACTGTTTCTTTTTTTTGATGGATTATATTAGTGTACTTATTATATCAAGTGTGTGAGTAGAAATATACCAAAACGTTAAAACATTCCCTTCTGATAACAGCTCGTGATTCTACGAATAAATGTAAAACCAATGCCATCAGTAAATAATGTTCTGTGGTAAATTTTCTCTCAAGCGAACTATACCTAACTAGGAGAGCTTTGCACAAGTATGTTTTACGCTCGTGGATGTCTGGTTTCACGAATCAAATTATTTAAATATTGGTTTGCTAAATTTAGCCAAATGTGCATTTAAATTTAGCTATTCATGTATTTATTGTGATGTGTAGTTATTAACAAGCCATGGTGTCGTCTTTTATATCGTCTTTAATGATCGTATCCTTTCGGCCACAGACTAATTCTGCCATAGCATATCCTATAGCTGACGAGTATTAAACTCGTTATTTGGGTAATTATAAATCGTTAGAAAGTGATACGCATTTTAATTATAGCTTGTACATGATACTGATAGTTATAGAAATTGCGAGTTTGATACTATCATTCAGCGTACGAAGCGTGAAATATTTTCGTACCTAAGCCAATCGCTTCATGTCACCCCATTTATTGTCAAAACATGACGTATAACTGTTGTTTATCCAATTATCACTGTCTGGTGGTCTTTAAGCACATCTCAGTTTTTCTCATTTGTTATTATTACTTTCGAAAGTTTAATAATACATAATGTTACTAAGTACCTTCCATTGCTATGACGTCACATCATTTCTTTTTGGGATAGTTTTGTATTTGACGGTGTGCATTTGGTTTGCCGAATAAAGAGCTTCGTGAACAACCAGTACCACCCAGACAGTAATGCTTATTACTAGATATGACCATTGTTGAAGGCTACTACAGTATTACTGATCAGGGAATTGGCTGAATCATTTCAATTAATCGACGATTTCAAGTACACTGTTGGTACCTGTTCATCACTAGCATATAAAGCGAGGACTAAAAAAGTGTATTAAACCATTCATGTTTTAATCTTCTCGAAGAGAAAGTAGATCATTAATTATATTAACACATTGTCATAACATTATTTATCCTTAGGTTTATGTATGATTTACATTGCAGGTTTCATCATCTTGTTAAAGGCATACATAAGTATCAAAGCTACGCACGTGATTAGTTAGTTTGGCATGTAGGGAAACTGTTTACAAAAATAGTGAGACGACCTAACAATGTTAAAACGCACTAACACTGTGTGTGTATACCATGCAAATTAGTTAACCTCGAACACGCCCGATAACATCCCCTATTCCACACAGTGTTGGAGACCTTAAGATGCTAATCTAATTAGCTTACTATGATCAGTTTATCAGATTGACTGATGTTAAGTATAGCACATTTGTTTGGTATATATCTGGAACCGTATCAAACGAGGTTACATGTACGGAAATAAATGTGGACTACTTCGTTCCGAAGTTTTAATATAATTTGTTTTGTTAGATAAACAATTAGAAGTCATGCAATGGTACAGCAGTTGAAATTGTAACTGCAATATAACAATGGGTATGCGAAACTGGGTATATACTCGAACGAATCCAATTTCTTTCTAATATTTTATCTCTATTTGTACGGATGTCTGATACGACATATAAAGAATAAAACGCGGGTAATCTTGACTACAACATTAGCTTTAATCGAATTGGTTCCTAGTCCTCTTTGTAGTTGGTGAAAGGATATTAGTCGCCTACTTGTACGTTATAGAACCTAGAAATAAATTAGGACGAAGTTGAAATATGATATATGACATAACGACACCCATCTAGTGTTGTATTAGTCTACCACCATATATTGTGTATGCAATTTCCATTCAGTATGAATAATTTAGCGTCGTGTATCGCCAGACACGACTAGATTCGTTATGAAATATTGCATTTAAATAGCATTAGTTGAACTCTTTGCTACATTGGTACATGTATATATAGTATCTTCCTAACGCGAAAAATTGCAATAGGTCGGCAAGAAAATACCGATGTCAACAATACCAGCATGATAAAGAAGCAAGAGTAAAGTATCAATTGGCCGCTCCACCATACTTGTAACAATTCTAACGAATATCCTTAGTCTACCAAAGTAAAAATATATTGATGAAATATATCAAAACGCCTGAACACATAATGTTCAGAAAAAATCAACATGTTATGACAGTAGAAGCCAAACAATTTAGTATTGATCTGTAACCCGGGTTACATTAATTGACTCCCGTAAATTAAAAATATACAACATGGTAAAATATTTCACAAGAAAATAAAACTCAATCTAGCAACTTTTATTTTATTTCATCTATTGGTCTGAGGGCTTTGTAACATGGACCAAATGTATCTAACATTTTCCCCTACGTCGCATAGTCTTTGTTACTACGCAATATATTTCCCTGCATTGCATACGCTATGCTAGCTTAATATAAACGAACCATTTGTTTACGTAATAACGCTTTGTTCACCATATATACAAGAACATATGTGATGAAAACTGAAACTAAAACTTCGTTTTGTAAGATTGTGTTCCGTATTTATTTATTGACGATCTTACTAGCCCACCACTTTTTTGTCCTCAAAACTACGAACAATGTCATTAATAACATGGTACTAAATTAGTTAAGCGATACATGTCTAATTATTTCGGTGCAATCCAATGCATAACATTGCCATTGTCATGACGGAACACATACACATATCAGATGATGTGGATTTGAATGAATGAGATTGCACTCAGTAAAAGAGTTTCTGATTCTGTCAACAACAACACTGCTAACTGCTCCCTGTGTTTTGTATCTGATAGGAGTGAAACAGGCTGTTAAACCAATTCGATGATACATATCCAAAAGCAAACTTTTGTTTGTGTGGCCGCTGGATTATCTGCTGGTAGTGTAATTTTTAGACTGTCTATTACTTGTTGGCAGTATATGACTTCCAACGAAGGAACAGCTGCGGTTTGGATGTGAGTTTTTGACAGTTAAAGTTGGACTTTTAGAAACAGTTTCAAGTGCACATGCAGTTGAGTGTTTTGCATTGCGTCGTGTGATTGGGGACTTTGTTTTTCAATTGTTTGCACAATAATTAGATTCTTTACTGTATTCCTATTGTGTCTTTATTCAGCAAGATATTGTCATTTTATTGCATCACTAATGTTCATGGCGAGTTGTAACGCACTAATGTTCCGATTAAGGACATGAACGAAGAATCCGTCGATTATCATGCACTTGCATTTCTTTTTTTCTATTTCAAAATAATAAATGAGTGGCTTTCGCATATCCATATATCAATGCTTGACGATTCCCTGGAGGAGCTTTTAATAGTTCGACCTTCTGATAAATGTGTTAAAGAAATGAAACATTTGCGATGTGTTAGTTTATCTTGCCAAGATGTATAACATATCGCATGCCTTATATGAATTGTATGACTCCTGGTACATCAATAATTATAGCCTTCATAATCATGTTCCCGACGTTAAACATTAAATGTTTATAAATCAGCGCAACGAATGCCATGAAAGGAAGAATTTGGTGAATTTTAATGCAGTTTATTCAATGGTGTTCGTTAGAAATGGTGCATACACTATCGTATTGGCATTTCAAAAGCACCAACATGGTTGTATACATATGTATGCATACATCGTTTAACTTAATACCATTCAGATCCTCGCAAGGACGTACGTGATAAGATGATCAAACTGTATTACACGGAAGCTTTGTGCCTAAGGTTCATTTTACATTTTTCAGAACATTTCGTGAATGGCTGCAATATTTGTGTCTGTCAGATAGTACAGACTTAAAATATTAGTGACAAAAATTCCCTTGGATACAGAATGTTAATAAAAACACGAAGCTGCACCCTCTATGTGCATCCTCCATTAATTATTGTCTCGTAAATCATGGCACATAGGATAAATTATAGGATATCCATATTAATGCTTGCTATTGTTGACATGTCAATGGATTTATCGGTTTGAGATGCAGTTGATTTCTCTTGGTTCTTGCATTATTTAACACAACTTTCGGGTTATGCATTTATTTGATGTATAGTGGTTGATGTTGCTTTATTTGTCGTATGTTCACGTTTTAAAAAATGGGACGTCACACTATGTGGCAAACTTAAACAATGTCAGATATCCATTTTCATACCCTTTGTAGTGAAGAAAAGAAGTACAGGCATAACTGAAACATATCAAGCATACAAACATAAATACATGTAGCACCTTTCTGTTAATCAATTATTGCACGATGTGGACCATAACCTCCTGCTTTGCAGTACACGTTGACTTGATCATGTGTGTCCTCCGGTGGCCAATGAGTCCGGTCCTGGTGCAGAAATGCAGGTTTCAATTGTCACACATGTAGATGTTTCTGTTGTGGTACTGGCTTTCTCTTTCGCAGTTTGTAGGCTTGGTTACTTTGCTACCTTTGTGATGTCAAATTATTGCCTAATTTTGTAAACAAAAACCAAAACAGCCGGTAGACTGTTCTACAAAATGTGTCTTGGTTAATCAGATTAAAGTTTTACCGCTGAATTATTAAAGACAGACAACACTTATGTCCACGATTAAACAAATTTGCATTTGAAACACATTTTAAATTATGCTTAATGGCGTTATCGAAACACCCACAAAGTGTCTGTCTTGGCTTTGTAGTAATTATGTCTATAAAATAACTGTATTATACTCGTCATTTAATTTGCAAAAAGTCCTAATTCAACTCTGATTTGACAAATCAGGACGACGAGTATGTTTTCCGACAGAATTACAGCGGTTACAGCATTGAATGTTTATGTTGAATGAGAATTGCTAAACATCTGGTGTCATTGCATTTTAAATACACTATTTTGTGAGTAATTACATTCTTTAAAAAGATAAATCTAGTTATTTTACATTGTTGGTGTTTCACTTATTTAAATCAGGCTCCTTGTTCAAACTTAATATTCAAATATTGCCGATTGATGTGGTTCGTGCTTTTTAAATACAATTCACAAGAAAATAAAATCTCACTCCAGAGCCTTCTATTGTATTTCATTTAATACTGAAATTTTATACCAATGTGCAAGTGTGTATTACATTTTCCTCTACGATGCATTATCTTTATTGCTGCGCAATCTAGTCTCAAATGCAGCAAGACATTCGTTATGAAAGTTGAATATCAACGAACAATTTATTAACGTAATAAGGCATTACTAACATAAATACCTGGACATTTTCCTTTGTGCTGAGAACTAAAAAGCTACGCTTTGTCATGTAATGTTACGTATACATTCATTGACGACCACATTTGTTTCTGCCAAGACGTACATGTACGTACAATGTCATTAATAACATGATTCCAAATTAGTTTAGCAATGTATGTCCAATTAATTTGTCGTCTTAGACACACATCCGATGGTTGAGTTTTACACGAATGAGATTGAACTCATTTAAGGAGTTTCTGATTCAGCCAATTAATAGTTTTACAACAAACACACATTCTAACCAGCCCTATAGTTTGTATCTGATTTTTCCCTTGGTACTCGGTTCTGTATATATTGAAAAGTCAACGACTTTATAGAATTGATCTGAACATCAATGGAATATTATTGATACACATTGTTTATAAACACTTCTCATGTAATTCAAGGTATCGCGGATATGTTTTTATGACCATACGTGATACTATTATCGATATTATAATCATCTGACACAAATATCAAAACGCTCCAAATTGGGACTCTTCAAAAACATCAAGCTTTTGACAGTAATTATTTTACTTCATTATTTGCTTTATATGTCAATACAATGAATACTTTTATAATGCTGTAACATTAAGCGACGTCCACCAGAGTAAAATTAGCATGACACCCTGTTTTTCGTGTTAGTTGATATCTCCCTAAAAATATGGCTAGCCGTATAATTGAGTTAAAAGCGTAACATTGATTTACAATTATTATCAGCAATGATCGGTTTGTTTTCGTATTATGCAACTTAAAAGAGGCTTGCTGTTATTGACGTTTTAAAACCTGGTCGTTATGCCAGTGAAAGTACGTCGACCTACGTGATTTCCGTTATTGTAAACACTCGTTAAGCGATCAATAATTATAAACACTACCAAGGGAACATTCGGTCTAATTTCCAATATAATAAACGAATGGCTTTAACAAGATAATGCACTTAATTGAAGTTGTAATTGGTTGTTTACTTGTGCTGTGTTGTTATTGCGTATGGACGTACGCTTGCTTTTAAAATGTGTATTGTAACCATAACAAGTCAAGTTAAATTTTAATAAATGACGATTCAAAATTAAGTACTCCTGGTTGACATATACCATTTTCATTAGTGTGTATTTGTAAATTAAGAAAAGTGTAATGTAGCTCCATCGATGTAATAACAAATTTGAAAAGTATGTTCGAATATGTTTCATTGTACATAAATAATGTTATATCTCGCCAAAGTTGAAGTTAGATCGAATCATTGTATTGTGTATCTCGTTCAAAAGATTACTAAACATTCGTCTATTGTTTATTCATTTTAGTGGAAAATGCATAGGCTTACCTGAAATATCCTTTTTACTGTTAGATGTATGGTGCATTATTTCTGCGCCAAACCAATAGCGTGGTTAGTAAGGCCCTGCAGCTCAAATCGTCTATGTATTACAAAGGGTAATATTCACTAAACGTCAATTAAAATAATTTGTTTAATCGAGAGATGTCTGCTACACTATTTATAACGAGAGGAAATTACGATCAGAATTATTGACGTGGACGAGGATTATACTTGGTGATTACTGTTAAATATAAATCACATTAATATTCAAAATTATTTTATTTTTCACTTAAATTGTCTCAATCAGAATCTATGAATAACATACAGCAGCTTTTGTGCCAATACATAATATCTAATTGATGCAGCAAAGTTTATTTACTCCAAAATGGTAGATAATATGTACATATAGGGAATGCCAAAATAAGTTAGAATTGGTGGTTGAAGACAATAACCGAATGGCCAAAACCATACAGTGGTGTGTTATAAACTTGTTCGGGTTCAACCCTTGATGTCAAGTAGATTCTATTATTGCACACGCAAATTATACATTTCACTGAATGACTTTAGTAATGAATGACTTAAAGTGCATTCTTTTGCACGCTTTAAATTTACTCTAACTTCTAATGGACAGTCAATTATTCATGATTTTGTTTGATTATTCTGGCAAGTTTCGTGTATGATACTGAGTAAACTGGTTTCAAAGAGCTATTACAAATATATTTCGAATAGAAAATAATCCTTTATTTTAATCTTAATTATTCAAACCAATCCCTATTTTAAAGTTGACGTATCCTTTAAAGTAACCGCGGCGTCCACGTCAACTGTCAGATCAGCTGGATTGAAAACGTATTTTGTCTCATTTACGAATTGCATAATATGTTTATAATGTCATGGAAATTATGTCCTAGTTCTTAGATAATCACTTTCCTATTTTACATACTAGACAGATAAATTACACAAACTGCATCTCCCAAGTTAGTAAATTGTTCAATTTGCTATCCGGTCGTAAGCAAAAACTTTTAATCGCTAAAGAAAATGCAGTATATGTACAAACGATTCGATGCATTTTGGACTTAAGTTTACAATTTTTAAAAATTCTGATACAGTTTTCTCCGTGAGGTTTCGTTTCACCGGATAATTCAATTGATAAATTGCGATATTGTCGCATGTCAGACATATTCTAGGGCGATTACGACATTTGAAGATAACTTGATCAAGATGATCAAATAATGTAAATATTACCGATCCAGGTTTTTATCAATTTTAGTCAAACTACTTTGTGGTACAATTAAATTAGCAACTGGTATATATACCTTAAACGTATGCAATGTATGATTGATAATTTGCCTTTATTTAATTACTTTTACATTATGGGTTATAGACGATAAAATTAGACAACCTTGTATAGATAGAATAACAGTACATTCATGAGGGTAAACGTGTCTAGTTGTCTATATTATTTCGAAACAGCCAAATTATCCTAATAAACATATTGTAACGCTTTTGTTCTTTGGACAAGATTAAAGACACAGGTAAAACAACTCCAAGGACTATTAATCAACTGTATTTTCCTAATACGATTACGACATGACAAAATAATCCAATAATAGTATCCAAATGCTAGCTCCATAAAATATTACAACACACGTTAACACTGTCCTGATGGTAAAATGGACTGACGTTAACACTGTCCTGATGGCAAACTAACTGACTAACTGTTAATACACGACCGTCCCTGTAACCATTTTCATGATTTTCGCGTTCACTTTGTCGTAAGCACTCGTCTTGAATTGCAGCAGTAATCGCAGCTGGCAATGTTTTTGGTCTGGTTCTTTTTAACGCAAGTCTAAAATCAGGGGAATCATGACAGTTTTCGAGGAAATTAGTCAGTGATAATTCTCTTACTATTCCTGTACAATGAGGATAATCTTTCCTGAGAAGGTCTTCAATCGCTTGGCCAAACCCTCTGTATGTCTCAGATTTCTGCTTTCTTCTCAATCTGGCATCGACTACGTAGTTCTCCTTCATATTTAATATGCCATATCTCTACTCCATTCTGGAAAACAGTAAGTCACAATCATTCTGTACATATGACGATAATCCATATGTAAAGGCTTCTGCCTGTCCACGTAAACTACACAGAAACAATCTTCTCTATTTTTCTTTGGACCAACTATTCAAAGTTGTCAGGGTGTCAAAGTACCTCCTAAACTCGTGCCATACATCTTTTCCGGTTCCACTGAACGTTCTATGGCACGGAAAATCACGGAATGTCGACCTTGCAGTATACTGACTAACTCTCTCAACATGAGGCGATATAAAGGTCCAGAGATTCGGTACTTCACTTCTCAAATTACTTGAGCAATATTCGATGGTCAATGATGATTGCTGACTGAAATACTCGTAGCAGACAAACACTAGAGACGATATCAGAAAGATGCACACTAGCACAAAATATGGCAGAAACTTCTCCGTATAAGCATTTATAATATCCTTTGCTTGCGAAAACATCTCTAGGATTTGATGTCCTAGACTATGAACACTTACATGAACGAGGAATATTATAATTCACAGAAACAGAAACTTCATCCATCTTAACTTGGGTCCGCTGTTAGGAATACTGTCCTTTTTATTCCAAATGGGAGATAAGGTATTGGCATTACTGTCAAAGACATACGGGAAAAAAACTTGTCTGATTCCAGAATCTGTAATTGAAGCACATGGCTTCTGATCCTTGAAATCCGTACGATCCTCCATAGGAGTTGAACATGCCGTCGGAGAGTTCAATTGTGCTTTTTCGTCCCGTCCTAATAGTTTGAAAACACTTTGCTGTTCGGTAGCCATTCTGAGAGTTCGTCAACTCGCCAAAACAATCACCGGTATCTCAAACAACGATTTAAAGAATCCAAAGCCGAATATCCAAATGATACACTTTTCACACAGGAATTGTATCCCACCGCTGCCACTTATGTAACGCTTTTGTTCTTTGGACAAGATTAAAGACACAGGTAAAACAACTCCAAGCACTATTAATCAACTGTATTTTCCTAACACGTGTGGTAATATTTTATGGATCTAGCATTTGGATACTATTATTTGATAATTTTGTCATGTTGTTATCGTATTAGGAAAATACAGTTGATTAATAGTGCTTGGAGTTGTTTTACCTGTGTCTTTAATCTTGTCCAAAGAACAAAAGCGTTACAATATTTACTAATTAGTTATTATTCCCTTTGCAAATAAATGAATAAGTGGTCCTATTTTTTCAAAATCCCTGGCTTTTGATTGGACAAAGAAGTAGGATGAACTATCACTATTGATGGAACATCTTAATACACAACCACATTCATTCTCCTTGGAAGTACGTACAATGCCATTAATAACATGATACTTAATTAGCTAAGCGATACATGTCTGATTATTTCGGTACAATCCCATACACTAAATTGTCGCGTTCGACACAGTCATATAAGATGGTGAAGATTTAAAAGAATGCGTTTGAACTCCATTAATGAGTTTCTAGTTCTGTTAATTTATGGTTTATCAACAAACGAACTTTCTAACCGCTCCCTGTATTTTGTATCAGTTATTTTCCTAGACATTCTGTTCTTTATATTCACAATTCAATGACGGTTTATTAATTGATCTGAACATAAACAGAATAATACTAAAACACATTGTTTGTACAAACATCTCAAAGTAATTCGGTGAGTACTAAAAACGTGTTAACAAATTTGAAAAGTTATGTTTGAATAGTTTCCACTATACAGAACTAATGCCATGCCTGATCACCGTGCACTTTTGACGTTCAGGTGATATAATCATTATGTTGTGTATCTCTTGAAAAGATCGAATCATTATATCGTGTGTTATTCTACAGATTACTTAATATTCGCGTCTAAATTATTCATTTTAAGGGACAATTTAAAGTCTTACTTGAAATATCCGTTTTACTCGGTAATCGGATGGTGCATTAAGCGTGGATAGTTATACTCTTGATGAGTGTCCATGAATTACAAAGATTAATATTAGTTAAACGTATGGCATTTTAATCGAGATATGTCTGGATATATTCGATGCTACATTATTCATAACGAGTAGGAATTACGTACATAATTATTGACGTAGACGAGGATAAGTCTGGGTAATTACTGATGGATTGAAAACCTCATTCTTTTTCAAAATTAATTATTTTACTTTTCCACTTGAATTATGCCAATACACATATATGAATTAGGAAACACATATAATTCACGACAACTTGTTTGTCAATATATGAATACATTGAAACTACATGTGGGTATATGTACTGTGTCCATAATTTAATAATATAATTCCCCAAATGGGACACAATTTGATGTATAAATACATGTACAAGGGTGCTCCATAAATAATGCGGAATAACATATGTTCAGAAATATATTTGAAAAAAGAAATTAATTATATACTGAGCGTCAAAAGTTTCGCAAACGACTTAAACAATCAATTTTTTTAAATTCTTAACTCGAATGTTCAAAATTGCCAATGTTTTTCCATCAAATTAAGCGTACATTCCAAACTAATTTGAATAACTATTTGTGTATTTCGTATCACATGTATCAAGTAAATTGGAAGTGGAAATTTAGTCGAAAATGAAAAGCCCTTATTTGGCGCGCTTGAATAGACGTTTTACCACATGTAGTGGTGTAATCATTCAAGCGTAAGGGAGGCCTACGGAAATGAGTTCAACATGAACACTATGGGTACACAAATGGACAGTGTCAGTAAAAAGTTCTTTCCATTTAAAGGGCCTGTTTCACAGATGGAGCGATTTTTTTAAAGTATAATTTTCTTACCAAATCAAGTATATATATAATAGAACATTGTTGAATGTTGCTTTAATCAATATTTATTGTAAAAACTCGGTTTTAACCACTTTCAACAACGCTTACACCAGTGTGTTTTTCCTTTTAAACACAACATAATTTTTCCTTTCAGCAGGATTTCTGAGTAATATTATTCAATAGATCGGTCTGTAACATAAACAAACTTCAGTCTAAACATCTAAGAAGTATTTTGCTTGTTTGTAAATTCGTTTTCATCCCATGCGAGTAAAATTCAGGCAATTTAAATGAGAGTTGTTTAAAATTTAGAGGCAAACTACTTTAATAATTACAAAACCCTGATGTTTCACAAGTTATGTTTTATATAAGTGTGCTTGTTTATTGTATATACAGGCACTTATGCCAAAATTTAGTGAATATTTGACAATTTTATTTTATTTTTGCTATACGCTGAAACGTGACACAGTCCCTTTAACAATTTAAATAACTTTGATTTTTAAATGGTTTCCGAAACTTTTGACGCTCAGTATAGTTTATTTAATCTTTTTTTAAAGTCAAGTGGTATTTTTTAACTTGCTTATCCTTAAATGATATCGCGGCATCAACACCAACCGACGCTTCAGCAAGATTAAAAATGTATTCGTCTGTTTTTCGAACAATTGTACACATTGCATGGTGTGCATATAACTAATGAGAATGAAAATATATACTAGTTCTTAGATAAATTGTAATTTCTTCCTTATTTGACGTAAACAAATAAGTTGCAAACAATACTTCTCCAAAATTAGTAAATTATACCATTTGTTATTCGAGCCGTAAGCAAACACTTCATCTCATCGCAATAGTTGGAAAAATGTAGAACAAAACATTTTATGTAATTTGAACATAGGTCTATAATTTCTGAAATGTGTGGTACAATTTTCTCCGGGGGTCTTTTTACCGAATAATTCAATTCACAAAGTGTGGTATTGGTGCATGTCAAACCTAGTTGACGTGGGGTTTGGTATTTTACGATAACTTGACCATGATGACTAATAATCAGACCATTATTTCATTTGAGTCTAACTGCTTTGTGGTACAAATATAGTATCTACCTTTATCTATATAGTGTCTCTTTATTATTCCCCTATAATATCTAAGTCGTGGTCGAAGAAATTGAGCATAATTTGATCAATAAATTGCAAATTCGTTTAGATAATTTCATTAATTTGATATGAATTCGTCATGAATTAATCGTATGGGTAACCATTATTGCCTTGTGTTATTAGTCTCAGAGTTAAAACATTGATGTGACCTACCATGTAGAAGATAATATCACGCGTCAAAAAAATACTTATAATTAGATTAATGTGTATTAGGTTTTGCCTTTTGGTATTGTAACATTATTTGTAGCACACAAAAGAATATTGTATAAATTCGAACACGTATACTTTTATATACTGAGACGAAATATCTAGTAAAATAACTCCTGTATCACGTGATTTATCAGTAAAACAACATTTAAATTATTCTTTTTTTAGATGAAAGCGAGTTAATATTAAACACTTGATACTCGTCCTGATATTCCTCCCGCCTGGGATAAAACAGTTTCCTTTGTCCCCGGATTTTGTTATTGACACAAATCTTGGTTCGATAGCATCAATAATGAATGCAACAACATAACAGTTTTTTGGATATCAACAAAATGTTCATATCACATAACGGTCCATAGCTGTGTAGGAATGGTTAAAACAGTGCATTTTGTAACCAATTTGGCAATGCTTTGTCAAAATGATCAGTGAGAAAAGGTAAGGACTTATAGATATCTAAAACGGGTTTAACTCTCATCCAATTGCTGACTAAACATGTTATTTTGAGTATCTCCCAAAACATGTGCCCTCTCTAATACAACGCATTGATATGTCATCTCCTCGCGTGTATGAGAGGTCATGAGGTACAATTATACAGCCTTAAATATCAATTTGCTACCATGTTTTACCACATGTCCTTCTTGCCCGGTAAAGATTGTTTTATGATATATGAAACTGATGCTTTGGTTAGTCGGGTTGTTTGCAATAAAACTTACACTTTGTGTATACTAATGTTGGTTCAAACAGTGCAATGTTATCTGATGTCAGTGACGGTAAATAATAAACAAACCTATCTAACTAAAATACATGGTAAACGTCTATAGAAAACTCAGTATCAATGACATATCAAGACTAAATGAATCAACATGGTACATGTTCATTGTACATGTAATTCTATAAGTTTGGTCAACAATTTTAACAATACTTTTAAGTTTTGCTTGACATACAAATGGATGCTAACCAATTAAACACGAGCCGCTGCATTAATATAGAGGAGCCCAACATGTTATTACAATGTATATCATTTACGATGTTACTTTTGAACAAACACTCATTTAAGTGGATGTAAGGGCTATCATATACAGTTATTCGTTGGACTTCGTAGATATTTAGCAGCATATGCGTTTCAGCGTATACATGTACAGCTGAGGTTTCAATACGTGGTTTTCACAGCTTTAATCTGGACTGTCCGCGATTTAGTATCATTTTCTCGTGCAGATGAGTGATCGACATGGGGGTCTTTGCACAAAAATAAGTTTATTTACTCTATGATACTTTTCTGTTAGTCTTTAACCTTCAGGTTGTTTGTAACACTTACATTTAAAACATGATAACATAAGTTATTAAATATTTTATACTTTCCATTCAACATTCATGATATCTCTAAAGAGATACAAACACTTATCGTAATAATCCGACATCTCGAGTACAGCCTATAGTTTATCGTCCAAAATAAATGTATAATAAACGACATCTTGCATATAAGTATTGGTATGCTATCTGACTTTAAACTGACTCAACTAACATCATTATATAGAATGGATACGAACCACTAAAACATCAACTGTATGGCTTTTTTGTTCATGATTATCACGCCTCATGTATTAATTAGTTTCATTGGGATGGTCTACAAGAACGTACGGGACAAGATGATCAAATTGATTAACACGAAAGCTTTATGCTTAAGGCTTATTTAATATTTTTCAGAATACTCCGTAGATGGCTGAACTATTTGTGTCTGTCGATTTGCACGGATTTGGTGCATTAGCGTAACGGATTCAATATATTAATAAAACACGAAATTGCACCTTCTCTTCACATCCTCCATTAATTACTTTCTCTTAAATCATGATAAATATGATAAATGAGTATCCATATTAATGCCAGTAATTGTTGACATGTCAATGAAATTTTTTGGTGTGAGATGCAGTTGATTTCCTTTGGTACTTTGCATTATTGAACAATACTTTCTGGTAATGCATAATTTTGATGTATAACAATTAATGTTGCTTTATGTGTCGTTATGCAGGTTTTATTGCAATGGCAAAGGCCCACTTTAAACAGCATTCATACAACATTTAACTTAGTTGTAACACGTATGAATCAAGTTTGACTGTGTCTAGACCCTAAGATTTACAAACAATGTTTTTATCAAACTAAATTGACAAGCACAAGTGCCACTGTGCTGTTCGTCCATCGAAAAACGAGGACGACTATGACTTCCTTCTGTGATTTCATGTGTCCTAATGTGGCTGATGATCCCTATAAAGGCGCAAAAACATAGGTCACAATTGTTTTACTACATTGATGTGACCTACCATGTTAAAGATGATATTACGCGTAAAAATATTGGTAATAATTAGTTTAAATAGTAGTTTTAACAGCATCGCATCAAAATATATAGAAGAATAATTGGCATGTCTTGGCGAGTTTTTAAACAATAATATACATTGTATAGTGATGGTATCATATGTGGCGGGTTAGTGGAGTAATACAGCAACGTAGTTAGCGTTATAATATAAGAAAATCAAGATGTCAAACGACGTTACAGAGCGATTGCCATTTCATAAGCATTGCATTATACCGTATATGGCATAGTATAGTATCGGGAGAAACGATAAGTGATGTAAAATCCACTGCACAATACATCAGGGTAAGTCGGCAGTTGTTTTTCAGAATCCCCGTTTTATTTGGCACAGAAGGTAAGTGAATCGAAGGTCATCTGACGGACCAATCAGAACATAACTTATGTCACAAAATGCACAAAATGTCTGCTCCGGCAGTCGATTTTGAAAAACATTTAATGCATTTTTAACAGTATGTAAAGAAATATATTTCCAAATAGTTGGTAGCAATTTCGGCATATACTGTTTAAAGTGTGAGTCCTACAAATTGAAGTTCTTTGACAAAATTGAGGTAGCGAGTTGGTGTGTGTTAACGATGTCGTTCTGTAGACTGCGTAGCGTCACATGGTTCTCTTCAAATTATACACTTTGTATGTTGTTTGAAGTTATACATTGAAAATTTACTAATATGTCAAAAAATAATTGCTCTAAAAGTTAATTATAATTTTAGCCTACAGTACTTGATAGTTTTCAAGATATAACATTATACGGTATTATGGGACAACCCATGTACTTTGCCGCTAAATGTTGATCAATTAATTTGAACATTCTGCGAACAGCCTTGATAATACAATATATGTAATAGAAAGGCCACGTTGAGTCTAATAGGTTAGGATCCGTTTGTAAGACAAGTAAAACTCAAAATTCTTGTTACAATTGCTGTCCAAATTATGGAAATACCAACTCATGTTATTAATTCCTGATAATTTATTGAAACAGGCGTGTCCCTAGATGTTTATTAGGCATGGAAGCAAAAATAAACATTGTTTTGTTTATCATATACATTTTAATAGTCTACATGATCTTAAATATCATTGAGCTATTTGAACCTTCATGAGTAGATCATGAGTGGATCTATAAACCAATTGTCAGATTTATTTCAACCAACCAGACTAACAGAAACATATGATCTCTGAGAAACGAAACATGTGACTAGGAGTGTATACCATAATGAATCATGAATTAATACAAACATGCAATATTTGAGCCGTGGGTAGTAGTTGGAACGCGTTGTCAAAATGATAAGAGTAGTGAAGACACGGATCCAAATTTAATGAATTGTATAAATATGTTCACACGACACTTAAACTATTCATTTTACGCTTTAGTCGTAAAAAACATTTACTTATACTTAAATACATTTGCACCTTTCATATGGAGAAGGATCGTTAAACCATGCACGTTGATACTTATCCGAAAACAACATTTGTTTGGCCTCAGGATTTTAGCTGTTAGTGAAATTCCTAGACTGTCCATGCCTTTTTGGCAGTATTTAACTTTCAACGTAGGAACAGCTGCGATTGGGACGTGTAGTATTTGGCAGTCTCAACCTTTTAGACTTTCAGACATCAGGTTCGTGTTCTCGTGCAGTTGGTTGTTTTGCATTGCGTCATGTGATTTGGGACTTTGTCAGTTTGTTTGTACATTTATTTAATGAAAATAAGATTCACTACTGTATGGCGATGTACTTTGGTCTTTATTCTGCAAGCTATTGTAGGTAGATTGCATCACTTATGTTCTGGACATGGCGGACTTTTACGTACTAGTGTGCCTATTAAAAGCATGAACGAAAAATCAGTCGATTATCATGCACTTGTATTTCTACGTTACCTTTTATAATAATACATGAGAGACTTACGCCGTGCTATATCTCAATGCTTGACATTTCCCTGGAGGAGCTTGTATTAGTTCGACGCTACGATAAATGTGTTGAAGCAATGATACATTACGATTTAGTAGTGTGTCTTGCCAACATATCCACTATATCGTTATGCCTCACAATAATCGTATGAATCCTTGTGCGTACATAAGAATAGCCTATAATCATTAACATTTGATATACCGAAGTCAGCTCAACATATCGCATAAAAGGAAGCATTTGGTGTATGAAAATGAATTATTCAATGGTGTACGTTATAAAAGGTTGCAACAACATCGTATAAGCATTTCAAAAACACCAATATGGGTATATAAAGATGTATCCGTGCATCGGCAATACTTTTCAATATTGAATAATATTTATTATTTTGAATTTCAATTGATCAAATATTTTAATTTACATATCTTTACCAGCGACGTGTTCATCTAATGTATTAAAGTGTTGGGTTGTACTAGTACCATGCCTTTCAGTGATATTAAAAACAACTGATAATGTGTTTCAAAACTGAACAAGATTTTGCTTTCTACATAATAAATGTAGTATACAAGGCTTACACACACGAACAAGAATTCTAAAAACGTGTTTCAATATGCAAGTTATCCACACATAATTATCGTATTATAGTTTTTATTTCGTGGATATATAACGTATGTGTATCTGACATTCTTACAAAATGTTTCATCAATTAATGGTGTGAATGAAGCAGTCACACTTGAATTATTTCACGTCACGCATTTTACTAGTAATTATATGTGGGAGGGATTAGAATACGCTTAATTTTGAACTGCAGGAACTAACCATGGTCTAAAATTACATTTAGTTGGAGCAAAAAATTGATAACTGATACTTTATCGACATTGGGTTATTGATTCCTGATGTCATGATGTATCATGAACTATAAGCATGTGGTCAATGGGCACATTACATATTTGGTTCATATTTAGTTGTTTTATTATGATTTGCATTTAATGACCGAACGTATTTTGAATTGGCAGGAAGTGTACACAACATGACATACAAGTACATTTGTATTTAGATACTCAATGAAAAGTTTTAATATTTGTTTGTAAGGACATTGTCGATTTAACCGTCAGGATGAAACTACCTTATTTAAACAATAATGAGTGTAGTGTATACACTTATTTTGGTATACCCGACCGCACTCTTGTTTCCTTTGGTTTGCTAGTTTGAGAAAGTCAGAGACAGTCATTATATTGTTTATTCTTTTAAATGTCATCTAGGTCAACGACAACTGCAATAATATTGTTCTCTTGAATACTTGAACAATCCTATAGTTTCATGAAGCGTGTATTTCACTTTCACTTTTCCAAGTTACTATCTTCCGTTCCTCAATTATATAACCGACTGATGCGCACCAAGACATCAGCTATTGTACGGCTTTTGCTTATATTGATCACGCCTCGTGCATTAAGTAGTTCCATTAGGATGGTCTACATGGACGTACGAGACAAGATGATCAAACTGTATTACACAAAAGCTTTGTGCCTAAGGCTCATTTTACTTTTTTTTCAGAATACTTCGTGGAAGGCTACAATATCTGTGTATGTTGTATTGTACGGGTTTTATGCATAAGTGAAACGAATCCCCATGGTTTCAGAATAGATCTATTAATAAAAGCACGAAGCTGCACTCTCTCTGTGCATCCTCCATTAATTATTGTCTCTAAAATCATGGCAGCTATGATAAATGATAGGGTGTACATATTAATGCCAGCTATTATTGACATGTCAATGGTGTTTATGCATCATTGAAAAATACTTTCAGATTATGCATTACTTTGATGTATAGAGATTGGTGTCGCTTTATTTTTCATTATCACAATAAAAACGTCACACTATGTGGCAAATTTAAACAATGTCAGATATCCATTTTATACCCTTTGTACTGAAGAAATGATTTAATGGCATCGATTAACCAAATCAAGTATGCAAACAGATGTATCACTGTGTTGTTCGTTCATTAAAGCACGATGTAGACTATAACCTCCTTCTTTGCAGTACACGTTGACTTTATCATGCGTGTCATCAGGTGGCCGATGTGTCGGGTTCGGGCATTGACATACAGGTTACAATTGCCACACTTGTGTAGATGTCTCTGTTTTAGTACCTGCTCACTCGTTCGCCGTTTGTAGGCTTGGTTACTTCAAAGTTATACTTTTTGGTGAAAGGAAAATACAAAGATCTCAATGAAACGTACATAATAAAATTATCTTTATACAATTACAATATAAAATTGCTTTATACATTGCAAGAGTCATTAAACATGTGTAAGTGCCTATTGAATTACAGTGGTGTATTATCGAAAGATAAAAGAAAAATGTGAAACACTACAGTGTAAAAATGTGAAAACTGATCCTGAAATTGGCTTCATAATTTCAATTAACCGAAGATATCAAGTAAATTATTGGTTCATTTTCAGCACAGGACATAAAGAGAAGAACATGTTTTTGCTATCAGACACAATTACAATATTGAATGGTGCAAAATAAGATATGATTAATTGAGTAAATATTGTATTATAGAAATAAAGAAATGTCCCCTAAGTGTATTAAATCATTATGTTTTCTTCTTCTCGAAGAGTTAGTATCATGCTATGCAATGTTTGTAATATTTCTACTGTACGGGAATATACATACCAAAATTGTTGTGACGTTATATGCCCTTAGTTATAATTACATTGGCGTGATTCACCCTCTTGTTAAGGTCATAAATAAGTATCCTAGCTACACATGGGATGGGTTTGTTTGGCATGTAGGGAACGGTCTTACATAAATTGTAAGCTGATCTAACAATGTTAAAATGCATTAACACTGTGTTTGTATTATCCAGTAAATTAGTTAACCTCGAACAATACAAATGACGTCCCCTATTCAACACAGTGTTGTAAAATGGTCGATGCTAATTTGATTGTCTTACAATTTTCACTTCGTGATAATGTCTGACGTTAGTACGGCATATATATCTGGGCCCGTATCAAACGAAGTTACATGTACGTTTTATAAATGTTCACCACTTCGTTTTGAAGCGTTTATATTACTTGTTGTTAGACATACAATTAAAAGTAAAGTAATGGTACTGCAGTAGCAATTGTTACTTCACATTATCAAAAAGTTCGTAGACTTTTGCCATAACTATTTAAAGTTATTGTCGTCATAAGCATGCGGAATGAAGACACTGGTATTTTCTTTACATACACAGGTTTATAGCGACCTGATGATAACCGTTTTGAAAAGAAGTATATCTTAAAAGGCGTTGACGTGCTCAATACGTTTTAATGTAACAAAACATGTTGTTTTGACTTAGTATGTTAATTTTTTTTAATTTATTTAACATACTACAAACAGCCTTGAATTTACCGGATGATCAAAAATATAAATGTGATATCAATGGCAATTGTCTGATGGGTTAGTATACATTTGTATGAATAGATAAACTCAATATTCTTGTTAAAATTGTTGTCCAAATTACGGAAACGCCAACTTCTGTTAAGTCATGATAATCTGTAGAAACTTGGTTTGTGCCCAACTATTTACCCTTGATGTTTACCATGTTTTTAGGCAAAAGCCAACATTTGTTTGTTTTATCCTATATTGTCAATGACCTTAAGTGTTATTGAGCTATTTGAACCATCATAAAGTATATAATAATTGTCAGATTTATTGCAAACAGCCACACTAACAGAAACATAAGTTTCATAATATCATAAAACAATATTTACCATACAACATGGACATATCGTAATACATGGTAGTAAATTGATACACAATACAGTATAATTGCACCACATGATCTCTGAGAAATGAAACATGAGACTAGGAGTGTGTATCAAGATGAATCATGATTTTATACAAACATGAAATCAGAGCCGTGGGTAGTAATATCTTTGAGCGTGTTGTCAAAGTGACATCTACAGTGAAGACACGGATGAGATCAATCGTACTACATCTAAAAAAATGTATAATTTTGTTCCCTCGATACATGAACTATTCATTTTGTTCGGATAGTTGTAAAATTCATATGAACCTTCTGGTACAGGAGGAAAACAGGCTGTTAAACCAATTCGGTGATACGTATCCATAAACTACATTTAGTTTGTGTTACCGTTGGGTAATTTGCTGTTAGTGATTTTTAGACTGTCCATTACTTGTTGCCAGTATATGACTTCCACCGTAGAAACAGCTGCGGGTTGGACGTGAGTTTTTGACAGTTAAAGCTGGACTTTTAGAAACAATTTCAAGTGCACATGCAATTGAGTGTTTTGCGTTGCATCGTGCGATTGGGGACTTTGTTTGTTTTTTGTCCATTTTTTGCATGATAGTTAGATTCTTTACTGTATGACAATGGTCATTTTGTCTTTATTCAGAAAGATATTGTCATTTTATTGCATCACTTATGTTCATGGCGAGTTGTAACGCATTAATGTGCCATTTAAGGACATGAACGAAGTATATGTCGATTATCATACACTTGCATTTCTATTTCTCTATTTCCAAATAATAATTGAGTGGCTTTCGCATATTCATATATCAATGCTTGACATTTCCCTGGAGGAGCTTTTATTAGTTCGACCTCATGATAAATGTGTTGAAGAAATGAAACATTTGCGATGTATTAGTGTATCTTTCCAATATGTATAACATATTGCATGCCTCGCATGAATTGTATGACTCCTGGTACATCAATAATAATAGCCAACATAATCATGTTCCCGACGTTTCACATTAAATGTTTATAAATCAGCACAACGTATGCCACAAAAGAAAGCATTCATTTTGGTGAATCTTAATGAAGTTTATTCAACGGTGTTCGTTAGAAATGGCGGATACACTATCGTATTAGCATTTCAAAAGCATCAACATGGTTGTATACATATGTATGCATACACCGTTAATACTTTTCATTCCTGATTATTTTAGATTTCAATTCATACAGTATTTTAATTTCCCTATCTTCACCAATAGCGCATAAACCTAATGCAATAATTTGGTAGTACAATTTTCCATGAGATTATAAACAACTCAAAATTGAAGGTGCTTCAAGACAGAACACGAATTTGCTAACCACATAATGCATTTTGTAAAGAAAGTTTGCACACACGAAATAATTCTTCTAAAATGTTAGCGATATGCAATTGTATCTGTACGTTACATGTATTATATTATTAATATTAAGTTTGTGGAAAAGAAATACAGTGAATCCGAAATGATCACAAATGGTTGGTGAGAATGAAGCAGACACACGTCAGACAGGATTGTGTCCTCTAAAGAAATGACATAGCAGCATGTTATTTGGCTTATTATGGTCAAAATACAGGGTGATGTACATGTTAATAATAGATAACGAGTATAAACATAACTTAGTACTTGATTGACATTATGCTATCCCTTTTAGTTGGTTCCTGCATTACATGTATAACCATCATATCTCAATGTGTAACATATTAGATTTGACCCGTGTTTATATTTAACTGTCGCACTTATGCTTGAAAGTATATCGTTTTGGCAAAATATATACAGAAACATGACATATTATACAAAGGTCTTTATATTTGAATTTGTATTTCGATGCTTTGATTATGTTTAAAAGAGTGGTGTGTATATGTTGTATTGGTATAACGCTTTTCTGGTATCTTTGATTACTAGTTTGGGAACGACTTTTTTGTATTATTTGTCCTCCGTATAGTTTGAATTCTTGTTTTGTTTTATTCTTTGAATTGTATTCTTGGTAAACTGCAATTGCACCGATAATGTTCTATTTACAAATGTAGTATGATCACAATACTATCTTGACGCGTGTATTACGTTTCTGGATTATCATCATCTGGTCATCCATTTTCCTCAACTGATTATACGGCTTTATGCTTATAATCATCTCGCCTCATGCATTAATTAGTTCCATTAGGATGGTCTGCATGGACGTACATGACAAGATAATCAGGCTGTGTAACACGAACGATTTGTGCTTAAGCTCAGTTTACATTTTTCAAAATATTTCGTGGATGGCTACAATATTTGTGTCTGTCAGATAGTACGGACTTAATGCATTTAATTTAATGAAACTAATTCCATGAAATTCAGAATATTAATAAAAACACGAAGCTGCACCCTCTCTGTGCATCCTCCATTAGTTATTGTCTCTTAAATCATGACCGATATGATAAATGATAGGGTGTCCATATTAATGTCAGCTATTATTGACATGTCAATGGAATTTATCGGTGTGAGATGCAGTTGATTTCCTTTGGTGCCTTGTATTATTGAACACTACTTTTACGTTATGCATCAGTTTGATGTATAGAGGTTGGTGTCACTTTATTTGTCGTATTTTCACGTTGTATCACAATTGGGACTAGGGGGCAAATTTGAACAATGTAAGGTATACATTTATATACCCTGCTTACTGAAGCAAGGCATTATGGAAAATAAATAAGTATACAAACAGAAGTAACACTGTGTTGTTCCTACATTAAAGCACGATATGGACCATAAGCTACTTCTTTGCAGTACACGTTGACTTGATCATGTGTGTCCTGAGGTAACTGATGCGTTCGGTTCTGGCGCATAAATACAGGTCGCAATTGTCACATTTTTGCAATGCAGATGTGTCTGTTGAGGTGCCGGCTTACTCTTTCGCTGTTTGTAGACTTGGTTATTTCGAGGTTATACCTTTGTGATGACATGTCTCAATGATACGCATACAAACTATTATCAACTTGTAGACCTTTCATACATTGCAAGGGTCATTTTACTTGTGTAGGTGCCTATTGCATTATATTGATTCATTATCTACAGATAAAAGAAGAATGTGAAACACTACGATGTGTCGGTTTAATATATCAAGTACTGGTAAATTACACATTATAATAAATACATTGAATTCAATTGACAATGATTGAGTGGTTTCAAATTGTACATGTAGCTTGTTGGTGGTTTAATGTTGCTGACTTGACTTCAGTTTTTTTGACACGCCAACTATTGCCAAACATTTCGTAAAAGTTTTGTTTATCCAACGGCCACTGCCTGATCATCTTAAAGCACATCTCAATTTTCCTGATTCATGGAATGAATATATTATATGTAAGTATGCAATAAAGAAATGCATCCTAAGTGTATTAAACCATTTACGTATTCTTCTTCTCGGAGAGTAAGTAGATCATTTGTTATATTTCAACTATACGGAAATATGCTTACAAAAATTGTTATAACGCTATTTGTCCTTAGTTATGATTACATTTGCGGGATTCATCATCTAGTTAAGATCATACGTTAGTATCAAAGCTGCACTTGGGATTGATTAGTTTGGCATGTAGGAACCGATTTTACAGAAATAGTAAGACGCACTAAATATGTTAAAACGCCTTCACATTGTGTTTGTATATCAAGCAAATTAGCTAATCCCGAACACGACAAATAACATCACCTATTACACAGGGGCCTTAGTATGGCACATAGCTGCACTTACGTTAATAAATGTGAACCACTTCGTTTCAAAGCTGTAATATTATCTGTTTTGTTAGACACATGATTAAAAGTCAGATTATTGTACAGCTTTTGAAATTGTATCTGCCATATAACCATGGGTATGAGAAACTAGGCATAAACTCGAACGCATAAAGTTAATTCAATTTCTTTCTCGTATTTTATCTTCTTTTGTATGAATGTCTGATACGACATGTAAAGAATAAAACGCGGCTTATCTTGACGACCACATTCTTTTTAACCGAATTGGTGTCTACTCATATTGGTAGTTGATGAAAGGATATCAGTCGCCTACGTGTACGGTATGGAACCAAACAATAAATTAGGACATAATTGAAATATAATATACAGTCGAACTTCGATGCCTGGAACAGTACTTGCCTCGAACACCCCAGATGCCTCGAACTCGTACCCCGGTCCCGTCAAATCCCTTCTTTATTCATATAGAAAAACCATAGATGACTCGAACAGTACGAGGGTCAAACACTCGAACTGACTTGCTGGTCCCTTGCTATGATTTACCAGTAGATGACTCGAACAATACACATTTTCGGACCTTTCAATGATTGTTGAAATCCATTGTATGCCCACGGGAAGTCGGTGAAAGGTGTTACTAACACCTTGTGACAATTACTGTACCCACAAAATGTTTACGGCTGTATTGTATTACAAGTTTGTGAAAAAAACTTAACACTTTTATGTTCGTTAATTACTTAATGAAGAAAAAAATTATAACTGATTTATGAAACAACAAATTTGTCATTAATTTCAATGTTTGTATTCTTTAAAACGATATTGAATGGTCATTATTCGTAGAAAACCTGATCGGAATTTATTAATTTTATCATTGTCAAAATGATAAGTAACGACGATATACTACAATTTAAGGCTGTACAAAGCAACTTGACGAGGACCCGGTAACGGGGGGATAACATGGAACTTTGTTTACAACTGTTTGAAGCTAGCCGACGATTTCAAGCCAATTTTGTCAAACAATATCATGTTTTATTATTATTATGCATACTATTTTACAATTTGACACAAATGCATTAAATATGCATAAACTACGAACCCCACACTCAAAATACGACAATTATACACGATTGACAGGTACACGTACCGAGAAACGTTCGAACTTATTCATTTACAGTGCATATATACTCGTACCCCCGATGCCTCGAACCAGTAGATGGCTCGAACAATTTTTCCGGTCCAAATGTAGTTCGAGGCATCGAAGTTTGACTGTATGACATAACAACACCCATCTATTGTTGTATTAGTCTACGATCATATATTGTTTATGCAATTTAAATACGATATGAACAATCTAGTGTCGCGTAACGCCAGAAAAGACTTGCCCTGTTATCGAACTTATTGATACACTGGTACTTTTATATACATACACAGTTTCTTCTCGCAAACACGATTAATTGCAAAAAGGATAATGACAGGGGTCAGGGGGCAAGAAAATACCACAGTCGACAAAATCAGTACGAATGCAGAAACAAGAGTAATGTTTAAATTGGCTGCTCCACCATTCCACGTACAAACATATAACAATTGCCAGAGTGAACAAAATGCCTTGTTGAAATATATCCAAACGCCTGTACACATAATGTTTAGAATTAACTTGTTATGCGGGTGGAAGCCAAACGAATTAGTATCGATCTGTAACTCTGGTAACAATAATTGACTCCTGTAAATTAAATGTACAACATATTAAATACAATTCACAAGGACCGGCTATTGTAGTCCATCAAGCGTTGATGTCTTTATAACATGGTGCATGTGTAGTTTACATTTCCTCTGCGTCCCATTGTCTTTGTGACTGCGCAATATAAGTTTTAAAAGCTGCATTGCGTACGATATGTAAGCTTAATATCAACGCATCATTAATTTACTTAAAATATAATTAGTCAAAAGTTCATCAATAAAAACTACCTCTGTGAGCTACTTGCTTTATGTTCCGTATATATTAATTGACGATCTTACAAGTAAACCACATTTTATTCTCCTCAGAAGTACGTAAACTGCTATTGATAACATGATTCAAATTAGTTATAATATGCATGTCTGATTATGTCGGTGCGATCCCGTACATACATTTGTCATGACGGAACAAATATCATATGGTGAGGATTTAAATAAATGCGATTGAACTCTATTAAGGAGTTCCTGGTTCTGTCAAGTTATGGTTTGTCAACACGAACTTTCTAATCACTCCCTGTATTTTGTATCAGATATTTCATTTGACATTATGTTCTTTATATTTTCAATCCAACGGCTGTTTAAAATTTAGTTGACGTAAAAGAGGATAATGCTTGATGATTATTGTTGGATTAAAAATCACATTTGTTTTCAACATTTATGATTTTACTTTGTCGCTTAAATTGGCTTTATCCGAATCTTTGAATAACATACAATTATTTCTTATTCCCTTTGACGGAACAACATATAATTTACGATAACTAGTTTGCCAATATAAAGTCACTTTGAACTTTAATAGGAGTGCATAAACTTTGTACAATTTTAATCATATAATTCTCCAAGTGAGACCATTTATATTGCATACATAAGTGGTAAATAGATAATGGGGAGTATGATATTTAATTTTCAGAGAGTTATAACAAATATATTTAAAAAAAGAAGTAAGTTTTATTTATCTTATCTATTCAAGTCAAGTCATATTTTTTTATCAGTCGTTGTCAACGTCAATCGTCGCATCAGCTGGATTGAAAGGTTTTGCACATTGCACAATGTGTAAAGGACGAGATAGACATATGTCCTCCTTCTAAGATAATCACTTCCTTACATTACGTATATAGATACATTACAACAATACTTCTCTCAAGTTAGTAAATTATACCATTTGTTATTTATGCTGTAGGCAAATATGTTATCTTATCGCAGTAGTCGAAGAAATGTAAAACAAACTTTTTTATGTAATTTGGACTAAGGCATATAATTTTTAAAACAACTTTCACCGGGTACGTTTTTTTTACAGGATAACATGTTGCCATGTCGAATTGAAACAGTCTTTGTAGCACAAAAAAACATTGTATTATTTCGAACTCGTATACTTTTATATAAATTTTGATTGTCGAACATATCGATGAATACACAAAATAATTAACGAAAAAAGTGCAAGGTACACATCCAATTTTAACATTTATTTTACTTAACAGCATTACACTAATCCGAATATCTAATTGACCACCCTATGAAATATAATATCATGCGATATATTCGATCAATTAGTCAAACGTCTGGTTATGTGATCATTCCATGCACTATAGAGAAATAATGTCATACCTTATCAACGTGGAACTATGACGTCCAGATAAAGAGGATCTATCACGAGTTGTCAATTGATATTAATTTATATTAAACGAGTTTTTGGAAATTTTATTAAGCGAGCCTTTGGCGAGCTTAATAATATTTCCTGAACGAGTTCAATATAAATATATCAATTGACAATGAGTGATAGATTATTTTTATCATATGACACTAAAAACGCAAAATACGCATTGATTTATTGGAAAAACTCAATAGCTTATACTGCACGTGGTACGTATAACTTTATACGTACTGGCTATACTAACCTGGATACAAGGACAGTCATGTGATAAAATCGAATACTTACGTTTTGTATCTCTTTCAACATATTCGTGTCTAAATTAATTACTTTTTTAAAATGATCAATTGAAATGCTTAATTGAAATTAACGTTTTAACTCGAAAATCAGATAGTGCGTTCTGTGTCAAAATCTGCCTCTAGTGTAGGTAGGTATGCGCTGTCGTGTTGAGTGTCTGTGAATTACAATGAATAATATTAGTTAAACGTATGGCATTTTAAGCGAGATATGTCTGGAGATATCCGATGTTACAATATTCATAACGAGTAGGGGTAAAGTACGTTCAGAATTATTGACGTAGACGAGGATAATACTGGGTGATTATTGTTGAATTAAAAATCTCATTAGTACTCAAAATTTACGATTTTACTTTTTCTCTTTAATTGAATTTCCCTAATCCGATTCTAGAGTTACGTACAACTTTGCCCATTTTCTTGCCTTTCTTTAAAGAAAAACATAACGTCTACGTCAACCTATGCATCAGCCGGATGGAAAATATCTTCTGTTCGATTTATAAACAGCTTTACTCAATTCGTAACTAGTACGTAAATGAAGATGGTGAGATTAAAAATATGTCCTAGTTCTTAGATAATCACTTCGGAATCCTAACTTTACGTAGACAGATAAATTACACATACTACTTCTTCCAAGATGAAAAAGTATACCATTTTATGATCGGGCTGTACACAAAAACATCATTTTATCGCAAAAGGCGGGAAAATGTAGTTCCCACGATTTGATGCAATTTGGACTAAGAAAATAATTTCTGAAACTGCTGATACAACTTTTGCTGAGAACGTTCTTTACACCGGATATATCAATTACAAATTGCGACTTTGTCTGTAAATTGCGATATTACCTAGTCTTCGGCGAGTACGCTATTTGAAGATAACTTGATCAGGATTTAGTTTAGATATGTTCTTGTAATTTGATAATTGGCCATTTCTTTTACATTATGGGTTACTATTATCGCACATAGTCTTATAGTTGAAATGTTTATGTGACCTCTCATTTTCAATATAATATCTCGAGTAAAAAATCTCCCATACAAAATGGTGATGTTTGAACAAATGTTTCTTAGACATAAAATATATTGCTATGTTGCATTGTGACGGTCTTTATAGGACACAAAAAGAATATGGCGTAAAGCATTTATAGCTAACCATATCGATGAAACAAATTATATTCATTATTAAAAAAAAAACCGTACGGTACAATTCCACCTGTAGAAATGCCGAAATAATTACACATATTTTCTACAAAACACGAAGATCAATCCATGTACTAGAATGTATTGACATATCATCTCAAGATTAAATGGTGAAACAAAACACTCAGTTTTGTCTGTTTATTATATTCAGAGTAAAGACAAAGTGTACCTTCTTCCAATCATCTCGACCTACCAATGATGATATTTGACGATCGGCTGAATATGTAAATAGTGATTGTTTCTTAACCACACAGACTACTCCATCAGTCACTACACTTTACTTTAAATAGGAAAGTTTCCCGTATTCAGAATTTGGTAGTAATTGTGGAGTTGGTCATAAGCCGATCTTTTGACCATCAACCATTGTATCACCAAACGTGTTGGTACCAAATACACGTGATACACGATAATACTAATACGTGAAAGTAATGACACTAATACTCAGGGTTGTAAGAACCAAAAAATGGCCATTTTGTTCACAAGGTGTATAAAGCACAAAACTTTCACAAAATTACAATTAACATATTGGCTTTCAGAAAAGTGAAAAAGACAACCTGTTCGACCCCTTATTTCGCATATATGAGGCCCTAAATAGGGTCCATCAAAATAAACTGATTTGCACACTAAAAAAATCAAAACGCTAATTTTTTTTAAAAATATAATAATTCAACAAAACTTGAATTGGAATGTCCAAATCAAGTACACATCTAATATATTATATCATGAATTACACTATTATACATGTTTTATAGCACATATGAGGCCCGAAAGGGGTATTTGTGAAAATTTTCATTCAATAAAAACATGTATGTATACTTAATTTCAGTATTATAAACAGTTGAACAATACACCAATAAAATGCAGCCTATTTAATCCAGTGATGATTATAATATAATTTAATTTATTTAAAATAAAATTTATTTATTGATTGAGGCCCTTAAAAGGACAAGTTCAATCATAAAAAAGTGGATGAATTCAAGATGTCCACGATTTAATCTGCAAGACCCATACATGTCTTTAATATGTGTAACAAATAATTACTTTTTTGTTTTACTTTTTGTTGCTTTTTGAAAATTTACCATATTGATACTTTGATAATAGTTCCAATGTGAAAATGAGGCCCTATTAGGGGTACAAACTAACCATAATTCTTGATATTAGACACAATAAAAAATAAATCAGCACATTAATTTAATTCTCAAATACAAGGCATATTTTATACCAATAATAAAAAATAATGAAGTAATATAAATATGCAGTAGATAACTAACATTTGATAACATAAAGTGAATAATTGAGGCCAAATTAAGGGTAAAATCTATTTTGAAAATAATGGATTAAATTCATATATAGAGAAACGATATTAAAATATTTATATTTACTTACTGATTTAATCAAAGTATCTGTAACAGAAATATATATTGTGTTGAATGTTGGCATATGAGCTATACCACCAGGTAATAAGGTGGCACCTTTTAAATGGTAATGTGGATATGAGGCCCTGCATGTGGTTTAAACTTCACTTAATTCCATTGTCAAGTAAGTAGCCAATAATTCAGCAAAGTCAATATTGTTTGGCATCATTGCTTATGATATACATGTACATGATATTCGATTTTTCAACATGTCGCATGTTTGTTAACACCGAGTATGCACAAATCGATGCGATAAATCATTATATTGTGTTGTATAAAGAATGTAAATGTTTATCAATATGATTTTAATATTTGCCGTTATGTAGTTATTTTTGTAATAGATGTTTGTATCGCGCATACTTTAAAACATTATTAATCACTGGCAAATTGCTCTTCATAATGATTATAGTAGTGTTTGAAAGTATATGTAGATGAAGTTGTCTACTGGATATCGATACACCGCAAGGTATGGTTGTATTATTAGGGCTCAGAATGACCCTACTTGACACCATTGAGCCATGGATTCGCAGCACATGGTAAAGTATTAATGAGGTAACATATACCCCATGGCTATAAATTGCTAAAGTGTTGCCATGTACCCCAAGTACCGTCAACTACACATTTTAAACTTCTACATTGGCAGTGCAGTCATTAATGTATGTAATTGACCGTGTCTGTCATACCATTGACCAAGAAAAACTGTACCTGAGGCCCTAACAGTTACTCATAGAGCTAGTACTGAGTTAACAAGGCATGTGTATCGACCCCATTGAGCCAGATACAGATGTGCCAATTTGAAAGGGACTTAGGTAGCTAATAAAGCTTGGAGGCTGTGCCTAAGAGTGGCAGGCCCCCATTGAACCAAGAGTTATGCCTTTCATAAGTTCGATAACTAATTTAGCTATCCCGAGACAAAAAAACAACAAAAACACCCGAAAAAGTCATGACAACTTCTTTGCTCATTATTATATGGCTAACACATATAGCTTTCAAGTATTGTCAATCATAATACCTTAAAGAAATATCTGAAAAAATGTTTATGTGAAACCTTCTTCTGTGTAGGGGTTGGCGACATGTTGGTGGGCAAGAATGATAAGTATGAAAGCCATATCTCAATGGATTTTGAAGATATAATAGGTTACAATCTTTGTGTTTTTTTCTTTCCCAAGATGCTCAGACCTATCCGTCATCCGACGCTTAACGAAGAGAAACGATTTGGTATGGCCTTACTGTGACAATTGATGTTAGGTTCCCTGCGTGGACAAGAAAATGTGTGACAATAAGTTGTATAAACCCAATAGAAACTGAAATATATGTGTCCATGATTGAAAGGTAACTCAAAGACTTAGAGTATGAAATAGGTGTGCCAAACATTCGAGATACCTCAAGAGGCATGGGTGTGCCTAGCACAGTTAAAAGTTAAGATATCGGGTCTCGAGGGCCACTTTCAACAGTTCATCCTTCGGGCCACGCTTTAGCGGACATTTTAGCCCCTGAGCATTAGCCTAAGGAAACGTGCGTTCGAGTATCCATGTTGAGACTAATCAATTACCGGCTGGTGTGTATCCATCATTGGTATCAATTAACAAACTTGGATCCTTTAGAAATGGCTGAATAAGGTGGTGTTGAGTACTGTAAAGGACCAAGTTTACTAGAAGCTTCTACTGTCTGCTTTGCTCTGTAGCAGGTCAGAGATGGTCGAACTTAATAGAAGTAACACATAGGCCCTTAAATGACTGCATTAGGTAATGGAATACCCATATGGTCCGGAATATTTGAACCAATGTAATTGGTGACGGTGAGTATTTTATTGGGTCAGGCAAAGCTGTAGCTTGTAACATTAAATTACATCATAGGACTGACCTCAGTATACCACATCTAAACTAACTGCCATAAGTTACCTATAAGGTCTGGAATTGTGTATTACGGGCACACACCATGTCTTGGTATGGCTGTAGAGTGTACATGGTGGTGTTAACTGCATCTAAGTACATTGGATGACTTAACTCGGCAGTATTTAGTACCTCAAATGACCAGGGTCGACACCAGCTTAAGTAAATACAAAATTTTAAACAGTAATTAAAATTAAATCAAAGACCAATCTGAAACAATGTATCAGATTAATTGTGTACATCAGTCTATAATAATGGGTTGGTTTAATGCTATAACATAGTTCAGCCGTTTAACCAACCTTTACAAATTTAAACTTTCCCTGGTCATTGGGTTAACTAATGGCATCTGCATTCGAGTCTTTCTGAGGCTATTTCTCACCTTTGGACAGCCAACATCGATATGCGATTCTCTGGAATAGACACTGCCCTCACTGTACATTATACATTAGTTTAGTAGAGCATGTGGGTATTTCTTGCTCATAGAAATTAACCAGTGGTCCAGATGAGGGTTGAACCCGAGACCTCTTGATCCTGAAGCGTCCTATCTCTTTGCCACCGTTCCCCATCGACCACAGTTTGATAACTATGTTTTTGCAGTCTCTAGCTGACTTATCATGACCATGGTGAGGGCCAAACTCGAGCTAATACAGGATACGTACATACATAAAAAGATATGAATTCCTTATTACGGGCCTCAATAAATTCTTTAAAGCAGCAGTTTTCCACATTCGATGTATCTAAAATTAATGTTCTGAGTATTGATGGGGATTTATTTATTAAAAATTAACTGTTAAGAAATCATTATAATGTATTATGTCATGAAAACAGTTGTACTTAATATCAAAACATTTAAAACATTCAAACTGTAATAATTATGTGTTTCCACATTTTTTACATTTAAATTTAACATATAATGACCTCAAGTTATGTCTATCAATTCAAATACACATTCATTAAACCACATCAGTGCCTGAAATTAACATTTTACAATTATTGGTCATAGCACAACAGGTATGTCTACTATGCACATGGGATGGCTTTAAAGGAGAGAAAGAAATATTACACTTGTTAAATGTTATAAGTACACCAACATGTAATGCGTATATCTTTTTTATTATGCATGATATTATGTTCATTTTTTGCATGTCTTAATGCGAGTAGTATAGCAGCAATATCCGATAATTCGATGATTATAATTCGCACGCTGTGAGCAGTGAACCGTGAATTTTCAAATTATGCAAAATGCACGTGCAAATCAAATGATTTTCGCAAGAACTCTAAAAATGTTGCTTATACATTGTCAATCACACCAGGAAAACACAAAACCGGAATAATTACAAAAACAGACCATACAAGAGAGGTTTGTTAAACATACATGTGTCATGACAGTAATTAGCCTAGTGTAGCTAAGGTCACCACGACCTTGACCTTTGACCTATCGTCCTCAAAATTAGTAGGAGCCTACATCTGATGATTAGCAACCTCTCTGTAAAGTTTTACGATCTAAGGTCCTATATTTCTTATGGTGTGGACCAGTGATTGTTGTGTGTTGAAAGGTCATAGTGCGTTTGACCTTTGATCCAATTACCTTGAAATTGAGTCGGGCCGTCTGTGGAGGATGAATAATCTCCACTTAGAATTTTAGAATCCTAGGTCCAATCGTTTTGGAGTTATTGTTGAAAAACCATTCGGCATGTCGACCGACCGATTATTTGCACTGTAACGCTATGTACTGTGTTGGTGTACTTATAACATTTAATGAGTGTATTTAACCGTTCGATTTTTGAAACATAATTATTCCATTCTGGGCTATTTTAATATACATTTACCTTATTGTTGCCTGGTTTTCATCAAATGAAATAGTTAAGTATACAATGGAGATTGTTTATACATTGTACTTGCCAATGTTAATCAATCTTTATCGTTTATTATCAATAGTTGTTGCACTTCTATATATATGACTGTGTAGTGTGATGGTGATTCTAATAGATGGTTAACACCACAAGCGGGGCCTCACTGTCATATTTTATTATAAATTAAATTGTAAATTATGATTATAACTAAGTCAGCATAATGTACAACACAGTTATGTATTATTTGCGTAACAATTGAAAAATTATAATGTGTATATAATATACAGATGAATTTGTGAAATCAAGTACCCGTTTGGGGCCTCATTAGTGCAAAACACCTGGCCTCACATACATGTTTGATTAGTACTTATGTAGGTGGTCCACTTGAAGTGCAATTATGCTATGTTTAGTGATTTATATACATAATGTGAACATTCATGTATCTTATTTTATTTTTCACGAATTCGGGCCTCAATTTTTGTTAAAACCACCAATGGGGCCTCTTTTCCAAGCTTTATTATTACAAAAAGCAGCAGATTTCAAACACTTACATTCAACTCAGTATATACCATGGCTAAATGTGTTTTACTTTACTATCAGGACAAAAATCGGGTATTTATACTGACGGGCAAGCGGAAATTCACATACCCCTTCGGGGCCTCATTTGGGCAGGAGTCAGGGCCTCTCATGATTGTCTCTTTCGATTTTTATCATCAGACTGACTTATTAAGCAACTGTGCCAAATTTAGTGCTTTATACACCATGTGAACATTCATGGCTCTTACAACCCTGAGTATAACAAGAAATGTGCTGGAACGAGATTTGTCTAATGATGCTCGTTATAAGTCGTTCAATCACCCATGATGCATAAACATTGCATACAAAATCCAATCACTTTGAGGCGTGCAATACTTGATGATTATTATTATAACAATTCTTATATTTCAATTTCAAATGTTGTCCTACCTCGAAGTTGACAAATATACTGTTTGGGCGAGTAATTTCCTTTCAGTGGTGATCTAGTCAATGATACCAAACGTTATCTTTTTCAGAAACGCTAACTGTCCCCACGTCGTGGGTGCAACCCTTGGCTAACGAAGCATTATGTCAGCAGTTATCGACTGAGTTTTGACGAACTCTTACCAATGAAATACATCATTTGAATTACTTTTCCGCTAAGTGTGTTAAATTATTAAAGGAATTTGAACATTCTGCAAACAGCCTTGAATGTAAGGGTACGTATCAAATTGTATGACAAGATAAACCAAAATTCTTGCGAAACTACGGTAATTCCAACTTCGGTTAAGTCATGATAAGTCGTTGAAACTTGGTTTATCCTAGATGTTTACCATTTATATAAGCATAAGTCAACGTTGGTTAGTTTATCCTCTACTGTCCATGACCTTAAGCATTAGTGAGCTATTTGATCCAACATAAGTATATAATAAATGTCAGAATTATTGCAAACAGCAAGACTAACAGAAACATATTTAAGTTTCATATATCATAAAACAATATTTACCGTGTAACAAGGCCATATCGTAATATATGGTAGTAAATTGATACTCAAGACAGTATAATTGCACCACATGATCTCTGAGAAATGAAACATGTGACTAGGAGTGTGTATCATGATAAATCATGATTTTAGACAAACATACGATATCTGATTCTTGGGCAGTAATATCTTGACATAAATGACATCAGCAGTGAACACTTGGAAGAGATCATGCGTACGAAATTTAATAAATTGTATAGTTATGTTTCCTCCAATTTGTGTATGATAATTAGATTATTTACTGTATGACAATAGTCATTTTGTCTTTATTCAGCAAGCTATTGTCAGTTGATTGCATCACTTATGTTCGTGGCGGGGTGTAACATACTAATGTGCCTATTAAATACATGTACGAAGAAACCGACGATAATCTTGCATTTCTATTTTTCCATTTCAAAGTAATAAATGAGGGACTTTCGCATATCCATATTCCAATGCTTGACATTTCCCTGGAGGAACTTTTATTTGCTCGACCTTATGATCAATGTGTTGAAGAAATGATATATTGCGATGTATTAGTTTATCTTGCCAATATATCTAACTTATTTCATGCCTCACACAAATGTTATAACTCCTGGTATATCAATAACAATAGCCGCCTACAGAGTCATGTTACGGACTTTTAACATTAAATGTATATAAATCAGTCCAAGATATACCATAAAAGGAAGCATTTGGTGTATTGTAATGAAGTCATGGTGTACGTTATAAATGGTTAGCATTTCAAAAACATCAACATGGTTGTATAAAGAGGTATACGCACATCGCCAATACTTTACAATCCTGAATAATATTTATCACTTTCAATTTCAATTCATCAAATATATTTATTAACACAATTTATTATCTTCACCAACCACATGTTCATCTAATGTATTACATGCATGGGTTGTACCATTATCATGCTTTTCAGTGCTATTTAAAACAACAGTTTTTACTGACAATGTGTCACAAGACTTACCAAGATTTCGCTCTCTGCAAAATGCTTGCGATTCTGTGTACAAAGCTTGCACGAAGAAGACTGCTAAAACTTATTGTTTGCCGGCGCGTGTATTTAACTATCACTTTCATAAGATATAATATCTTGTTTTTCTCAAAAATATAACCAACTGATGCGAACCGCGTAAACAGCTATTGTATGGCTTTTTGCTCATAACTATAACCCCTGTGTATTAATTAGTACCATTAGGATGTAGGATGATCTACAAGGACGTACGAGACAAGATGATCAAAATGTATCACACGAACGCTTTGTGCCTAAGGCTCATTTTACATTTTTAAGAATACTCAGGGGATGGTTACACTACTTGTGTATGTCGCATTGAACAGACCTGATGCATTTGTGTGAGGAATACCCATGGATTCCAGATATTAATAAAAATATAAAACTGCACCCCTCTCTGTGCATCGTCCATTAGTTATTGTCTCTTAAATCATGGTAGTTATGATAAAGGATAGGGTGTCCATATTTATGCCCGATTTTGTTGAAATGTCAATGGAATTGATCGGCGTGATATGCTGTTGATTTCCTTTGGTGCCTTGTATTATTGAACAATGTTTCCGGGATATGCATTGGTTTGATGTATTGGTGTTGGTGTCACTTAATGTGTCGAATTTGCCCGTTTTATCACAATGTTAACTGCACACAATGTGTCAAATATAAACAATGTGAGATATCCATTTATATACCCTGTGTATTGGCGCAAAAAATAACAGGCATTGTGGAAACTATTAAGTATACAAACAGAAGTACCACAGTGACTGTGTTGTGCATCCATTTAAGCATGATATGGATTATACCCTAATTCTTTGCAGTACACGTAGACTTGATCATGTGTGTCCTGAGGTGGCCGCCGAGTTCGGTCCAGGCGCAGAAATACAGGTTTCAATTGTCAAACTTGTGATGCGTACATGTTTCTGTTGAGGTGCTGGCTAACTCTTACTCAGTTTGTAGGCTTGGTTGAAATAATACCGTAGAGATGACATGAAAATAAAAAAATTCTCAATGACACTTGCATGATAAAATTATCAACGTATAGATTGCTTTATACATTGCAAGGGTATTTAAACTTGTGTTGACGTATATTGCATTACATTGATATGTTTTTAAGAGATAAAACACTACGGTGTGTCTGTTTATTAGATCCAGTACTTGTTCATTACACGTTGTAATAAATATAATATTAAATTAAATTGACAATAATTGAGCATTTTCCAATTTTAGCTCGTTGGTGGTGTAATGTTACTGCCCTGACTTGAGTTTTAATTTGTATATCGGACTTGAACAGTTACCATTTAACATGAAAATTACAAAGCTATTAACTGTGTTTATCTTTTTTACTTAAACAGTAAAGTGGCCCTTAACAGTGTAAAATGTGGTTTGTTGTTTTTGATTTAATTGCTTAGTATGAGAAAAGTATTCCTAAGCAGCCTAGGGCTGCTATTAAAATTTTTTTTTTCTAATTTTGTAAACAAAAAACAAAACAGCCAGTAAAATGCTTTACCAACTGGTGTCTTGGTTAATCAGATCTAACTTTTACTGCTACTGTAAATTATTAAAGACAGACAAAGCTAATGTCCACGAGTAAACAAAATTGCATTTGAAACTCATTATGTTATACATTGTATTTGATTACGCCATTGAATCGCCCACTAAGTGTCTGTCTTGATATTATAGTAGTTATTCTATAAAATAGATGTCTAATAATCGTCATTTAATGTGAAATATCCGTACTAAAGTATGTTTTGACAAAGCAGCTTCGAAAGTAGGTGGATGTTTCCCGAATGAATCATCCAGGACACACCCTATAACTGTTTGTTTTGTATATAAAATACCATTGCATTGCATTTGAAAATTCGCTAATATGTGAGTAATGCTATTCGATGAAACAATACATATAGTTTTTTACATTTTCGGTGTTACTCTAATTTGATGTTTGTACCTATTTCAAATATGTGTTATTCACGAACAATTCACAAACAATTTAATTAAACGAAAGCAATCTAAAAAAATATGTAGATAATAATTAAATATATGATATATTTGCGCAAGTTATACAACAGAACATGGTACCAATGACAAAGTATTACGCATTTGGTGCTACGTATACCGTTCATATTTTGCAGACTATAAACATCAATCTAAATCATATATGTTAACATTAATTTACAAGCACAATTCTGACAACATGACATTATATTTAAGTCGTTTAAATATCTAAAACATCGGTTAAAATCATACACGTTCGGAATGTTGATATGGACAGGCAAACAATAACTGTCGTGCATATTCCTCAGGCATACTGCGATAATAATGGTTTTGCTACATAGAACAAGCGTCAGATTAAGTAGATTGATACTGATAATGTGAATGTTTCGTTGAATTATTTTCAGTTACAAATGTTAACATGTACTTTTGCTAATTGTTTACACTTGAATCCAGTAAACATTGTTTCTTTTTTGATGGATTATATTAGTGTACTTATTATATCAAGTGTGTGAGTAGAAATATACCAAAACAATGAACACATTCTCTTCTGATAATAGCTCGTGATTCCACGAATAAATGTAAAACAATGCCATCAGTAAATAATGTTCTCTGGTAAATTTTCTCTTAAGCGAACTATAATACCTAACTAGGAGAGCTTTGCACAAGTATGTTTTACACTCGTGGATGTCTATTTAAATATTAGTTAGCTAAATTTAGCCAAATGTGCATTTAAATTGAGCTATTCGTGTATTTATTGTGATGTGTAGTTGTTAACAAGCCATGGTGTCGTCTTTTATATCGTCTTTAATGATCGTATCCGTCCGGCCACAGACTAATTCTGCCATCGCATCTCCTATAGCTAATGAGTATGAAACTCGTTATTTGGGTAATTATAAATCGTTCGAAAGTGATACGCGTTTTAATTATATCTTGTACATGATACTGATAGTTATAGAAATTGCGAGTTTGATACTATCATTCAGCGTACGAAGCGTGAAATATTTTCGTACCTAAGCCAATCGCTTCATGTCACCCCATATATTGTCAAAACATGACGTATAACTGTTGTTTATCCAATTATCACTGTCTGGTGGTCTTTAAGCACATCTCAGTTTTTCTCATTTGTTAGTATTACTTTCGACAGTTTAATAATACATAATATTACTAAGTACCTTCCATTGCTATGACATCACATCATTTCTTTTTGGGATAGTTTTGTATTTGACGGTGTGCATTTAGTTTGTCGAATAAAGAGCTTCGTGAACAACCAGTACCACCCAGACAGTAATGCTTATTACTAGAAATGACCATTGTTGAAGGCTACTTCAGTATTACTGATCAGGGAATTGGCTAAATCATTTCAATTAATCGACGATATCAAGTACACTGTTGGTACCTGTTCATCACTAGCATATAAAGCGAGGACTAAAAAAGTGTATTAAACCATAATTATTATATGTTTTAATCTTCTCGAAGAGAAAGTAGATCATTAATTATATTAACACATTGTCATAAGATTATTTATCCTTAGGTTCATGTATGATTTACATTGCGGGTTTCATCATCTTGTTAAAGGCATACATAAGTATCAAAGCTACGCACGTGATTAGTAAGTTTGGCATGTAGGGAAACTGTTTACAGAAATAGTGAGACGACCTAACAATGTTAAAACGCACTAACACTCTGTGTGTATACCATGTAAATTAGTTAACCTCGAACACGCCCGATAACATCCCCTATTCCACAAAGTGTTGGAAACCTTAAGATGCTTATCTAATTAGCTTACTATGTTCAGTTTATGAGATGGCTGATGTTAAGTATAGCACATTTGTTTGGTATATATCTGGAACTGTATCAAACGAGGTTACATGTACGTTAATAAATGTGGACTACTTCTACTTCAAAAGCTTTAATATAATTTGTTTTGTTAGATAAACAATTAGAAGTCATGCAATGGTACAGCAGTTGAAATTGTAACAGAATTATAACCATGGGTATGCGAAACTGGGTATATACTCGAACGAATCCAATTTCTTTCTCATATTTTATCTCTATTTGTACGGATGTCTGATACGACATATAAAGAATAAAACGCGGGTAATCTTGACTACAACATTAACTTTAATCGAATTGGTTCCTAGTCCTCTTGGTAGTTGGTGAAAGGATATTAGTCGCCTACTTGTACGTTATAGAACCTAGAAATAAATTAGGACGAACTTGAAATATGATATATGACCTAACGACACCCATCCAGTGTTGTATTAGTCTACCACCATATATTGTGTATGCAATTTCCATTCAGTATGAATAATTTAGCCTCGTGTATCGCCAAACAAGACTAGATTCGTTATGAAATATTGCATTTAAATAGCATTAGTTGAACTCTTTGCTACTAAGGTACATGTATATATAGTATCTTCCTAACGCAAAACATTGCAATAGGTCGGCAAGAAAATACCGATGTCAACGATACCAGCATGATGAAGAAACAAGAGTAAAGTATCAATTGGCCGCTTCACCATACTTGTAACAATTCTAACGAATATCTTAGAAACATATTCAAACGCTTGTTCATATAATATTCAAAATCAACTTGTTATGCAATTGGAAGCCAAACGAATTAGTATTGATCTGTAACTCTGGTTACATTAATTGTCTCCCGTAAATTAAATATACAACAAAAGCAAACATTTCACAAGTAAATAAATCTCATTCAAGAACCATTTATGGTCTTTCATTTAACACCGATATTTTATAACATAGTACACTTGTGTCTTACATTTCCCTGTATGTTACATTGTATTTGTTACTGCGCAAAAGTATTCTCAAAAATCGCATTTCATATACTATATACATGTATATGTTAGCTTAATATCAACGAACCATGTATTTACTTAATAACGTATATTTCGGTTAATATGTTCAAGCGCTTATAACTTACACAAAACTGCGTTTTGTAATGTTATGTTCAGTATATATTCTTTGAAGATCTTAATTGACAAACACATGTTTCTCTTTTCAGAAGTACGTACAATAGTTAAACGATACATGTCTGGTTATTACGGTGCAATTCCATACATTCAATTGTTATGGTGGGACACATTTCTGATGGTGAAAATTCAAATGAATGAGATTGAACTCAATTAAGACCTTTCTGACTCTGCCAGTTTTTTTCAACAAACACACATTCTAACCGCTCCTTGTAGTTTGTATCTGATATTTCCCTTTGTGCTCTGTTCTATATAATAACAAGGCAATGACTATTAAATTGATCTCAACATCAATAGAATATTATTGATACACATTGTTTGTAAACACTCCTCAAGAAATTCAATGAGTCGCGAATATGTTTATATGACCATACGTGATAATACTATCGATATTTCAATCATCTGACATAGTTTAATCAATGTATTGATATTGATTGTTTTCTACAGTCACAATGATACAAGATTATCGAACATACAAGGCATCACTCATCATTACCAGCCGAATAAAGAAAATACAAAATACACCACTCGGTATGATTTCTTAAAAACTCTCCAAATAGGGACTCTGCAAAAACACCAAGCTTTTAACAGCAATAATTTTGCTTCATTATTTGATTGATATTTTAATACAATGAATAATTTTAAAATGTTGTAACATCGAAAGACGTTCGCCAGAGTAAAACTAGCACGCCCTGTATTAAGGCCCGTGACACTACACTCTGTATTTCGTGTCAGTTGGTATCTTTACTAAAAGACGGCTAGCCATATAATTGAGTTGAAAGCGTAACATCGATTTACAATTATTATTAGAACTGATTATTTGTTTTCGTATTTTGAAACATGGAAAAGGCGTGCAGTTATTGACGTTTTAAAACCTGGTCGTTATGCCAGTAAAAGTACGTCGACCTATGTGATTTCCGTTATCGTAAACACTCGATAAGCGATCAAATATTATATGAACTACCTGGTGAACGTTCTGCCTAATTTGCAATATAACAAATGAATGGCTTCAATATGGATGGATGTCAATTAACCATCTTAAATGCCACTACTTACCGACCATCCTTACACACCAGATCCCGATATCAATGTGAAATAGTAGTCACACTGTTTGAATAGTGTCATTCGTGTTCACTTATGTGTTTTGTTTCGTGTGTTAAACTAAGCCAATCCGTGCCTTGAATGGACCCGTCAGTATTATACAAACGTCGTCATGACGCTGCGCGCATTCTGACGTAGATTTTGAATGGAACCTATATAGCGTACATCATCGTTTTAAACGTTAAACAGCGTTCTCTAAGGTTATGTGATAAATAGAATATTTCGTTCGTGTAATTTCATACCGTTTTTTAAAACTCGTCGACAAAAACAAAGTTTCGTGTCATATTGTTTTGCCCACTCGTTTAATAAAGCTCGTATGTAATGAGGACTCATGCAGGATCCTCTATGCCTAATATACAAATGTAACCACAGTTGGTCACATAAACATTTAATTAATGACGATTCACCAATATAATTTCGAATTAAGAACAATGTAAAGCAGTACCAAACACGTGTTTACACATTTAATAAGTTATGTTCGAGTATTATTCAGTGTACATACATAATGCCGTATCTCATAAAATAGGAATTTTGATGTTTAGATGATCGAATCACCATGTCGTTTATCTTGTTTTAAAGTTCTCTTGTACTGATTATTTATCTTAATGGGCAATTCATATGCTGACCTGAATAATCCTTTTTACTCAGAGATCGTATGGTGAGTTAACCATGTCTCAGACGTTGCCTCTAGCTTGATTAGTTGGGACATGCGGCTTACATAAACTATTTATTACAAGGTTTAATTTTGACTAAACCAAGGGCTTTTAAAACATTTCTTTAATCGAGATATGTCTGGAGATATTCAATGCTACTTTATTCATAACGAGAGGAAATTGCGTTCAGAATTATTGACGTAGAAAATCTTAATACGTGGTCATTACTTTTAAAACTAAACTCACATTGAAATTCAACATTTATTATCTTACTTTTTGTCCCTATCCGAATACATGAATAATATATAGCTTTTGCTAATTTTATTTGTCGGGACACATATAAGTTCGACGACTTGTATGCCAATATATAAGTACAGTGAAATTCCACATCAGTATATGTACTATGTCCATGATTCCCCAAGTGAGAAAATTAATAATGCATACATACGAAGGGTGTTTCACACAATTTTACACATTGCATAGTACATCTATGACGAGATAGAAATTATGGCCTAGTTCTTTGGTAATCACTTCCTTACTTTACTTAGACAGATAAATTACATATTATACGTCTCACAAGGAAGTAAATTAAACAATTGATATTCGGGCCGTAAGCAGAAACATCATCTTATCGCAATAGGTGGGAAAATGTAACTCAAACGATTTGGTGTAATTTGGACCAAGATCTAAAATTTCTGAAAATTTTGATACAACTTTCTCCGTGGGCGTTTATTATACCGGATAATTCAATTGACAAATTGAGATATTTTAGCATGTCAGACATAGCCTACGTCAAGATAATTTGTTAATAATACATATACAGGCGTTATTTAAATGTTGGTCCAAAGGTTTTGTGGTAAAAGTAAGGTAGCAACATTTGAAGATGTTTCCTTAAAGTATGTAAGTCATGATTGAAGAAAATGACTATAATTAGATAAGTTAACTGGGAACTTGTTCATTGAAATGTGTACATATTTAACTAAAAGTCTTGAATTTATTTCGTGCAAATTACCATAAAATTGAGGTACACTAACTGGCTTTAAATCGGTTAAGTTTATTACAAAATAAAAAGCATACGTTACGATTCCTTTTATAGATAGGTTAATAATTACATATATTATCTAGCAAATACCCTGTCGACTAATCAGTGTCTAGTATCTAACAAATGAAACATGACTTTGACGTCCTTATTGACCTTAAAGCCGTGTTGCATTAAATATTGTTATACGAGTATTATACCGAATCTAAATACCTATAACATCTTTCATATTGCCCGGTCTTCACAACGCATATTGACTAAGGGCAGATAACTCTCCTGTCTCAGTCATATCGGATCAATTCAGAAGTTCTGGCAATTGGGCAATATGCGTGTTGTGAATCGGCTGACGGCCCACTACAATAAGAAAGGACTATGCAAACGGGATATAATATAATGTATTGATATATCATCGCAAGATTAAATTGTGAAACAAAGCACTTAGTTGTGTCTGTCTATTCGATCTAGAGAAGAAACAAAGTGAACGCTATTGCATTCATCCAGCTATCAATGATAGTATTCGATGATCGGTAAATATGTAAATAGCGACAGTTTCTTAATCAGACAGACTGCTCAACAATCACTGTTCTGTGTTTTATGAATGGTTTCCGAGAGCAGCATCAGACAATAATTGAATAATTGTTGGTCATAGCTGATCGATTGACCGTTAATTAGTATATCAATTGAAGTTTATGTCTAGATAGATAGATTGATAGATTATATTCAGTATTAAAGTCTAGTATTATGATGATACGCATAACCAAATATAGTTGAGTACTATATTTACTGAGTAGTCTCGGTTGCAATATACATGAACATATCTTCACTGTTGACGTCACTTTGACCATACTGTTTCTAAATAGTAATACCGATGGCACAAATATTGCATGTTTGAATGAATTCATGATTCATCTTGGTACACAAACTCGCCACATGTAACATTTCTCAGAAGTCAAGCGGAACAAACAAAATTATACTGCCGTAAATGTCAATTTGCTACAAAATGTAACATGTTTTAAGACATGTCCTTGTTGCCCGATAAATATGATTTGATGATATATGAAACTGATGCTTTTGTTAGGGTGCTTGAGCTTGAAAATTGGTAACTTGTTAGTCTACTTGTTTGCAACACTTACAATAAGTGGTATTTACTGTTGTCGTGTGCCTCTTAAAATATTTTGCGATATCGCAGTCGATAAGCATGTACGAGACTTTCTCATTTCCTGTTTCAAAATATAGAATGAGAAAACTTGCGCATATCCATATATCAAGGCTTGACATTTCCATGGATGAACTTGTATTGGTTCGACCTTATGATCAATGTGTTGAAGGAATGATACACTTACGATAAATTTGTTTATCTTGCCATGTTTCTAACATATTGTATGCCTCACACAAATATTATGACTCCTGATGCATAAAAAACAATAGCCTATTGCATCATGTATATAATTTGCCGCTTTAAATGTTGATAAATAAATTTAACATTCTAAGAACAACCTTGAATTTTAGGGTCAATAATAAAACAATTATGTAATGACTATGGGACGTGTCAAATGGGTTAGCAATCCATTTATGTAACAAGAACAAGTAAAAAACAAATTGATTAAAGTTGTTGTCCATAGAAACAGGGTTTACCCGAGATGTTTACCAAGTCAACATTGATTTATTTATTATATACTGAGCGTCAAAAGTTTCGCAAACGAATGAAAAATTCATTTTTTTTTAAATTGTTGACTCGAAAGAACTTTTTACTAACAATGTCTATTTGTGTACCCATAGTGTTCATGTTGAATCCATTTCCATTTTCGACTAAACTTCCACTTCCAATTTACTTGATACATGTCCGTGATACGAAATACACAAATAGGTAGTCAAATTAGTATGCAATGTACGCTACATTTGAGGGCTAAAATTGACAAATTTGAACATAATCGTGTATACACTCAACCGCTTTAAAAACGCACCACTATTGAAAATAATCAAATTTTGTCAAAATACATGTTTTGCTAAAATTGATAGATTACAGGGTTTGTTCAGTTCATAAGCTTGACCTACTTAAAGAAAACGATTCATTTTTCATTCGGAATACCCCGCCCAGAGAACTTGTTTTATTTTGCATATTTTGCGCGTGCAGCTCAATCGCGTCGACTTGTGTGATCAATATTACTTTTAAATTGTACGCTGTTGGTTTACAACATAAACAATATTGGCTAAAGGTATTTTTATGCTGCCAATATCTCGAATATTTGTTCTCGATGATTGTGCCTTCGCTTCCAACTGAAAAGAGCCCCGGTACCTTAGCATGGCGGTTCAACTGCCACCATACAATGCATGTGGGCTTAGAACATCGATTCCTAGTGATGGGCACATTCAAAGACCGACCTGGATGAAACCAGCTAAAGGTATTGAGCCCGAGCTATGAGGAAACATGACACCGATTGTGTCACTGTAATTTGTTTCGCATGGCTGCACACAATGTCAAAGTAATGACGGACGTCAATCAACAAGCCAAAAGTACATTATTGCATTTTCATAATTATTTCTTTCATAATTGTCAATAAAAAGGAAAATTGTTTAAGTACATTTTTTTTTATGAGTTTTCTCCCGTTTAGAGCCTAAAGTCTCAATTTTTTGTCTTCAAGCTCCTTCATGGTGTTGATTTTAGGTGTCATAGAAGCACCACGGGATAAAGTCTGATGCTCATAACCAAGACTTCAAGTTTAAATAAGGCTTGAATTAATCTTAAGTTCACATTATGCGCATATCTGAACCGCACTCGGTCGTATGGTATTAGCCAGACAGCCATAGCCACATAACATTTATAATTCAAGTCAAACTTTGCTTGAATGGTGGGAAACATCACGTCGAACATTATTCTATCCTATTACGTAATTAATGTTATGCTTTAGGGTGAGATACCACGTGCATGTATCAATGTATCAGGCTCTTATACTTGCTTTTGAAATTGTGACTTTCACTTTCATGGGTATCATAATTCATTTCAAACTCGTAATAATTGCATGAAAATCACACACATCGTTGAATATAGCCTGAAGATTATTAATCCGAAAATAAATAACCATAAATTGACGTTTTCATCACTAAAACCGATATTTCATATGTGGTGCGTTTTTGAAGCGGTTGGGTGTACAAGAGTCAAGAGGCTGGCGTTTTACTACAAAATATTTTTGTCGGATACATTTAACATGCCACTATCATAATAAGACTGGTGCGTCATGTCCAACATACGGACCGTGTATATTACGTACCACGTGACAACAGGTCAAGGGTCAATGTCGCTGACCTAAACAGGGAATACTGCTATAATTATATAACCAAACTCAATGACATTGTTTTAGCTTAAGCGTAGTCCAACTGACATTAAAACTTATGGGCACTATCTTTTATTTTGCCTTTTTATGACCAGTGTGCTGTTTCTTAAAATGTGACATTTCGTACATTATCTATTACGACATCCACTCTTGTCTGTGGTCAAAGGGAGTTTTTTTTGGTACAATTACCTATTAAATTATCTCCCTTGCACTGCAAAAAACGTAGTGAATCGTTTATGTTCACAATTGCCAATTTTTGCCATCAAATGTAGCGTGCATTGCAAACTAGATTGACTACATATTTGTGTATTTCGTATCACAAACATGTATAAAGTAAATTGGAAGTGGAAATTAAGACGAAAATGAAAAGCCCTTACTTTGCGCGCTAGAATAGACGTTTTACCGTTTGTGATGGTGTGAGCATTCAAGCGTAACGAAGGCCAACGGAAATTGGTTCAGCATGAACACTATGGGTACACAAATAGACAGCATAAGTAAAAAGTTATTACGAGTTAACAATTTAAAAAGTTTGAATTTTTAATTCGTTTGCGAAACTTTTGACACTCAGTATATAATGTCTATGACCTGAAGCATTATTTTGCTATTTGAACATCATGAGTATATAATCATTGTCAGATTTATTGCAGACAACCAGACTAACAGAAACATCGGTTTCTTGTACCATAAAACAATATTTACCGGAAAACGAGGATATATCGTAAAACATGGTATTAACTTAATATTTAAGTAAGTATTATTGTACCACATGATCTCAGAGAAATGAAACATGTGACTAGAAGTGTGTACCATGATGAATCATGCAGTCGTACAAACATGCGATATCAGAGCCATTGGTAGTAACATCTTGGAACGTGTTGTCTAAATAGCATGATATCAAATTCAATCATTTGTATAGTTATGCTCACTCGATAAATAAACTATTAATTTAACACGGTTGGTCGTAAAATGCATTTACTTATAGTTAAACACATGTTTACCTTTCTTGTAGCGGAGGAAAACAGGTAGTTAAAACATTTCGGTGATAGTTATCCAAAAACGACATTTAGTTTGTGTAGCAGCAGGATTATTAGCTGTTAGTGTAATTCTTAGACTGTCTATGACTATTGGCAGTATATGACTTTCAACGTAGGAACAACGGCGTGTTGTATATGTGGGTTTTGACAGTTTGGCAGCAACCTTTTAGCCTTTCAGAAATCAAGTTCATGTTCTCGTGCAGTTACATGTATTTGTTTTGCATTGTGATTGCTGACTTTGTCAGTTTGTTTGTCCAATTATATTTAACAACTTTGCTCAGTCCTCATTTTCATCGATTAATATGTTTTTGTCATCAATTATAAAGTTCCAAAACATTTTAAGCAAAGTCAATACATGACAATCAAAATAATCAGTGTCAACATTTGGCCGAGCCTCACGTGGTTTGTTCGATGTTTCTACCTCCACGCAGTTAAACATGCTTGTAATTTGTTCCACACACTTCCGAATAATGTCCAAAGGTTCGTCACGCTTAAAAAACATTTGAAAATCCATTATGATATCACAGTTATGTGTCAGCTGATGTCAGAGTAAAGATGACGTGACTGTGCCTACTGTGTTTCTCTGTTGACGTATTGGAATAATTACTCAAAACATCACTGTTTGATTGTTTTTTAAGTAAACGTTTTTATGAGCTTATAATGAACGATTAATTTATTGTTTGTCAGATTTACAATAGTGGTTGCCAGAGCGTTTGATATTGTAGTGACGTTATAAAATGAAATTCAGCTATTCGGAGATGTGACAGTAATTAGCGTTTAGACATTTCAATAACATCATTTTGTCGATACATTCAACAGTTCCTACGACTCTTGTCAATGAATGTAAGTGTAACTAATGCCCTCGTGGTGGTCATTCATCAAGTATATCAAAATATGTATTTGTGACTATTACCTCCCTTGGTTGATATGCTAAAAGTGTTTTAATTTTATAAATGTAGATTAAACTAATGTACAAAATGTACGATTGTAAACACTGATGATTGATTAGTATTATAGCCAAATTGCATTGAGATATAAACATGGTTGACAAAGTTATCTACGAAAATATAAGTGAGGACTTAGAAAAGTTGCTAGGTATATTTCATAAAAACTAGATTATCTACTGTATGACGATAATCTTTGTCTTTATTTAGCAAGCTATTGTCGGTTGTTTGCATCACTTATGTTTACATCATGGTCGGTTTTAACGTTCTTATGTGCCTACTGAAAGCATGAACGAAGAATCCGTCGATTATCATGTACTTGCATTTCTATTTTTCTATTTCAAAAAAATAATTGAGTGACTTTCGCATATCCATATTCCAATGCTTGACATTTCCCTGGAGGAACTTGTATTAGTTCGACGTTATGATAAATGTGTTGAAGACATGATACATTACGATGTAGCAGTTTGTCTTGCCAATATATCTGACATATTGTATGTCTCATACCAATTGTGCGACCCCTGGTACATATATAACAATAGCCTATAATACAACGTTCCCGACATTTAACATTTAATGTATATAAATCAGCCCATCTTATTGCATAAAATTGGTGTATTTTAATGAAGATCATCGAATGGTGTACGTTATAAATGGTGGAAACATCATCGTATTAGCATTTCAAAAGCATTAACATGGTTGTATAAAGATATATGCGTACATTTTCAATACTTTACAATATTGAATAATATTTATCATTTTAAATTTCAATTGATCACATATTTTAATTTACACATCTTCACCAACTACGTGTTTATCTCAAGTATTAACTTGTTGGGTTGTACCAACATCATGCGTTTCAGTGATATAAAACACAACTGACATTGTGTTTGAAGATTGAACAAGATTTTGCTCTCTGCATAATGCATGTTGTATAGTGAAACCCCATGCAGCCGGTGTATCCACGATACTGTTGTATGTAATTTTATCGTGAAATTGTAGATTATTTACCTAATAACATTGGTTGAATGATTGTTACAATAACTGACGAGTAAATTAGACAGATAAATACGAAATGGTCCACTTTCTGAGGGAAATCGCAACAAAAACTTACACCATACCTTCACTACGAGTAAATCCTGATTTAATTGGTAATGATTGACATGCATGTATTCAATGCTCGTTTGTTTATGTATCTTAAATTATGTTGACAGCTATGACGTCATCCATCGATAAAAAACGGTCGTGTTCAACGTTTGGCGGGAAAAAATCAACTTGTTAACAAACTGGACCAAATTTACTCGGAAAATGTTTTGTAACACCGGCCGCATGTGGCTATTTCCATTTTTCTGAAAATTTGACATAGGTGTTTGTTTACAGGTATTTTTCGATTCCAAAGGTCATTTGATGCAATTTTGCAGCTTTGTTAAAGATTAAATGTCATTTTAGCAGTTTCTATCAAACTATGTGTCGAGGAGTCAGTGCTTTGTTTTCATTTTGTCAATTTCGTTCGATACACCGGCGGCATGAGCTTCAAGACTACATGTATACAACATTAATGCGATATGCGATTTTATCTACAAGTAATTATCATAGTTTTATGTTTTTTAGATAAATAAAGTATGCGTATCTGAGATTCTAACAAAAAGTTTTTTCAATGAATGGGGTGAATGAAGCAGTCAAACTGGAATCATTTCACACGGAGCATATTAATTATTTTTGGGAGGGCTTAGATCGAATACGCTTAATTGTGAAACACATGACCTAACCATGGTCTAAATCCCACATTTAGTTGGAGCCAAATATTGATAATACATGCTGTAAATGCGGAAGTATAACCATAACTAGTACCTAATCGACATGAGGTTATTGATTTATGTTCCCATGATGTATCCAAAAGTATAACCATGTGTTCTCAATGGGCAATTATCAGATTTGGTCCATATTTATTGTGATTATTATGATTGTCATTTAAAGGTTGAAAGTATTTAGAATTGTCAGGAAGTATACACACAATGACATACTAGTACATTTGTATTAAGATTCTCAATTATCAGTTTTAACATTTGTTTGTATGAACATTGTCGATTAAACCGTCTGTATGAAACTACCTTATAAATCTAAACATTAATGAATGTGGTTCATATGTTGCTTTGGTATTCCCGACCGTATTCTTGTTTCCTTCGGTTTGCTAGTTTGAGAACATAATGTGCATACAATTAACATAATAGTATAGATTGCACACCCTAAAAGCCAGACGCATTCATGAGCAAACTTGTTTTTTATTCTTTTAAATGTCATCTTGATAAACGGCAACTGCAATTATATTGTTCTCTTGAATATATGCACAATCCTACAAGAATGTATAGTTTCCTGAAGCGTGTATTTCACTTTCACTTTTCCAAGTTACTATCTTCCGTTCCTCAATTATATAACCAACTGATGCGCACCAAGACAACAGCTATTGTACGGCTTTGTGCTTATAATGATCACGCCTCATGCATTAATTAGTTCCATTAGGATGGTCTACATTGACGTACGAGACAAGATGATCAAACTGTTTTACACGAAAGCTTTGTGCCCAAGGCTCATTTTACATTTTTCAGAATACTTTGTGGAAAGCTTCAATATTTTTGTTTGTCGTATTGTACGGGTTCCATGCATTAGTGAAACGAATTCCCATGGATTCAGTGTATTAATAAAAACACAAGATGCACCCTCTCTGTGCATCCTCCATTAGTTATTGTCTCTTAAATCATGACCGATATGATAAATGATAGGGTATCCATATTACTATCAGCTATTGTTTTCATGTCAATGGAATTTATCGATGTGAAATGCAGTTGATTTCCTTTGGTACTTTGCATTATTGAGCAATACTTGCAGGTTACATTTGTTTGATCGCAATGAGAACGGCGCACTGGGAGCAATATTTACAAAACGTTTGTTGTAACACGTATAAATCAAGTGTCCAGATAGTTAGAATTACAAACATTGTTTGTATCAAACTAAATTTACAAGCATAAGAACCAGTGTGTTGTTCGTCCGTCAGAGAACGATGACGAGTATGACTTCCTTCTGTGATTGCTTGCGTCCTAAGGTGGCTGATGAGCCCTATCAAGGCGCGAAATTATCGGTCACAGTTGTCACACTTGCGGTCTTTATATTGTTTGGCCCAGGATATGCCTGATCAGGCGTTGTGTTGACGAGACGTTTCCTGTTAGCAGTCTGTAGTTTTGCTTATTTTGACGTATCACGACTGTGATGATAAAATGGCATATTTATTCAATAGTCAATGCTTTCTTAACGTAGAGAGATAAATTAAACAAACTTCTTCTACCAAATCGGTAAATTAAACCATTTGTTATTCGGGTCGTAAGCAGAATCTTTATGTTATTGCAACAAGGCGAACAATTGTAATAAAACGATTTGATGGAATTTTGAAGTTTGTTAGTTATTTGGAATTAGGTCTACATTTATTTTAATTTTCAATAAAACCTTCTCCGCAGGCGTTAATTACACCGAGTATTCAATTGAAAAATTGCGAAATCGTCGCATGTCTGACCTAGTCCTCCATACGAAATTTTAAGATTACTTGATCTCGAGTCTTTTTGTAAAACGGATCTAGTCGGGATAGGGGCATTGTGATAAAATTCAACAAATCTATAACAGTGTTCAGTGAGTGGCTCACACTACGACAATGACATTTTTTTACCAAATACATTTGTATGTGTAAGAACTATGGGAAGGGAGTTACATTCTCTGATATGTAGTAACAGCAACTCATAAAGTTAGTCTAACTAAATGATTGTGTTGTATGTTATATTGGTACTTTTGTAAAGTAGAGGGCATTCTGTTTACATTTGAGTACTTTTTAAGTACATGTATTAATTGACCACTGGACAACTGATGCATTTACACACTCGACTTTCGAAAAAATTATTTGCCATTTTCATCACAGTGACTGTAAACATGCATGCATTTCACAAATCTCGATAGTATTTTGTCCGAGTTATTGACGATTATTACATATGAGTAGTATTTACCAATTATTGTATTTCAATTCGGTTCCATTTGCAGTACATTTAATGCTTGGTATCCAATACATACAGTTATAAATGCTGTCATTTACTATTAATTATTAACTCACGTTTCCTTCAAAAGTTTTTTTAAACCAATAATCTATTAACTAATGTAATATGTGTTACGTTTCATTCAGCATTCAGAATTCCCACAAAGTTAGACAAATACATTTTATATCAATATTTTGGTGTGGCGAACTTGGCCAACAAAACCGACAAATAATACACAAAGGTACCAAGCAGAGACAGACATTCAATCGATTAATATCGATGGTGCAACTTCAAACTCTCAGACTTTCAGGAGCAAAATTGATTGTTATCTGTGAAATGGTATTATATTAAACTGCTACTGCACTAACAGTGTAATCTTCAGCATTCTCAAAATCCTATTGTTTCCAGGCGCTAGTATTTCACTACCACTTTCCGATGTTATTTTCTTCTGTTCCTCAATTATATAATCAACTGATGCGCACCATGTAAGCAGCAATTGTATGGCTTTTTGTTTATATTGATCACGCCTCGTGTATTAATAAGTTCCATTAGGATGGTCAAGAAGGACGTACGAGACAAGATGATCAAACTGTATAACACAAAAGTTTTGTGCCTAAGGCTCAAATTTCCTTTTTCAGAATGAATACTCCGTGGATGGCTACACTATTTGTGTCTGTAGCACTATACAGACTTTATGCATTAGTGAAACGAATTCCCATGGATTCAAGATATTAATAAAAACCCGAAGCTGCAATCTCTCTCTGTGCATCATCCATTAATTATTGTCTCTTAAATCATGGCACGTATTATAAATGATAGGGTGTCCATATTATTACCAGCTATTGTTGACATGTCAATGGGATTTATCGGGCGTGAGATGCAGTTGATTTCCTTCGGTGCTTTGCATTATTGAACAATACTTGCAGGTTATGCATTACTTTGATGTATAGAGGCTTTAGTTGCTTTATTTGTCGTTATTTCATGTTCTATTACAATGGGCACGGCAAATCAGCAGGCAAATTTATACAACATAAGATATCCGCTAATATACGAAGGACGTTCAGAAAAAAATAGAATCTGAATCCTCACGGGTACAGTTTTTAAAATTATACAAATATTAATACGTACTATTGAATCGGAGTTCAGTTGCAAATACACTGATATCCAGTGTATCGCACATTTCTATCATGTCCGTTCATTCTTGTTCATTTTGAAACCATGGTAACACGAATCCGGCGCAGCCCATCAATGACAACTGAAGTGGACAACGAATGAGATATATCTTCTCTACTATCGTGTCGTGCGTTTTCAAACATCGCCAAATCAATACTTGTAACCTGTTGGACTCTCTGCAAAGACTCGATGTTTGTATGTTCGGTTCTGAAATAAACAGAAGTTGAACTCCATGAGGGATTTGATACATTTAACGAATTAAGCATAGTAAATCATACTGGCTGTTACTGACCAATACTTTAATAGACGGATTGTGTGATCTGAATGGTTGACCTTATCATATACTCAAGTAAGGTGAATATTGAATACGAGTCATGATGATGTGTCGCCAATATCCCTTGTGTTTGTTGTATCCAGGTGTCGCAAAATGGTGACACTAACTTCCTCTTGGCGGCCTAAGTGATCGTAAATTGTATTCTTACATTGAACCAGTATCTCAACAGTGAAGAATACACCTCCATGACAATAATCAAGGGAATAACTTACGTCGTCTGTTGGATCTTTTATATTTTATTAACATCTGCCACATTAAAATGCTGGTTATCTCCTTACTTGCCATCAATATATGATGTATGATGCAATATGTTTGATCCGTTACGTCGCCAACATGTTTGCGTGCATTGCAAGTAGCGATCGTAAGTCATAATGGAACAATAATGCGATAATAAATACAATTTCAACTTCACCACGCACTGCTATTATAGCGACGTTATCACTAACTCATAGTTCTATAACATGCTTTTTGTAACTCCAATAATCAATGTGTCATCTATCAGTTACTGTTCGCGAGAGAATATCATACGAGCGATAAGGCCATTGGAAATAACTACAGACGTAAAACGTAGCGCGGTGATAGAATGGTGTGTTGATAAACGCGCGCAATTACGGAATTGAAATTTTCTGAATAGTTATTATTTACAACGAATTATTTTGTACGATTATATCTTAACACAATTTTGATTGATTTCGTAACCAAGACTTTGGCGGATTCTTCAATTTTACAAGGATATATATAATTTGAATAAAATATAACTGACAAAAAAACGTTGCAATAGTGTAGATTTTCGTTTAAAGCGCACACAACAGTGGATAGAACGTTTAATGTTACAATGTGTATAAGAAAGCAAAGCCAGTGTATAGAAAACTGATGGGGAAGTATTTGTTTATTTAACGAATGAACAATGGCAAACACTAATCATTTAAAACAATATATACGATGAAAGGAATATATTGTATCAGCAATAGGATTTAACAACAAATAGGAAGAGGTAACGATGAACTGCATTTGTTAGTTATAAGAATGTATTATTCGTATATTGCAGTAGCTATTTTAAAGAAGGACAACGTGTGAATTAAGATATATTTTTCCTATTTCGATTTATCAATATATTTTCAACTAATATAGAATAATGTTAGGATGCACATACAATATGCAAGTTATGCCATAACGTACGTGTTGATGTGCAATAGTGTACGTGTTTTGCTAAATAAAACATATTTACTTTCACTAATAGTTCAGGTGCTTATAACCATTTTAAGCCAAGTTCGCGCGTATGCTTTAAATGCATTAATTTTGAAGTATTCCAAACTTATCAAAGTCCGCAAATGAGTAACGTTAATTACATTTAGCCTGTTCTATGCATTAACCTATGTACCATCTATGTACTTTGTTCTGAAGCAGAAATATTAACCATATATAAAACAATTAGAATCTAGTAATGTCCAAGTTGTTAAATATACTTCGCTTTGAATATGTGAACTTTTTCTCACTGCATTGTGCATTGTGTATGACTCTAAACTACAGTGTATGACTGACAAATTGACAAAATGGGCATTCAATATAACTATTTACAATGTTAACCAAATGTATCTTTCTTTAATTACTTCATCCTCTTTGTTTCTGTATATCAATTTTTTACTCAGCTTCATACTTCTGGTGATTTTCCATTGATTGCATTATTCTTATCCGGTACCATTTTTAATAATATCACACTCAACTGAAAATGTTCTTATGCACTACGTGTTCTTTTCAATGATAAAACAATAAAATCAGTCGTCGATATTAATGTACTTTGATTTTGGTATTCGGTAGTTACAATCTGCAATCTGCGGTAGTTACAATCAAGGTAACCGCATCATTGATAAAGAGTAAAAAGAAAAAGAACGAGAGAGAAGTTGTCTTAGCATTTTAATGTTTTCACTTTAAATTAATTTTGTATTAATGTTCGTTTTGACTCCGTTAGCTGTGGTATCATCATATTTTTCTTATGTATAAAAATAGAATAAATGGGAAGTCACAATTTCTTTTGAAATTTTGAAACATTCTAAAGTTGGAAGTAATGGTTTAATATATAAATGTAATTATATGGAACTTATACCATTTTCATTTCTGACGGCAATTTTGATTTGTTCGACATGTTAATAGAATAAGCAAGTCCACGGAATAGGAAATGTCATTTTGATTGTCTACATGTCTCGCGAGCCGTGATATACGAAACGTTAGAAAATGATAAATAAACACCATTCGACGCCGAAACATCTCAAAGCAAAACCCACATCTAATTTCCTCCAAATTCCAGATAGATTACGGTTGATGTCCATTCTGTACGACTAATGGATTGCTTACATTAGTAGGTTCAATTTCGTATAGGAAAGACGGATTCGAAAGCATCGTATAATCAATTATAGACAAAGCTGCTCCTGACATATTGCGTAATCAAAATAATCCATCAACCCATTTTGCAAAGATCGGTAAATTGTCTACGGAGTTAATTGAATTTATAACAAAGTGTGCTAAACGCTGATACCTTATCTACTATTTCTTAAGATCATTTTCTTATTTTCTAAATTAGGCTAGATGGTTCCTAAAAAATTTCCGAAGAAATTGATGTACAGAAATTGGATTTTAATCGGTTCTGATTCCAACTACATGGTACATAGATTAATTACATTTTTTATTACGTCTGAACGAAGCAAATTTGATTTTCATGACCCGTCCGGAACACAAAGTTGATAGAATACTCAATTGGTGCAAAAACGACACAGAAGAGCATGTATTATGGCATTATTTTCTAACGAAGCTGATTCGGCCAAGTTACCATAATCGTACATAAGGCAAATTGTAATCGACAAAGAAAAATACATTTTATTATTATACAATACTTTCTTGAAAGCTCTGTTCACCTGAAACAACGTCGATTGGGAAGACATTGCATACACATTAATGTTAACCATACATGTCACAAATAATTGCATTGCCCGTTTCCAGTTTCTAATTGATAAGATATTTAGATTTTACTATGATCATACAATTATATGGCGTATTTTCAAACGTCGAATTGGGTTATACGTATATCTACGTATTTTAATGAGCTTTGCGGAGTGTAGTCGTTTGGCAGTTTTACTATTCGCTCGTATATGTAACACGAGGAATTGCGATCAACAATAGGTGTGATTAATATTTATAACTTATGTACAATACAATTAAAATTGATCACTGACATACATGTACACCTCATGATGTTACTCTGCTTAAATTACTACAATTTCGAATCCATTCACACATGCAAAGATTCCATGTCAAGTCACCACACTCCTATAAATACATATTTTTATTTTACTTAAGCATTTTAGAATGACATTTGTACTCGAGCTAGGAGAGTTACCAGAAAACTGAAAAGATACCAGATTTGCAATTTGTTTACCACATATTGTATGCCTCGATGATAGACGCTTTGAACGTTTTGCGGATAAAACCAAGATCTTACAGTTTGATTAAACATTCAGAAAATCTCTTAAATGTCAGCATATTTAATACGATCGATTTGCTACATATTCATTTAGTGTTTTATTAGGCCATATGAAATCGCTTTACTGTTAATAGTCAGGTGTGACTTTCTCAAACCTAGCTACCTATTCAAAAACACTAACACACCATTCAAAATACATTGCATCGCTGAAATTAACATAGTGGAGTGGAATCACAAGACTAAAATGATGTAGGTTATTTCAGACAATCGGTAAATTTATTATTGAGTGTTATTTGTGCATTAAATAAGACAGTAAATGCATTCATAGTAACATTGTTGTTGGCGTCAAAATTCAAATGGAACACTAATTGAGCAAAATTACTCTACATCATGAACAATGAGAAAATTTATTGTAACTGTTTTTCATAATTATAATAAATAATTATGTTTTGTTTCGAAAACTAACTTAAAAACCTAGGCGCTCGGCCACGCTTAACATGATACCCGATTGGTATGGCCTAACTTCATTACATTCATACTCAAATGCACTACGACGTTAGATTACGTAGTCCGTGTAATTATACAAATACACATTAACAAATCAGTTGCAGTTGTTTGGCAAAATCGCTATGCGTAATTTGCTCTCGACCATTTACATAAGTATATAGGATAGTAAAGAATTAATTACACAAATAAATAAAGGCATTTTCTATATACACTTTACGATATAGACATGGTCTAGTCTTGTTTTTGACTTTGACATGATGACTGACTATACTATATGGTAAGGAAAAATAGTTCATATGTTTTGTTATGCTATATTCGTAAGTCTGACTACAATACATCACTTACATTACTCACGACATACTCTAGCACACGGTACGACAGGCTATTTACCGTTGGTCTTTAAAATTCAAATTTTCAAATAACAGCATCGCGTGCTTCTTATTAAACGCTGTAAATACGCTTTCAGAAGTCTACAATACTACTTAGATCGCTTGCTTGTGGATAACCTTGCATGGTACGACTTGCTTTTATATGTCAGCTAATGCTACGTTAGGGAACGAAAAGTTGATTTTAATTGATAATGAAGTCCGCACAAGATGTTACACTGTAAACACACTTATGCTCTCAAGCATTTTTATGACTTTGTTGATTCTGTAGACGACGTGTACATTTAAACTTGTCGTCGATAATCTTAATTAGCCGATGCACCATGTGGGAAAGTTATAAACCATCGATCATTGGAATTCGTTGTTTACCGAATTCAAGTAGTTTGTAATGAAAGTGTGCGATTCCTTTAGCGGTATACGTAGTTAATTACACTAACAGTACAAAAAGACACCTCAATTGCATACGCGGGCATTCACTTCGAAATGAAATTGGAATGTAGTTGTAACCCAGGATGATTAATCGATCAGCTGTATACATTTGTACACGGTCGAAACTCACTTCAAACTATGTTTGAAAAACAACCTTTGAAGTTATAATAATTTTATAGTACTAGTAAACATTTTGTTCAGTAAACGCTTCTTTCTGTAAACACCTCGTGAATTCCAAGACCTGGATCAGTTGTCATTGAATGAGTCGAAGTCCCGTAGGGACTCTCATAGAATTTCCTCAATTAAGAACAAAAATATCATTGTAAGGAAATTAATTATTGGACACCCTTCGTTTCTACTGAAATGTGAGGCTTGGAGATCGACTTGGTAAACATTCATCGACTAATTAATCTGTTTTGTAACCGAAAGTTTGTTGACATTGTTTGCTGTGTATTCTTTACTGAACGGATATTAGGTGTATTATGATATGCTTCAGTATGAGCGATGAATCATATTATGATAATGAGTTTAAAATTTCCTGATGCGTACGATTAAAAGTTAATATTTTTCCTGATAGTACAAATGGCACAAAACCATGTACAAATAATTGATGCCAGCGTAATTAGCCATGTACATGGCGACAGTTCACAACGTCGGTAGATTATAATTATACAAAATGAATACGTAGAACGGGAAGTCATCAGAGTTTAGTTAGAATAAAAAGTAAAACATTAGTTCGAAATATCTGGTTTCACAATAATGCAATCATAAATTATTTACGCGAACAATTCTGAGATTCAATACTCGCTTTCGAAATTACTGTAATGTTTTTAAGAGACGTAAAAATGTTGTTTTAAAGCATGCTCCTAATAAATGTATGTTATGAGAATTACCTTAATTCAATTACCTTACACATAAACGCAGTTAACAACGCACATCAAATGTTGTTTTATATTTCCAAGTATGGTGGAGTTAAAGAAATGCACTGGGACGTATTATACAAATTAAATAACTTTAAAGCAGTATTGGTGCTTCAGATATTGTTCTTAAACATGGTTGTAAAATCATCAAATGTCTGATGTGTTAATAGTTTCACCAATAAAAATAAGTGCATTTTGTGATTGGCTTGTGGTTTGGAAGTTTAGGAAGCATGCGCGTAATTTGATACACAGTTAATATATCACATACATTTTTATTTAGGCTGTCACATTGTTAAATGTAATAACAATGTGTTTTCATTTCGGGGATTAAATACATATTAAGCCCATTAAGTAATTGTCCGAAATTAAGTTTATTTAGGTAACAAATTGGCGCTCACTATGCAAGCAGCCCCAAATGTCAGTGTGTGTCTATGTCATGTAGAAAAAGTTTAATATTGATGTATGCATTTACGTATGTCGGTATAGTGTAGTAACACGAAGTTTACATATATTAAATGTTGACTAGTTGTCAACATTCCGGGCCTTTAAGCTATACTTGTTTGACATTTATTGATTTATGTTGTCGTGTAGTTAAATCAATCTGAATGCATCGATATGTAAGTAGTAAATAGTACGAAATGTTATTTCATAATATCTTGGTTGATACTGAAGTTAAACAGCTAAGTAATACTGCGAATGTAGATAATGATATAAACTATTTTACGGATCATTCAATACTATTGATAAAACGACACTATCAATGGATTGGAATATCTTAGTGTCCGTGTATACATGCACGCTTGGAATAAAGTGTCTGAGAAAATAGATACTGCAATAAAAGAAAATGGATGTGGGAGTAAGTTAAGAAATACTTACTTATAATCGATAATTTGTTATTCCAAGCATTTTAACAATTTTAACACCAAAATATTTTTTCGATTAAAGTGTATAGAGCTATATCGGAAGATATTTTTTTTTAAATTTCAAAAACGGGAAAACAATTATGCCATCATATCCATTAGATCATTTTTTGCTTCAGTTTTATTAGAGACTCTGTGTGTGATTTATTGGACATTCAAACTGTCCATTTTCATACGAAAGTGTTCTAGAACACCGTATGAAACTATAAAAATCGTCTATTTATCGACGATTAAATCTAAGTACACGGAACCCATTCACAGTTTTAATTTTCAATTAAGGTAGTCTAGTATCATACCAAAAACAATGCAAGTAATTATTTTGACATTAAATGACTGTTAGTATATATAGCTCTATACACTTTAAGGTTTTTCTACAAGTATATATCCATTACATTCAACTGGACATTGTTCAGAAAAAATGGTTACTACAATGACTATACTACATTGACTATAAACAATTCCGTCGATCATTTCTCTCTAACCTATCGTAGATCCATTTTATATTTTTAAATACAATGGTTTTGCGTACTAACTATACGGACATGTCGTGCATGAAGGTAAATCACTCGATGGTGTGATCTTATACACCACCATTTTATTGTGACGTATTTATGTGATTATAATAATTGTGATATTCTCTTTAACCGATTACCGTAGAAATGTATTGATGGGTTATTTACGTCATCATTGTGTGTTCCTCTGCTTGTCCATATAACCATAAAAAGACAAGATGAGCTAAATGAAGTATGATACATAATTAACGTGTAAATATTATTTTAGTGCATTTTGCGTAGGTGTAGGACGTTGGATAAGTTTGTAAGTCGTACATACACTTTACATCACGGCATACAGACGCAACCACTTTAATTATTTGTGAAAAAATAATCAGACCCTTGCAAAACAGAGCAGACCTGGTGGCAAACAATATATGCACAACGAACACTGTTATGCATGTACAAGAGTTACAACGGAAACCGATTGTCTTATTTCAATTACTTATATGTATTTTCAGTACTACGAACTACAGGCGGGTATGGAGAACATAACGGTGGAGTTAGGGCTGGTCCCTAACATGTCAGGCTATCCGAGCACACGACTTACAAGGTTTTCTCGTACCTATGCTGGAGCACACGGTTATGTCAGTCTGTGTGTATGTATGTTTGGCATTGTCACGAATCTCTTCAATGTATCTGGTATGTATAAATATGTTAATGTCATATTTTATCTAAGTAATAAAATATTTGAATTTATTGCGCTGCCTCTGAAACGTATTGTAGTTGATATGAGGCTCGATGATTGCAACTGTTAGTCGAAAATTGATTTGAGGAATTTCAAACATTTTCTACTGGTGTAGCATTTGTTGACGAACGTTGGCTTGATGCATTTACTACAAAACCTTTAACAAACTTATTAGAGACCTTCCACTGCACTGAAAAGTGCACAAAACGACTGTTTTATTAACAAAATCCCCCCAAAAAGCCTATAACAGTTATCGTTAGCCTATTGCGGTATACTCCTGCTATTTATCTGGATTTCGGTTATTGGATAGACCACTGTTGTCTGGTCAATAAATATGTGACAAATCGTCAACTTAATAATTCAATCAACCTCGTATAATCATGTTGGAAGCCGGAAAAACAATACCATACACCTACCGCATTGTTATTACTCAAATGAAATTAATGACTTTTGGTATTATGCAATTTATGAATAGACAAAACAATCAGATTAGTGGCACTATGGAAGCAACAGAACTATGTTGATGATGCCAGCAGAATATATACTTTTTATATTAAATTAACAGTCGTCGGTGTTATTCGTTAATATTTTGTAAAATCTTTGTTCAGCATCATTTATTATGTATGTCTGATAATACTGAATATCGTATGTCGTATTTCTAAAATAATACACTTGTCATTCTAAATATATTTAAACATATTTTTAACACTAAATCATCATTTTTAATTTACTCTACAGCAAAATCCCATAGTCGATTTCTCATTGATATTTTAGTTATTATTGTATACTTAACGTTTAGCACATTTTACCATATTACTCTGTTCTTTACAGTATTAACACGGAAGCATATGAAAACACCAGTGAACCAAATCCTAACGTGGCTTGCAATTTCTGATATTATGACCATGGTATCGTATATTCCATTTGCCATCCATTTCTACTGCGAATATCCACAGCACACCAGTGAACTACATGAGAGAAACAGCCATGGATGGATGTCTTTTCTAGTGTTCCATATAAATCTGGCATCGACGACTCATACAATATCAATATGGATGTGTGTCACATTGGCGATTGTGCGATATTTGCATATAAAGAACCCAACGAAAACAAATGTGTTTAGGATACGTCGCATCAATCAAACTAGAATAATAATCATGATAGTATACATATCTTCGACTGTGATTCTTATTCCAAACTATCTGAGCAATGAAATACACAAAACAGTATTGAACAACCACACTGTATATTTCCTTGAGGATCTGAAGTTAGGTAGGGCGGAAACTGAAGCCACCGTTCTGATAAATGTGTGGATGTATGCGATGATTGCGAAATTAATTCCTTGTCTGCTCATGTCTATATTTGGAAGTTTGTTGATTTATAACATACATGTGAAAATTAGACAGCGACGAAAGGTGCTTCAGATATCTGGAAATAATCACGCGAGATTGTCCGAGCATTCACGAACAACTAAAATGCTAGTGACAGTGATAATTCTATTTATAGTAACAGAATTTCCACAAGGAGTGTTAATAGTATGCAGCGCGTGCGTAGAAAACTTTTTTGATACTGTTTATCAACCCCTAGGTGACGTTATGGACATAATGGCTTTAGTGAACAATGCCATTAATTTTGTGTTGTATTGTTCTATGAGTACCAAGTTTCGACAGACATTTTTCAGTTTGTACTGTGGTCGTTGTAAAATTACAAGAACTACAAGTGACAATTTCGTATCTTTGACGGAAAAGCGACGCTTTGATTCTAACAGTAATAACAACATGTTACTGCCAGCGTTACCACGATAGCGATATTAAGTATCGCGCTTTGTATAGACGTGTGTTTATAATTTGTGGTCCAATTTAAGTTTGTGTTCTTTCAGTGATTTATGATATAATGTTTTTATATTCATACTGTGTCATTTATTTCCAGTGTCTGGGAACATTACATTAAAAGTCTACAGTTTAACATACCCTTATTAATTCATTCATAAATAATCATAACATGACTTAAAGCAAGGCGGAACTTGTCATTTTTACATTAAACTCATCAAACACAAACATTCCTTTGCTCTCTAATATATTGTATAACACAAAAGACATCATTAAGAAATTGATGAGATGCATCTTGGTATGACTTAAATGTTCTTTCATTTAAGTATTTATTATCTAAAATGTTTGTTTGTGAAGTTTGTTTTTGATGGAGTTCAAAGTAGGATGGATTTACGTATGATTAAGTAATATTGTCATGATGACTTTTTTTAATCCTCTCTATCATCTTACATGTACCCTGTGTGATCATAAAGCGCATATAATGTCAAACAAAGATCATAACAAATATATTATAATATTTCGTAATTCACTATAGAGGAAGCCAAAAATTTAGCTTCAGCAGGTCAACGAAAGGCGATAGTTTTTTGGGAAAATTACAATGCTTATTTGTAATAATGGCGAGTTGTTCATGACGTTGAAGCAGTAAGTTGTGTTTAATTACAACAATGGACTTTGCATATCAATGCAAAAACGTCAATATATTATTGATTTGTCAAACAATAAAGTAGATACCCATGGTGCAAACACATTAATATTGATTTAACACGTGACTGTTGCAACATAAAAGAGAAAAGTGCTGACAATTTCCATCTGACATCCAATTAACGAGCCCAGATCGTTATCGCCCGATAATGTAATCGTGCTTCTGTCAACGAATCTAATCTCCGTCAAATTGTTAACTCAAGTGTCTCCGGAAATTGCTCTTCATCCTAACATGTTCCAATCACAAATAATTCCTGTCAAATTGTATTGAAGCGAGGAATTTCTATCAAATATCAAATCAAGTAACAGTCGCTATTACTTTACTCTTTAATCAATGACACTATAGAAATTATATGAGTTTATGTCGGCAGATTAACTTGAGGTATTCAATAATCACATTGGATGTATTGACGCCACACTCTCCGTTGCATAAGAACAAATATTAGTAAATTAAAAGTGACATCGTGGTAGAGAGTGTTTTCATGTTCACGTTGCGTTTGCAGTCAACCTCAGTGACCGTGATGTCATCGAATCAGATTGATTGTGCGACGTCATTTAACCACGAGGCGCACGATCATCATGATTAACAAGTGGTAATTTCTCCCTGTGTAATCACGACTTTGTGCCACTACTTACGACGATCCCGCCACGCTCAACCCGAAACTTCGGCTGGGAATCGTGACTTACTGTAAACGCAGCACCATAAGACTGATCAAGTTATACTTATATACTCTAGGGCTGGTACAAATGTATATATACAAAACATATTTGTCAAAAACTTAAATATTTTCACTTTAGTTGCAAATTTGTGTTGAAAATATGTCCCGCACATAAAATTAACTCATTTTTTAGTGATTGTGGTAGATCTTAACATAACTTATTAAACCTTTTCAAATTTAATAATCTTATTTTTTACGATGCACTGAAGCACTGAAGAACAACCCACCTTTTATAAAAAAATTCTAATTTATGTTAGTAGCATAGATGGGAACTAACCAAATCTCTTTTCATTATAATGAATTGAAACCAACCTTATGACCTTACTACTGCGGTAACTTCATATATTAACACGACCATGCTAAAAATTTAATCCGTCTTAAGAGGCAGCGTCCAAATGGAAGAAATAATAGGACAGAGAAACAAACAGAAACATCATAGCTCAAAATGCACCAAAAGGAAAACGTAAACGTTCCAATATGTACATTCGGACGCCAAGGGCAAACTTTGTTGCAAACCAATTTTCGCATTTGTAAACTCGTAATTATAAAACAGTATGTTCACTGGTATGTGAATTGATAACTTATTCAATAAATTAATGAAGACCAAAGGGACCTTTCTTGAATATGATACTTTCCAGGCAATTTATCACAAACTTTTCAAATGCACTACAACGTCCCAAATATTTACTTTATACCCGCTTACAGTAGTAACAGTGTATAAGTGTAGAACTTAGATGTTATTTGTATAGGCAGTTTCATTGGCAATGAGTGTGCTCTTTATCATGCGACTAAATCTAGTTTCTGGAATCCAGGTTTTAAATTGAATGTTTTTAAGTGAATGTATATTATTGTGAAGCGCAATAGAATATGATTTCATAATTTTTGCGCTATACAAATGACATGTATTTGTATTTGTTAGTACGGGATAAACGTACATGACAAATGATAATACATGATAAAGTATTCATCTGGCAATCAGGAAGTTATGTCAATAGCTGTACATTACGTATAATTAGGGGGATAGACACTGTCATACACATGTCAAACAAACACCAAACAAAAAATGTGTCAGCTGGGTTACTTAGAGGTTACAGGTATGTGGAAGGATATATACTTGAGATGACCACCATGTACATGTATTAAATTTGTCTGTACTAGGTAACTTATGTTGAAATCCGAACTTCATACCGTACACTTCCAAACCAACTTCATGGCTGTGTTATTAGACATAATGTAGGATACCCGCAGATCAATACGAGAAAGCACGTTAATGACGAATTGATACCAGCTAGAGATGTTATTGAATCATTCAATGTCCAGATATTTAGTATGAAGCAAATGGTTATAAGTGTATTCAGTAACCAAAATGCAATACCTCGACACATAACTAAATGTTAACTTATGTTAACTATGTCGTTAATGATCTGCTTATACACGTTAATACAATATGAACACAGATTAAGATGTATAGTCCAGTTAGGATATATTGACATTAACGTCATCGTTTATGTGTACCCAAAATATTAAAACCATTGCTTAAATAGGTAGAGTTTAGCTTGGTACTGAACTGCTGCCATAAGCCTTTATACTTGTTTTTAAACCGTACTAGTGGATTGTTCCACTGCGTCACTATATTTTATCCTAACTGGAATGTATGTTTGCCTCTTATATGCTGCATGTGTTTGGAGAATGGTGTCTGGTTCCATTTAACACTGTTGAATAAGATTATTGACATTTGAGAAATACGTATACTAAACGAATAAGCAAATGACCTTGCCAGATAATTACATCCAAATGAGCCGTTCTCCAGGAAAACCGGGCTTAGGTGTAATGACATTGTTTTGTAAATGTGCAATAAGAATTTAAAAAATGTGTAAAATTAGGAAAAACCAATGTCCTTTGATTTCTTATTTAAGTTATTGGATAGTATAGTACTATCCATTAGCTTCATTTTTTTCAAATTGTGTTAAAATTACTTCGGTCATTTTCTAAGAAGTACTCAAATCAATGAAAACAAGGATTAAGTGGCTTAAAAACACTTGCTACTTTCCCCCGTAAGCAAACATTCACAAGTTGGACATGTTTTAACAAAATAAGAATATAATTCTAAAATGTGCCACAATTTAAAAGTTTGCGTCAAAAATATATCAGATATTGAGTCGATGAAATGCCAGTTGACGTTACGTCACTCAAAAAGTAGGCGTTAGTGGTTGGTTTAAAAAGTATATAACTTTGTAAGTTTATGGATTACTTTATTCAAATTTTCAGAAACTGTTCAAAAGAGTTACTTCTTTCTAACCATATATCATATATATTTTCACAATTTTGTCACTAAGCCCGGATTTCCTGGAGAAAGGTTCAAATATTTGATAAATTAGTAAAGGTGTTTTAGTGAAGGGCATTCCTATTAGGAGGGAAAACAAGTTATATAAATCAAACCATGGCATGATTTCATGAATATGCAATGAGTTCATTTACTTCCTAATCACAGCCATGCATTATTGACATGCATGTCAATTCACACATTCAGTGCATCAAAATGAGGCAGAAACTCAATTTAGTAGAATTTCCCGGAATAAAAAGGAATACTGAAACAATGCACTATTATTGCGATCATCCAAGACCACAATAACACCAAACACGGTTAGTTCTTCTGGCACATGTGACATAGAAGTACACACTTCTAATAAAACTTTGTTTTTTGTAATTGCTGATTATATTGCAATTGGATTTAATTGAAAACCGCATAAAACAACACCAACACGTCATTCAGTGCGTGCACTTAGTGGCCAACATTTGATTGTTGCTATTCAAGTTGGGGAAGTGTGTCTTCTAGAGTTGAGTTGTCTGAAGTGAACATTTATCAAAAATAGTAACCCAAGATTAACTTCTTCCAATTGGAACACATTACGATTGAACAAATGAACACGAAGCAGGCCATTAAGAAAACTGTGCACACGAAAATTGATTGGTAAGTATTTACTGTTTTGTACGATACTTTTCATTGCAATAACAATACTACTCTACAATTATTGGCATATTATAGATTGATGGAAGCAAAGGACAATCCGAAAACCTGTTCAATAATTAGTATGAAATCAATTAACGTGGCTTCTGTTAAACGCGTAGTGTGACGATTCCCGGAATCATTACCTTTGTTCAATATTAAAGCCGAACAATGATCGGTGTTAGCTTAAAATTATCGTAAACTTTTCTCGCAGGGCAGCATCATCATTTTAAACTAAGTTTTTTCAACAACCCCCTTCCCGCTGACAATTATTGGCACATATTACCAATGCAAAAAAAACGAGTTTTCGGCTATCATAAATTTTACTGTACGTTTGTTAGTTTTTCTCACCTGTACGAACAGTTCCGGTAAACGCTTAAACGAGCATTTAATGTCTTATTCAAACTCAAAGTAAAAACAATATCATTTGCTTGGCAGAAGATAAATCATCACCTAGATGCATTGTGTAAACCTTCTTAAAATCAAACGTTTCCTCTCAAATGGCTCAGATAAATCAAAAGAAACTCGTTCAGAAAAGTATGCGATGAAAAATGCCATGCATAAGTTAGTTTTGAACGAATGCTTTCTGTATCCATTGTTATTGGTGGAAATATTTTATCACCGATTAAATACGTTGCAGTTCACCAGCATTTCTGTACACCCACGAGAAGTGTAAAAAATACACACGTGTGATATCTTATTAACGAGGCCAGATCGTTAACGTTCGATAATATACATGTAGTAGTTATTCTATCAACAAACCTAATCTTCGTCATATTGACCACTCAAGTGTCTCCGGAAATTGTTCTTCATCCTAACTTACTCCAATCACAAATAATTCCTGGCAAATTGTATTAAAGCGAGGAATTTCTATCAAATATCAAGCAGCGATATTGCTTTGTGCTTTGGTAAATAAATATTCCTTCACAAATTATACCATTTTATGCTAATACATGCAGATGAGCTTTGAATATCCAATAAGACCAAAACATGGTAACCTTTAATATCTTACATAGTTAAATACTGGTCAGATCTTGCCCAAAAACGAATTGTATATGGTTACTGTCATCAAATTGTTTTCAACACACCTACTACTTTCGATGTCGTTAAAGAACCAGACTTCTATCTGTTTCTCTTATGGTCATATAATATTACTATGATTCATTTGTTTTAGAATGTTCTTGTTTTCAAGACAAAATGTGTTTTGTATTTATTAATGCCACATGAATTATAGTGTAGTACATTAATACCAGGTCGACAAGACAATATATCTTTTCACAGAAACCAGAACGACGCTTTAGTAGAATTAAGTTACAAGTAATCATTCGGCATTGTTGAATTGTCTAAATTAATAACGTTTAACAGTATTCTCCTGTTCAATCGCTGTGTCTTGACAAATGTCTGATATCAAAACGTGTCTCAACAATTGGTTGTTTGTTTTGTTTTCCCCAAATAAATAGTGACTCCACTACCGAACTCGCTATATCGACGACGATGTAGCGAGAGCAGGAGGGGTGTGTCGCCTGGGTTATATAGAATGAATATGTTTACTCAATCTTGACATAATATAATGCATCTACATTATCGATACTCATAGCTAGTATGACAGGTTAGTAAAATTGGAACAGACCAAGACAGGGGAATTATTTCATTATTCCAAAAATACATCTCAAATTCATTGCTGAATTTCACATAACTACTTGTAGGACAGTAATGCACCACTGTAATCAGTACGACGCTACTGTAGAGTCTTTCTAGTGTGATAATGAGACAATATTTCTGTGCCAGACCCATGCGATGAAACCTGGTTCTCCAGCCAGGCTTTATACATCAACATGCATCAAGCATCTATATTTTATCACGTGTTCACCAACATACGCAGAAATATCTAGTTTCAGACTAATTCGGTAATAAATTATTTACTCTAATGTTTTCAACAGACACGCATTTAAGTTTATGTTTAAAAGCAAGCAATTGATAAATGTCTCTTGCGAGAAGCAACGTTCAATTACCTTACAATTAACCCAGAGAAACGAGTGAACTATGTTTAATACGCTCGTACAGTCGTTTTATATCACTAAGTTTGTAGCAATCAAAGAAACGCAAAGGGACTCATTAAAGACAATAAACAACATTGAAAATACTTTGCTTTTCAGATGTGCTATAACAGCATGATACTGAAATCAAAGATTACGAGTTTATCGTGCTTGTAGATGCACAATAAAGGTTAAGTATATTGCCAGACTATCCTTATTTCTTGGAAGTTTATGTGAAACCATACACGTAAGTTGATACACATTTAGTAAATGCCACGGACCTTTTTGTAAGTAGGCCCCATCCAGTCTTGAAATGTGTTTTGTTAGGGGAACATACACGTACTAAAAACGGGAAACGCTGCGTACATTGTGACGTCATTTTTATGTTGACGTCATCACTACATCGGATTTCCGTAATAAGACTGATGGATTTTAAAGAGATGCGATTTTGAAACTGAAAGCAATAAAATTTGGCAGGAAGTGTTAAGCCTATTAGTCCGGCCCCAAGTCCGAGGAACCTTGCAGTGGAATTTAACGTTTTTCTTTGCTGATTTTGGTTGTCATGACCTTCGGAATGAAACATCCGTTTGATGGCATTTTGTCACCCTTGAGCATTTTGAGAAAATGGGTTAAAACATTAAAAATATAAACAAAACTGCGAATTTTGAAATAATTCATTTATTATCGTATTTTAAAACAAATCAACCCATTTGGAGTAAGGCATCTCTAAATAAATGTACATGTATACAAATGTGGGGGGGGGAGTTAATTATATATGGTACATGTACCACTTCATAAGCCGTTTCCGACCTCATAATTATTAATAATTAGGGTATCCATAAAACACAGGCAGCACGTGCACTTTGGAGCATTCACCACCACTGAGTGCAAACTTGATTGACCCGATAGGATACAAACACCAACAGTAAGTCCAATCTTTCAATACCCTATGAGTACGTCCATTACTTGGAACAATCGTTATAAGACCTACTGAACACTGAACGCTATATGACGAAAGCATTTAAGACAGAGCGGCTTAATAGCTGAACCCTGGCAAATTCATATTTTTACAGCAATTTAATATCCATAGTGATACGGTCCTGAACAGCCATTCTTCGCACTATAAAATACCTAACCTTGCATATCACAATCATTCCTGTTGGTATAGATAATAAATACTGCTGAGAACCACCCGTCATTGATAGTCTTGTGGCAAAGTGTCGGAAAGTCCTAGGTTGAATTCCAGGTAAGGTTATACAAAAGACGAAATCAATATGGTATCAGTAACTCCTTTGCTAGACACGTGCATACAAATGAAGTGGTTTCTCTCTTATACCATAGAAGCGATGGATAACATAACAAATAGGCCCTGTGCGATTAATAACTTTAAATGGAAATCACTTGTTTCACAATTAACCACAAATAAACTAGAAGGTGCATGTATATATAAAAATAAGCTATTATTACGTCTACATGTTTCGCGAGTCGCGATATGCGAAACGCTGGAAAATGATAAATAACCACTAATCGACGCTGAAACATCTCAAAGCAAAACCCACATCTAATTTCCTCCAAATTCCAGATAGATTTCGGTTGATGTCCATTCTGTACGACTAATGGATTGCTTACATTAGTAGGTTCAATTTCGTATAGTCAAGACGGATTCGAAAGCATCGTATAATCAATTATAGACAAAGCTGCTCCTGACATATTGCGTAATCAAAATAATCCATCAACCCATTTTGTAAAGATTGGTAAATTGTCTACGGAATTAATTGAATTTATAACAAAATGTGCTAAACGCTGATACCTCATCCGCTATTTCATAAGATCATTTTCTTAGTTTCTAAATTAAGCTAGATGATTCCTAAAACACTTCCGAAGTAATTGATGTACAGAAATTGGATTTTAATCGGTTCTGATCCCAAGTACATGATACAATGTACATACTTGTAGACTAGTTACATCTTTTATAACGACTGTACGAGGCAAATTTGATTTTTATGACCTGACCGGTTCGCAAAGTTGATAGAATACTCATTAGGTGCAAAACGACACAGAAGAGCATGTATACTGGCATCATTTACTAACGAAGCTGATTCGGCCATCGTCCAAATACACTATGCAAAGCAAATTGTAATTGACAAAAAGAAAAATACATTTTAGTATTGTACAATTCTTTCTTAAAAGCTCTGGTCACCTGAAACAACGTCGATTGGGAATTCATTACATACACAGTAATGTAAACCATACATGTCACAAATAATTGCAGTGCCCGTTTACAGTTTGTAATTGATAAGTTATTTAGATTTTACTATCATATAATGATATGGCGTATTTTCAAACGTAGTATTTGGTGATACGTATATCTACGTATTTTCATGGGCTTTGTTCTACCATATATGTAACACGAGAAATAGCAAACAACAAAAGGTGTAGTTGATTTAACAATAATGTTATCTATAACTAATATACAATACAATTTAAAATTGATCACTGCCATACACCTCATGGAATTACTCTGCGTAAATTACTTCAATTTCGAATCCATTCACAGATGCAAAGATTCCGTGCCAAGTTACCACACTCCTATAAATACTTATTTTCATTTAATTTAGCATTTTAGAATGATATTTGCACTTGAACTAGGAGAGTTACCAGGTTTGCAATTTGTTTCGTATTGTATGCCTCGATGATAGACGTTTTGAACGTATTGCGGATAAAACCAAGATCTAGCCGTTTGATCAGACATTCAGAAAATCTCTTAAATGTCAACATATTCAATAAGATCGATTTAATACATATTCATTGTGTGTGCTTTTAGGCAAAAGGAAATCGCTTTACTGTTACATTGTAATAGTCAGGTGTGGCTTCCTTAAACCTAGCTACCTATTCAAAAACACTAACACACCATTAAAAAGAGAATGCCTCACTGATATTAACACATTGGAGTTGAAACACACGACTTAAATGATGTAGGGTATTTGAGACAATCGGTAGATTTATTCTTGAGTGTGTTTTGTGCATTAAACAAGACAGTAAATGCATTCGTAGTATCATTGTTGTTGGCGTCAAAATTCAAATGGAACACAAATTGAGCAAATTTACTCTACACCATGAACAATGAGAACATTTATTGCAACTGTTTTTCATAATTATAATAAATTATTATGTTTTGTCTCGAAAACTAACTTAAAAACCTAGGCACTCAACAACGCTAAACATGATACCCGGTTGGTATGGTCTAACTTCATTCCATTGATACTCAAATGCACTACGACGTTAGATTACGTATTCCGTTTAATTATACAAATAAACATTAACAAATCAGTTGCAGTTGTTTGGAAAAATCGCTATGCGTAATTTGCTCTCGACCATTTACATAAGTATATACGAGTAGGATAGTAAAGAATTAATAACACAAATAAGTAAAGGCATTTTCTATATACACTTTACGATATAGACATGGCCTAGTCTTGTTTTTGGCTTCGACATGATGACTGACTATACCATATGGTAAGGAAGAATAGTTCATATGTTTGTTTTGTTTTGCTATATTCGTAAGTTATAATTATGATTCATGTTAACTTTATTGATCATACAGTTAGAGTATTATTATCTATAAGATTTTTCAACAAAGAAACGAAAGGAAATGGAAATTAGAACATGCGGCTAGTTGTGAGTTGACATTATAGTTAATGATGACAAACGTCGTGGTGGTGGAACTCTATAGTTGAATATTGTTAAATATATTTTCTTATAACCTAGCTACAATGTAACAAACACAAACGCGACTACACCAAGAGTATGACTACAATACATCACTTACATTAAACACAACATACTCTAGTAACACACGGTACGACAGGCTATTTACCGCTCAATGGTTCAAATAACAGCATCGCGTGATTCTAATTAAACGCTGTAAATACGCTTTCAGAAGTCTACAATATTATTTAGAACGCTTACTTATGGATTACCCTGCATGGTACGACTTGTGCTTATATGTCTGTTTGTGGACGAAAAGTTCTTTTTAATTGACAATGAAATTTGTGCCTATTTGATAGTTTGAACAAACTGTTTATTATACTGGACATGAATATATCATTCAAAATTGCTTTATAATGCTGATTTTGAGTACTTTATTGTCAACATCAATGTAAGTGTAGCCGCCGGGTAAGAATTCCACCAGTTCGGTACGTAATTAGTGTAACTGTTGTTTTCACAAAGACATACTTAACAAATTACTACATTCAACAGCGCGGAGATTGTGTTCGCACAAGATGTTACACTGTAAACATACTTAATAAATGCTCTCAAGCATTGTTATGACTTTGTTGATTATGTAGACGACGTGTACATTTAAACTTGTCGTCGATAATCTTAATAAGCCGATGCACCATGCGTGAAAGTTATAAACCATCGATCAACGGAATTCTCTGTTTTCCGAATTCGCGTATTTTGTAATGAAAGTGTGCGATGCCTTTAATGGTATGCATAGTTAATTACACTACCAGTGCAAATAGACACCTCAATTGCATATGCGGGCATTCACTTCGTAACGAAATTGGGACCTAGTTGTAACCCAGGACGAACTATAGTTTTTTCTACGATTAATCGATCAGCTATATACATTTGTACAAGGGCGAAATTCACTTCAAACTATTTCTAAAAAACAACATTGGAAGTTCAAATAATTTTATAGTACTAGTAAACACTTTTTCAATAAACAATTCGTTCAGTAAACAGTTCGTGAATTCCGAGACCTGGATTAGTTGTCATTGAATGAGTCGAAGTCCCGTAGGGACTTTCATAGAATTTTCTCAATTACGAAAACATATCATTGTCAGGAAATTAATTATTGGACACCCTTCGTTTCTACTGAAATTTGACGCTCGGAGATCGACTAGGTAAACATTCATCGACTAATTAAGCTGTTTTGTAACCGAAAGTTTATTGACATTGTGTGCTGTGTATTCTTTACTGAGCGGATATTAGGTGTATTATGACATGCTTCAGTATGAGCGATGAATCATATGTCAATTATAATGAGTTTAAAATCTCCCGATGCGTATGATTAATAGTTAATATTTTTCCTGATAGTTCAAATGCCACAAAACCATGAACAAATAATTGATGCCTGCTTAATTAGCCACGTACATGGCGAAAGTTCACAACGTCTGTAGATTATAATTATACAAAATTAATACGAAGAACTGGGAGTCATAAGAGTTTAGTTAGAATAAAAGTAAAACATCACTCATTATGGAGCATAGACCTAGTATTCCCAATAAAAAATAATTATCTGTTCGACCACAAAAGGAAGTATCGATACTGCTGAACGCTGGTTAAAAAACAAGTTTTATGCCGAAGTTATATAATTATGAATTTCCATCTCTATATATATTTATATTTGTCATAAACAGTACAACCATCATGATACAAGTGAACTTTTATCAATGTTAATTTATGAGAGTAGTGTTCTGTGAACGGCTAATGTGAAGAAAGCAGGTGCAGCCTCCGGGCATTATACATTGCAATGCGGATATGTGATCACGTTTTACATCACAATTTCGTTCGAAATATCTTGTTTCAAAATAATGCAATCATACATTATTTATGCGAAAACTTCTAAAGTTCAATATTCGATTTGGAGATTACTCAAAGGTTTTCAATAGACGTTAATATTTATTTTAAAGCGTGCTCTTAATAAATGTCTCTTGTAAGAATTACCTTAATTCAATTACCTTACACATAAAAGCAGTTAACAAAGTACATCAAATGTGGTTTTATATTTCCACGTATGGTGCAAATAAAGAAATACGCAGGGACGCATTAAACAAATTAAATAACTTTGAAGCAGTATTTGTGTTTCAGATGTTGTTCTTCAAAATGGTTGTAAATTTATTGAATGTTGGTTTACTGTATTAATACATGCACCAATAAATATTTCTGTATTTCTTGACTTGGTATGGTATGTTGAAGTATTTAAATTCCATATAAAATATAAAAAAATAAAATCTTTGAATTCATTGCATGGTCAATCAAAAGTATTGTAGTTGGTATTAGGCTCGATGCTATGCAACTGTTAGTCGTAAATTGACTTGAAGATTCAAAATATTTGTGGTTATGGTATGTTAATTATTGACGAACGTTAGCTTGATACCTTTGCTACATATTATTAACCTTCTACAAACTAAATAGGGACCTTCACTGCACTGATAACTATACAAAACTACGGTTATATTAACGAAATACAGGCCTTTACCGTAAGCATATTGCGGTATATTCCTGCTATTTATCTGGAGTTCGGTTATTCGACAGACAACTGGTGTCTGGTCAATAAACATGTGACAAATCGTCAACTTTATAATTCAATCAACCTCGTATAATCATTTTGGAAGCCGGAAAAACAATACCATACACCTATCACATTGTTATTAATCAAATGAAATTAATGACTTTTGGTATTATGCAATTTATGAATAGACGAAATAATCAGATTAGTGGCACTATGGAAGCAACACAACTATGTTGATGATGCAAGCAGAATATATACTTTTTTCATTAAATTAACAGTCGTCGGTGTTATTCGAACATATTTTGTAAAATCTTTGTTCAGCATCGTTTATTATTTATGTCTGATACTGCTGAATATCGTATGTCGTATTTCTAATATAATACACTTGTCATTCTAAATATATTTAAACACATTTTAAACACTAAATCATCATTTTTAATTTACTCTACAGCAAAACCCCATAGTCGATTTCTCATTGATATTTTAGTTATTATTGTATACTTAACGTTTTGCAAATTTTACCATATTACTCCGTTCTTTACAGTATTAACACGGAAGCATATGAAAACACCAGTGAACCAAATCCTAACGTGGCTTGCAATTTCTGATATTATGACTATGGTATCGTATATTCCATTTGCCATCCATTTCTACTGCGAATATCCACAGCACACCAGTGAACTACATGAGAGAAACAGCCATGGATGGATGTCGTTTCTAGTGTTCCATATAAATCTGGTATCGACGACTCATACAATATCAATATGGATGTGTGTCACATTGGCGATTGTGCGATATTTGCATATAAAGAACCCAACGAAAACAAATGCGTTTAGGATACGTCGCATCAATCAAACTAGAATAATAATCATGATAGTATACATATCTTCGACTGTGATTCTCATTCCGAACTATCTGAGCAATGAAATACACAAAACAGTATTGAACAACCACACTGTATATTTCCTTGAGGATCTGAAATTAGGTAGGGCGGAAACTGAAGCCACAGTTCTGATAAATGTGTGGATGTATGCGATGATTGCGAAATTAATTCCTTGTCTGCTCATGTCTATATTTGGAAGTTTGTTGATTTATAACATACATGTGAAAATTAGACAGCGACGAAAGGTGCTTCAGATATCTGGAAATAATCACGCGAGATTGTCCGAGCATTCACGAACAACTAAAATGCTAGTGACAGTGATAATTCTATTTATCGTAACAGAATTTCCACAAGGAGTGTTAATAGTATGCAGCGCGTGCGTAGAAAACTTTTTTGATACTGTTTATCAACCGCTAGGTGACGTTATGGACATAATGGCTTTAGTGAACAATGCCATTAATTTTGTGTTGTATTGTTCTATGAGTACCAAGTTTCGACAGACATTTTTCAGTTTGTACTGTGGTCGTTGTAAAATCACCAGAACTACAAGTGACAATTTCGTATCTTTGACGGAAAAGCGACGCTTTGATTCTAACAGTAATAACAACATGTTACTGCCAGCGTTACCACGATAGCGATATTAAGTATCGCGCTTTGTATAGACGTGTGTTTATAAATTGTGGTCCAATTTAAGTTTGTGTTCTTTCAGTGATTTATTGTATAATGTTTTTATATTCATACTGTGTTATTTTTTTCCAGTGTCTGGGAACATTACATTAAAAGTCTAAATTTTAATATACCCTTATTAATTCATTCATAAATAATTATAACATGACTTAAAGCAAGGCGGAACTTGTCATTTTTACATTACACTCTTCAAACACAAACATTCCTTTGCTCTCTAATATATTGTATTACACAAAAGACATCATTAAGAAATTGATAAGATGCATCTTGTTATGACTTAAATGTTCTTTTATTTAAGCATTCATTATCTAAAATGTTAGTTTTTGAAGTTTGTTTTTGATGGAGTTCAAAGTAGTATGAATTTACGTATGATTAAGTAATATTGTCATAATGACTTTTTTTAATCCTCTCTATCATCTTACATGTACCCTGTGTGATCATAAAGCGCATATAATGTCAAACAAAGATCACAACAAATATATTTTGATATTTCGTAATTCACTTAAGAGGAAGCGAAAAATTCAGCATCAGCAAGTCCATGAAAGGCGATAGGTTATTGGGAGAATTACAATGTTTATTTGTAATAAATGCGAGTTGTTCATGACGTTGAAGCAGTAAGTTGTGTTTAATTACAACAATGGACTTTGTATATCAATGCAAAAAACGTCAATACATTATTGATTTTTCAAACAATAAAGTAAATACCCATGGTGCAAACACATTTACATTAATTTAACACGTGACTGTTACAGCATACAAGAGAAAAGTGCTGACAATTCCCATCTGACATCCAATTAACGAGCCCAGATCGTTATCGCCCGATAATGTAATCGTTTTTCTGTCAACGAATCTAATCTCCGTCAAATTGTTAACTCAAGTGTCTCCGGAAATTGCTCTTCATCCTAACATGTTCCAATCACAAATAATTCCTGGCAAATTGTATTGAAACGAGGCATTTCTATCAAATATCAAATCAAGTAACAGTCGCTATTACTTTACTCTTTAATCAATGACACTATAGAAATTATATCAGTTTATGTCGGCAGATTAACTTGAGGTATTCAATAATCACATTCGATGTATTCACGCCACACTCTCCATTGCATAAGAACAAATATTAGAAAATTAAAAGTGACAACTTGGTAGAATGTGTTTATGTTCACGCTGCGTTTGCAGTCAACCTCAGTGACTGTGATGTCAACGATTCAGATTGATTGTGCGACGTATTTCACTACGAGGCTCACGAGCATTATAATTAACAAGTGGTAATTTCTCACTGTGTAATCACGACTTTGTGCCACTACTGACGACGATCCCGCCACGCTCAACGCGAAACTTCGGCTGGGAATCGTGTCTTACTGTAAACGCAGCACAATAAGACTGATCAAGTTATACTTATATACTCTAGGGCTGGTACAAATGTATATATACAAAACATCTTTGTCAAAAGCTTTAATACTTTCATTTTAGTTACGAATTTGTATTGAAAATATTTCCCGCACATAGAAATTAACTCATGATTTTTTTGGTGATTGTGGTAGATCTTAACATAACTTATTAAACCTTTTCAAATCTAATAATCTTATTTTTACGATGCACTGAAGCACTGAAGAACAACTCACCTTTTTAAGAAAATTCTAATTTATGTTAGTAGCATAGATGTGAACTAACCAAATCTCTTTTCATTATAATGAATTGAAACCAACCGTATGACCTAACTACTGCGGTAACTTCATATATTAACACGTCCATGCTAAAAATTTAATCCGTCTTAAGAGGCAGCGTCCAAATGGAAGAAATAATAGGACAGGGGAACAAACAGAAACATCATAGCTCAAAATGCACCAAAAGGAAAACGTAAACGTTCCAATATGTACATTCGGACGTCAAGGGCAAACTTAGTTGCAAACCAATTTCCGCATTTGTTAACTCGTAATTATAAAACAGTATGTACACTGATATGTGAATTGTTAACTTATTCAATAATTGAGACCAAAGTGACCTTTCCAGAATATGATACTTTATAGGCAATTTATCACAAACTTTTCAAATGCACTAAAACGTCCCAAGTATTTACTTTATACCCGCTTACAAAAGTAACAGTGTATAAGTGTAGAACTTAGATGTTATTTGTATAGGCAGATTCATTGGCAATGAGTGTGCTCTTTATCATGTGACTAAATCTAGTGTTTTAAATTAAATGTTTTTAAGTGAATGTATATTATTGTGAAGCGCAATAGAATATGATTTCATAATTTTTGCGCTATACAAATGACATGTATTTGTATTTGTTAGTTCGGGATAAACGTACATGACAAATGATAATACATGATAAACTATTCATCAGGCAATCAGGAAGTTATGTCATTAGCTGTACATTACACATAATTAGGGGGATAGACACTGTCATACACATGTCAAACAAACACCAAACAAAAAATGTGTCAGCTGGATTACTTAGAGGTTACAGGTATGTGGAAGGATATATACTTGAGATGATCACCATGTATTAAGTGTGTCTGTACTAGGTAACTTATGTTGAAATCCCAACTTCATACCGTACACTTCCAAACCGACTACATGGCTGTGTTATTGGACATAATGTAGGATACCCGCAGATCAATACGAGGAAGCACGTTAATGACGAATTGATACCAGCTAGAGATGTTATTGAACCATTCAATGTCCAGATATTGAGTATGAAGCAAATGGTTATAAGTGTATTCAGTAACCAAAAAGCAATACCTCGACACATAACTAAATGTTAACTTATGTTAACTATGTCGTTGATGATCTGCTTATATACGTTAATACAATGTAAACACAGATTAAGATGTATAGTCCAGTTAGGATATATTGACAGTGACGTCAACGTTTATGTGTACCCAAAAGATTAAAACCATTGCTTAAATGAGTAGAGTTTAGTTTGGTACTGAACTGTTGCCATAAGCCTTTATACTTGTTTTTACACCGTACTAGTGGATTGTTCCACTGCGTCACTATATTTTATCCTAACTGGACTGTATGTTTGCCTCTTATATTCTGCATTTGTTTGGAGAATAATCCTGGTTCCATTTAACACTGTTGAATAAGACTCAAGAAATTTGAAAAATACGTATACTAAACGAATAAGCAAATGACCTTGCCAGATAATTACATCCAAATGAGTCGTTCTCCAGGAAAACCGGGCTTAGGCTTAATGACATTGTTTTGTAATTGTGCAATAAGAATTTGAAAAATGTGTAAAATGAGAAAAACTCATGTCCTTTGATTTCTTATTTAAGTTATTGGATAGTATAGTACTATCCATTAGCTTCATTTTTTTTAAATTGTGTTAAAATTACTTCTGTCGTTTTCTAAGAAGTACTCAAATCAACGAAAACAAGGATTAAGTGCCTTAAAAAACACTTGCTTCTTTCCCCCGTAAGCAAACATTCACATGTTGGACATATTTTAACAAAATAAGAATATGATTCTAAAATGTGCCACAATTTAAAAGTTTGCGTCAAAAATATGTCCAATATTGAGTCGTTGAAATGCCAGTTGACGTTACGTCACTCAAAAAGTAGGCGTTAGTGGTTGGTTAAAAAAGTATATAACTTTGTAAGTTTATGGATTACTTTATTCAAATTTTCAGAAACTGTTCATAAGAGTTACTTCTTTCTAACCATATATCATATATATTTTCACAATTTTGTCACTAAGCCCGGATTTCCTGGAGAACTGCTTAAATAGTTGATCAATTAGTAAAGGTATTTTAGTGAAGGGCATTCCTATTAGGAGGGAAAACAAGTTATATAAATCAAACCATGGCATGATTTCATGAATATGCAATGAGTTCAATTACTTCCTAATCACAGCCATGCATTATTGACATGCATGTCAATTCACACATTCAGTGCAACAAAATGAGGCAGAAACTCAATTTAGAAGAATGTCCCGGAATAAAAAGGAATACTGTAACAATGCACTATTATTGCGATCACCCAAGACCACAATAACACCAAACACTGGTAGTTCTTCTGGCACATGTGCCATAGAAGTACACACTTTTTATAAAACTTTGCTTTTTGTAATTGCTGATTATATTGCAATTGGATTTAATTGAAAACCGCATAAAAACAACACCAACACGTCATTCAGTGCGTGCACTTAGTGGCCAACATTTGATTGTTGCTATTCAAGTTGGGGAAGTTTGTATTCTAGAGTTGAGTTTGTCTGTAGTGAATATTTATCAAAAATAGTAACCCAACATTAACGTCTTCGAATTGGAACACATTACGATTGAACAAACGAACACAAAGCAGGCCATAAAGAAAACTGTGCACACAGAATTAATTGGTATGTATCTACTGTTTTGTACGATACTTTTCATTGCAAAAACAATACTACTCTACAATTAATGTCATATTATAGATTGATGGAAGCAAAGGACAATCCGAGAACCTGTTCAATAATTAGTATGTAATCAATTAACGTGGAATTCCCGGAATCATTACCTTTGTTCAATATAAAAGCCGAAAAATGATCGGTGTTTGCTTAAAATTATCGTAAACTTTTCCCGCAGGGCAGCATCATCGTTTTAAACTAAGTTCTGCAACAACCCCCTTCCCGCTGACAATTATTGGCACATATTATTAAACAATGCAAAAGAAAGAGTTTTCGGCTATCTTAAATTTTATGGTACGTGTGTTAGTTTTTCTCACCTGTACGGACAGTTCGGGTTAACCTTGTCAACATCTTTATTAAACCAACGCTTAAATGCTCCTGTCTTATTCAAACTCAAAGTAAAAACAATATCATTTGCTTGGCAGAAGATAAATCATCACCTAGATGCATTGTGTTAACCTTCTTAAAATCAAACGTTTCCTCTCAAATGGCTCAGATAAATCAAAAGAAACTCGTTCAGAAAAGTATGCGATGAATAATGTCATGCATAAAGTTAGTTTTGAACGAATGCTTTCTGTATCCATTGTTATTGATGCAGTTGATCCGTTAAGGGTGTTCATAGAATTCAGGATTTACGTAAAAATTAACATATACTGTCACTGATCTTTGATCACAAAGCGCACATAATGCCTCAAGGCGTTGGTAAGAACCTTTATATCTATTATAATGCGCCATCTAGCCAGCAAACATTTAGGAATCGGATGTCGATGAAACATTTTAGGGAGAAATGCCCGTTTTGGTTTTCGTAAAGGATTTTTTCTTTTATACCGTGGACGTAATTGTTTTTTGGGAAAACACTGGAATGACCACGTTACATTTACAACAAGTAATAGAAAGTACGATTATATTGGATTGATTGGTCCACCAATAAAGTAGATACCTATGGTGGAAATATGTTATTACCGATTCAATACGTTGCAGTTCACCAGCATTTCTGTACACCCACGAGAAATGTAATAAATACACACGTGTGATATTTTATTTACGAGGCCAGATCGATAACGTTCGATAATATACATGTAGTAGTTATTCTGTCAACGAACCTAATCTCCGTCATATTGACCACTCAAGTGTCTCCGGAAATTGTTCTTTATCCTAACTTACTCCAATCACAAATAATTCCTGTCAAATTGTATTAAAGCGAGAAATTTCTATCAAATATCAAGCAGCGATATTGCTTTGTGCTTTGGTCAATAATTATTCCTTCACAAATTATATCATTTTATGCTAATACATGCAGATGAGCTTTGAATATCCCATAAGACCAAAACATGGTAACCTTTAATATCTTACATAGTTAAATACTGGTCAGATCTTACCCCAAAACGAATTGTAAATGGTTACTGTCATCAAATTTCTTTCAACACACCTACCACTTTCGATGTTGTTAAAGAACCAGACTTCTATCTGTTTCTCTTATGGTCATATAATATTATTATGATTCATTTGTTTTAGAATGTTCTTGTTTTCAAGACAAAATGTGTTTTGTATTTATTAATGTCACATGAACTATAGTGTAGTACATTAATACCAGGTCGACAAGACAATATATCTTTTCAAAGAAAACCAGAACGTCGCATTAGTAGAATTAACTTACAAGTAATCATTCGGCATTGTTGAATTGTCTAAATTAATAACGTTTAACAGTATTCTCCTAAGGCCTGTTCAATCGCTGTGTCTTGACAAATGTTTGATATCAAAACGTGTCTCAACAATTGGTTGTTTGTATTGGTTTCCCAAAAAAATAAAACAAATATTATATCCTTGAAAACCTACCAGTGACTCCACTACCGAACTCGCTATATCGACGACGATGTAGCGAGAGCAGGAGCGGTGTGTCGTCTGGGTTTTAGAGAATGGATATGTTTACTCAATCCCGACATAATATAATGTATCTACATTATTATGGAAGGGAATATCCGCCAGTACATGCATGCTGTTAAGTGACACTTTTATGTTGTCTTGTTACATGCATATTGCTAAATGACAATTGCATCTTGCCTGCTTTCATTCGTTTTAAACTAACTGCAACAGCCGTGTGTCTTTGTGCTTCTTTCCTTCAGTAAGTGGCACGTGGCTTGAATCTTTCCTTACTCTATGAATATAAATTACATATTCTTGTGTGTAAATGACAAATGCATCTTTTCTATTAATTTGTTTGTGTATCATCTTAAAATGTTAATGCCAACAAATTCTTATTTCTTCCTACGTTTTACTAAGTCAATTTGATTTAATCGTTCCTCCATTATTATCATACCGACCCATGCGTGTTAACATCAATGATTGTATATTCAGCAAGGCGAAACCAATTAGCACTAAGCAGAAGCTAGCATGAACTTAAACGAATGCATTTGTAATATTCAATTCATACAATGCTGGGAACCAGACTTTTTCGGCAGTTCCCGTGAAAATGTCAACCTTGCACGGTGCGTAAACAAAAAACTACACGACGATTTAGTGTTAGCCCAAACCTACGTCAAGTGAGCGAACGATAATAGCCGACGATAGTCCAGCGAACGATAAGGATATAGGTTAAACACCACTAAATTTCCTAGCAAACAATAAGACTTGGTATGATAAAAATTGGCATACTGAGACAACCAGGATCTGTGACCCCGGAAGATCGGGTATGTAGATGAACTGTAGGTGCACGAGAGTCGAAAAATACCGTCGCTAGGCCCCTATTTTGGGGCTGAAAGAGGGGCCAGACCCCAAAGTAGCAAACATAGCTGTATGGCATTGTCGACTTATGATGGGTTCGAGCCAGTGTACCGCCCAAACCATGCTTTGTGACCCCAAAAGACCTGGTATACAGACGCAGTGTATGATCATACGAGTCGAACGAGACCCTCTGCAAGTTCCTATCTTGGGGAGGGTAGCGGCTAGGGGCCGGACCCCGTGGTGCCTATAATAGCAGTGTATTGAACTATGCGTTTTGGGCCAGTTTCGGGCCCGAACAGAGCCCAAACCAGGCTCTGTTACCCCGGAAGACCGGGTATGTAGATGTACTACAGGTGGACGAGAGTCGAAAAATACCGTCGTTAGGCCGCTATCTTGGGGCTGAAAGAGAGGCCAGACCCCCAAAGTAGCCAAAATAGCTGTATGTCATTGTCGACTTATGATGGGTTCGAGCCCGTGTACCGTCCAAACCATGCTTTGTGACACCAAAAGACCGGGTATACTGACGTAGTGTATGATCATTCGAGTCGAACGAGACCCTCTGCAAGTTCTTATCCGTCCATTGTAAATAATTCGTTTGAAGAGAAAACTTAACTGGACATGATTTCCGCGAAAACGATACAACGGACGAGCAAGTTTTCACTTATTCACCGTTAAACCACGGAAAATACCGAACGTTTAAATTTGCTGTCCAGAGTGATCTCCCTTGTATAGTAATTTGCGCTAGAAGCTAAAATTTCTATTGGTTCCCTGTAATGTTATTAATGTTGTAAGTTGCAACAAAGTCAAATGCACGTAGTCAAACATAGAATGCAGTTAGAAATAGTAAGAATGAATAATTCAAGATTACAGAAGTCAAAACAAAAAGGTATGTCGCAGTTGGCAATTACATGCATGAATAAACGATATACATGAAGGGATTGTCCACTTAGCATCAAGAAGCATGAAGTATGAATAACGTGGACAACACTTGTAAGAAACCAAAATGGAGTTGTCAAGTAGTAGAACGCATGTGCAAGTAGATAGCATACAATTGTCACTTAACAGCATGCATGTACTGGCGGATATTCCCTTCCATACATTATCGATACTCATAGCTAGTATGACAGGTTAGTAAATTAGGAACAGACCAAGACAGGGGAATTAATTCGTTATTCCAAAATGTACATCTCAAATTTATTGCTGAATTTCACATAACTTCTTGTAGGACAGTAATGCACCACTGTAATCAGTACGACGCTACAGTAGAGCCTTTCTAGTGTGATAATGAGACGGGATGTCTGTGCCAGGCCCATGCGATGAAACCTGGTTCTCCAGCCAGGCTTTATACATCAACATGCATCAAGCAAGAATATATTATTACGTGTTCACCAACATACGGAGAAATATCTAGTTTCAGACTAATTCGGTAATAAATTATTTACTCTAATGTTTTCAAAAGACACGCATTAAGTTAAAGACAATAAACAACATTGAAAATACTTTGCTTTTCAGATGTGCTATAAAAGCATGATACCGAAATCAAAGATAACGAGTTTGTCGTGCTTGTAGATGCACAATAAAGGTTAAGTATATTGCCATACTATCCTTATTTCTTTGAAGTTTATGTGAAACCATACACGTAAGTTGATACACATTTAGTAAATGCCACGGACCTTTTTGTAAGTAGGCCCCATCCAGTCTTGAAATGTGTTTTGTAAGGGGAACATACACGTACTAAAAACGGGAAACGCTGCGTATATTGTGACGTCATTTTTATGTTGACGTCATCACTACATCGGATTTCCGTAATAAGACTGATGGATTTTAAAGGGATGCGATTTTGATACTGCAATAAAATTTGGCAGGAAGTGTTAAGCCTATTAGTCCGGCCCCAAGTCCGAGGAACCTTGCAGTGGAATTTAACGTTTTTCTTTGCTGATTTTGGTAGTCATGACCTTCGGAATGAAACATTCGTTTGATGGCATTTTGTCACCCTTGAGCATTTTGAGAAAATGGGTTAAAACATTAAAAATGTAAACAAAACTGCGAATTTTGATATAATTCATTTATTATCGTATTTTAAAACAAATCAACCCATTTGGAGTAAGGCATCTCTAAATAAATGTACATGTATACAAATGTGGGGGGGGGGAGTTAATAATATATGGTACATGTACCACTTCATAAGCCGTTTCCGACCTCATAATTATTAATAATTAGGGTATCCATAAAACACAGGCAGCACGTGCACTTTGGAGTATTCACCACCAATGAGTGCAAACTTGATTGACCCGATAGGATACAAACACCAACAGTAAGTCCTATCTTTCAATACCCTATGAGTACGTCCATTACTTGGAACAATCGTTATAAGACCTACTGAACACTGAACGCTACATGACGAAAGCATTTAAGACAGAGCGGCTTAATAGCTGAAAAGAACCCTGGCAAATTCATATTTTTACAGCAATTTAATATCCATAGTGATACGGTCCTGAACAGATATTCTTCGCACTATAAAATACCTAACCTTGCATACTACAATCATCCCTGTTGGTATAGATACTAAATACTGCTGATTGATAGTCTTGTGGCACAGTGTCGGAAAGTCCTAGGTTGAATTCCAGGTAAGGTTATACAAAAGACGAAATCAATATGGTATCAGTAACTCCTTTGCTAGACACGTGCATACAAATGAAGTGGTTTCTCTCTTATACCATAGAAGCGATGGATAACATAACAAATAGGCCCTGTGCGATTAATAACTTTAAATGGAAATAACTTGTTTCACAATTAACCACAAATAAACTAGAAGGTGCATGTATATATAAAAATAAGCTATTATTACGTCTACATGTTTCGCGAGTCGCGATATGCGAAACGCTGGAAAATGATAAATAACCACTAATCGACGCTAAAACATCTCAAAGCAAAAACCGCATCTAATTTCCTCCAAATTCCAGATAGATTTCGGTTGATGTCCATTCTGTACGACTAATGGATTGCTTACATTAGTAGGTTCAATTTCGTATAGGAAAGACGGATTCGAAGGCATCAAAAAATCAATTATAGACAAAGCTGCTCCTGACATATTGCGTAATCAAAATAATCCATCAACCCATTTTGTAAAGATTGGTAAATTGTCTACGGAGTTAATTGAATTTATAACAAAATGTGCTAAACGCTGATACCTCATCCGCTATTTCATAATATCATTTTCTTAGTTTCTAAATTAAGCTAGATGATTCCTAAAACACTTCCGAAGTGATTGATGTACAGAAATTGGATTTTAATCGGTTCTGATCCCAAGTACATGATACAATGTACATACTTGTAGACTAATTACATCTTTTATAACGACTGTACGAGGTAAATTTGATTTTTATTACCTGACCGGTTCGCAAAGTTGATAGAATACTCATTAGGTGCAAAACGACACAGAAGAGCATGTATACTGGCATCATTTACTAACAAAGCTGATTCGGCCATCGTACAAATACACTATGCAAAGCAAATTGTAATTGACAAAAAGAAAAATACATTTTAGTATTGTACAATTCTTTCTTAAAAGCTCTGGTCACCTGAAACAACGTCGATTTGGAATTCATAACATACACAGTAATGTAAACCATACATGTCACAAATAATTGCAGTGCCCGTTTACAGTTTGTAATTGATAAGTTATTTAGATTTTACTATCATATAATGATATGGCGTATTTTCAAACGAAGTATTTGGTGATACGTATATCTACGTACACTTACGGACTTTGAAAACGCACCACTTATTCAAACCACGAAATTTAATAGTAAACAATGTTTAATTGTATTAAAATTTTGTCTATAGATAGCTCATTTTATGTTTTAACATCTAGCAAAATTTCAAAAATACTGTTAACAATGTTACTAAGTCACGTGACATCCACGTGCTTAAGTCTCAAACCCAAATTCACAGTTAGCGAGAGTGCGTGTAAAGTTATGTTTTTGGTGCGTTCACAAGAGCGGGTACTAGTTACAATTTCAAGCCGCTTCTGGGGGAATGTTCCTCTATTTATCAACAAAGCTTCGGATAACCTCGTGGACAGATTGCGTCATGGAACTCATCCGTGGACTCAGGTTTGATAGAACATGTCATATGTTTTCGGTGGGATCAATATCTGGGACATTCCATCACGCAGATATTGTTTTCTTCAAGAAAAGTGACTGCTATTCGTTATTTATGCGCATGATTATATTCATACTGTCCAAGGTTAACATCCCTGTCATTTGGAAAAAGTAATTCAATAAGGAAGTAACTGAATGTTGAAGCACGTGTTCAATGTTAGATGAAACACAAATTGGCAGGGTACTAAATGAAAATGTTGTATTTCATAAAAAAACGTGTTTGATATTTTTAATTGATGCTTTAGCATATCTATCGACACCAAGCATTATTTTGACAGGCACGGTTGTTGACCAGATGTCGTTTTATGGCGGAACATGCGCCTTAATTTATCCGAATTAGCTGGCTTTTTAGGCCTTTAATCCCTATTTGGAGATCAATGGTGGTGTCAGATGGCATAAAACGCTATTGGATACGCATATTTATTGTATCATGACCACGTTATCGCGAAAAAACCGCGTGGTGGTTACTTCCGGCATGTAACATGTCTTTACCCCCAGAAACATCAGTTTCAGACTGACATTAAATGTAATGTTTGGTATGGAAAACTTAAACTGTGTTGTTTTTGGTATGCTAATGAATTGTTTACACATCGTCATTTACACAGTTCGGAAATTTTTATTCGCACGAGACTCACGCGCTAAAAATGAGATTTGACCACGTGGTCACTACTAGCGATTCGGTTAGTAAAAATGGATTAAAATATACTTTACCGACAACGTTTTAACCCAGGAACATCATTCCATTGGTATCAAATAATCCTAAATAGTTCATACAAAAAATACCGACCCCTGAAAAGTGGTGCGTTTTCAAAGTCCGTTAGTGTATTTTCATGGGCTTTGTTCTACCATATATGTAACACGAGAAATAGCAAACAACAAAAGGTGTAGTTGATTTAACAATAATGTTATATATAACTAATATACAATACAATTTAAAATTGATCACTGCCATACACCTCATGGAATTACTCTGCGTAAATTACTTCAATTTCGAATCCATTCACAGATGCAAAGATTCCGTGCCAAGTTACCACCTCCTATAAATACATATTTTCATTTAATTTAGCATTTTAGAATGATATTTGCACTTGAGCTAGGAGAGCTACCAGATTTGCAATTTGTTTCGTATTGTATGCCTCGATGATAGACGTTTTGAACGTATTGCGGATAAAACCAAGATCTAGTCGTTTGATCAGACATTCAGAAAATCTCTTAAATGTCAACATATTCAATACGATCGATTTAATACATATTCATTGTGTGTGCTTTTCGGCCAAAGGAAATCGTTTTACTGTTAATAGTCAGGTGTGGCTTCCTTAAACCTAGCTACCTATTCAAAAACACTAACACACCATTAAAAAGAGACTGCCTTACTGACATTAACACATTGGAGTTGAAACACACGACTTAAATGATGTAGGGTATTTGAGACAATCGGTCATTTTATTCTTGAGTGTGTTTTGTGCATTAAACAAGACAGTAAATGCATTCGTAGTATCATTGTTGTTGGCGTCAAAATTCAAATGGAACACTAATTGAGCAAATTTACTCTACACCATGAACAATGAGAAAATTTATTGCAACTGTTTTTCATAATTATAATAAATTATTATGTTTTGTCTCGAAAACTAACTTAAAAACCTAGGAGCTCAGCGACTTCAAACATGATACCCGGTTGGTATGGCCTAACTTCATTCCATTGATACTCAAATGCACTACGACGTTAGATTACGTAGTCCGTGTAATTATACAAATAAACATTAACAAATCAGTTGCAGTTGTTTGGAAAAATCACTATGCGTAATTTGCTCTCGACCATTTACATATTAAGTATATACGAGAGGTGTTCAACTTATTTATGAACAGAAAATGAACATCGAAATTTTGTTACTCTAACATTGCAATTGAATAAAAACTTTTATATTGTGTAAAGTAGTGTATCAAGAAGTATATTTAATAATTGTAAATTGTCAATACGTTACGGTTAAATCATAATCTGCATTGGAGTAGATGGTGTTATTATTTTCGTTTTGAAGGTACAAACCTCTTAATAATTACGCTTTCATTTTCCTTCTTTAACCGTTATTTTAGTATCAACCAGATAGAAAATTATATTGTTAAAGCACGAGAAGACTACGACATCCACTGTTTGGTTGTAATATATATCAAAGTTATATTCTTAAGTTTTTTATTTGGTGATGCATATGGTGACTTGAAGCTGAATCTGGATGGACCACTATGTTCTTGGAACAGTCACTAGGAACGATACGTAACACTTTTTTGTTGAAACCCTGATTTGTTACTGTTTGTACATTGACAACATTGATATTGATTTTGACGTGCGTATTCCCATAATAACAAACCCAATGCCTTTCCACGTAAACGACCGCAAACACACGAAGCTGGACACACATGAACTTTTACCTATCATTGTGACCTTTTCTAAAATAGCATACCCTAATCTAGCATTACATTCTCTAAGATTCAGCATTGTTTCGCCATAATGAAACAATTTTTCAACATAATGTTGTCTGTTACGCATTTCTAGGTTCCTAGACTTTTGGCTGCGATGCATGGTTTTGTTGATTTTCAGCGTAGGAATTTCGCATTTTCCCAGAACTATGCATTCAACTTTTCGAAATAATTTCACTGATAGTTTCTATGGACACTCCCATCTGTGGAACTATTCAACGTTTTGTTAATGGATTCATCATAGATATAATAAATCCAAGTTAACTTTGTAGTGTATGTTTTGGCAATGTTTGGCAATTTTCAATTTCCGGTACAACTTCATCATTACTTGAAACTGAACTTTAATAACACTTCTTACGACTAATATTATTAACGCTCTCATGAAATATGCAAAATAAAAAATTGCTTACATTTTTAAATGTTTATAAAAGGGCAATTATGCCTAAAAAATAGTAAAAACAACATCATCTACTTACTTGTTGTTTAAAGCTTTAACCAAATTAAAAAAAACAATGTATAATGATCTTAAGTATAACTTAAAATATTTTCTCACATGGTTTGAAAGAGATATTTCAATTGTTTTTATTCAATATTGCAAAATCGGTGTTCGTGTTTTGTTCATAAATAAGTTGAACACCTCTCCTAGGATATTAAAGAATTAATTACACAAATAAGTAGAGGCATTTTCTATATACACTTTACGATATAGACATGGCATAGTCTTGTTTTTGGCTTCGACATGATGACTGACTATACCATATGGTAAGGAAAAATAGTTCATATGTTTGTTTTGTTTTGCTATATTCGTAAGTTATAATTATGATTCATGTAAACTTTATCGATTATACAGTTATACAGTACTATTATCTATAAACCAAAGAAACGAGAGGAAATGGAAATTAAAACATGCGGCTAGTGGTGTATTTCCGACAGAGTTGACATTATAGTTAATGATGACAAACGTCGTGGTGGTGGAGCTCTATAGTTGAATATTGTTAAATATATTTTCTTATAACCTAGCTACCATGTAACAAACACGTACGCGACTACGCATTGAGTCTGACTACAGTACATCTCTTACATTACACACGACATACTCTATTAACACACGGTACGACAGGCTATTTACCGCTGGTCTTTAAAATTCAAATGTTCAAATAACAGCATCGCGTGCTTCTAATTAAACGCTGTAAACACGCTTTCAGAAGTCTACAATACTATTTAGAACGCTTGCTTGTGGATAATCTTGCATAGTACGACTTGCTTTTATGTATGTCAGCTAATGCTGCGTTAGGGAACGAAAAGTTGATTTTAATTGATAATGAAGCCCGTGCCTATCTGATAGTTTGAGCAAACGGTTTATTATACTGGACATGAATATATCAATCAAATTTGTTTTATAATGCTGATTTTGAATACGGTATTGTCAATATAAATAAAAGTGTATCCGCCGTGTATGAGGTCAACCAGTTAGGTACGTTATTAGCGTTGTTTTCAAAAAGATATACACAACAAATTAGTTCATTCAACAGCGCGGAGATTGTGTTCGCACAAGATGTTACACTGTAAACATACTGATGCTTTCAAGCATTTGTATGACTTTGTGGGAAAGTTATAAACCATCGATCAATGGAATTCTCTGTTTACCGAATTCAAGTATTTTGTAATGAAAGTGTGCGATACCTTTAGCGGTATACAAAGTTAATTACAATAACAGTACAAATAGACACCTCAATTGCATACGCGGGCATTCACTTCAAAATGAAATTGGAACGTATGTGTAACCCAGGGCCCGTAATCATAAAGCTCCTAGGGGGAAAATATTCCTTAGGTTTATATATTTACCTGAGGTTTTATAGGAATTACTAATTTCACCTTAGATATCTGAAACATCATTCTAAGATCAGCTGTATACATTTGTACACGGACGAAACTCACTTCAAACTATGTTTGAAAAACAACCTTTGAAGTTCAAATAATTTTATAATACATGTACTAGTAAACATTTGTTTCAGTAAACACTTCTTTCTGTAAACACCTCGTGAATTCTAAAACCTGGACCAGTTGTTATTAAATGAGTCGAAGTCCCGTAGGGACTTTCATAGAATTTTCTCAATTAAGAAAAAATATCATTGTCAGGAAATTAATTATTGGACACCCATCGTTTCTACTGAAATTTGACGCTTGGAGATCGACTTGGTAAACATTCATCGACTAATTAAGCTGTTTTTTAAACGAAAGTTTATTGACATTGTTTGCTGTGTATTATTTACTGAACGGATATTAGGTGTATTATGATATGCTTCAGTATGAACGATGAATCATATTTCAAATATAATGAGTTTCAAATCTCCTGATGCGTATGATTAATAGTTAATATTTTTCCTGATAGTTCAAATGCCACAAAACCATGAACAAATAATTGATGCCTGCTTAATTAGCCATGTACATGGCGACAGTTCACAACGTCTGTAGATTATAATGATACAAAATGAATACGAAGAACTGGGGGTCATAAGAGTTTAGTTAGAATAAAAAGTAAAACATCACTTATTATGGAGCATAGATCTAGTATTTCCAATATAAAATAATTATCTGTTCGACCGCAAAAGGAAATATCGATACTGCTGAACGCTGGTTAAAAACAAGTTTTATTCCAAAGTTATATAGTTATGAATTTCTATGTATATACTTGTTATAAAACAGTACGATCATCACGGTACAAGCGAACTTTTATCAATGTTAATTTATGAGAGTAGTGTTCTGTGAACGGCTAATGTGAAGAAAGCAGGTGCAGCTTCCGGGCATTATACATTACAATGCGGATATGTGATCACGTTTTACAATCACAATTTCGTTCGAAATATCTTGTTTCACAATAATGCAATTATACATTATTTATGCGAACACTTCTTAAGGTCAATATTCGATTTGGATATTACTCAAAGGTTTTCAAGAGACGTTAATATTTATTTTAAAGCATGCTCTTAATAAATTTTTCTCGCAAAAATTACTTTAATTCAATTACCCTACAAATAAACGCAGTTAACATAGTACATCAAATGTTTTTTTTTATATTTCCACGTATGGTGCAATTAAAGAAATACGCAGGGACGCATTAAACAAATTAAATAACTTTGAAGCAGTATTTGTGTTTCAGATGTTGTTCTTCAAAATGGTTGTAAATTCATTGAATGTTGGTTTACTGTGTTAATACATGCACCAATAAATATTTGTGTATTTCTTGACTTGGTATGGTAAGTTGAAGTATTTAAATTCCATATAAAATATCCAAAAAAAATATTTGAATTCATTGCATGGTCAATCAAAAGTATTGTAGTTGGTATTAGGCTCGATGATATGCAACTGTTAGTCGTAAATTGACTTGAAGAATTCAAAAGATTTGTGTTTATGGTAGGTTAATTATTGACGAACGTTAGCTTGATACCTTTGCTACACATTATTAACCTTCTACAAACTAAATAGGGACCTTCACTGCACTGATAACTATACAAAACTACGGTTATATTAACGAAATACAGGCCTATACCGTAAGCCTACTGCGGTATATTCCTGCTATTTATCTAGATTTGGGTTATTCCATAGACCACTGGTTTCTGGTCAATAAACATGTGACAAACCGTCAACTTTATAATTCAATCAACCTCGTATAATCATTTTGGAAGCCGGAAAAACAATACCATACACCTACCGCATTGTTGTAAATCAAATGAAATTAATGGCTTTGTGAATTATTCAATTAGTGAGTAGACAAAACAATCAGATTAGTGACACTATGGAAGCAACACAATTACTTTGATGATGCCAGCATAATATATACTATTTATATTAAATTAACAGTCGTCGGTGTTATTGGTGCATATTTTGTGAAATCTTTGTTCAGCATCATTTATTATTTATGTCTGATAATGCTGAATATCAATACATTGTATACAGAAGTGTTTGCTAAGACATCAATAAAGCATTTGTTTAATGTAGGAATGTGTAATTGTATAGTTTAATTATATTTATATATATACGAATATGAGTAAGGAGATCAGATAATTGTTCACTCCTCAACCGATGCATCGTATTTTTTAATAGGTCGTATTTATAAAATAATAAACTTGTCATTTTAAATATACAAAATGTATTCAAACATATTTTACACACTTTTATCAATTTTTAATTTACTCTACAACAGAGTTCTATTACAATTAATTCTCATTAATATTTTAGTAATACTTGTACATGTATAAACGTTTAGCAATTTTTACCATATTACTCCGTTCTTTACAGTATTAACACGGAAGCATATGAAAACACAAGTGAACCAAATCCTAACATGACTTGCAATTTCTGATATTATGACCATGGTCTCGTATATTCCATTTGCCATCCATTTCTACTGCGAATATCCACAGCACACCAGTGAAATACATGAGAGAAACAGCCATGGATGGATGTCATTTCTAGTGTTCCATATAAACCTGATATCGACGACTCATACTTTATCAATATGGATGTGTGTCACATTGGCGATTGTGCGATATTTGCATATAAAGAACCCAACGAAAACAAATGTGTTTAGGATACGTCGCATCAATCAAACTAGAATAATAATCATGAAAGTATACATATCTTCGACTGTGATTCTTATTGCAAACTATCTGAGCAACGAAATACACAAAACTGTTTTGAACAATCACACTGCATATTTTCTTAAGGATCTGAAATTAGGTAGAGCGGAAACTGAAGCCACCGTTCTGATAAAAGTGTGGATGTATGCGATGATTGCGAAATTAATTCCTTGTCTGCTCATGTCTATATTTGGAAGTTTGTTGATTTATAACATAAATGTGAAAATTAGACAGCGGCGAAAGGTGCTTCAGATATCTGGAAATAATCACGCGAGATTGTCCGAGCATTCACGAAAAACTAAAATGCTAGTGACAGTGATAATTCTATTTATAGTAACAGAATTTCCACAATGAGTGTTAATAGTATGCAGCGCGTGCGTAGAAAACTTTTTTGATACGGTTTATCAACCGCTAGGTGACGTTATGGACATAATGGCTTTAGTGAACAATGCCATTCATTTTGTGTTGTATTGTTCTATGATAACCAAGTTTCGACAGACATTTTTCAGTTTGTACTGTGGTCGTTGTAAAATCACCAGAACTACAAGTGACAATTTCGTATCTTTGACGGAAAAGCGACGCTTTGATTCTAACAGATAACAACATGTTACATGCACTGCCAGCGTTACCACGATAGCGATATTTAGTATCGCGCTTTGTAGTATAGACGTGTGTTTACAAATTGTGGTCCAATTTAAGTTTGTGTTCTTTCAGTGATTTATTATATAATTTTTCATATTCATACCGTGTTATTTATTTCCAGTGTTTGGGAACATTACATTCAAAGTCTGAAGTTTAATATATTAATGGTTAGTGCGACCTTAAGACAAATCTAATTCCCTTATTAATTCATTCATAAATATTCATTACATGATTTAAAGCAAGGCGGAACTTATCTTATTTATATTACACTCATCAAATACAAATATTCATTTGCATTCTAATATATTATATAACTCTAAAGACATCATTAAGAAATTGATATGATGACTCTTGGTATGACTTAAATGTTCTTTTGTTTAAGCATTTATTATCTAAAATGTTTGTTTTTGAAGTCAGTTTTTGATGGGGTTCAAAGATGTATGGATTTACGTATTATTAAGCAATATTTCCATAATGACTTTTTTAATCCTCTCTATCTTCTTATCCTGTGTGATCATAAAGCGCACATAATGTCAAACAAAGATCACAACTAATAGATTTTAATATTTTGTGATTCACTACAAAGGAAGCAAATAATTCAGCATCAGCAGGTCATCGAAAGGCGATAGGTTATTGGGAGAATACCAATCATATTTGTAATAATTGCGAGTTGTTCATGACGTTGAAACAGTTGTGTTTAGTTACAACAATGGACTTTGCATATCAGTGCAAAAACGTCAATATATCATTGACTTCTCAAACAACAAAATAGATACCCATGGTGCAAACACATTAACATTGATTTGATTTAACACGTGTCGGTTGCAACATACAAGAGAAAAGTGCTAACAATTTCCATCTGATATCCAATTAACGAGCCCAGATCGTTATCGCCCGATAATCTAATCGTGTTTCTGTCAACGAATCTAATCTCCGTCGAATTGTTAACTCAAGTGTCTCCGGAAATTGATCTTCATTCTAACATGTTCCAATCACAAATAATTCCTGGCAAATTGTATTGAAGCGAGGAATTTCTATCAAATATCAAATCAAGTAACTGTCGCTATTACTTTAATGACACTATAGAAATTAAATCATTTTTTGTCGGAAGATTTACTTGAGGTATTCAATAATCACACTGGATGTATTCACGCCACACTCTCCATTGCATAAGAACAAATATTAGTAAATTAAAAGTGACAACTTGGTAGAATGTCTTTATGTTCAAGCTGCGTTTGCAGTCAACCTCAGTGACCGTGATGTCAACGTATCAGATTGATTTTGCGACGTCATTTCACCACGAGGCTCACAATCATCCGGATTAACAAATCATTATTTCTCCCTGTGTATTCACGATTTTATGCCACCACTTTAGACGATCCCGCCACGCTCACCACCAAACTTCTAGACTCTACACGCCAATACATTGTAAACACAGATAAAGGAATCCACTGAGCATTTGGATAAATTCACTGGTCAATGAGAAAAATTCACCAAATGTATGTTTATCTCTCAGACTGGTATTCTGCATCTGTTTAGCATAGTTATGGTGAACAAAACTAGTAAGTTCCATTAAACACTGTTTAATGAGATCATTGACCTTTGAGAAATATAATAAACAAATAAGCAATAACCTTGACAGAACATGACATACGTACATATATTTGATGAATCAGTAAAGATGTTTTAGTGAAGGGCATTCATATAAGGAGGGAAAACAAGTTATATAAATCAAACCATGGCATGAGTTCATGAATATACAATGACCTCAATTGCTTCCTAATCACAGTCATGTATTATTAACATGCATTTCAAATCACACATTCAGTGCAATAAAAAAGCAAATATAACTTTTGATTAGACAGATACTCAATATCGAAGAATGTCCCGGAATAAAAAGTAACACCGTTACAATGCACGCACATATTTGCGATCACCCGAAACTACGATAGCACCAAATCCGATTACATGTACTTAGTTCATATTGCACTTGTGACATAGAAATACACATTTCTATTAAAATTTTACTTTTTGTAAATGCTGATTATAATTATTGAACTTGGATTTAATTGGAACCCGCATGGATAAAACAACACCAATACGTTATTCAGAGCGTGCACTTATTCGCCAACATGTTGATATTGTTATCCCAGCTACGGAAGTGTGTCTTCTAGAGTTCAGTTTGCCTGGAGTGAATTTTTATCCAAAAAACATAACTCAACATTAACGTCCTCGTATTGGAACACATAAAGTATGAACAAACGTATACGAAGCAGGCCATTAAGAAAACACACCTTTCGAACATTGATTTGTATGTATTTACTGTTTGGTACATACTTTTCATTGCAATAAAACTATGCTACAATTATTATCATATTTTAGATTGACTGGAAGCAAAGGACAATCCCAGAATCGTTTTAATAATTAGTATAAAATCAATAAATGTGGCTTGTGTTAAACGCGTAGAGTGGCGATTCGCGGAATGGTTACAATTCTTCAATATTGTAGCGAAACTAGGATCTGCCATTGCTTGCTTAAATTATCGCAAACTATTCTCGCAGGGCTGCATCATCTTTTTAAACCAAAGATTTGTCAACAACCCCTTCCCGTTGACGAATTATTGGCGCATATTATAAAACAATGCAAGCGTTCGTGTTTTCTTCTATCATAAATAATATGGTGCGTTTCTTCAATTTTCAGTTCGGGAAAACCTTGGCAACATATACATCTTTATGACAACGAAGGTTAAATGCTCCTGTCTTATTAAAACTTAAAGTAATATACATCTGATTTGCTTGGCAGAAGATACATCGTCACCTCGATGGATTGTGCAAACTTTGTTCTAACCAATCCTTTTTCTCTCAAATGTAACAGATCAAACATAAGAAACTGTATTCAAAATATTATGTGATGAATATTGTCATGCATAAAGTTATTTGTGAACAAATGCTTTCTTAATTGATTGCCATTGATGCAGTTAATCCGTTAAGGGTGTTCAAAGAATTGAGGATTTACGTAGAATCAACATATACTGTCACATGTTTTCGATCACAAAGCGCACATAAAGCCTCATAGCGTTGGCAAGAACCTTTTAATATATTATAACGCGCCAACTAGCAAGCAAACCTTTAGGTATTGGATGTCGATGAAACATTTTATGGAGAAATGCACGTTTTGCTTTTCGCAAATGATGTTTTCTTTTATATCGTGGTGTAACAACACTGGAATGACTACGTTACATTTACTTCATGTTACGAATGGTACCATTATATTAGATTTATTGGTCCACCAATAAAGAAGCTACCTATGGTGAAAATATTTTATTACCGATTAAACACGCTGCAGTTCACCAGCATTGATGTACACAAACGAGAAATGTATTAAATACACACGTTTGATATCTTATTTACGTGGTCAGATATTTAACCCCAGATAATAATGTTGGTTTTCTGTCAACGAATCTAATCTCCGTCACATTGTCAACTCAAGTGTCTCAGGAAATTGCTCTTCATCCTAACATGTTCCAATCACAAATCGTGGTAAATTTCTATCAAATATCAGACACCAATATTACTTTCAATTTCGTTCAAGCACCAGACCCCCTATCAGTTCTGCTTATGCTTATACAATATTATATCATTCACTTGATTTAGAATGTGCTTGTTATAAGACAATGTGTTTTGTATTTATTTTTGTATCACATGAATTATTGTGCTGTACTATGATACCAGGTCGAAAAGACAATATATCATTACGCAGAAAACCATAACGACACATTAGTAGAATTAAGTTACAAGTAATGATTCGGCATTGTTGAATTGTCTAAATTAATAACGCTTAATACTTTTCTCCTAAGGCCCATTCAATCGCTGTGCTGTGACAAATGTTTAATATAAAATGTGTCTCAACAACCGGCTGTTTGTTTTGGTTTCCCCAAAAGATTAGAAATAATTCATCTTCAAACACACAGGCTGCCGTGACTACACTACTAAACTCGCTTCATCGATGATGGGAATGATTACTTGATCATGAGGTTATATAATAGCTGTATAACATCGCCAATAACTTCGGTTCATTATTCCATAATTAAAATACACCCAGGGGATTAACCCATTCATAAACTCTCCATTATTTTTCAGGAATGGAGAGTTGTCTTAACAATAACTCTCCATTATTTCGTATACACATTACATTGAATGTGTATACGAAATATTGGACAGTTGTTGTTAAGAAAACTCTCTATGCCTGAAAAACATAACACACAATGTCATATCGATGGCTTAGAATTAGAAGGTCGTAACTACCAAATCGATATTTTGAGAAAACACGGAAAAACTGTCTGACATTTACTCTTTACTTATGGTAAAACAAACTCTTACAACTTCATTTTGGTCAACATGACAAGTTCAGATTTTTATGAAAATTGGCTCATAAGAAGCGCCTTGTGATGTTTATTCTAAATATGTATGAATCTTAAAAGGCCGTAAGCGGCACTTACGACCTTCTAATCTTCTATTTATAAGAGGTACACCAGGGGAGACTTTTTTGAAAAAAAATGCATTTTCTGTCAATTTTGACATTTACAGCATCTTTTTAGAAAATCAAATTTACATTTGACATTATTGGTGTATTTTAAGTCAGAGAAAATCCGCGTATCTGTCCATTCCTGAGAAATAATGAATACTCGGCCCCTTCGGGGCCTCGTCTCCATTATTTCTCAGGAATGGACAGTTACTTGGACTTTCTCCTTAACTTACATCTCAAATTCATTGCTGATTTTACATTACCTACACTTATGCTATAACTATGACCACATGCATATTGTTCGCATGGACACTACCTTGTGGTTGCTACATGTTGATTTCACCATTGTAGGCCAACATTTATGGTTGTATTAGACGTGTGTGGTTACTTTATAGAGACTTTATTGTCTTCTGAGGTAAAGTCAATAGGTAATATTTGAAAGGAACGTGTTACATGTAGGTCACTGGAGGTGGCAGTATGCCAAAGGCTCGTTTAATAAAATTTCCTGAACTAGTTTAATATTATTAGATACGTATCATAAAGTTGTGATAGATCCTCTATATCCCACGATGATGATTATGTTCGTTCAGCATGTTATAATCATACTCCCACGACTATGCTGGTTGTTCATGAATGCTGAATGAATATATTCAGACTTGTTACGAGTGGTTTTGACCTATAGCTATCAGTTTTGGTATTAAACAAGTCACACGCCACTATTATATAGTTTTTATACCAACGATCAGTGGAAGTCATTGTTAACCGGACGTTTATATTTCGCAATGGGGTTTTCTTGTAATTACGTAAAGCAAGTTGAAATTATAGACTGTACATGTTGAATATACAAAGGTATTTTCTCTGATATTGCAACGACCAAAGTTCTACTTAAGAATATCTAAACAGTTGTGCGTGCTCATGAAGCACTCTATTCACATAATAAGTATCGAGACACAACAGTGGACTTTCAAAGAATCTAGGTAAATACTTAACTTTCAATATTCTGCAGAAAGCAAGCCCACGCAGTTAAACACATGACAGTCAATCGCTTGGAAACGGATATGATCAAAGGGAAGTTATCTGTGATTATTAGAACAAACGTTAATAGCTTCTAGTTAACTAATTACGGAACTTTCCAATTTTGTTCCCAATTGAGGTCCATTATCCATCACACCATAAGAGATATTTATCGGTTTGCAGATATTTAAAGTTTGTTAAAGACTTGATTTACTTCGTTGATTGACAAGTATATGACTTTCTAGTTCTTTAATTTCACATAGCTACTTGTAAGACGGCAATACACCACTGTGATCAGTAAGACGCTACTGTAGAATCTTTCCAGTGTGGTAATGATACTAGAGTTCTGTGCGAGGCCGATGCTTTATAACCAGTTTGCCAGTCGGGCTTTATACATCAACATGCATCAAACATCAATATTTTGTCACGTGTTCACCTACTCCCGGGTAATCTCTAGTTTAAGACTAATTCAGTCAGGAAATATTAACTTTGATTTTATTCAGACATTCTACTGGAATGTTGCGCAAATGTTTTCAACAGACGAGCATTAAAGTTTATGTTTAAAAGCAAGCAATTAATAAATGTCTCTTGCGAGATACAACGTTCAAATACCTTACGAATGAACACAGAGAAAATAGTATTTCCAATACAGTCGTTTCATATTGCCAAGTTTGACTCAATGAAAGCAACGCACAGGGACTCATTAAAGACAATAAACAACATTGAAGCATTCGTTGTTTTTCTATGTGCTATAAAACCATGATAGTGAAATGAAAGATTACGGTTTATCGTGATATTAGATGCGCAATAAAGATAAAGTGTACAGTTGTATTGCCAGACTTCTCTTATTTCTTGGAAGTTTATATGAAACAATACACGTAATTTGATATACATCTAATACATCATGTAAGCAGTAAAATATAGTTCATTACATTGCATACATTTTGTAACAAGTATATGTGTTGTTTTTCTTTTGGAATTGAAGATATGCTCGGTCAATTTTAACCAGTTGGACCATATAGAGCAATCATTTATAAGCTCGCATTTTTTGGTTAGAATTCGGCCTGATGACTTCACTATAGTGGTATTCTTTTTTTCTGCTGACTACTGATGAGTAAAAGAATATACTAGGGTTATATTACTATTCTATTTTGGTTCATGGTGTGCCTTTTTTGTACTAGTTCCTCCATCGTGCGCTTCACTATTAACGTTTTTACCAGCCTATCAAATCATATTCAATCAATTACAATTACAGTAAAAACTCCCTAATCCGAAACCTCTCTAATCCGAAATCCTCCACAATCCGAAATTTTTTCAAGGTCCCAATTTTTTTCCTTCTATATTCTTATATAATGCTACATGAAAAAACTCCGCAATCCCTAACCTCTCCAATCCGAAATCCTCTCTAATCAGAACTAAGATTTCTGTCCGGAATTGGTATTTTGTTTATAAATTGAACTCCGTAATCCGAAATTCAGAAATTTTATATGTTCAGCACTGTATATTGAATTGTCAAATATTTCAACTAAGTGCACCAAAATTGACTGGTGACAATACACTCCATTGTTTCTGTTTGTACCATAAAAGGTGACACTTTGTAAACAACCTATTGTCTATTGATGCAGAATGACCCCTTTATATCTAGCAATATAATTGAAAAGCATGGTACAATGTACATGACTTTTAACACCTTTACACAATTAACATGTCATTTGCTATACATGGACTCAGCTTGAATTGTAAGTTGTCATGGTGAAACAGTGGGTATAACGGAACGTAATTGGGAAAACGCAATTGATTTCGAAAGTTTACATTAAGTTTTTATTAAGAAATAAATAATTAATTTTGATTACAAACTTATTTTAGAATATTTAATATTATTCTTATTTATTATGACCAAGGAAATACAGCTCAATGATATATAGGAATACATGTATACTACATCTCCTGTGTTTTCAATACATATACTATTAGATTATTTTGGTAACAAACACTGAAATAATAAAAAACCTCTCTAATCCGAAATCCTCTCTAATCCGAACTTTTTGGCCGGTCCGGAGGGAGTTCGGATTAGGGAGTTTCTACTGTATATAGATTCAGTTGCATGTTTTAGCATATTTTTGTTTGACCCCTTTGACACATAAAAGTTAAGACTGTGTAGCAACATGAGCATTTTTTTCTGCCAGTGCCTTTCGTGGTCTACTTGTTCGGTCGAATACATGTTGAATACTTGATTTGTAATTAACGCTTTCAGAGGCAGCACTATACATATAGAAAGGGCATGTCGTTCTAATATTACTCTGATCTTAAATACGTCGTCAAACTACACAGAGATATAATCATTACAACAAACCAACGGTCATGGGAGTTAGCGGATAATCTGTTTCTATGTAATACACACACAAGGGCTCGATTGAGATTAAAAAAACGTCTGACAGCGTATCCGCGCCTAAGTAGACATTTATTAATATAGCGTACGTATAACGCTGTCAGCTTAAGTATAATGTTGGTGACTGAAATCAAAATGGTTCATCAAACGTTAAAAGCGGCGTCGTCGTTGTGCATAGCAACATGTAAAGCGTCATTACAAGACAATTGCAACACTTGCACATTCTGTAGAAAGCCAGCCCACGCTTTTAAGCACAGTCAATCGCTAGGAAACGGATACGAGCAACGGGAAAGTTATATTAGAACAAACGTAAGACGGTAATAGCGTTTCGTTCAATTACGGAACTCGCAATTATATTCCCAACGGGAATCCATTATCTATCGCACCATAACATATATTTATTAGTTTGCTGGTATAACAAGTTTGTTAAAAACTTATTTTACGTCGTTGATGGACTCGTATATGACTTTCTAGTTCTTTAATGTCACAGAATTACTTGTACGGCAGTAATTCACCATTGTATTCAGTAAGACGCTACTGTAGAGCCTTTCTGGTGTGCTAATGAGACTACTTGTCTGTGTCAGGCCCATGCAATGAAACCAGGTTTGACAATCGGGCTTTATACTCTTAACCGATTTAAACACTCAAGTTACTTTAATGTTTTCAACAGACACGCATTAAAGTTTATGTTTAAAAGCAAGCAATTAATAAATGTCTCTTGCGAGAAGCAACATTCAATTACCTTACGAATAAACACAGAGAAACGAGTAAACTATGTTTAATACGCTCGTACAGTCGTTTTATATCACCAAGTTTGTCGCAATGAAAGAAACGCACTGGGTCTCATTAAATACAATAAACAACATTGAAACATCCTTTGCCTTTCTGATGTGCTTTCAAAGCATGATAGTGAAATCAGAGATTACGAGTTTACCGTGCTAGTAGATGCAAACTTAAGAGTAAGTGTATTTCCAGACTTGCCTTATTTATTGGAAATTTATTTGAAACCATTCGAGTAAATCGATACACATTTAGTACACCATAAAGGCAGTAATATCGTTCGTAACACTGTATATGAAGTATATAATGTTGTTTCCCTTTATGTTTAAAGATATACTATATCAATCTTAACCAGTTGCACCATATAGTGCAATCCGCTATCTGCTCGTATTGTATGGTTAGAATTCGACCTGATTTCTTCGTGGTATTATATTTATCAGCTGACTACTGATGTGTAGATATATAATATTTACAACAAATGAACCGTCATGGGAGTCTGCGGATTATTTATTTCTATGTGATTCTTCCCATTCAATTAAACGTAGAGTTACATTTCTTGATAACATATCTATCTCCATAAATAATAAATGTCGGTCATCCTGGACTTATTGATAAACAATATAATTTGCATAAAAAGTCATCAAAACTTTATCCTACCACATATCAATGTTGCGTAATACACCCGCTTCATTTAGTCAGGCTATATGATATTTTGTAACTAATACATGTTTTATTATATTTAAAGCAGAATGAATTCACGTGCTTGTATATATACATGTATTTGTATATATAGAAGATCTAACATGAGTGACTTTTCATATTGTAATTATTAAACGAGTTGGATAAAAGTGATAAAATACGAGGCTCTGCCGTCATGTTTATGTGTTTACGTCATCACTAAGAGATGCGATTTCGAAACTCAAAGCATTAAAATTAGGCAGGAAGTGTTAGCCTATTTGTCCGGCCCCAAGTCCGAGGTACCTTGCAGTGAAGTGCGTTTGTGCAAAAGTAAGTATTTTTGGGGTAAAACGTAAAATTGCATGGAAAAGTGCGATTGTTCGGAATTGGCAGTGTTTAACTGTTATTTTCCATTTTATTTCATAAACAACAGCTGTGATAATTAAAAAAAGTTACAATTAAGATATCAAACATCTTAAGCACAAGAACACAAAATACAAAATATGTTATTTTTGGGGTAAAATATTAGAAAGTATGAAGGAATCGTACGAATTTTGGGATTTGGTATGGAATTCGAAACGAGTCATTTTATTTGTATATTTAGTAATTTAGCATTTGTAGTTACTAAAATAGGTGTTGCAGTAATGTATTTTAATAATTATGTACATGTACCAATCAACTTAATTCATTTTGTAATGACCGGTAATTGTAGGATAAAAACATAAACAATGGAAATGAAAAATGTATATTTTGAGAATAGTTTCACAACATTGTCAAACACAATTTTACTCGATGTTAATCACTGTGAGAGGTACATCTCATTTCATAGTTCAAGTTAACATATCTTATTCCATGCTTTGGACCAACTGTAATCTATTTGGGCAAGGCATCTCTAAATATATGTATACAAATGGAATATAAGTTAATATTCTACGGACAATTTTTTGTCTGATACCACTTCATAAATCCGTTTCCGACCTAATAATGATTAAGTATTAGGGTACCCATAAAATACAGGCAATACGTGCACTATTGAGTATTCACCAACACTGAGTGCAAGCTTGATTGACCCGATACGATACAAACACCACCAGTAAGTCCAATCATTCAATGCCCTATGAGTACGTCCATTACTAGGTACAATCTTTATAAGACCTACTGAACAATGAACCCTACATGAAGAAAACATTTAGGACATAAATTGTAAAACTTCCCATTGCCGAGTAAAGTTTTCACCTGGTCTTATTTGGTACATGTCACTGTGTATAGCTTATCTAACGCAACATTTTGAGTCTGATACTTACACAACGGGGGAGCGGTTGAAAGGTCCCGGATTTATCCCCCGCCTGGACAACTGGTTAATTTCTCTAATCAAGAATAACCCACACGCTCCACTCCACCAAGGTGTAAATTGGTACCTTTGAGGACAATGTTTATTTCTGGGCGCTGCAGATCGATGTTGGCTGTCTCACCCACAGAAGAGAAATGTAGGTGTCCATAGGTCGCCCAATGACCAGGGGAATTTACAATGTCAAAGGATGCCTGGGCGGCTTAGTAGCTGAAAAGAGCCCTAGCAAATTGATATTTTAACAGCAATTTAATATACATAGTGGTGTGGTCCTAACTGTGCATATCACAATCATCCCTGTTGGTATAGATACTAAATACTACTGAGAACAACCAGTCATTGATAGTCTAGTGACTAAGTGTCGGAAAGACCCGGTTGAATCCCAGGTAAGGATATACATAGACGAAGTCAATATGGTATCAGTAATTCTCTAGCTAGACACCTGCATACGAAGGAAGTGGTTTCTCTCTTATACCATTGAAGCGATGGATTACATACGAAATTAGGCCCTGTGCGATGAATTACTTTAAAATGAAATGACTTGTTTCACAAATAACCACAAATAAACTAGAAGGTGCATGTATATATAAAAATAAGTTATTATTAAGTCTACATGTTCCACGAGTCGTGATATGCGAAACGCTGGAAAATGATAAATAAACACCATTCGCCGCCGAAACAACGCAAAGCAAAACCCACATCTAATTGCCTCCAAGTTCCAGATATATTTCGGGTGATGTCCATTCTGTTCGACTAATGGATTGCTTACATTAGTAGGTTCAATTATGTATAGGAAAGACGGATTCGAAAGAATCGTATAATCAATTATAGACAAAGCTGCTCATGACATATTGCGTAATCAAAATAATCAATCAAACCATTTTGTAAAGATTGGTAAATTGTCTAGGGGTTAATTGAATTTATAACAAAGTGTGCTAAACGCTGATACCTTTTCCGCTATTTCATAAGATCATTTTTCTTATTTTCTAAATTAAGCATGATGATTCCTCACAAAACTTCCGAAGCAATTGATGTACAGAAATTCGATTTTAGTTGGTTGCGATCCCGACTACATGATACATAAATTAATTATATATTTCCTTACGTCTGAACGAAGCAAATTTGAGTTTTATGACCCGTCCGGATCACAAAGTTGATAGAATACTCAATTGGTGCAAAAACGACACAGAAGAGCATGCATACTGGCATTATTTACTAACGAAGCTGATTCGACAAAGTTACCATCGTACATATACATGTACACTTTGTAAGGAAATTTGTAATCGACAAAGAAAAATATATTTTATTCTTGTACAATACTTTCTTGAACGCTTTGGTCACCTAAAACAACGTCGATTGGAAAGACATTACATACACAGTAATGTTAACCATACATGTCACAAATAATTGCATTGACCGTTTCCAGTTTCTAATTGATAAATTATTTAGATTTTACCATGATACAATTATATGGCGTATTTTCAAACGTCGTATTTGGTTATATGTATATCTACGCATTTAAATGAGCTTTATGGAGTGAAGTCGTTTGGCAGTTTTACTATATATATATCACAAGGAAAAGCAAACAACACTAGGTGTTATTGTATAATGATAATGTTATATATAACTAAATGTACAATACAATTTAAAATTAATCACTGACATACATCTCATGCAATTATTCTGCGAAAATTACTACAATTTCTAATCCATTCACACATTCAAAGATTCCATGCCAAGTTACAACACTCCTGTTACTAAAAATGTTCATTTTAATTTAGCATTTTAGAATGATATGTGCACTTGAGCTAGGAGAGTAACCAGAAAACTGAAAAGATACCAGATTTGCAATTTGTTAACCACATATTGTATGCCTCGATGATAGACGTTTTGAAGTGTTGCGGATAAAACCAAGATCTAACCGTTTGATTAAACATTCAGAAAATCTCTTAAATGTCAGCATATGTAATACGATCGATTTGATTCATATTCATTTTGTGTGCTATAAGGCCATAAGAAATCGCTTTAATGTTAATAGTCAGGTGTGGCTTTCCAAAACCTAGCTACCTATTCAAAAACACTAACAAACCGTATACAAGACACTGCCTCAGTAAATGCATTCATAGTAACAAAATTCAAATGGAACACAAATTGAGCAAAATGACTCTACATCATGACGCTAAATATACCCGATTGGTATGGCCTAACTTCATTCCATTAATACTCAAATGCACTACGACGTTAGATTACGTTTTCCGTGTAATTATACAAATAAACATTAAACAAATAAGTTGCAGTTGTTTGGCAAAATCGCTATGCGTAATTTGCTCTCGACCATTTACATAAGTATATAGGATAGTAAAGAAATACAGACATAAGTACAGGCATTTTCTATATACACATAACGATATAGACATGACCTAGTCATGTTTTTGGCTTCGAGATGATGACGGACTATACATGTACCATATGGTAAGGAAGAATAGTTCATATGTTTTGTTTTGCTTTATTTGTAAGTTATAATTATGATTCATGTTTATTGATCTTACAGTTTGAGTATTATTACCTAAAAAGTATACGATTTTCAACAAAGAAGCGAGAGGAAATGGAAATTAGAACGTGTGGCTAGTGGTGTGTTTCTGGCAGAGTTTTGACATCATAGTTAATGAGGACAAATGCCGTCGTGATGGAGCTCTATAGTTGAATTATATTAAATATATAAAAATCGCATATTAACCCTCATTCGGCTGGGTGGGATTCGAACCCACGACCCCAACGGCGACAGCGCCTAGCACTGAAGTGACCGCGACCATACCGACTGCGCCAACGAAACAACTCCAAAAAAAAGTTACTCAAACGACGCTGATATGGTCGTTGTCACTACAGTACATGAGGTATAAGGCGGGAAATGTTGTATTATCTCTGATAATTATAACTACGTATTTGCCTCGCAGACGGACACCGCATTTAGCGTTTGAGAATGCCTGGGACAGTAGCTATCTATTAAATATTTAAAAATCGCATATTAACCCTCACCCGGCTGGGTGGGATTCGAACCCACGACCCCAACGGCGACAGCGCCTAGCACTGAAGTGACCGCGACCATACCGACTGCGCCACCGAAACAACTCCAAAAAAAAGTTGCTCAAATGACGCTGATATGGTCGTTGTCACTACAGTACATGAGGTATAAGGCGGGAAATGTTGTATTATCTCTGATAATTATACTTACGTATTTGCCTCGCAGACAGACACCGCATTTAGCGTTTGAGAATGCCTGGGACAGTAGCTATCTATTAAATATTTAATAGATAGCTACTGTCCCAGGCATTCTCAAACGCTAAATGCGGTGTCTGTCTGCGAGGCAAATACGTAGTTATAATTATCAGAGATAATATATTAAATATATTTTGTTATAACCTAGCTACAATGTAACAAACACGTACGCGACTACACCATGACTCTGACTACAGTACACCACTTACATTACACACGACATACTCTATTAACAAACGGTACGACAGGCTATTTAGCGTTGGTCTTTAAAATTCAAATGTTCAAACCACGACATCATGTGCTTCTAATTGAACGCTGTAAATACGCTTTCAGACGTCTACAATACTATTTAGAACGCTTACTTATGAATAACCCTGTATGGTACGACTTGTTGTTATATGTCAGTTGATGCTACGTTAGGGGACGAAATGTTCTTTTTATTTGACAATGAAATTCGTGCCTAGTTGGTAGTTTGAACAAACGGTTTATCATACTGGACATGAATATATCATTTAAATTTGTTTTATAATGCTGATTTTGAGTACTGTATTGTCAACACAAATGTAAGTATAGCCACCGTGAAAGAGTTCCACCAGTTCGGTACAAAAAGACATACATTACAAATAAGTTCATTCAACTGTATGAAACTCGTGCCTATTTGATAGTTTGAACAAACGGTTTATTAAACTTGACATGAATATATCATTCCAATTTGTTTTATAATGCTGATTTTGAGAACTGTATTGTCAACATAAATTTAAGTGTAACCGCCAAGTAAGAGTTCCACCTGTTAGGTACGTAATTAGTGTTACTGTTGTTTTCAAAAAGACATACATAACAAATCAACTGTATGGAGATTGTATTCGCACAACATGTTACACTTTAAACATACTTATGCTCTCAAGCATTTGTATGACTTTGTTGATTCTGTAGAGAACAAGTATATTCAAACTTGTCGTCGATAATCTTAATTAGCCGATGCACCATGTGGGGAAGTCATAAACCATCGATCAACATAATTCTCTGTTTACCGAATTCGCGCATTTTGTAATGAAAGTGTGCGATGCCTTTAGCGGTATACATAGTTAATTACACTACCAGTACCAATAGACACCTCAATTGCATACGCGGGAATTCACTTCGTAACGAATTTGGGACCTAGTTGTAACCCAGGACAAACAATAGTTTTGTGAACGATTTATCGATCAGCTGTATACATTTGTACAAGGGCGAAACTCACTTCGAACTATATCTAAAAAACAACCTTGGAAGTTCAAGTAATTTTATAGTTACTGTATAAACTGTAAACTGTAAACTGTAAACACTTCATTCAATAAACAATTCGTTCAGTAAACATTTTGTGAATTTCGAGACCTGGATTAGTTGTCATTGAATGAGTCGAAGTCTCGTAGCGACTTTCATAGAATTTTCTCAATTAAGAAAAAATATCATTGTCAGGAAATTCATTATTGGATACCCTTCGTTTCTACTGAAATTTGACGCTCGAAGATCGACTAGGTAAACATTCATCGACTAATTAAGCTGTTTTCTAAACGAAAGTTTATTGACATTGTTTGCTGAGTATTCTTTACTGAACAGATATTAGGTCTATTATCTATTATGATATGCTTCAGTATGAACGATGAATCATATTTCAAATATAATGAGTTTGAAATTTCCTGATGCGTATGATTAATAGTTAATATTTTTCATATAGTTTAAATACCACAAAAACCATGAACAAATAATTGATGCCAGCTTAATTAGCCATGTACATGACGGAAGTTCACACCGTCTGTAGATTATAATTATACAAAATGAATACAAAGAACTGGGAGTCATAAGAGTTTAGTTAGAATAAAAAGTAAAACATCACTAATTATGGAGCATAGACCTATTATTCCCAATACAAAACCATTATCTGTTCGACCGCAAAATGAAGTATCGATACTACTGAACGCTGGTTAAAAAACAAGTTTTATTCCAAAGTTATATAATTATGAATTTCCATCTCTCTATATATTTATACTTGTTATAAAACAGTACGACCATCACGATACAAGCGAACTTTTATCAATGTTAATTTATGAGAGTAGTGTTCTGTGAACGGCTAATGTGAAGAAAGCAGGTGCAGCCTCCGGGCATTATACATTACAATACGGATATGTGATCACGTTTTACATCACAATTTCGTTCGAAATATCTTGTTTCAAAATAATGCAATCATACATTATTTATGCGAACACTTCTAAAGTTCAATATTCGATTTGGATATTGCTCAAAGGTTTTCAAGAGACGTTAATATTTATTTTAAAGCATGCTCTTAATAAATGTCTCTTGTAAAAATTACTTTAATTCAATTACCCTACAAATAAACGCAGTTAGCATAGTACATCAAATGTGGTTTTATATTTCCACGTATGGTGCAATTAAACAAATACACAGGGGCGCATTAAACAAATTAAATAACGTTGAAGCAGTATTGGTGTTCTTCAAAATGGTTGTAAAATCATTGAATGCTGGTTTAGTGTGTTAATGCGTGCACGAATAAAGATAAGTGTATTTCTTGACTTGGTTATGGTTTGAAAGTTTCGGAAGCATGCACTTAATTTGATATACGAGCTTATATATCGCAGACTCTTTAATTTCAGTTGTCACATGGTTAAATGTAATTACGTGTACAATTTGTTTTCATTTCGGGGATCAAAGACATACTAAGTCCATTAAGCAATTGTCCGAAATGAAGTTTATTTATGTAACAATTCGGCGCTCACTATGCAAGCAGCCCAACATATCAGTGGTGTGTGTTTATGTCATTTAGCAAACGTTTAATATTGATGTATGCATTTATGTGTGTCAGTATTCGGTATAGTATAGTCACACGCAGTTTACATATATTAAATGTTGACTAGTTGTCAACATTCCGGGTCTTTAAGCTATACTTGGTCGACAATTATTGATTTAAGTTGTCATGTAGTTACATCAATCTGAATGCATCGATATATTGTAGTAAATACTACGGAATGTTAATTACGGAATTTTACATGTAATTCATAATATCTTGATTGACACTTAAGTTAAACAGGTAAGTAATGCTGCGAATGTAGATATTGTTTTTATAAACTATTTTACGGATTGAGAAAACAACATTATCGATGGATTGGAATATCTTAGTGTACGTGTATACTTGCACGCTTGGAATAAAATGTCTGAGAAGGTAGATACTACAAAAAAAATGAAAACGGGTGTTTAGACAGTAATAATAATAATAATTGATAACCAGTTATTCCAACAACCATTGTAACAATGTTGTTGTGCACTAACTGAAAATTATATGTTTTATAAGATCGTTGCTACATGCTCGTATATATCCATTTGATTTAACTGGACATTGTTCAGTAAAAGCGTTACTACGAGTATTAGACTAAATTGACTATTGACTATGAGAGGGCTAATATAGGCTATGCATGTTGCCCAATCCTATTTCTTTGGAAATAAAATAAATATTAAATAAAATTGACTAAAATCAATTTCGTCTATCATTTCTCTTAAACCTATTGTAGATCCATTTTCTATGATTAAATAAAATGACATTGAGTTGTAACTTAACTAACATTGCGTGCAAACCGATTTCACCACTTTTTGTTGACCGTAATTATGTCTCATTTACATTACTTATGTGTTTTCAGTATTACGAACTACAGGCGGATATGGAGAACATAACGGTGGAGTTAGGGCTGGTCCCTTACATGTCAGGCTATCTATGCACACGTCTTACACGGTTCTCTCGTACCTATGTTGGAGCACACGGCTACGACAGTTTCTGTGTGTGTATTTTTGGCATCGTCACAAATCTCTTCAATGTATCCGGTATGTTTAAGTATTTTAATGCAAACTTATATCTAAGTAATCAAATAAAAAGTATTTGAATTTATTGTCCGGCCTATTAAACGTATGTAGTTGATATTATGCTTGATGCTTGCAACATTTAGTCGTAAATTGACTTGACGAATGTTAAATATTTGTGGGTATCGTTTTGTAATTGGTGACGTTCGCTTGATATCTTTACTAATAATCCTTTACTACACTGAAAACTATACAAAACTACTGTTATGTGTTATATTAACGAAATCCAGGCCTATAACAGTTATCGTAAGCCTATTGTGGTTTATTCCTGCAATCTATATGGATTTCGGTTATTCGACTGACCACTGTTGTCTGGTCAATAAACATGTGACAAATCGTCAACTTTATAATTCAATCAACCTCGTATAATCATTTTGGAAGCAACGTTGGCTTGATGTATTTACTACAAAACCTTTAACAAACTTATTAGAGACCTTCCACTGCACTGAAAAGTGCACAAAACGACTGTTTTATTAACAAAATCCCCCAAAAAAGCCTATAACAGTTATCGTAAGCCTATTGCGGTATACTCCTGTTATTTATCTAGATTTCGGTTATTCCATAGACAACTGTTGTCTGTTCAATAAACATGTGACAAATCGTCAACTTTATAATTCAATCAACCTCGTATAATCATTTTGGAAGCCGGAAAACCAATACCATACACCTACCGCATTGTTATTAATCAAATGAAATTAATGACATTTGGTATTATGCAATTTATGAATAGACAAAACAATCAGATTAGTGGCACTATGGAAGCAACAGCACTATTTTGATTATGCAAGCAGGATATATACTATTTATATTAGATTAACAGTCGTCGGTGTTATTCGTGCATATTTTGTGAAATCTTTGTTCAGCATCATTTATTATTTATGTCTGATAATGCTGAATATCAATACATTGTATACAATAGTGTTTACTAAGACATCAATGAAGCATTTGTTTACTGTAGAAACGTATACTTGTATAATTAAATTATATTTATATATATACGAATATGAATAAGGAGGCCTGCAATAAGGAGATCAGATAATTATTCACTCTTCAATCGATGCATCGTATTTTTAATAGGTCGTATTTCTAAAATAATAAACTTGTCATTTTAAATATACAAAATGTATTCAAACATATTTTACACACTTTCATCAATTTTTAATTTTAATCTACAACAAAGTTCTATTGTCGATTTCTCATTGATATTTTATTTATACATGTACATGTATAAACGTTTAGCAAATTTTACCATATTACTCACTTCTTTACAGTATTAACACGGAAGCATATGAAAACACTAGTGAACCTAATCTTAACATGACTCGCAATTTCTGATAGTATGACTATGGTATCGTATATTTCTTTTGCCATCCATTTCTACTGCGAATATCCACAGCATACCAGTGAACTACATGAGAGAAACAGCCATGGATGGATGTCGTTTCTAGTGTTCCATATAAACCTGGCATCGACGACTCATACAATATCAATATGGATGTGTGTCACATTGGCGATTGTGCGATATTTGCATATAAAGAATCCAATGAAAACAAATGTGTTTAGGATACGTCGCATCAATCAAACTAGAATAATAATCATGATAGTATACAGATTTTCGACTGTGACTCTTATTCCAAACTATCTGAGCTATGAAATACACAAAACTGTATTGAACAATCACACTGTATATTTTCTTGAGAATCTGAAATTAGGTAAAGCGGAAACTGAAGCCATCGTTCTGATAAATGTGTGGATGTATGCGATGATTGCGAAATTAATTCCTTGTCTGCTCATGTCTATATTTGGAAGTTCGTTGATTTATAACATTCATGTGAAAATTAGACAGCGGCGAAAGGTGCTTCAGATATCTGTAAATAATCACCCGAGATTGTCCGAGCATTCACGAACAACTAAAATACTAGTGACAGTGATAATTCTATTTATAGTAACAGAATTTCCACAAGGAGTGTTAATAGTATGCAGCGCGTGCGTAGAAAACTTTTTTGATACTGTTTATCAACCGCTAGGTGACGTTATGGACATAATGGCTTTAGTGAACAATGCCATTAATTTTGTGCTTTATTGTTCTATGAGTACCAAGTTTCGACAGACATTTTTCAGTTTGTACTAATTACCAGAACTACAAGTGACATTTTCGTGTCTTTGACGGAAAAGCGACGCTTTGATTCTAACAGTAATAACAACATGTTACTGCCAGCGTTACCACGATAGCGATATTAAGTATCGCGCTTTGTATAGACGCGTGTTTACAAATTGTGGTCCAATTTAACTTTGTGTTCTTTCACTGATTTATTATATAATTTTTTATAATCATACTGTGTTATTTATTTCCAGTGTCTGGGAACATTACATTCAAAGTCTGAAGTTTATTATATTAATGGTTAGTGCGACCTTAAGACAAATCTAATTCCCTAATTAATTCATTCATAAATATTCATTACATGATTTAAAGCAAGGCGGAACTTACGTATCATTTTTATATTACACTCATCAAATACAAATATTCATTTGCATTCTAATATATTATATAACTCTAAAGACATCATTAAGAAATTGATATGATGACTCTTGGTATGACTTAAATGTTCTTTTGTTTAAGCATTTATTATCTAAAATGTTTGTTTTTGAAGTCGGTTTTTGATGGGGTTCAAAGATGTATGGATTTACGTATTATTAAGCAATATTTCCATAATGACTTTTTTAATCCTCTCTATCTTCTTATCCTGTGTGATCATAAAGCGCACATAATGTCAAACAAAGATCACAACTAATGATTTTAATAGTTTGTGATTCACTACAAACGAAGCAAATAATTCAGCATCAGCAGGTCATCGAAAGGCGATAGGTTATTGGGAGAATACCAATCATATTTGTAATAATTGCGAGTTGTTCATGACGTTGAAACAGTTGTGTTTAGTTACAACAATGGACTTTGCATATCAGTGCAAAAACGTCAATTATCATTGACTTCTCAAACAACAAAATAGATACCCATGGTGCAAACACATTAACATTGATTTGATTTAACACGTGTCGGTTGCAACATACAAGAGAAAAGTGCTAACAATTTCCATCTGATATCCAATTAACGAGCCCAGATCGTTATCGCCCGATAATCTAATCGTGTTTCTGTCAACGAATCTAATCTCGGTCAAATTGTTAACTCAAGTGTCTCCGGAAATTGATCTTCATTCTAACATGTTCCAATCACAAATAATGCCTGGTAAATTGTATTGTAGCGAGGAATTTCTATCAAATATCAAACCAAGTAACAGTCGCTATTACTTTACTCTTTAATCAATGACACTATAGAAATTAAATCATTTTTTGTCGGCAGATTTACTTGAGGTATTCAATAATCACACTGGATGTATTCACGCCACACTCTCCATTGCATAATAACAAATATTAGTAAATTAAAAGTGACAACTTGGTAGAATGTGTTTATGTTCACGTTGCGTTTGCAGTCAACCTCAGTGACCGTGATGTCAACGAATTAGATTGATTGTGCGACGTCATTTCACCACGAGTCTCACGATCATCAGGATTAACAAATCATTATTTCTCCCTGTGTATTCACGATTTTATGCCACCACTTTAGACGATCCCGCCACGCTCACCACGAAACTTCTAGACTCTACACGCCAATACATTGTAAACACAGATAAAGGAATCCACTGTGCATTTGGATAAATTCACTGGTCAATGAGAACAATTCACCAAATGTATGTTTATCTCTCAGACTGGTATTCTGCATCTGTTTAGCATAGTTATGTTGAACAAAACTAGTAAGTTCCATTAAACACTGTTGAATAAGATCATTGACCTTTGAGAAATATAATAAACAAATAAGCAATAACCTTGACAGAACATGACATACGTACATATATTTTATGAATCAGTAAAGATGTTTTAGTGAAGGGCATTCATATAAGGAGGGAAAACAAGTTATATAAATCAAACCATGGCATGAGTTCATGAATATGCAATGACCTCAATTGCTTCCTAATCACAGTCATGTATTATTAACATGCATTTCAAATCACACATTCAGTGCAATAAAAAAGCAAATATAACTTTTGATTAGACAGATACTCAATATCGAAAAATGTCCCGGAATAAAAAGTTACATCGTTACAATGCACGCACATAATTGCGATCACCAGAAACTACGACAGCACCAAATTCGATTACTTAGTTCATCTTGCACATGTGACATAGATATTCACATTTCTAATAAAGCTTTGCTTTTTGTAAATGCTGATTATAATTATTGAACTTGGATTTAATTGGAACCCGCATAGATAAAAAAAACACATAAAGTATGAACAAACGTATACGAAGCAGGCCATTAGGAAAACACACCTTTCGAGCATTGATTGGTATGTATTTACTGTTTGGTACATACTTTTCATTGCAACAAAACTATGCTACAATTATTATCATATTTTAGATTGACTGGAAGCAAAGGACAATCCCAGAATCGTTTTAATAATTAGTATAAAATCAATAAATGTGGCTTGTGTTAAACGCGTAGAGTGGCGATTCCCGGAATGGTTACAATTCTTCAATATTGTAGCGAAACTAGGATCTGCCATTGCTTGCTTAAATTATCGCAAACTATTCTCGCAGGGCTGCATCATCTTTTTAAACCAAAGATTTGTCAACATACCCCTTTCCGTTGACGAATTATTGGCGCATATTACAAAACAATGCAAAGCGTTCGTGTTTTCTTCTTTCATAAATGATATGGTGCGTTTCTTCAATTTTCAGTTCGGGAAAACCTTGGCAACATATACATCTTTATGCCAACGAAGGTTAAATGCTCCTGTCTTATTTAAACTTAAAATAATATACATCTGATTTGCTTGGCAGAAGATACATCGTCACCTCGATGGATTGTGCAAACTTTGTTCTAACCAATCCTTTTTCTCTCAAATGTAACAGATCAAACATGAGAAGCTGTATTCAAAATATTATGTGATGAATATTGTCATGCATAAAGTTATTTGTGAACAAATGCTTTCTGAATTGATTGCCATTGATGCAGTTAATCCGTTAAGGGTGTTCAAAGAATTGAGGATTTACGTAGAATCAACATATACTGTCACATGTTTTCGATCACAAAGCGCACATAATGCCTCATAGCGTTGGCAAGAACCTTTTAATATATTATAACGCGCCAACTAGCGAGCAAACCTTTAGGTATTGGATGTCGATGAAACATTTTATGGAGAAATGCACGTTTTGCTTTTCGCAAATGATGTTTTCTTTAATATCGTGGTGTAACAACGCTGGAATGACTACGTTACATTTGCTTCATGTTACGAATGGTACGATTATATTGGATTTATTGGTCCTCCAATAAAGAAGCTACCTTTGGTGAAAATATTTTATCACCGATTAAACACGCTGCAGTTCACCAGCATTGCTGTACACAAACGAGAAATGTATTAAATACACACGTTTGATATCTTATTAACGTGGTCAGATATTTAACCCCAGATAATAATGTCGGTTTTCTGTCAACGAATCTAATCTTTGTCACATTGTCAACTCAAGTGTCTCCGGAAATTGCTCTTCATCCTAACATGTTCCAATCACAAATCCTGGTAAATTTCTATCAAATATCAGACAGCAATATTACTTTCAATTTCGTTCAAGCACCAGACCCCCTATCAGTTCTGCTTATGCTCATACAATATTATATCATTCATTTGATTTAGAATGTGCTTGTTATAAGACAACATGTGTTTTGTATTTATTTATATCACATGAATTATTGTGCTGTACTATGATACCAGGTCGAAAATTCAATATATCATTACGCAGAAAACCATAACGACACATTAGTAGAATTAAGTTACAAGTAATGATTCGGCATTGTTGAATTGTCTAAATTAATAACGTTTTATACTTTTCTCCTAAGGCCCATTCAATCGCCGTGCTGTGACAAATGTTTAATATTAAAATGTGTCTCAACAACCGGCTGTTTGTTTTGGTTTCCCCAAAAGATTAGAAATAATTCATCTTCAAACACACAGGCTGCCGTGACTACACTATCAAACTCGCTTCATCGATGATGGGAATGATTACTTGATCACGACGTTATATAATAGCTGTATCACATCGCCAATAACTTCGGTTCATTATTCCACAATTACATCTCAAATTCATTGCTGATTTTACATTACCTGCACTTATGCTATAACTATGACCACATGCATATTGTTCGCATGGACACTACCTTGTGGTTGCTACATGTTGATTTCACCATTGTAGGCCAACATTTATGGTTGTATTAGACGTGCGTGGTTACTTTATAGAGACTTTATTGTCTTCTGAGGTAATAACTAAGTCACTAGGTAATATTTGAAAGGAACGTGTTACATGTAGGTCACTGGAAGTGGCAGTATGCCAAAGGCTCGTTTGATAAAATTTCCTGAACTAGTTTAATATTATTTTATACGTATCACCAAGTTGTGATAGATCCTCTATATCCTACGATGATGATTATGTTCGTTCAGCATGTTATAATCATACTCCCACGACTATGCTGGTTGTTCATGATTGCTGAATGAATATATTCAGACTTGTTACGAGTGGTTTTGACCTATAGCTATCAGTTTGGTATTAAACAAGTCACACGCCACTATTATATAGTTTTTATACCAACGATCAGTGGAAGTCATTGTTAACCGGACGTTTATATTCGCAATCGGGTTTTCTTGTAATTACGTAAAGCAAGTTGAAATTATAGACTATACATGTTGAATATACAAAGGTATTTTCTCTGATATTGCATTCAAACCCTGGAACGACCAAATTTCTACTTAAGAATATCTAAACAGTTGTGCGTGCTCATGAAGCACTCTATTCACATAATAAGTATCGAAAAACAACAATGGACTTTCAAAGAATCTAGGTAAATACTTAACTTTCAATATTCTGCAGAAAGCAAGCCCACGCAGTTAAACACATGACAGTCAATCGCTTCGAAACGGAAATGATCAAAGGGAAGTTATCTGTGATTATTAGAACAAACGTTAGACGGTGCTACATAATAGCGTCTAGTTAACTAATTACGGTACTTTCCAATTTTGTTCCCAATTGAGGTCAATTATCCATCACACCATAAGAGATATTTAAAGTTTGTTAAAGACTTGATTTACTTCGTTGCTTGACTAGTATATGACTTTCTAGTTCTTTAATTTCACATAGCTACTTGTTAGACGGCAAAACACCACTGTGATCAGTAAGACGCTACTGTAGAATCTTTCCAGTGTGGTAATGATACTAGAGTTCTGTGCCAGGCCGATGCTTTATAACCAGTTTGTCAATCGGGCTTTATACATCAACATGCATCAAACATCAATATTTTATCACGTGTTCACCTACTCCCGGGTAATCTCTAGTTTAAGACTAATTCAGTCAGGAAATATTAACTTTGATTTTATTCAGACATTCTACTAGAATGTTGCGAAAATGTTTTCAACAGACGAGAATTAAAGTTTATGTTTAAAAGTAAGCAATTAATAAATGTCTCTTTCGAGATACAACGTTCAAATACCTTACGAATAAACACAAAGAAAATAGTATTTCCAATGCAGTCGTTTTATATTGCCAAGTTTGACTCAATGAAAGAAACGCACAGGGACTCATTAAAGACAATAAACAACATTGAAGCATTCTTTGTTTTTACACAGCAGAAAAATCTTCAAATTGAAGACTATCATCGTTTTCAAATTAACACTATTCCACAAACATATCGCCCAACACTCAAGCATTCTCTCAACACGCATGCATGTCCGCATATGCATGAACGCATCATAACGCTTTATGGGGTCGTTCGCAAGTGTGTTACTATTTCATATGGATTGATTATACATTTGAGAGGTTTGTTTTCTACTATAAATGACGAAATAATGGGTTCTATTCTATTTTGCAAAATATGATGTCCCGACGGAACACGTTATCAGATATTAAAATGACTTGAAATTAAAATAAAACCTAATACACAATAAGACACTTAAAAATTAAGATAGTTATTGCATTCCTATTTTTGAATAATGCTGATCGGTAATGAACGAAGTATCTGAAATATGTTCTGTATAATCGACACGAGCAAAACCCCAAAGTACTGCTCATTCCAACTAATGTTGTGGTTGACGGAATGTATGACAACATAAAACCTCAAATAGGAAAGTAAGACACATAATCACAAACAATATCCTTGTAATGCTGACTGGATCAACATCCTGTTATATCTTCTTCGAAACTAGCTCAAACATGACAAGTTGTAAGACACGAGTGTTATGCCTGTAGCTGATATCTACTACTACCTCTATGCAAGACACATAAATACATGTAGTACTGGTATCAATGGAGGCCTGGCGATTACAAAGCTAAGTAAGGCGTAGAAGGAATAATTCACATCCAGTAAGATTAAAGAATGAACGGAAGAAAAACTTTAGTTACATCACTAATTCTCTTAATAACTGTACATGTAACATAAGACCTTTTTGAAAGAAGTCATTTACACGACTTAATGTCTTTGATTAAAAGGTTATGACAATCATCATTAGCGTTAAGGCAAGTATCATTAGTGCATTGTGCACGTTATGATTTTGGACTTGGCTTTGATTATGGCGACAACGAACTTCGAATATTGCACATTTCAGTACTGCATAAGTGTAGAGGAAATAATTAACGCACTGCTAATGCACGTAATGGACAAGATGAACAATGTAAAAAATAATGAGTTTTATACAAATAACCGGCATGTTTTGCGGGCACCGATATGAATTTAGTTCATTCGGAGATATCATTCGGATTTTCTGTGGGTTTGGTTGTAGTTTTTGATTTACCATACCAGCCCGAAGCAAGTGTTGAACACACTAGAGAACGTGCGATGTTTTGAGATTCATCAATTATGCAATTTCGATATTACCAGAATATTCATATAGCAAACTGATATATACCTTCTCAAGATATTTCTTCTTTCATTACGGCTCATATCAGTATTAATCATCATATATTTTAGAACTACATGTTGTTATGGAAAAGAAAATGTGTAATTATGGCTGGCCATCAAAGTACAGAAATTTCACGCAAATACAATTGACAACTTTGTACCATTGAAGGAAAAGCGACGCTTTGATTCTAACAGTACGAACAATACTTTCCGGCATAAAACCTTTATAACAGTTACTTTAATGTTGAGTTCCATACTAATGGAATACGTCTTTATATGCATTTCTTGTTTTTATAACATAATGCTCTATATTCATAATGGGTCGTTTATTTCCCTTTTGTGTTTCGTCAATGGTGAAAGCTAAAGCCATGACAATATAACGCAATCGTTCAATGGTAGTTTAAAGTCTAAAACTTGGTACACATACCAAACCAGAGAGAAATCCTGGTTCGTGTATAGTGTTCAAAACATTCAGGGTGTATGTGTGATCAATATATAATGTCAAAACTGGTTGATAACAGAGCGAACATAAAGCCTCAAAACTTTGGAACGAAGCTATTAAGCTTTTGCTATGTACTACCGATCGAGCGAAACTTAAGGCACCAAATGTCGATTTAAGCTGTTTCGGGAAACATAATATATACCATAATCGTTTGTTAAAATCATGTTCATTTATTTATGAAGTACGAGTAGTTAGGTTTAATTTCCACAAACGACTTCGCGTGTTAGTAAAAAGTAAGTGTATACATTTGGTTAATTTGTCAACCAATAATTTAGAATTAGACACTCATGTTGAAACACATTGACATAGATTTCACATGTTACCTTACACTGGCATTTATACATGCTAGAGAAACGTAGTACACACTCCCAATGGATATCCAATTAACACGCAAAGATTGTTAACGTCCGCTTGTGTTATTTTCTGTCAACGAATCTAATCTAGCTCCGTCAAATTGTCAACTCAAGTGTCTCCGGACATTGCTCTCCATCCTAACATGTTCCAATCACACATAATTCCTGGCAAATTGTATTGAAGCGAGGGGTTTCTATCAAATATCAAAGAGCGATATTACTCTGTACTTTTGTCAATAATAAGTTCTTCACAAATTATATCATTTTATGCTAATACATGCAGATTAGCTTTGAATATCCAATAAGACAAAAAAATATTAACCTTTGATATCTCACATAGTTAAATACTGCTAAGATCTCACCCAACACGAATTGTTTATGGTTACTGTCATCAAATTTCTTTAAACACACCTACTACTGTGGATGTCGTTGAAGAACCAGACCTCTATCTGTTTCTCTTATGCTCATATAATATTATTATGATTCATTTGTTTTAGGATGTTCTTCTTTTCAAGACAAAATGTGTTTTGTATTTATTAATTGCACATGAATTATTGTGCTGTACTATGAAACCAGGTCGACAAGACAATATATCATTACACAGAAAACTGAACGGCGCATTAGTAGAATAAAGTTACATGATACGATTCGGCATCGTTGAATTGTCTAAATTAATCACGTTAAGTACTATTCTCCTAAGGCCCATTCAATCGCTGATATGTGACAAACGTTTGATATTAAAACGTGTCTCAACAATTGGCTGTTTGGTTTGGTTTCCCAAAGGATTTTAAATATTTTATCCTTGAAAACCCACTAGGGACTCAACTACCAAACTCGCTATATCGACGACGATTAAGCGAGAGCAGGAGCTGTGTGTCGCCTGGGTTTTAGAGAATGGATATGTTTACTCAATCCCGACTTAATATAATGCATCTACTTCATCGATACTCATAGCTAGTATGACAGGAGAATTAATTCGTTATTCTGCAATTACATCTCAAATTCATTGCTAGATTTTATATCATCTACAAGTATGTGATAACTATAACCTAAATGAATTAGTTCTAGTCTATACCATTCTGATTAGGTTACGGTGTTAGTATCACATGAATGTTTCCTCATGAAAAATACCTTGTTTGGTTGCTACACGTTCTTTGCGAACATTTATTGTTGTATTATACATAGATGTAGACGTGTGTGTTCACTGTAGGTTACCATCATTTCGTGGCCCTTATGGTCTTCTGAGGTTTATAATTAGGCCACTAGGTAAAATGTGAAAGGAACTTTCAGTACGCCAAATACTCGAGACATTAATGGCAAGAACTCGTTGAATATTCATTTATATGAATTAACAATTCGTGATAAATCCTCTATATCCCATTATTGATGATTATGTTCGCTCAGCATGTTAAAATCATTTTTTCATAAAAAACATGTATTCTGATTGTGTAGATAATGAATATATTCAGACTTCCCAAGTGTGATTCTGACTTATAAGAGTTTTTATTAAACAAGACACAAGCCACTATTATATGGTATATAAACATTATACCATCGGTCAATAGAAGTCATTGTAAATCCAACTGTTATATTGTGCGCTGGGATTGTACAATGTCGAATTAGGTAATTACGTAAAGGAAGTTGAAATTGCAGTCTATAGTATATACACAGGCAGTTTCTTTGATGTTGCATCCAAACACAGGACGGACCATACTTATCTAGAAACAACAATGGACCTTTAAATAATATCAGTAAACTACTTAACTGTCAATGAACACAAAGTGATACCCTAGACCTCGATCATTCGTTACAATATCAGTAGAAACCGTATAATTGTTATAAACTTGCATAGCATAATCTCAAATATGTGACGTGGACTGCAGAAATCAGGCCAGATGCGGTAACGTCTATTTTTGGAAAATGACGTCAAAAACTTGCGCTGTTTTTTTCGCGGATTTTCTAATTTATTAACTTATATTTTCAAGTGTAATTGTATAACAAAAGTTCTGCTTTAGAAAAATAAACAATTAAGATATATTTGCAACATTTCACAACCACTTCACAAATATTTTAGTGTAGTCTAGCCATTTTAGCGATAGTTATTTCCCTTTTACTCTGTAAAGGTCAACAAACCAAAATGGCGGACAGTTGATTGTTTGTCTTATGTTGAGTGCAGTTTGTAAGGTATAATGATGAGAAATGACGCTGATGTTGGTTTGATCTGGTTGATATCGAATTGTTTAGCTCATATTTGGAGGTAAGCATATCTTTTATTGTCTGTGATTGCTTTACTGTTGTGAATTATGGGCTTAAATTCGTTGATAACATTGACTTTGAAAGCGAAAGTTGACTTTAAAATGCTACAAAACAGTCTGTTTTTATGTAGATAAGTCCATTGTATACTCGATTCTTCATAGCATAGTGCAATTTTAGGCCTGCAGATAATGAGTTAACATGAGGATTGTTCATGGCTGATTTTATGGATGCATTCTTGTTTGTTGACATATCCCCCATCCACCTTACTTTGCTGAAGTTTGCACACATCAAGAAAAATGACTGTCATTTGTCTTCATTTTTTCAAACTCTTTGAATGCATATATCCAACTCACCAGTACATCCTGAAATTCAGCAATGTTCAAACACTACTGTTTACTAGTAAAATAGGTCTGGTTTAGACTGTCTGAACTGACAAGTAAATTCATTTGACACTTCAGCTACTGTAGGCTACCATCCCTACAAAAATGTATGCGGCTCAAATTCACTAGGGCAATTTTCTGCCGGCTTACTTAAACGGGTTTAATTAAAGTACGTACGGCTCATCCGGACTTAACCGCACACCCAAATAACTGCACATCTCTACAACAGCATGGGCGTAGGAGCGTCTTCAACATTGGGGGGGCCAAACATTTGGCAACTTGGGGTAAAAATTTTTTTTGCTCGCTACGCTCGCAAAGTAACTTCCTTATCTCAATTAGTCAACACGCAATATTTGCACAAACTATTCGACACACAACATGTACTCTTAAACGTCCAAAACACTCCTATATCTATATACTAACTGTGCGTTTATGGTTCTGTGGTCATTTGGTTAAGTAATTGCGTCGTAACTGGAAGTTAATCCGTTCAAGTATACACGGGTCCGGGGGCATAGCCCTCCGAAATTTTTTTATAAACTACCGATCAATCTAGTGCATTCTAGGCGTTCTGAGATACCTTATTTGGCATTCAAAAAGAACGTTAATACAGTGAATTTAAGTTCTTACAAAAACACACAATTAAGTGCTTGCATAAAATTTAAATTGCTAGATTTTAAGATTGAAGCTTAAGGTGAAAACGTTTGTTTCAAAGGCTTTATATATAATTGATAACGTCCCGAAGTCATATAGGAGGGTTGGGGGACGTTAAGACTACAATTTATGGGACAAGTGTATTTTTGAAACAATGGGTGATGACGTATTTGAATATAAGGAAGTTATTTTGCGAGCGAAGCGAGCAAAAAAAATTTAATACGTTTTTACCAAGAACTGAAGGCAAATTGCCTATAACGAGATATATTAGGTCGTAAATTATAATTTTTCGTCTGAATTATTGGGGGGGCCAAACGATATGTTGGCCCCCCCCTGTCCAGACATTGGGGGGGCCTGGCCCCCCCCCTGGCCCCCCCTGCTCCTACGCCCATGCAACAATGTAACAATTTGGTATACACATGCCTCTAGTAGCTGTTCTACTTATAACTACAATGTAGTAGGCCTACTGAGTACTGGGAAATCCTTGATGCATCTAACAGTAAGTTATGCCTGTTCTGTGGTTAGTATTTACAATTTGACTATATGTAATAAAAGGCAAATTATACTTAGTTATATTCTATATGAATAATGATCTTCATAAAATTAATTCTCATTTTCAGGATGTTCAATAATTGATCTTGAACAACATGTGTGGACAAACCATGAACATGTCAGTTATGTTGAGTTTACTGTGGGGAGGCTGAGTTTGGACAGAGACCTGTATCTCAGGTATACAACTGATCCAATTATTAAACTTCCATTTGTAAATCCTTCATATTACTTATTCCACTAATTATCTGTAGTGGTTACTGGACCAAGGATATGTATACCAGTTGTTATACCTGATGTCCTGCTGATCATGAAGTGGTTGATCCACAGAACTATTGCAACATAATATATCATGATTATGACAGTAGCTGATATAATGCCAGTAATTTCAGTATCTGTTATCAATAGTGAACATATCAATAATAATTTTCAAATGTAATTTCCGTTTTTAAATAGAATATAGGCTACTATAATACATATATCTTCTATTATTCATCTATAAAAATTGCTTGCAAGACTCTATTTGAGCAGTGTCCATTAATTTGTAAAAGGCTGATGCTGCACAAATATATTAATTGATTGGTTTAATTATGAGTTCTTTCAATAGTATTGGCCTAAATTTGTTTGCAATATGCCCAATATTTGAGTTGCTTTCATTTTATCAGGACTATTAATTAATGGATATGATACCCAGCATAAACTGTGTACCAGTACTTTGCACTTTAATGCATAATACTAGGACATTAAATAAAAAAATCTTATAATTTCTTTTCAGAGACCATATGGCAAAGCAGTGAAGATTAGAAAAATTCCAGATGATTATTATAACTCAATTAGTCAGTTTTGGAAATCAGCAAGTCATGACTGGAGTTAATTCCACCTGAATTGTCATACATGATGAAAATCATGTACATAACTAACATCTGAATAACTGTAATTGTTAAAGAAACTACATGTATTTTAACAATTGTAACAACATAACTATTTTTCTTAAAGTTTAATTATATTCTATGAAGTGAAGCATGTTCCAGTTATGAGTTTAGATTTGTATATCATACATGTATATGATGTAATAGCCTTGCATTGGTATCTTATCTGTCTATGCAAATGTTGATGTTATTTCATGTATTGCCATTGATTATATGAATTAAGGCATTTTATATTTGTTTCTGCTGCTACTACTGGTTAAAAATGGATTGTTTATCAAGTCTTGTATTATTCTGATGTAAATAAACTGTCGTTTTGTTGCTATACAATAGTTTGTCATTGAAATGGGATAAGAAAACAATTGAGAGAGCATTTCAGTACAAAAACCACATGAAACGGTCTGTTATACTTTTGTGGTTGCTATGCAAAATGTTCTATTCCACCAGTTGTCAAGGACATTTGCATGATTGGAAATGCATGATAATTTTATACAGTACTGTTATAATAAGATGATGTGTAGTTCAGCTTGAATATCACTTGTATATAGTGTATACCATGTTTGAATGTTGTTCTCTAAAACATTTATATATAGAAGGTAATTTGTGATCCAGCTTTCTTTGAAAACGCATCAAAGGCTTCATAATTAAACATGTAAATCTACAATTCAAATGCATTATACTGTCAAAAGTATTAATTTTAATCTTGTACTAACTTGACCTTAGAATTTTGTTTAACTTAATACCTGTAGATTCAATGTATTTTGATATTTTTGGTCAAAATTTAGTTTCTATCCGTTGCTAGGCAACCAAAATGTCATTATTACAAGCAGATGTTAAATATTCCAACTTGTTGTTAAAATAATAAAATAAAATAAAATGATAACATGTCTTGTGTGTTTATTGCTGTACTATAGCTACACTGTTTTAGTGTCTTCTTATTGTATTTGGCATGGAAAAGTCATAATTTTGCACTAAGGCAGTGTTACTTAGTTACAGCATTTTATTTCATTATAATGTAAATAATTCAAGATAACAATGTGAGCTATTCAGAATCTTCATATTTTATAATTTACTACAAAGAAATGAGTGTATTTGATCTGAAAATCTAATTCACAGCCACATGTATAGTTATGGAAGTACTGTTGCCATGGTAACTATTATAATATGCAAAATATTTCCATAGTAACCATGTTTTAAAAAGAATGTTGTTGTTCAAGCAATATATGAACTTGTTGATGTTGCATGGCATACATTTAACAAAGATAAAGCAGAAGATCTTGGATTTTCCTTTTGAAGGATTTATAGGTTTTGTACAGCCGTTTCACCTTTTTATTGTGTTATCGGCATTAAGTGCACGTGAAAAAAATGCTGTAAAACCGAAAATAATCACCGGAATCATCTGAAATTTTGAGAATTCATTCTTAAAAGGCTATTCTTCAAGATTATGAAGAAAACTCAAAATGTGAAATTTTAGCATCTGGCCTGATTTCTGCAGTCCTTGACACATATCATGTTCTGGTAAATTCCTTTTTGTCCCGCTTAATTCATACTGCGATTTTACAGTAATCGATATTCTTAGTAAACAGTTCTCGGCTTAATAAGTTGATTTAAACAAGCGTTTGTCCTCGTTGTTTGCATTGTACTCTTTCCGAATGGATATTATGTGAAATTTGATAAATTGTTGTATGAACCAGTGAATTAAATTAAAACTGTGATATATTTATTATACTTCATCAGTGCATGATTAATAGTTAATGTTGTTTCTCCGTTTTATAAATACCACACAACCCGAACTACTGATGCTTTGTATTCCATGATTAATTGCCCCGCTCGCTGGTCAATATGTCAGTGAATATATGTTTATCGAAATGGGATATGCTTAGACATTGCCGATTCTGTATTCATTTTGCAAAGAGTAATATCTTAATGTCGTATAGAGTTCAGCTGAGTACAGACATTGGATTTTTTGACGCACGTGATTCGAAGTATTTGCAAACATAATAAGAGACATATAGCATATTCACTTACAAAACCTAACAAACATAATAGTAATTGAACGTATTTCAACCTGCAAAATGTTGAAGACATTTGGAAAACATTGTTTGTGCACACACTTCGTCTATAGGGAAATAAACAAAACACACTGGTAGCACCTTTGCCAGACGCAATGCACACACAAGGGCTAAATTGAGATCAAACGAACGTCTGACAGCGTATCCGCGCCTGAGTAGACATTTATTAATATAGCGTACGTTTAACGCTGTCAGCTTAAGTATAGTGTTGGTGACTGAAATCAAAATGGTTTATCATACGTTAAAAGCATCGTCCTCCTTGTGCATAGCAACATGTAAAGCGTCATTAGAAGACAATTGCAACTCTTGCATATTCTGTAGAAAGCCAGCCCACGCTTTTAAGCACAAAACGGATACGAGCAACGGGAAAGTTATATGTGTTTATCAGAACAAACGTAAGACGCTAATAGCGTTTCGTTCAATAATTACGGAACCCATTTGGAATCCATTATCTATCGCACCATAACAGATATTTTTCAGTTTGCAGGTATTAAAGGTTTGTTAAAAACTTATTTTACTTCTTTGATTGGCTGGTATATAACTTTCTAGTTCTTTAATGTCACATATTTACTTGTACGACAGTAATGTACCACTGCATTCAGTAAGATGCTACTGTAGAGCCTTTCCAGTGTGATAATGACACTAAATATCTGTGCGAGACCCATGCGATGAAACCAGGCTCGCCTATCGACCTTTATACACTTAACCGATTTAAAAAAATGCAAAAGTGTGTTTTGAAATAGTTTAGTCAGTAAGCTATATTTATTTTACAAAAGTTCATATATAAATGCCATAAATATTTTAGATGAGTTTAGATATTGGCGTTTTAGATGCGCGTGATTCGAGATATTTGCAAACATAATATGAAAAATATATCATATTCGCTTGTGAAATCTACCGAAAAAGTTCTAGACGTTTGGAAAACATCGCTTGTGCACACATTGCGTCTGGCAACACGTTTACATTTGTACCAGACACAATGAAAACAATGAACAAGCAAATGGTAAGTTGAGTTTAGTTGAACGTCCTGTAGTGTATCCGCACCTAAATAAATATTTAATCAATTATTACTGAGTATTAACGCAGTCAACCAACTGCATAATGGTGGTGACCAAAATCATACGTGTCCATCACATTCTAAAAGCATCGTCACCCCCGTACAAAGGAAATGCATAGAATAATAAGAAAAGATAATTGCAACGCTTGCAAATATTGCAAAACGACAGCCTACGCTGTTAAACACACGACTGTCAATCGTTAGGAAACAGATACGAACAACGGGAAGTCATCTGTGTTTATCAGAATAAACGTAATACGGTGCTTCATAATAGCGTCTCGTTCACTAATAACGGAACTGGGCAATTCTGTTCCCATTCGATGTCCATTTCCCATCGCACTATAAGAGATACTTATCCGTTTGCAGGTATTAAACGTTCGTTAAAACATGTTTTACTACGTTGATTGGCAAGTATATGGCTTTCTAGCTATTTGGTTTCACATAACTACTTGTAGGACAGTAATGCACTACTGTAATCAGTAAGGCGTTACTGGCAAGTCTTTCCAGTGTGATAATGAGACAATTGTTCTGTGTCAGACCCATGCGGTGTAACTAGGTTCCCCAGCAAGGCTTTATACTTCAAAATGCATCAAGCATCAATATATTATCACGTGTTCACCAACATACGGAGAAATATCTAGTTTCAGACTAATTCGGTAATAAATTATTTACTCTAATGTATTCATTATCGCTATGACTTCGCCCCTAATGCGATCCACAGAAGTATATACTATTATATTGAGGAACTTCCTGTATCCAAAACTCACTTTCAATGTATTGAAGCTGGGTGATGTGAGCCCTAAACTCACCACGAATTAGAACATTATATATTAGAATACAAATAAAACGTGACTTTGTTGATTTGTATAAGAAGCACGTACATGTAATAGGAGCGGATAGACATGCAAACATCTTTAAACATGCATCGATTTATTTCTACGTCATCAAAAAGTAAACGACATAACAGCTGTTGTTATTTTATTGCAAGTGTTAATTTGAATTATAAGTGTGAGTATAATGTGTTCAATATGTTGCAGGTGCTTTGACGTTGAACTTGCAATTAACATGTCAATAAGACAAAGCAGGTATTTAAAAATAAATACTCCACCGCAAATTCCCCGAGACACATACAATTGACGGTTTGGGACAAAGAACGAACTGCAAGCCGGTCTACTTTGAATGGGCCAGTTCTGGGTACGTTTTGTTTATATATCACGTTTGGACGGCTTGTCACTACCGCTACTTCTGTAAGACATTGTTTGCATATTACAGTGTATTTAATGCCTATCCAATGTCAATTTAGAAACATCAACCGTCCGTTAATGGCGATACTGAGGTAAATGTGCATTGAAGTAATTTAGGTGTAACTGTATATTGTTTAACTGCAATTTCGAGCTACAAATTATCCATTTTTTCTAACATTTAATGAAACGCTTAAATCAAATACCAAACATAGTGGTATTAAGTGATATCGTATCATTATATCTCATTTTATACTCCTGACTACCAGACACATACCAATATGTTCCAGTTAATAACGAATTCAAGTTTACATTACGTACAAGTATAACAAGTGCTGCAATTTCTCAATGAAGTCATAACTTGATCAGGATTCGGTCATCTGTCTCGCTATGCTATGGAAATATTCCCAGTAGCACAATATTATAATATTGTTATAGTATCGTTTCATGTAACCTCTCATTTTCTTATTAGCTTCTTTAAGTGTGAATTAAAATTCGAGGAATATCTTTTACAATGCTTTTATTTGGTTTCTTCCTGAGTAAATGTATTAAAAACGCAGACATGACCACATATGTTGAATGCTAGATTAAATAATTAATTAATTAATACGACACCATCTTCTGTAACTCGATATGAACAAATAACAGACTCACAAAATACACTTAAATGACTAATGATCAAGCAAGAAGACTGATATACGTGTAGTTCCATATACCTGCCGTTTAAATACACCAGTCAAAATTGTCTTCAAACAATCTATTATAAAGGTGATAAGTATAAAGTGGATATAATTATGGCTAAAACCCTTCTTCCTAAAACTGCATATTATCGTTTAAAATGATTACATGGCACATCAGTCGCAGCATTGTCGCATGGGGTAATTATAAGATTTGCAACTTGACACAAATAGATTAAACGTGAAGCCATCTTTCTCGGATGAAGTAGGTATTGCTGTATTGAGATGCTGGGATTGTCATACACAGTGAACAGGCATTCAGAAAATACTCTATATTAATTGTTTCATTTAAAGTGCATACAAATTATTTGATAAAATTCATATGACAATGTTTGTTGTTATCGCAGTAGGAAGGTCGATTAGTAGGGGGAGGGGGGCTGTTTATATCTCCATATGATGACAATTCACACATCTAGCTGTTCATGTGAGTGTTTCTATAGAGGATATTATCACCACTGATTCATCGAAATATTCTGTAAATATTTTGTAAACATCAAGTATGAGTGGGTAGGTTATTGATTGTTTGTATATATTTGTGCGCGTGAGTGCGTGTGTGTGTGGACGGATGCGTGGTTGTGAGTATGTGAGTATTTTTGCGAGTATGCGTGCGTTCGTGTATGTATGTGTGTATGAGTTATGTGTACAATGTGTGAAAGTCGGAATGTGAAATGGAGATGAGTGCGAGCAATTCTGTTTATTTTGCATGAGTAACGATATTTCACTATTATTAATATTACTGTATCGGAACATAATTACATTATATTGATGTAAATATGCATGTTAACAGATAGGCAAAAGTGCATAATGTTTTTCAAATAACCTTATATATGAGCCGTTCTCCAGGAAAACCGGGCTTAGTGCCAAAATTGTTAAAATGTTGACGAATATATGGTAAGAAAGAAGAGACTCTTGTGAACAGATTCTGAAAAACACATTAATCCATACACGTACAAAGATATTGACTTTTTAAACCAACCACTACCGCCTACTTTTTGAGTGACTTCGCGAACGTCATTCTTTACGTTTTTAACGTAACGTCAACTGACATTTCAAAGATCCAGTGTCTGATAATTTTTTAACGTAAACTTTTTAAATTGTGGAACATTATAGAACCATATTTTTATTTTAATAAAACGTGTCCAATGTGTGAGTGTTTGCTTACAGAGAAAAATTACAGGTGTTTTTAGCCACTTAACCCTTGTTTTCCTTGATATGAGTACTGTTTAGAGAATGGTCACCATAGCAACGACAGAAGTTATTTTAAAACAATTTTAAAGAAAACTTGAAGCTAATGGATAGTACTATACTATCCAATTACTTAAATATGAAATCAAAGGACACGTTTTTTTATCTCATTTTAGACATTTTTCAAAATCTTATTGCATAATTGCAATACGATGTTATTAAGCCCGGTTTTCCTGGAGAACGGCTCATATATATTAAGTCAGTTGATCTACCCAGGCCAGAGTAAAGACAATGAGGGGTGTATGCGACACGTTGGGTGTCCAGTTTAATATATTAATATTTAAGTCCACAGCAGAAAAATCTTCAAATAGAAGACTATCATCGTTTTCAAATTATCACTTTTCCACGAACATACCACCCAACACTCAAGCATTCTCTCAACACGCATGCATGTCAGCATATGCATGAACGCATCATAACGCTTTATGGGGTCGTTCGCAAGTGTGTTACTATTTCGTTTAAATTGATTATACATTTGAGAGATTCGTATTTTACTGTTAATGACAAAATAATGGGTTCTATTCTATTTTGCAAAATATGATGCCCCGACGGAACACGTTATCAGATATTAAAATTAATTGAAATTAAAATAAAACCTAATACACAATAAGACACTTAAAAATTAAGATAGTTATTGCATTCCTATTTTTGAATAATGCCGATCGGTAATGAACGAAGCATCTGAAATATGTTCTGTATAATCGACACGAGCAAAAATCCCAAAGTACTGCTCATTCCAACTAATGTTGTGGTTGACGGAATGTATGACAACATAAAACCTCAAATAGGAAAGTAAGACACATAATCACAAACAATATCCTTGTAATGCTGACCGGGTCAACATCCTGTTATATCTTCTTCGAAACTAGCTCAAACATGACAAGTTGTAAGACACGAGTGTTATGCCTGTAGCTGATATCTACTACTACCTCTATGCAAGACACATAAATACATGTAGTACTGGTATCAACGGAGGTATTGCGATTACTAAGAAGGGCGCAGAAGGAATAATTCACATCCAATAAGATTAAAGTCCCATTAACGCTCAAAAGCAGTCATATTTTGTGCCCAAAATGAGTTACTTATCGAGAATGTATTATGTTTTTATAAATATTGTTTACTGTGCAACAATAAGTTGACTAACACAATATGGTAAATTCTGGCCTTTCATTCTGATGTTTTGTTTACTGTTATACACGCCGAGCTTATTTTCGTCAAGTACCGAGTGCACGCAAGCGTGAAGTTATTCACATACGTGGGCGAGTACTAAATCTCGGTGTCCGCCGATATCTTGTTGAAACTATAGAAACTGTCGGTATCGCTGGTTAAACATACTGTATATTGCCTTGTATAGAGTAGATTTTGTTATAACTAAGCTTTGGTGGGTGGGTTGGTTGGTACAAAGACCTAAATTACAGGTAATTTAGGTCTTTGGTTGGTATTACTCATTCACAAACATTGTGATAGTTTTTCTATTTAACTATGTGCTACTTGTATATTACTTTTTTCATCTGATAAAGCCAACGCTACTTTGCGGCAGTTTTTAACAGGATTGACAGAAATTAAAATATTAATAAAATATTTATACTTATATCTTAAACTAAAATGTCTAAGACCTGCCGTCCACCAGGACCGGAAGGGTTCCCGAAGCAGAAATTCGCCAGATCGAGATGGTTCGGCATGTCCTCGCGATGTTATGAAACCGTTCCGCATCATTCCACATTCAATCCACATCTTCGGGACGCTTTCTGTGAGGCTTCGTAATCATGTAGACATCCCGAAAGGTTTCCAAAGTCAAATCGATGCCAAAAGCTCCCCGAAAACACCGAAGGGGTGAGTTCTACACGCGGGAGCTATGCCGATTATGTTAAGATCACAAGCCGAAAAGCGAAAAGTTACCAAAGGCACCAGTTGATCGTGGAAGAAGTGATGCCGGGTCATCAGCGTATATCTCGAATGGCAGCGGATGCGATGCCGTCAGTTTACCAAGAGGTTCAGATAGTAGTTCGGCATCGTCTTTACACTTAACCAAATTTCTAATTGGCCGTCCTAAAACAACATTATGTCGTCTGATATATTATATCAATCAATCTTAGGCTGTGCAATTTGTTCATTTCACGCACTGATTTATCGATTTTCGGAATAAAATGGCTTATTCATGTAAAAAATCATCCATGCGTATCGGCAAATATTTTTGCACGTTGGTCTCGTAAACAGCTAGGAATATTATCGTACTTGGTATATATATGAATTTGTTCCCTGTTGATTGACTTTTCTTAAAAACACTACAATTTGCGAGAATGAGCCATGTGGAACACGCCCATGGCGTCAGATTCATGCATACATTGAACGAATTTCTAATTGGCCACGTGTTTTTAAAAATTAGTTTTTAACAAATTGCTTTTAGAAGAATACAAATAATCGAAACCTCGATACTTTCCAATTTTATTGATAGAAAATAAGTTCCTCGCACTAATTCGAGCTAAACCCCATGTTATTATAAATATCGCATTTTTCAAAATGACGTTTTAGCATACATGTCTGGATTTTTGTCATTCTGACAGCCTAAGCGCGCCCTCTCCAGTATCCATGCTTTTCATTAGATGAACTTGAAGGGTTCCCGAAACGAGCATGTTGTAATCAGCATCCCTTCCGCATAGTACCGGGGTCTAGTTGAGGTAAGGTCTAAAAAAATATTAAATAGACACTTTACTTCTCAATATGTTATATTATAACCTAATGAAAACAATCTACCCTTTAATTCACCCATGATATATTACACTCGATTACCCTATACAATATAGTGCAATAGGATACCGGCGATTACCATAACCGGAGGATACCGGTCGGTATTTGACTTTTATTTAAATGCATATACATGTACTCTCATAAATTGGTCATCAATATATGTGTCCTCGATATATTACGGAACTTTACGTACTGTCTTCGGAACGACCCGTCGATTTCAGATTGTAAACAAAGGTGTATTTTGTATGGTGGACAAAATACTCCTTTGTTTACAAATTGACGATTTGCGGAGATTATTATTCTTAGGATAAAAGTCAACATAGATCCAATATATGCTGATTCTATGCCATTTGCGGAGCTCTATAACCTGCCAATGTTTCACGGTCTTATTTGTCAGTAAAATATTGCTATTTCAGAGACTTTATGGGACTTTAAAGAATGAACGGATGAAATACTTTAGCATTGTACATTTAACTTAAGACCAAAACCTTTTTGAAAAAAACTCATTTACACGACTTCATGTCTTTGATAAATCTTTCTCTGTACATCAATTACCCAAGGACAATACAACTGATATGGGATGGTAAAGGAGGGGGCGATGCCGTTGTTTGACCCCATCCGCATGTCGATCGGTCAACTACATAATTCGTAATACCGGTTTGAAAAACCGTATTTTTGTGAAACTAGTTTACCTAGCTCTTTTACAAGGGTACTACATAAGGCTTTTCATGGCTTCGTTATTATGTATGGGTATTATTCCGTGTATTTCTGTTGTGTGATGTTGTGTATGTTTTATGTACTCATATAGTTAAGTTGAGTGCTGCCTTGCCTTTCCATTATCCTCATATGACATGCGCTCGGTTCACGATACAATATGTAGTATGATTTCTTCTATTTAAATGCAAAGTTTGAAGTGATTTGAACATACGATAAACGTTATAAAGCACTTTTGAAACTCCCCTCGTATAAGTATAAATTTTGATTATCATGATCGTAATGTTATTTACCTTAACACTACGCGCATTGCTTTAGTGGACAAACATGTTAAATGTTTCGTAGTTACCGTTGTATGACATATACATGTGTGATTTATGTCAAACATACGTATATACACGTAGAGCACACCTATATTGTAAAACAGTTTCTCAATTACAACCATTGTGTCTCTAAAATTAGAGAAGGTTAGGACAATCATCATTAGCGTTAAGATAAGTATTATTAGTGCATTGTGAAAGTTAATATTTTGGACTTGGCTTTGATTATGGCGACAACGACCTTTTTGGAAGTCGTTAATTAGCATCGGTTGTAAATATTGTACGTTTCAGAACTGTATTAGGGTAGAGGAAGCAATTAACGCACTGCTTATGCACTAAGGACAATATGAACAATGTAAAATTAAATGAGTTTTGTACTATTAACCAGTATGTTTTGCGGGCACCGAGTTGAATGTAGTTCATTTGGATAGATCATTCAGGTTTTCCATCGGTTTGATGGTGGTTTGTGAGTTGAAATCGTATGCCAGACCGGAAGCAGGTGTTGAACACAAGGTAACTGTGCTGTCCCTCGCTCTGTGAATATACCTTTTTCTCTGTTTCGGTTACATGCCCATTTCGCTACGAGTTTCGCTCGTTTCACTTCTATGCCTATATTGTCTCATTACGGGTTTTAATGACTCACTTGTATTTCCGCCGTTCATTATGTACAGAATGTCTTGGTAGTTATCCAACTATGGTTGTTTATGGGTCCTTCTATATCCCCTTAGGATGTAAGTATAGTGCCTATAGCTTCATTAATATACTATTTATCACTCTAGTATAAGTTTTTGTTGACTGTATTATGATAAACTTGCTAAAACATTTAGACATTTAAATTTCACTCGTGTGTCATAACGTTCGAAGCCCCCTTTCGTACACGTGGTTTACCAGGTAATCTGTTTATACTGTTTAGTTATGACAATTTGTATTATGTTGTTAATTTGCTTATGTTTATATTGTTTGTATTTGTAGATTTTACCACATGCATCTTCGAGAAATAAACTGGTAATACTGCTGAATTTAGTTCAGTTATAGCAACTGGCCAGTTAACAAATGCCAATGTTTGAGTTTCATCAATTATATAATTTCGATATTCCATTATCTTCATATAGCGGACTGATACATACCATATCAAGATAGTTTACCTTCATTACGACGCATATCAATATTAATTATCGTATATTTTAGAACTACAGGTTGTTACTGAGAAGATAACGGTGCAATTACGGCTGGCTATCCAAGTAAACAACTTTCACGCAAATACAACTGGCAAAGTTGTATCTTTGACGGAAATGCGACGCTTTGATTCTAACAATAAGAACAATACTTTTCTGCCAGCACAAAACCACAAAGAATTATAACATTAACTTTAATCTAAATATGTTGAGGTGTATATAAATGGAATACTATTTATATAGATTTCTCGTGTTCACTACAGTATGCATTATGTTCATAATGTGTCGAATAGTTTTCTTTGTGTTTCGTCAATTATGAAAGCTAAACCATCATAATATAACACAATCGTTATAAGGTAGTTTAAAATCTTGAACTTGGTACACATACCCTAAAAGCGAAATCGAAGTTATTCGTTCGTGTATAGTGTTCAAAGGTTTATGTGTGATCAACATAATATTGTCAAGCTCTTTGATAACAGAGCGAACTTAATACATCAAAGCTTTGGAAAGAACCTTTTACGCTTTTGTAATACACTACCGATCGAGCGAAACTTAAAGCATCAACAGATTTTAGCTGTTTGTTAAAATGATATTAATTTATTTATGAAGTTCGAGTAGTTAGATTTAATTTCCACAAACGATTTCGCATGTTAGTAACATGTACGCGTATATTTGGTTCATTTGTCCAACAAAAATTTAAAATTAGACACCCATGTTGAAACACATTGACATCGATTTAACATGTGACCCAACACTGGCATTGCTATATACTAGAGAAACGTACTTCACACTCCCGACTCATATCCAATTAACGAGACCAGATTATTAGCGCCCGATAATGTGACTAATAATTTGTCAACGAATATAATCTTCGTCAAGTTGTCAACTCAAATGTCAACGGAAATTGTTCTTCATTCTTCCATGTTCCAATCACAGATAATGTCTAGCAAATTGTATTGGAGCATGGAATTTCTATCAACTATCAAATTAAGTTATGCGGTGCATGAGTCTCGTTACACTTATAGTACTTTGCTTAAATAAATGAAACTCCCATACATGTATACATGTACGACATATAATTTTATGTTTGTAGCATCACTTCGGGTATTCAATAATTACGTTGAATGTTCTGAAGTTCAGGGCTTAACAATGCACCAAATATTGAACGGGAACCACTACCAGGGCGTTAATTGAATTGCATGTTAATATTTGATGGTTGCTGCCATCCATTTAAGAGTTTCTCATTCCATCTTCAGTTGACCTAATTATTGGTAAATATATAATAAATAAGCTTTCAATAATTATGAAATTATATTTTTGTAACTGCAAGATGGCCATTGTTACTATTACATGTTGTGCATGAAACTGTCCAAATTCGACATTTTTAACACACTAAATTTTACATGAAACATAACTGCATCAAAAAAAATGAATTTCTATAATAACTCCACACAATATTCATCATGTACCAGCGAATTAGGTCTTTACTACGTAAGTCATTTTCTACGCCCATCCCCCAAACCGTAGCTCGCCATGCGAACATATCACAGCTGAGCAATTGAATGTCACTTAGCGTACACGATAGATCAATACAAACATGCACACATTTGATGCACATATTGTAAACTGTTAAACTCATTAGGCACGATGTTCAAACATACAGTTTCCGGATATGAAGTAAGACACAAAGAATTGTCAATGTAATTAGAAACCACAATTCAGTATATCGGAACGTGCTACAAGGATCGTTGTTGATTTATACGTGTAATAACGTGTAATAACGTGTAAGTATATTGGACAAATCGACATAACACATGCGAGCTTTCTATGTAGTTCTTCCTTTGAGTGTCTTCTGAATTTGTGTTGCTTAATTTTGTTGATAGTTCCAGAAATGTAAGTACAAAGCGGTCGTTGAACTTAGTGAAACACTTTGATTTATACTATTGAACATTTAAATATTCGTCCATCAATTATATAGTAGGTATTTCTTTCAAAATAAATCATATAAATCATATCAAAATGTTTTAAACAACACATATCTACAAATAAAGTCATACTGGTCGAATACAGTATATCAATGGCTAGTGTTACAAAGTGCAACAAATGAATCAAACGAATGATAATTCAGACTCGCCCTTGAAGGTTTTGTTTATCGACAAAAGCAATTACATGATAAGAAGAGAACTGTGGCTAACACAATCCGTTGTTGCTAAGAATATATGTACATAGTTGTTAGGTTTTCACTAGCATGCACGAACATCTTTATTGTAATGATTAATATTTAATTTCAAATTATAAACTGACTGAAAGAACGAATTATTCATTACCACGTGACAACCCCAAGCTACGATCAGAGCATTTGTCTTGAACTTAATTATTCTGGCTTCAGTAAAACTTCCATAGCGAGACTGCCAAGAGTTCCCGTCTTTTTGTAGCTGAGCAATTACCAGTTAGTGACGCTTTGTATAGAGTTAGCCGTGCTTCTACTAAAAACTGTATGCATTTGTGAATTATTCTTTATCATCATAAATGGTTAAAGTGGCTAATTATGTGATCACCATGCATGTGATGCAACCTGTCAGCGTACAAAAGCGCCTGCAGTTGGATGATTTATTACTACCTTTGGCGAATTTGTCGCAATCTGATCACATAATTAGCCACTTTAACCATTTCTGAAATGGAGTTTTTAGTATACTTCCAGCTTAGCATTCTATCGTTCCAAAGAGTTGGTTTTTCCAAAAGCAAAAGTGAATAGTAGTTTTCTTGGTATCAAAATTTTAAGTTTGTTCATATCAGAACGACCCTCTCATTCTAAGCCAGTCATATACCCAACACGTCATACATCGATTTCCATCTCCTGATTATCCGACATAAATCAGCGTAATGTTGGCCAAGTTAATTATAAACTCACAGCAACATTAACGGGTTTACATGCAATTACTGTGCAGCTCTCGTAATGAAGCTGTTAGTTGACCATTGCTTTAATTGAAAAGCCAATGAGTTGTACTGCAGTCACGTATCAGCAATAGTTAAACATATTAAAAATATAATGGTTACTTAGATTTTGTTGTAGTCATTTTATTTTTTTGTTTCAGGAACATGGATTTTGAAATATAATTTAAGTTGGTACGTTGTAAAGGAAGAAGTAGTATGAAATTTCCTTGTCCAGTTTGATTACGAAAATAACGTTTTGTCAACTCTAACAACAAACAACAGGTTAACAGTATTAACAATAATACTAATTCCGCAGCCATACAACTACGCTGAAGTAGGTGCAGCTTCTACATAATTGTTTTATAAAAGACTGGGGTCGGCGTATATAACAACCATACTTTAACATTATCTATAAAACATTTCTAGGATGTATTTGTATAGCCATAATATCCTTGAACTACTTTTTAAAATGACACTTGTTTTTTGTCATTTAAATTACAATGGTTTACATTTTTTGTATGTGGTCATGCAGAAGTGTGGCCGTATTTCACACATTTCATTATCGATATTTATCATCACAACTAAATGAAAATTCCGTTTTATATAACTAATCTACAGTAGGTATTACTTTATAACAGCATATTATGCTCGGTTAAAAATTAATATTTATGTTTATACAGACATTTTCATTGCATAAAACTAAAACTGAAATAAATAATTTTGATACGGTGGAGTCTTTAGTTTACAATAAAATAAATGAAATTCAGTACATTAGGAAATAAATTGTATCCTTTTTCCTATATACCATTGGCTGATTGTTATACACACTCGCACCCTTATATCGTTTTGGGGCGAGTATGCATAACAAAAATACGAAATAAAAACAAGATTGTTTCTTAATTGTAGAATTTGAAATGACAGCAATATTAAAAAGGTTCAATGAAATGGCCCATAGAATGGAATGAATTAACATTTCTGTTTACAATAGGCACCGATTCATGTTCCTTTAAATATTCAAACATCCTTGTTCCTGTGACATTATATACATAGATTCACTCTCGTCTGAGAAGATACGTAGGTGAAATATGTATACAGAGGTTTTAGATACCTCCCTCTCATTAATCTAGTGAATGTTGATACATTGTGCTATGATCAGAAAATAACGTCGTTATAATTTAAAAAAACAGCAATTACCACGCGCCGACTGTTTTATGCACATTTCAGCGATCTTCTAATAGGGCCAAAAGTAGTCAACGTTTTTTAACATGTAATCCCTGCGATAAGTGGGGAACGGTAGCCTAGAGGTAGGACGCGCGCTTCGGGATCGAGAGGTCCCGGGTTCGATCCACCTCTGGACCACTGGTTAATTTCTCTGAGAAAGACCCACATGCTCCACTCCACTATGATGTAAAATAGTACCTGCGAGGGCAGTGTCTATTCCTGGGCGCCGCAGATCAATGTTGGCTGCCATACCCACAGGAGAGAAATAGTCTCCCCAGGAAGACACGAGTGTAGGTTTCCATATGTAGCCCTTTGACCAGGGGAAGTTGAAATGCCAAAGGGTGCTTGAGCGGCCTAACAGCTGAAAAGAGCCCTAGAAAATTGGTAAGTTAACTTAACTTATAAGTGATGTAATAATTTAAAACTAATTTAATAAAAGTGTTTAAGTAGACACCCAGTATGAATATACGATATCTTTTCATGATTACATACATCGTTTTATTTTTCCTGACTAAGCGACATAAAATGTAGTAGATCAAGATAATCCTAAACTCAAATAATGTTAGTTTAGTTGATTCCTTTATCATTAGTGTGGTACTTTCTAAATGACGCTATATAAGTTGATAAAGACATAGATTACAAGGCTTAGCTTACATGTAGTACTATGTTGTAATAATTACATCAGTGGTACCACATATTAAGAATATTATTTGTGAAATCGCTTATCTTCGTGGAGATTATTTTTTCTAAATTCCAGGGTTCGACAATATTATTATTGATTACAAAACAAAAACAGTACGTATTTCCGTTTTACTTGTATCGTTGGAAGAACTATAGTGATTCGATTTCGTTGTCCAATTTGATTATAAAATCAAATACATTCCAACCCCTATGGCAGATAATAGGTTTACTGTATTTACACTAGTACGCTTGCACTAACTACATTTGTATTGGATTGTAAAGTTAATTGTTATGACAATTTCACACCTTTGATAAAACCCCACAACCATACAATTGTGGCGAAGAAGGTACAGTTCTAAAAATGTGTTGTGTTGAGACACTAGGATTGGCAATCACCAAATATTATATCAGACAGTTACAAAGTTCAATATTACTCTACAATACAATCCTAGGACGTATTTGATACAAATATAGCAATAATCTATACTGATTATACATTTTCGATTAAGATGATCATACTGTCATTTTCAGATGTTTCAAACAAAAATATATAGTAAGATAGCGTACCAACTTAAGATGTTGAATGTTTTTTCCTGAAACAACCTAAATAATATACTTGCGTACATGTATGTCTCTCAAGTTTTGAGAAGAAATACGCCTGATAACACATAATACAAAAAGATTTGCGTTAGAGATAGCGCTAAATAGTATTTGTATGACATAATTATACTCCGATACGCCCTGTGACTCCATTGATAAAGTGTACATTATTTTCGTAAGACAAGTGTACACTTTTTGATTTGTAAGAAAGTTGTTTGTACAAAACATTAACTCAGAAAATAATTGGTCAATCAATACAAATCCGCTTATAACTAAATGAACAGTTAAATAAATGACATACTGTAAAATCAATAATATTAGAGGGCCATTTAATTTCGTTAATTTTGTGGATGATTTCAACCACGAAAATCCTTTAAATTACATTGAACTTTCCACGAAATGGTCTTTTTCACCAAATCCACAAATTTTGTCACATTGAAATTTAATAATTTTTACTCGTCAAAAACATGTAGCTAGAAAATTGTAAGTCCACCCAAAGATACTGCAATATTAGACTGTACTACTGTAAAACCATCTTATTTGTGGCTTTTACTCGAATCAATAGTGTAGATAACTGAATCATGAATTCCAATATTCTTGATTTATTTAGGCCAGAACAAATTTTAGAGAAATTGTTTATTGTTTTGTAAACCGCAAAATGGGTAGCAAAATTTATATCATTGTAATGACCAAGAAAAGTAGAAATTAATTATAGCAATTGAAGCAAAGTTACAGAATATTCATGCCAAGCAAAATTCATTTTCTTATTATTCCCAAGAAAAGCAGTGCTTTTACATTATTTTTCAAAGTATTTGTAACAATTTAAGCGAATTTAAGATTTAGCTGTAAAAATTCATTGTGCAATTAATTACATGTACAAGAAACCTTAATATATACAGAATACAAATAGTTACTATAATTGTCTATCAGGTGAACTTTATTCTATATATTAATATGACTGTGAGCGTCAACATGGACAGTACGAATATAACCTTGTTATGTGTATTAGAAATAAAACAATTCCAATATTTTCATAAAAACATGACAATTGTGAAAATAAGATGCATAAATTTCTACCTTTGTGCACTAAGTCCTTTATCAATGAATGAAGAAAACTAGATGCAAGTGTATTATAAGCACTACATGTAATAAGGTGTATAAACACATTGACAATTGTGTGAATTTTAATCACAAGCTAATTAACCTATGAATGGACATTTTTGGACAGTTAACTTAATCCCTTTGGTACATTATAGGTCAAGCACATTTTTACATTAGAACTATATTTTCTATGCTGCGAATGATGCTCTGTTCATGGATTGTGCAAGGAACTTTTGGATAACCATGGTCTCTCTGGGGATCATTTTGCTTTTTGTCGGAGTATAAGTCAGATACAGAACTTATTATCGCTCAAAAGTGTCTTCTTACAAGTGTTATTGTACAGTTTCGGAAGGACGAACAACAAATTATCCTCGGCTTCGCCTCGGACAATTATGTTGTTTGTCCTTCCGAAACTGTACAATAACGCTTGTAAGAAGACACTTTTGAACGAAAACTAGTACTGTATCTAATACATAATGTCGGAAAGTACATCATCTAACCAAGAATGGTTCCTATATATTACGATATTGATATATAAGCCTATATCTTCTCAACTCTAAATCTTTTTTCTTTTAACATAAACTCCTGAGATTGACAACCAGGAAATTGAAGGTTTTCCAGCTGTCAGTTTGGTTAAATAAATGACAAACGGCTTAAATTGTGTGATTATCATTCTTTTATCGTTGGTCTGTTTAGACAATGTATTGAGATACTTTGTCAGAACATGCACATTGGTAATACATAGTATGTATTGGGTTATACCGGGGCCTCGTATTACTTATTCGAGTATATTCAATCATATTAAACACATTTCATTGCTGAAGTACATATTTTCACATACAATTCCCATCAAGCTTCAGTGGGTGTCTTCTTAATGTACAGCTGTATTGGCGGAGTATCTTGTTCCAACTGAACATACAAATACCGAGATCAAGGACAACAACATGCATTTGGCTGATATCCCCTACTAATTCATGGCAAATGATTGGTTTACTAATCAATGTAGACGTGGCACTACCACTAAGCCAATTAGGACGTTAAAACAAAGGTACAAAAGTCTTGTCATTAAGTATACATGTGCACACATTTAGAACATTGATTGGTATGTTTTTGCTATTTTATACGATACGTTACATTTCAATAAAATAAAGGCATAGCTATAATTAATGTCCTATTATAAGCACCCAATATTAGTAGCACATGACAATCACAGACTCGATGTGGTACTTTGTATCAAATCAATTGATATGGTTTCTGTTTTAAATGTCTAGAGAGACGATTGATAGTTACATTTACTTACTTACTTACTTATTTACTTACTATGTTTCAATATCTGTAGCAGTCTAGGATCGGCAATTGACTTGAAATATTCTCATTGAACTTTTTAAACCTAATATTTTTCAACGAACCCCTTCTCGTCGACTTTTCTTCCACATATTTTAAAACAAATGAAAAGAGTTGTGAACGTGTTTTCTTCTATCATATATTTTATGGTGCCTTTGATCTATATTCGAATTTGTACGGACTGTTTGGTTTAACCTGTGCTACATTTACATCGCGCCAACGCTTAAATGTTCCAGTCTTATTCAAACTTAAAGTTATATAAATCTGATTTGCGTGTCAGAAGGTACAGCGTCACCTCGATACAGTGTGCTAACCTTCTTCTGATCATACGTTTTTCTCTCAAATGGCTCAGATAAATAAAATAAATACCATTCAGAATATTATCCGATGAGTTATTCCATGCAAAAAGTTATTTTGAGCAAATACTTTATGATTTGCCATTGATGCAGTTGATCCGTTAAGGCTGTTCAAAGAATTCAAGATTTACTAACAATCAACATATAATATCACAGACCTTTGATCACAAAGCACACATAATGCCAAATAATCGTTGGCAATAATCCTTTAACATATTATAATGCGCCGACTTGCGAGCAAACCTTTAGGTATCGAATGTCGATGTAACCTTTTAGAGAGAAATGCACGTTTTACTTTTTTTGCAATAAAATATTATTTTATTATAACGTGGACGTAATTGTGTTTTGTAACCACGTTACAAAATACATAATGTAACAAAATGTACGATTATATTGGATTGATTGTTCCACTAATAAAGTAGATACCTATAGTGAAAATATTTTAACATCGATTAAACACGTTGCAGTTCAACAGCATTTCTGTACACACACGAGAAATGTATTAAATACACACGTGTGGTATCTTATTAACGAGGCCAGATCGTTAATGTCGGATAATGTATTAGTTATAATCTCCGTCAAATTGTCAACTCATGTGTTTCCGAAAATTGGTCTTCATTATTACATGCTCTAATCACAAATTTCTATTAAATATCAAACATCAACATTTCTTTGTGCTTTGATCAATAATTATTGCTTAACAAATTCTATCATTTTATGTCAATACATTCAGATGAACTTTGAATATCCAATAAGTCTAAACATTTGTAACGTTGAGTATCTTAAAAAGTTAAATACTGGTCAGAAATTACCCCAAATATATTTTTATGTAGTTACTGTCATCAAATTTCTTTAAAATCATCTATGACTTTTGATTTCGTTGAATGACCATGTTCTGATTATGCTCATGCAATCTTATTTTGATTCATTTGTTTTACCATGTAGTATGTGCTTGTTATAAGACAAAATGTGTTTTGTATTTATTAATTTCACATAAGTTCGAAAAGACACTATATCAATTCACAGAAAAAAAACGGCGCATTAGTAGAATTAAGTTGCAAGTAATGATTCGGTATTGTTTAATTGTTTACATGTATCACATTAAATACTATTCTCCTAAGGCCCATTCAATCGTTAAGCTGTGACAAATGCTTACTATTAAAATGTGTCTCAACAACTGGCTGTTTGTTTTGGTTTCCCAAAAGATTAGAAATAGCTCATTATCAAATACCCTGCCGTGACTACACTGCCAAACTCGCTACATCGATGGTGGAAAGGATTAGTTTATGGCACGATGTCGAAAGATCCCGTTTGATCTGGAGTCAAAAAACTAATATTGTGTAGCCTTCGATTTCGCCAGTAACATTTTGCTCAGATATGTGCGTCTTATTTTGCAGAATTGAACTGAAAGTGTCCCTACCGTGGTGTTAGTTTTGCTTTTTATCCTTATTTTATTGACTCATCCGTTTGGCATATAAACAATTGACTCATTTGCAAATGGCCAATTTGGAGCGCAATGAATTCATGCACAATTTCCTCAAGTCGTCTTTGAGATATCGGGAGGATTTAAGCTTAGCGTTCATTTTCATAACATGCCGTTGTTCTGAGATAACGTTTCATCCGAGATGCTCGACTTAGCAAGCCTCACATTGGTTACAAAAGTGATGTCATCAAGGCATCAGCGACGTTAAAATAAAATAAATTAGAATTAAAGCGAGATAATTGATTGATCTACATCGGCTTGTAATTGCATTACTCTAGTTGCAACATTAAAACAAGTAGAAGGAAAGTCCTCGAATTTATTGATGACCCCTTGTATATCATATTCGTTTGCGAAGCCTTAACAACATTAGTCATTGGACGTCTTTTAACCTGCAAAATATTGTAGACATATGGAAAATAAATAACGGACAAACTGGCGACACGTTTAAATCTTTACCAGACGCAATAAAAACATGGAACACGCAAATGCTTGATTATTTAAAGGTGAACGTTCTGCAGCGTATCCGCGCCTAGGTAGGTACTTAATCAATGTATTACAAAGCATAACGCTGTCAGTCTAAAGTATAATGTTGATGACCAAAATCAAACTTGTTCATCAAAATTAAAAAGCGCCGTTGCCACTGTGCAAATCAACATACAAAGCGTCATTAGAAAACAATTGCAAAACCTTTAAATTATGCAAACGGCAGTCCACGCAGCTAAACTCACGACAGTATGATTTATACCATTCTTACTATCAAAGCCATGTACTTTTCTGCTTATTATACTGACAACATTAACGTTATATTAAGAATGTATAACAGTAATATCTGATGAAAATGTATTCGAATGAGGGCAGCGGTGTCCTAAAGGTAGGGTGTTCGCTTCGTGATCGAGAGATCACGGACTCAATCCTCGCCTTGACAAGTGTGTTTTTTTCTGAGAAAGAAAACTCCACATGCATGGCACCTGTGAAAGCACTGTCTAATCCTTGCAGCCGCTGATCGACGGGTGTCAAAGGGTGGTTGAGCCGCTGAACAGCTTTAAACATCCCTCAAAAATTGATAACTTAACTAGTTTTAACTTAGCTTATTATATGCCATCTTTATGTTTCCTTCAATACATGAGACATATTTACACAATATATGTACGCCAAACCCTTTTTCTAAAAAAAACCTGGTCATATTATTTAGAACTGCGCCTACAATATACTTGTATGGCTGTGGGATTCTATCAAAGCCGTGAACTTGTCAATCGTGTTTTCAATAGAAAAAATCTTGTTTTTTAAACATTTCTGAAAATCTATTCATCAGATTGTGATAAAAAATACAAAGAACTACAATTACTTCCTACCTACTCCCATTCCGAATTTAATAATTTTTAATCACTTAATTAAAGACATTTATTCTTTATTTTATATTGAAATTACATGCGCATGGACAGTTTAACGCAGGGAGGTAATCTGGTATTCCATTGATGATTTACAATATATTATTTAACCATTACAATCCGTGGTCGACGGGATTGACATTGCTGTTATGGAGACGAGACTTAGGAGGCCCACATAATTCGGTTTATTTAGGTGTGTCGCATGTAAACAATGTACAACAATAGCATGTACTTCGTCAGATTCACAGACGGTCCTTGTGTGTATTATATTAAATAGGTTGCAAATATGTAAATATACCGTCAGGCGTATCACGTGACCGTAAAATTGGCCGTTGCAAGTATCAAGTCTTCTAACTTGATATTTCATACAAAACTACAAAAATGTTTCATAGAACTTATGAACAAAACTTTTTAAATTCATTTCTGATGTTGCTGAAACTTCAGTGTATATTAGGTAGATATATTTCATTTATTCAAGCAAAATTTCATACTACTATGTGTTGAAATTACAGAGAAATCTTTAACAAAACATGATTTTTTCTATCGCAAGCTTGCTATGTTCACATTTACACCTTGTGTTTATCTCGAAACTATTTGAAATATATTATATATAATAAAATATAACTATCCTGCGTAATCATTTGTTCAGGCTATAACACATTATCTTTGATAAGATATTGTACACTATCAAGAGACCCACTGATGCTTGATGGGAATTGTAATATAAGCAATGGACATATCCTGGCAATGTGTATCAATGTACGGTTTAAAAGCAACAACTATTTTAGTATGATAAGCCTTTTACACATTTTGAACCGTTTGTCATTTATTGAACCTAAATGACAGTTAGAAAACCTTCAATTTCCCAGTTGTCTATCTCAGGAGTTTTATTTAAAAGAAAAGTAATTTAGAGCAGAGAAGAAATAGGCTTATACATCAATATTATTATACAAAGGGACGATTCTTAGTTAGATGATGTACTTTTTTGATTGGTATACTGACAATGTTTATGCTTTTCCAAGAATACATAACGCTATCTCTGATGAAAATCTTGTTACATTATATGCCATCGGGCGTGTTTATCCTTAAGACTTGAGAGACATGTACGCAATTATACTATTTGTGCGTCACTTTAGAAGTCGAAACCGTTTATTTCAGGAAGTGTTATGCACAATACAGGGATGAAGACCAAGTTGAGTATTGCTACATTTGTATCAAATACTTCTTTGGATTGTATTATTGAGTAAATGTAACTATGTAACCGTCTAATATAATAATTAATTTGTGTTCGCCAATCCAAGAGTCTCAAAACAGCCCTTATTTAGAACTGCGCCTTCTTTGCCACAGTTGTATGGCTGCGGGATTCTACCAGAGCCGCGAACTTGTCAAAGCAATTAAGTTCTCAATCCAATTGTTACATGTAGTGCGGTGAACGTCGTACTTTTTAATACAGATAACCTATTATTTATCAATGGGGTTGGAATGTCCGTGAATTTATAATCAACATAGACAACGAAATCGAATCAATATTATTTCTTCAAACGATACAAGGTAAACGTAAACGCTACGGATGTCGTACAAAAAAGAATATTTTTACCATAAATTTGTATCAATATTATAATTGAAACATTTTATTTTTATCTCTTCATTTATATTCGGTTTTCAATGTTTCTTCAAATAACAAACGGCAATATGACATCTCTGAAGAATAATTACTTTGACATGTGTGAAATAAGGCCTCACTTGTAGATAACCTCATAAACCATTGAAATACAAATTAAAATACAAAACAAATTGTCCTTTAAATACGTAGGCCAAGGTGATTATGACCACAATTATATCAAATGCTTTCTAGAAATATTTTATGCAACACTATAAGATCATGTTTACGTCTGTCTGTTTTGTACTCCAATCCCAGCGCATACAACTACACCTACCCCAACGTAGTTGTATGTCTGCGGGAGTCCATCAATTTCATGAACTTGTCAAAGCAATTAACTTCACGATTCAATATACAGTGCGACTGTACTGGTATTGTTGTAAATACAATATCCTGTTGTTTGTTGTTAACTTTGCCGTTAATCTTTAAATCGAATTATGTGAATTTCCGACAGGGAAGTTAGCACTCAACCTAACCAGCCGAGCACAGAAATCAGAAGCACCACGACACAACTACCCTGAGCAATGCCCACACAAACCCATGCCAAAACGGCGACCAAATGAGGCACAACAACCCCAGGGTATGACCTAGTTTAAAACACTGACCTTACGTTATGCGACCTAAAGAGGTACAACAACGACTTGACCTTGTTAAAATAATGGGCAAGGTAGAAATGGGTGGGAATTAATATAGCATATTCCTAGCAGCTACACTGAGCAATGCCTACACATAAGCCGAATAAACAATTAAAAATCCAAGTCCCCGCCGATAAATTGTAGGATGACCCGCTTCCACAAAGAAATCATATAATAGCGGTTATTGCCGAATGAATCGCAGCCAATACTCGACCAAGTTCCCCAAGGCCTTACTGCACGGCGAACCAACCATAGAAACCCGTGCCAAAATGGTGACCATATGAGGCACAGCCAAAGCACTTATTTAGAAACTGCACCTACTTCAGCGTAGTTGTATGGCCGCAGGATTCTATCAAAGCAATGAACTCCTCAGTTCAGTTTACAGTACGACTGTACTGGTAATGTTGTAAATACTGCAAATATGTTGTTTGTCGTTTGTGTTGACATGTCGTTAATGTTATAATCGAACTGGACACGGCAATCCCATACTTTTCTTCCCTCTCACATCGAGTCAACGTAAATTCTATTTTATAATTCATAAATTTTTCAATCTCATTAAAATCAGATCAAAACCTAACATTTGCTCCATTACGTAAATTTGATCCGACGACTGTACTACATACGAGGTCACGTTCATATGACGTATCAAGTGCATGTTATATTATGGCTATTCGCCTGTATGTGTACAAATGTCAGTCTGGTATTAACCCTATGAATAAACCATCTATCTCACAGTAAACTAGATCGTACAGCATTCTCTGTACTCTCATATTTGTAACAGTAACGATTTGATTGGATGATGTAAATTTTACTTCGACATGAACCCATACAGAGTGCCGACGGATCCTATATCTGTGCAATGTAATGAATCGTAATACGGGTCTGATTTAAATGATTTTTCTGGACCTACATTTTATCACGAAGCCATATGCCTAGAGCCAATGTGAGTTTAATATGTCAAACTACTGATACATGTAATATGAGGGTTAAGTAGAACGTATCGGAAATTGTAGGTCATGATCAACTTCATTAAGAAAGTAGCACGGTAATCCCTCAGTAAGCCGCTAATGTTGTTTCGAGTTTATGATTAACTTAATCAACATTACGCTGATTTATGTCGAGTAATCAGGAGAATAAAAACGATGTATGGCGTGTAGAGAATATGTCATATAATGCTATCCTGGAAAACTACTAAAACACTACATTTTACTACCTAACTACTCATTAGGACAACATGTGAAACAAAACGTTGACCATTTTGGCGTACCAGAAACTCGCTAAACAATGGCCATAACGTCAACGTATGGTATTTTATTCCCGATGTTACGTTCTGCTTGACGATCCAGTGGCGTTGAGTCTTTAAAGTACAGTATATTGTTAAACGTACGATTCACACGGGGCTTGTACAAACTGACATAAACAGTATTCACATAACTATGTACGGCAGTCACTAGGCTAATGGAAACTAGGCTCTAACACATCAACGAATGTATACATAGTTATATTTCTCTAAGACGAATGGTATATTTGGTAAATGTGTCAAATATACATTTTTGTGTTACTCTGGGTTGTAAGAGCCATGAATGTTCACAAGGTGTATTAAGCACCAAATTTGGCACAGTTGTAGTATAAGTCAGTCTGATTAAAAAAATCCAAAGAGACACTCGATCGAGGCCCAGTCTCCTGCTGGAATGAGGCCCCAAAGGAGTACCTCACAGTGTACATACTCCCTGGTAGAAATATATGTTTTTTTCATCTGATTGCGAATCAAAACATATGAAACCATGGTAAATATTATGATTAATGGTGACATTTGAAATATATTGCATTTTGGTATACTTAAACACAAAAATGAGGCCCTGCGAGTGGTTAAAACAAAAAATGAGGCCCGAATTCGGGAAAATAAAAAAACTAAATAATATACTCAGGGTTGTAAGAGCCATGAATGTTCACATGATGTATAAATCACCAAATTTGGCACAGTTGCTCTATAAGTCAGTCTGGTGAAAAAAATCCAAGAAGACAACCATGAGAGGCCCTGTCTCCTGCCCAAATGAGGCCCCAAAAGTGTATGAAAATCTCCACCTACCCGTCAGTATAAATACATGATTATTTTCTTAATTGTGAAGCAAATCACATTGAGTCATAATATATAAAGTGATTAATGTGAGTGCTTGAATTCTGCAGCTTTTTGTAATAATAAAACTTGGAATAGAGGCCCCATTGGTGGTTTTAACACAAAATGAGGCCCGAATTCAGGAAAAATAAAATAAGAGCATATGGATGTTCACATTATGTATATAAATCACCAAACATAGCATAGTTGCACATCAAGTCGACCACCTATATAAAAACATGTATGTGAGGCCCCGTGTTTTGTACAAATGAGGCCCCAAATGTGTACTTGATTTCACAAATTCATCTGTATATAATGTACACATTATTATTTTCTCAATTGTTACGCAAATAATGTATAACTGTTTTGTACATTATGTTGATTTGGTAATCATAATTTACAATCTTAATAAATAATAAAATATGACAGTGAGGCCCCGCTAGTGGTGTTAACCATCTACTAGACTCACCATCACACTACACAGTCGTATATTATATAGAAATGCAACAAATGTTGATAATTAACGAAAAATATAGAGTTACATAGTCATTGGTAATTACAGTGTATAAACAATCGGCATTATATACTTAACTATTTCATATAATACAAACGAGGCCATAATAGGGTAAATTTCTATTAGAAAATCACAGAATGAAGTAATTATCTTTAAAAAATCGAACGGTTAATTGGTATTATTTTCTCTCCATTTAAGCAAGCTCATATACACAGTGCATTTGATTGTAGGCATATCAGCTGTGCTATGACTAATAACTGTAAAATGTTAATTTGAGGCCCTGACGTGGTTTAAAGAATGTGTATTTGAATTGATAAACATAACTTGAGATCATTATAAGTTAAATCTGAAAATGGTGCCAATTACTATATTTTGAATGTTTTCTTACCGAGTACAAATGTTTTCATGACCTAATACATGTGTTGTTATAGCATCAAACCAAGCCATTGTTATAGACTGATGTACACAATTAAACCGATACATTATTTCAGGTTGGTCTTTGTTTTGATTTCAACTACTGTTAAAATGTTGTATTCATTTAAGCTGATGGCGACCTTAGTCATTTGAGGTACTAAATACTGCCGAGTGAGGTCATTTAATGAACTCAGATACAGTTAACACCACAAAGTACAATCATACCAAGACCTGTTGTGTATCCGTAATGCCCCTTACGTCAAATCCAGATCTTTAAAGTAACTCACGACATGCCGTTCAGATCTGATGTGGTAAACTGAAGTCCTATGAAGTGATTTTATTTTTCAAGCTACAGCTTTGCCTGTCCCAATAAAATACTTACATTCACCAATTACACTGGTACGTGTACTCAAAACCATATGGGTATTTCATGGCATAATACAGTCCTTTCAGTACCTATTGGTAACTAACTTCTATCTAGAGAGCAAAGCAGACAATAGAAGCTACTAGTATAGTTGGTCCTTTGAAGTAATCACCACCCTCTCATTCAACCATTTTTAATGGATACCAGTGTGTGAATTGATACCTGTGAGGGCAGTGGGCCTCAATGATGGACACACACTAATCAGTAGAGAATTAGTCTCAACACGGAGACTCGAACGCATGTTTCCTTAGGCTAATGATCAGAGGAAGTTAAAATGGCCTTTAAAATGTTGTCCTGTGGCTGAACTGCTGAAAACGACCATTGAAAACTGATATCTTAATGTTTAACTGTACTAGGCACACCCATGCCACTTGAGGTACCTCAAATGTTTGGCACATTTATTTCATAATCTGGCTCTGGGGGTAACCTTTCACTCATCGACACATATATTTCAGGTTCCATTGGGTATTTAAAACTAATGGTCACATATTTTCTTGTCTACGCTAGGAACCTAACATTAATTGTCACAGTAAGGCCATACCAAACCATTTCTTCGTTTAGCGTCCGAGGACGGATAGGTTTGAGCATCTTGGGAAGAAAAATAACCAATAAACATTGTAACCTTTTTTTATCTTCAAAATCCATTGAGATATGGCTTTCATATTTATCATATCAAGATATCCCCCTACCCCTACACAGCAGTAGGTTTCACACAAACCATTTTCAGTTTGAACGATATATTTGTTAGCCATATACTAATGAGCAAATAAGTCGTTATGTCTTTTTACGAGTGTTTTGTTCTTGTCTCAGGATAGCTAGATAGGTTTTCGAACTTAGGACGGACGCTAAACGAAGAAACAATTTGGTATGTCCTAACTCTGAATTCAATGGGGGACAAGCTTTATTAGCCACCTATTCAATTTGTCACATCTACATCTGGCTCAATGGGGTTGGTAAACCTGCCCTGTTAAATCAGTCCTAGCTCTAAGAGTAAAATTGAGGGCCTCATGTAAAGATATTCTGGGTTCGTGTAATGACAAATAATTCATTAGTAGGTACACTGCCAATGTAAAACTTCATGGCATTTTGTGGTATCGGGGTACATGGCACTACTTCAGTAATTCATGACCATTGGATACATGTTACCTCATAAATACTTAACCATGTACTGCGAAGCAATGGTTCCATGGAGTATCTGTAAAGAAGGGTCATTCTTGGCCCTAAAGATCCAACCATTCCTTGTGAGGAATCGACCTCTAGTAAACATCTTCATCTACATATACTTTCAAACACAAATACAATCATTAGGAAGAGCAATGCTAGTGCTAAATGCTGTTTTAAAGTATGCGCGATACAAACATCTATTACAAAACATAACAACATAACCACGCAAATATTGAACTAATATTGATATACATTCCCATTCACTATACAACACAATATTATGTTTTATCTCATCGATTTGTGCAATGAATATCCGGTGTTAACATGTATGCGACATGTTAAAATCGATTATTATGAATATTGTAAGCAATTTTTAATTACTTTGCTGAATATATGCTATTTACCCGCTTAAGTGAAGTTTAAACCACATATGGGGCCTCATATCCACAGTTACTATTTACAATACGGTAAAGCTTATAAACCAACATTCAACACAGTTATATAAATTATATTTCTGTTACAGATACTTTGATTAAATCTATACGTAAATATAATTATTTTATTATCGTTTCTCTACATACGAATTCAATCCATTTTTTTTTCAAAATAGATTTAACCCTTTATATGGCCTCAATTCACTAAAAGTAATCAAATATTAATTATTTACTGTATATTTATATTACTTTATTATTAATTACGATTGGTATAAAATTTGTCTTGTATTTGAGTATTGAATCAATGTACTGATTTAATTTCTAGTGGGTCTTATATAAAGTATTGTGTTTAGTTTGTACCCCTAATGGGGCCTTATTTTCACATTGGAACTATTATTAAAGTATCAATATGGTAAATTTTCATATACAACAAAATATAATTCACTTTTACAAATCATTTGTTGCACATTTTAGAGACATTTATATGTCTTTCAGATTGCATCATGAACATATTAAATTCATCCACGTTTTCATGATTGAAAAATGTCCTTTTAAGGGCCTCAATCAATAAATAAGTTGTATTTTGAATGAATCAAATTATATCATAAGCATCACTGGGTCAACTGGTCTGCATTCTATTGTTGTCTTGTTCAACTATTCATAATACTAAAACTAAGTATACAAACATGTTTTTAATTCTATAAAATTTTCAAAAATGCCCCTTTCGGGCCTCATATTTGTAATAAAACATGTATGATAGTGGAATTTATAATACAATATATCATATATGTACTTGATTTAGACATTCCAATTGAAATTTTGGTGATTTTTATATATTTTTTTTAAAAATTCAGCGTTTTCATATTTTTAGTGTGCAGAGCAATTTAATTTGATGGACCCTTTTTGGGGCCTCATATATGCGAATTAAAGGGCTGAACAGCTTGTCTCTTTCACTTTTCTGGAAGCCAATATATTGATTGTTATTTTGTGAAAGTTTGGTGATTTATACACCTTGTGAACAAAATGACCATTTTTTGGTTCTTACAACCCTGAGTACACTACTGCATGCACAAGCTATTAAAGCAGTCATGAAAATAGCATTAAAATTTTCAAAGGATTCTAATGGCATTTTCATGGGAACACCATTAAAAAAACCCATTACCTTTTAACGATTTAATGGCCCCATTTTTAATGGTATAGTTAAAATCCTCTTAAAAAAGTCCATTAAAAGCTTGTTATAATTAGTTACCAATGGCTGTTAAAAATTTAGTTTTAATGGTCATTAAAATCAGATTAAAAATATGCCATTAAATTTTTACCCATACTGGCAAAGACATATGAAAAATAATTAATGGCATAGATTTAATGGGTCCTTAAAATGCCATTAAAAAAATCGCCTGAAAACCCCATTAAATCGTTAAAAGGTAATGGCCATGATATTTTATTAATGGCCATGATATTTTATTAATGGCCATGATATTTTATTAATGGTTTATTAAGGGTCATTAAATTTTAGTGTCAGTTTATTTAAGGGCCATGAAAGTTATCCAGTTCCCCAAAGCCATCTATTAAGAGCCATTAAAGTTTTTTGCCAAAGCCCTTTATTAAGGGCCATTAAAGCTACTGACCTTGCATATAGTCTTTGATCTGCACAATCCATTTAGCCGGAGTGCATAATGGTGACCATGACCATAAATAAGGTTAAGGTCAAAATTGGATGGGATGGTGATAATTTAAAGTTTCATAAAGTTGTGACCATTCAGTCAAGAGTTACAGCAGTTCGAAAAAAACTTTAACCAATTTTTCAACGTGTTGAGAGACAGACTGACAGACGGACAGATGGAAATCGCCAAACCATAAATCTGGATTTTAATAATCCAGCTAAAAGCTCACACAGAGCCTTTGGCAGCATCAGAATATTGCTTGATTGGACAGGTATCGTGTTGCAAACTTCACTCTGCTTTATCATTTGCATGCATTTTTTTGTAAAAAAGGAACACCATATATGATTACTTAGTTTTAGCCCAGTGACACAAAGAAAATATCAATTATCTAGCTGAAAATCTTGCCAATTCAAGCAATTTTCCGAGACCGCTTGGATCAGGTTAGCTAAAATTCAATGTATACAAATGATTAAAAATAGAATAATGCTCTTATACAATAATATATTTAATGTTTCATAAACAAATTAGAACAAGAGCTGTCGGAGGTACTAGCTATTGCTTACCAAATAAGGTTAACTAACGCCAACGGCTACTACGATAAACCAGGGTGAGTGCAATATATAGCTCCCTTTATTTTTTGAACAGTCGAGCAAAAAACTCTTAACACTAATAAATTTACTAGACAAGAGGGCCCTTTTTTATCATTGTGACCATCTTCCATAAAGATTAGGCCAAAATTGTGACCTGTAGTGTCTACATAATGTTTATCTATGGTTTGACCTAGTAACCTAGTTTTTGACCCAATATCGAACTTGACCCAGATTCTGTTGAGATCATTGTGACCATGTTTCATAAAGATTAAGCTGAAACTCTGACTTCTATTGTCTACACAATGTTTATCTACGGTTTGACCTAGTTTTTGACCCCATATGACCCAATATCGAACTTGACCTAGATTTTGTTGAGATCATCATTGTGACCAAGTTTCATGAAGATTAAGCCAAAATTGTGACCTCTGTTGTCTACACAAGGTTTGTCTAAGATTTGACCTAGTGACCTAGTTTTTGACCCCATACGACCCAATATCGAACTTGGCCTAGATTTTGTAGAATTGATCATTGTGGCCAAGTTTAATAATGATTAGGCCAAAACTGTGACCTCTAGTATATACGCAAGCAAATTGTGGACGGACGACGGACGAAGAGTGTTCCCAAAAGCTCATCTTGTGTGACAGGTGAGCTAAAAAAAACATGAACATTCATGAAACAATTTTCCTAGGAAAAAATGAGTGAGTGGATTGGACTGCACTTTTTTAAGGGATAGCACCCACATAATTTTACCGGTAATTAATTTGCCCTATCCCCCAAAATATTTAATAGTACCCGCCACCCACATCTGACCCACAAGTTTTTCAAGAGTGCAGTGCACCCCCGAGATTGTATCAAGTTAGCTAAAATTCAATATGAACAAATATTAAACAGGAATATAATAATGCTCTTTCTTATACATTAATATTTTTAATGTTTGTAAACAAAAACTTAAGATCTTCAACACAAACAAATTTGCTAAAACACATGGAACATTTTTAAGGACTTTTCCAGAAAAAATGAGTGTGTGGCCTGCAATTTTTTAGGGATACTGCTCGTACTGTTACCTGTAATTAATTTGCCGTCCCCCTCCAAACATTGATTAGAACCCACCACCCACACATTTTTTTGAGTGGCCTCTCATTCATTTTTGTTCTGCCCTAAACAGATATAACTAACAAGGAATTCAGGGAATTGATATACCCCAACCGAATAGGGACTATATAGTATTCAGTGATTTTTTTACCCCTGCGTCCTGCGTCCTAGACGCAAAAAAATACAGAGGACGCAAAGTTTAAGAATATGTGCATTCCCGGGACGCATGCTATTTACAAGTAGCGAGTCCGCTCATTGTCACATTGACCCCTCTTCCGGACTTAATTATGTCACTGATAGCCATCAATAAACAGATCCATTGATTGTCCTGGATTAATGACCAGTTTATTGCCCCATTCACACCTATGGATACACATGATAGTGTATACCTACTCAGCTGGAGACATAATTAGAAGACGAACTTTTGTTTTTCTTGATTGTCAATTTTTGAACGGTGTTGCGTGTAATTTTTACAAGCGTGAGAAACACTCTGTTAAACGTTCGCAACAATACGTAACGGCCTCCGTTGCTTTAGATCTTTAATTATTAAAGTCAATTATGTTTAAACTTTTGATATCTTGTTTGCAACGTCAATTACTGATGACATGACTGGCACGTGTGTGCTTGAATGGTCCAAGATGGCATGAAAACAAAAAGAAGAAAAGAATGGGGGGGGGGGGCAGACAAATAATTGAAAAACTTTGAAAAAAAAATCAAACTTCAAAATCATTCACAAAATCTAAGAAATATGTAGGAGAAGTCTGACCATAGCCTTGAAGGTTATGCAACACAACCCCTAAATTTCAATAGAAATACCATACATAAAAGAGAAGATTTCTGTGATTAATGACTCCCTACTGGCCTAGAGTAAATGCCAGCATTTTATAGCTTTTGTAACTGATATTTAGAAGGTTAACCCAGGTCAGCAAGGTCAGTCTTCAAGTAGATACTCAGATAATGTACTAAAAGGCCACCTTTGAACTTGTTAAATGTTAATTGACTCATCAATATAAATTAATAAAACACAGTTACTGTATAGATTTGTTTTGTCCCTCCAAATAATTTATTTGAGCAAGTTATCCATTAAAAATTAGAATGCTTCATTTTTTACTACGTATCTGTCTATAGCTATGGCTTGATGAATACCAGGTCTACAAATCCAAAATTTTCTAGGGGGAGGTCCCCCAAACACCTGTGGCAGGAGGGGGCCACTGTCACTGGGCGACTTGCTAGTGCCCTTATAGGGCCCAGCACCCTGCCCTTCTTGAATCCTAGCTGGAGCTCTGTTATGCTTTGATGCTAAGAAAGTCAATACTTTTCTCAATACTTAGGACTCACACTTTTGGTTTGGGACTCATAGATGTTTAGGCCAGCGAGTCCTAGGACTCACACATGTTAAATTGTAAAAAAATCACTGAGTATACAGAAACAAGAGCACCACTGGGCCGGGCATTATACGCCCGAAGAACATTTGCCGTAGTCTTGAATGCAGATTGTAACCAAAATGGAATTTGACCTGTATTTTATGTACCAAAAATAGATTAAATCCATTAATCCTTGAAGACGTCTTGTTCTACGGTACGATATTTAAGTGGCTAAACAATGTTAATTTATAGCCATGTAAAAGACAATTTTGTACTTTATTGTCCACTATTAAGTGCCTAACCCTAGACCGTTAAGAGTCTGTATGGCAAGTGGCTAGTGACTTAAATACCATCTCCTAAGCACGGACGGACGAAAGCACCATAACATAATAGTATACGTCCCTTGGGTCGCATAAAAATCTAGTTCAAATATTTTTGAACCCCATTTACACAAAAACAAGAATTTTCCTGCATGTTACAATAAAAATATTCTGTAGGAATAATTTCTGAAGGAAATTATGGAAGAAAGTAACTTGTATGAGTTATAGTAACTTAAATTTCATTTTATTAACCACACCAGAAAGCAAACAGAATTATATATGTATCACTACTATAATATACTAGACAGAAATTTAGCATTTACTCAAATACTCTGTGCAGTTTTCGCCCCTGGGTCGAAAAAATTCGCCGAGAATAAGCCTTCGAGTACGAAAGTTATTTCATCAATTCAGCGAACATTTGATGAGAAAGACGCTTATTGATACTCATTTCTTCAATATTTGTATATTCATGTCAATGTGCAATCATAAAAACATGTTTAATACGCGTTGATTATACGTTCTACTCAGGAATCGCTTGAACTTGGGACGATGCGTATAACGGCTTTAACGCAACGAGAAATTTTTTTCGAAGGACAACTTTTTCGTCAAATTTCAAGTGTCTATGTCCATAAATTACAAATAAATAAAAAATAAATAAAAAATAAATACCTTACCAGTTGATATGATGCAGTTTTGCAATTATTGCATGTAGCGATGAAATGTATTATTGGTTTTTCGCTGAAGGTATGTCGCCCGTCAAATTACGAAAATGGCGGCCATTACTGATATTTTTGACGCGTACAAATTTTCATGAATGGGAAAGTTTGAAAACAAACCCGGAGGGTTAAATATTAATGGATTTTTATGATTTATGTATCAAAATAAAATTTAGACAGTAAATAATCAGTTTAAATAAGTTTTGGTCGCAAATGTTTGTATTTTGAGGCTATAATTGAGGTCAACTATTTCGTCACCCTCAGTGGAGATATGCAAATTAAACTGACATCATCGTAAACTGCAGCCAATCAGCTATCTAGAAATGTAGGTTACGATGATATTCGAAAACAAATAACAGGTCGGAAATTAATGAGAAGTGCATGTAGGTCATCTGGCATTGGCATGAAATCCGATAATTTACAACTGTGTACAGATTACGTAATCTTCGCTGATTAACCTGATTTTATGTGTACATATGGCTAATAAAATATTATGATACTTATATCATTATGAAGATAATTTAATTATCTTTCAATATGTGGAAGAATTATTAATGTAGGTTAAAAAAAAAGATTTTATGGCCATTTTACTACACTTAGTACACAAAATCGATAGAATTCCAGTAAAACCGCTGATAAGATATTGGCTTATCAGGGTTGCTAATTAATGGGCATGAAATAAATTGTAACTGCCATTAATTTTACTTTGATAATAATTTTTTGTATTCATGGCCATGAAATGTAATTTAACTGCCATTAAATTTATTTCAATCATACATTTTTGTATTCATGGCCATGAAATGTAATTTAACTGCCATTAATTGTATTGTGAAAAATAAATCCTACCAATTTAGACTTTAATGGGTGTTAAATTAAATTTAACTGACATTAATATGACTGTTAAAAATGAAACTTACAAATTTTCATGGCTTTTTCCTGGGCCTTAAATTTTCAGGTCGAAAAAACATTTGTTTAAAGGCACTTTCAAAGCCATGAATGAGAATTTTCATGGTATTTTAATGGGATACCCATTAAACTTGTTAAACCTGTTAAATAAGTTGTTACGAGAATTAATGGGGTAAATTAATGTTTTTTTTAGTTTTCATGGGCATTTAACAGGAATTTAATACATATTTCATGGCTTGTGCATGCAGTAGTGGTAGTTGTTCAGAACTACTATTGCAGTCACGACACGGTTAATTTCTTAACATCTTAAAAGTGATTACAATTTGAACACGAGAATAATTCATGCACAATGCCGGACGTTTAGTTTCTTACAATTAGCCACATATCTTATACATACATTGATTTTCACATTTATAGATTTGCAAAGATTAATAATAGGGACAATTTAATGGTAATTATCCACCGAACAAGTTATTGAATATAAATAAACATTTTATCGAGAGAAAGGCAAAATAATGCTTTGTCAATATGAGCAAACGTGTTTTTGCATCCAATTAAGGAATTCAGGAATTTTTCCGTATTGATTTGCTGGCTGGATGATAACATTACAGGACATAAAAGTTGGATTCAGTAAACATACACCTTCTGGTTGATTATTTACTTAGCACCGAACTATAACAAGGACAACTTCATTCATTTAACGATACCGAAAGTAAGCGTTATACTCTAATGTAACAAAGCAATAAATATTGGTTTTACTACAAAACATCGGACATGTACGAGCGAATGTTCAAGATCCAATTTGCTGTTGATTATACTAGCAAGAAAAGGTCGACGAAATAGCTCTGTAGGAGAAAATTAAAGAATCAGGACAAAACATCTGCTGAGTCATTCCCAATGAATGTGTCGATCAATGTTATAAACTTTAATAATAATATGACAAGTGAAATGTTGATGCTGGGCATCAAAGATGCCGCTAGTTCTATTTAAGTAAATCTTTTTATTTAGTAAAAGGTATTGGTAGAAACTTGTAAACAAACTAAAATTCCGGCGTGATGTGTGATGCACAAGGGAAGTTATTCTCATGTGTTGAGTGTACGCTGCAAAAACTTAAGATTGCTGAAAATGGGTATTTTTCACTAATTCAAGGGCAATAACTCTGGTTGTACTAAATTGAAAGGGGAGTGAAACCCCAGGTGCACTAGAGTACATGCTGTCAAACATTTCTATAAAGGTTTCATGATCCTAGGTCAAATACTTTTTGAGTAGCATGTGAAACAAGTCAAAAATGGCTATTTTACACCATTTCAATGGCTAATAACTCTGGATGTACTAAACTGAAAGGGGAGTGAAACCCCAGGTGTAGAGAAAACATCCTGACCATTTCTGTGAAGGTTTCAAGACTCTATGTCGTGTACTTTGAGTACCGTGCGACATAAGGAAAGCGGCCAATTTTTTCTGTTTCAAGGGCCATAACTCCGTCAAAATTGGTTGAATCATAAAACCCTGATAATATGCACCAGGTCACATGATGACAATCATTCTCTGAAAGTTTGGTTGAAATCTATGAAGAAATGTAGGAGGAGTTGTGCACAGAAGAAATTGTTAAGGCCCGCCGACATTCAGCAATCAAATAACCAGAGTTTTCCTTTGGAAAACCTGGTTAAAAACTTGAAGGCAGTGAAACACCAGGAAAGAATAGAAAACATGAAAACATTCTATTTTCTATTGAAATATTTATTCAAATGAACATAACATGTTTTAGAAATATGAGCACCATTATAATATTGATTAATGCTTCACAGATGGCATTTAGCATGTTTCATAAAATAACAAAGTGTATTCCAATAACGTGGTATAGCCTGACAACGTGAAACTGACACTAAAGGACATTGTTATTTCGTGGTTTGTGAGCTTGATAAGTAAATTTATTGCGAATTAATACGTTCAACATAGTTTAAAATATGCATAGAACTAGTTCCATTTGGCAGGAGTATAGGAGCGCATATGAATATTTTGTAAATAAGAAGTGTCAGTTCAATGTTGGCAAGCTATATTTACCCGTTTAAATTTTGGCAAAACAAACTATTCTGACATACATAAATAAAGAAACATAGAGATTAAAAAAACACTTGCATTTATCAAATTTAGATTAAGACAAAACCTAAGAACTGGAAAAAATCGAAAATCATAACTAAAAAATATCTGACAGACATGAAAGTATTTAACATGTTCCATAAAAGTTCGAAAGGAAAATCGCCGCTCCGCGCAAATAGTTTTTTTTTACTTTTTAATAGCCCCTGCTAAGACCAGCAAATTGCAACATATGTAGCCGTTATATAAACACCCGTTCCGAACTGATTTGGACTTTAGTACCTACCGAACATTTATCATCCTATTTTACCCCTGACGGGCGAGTCCAACAGCGTTATAACCAATCAAATCTTGTATCCTCCTGGGACTTGGACTTTAGTACCTACCGAACATTTATCATCCTATTTTACCCCTGACGGGCGAGTCCAACAGCGTTATAACCAATCAAATCTTGTATCCTCCTGGGACATCTGCTTGCACCCTTTCATACTCGATGCCGCCTCCTGGCGGCATCGAATAACTTGCTATAGACACGAATTAACAGAAAGTGCACGGATTTGTAGCATGTCTTATGTTAAAATTATCGATTATAGGAATGTTTTTAGAAGTTCAGACGTTAAACCACCGTTTGCCATTTTAACTTCCTCTGATCATTGAGCAACATAAGAAAACTTGCGGTCGAGTCTACCCGAAGAGACTATTTGTCTCCCGCGTGTGTGGCAGCCAACATCGATCTCGGTAATAGGCACTGGCCCACGGGCATCAATTTACATGTTCCAATTTAAGTAGAGGGACGCATACGGGTTATTCTTGCACAGAGAAATCTACCAGTTATCAAGACGGGGGTTATACCAGGACCCCTTGATCCCGAAGCGGGCCAAATACCTCTAGGTCACTGGTCCCCACGTTATTACATTGTATTTTATTAATACTTGTACACTACACAAATTGACAATTTTGCAACCGTAATAGTTTGGTATTTCAAAATACTGCTTAGATCTAGCTCTGGAAGTGTTACAGAAGCCAGAATAATTAAGTTTAAGACAAATTATCACACCACCTTAGCTGGGATCGTCATTTGGTAATGAATAATTTGTTATTCCAATCAGTTTATAATTTGAAATTAAATATTGATATTAAAATATAGATTATCGTGCAAGCGAGTAAAACTTAACCAATTTTCCAAAACCACGCTCGTTTATTGTTAACGTCAGTGCATTGCATTATGTACTGAACACGAGAAATGAATTTAAAGACATATTCCATTAAAATGGACTCCAACTTGAAATCACATGTCAAAATAACTGATATATATATTGTGCTGGTACCAAAGTATTGTTACAAAGATACAAAGTTGTCAGTTGTATATCGGCGAAAGTTGTATAGCCCGCCATAATAACACCGTTATCTACTTAACAACATTTTGTAGTTCTAAAATATATGATAAAATATTTAGTGATAGGAGTTGCCATGAAGGAAATCCGATCTTGATATCGTATATAGCAAGTATAGAATATGCATATTACTTGGATTATCGAAATTACACAATTTATGAAACTCAACCCTTCGTATTTGTAACATGGCCTGTTCCGTTGTTGTGTTCAACACCTGCTTTGGGTCTGTAAAAAGCTTTCAAATCACAAACAACCACCAAACCCACAGAAAATCCGAATGATCTCTTAGAATGAACTACATTCAACTCGGTGCCCTCAAAGCATGCTGGTTAATTTTACAAAACTCATTACTTTTTACATTTCCGATATTGTCGTTAGTGCATTAGCAGTGAGTTAATAATTTCCTCTACCCTTAAGCAGTTCTGAAACGTGCAATATTTACAACCGATGCTAATTAATGACTGCCGAAAAGCTTGTTGTCGCCATAATGAAAGCTTAGTCAAATAAATTACTCGAATGATGCAGTAATGATACCAGTCTTGTGTTAACGTTAAGGATAATTATCACAAGTTTCTCTATAAAGGTGGTAATCCAGACACTATTTTACAATTTAGGGATATTTTACATGTATATATCACTGGCTTAGAATACGAATATTATAAATAGTACTTAGATTCTGATACATCCGCATCATAAACTAATTCTTATAAGCCTACTTGCATGGAAATCTGAACTAGTCACGTTGACCAAACTGAAGTCGAAACAGCTTGTTTTACCATACGTAAAGAGTAATGCGACTGATGTGCCGTTAAAACATTGTACATGCTAATATGTAGTTTTAGAAAGTAGGATGAAAGCCATGATTATATTCAATTTATACTTATCCACTATGTAATAGATTGTTTGAAGACAATTTCAACGGGTGTATTTAAACTGTACGTTTATGGAACTACTCGAACACCAGTGTTCTTGCTTGATCATTAGTCATTTTAGTATATTTTGCAAGTCTGTGATTTGATGATTTCATAGTTCAGAACATGATTTCGTATTAATTAATTATTTAATCTAGCAACATATGTTACCTTGTCTACGTTTTTATTACATTAATTAAGAAAGAAAACACATCAAAGCGTTTTAACGCATATGTCGCGAATTTTGATTCACACTAAAAGTAGCAGATAAGAACAGAAATTATATCAAGCGATACTACTACAATATTATTATATTGTGCTACTGGGAACATTTCTATAGCATAGCGAGACAGATGACCAAATCCTGATCAAGATATGACTTCATTGAGAAATTGCTGCACTTGTTATACGTACGTAAGTAATGTAGACTTGAATTAGTTATTAACTGGAGCATCTTGGTATTTATGTGGTACATGTAGTCAAGAGTACAAAATGAGATATAATGATACGATACCACTTAATACCTCTATGTTTGGTATTTCATTTAAGCGTTTAATAAAATTTTGGTAAAATGGATAATTTGCCGCTCGAAATTGCAGTTAAACAATGTACAGTTACAGCTATTACCGGAGGGTTGACGTTTCTACATTGACATTGCATAGGCATTAAATACACTGTAATATACAAACAATGTCATATAGAAGTAGCGATAGTGCAAAGCCGTCCAAACCTGATATATAAACAGAACGTACGTGTACCAAGAACTGACATATTCAAAGTAGGCCGGCTTGAAGTTCGTTCTTCGTTCCGAACCGTTAAATGTATGTGTCTCTGGGGCATTTACCGTGAAATATTATTTTGTCAATACCTGCTTTATCTAATTAGCATGTCAATTACAAGTTCAATGTCAAAGCACCCGCTACATATTGATCACATTGACTTATACTTCAAATAAACACTTGCAATAAACAACAGCTGTTATGTCGTTTACTTTTTGATCACGTAGAAATAAATCGATAAATGTTTAAAGATGTTTGCATGTCTATCCGCTTCTATTACATGAACGTGCTTCTTATACAAATCAACAAAGTCACGTATTATTTGTATCCTAATATATAATGTTCTAATTCGTGGTGATTGTAGGGCCCATCACCCAGCGTCAATACAATGAAAGTGAGTTTTGGATACAGGAGGTTCCTCAATATAATAGAATATATACTTCTGTGGTTCCCAGTGGCATTGCATTAAGGGCGAAGTCATAGCGATGATTCATTGATTTGATATTTGATACTTGCTTCAGTTCAATTTGCCAGAAATTATTTGTTAGGATGAAAATCCTGCAAAATCAGGGTTTGACACAATATGTGCATACAATTCCGACGTCAGCTAATTCAATAAAATTATTATTACAGTGCTTGTTTTGCTACTGAGACCATAATGCATATATGGACAGTAAGTCAATATGCTTCCTATATTCATGCTATGGATTTGGTGTTGTTTTTCGACGTCCACAAGATTATGCAACATTTATATTGATTGAATCATAAGGATTGTACGACACATGCATTTTGGAACTGATCAGGATTATTTAACCGTTCTATAACTTTACGAACGGGGAAATTGTCCAACGCCCTTAACCACCACCAATTTTACATAAGTTACTGTACAAAGGTTGTTTAACTCTCAAAATGAACTAGTTTTAACTTCGTATACCTAATACTTGTGAATCCATAAGTAGATTAAGGATTGTATAAAGCCTCTTTGATTCGTTTACAATTGATATAAGTTCACACGTGTTTGCTCTGCTGGTTGCTCTAGTATGTCTTCTGTTACTAGTTATTCTAATTGAATGTGATTTTTTCGTCGACGTCCTAATTAGATAAGTTGAAGTATACCATTCATTTGCCTCGAATTAGTAGGGATGCCAGCCACATGCATTAGTTTTTATTCGATGTAGGTATATATATGTTCAGTTGGAAAAATATAGCAATATTTAGTCATTCGTAGTATAATCTGATTAATATACACCCCTATTTGACGTCCAATGACAATTAACCATTAAGATTACATTTGGTACACTTTAGTTTTATTATGGATCTGGAATGATTTGGAGAATGTATTTTTCTTGGCTTACATACTAGTATTCATTATTTCAGATACTTCATCATTAATTTTTTATCAAAATTAATAAAATGGAAATAGAATAAGAATTTGTGTGATCCTAGTTTCCTGTCTTAATCCGTGATGACTTTAATTATTTACATGACAAATAAAACGTTAAATTGGGACAATTTGTGTCAACAACCACCTCACTCGAGAACGACTCGTTGGATAAAAGCAATAGGCAATATAAAAGCCTCGTATTTTATCACTTTTATCTAATTCGTTTAATAAGTTCCATATGAAAAGTCACTCATGTAAGATCCTCTATATATGCAATCACGTTAATTTATTCTATTTTAAGTATAATAAAAATGTATAAGTTACAAAATGTCAATTGACCTGACTAAATGACACGGGTGTATTACGCAACATTGATATCTGGTAGGATAAAGTTGTGATGACTTTTATGCAAATTATATTGTTTATCGATAAGTCCATGATGACCAACATTTATTATTCATGGAGGAAGATATGTTATCAATAAATGTAATTCAAGGTATAATTAAATTGGAAGGATCACATAGAAACAAATAATCCGCTAACTCCCATGACGGTTCATTTTTTGTAAATATTATATATCTACAAATCAGTAGTCAGCTGATAGATATAATACCTCGAAGAAATCAGGCCGAATTCTAACCATAAAATACGAGCAGATAACGGATTGCACTATATGGTGTAACTTGTTTAGACTGAGTTCCAAAAGTTCTGAATCTTAATTAAAAATTCATGATTTTTGGAATTGTTAACTTAAAAGAACTTTTTACAAACACTGTCCATTTGCGTAGCCTTAGTGTTTATGTTGAACCTATTTCCATTGGATTTCGTCACGCTTGAATGATCACACTATCAAAAATGGTAAAAACGTCTATTCAAGCACGCGTAATTTGGGTTCTTCATTTTCCACTTTATTTTCACTTCCAATTTACTTGCATCCTGTCTGTGTTACGAAAAAACACGTAAGTTAGTCAAATAAGTTAGAAATGTGCGCTTAATTTTATTGCAAAAATGGATAATGGTGAACGTACTCGAGTATATAAGACGCTAGAGGCTGGTGTTTCACTAAAATACATTGTGTCGAATTAAATTGACAAGTCTATATCATAATAACACTGTTGTATCATCTCCATCCGAAAAATAATGTATAGGACGTACCACGTGACAACAGGTCAAGAGTCAATGCCGCTGACCTAGACAGGTAATGCTGCTATATTTTGCACCAAGAACAACGGCATTGTTGTAGCTTAATTGTAGTCCACCCAACATTACAATTATGGGAAACTTGCTTTTATGTTGCGTTTTTTATGCCAATGAGGTTGTTTCGTAAAATCTGGCCTGTTGTACAGACTCAATTGCAACATCAATAATTGTCTGTGGTCAAAGAGAGATAATATTCGGTATTTATTTACGATTATTACCTCTCTTGCACTGCAAAATAGTAGTTTAACGTTGTGTGCACTTTGGAATCGTGGGGTGGTGTCACATGTGGTTTATTATGGATCGATACATATCTTCAAATCGATAACTGTCATGGATTTATATCAAGTACACATCGCTCTACACATGCGCATTTGAATTATCATAAATAAGTTGGAGATTCTAGTAAATAAGACACACCATATATTGGATGTGGAACTTTTGGAACTCAGTATAGTACTTCTTTAAACACAAAGGGAAAACAAAATAATATTATATACTTCATACATATGCAGTGTTATGAACGATATTACTGCCTTTAAGTTATTCTAAAAGTGTATCAAAATACGCGAATGGTTTCAAATAAACTTCCAAGAAATAAGGGAAGTCTGGAAATACATTTGATTTTTATTGCGCATCTACTAGCACGACAAACCCGTAATCCTTGATTTCACAAGAACGTTTTTATAGCACATCTACAAATGTAAAAAAAAATTCAACGTTGTTTATTGTCTTGAATGAGTCCCGGTGCGTTTCTTTCATTGCGCCAAACTTGGTTATATAAAACGACTGTATTGAAACTACTTGTTTCTCTGTGTTATTCATAACCTTTAATGCACGTCTGTTGAAATATTTGTGTAACATACCAGTAGAATGTCTGAATAAAACCAAAGTAAATATTTTATGACTGAATTAGTCTGAAACTAGATATTACCGCGTGTGTTGGTGAACACGTGATACAATATTGATGCTTGATGCATGTTGATGTATAAAGCCTAGCTCTAGAACCTAGTTTCATCGCATCGGCCTGACACAGAACACGTATATCATTATCACACTAGAAAGGCTCTACTGTAGCACCTAACTGATTACAATGGGGCCTTACTGTCCTACAAGTAGTTATATGTTATTAAAGAACTAGAAAGTCATATACAAGACATGAAGTCGTGTAAATTAGGTATTTCAATAATGTTTTGGTCTTATGTTACTTGTACACTTATTAAGAGAATTAGTGATGATGCTAAAGTATTTCTTCCGTATTGGATGTGAATTATTCCTTCTACGCCCTTAGCTAAGTACGCTCAGTATTATAAAAAAAAACAGGAATGCAAAAGCTGTCTCAATTCTTAAGTGTCTTATTGTGTATTAGGTTTAATTTAATTATAAGTTATTTTAATGTCTGATAACGTGTTCCATCGGGACATCGTATTTTGCAAAATAGAATAGAACCAATTATTGTGTCATTAACAGTAAAAACAAACCTCTTAAATGTGTCATCAATTTCTATGAAATACTAACACACTTGCGAGCAACCCCATCAAGCGTTATGATGCGTGCATGCATATGCGGACATGCATGCGTGTTGAGAGAATGCTTGAGTGTTGGGCGATATGTTTGTGGAATAGTGTAAATCTGTAAACGATGATAGTCTTTAATTTGAAGAGAAACTGTGTTCTACATTTCCAGTATCTTAATACAGCACGTATATGGATTTGTACGTACATTTTTTTGTACTTCAACAGAGGTAGATGACAGCGCGTTTAATATATTTGTTTCAAGTGTCAATAGTAATAATTACACCGTGCGGCGTTAATGCGACTGCTGTGCCATTGAAACATTGTACATGCTAATATGTAGTTTTAGAAAGTAGGGTTATAGCCATTATTATATCCAATTTATACTTATCGACTATATAATAGATTGTCGGAAGCCAATATAAACTGGTGTATTATATAGAACCACACATACGTGGGTTGTTCCACAATTAATAGGACTTTTTTCATTGCAGCACGGAAAATCAGAAATAAAGAAAACTTATTGTATATATTTAAATTTTGATCTTTCACTGATAAACACGCAAAATATATTGGAAATTGGATGAAAAATAAGAATTTTATTAAACATTAAATATGCTATGTATTAAGGAGGCGGGTCGAACCGTGACGTTATTATGACGTCGCATTTCAAGTACAGTATTTTAACATAACGGAACATTTAATATTTTTGTTTTTAGTCATACTGACTTTCTAAACAGATCTAATAACACTTTTCTGATTGTTTAAATGTGTTTCCGTAACCCTGTTCACAAAATATGTGTTGCAATGATGTTAGAAAGTGCTCGAATATTGGAGCGTCTATGAAGTTACAAACAGTGTTTATTAACGTCAACTTAATTTTCTTTGACTTCACCTGTGCTTATTTGTAAGTTTATAAATCCGGAATCTGTAAACAATTTGAGCCAACAGAACACAAGTGGCTACTTAATGCCACTACATTACATGTATTTCATCATTTCATTGGTTTGCACTGTTGGTTTTTCAAATGTATACCATTATTTGACAATCGGGTGGTTTCTGATTATTGGCGTTGACGTCATTTTCACCCATGACGCGCTTGGATACATACCCTTTGGCTTGTGATAACAAACACGGACCGATTTCTTTGAAAGTTTGCATGTGCATCTCAAAGTCATCCACGTAATGCCATACAATTAGGCGTTAATATTTATCAAGTGGTTATTGGACTATTCACATTTTTAATAAGGATGGTAATGACAAATAATAGTGTGACCCGCCTTAGAGTTACATGGTTTCTATGACAACGCTTTGTATGAGCATCATCAGCAACAACGAGAGTATGTTAATACCAGTATATAGAGCATACATTGCTAAGCATATGAGACAAATTTCATTAAAATGTAAGTGTTGAGTAAGAAGTTATGAGAAAAGTCCTATTATTTCTGGGACACCCCTCGTACAACAGTATTTTAGTATAATTGCTGCATTTGTTATACGTGCGTAGGTAATGTAGACTTAAATTCGTTAGTATCTGGATCAATTTGTCTGATAGTCGGGCGAATAAAATGAGATATGATGATACGATATCACTTACTGAACGGTCAATATACCACGTTTTAAGTATTTGGTTTATAGGTTTAATAACATTTAGGAACAAATGGCTGCTTTGCAGTTATATATACATTGTACAGTTACAGCCTACTTCAATGCAAGTTCACCTTATTATCGCCATTACCAGACGGTTGAAGGTTGTAAATTGACATTGACATCGTATATATACTGAGTTCCAAAAGTTCTGCATCTTTATTAAAAATTCATTTTTTTTTTAATAGTTAACTTAAAAGAACTTTTGAGGAACACTGTCCATTTGCGTATCCTTAGTGTTTATGTTGAACCTATTTCCGTTGGATTTCGTCATGCTTGAATGATCACACCGTCACAAATGGTAAAAACGTCTATTCAAGCACCCATCATTTGGGTTCTTCATTGTCGGCTTTATTTTCACTTCCAATTTACTTGCATCGTGGCTGTGTTACGAAAAAACACAATAAGTTAGTTAAATAAGTTAGAAATGTACGCATAATTTGATTGCAAAATGGATAAAAGTGAACGTACTCGTGTATATAAGACGTTAGAGGCTGGTGTTTCACTAAAAATACATTGTGTCGAATTAAATTGACACGTCTCTATCATAATAAGACTGTTGTATCATCTCCATCCGAAAAAAACTGTATATGACGTACCACGTGACAACAGGTCAAGGGTCAATACCGTTGACATAGACAGGTAATGCTGCTATATTTTTGCTCGAAGAACAACGGCATTGTTGTAGCTTATTTGTAGTCCACCCAACATTAAAAATATGGGAAACTTGCTTTAATGTTGCGTTTTTTATGTCCAGGATGTTGTTTCTTAAAATATGGCCTGTTGTACAGACTCTATTGCAACATCAATAATTGTCTGTGGTCAAAGAGAGTTAATATTCGGTAATATTACCTCCCTTCCACTGCAAATTAGTAGTTTATCGTTGTGTGTACTTTTGAATCGTGGGGTGGTGTCACATGTGGTATTATTATGGATCGATGCATATCTTCAAATCGATAACTGTCATGGATTTATATCAAGTACACATCGCTCTACACATGTGCATTTGAATTATCATCAATAAGTTGGAGATTCTAGTAAAAAAAGACACACCATATATTGGATGCGGAACTTTTGGAACTCAGTATATTACATTAAATACACTGCAATATGCAGACAATTTCATATAGAAGTAGCGGTAGCGCCAAGCCGTCCAAACGTGATATATACACAAAACGTACCAAGCTTAACCCCATTCATAGAAGACCGACTCTGTTCTTTCTCACGAACCATTAGTTGTATTTGACTCGGAGGAATTTACCGTAAACTATTAATTTTACAATACCTGCTTTATCGTATTGACATGTTAATAACAAATGCAATGTCAATTAAAAGCACCTGTGACATATTGAACACAATAAAACAACACTTGCAATATACTAACAACAGCTTTTATGTGGTTTACTTTTGCAGGACGTAGAAATGCAATCAATACATGTTAAAAGATGTTTGCATGTACGTGCTTCATATTACGAGTATGCAATTCAACAAAGTCACGTGTTATTTGTATAATAATATATTATGGTCACATTCGTGGTGAGTGTAATGTCACCCAGCTTCAATACAGTGTGAGTAATGTTTGGATAACAGATGATCTTCTATATGCTATGATCTTATTTCTGTGGAAGTGTCATTGATTAAAACGCATATTTAAGTCCTAGAAAAAAATCCTTGATTTGATATTTAATATTCGCTCCAGTCCTACTTGGTAGATATTATTGTTTATTGGAACATGTTAGGATGAAAATGCTCCACAATCAGGAGTTGACACAATATATAAATACAGCTTGATCGTTAGTTAATTATATAACGTTATTAAAATGCTTGTTGTGCAACTGATACTATAATGTGCGTTTCAGTCTAATTGTTTCTGTCTAAAAATATTGTAATGTAGTAGACAGCAAGTTAATATGCTTAATTTATTCGTGGTATGTGTTTATTGTTGTTTTTCCACGCTTACAGTATTCTGCGGTATTTAGATTGAATGAATCGTAAGGATTGTGCGACAAAAATAATTTGGGAACTTATCAATAAAATTGAAAATAATATATATAACTGTACGACAATGCCCTTAACCACTACCAATGTCACATAGGTTACTCTACAGAGGTTATATATCCCAAATTGAACTACATATAAATTGGTTTACCTAATATTTGCATCCATACGTAGTGCAAGAGTTTGCATAAAATTAAAATGCTCTCCATTCCGTTACAAATTATAGAAGTAAGTTTTGTATTTGTTCTGCTTTTGCTGGTTGCTCTAGTATGTCTTCTGTTACTAGTTAATCTAATTGAATGTGAACTTTTCTGTCAACGTCCTAATTAGCTTAGTTGTAGTCACACGTCTATATTGATTAGTGTACCAATCATTTGCCTTGAATAAGTAGTGGTTGTCAGCCACGTGCATGTTTGAGTCATATGTCTTGGTATTTATATGTTCAGTTAGATTAAACTAATACATTTTAGTAACACGTTTTATAATGTAATTATGAACTCCTACTTTGCGTTTAGTTCTTATTTACCATTTATGCTTTAGTCCCACTGCGATGTTTTTCGGCGATGTACTTCCAATCAATAGGCATCGGAAGGCATCGAGAAAAGGGTCTGTTTGGTCTAGGGTATGCTTCCGGTTAATCATTAAAAAAGTTGTGTTATCCGGGTTCCAAAAGCCTCCGGAAGCTAATTTATTTAAATCGGGAGTACATCACCAAGTTCAAAAATGCTTAGTGGGACCAAGACACTAGATTTCATTTGGTAATCAGTAGATTTATTTATACATGGGATAATTTTGAGAATGTATTATTATTGGCACGCATATGCATTACTTAAGATACTCCCTGTATTACTGAGCATAAAACACGAATTAAGAGTCTTTGATTCTGATTTCATGTCTTAATGTGTGAAAACTGCAATTAATGTCGAATAAATTGCTACATTAGGACATTCTGTCTAAGACAACGAGAGAAAACCTCTCAAAATTTTTATCAATTTGTGTCAAATACGATCTCAATCGTGAACGACCTCATAATACACTGAGCGGCAATAAATACGCAACACTTACATAGTATAGCATAACACATTTAATAAGTGTGTAAGCATCGCGAAATTTTGTCATATAGTAGATATATGCAAGTGACACGTGAATATTGCTTCGAATGAGATAAGGTTGTTTAGCAACATAGTTTCGTATCAGTTGTTTTGGGGTCAGTATAAAACAGAAAGTCACAATTTTTAATCTTTTAAAACCACCGTCTGGACCGATGCATCGTGTTCACCTACGACGTATTAATCGTATGAAACGTTCATGGCATGCTAGTGGGATGCTATGCCGTTGTTGCAGAAGGGCTATGTGAAGTTCAGGTACTGTTTAGGGGTCTGTGCACTATTTCGCGCACAACCAATAAAATGGTAATGCTTGCTCTATAAGAGCCTTGGTATATTTATTATGGTCAAATGGAGATAATCGTGGAGTAATAATTTGAGTAAATAATTAACTTGCTAGTTTCCTTATAACATTGCTTCAAACTTAGCGGCTCTAAACGCTTGTTCGAAACTGCCCGTTTTGAGATTAATATAATAATATTATATTTGTCCCAAGGATGGTGAAAGTATCACCATTTGTAACAGGAAATTAATTGCATGGACGCTTTATGTATTCCTTTAAGACGGATTATTGCACGGAATGGAGAAAAAATGCGCTTTTCTATTGCGTGCTTAATTTTCAAACAAAAATTACGTCTAAATATTAATGAACATCATAACCTGAGCATGTAGACTAGTTCAATAATATCCAGTTATACAATTTAGTGTAAAAGTTTGGTGATTAATCTTAAAAAGGCAGGATAATTATCCAAGAGTTATCGCACTTGACTTAAACATTTTTCTTACATCCTGTGAATTCTAATGCATTTTTATCTTTCTTAACAGGTGTATATGTATTCAAACGTGTGTTCAATGAATGAAATAATGACTTCGGGATTTTAAATGGACGAAACTTTGATTTTTAGTACGTATACCCTTCATTTGAGCATAACGATCGATTTTTCGAAGTCTTCTTTTGACATATGTACCATGTGTTCTTCTAGTTATTTTGTTTTTTCGACTCATCCATCCATATACTTCAAAATGCTTGCACAATATGTGAGCAAATCATTAGCAACCCATCAGCATGCGAAAAAATGCAGTTATGGACGAGTGATTATTAAAGTATTTTCATAGAAAATCTAGAATTCTGTAGATAATAGAAATCGAAGTCAGCATACAAAATTCCAAGTTTATAAGTTAACGGATTTCGAAAATATTCAAGTTTTAAAAGTGTTGCGTTTTCATTGCCGCTCAGTGTACATTGCAACACACTGCCCAAGAGCATGTACCGTTTAGAGTGCACGAGGGTTAGTCAATGATGTCGTGGAATGGTGTTATAGTAACATATTAGTAGTTTATTTAATGAAGTCTTACAAGATTTAATTTGAATTACTTCATATTCAATCGTAGATACATGGACATACATGAAGGCATGTATACGCTAACGTTTTTATGTGGTATAGCTGCCCTTTTGCAGTATATGGTGAATGCGTTTATCTGTGTTTTAAAAATATAAATCGTGTATACAATCACGTAAATTCATTATTGTTTTTAAATATATATAATAAAAGTGTATGAGTTACAAGAGGTTACATGATCTTACTAAATCACACGAGCGTATTACGCAACATTGATATCTGGTAAATTTCTGTTTTAATGACATTTTATGCAAATCATATTGTTTCTCGATAATGACCAACATTTATTATTTATGGAGGATGATATGTTATCAATAAATCAAATTACATGTCTAATTGAATGGAAAGTATTACATAGAAACAGATTATCCGCTAACTCCCATGACGGTTGGTTTGTTTTAATGATTATATCTCTGTGTAGTTTAACGACGTATTTAAGATCAGAGTAATATTAAAACGACATACCCTTTCTATTTGTATAAATTTGCCTCTGTACGCTTTAATTACAAATCAAGTATTGTACATGTATTCAACATAACAAGCGGACAACTAAAGGCACTGACAGAACAAAATGTTCATGTAGCTACACAGTCTTTTTATGTGTCAAAGGGGCCCAATAAAAATATGCTTAAACATGCAACTGAATGTATATAATGGTTCTTGATTGAATATGATTTGATAGGATGGTAAAAACGTTAATAGTGAAACGGAACTGGCACAAACAGTACACATCATGTACCAAAATAATATAGTAATAAAATCCTAGTATTTTTACACATCAGTAGTAAGCAGAACAAAATAATACAACTATACGGAAGGAATCAGGCCGAATTCAAACCATAAACCATGTATAAAGCATGGATGGAGAACCTAGTTTCATCGCATGGGCCTGACACAGAAAACTAGTCTCATTGTCACACTGGAAAGGCTCTACTGTAGCGCCTTACTGATTACAATTGGGCCTTACTGTCTTACAAGTAGTTATGTGTTATTATCTCGAACTTGAAAGTCATATACAAGTTAATCATCGAAGTAAAACAAGTTGTTTTACAAATGTTTAATATCTGCAAACTGATAAGTATCTCTTATGGTGTGATAGATAATGGATCTTTAATGGGAACCGAATTGCAAAGTTCCTTATTTAGTGAACGAGACGATATAATGTAGCACCGTCTTAAACACAAGAAGACCGGCCATATTCTTTGTCACGAACTGTATGTGATTCGGAGGAACTTAGCATAAATTATAATTTTACAATACCTGCATTACACTATTGACATGTCAATTACAAATACAATGCCAAAGCACCTGCGACATATTGAACACGTTGACTTTTAATTCAAATAAACACTAACCCCGCAATGTAACAACAACAGCTGCTATGACTTTTACTTTTGCACGACGTAGTACTAAATGTAATTTATAAAATTATTTTTTAAAGATGTTTGCATGCTTAATCTTGCATATTACATGTACGTGTATACAAATAGTTGGACACCGGACGTTCCTCTAAATATTATAGCATTATACCGTCTGCTGAATTGTCGTTGATTAAAGCGCACATTCATAACATCAATTCCTTGATTTTGTATTTGATACGCGCTCCAGTTCAATGTTATAGAAATTATTTCTGATTGGAATATGTTAGCATAAAAATACTGCATAATCAGGAGTTGACACACAATCTGTTCATACAACGCCATCGTCAGTTAATTAAATAACGTTATTATAATGCTTGTTATGCAACTGATACCATAATGCACATATTAATCAAGTTGTCTCTGGCTACAAGTTCATGTAATGTTGTAGACAGTAAGTTAATTTGTTTCCTATATTCGTGCTATGTGTTTAGTGTTATTTTTCGACGTCAAATGGATTCTGCAACATTTAGATGGACTGCATCGTAAGGATTGTACGCTGGTTCTGATGGTTCACTCGTATTTGTTCTGCTGGTTGTTCTAGTATGTCGTTTGTTACTTGTTAGTCTTCTTGAATGTGGAATTTTCCGTCAACATCCTAATTAGATTAGTGGAAGTGTCCCGTCTCCATTGATTAGTATAATACCAATCATTTGCCATAAATTAGTAAGGGATGTCAGCTACATTCATGTTGGTGTCGTAGATCTTGGTATTTAAATGTTCAGTTGGAAATATATATAGTGTACATGTAATACAAACTGTAATACGTCGTACAATCTGATTACATTTTGTATATACTCCTATTTGACGTCTAATGTCTTTTAACCATTAAATAAGGACAGGGACGACATCATTCTACCTTACCAGCAGAAAACAGAAACACCACAACAAAACAACACGAGCCAATTCATCCATTACCCATTAAGTTTACATTTGGTAAACAATAGTTTTATTATAAATCTTGAATGATTTTAAGATCGTAATTTCCATGGCTTTCATACTATTAATCATTATTTCAGACGCTCCATTTCTAACTGATCAAAATTGATACAAATGAAAATAGAATAAATGTTCATGTGCTCCTGAGTTCATGTCATAATATGTGAAAACTTCAATTAATTAGGTGTCAAAAAAGTACTACATCGGGACATTCTGCCTAAGGAAACGAGAAAAAGCCTGTAAAAAATATTATCAACTTTTGTCCAAAACGGCATCACTCTTGAACAAACTCATAATGCATTTCAAGACAATGCCCAAGGGTATGCACTGTTCTAGAATGCACGAGGATTGGTCGATAAGGTCGTGGGTTTGTGTTATAATAACATAGTTTATGCAAGAAGTCAAGCTTCTCTGAATGTTTTTCAATAAATTCAGAATTAATCGTAGGTACATGGATATGTACATTTGCACACATGTATAGGTTACGTTTATATGTGGTATTTCAGATGAATACGTTATGTTTTTATCAGGTTCTAAAAAATTTATAATCATGCATACAATCACGTACATAATTTTTTTAAAATATAATGTAAGTGTATGCGTTACAAGAGGTCACGTAACCTGACTAAATGACACGTGTGTATAAAACAACACGGATATCTGGTATGATTAAGTTTCGATGACATTTATGCAAATTATATTGTTTAGCAATAACGACCAACATTTATAATTTATGGAGGAAGATATGTAATCAATAAATAGAATAACATGTCTAATTCAGCGGAAAGTATAAAATAGAAACATACAATCCTCTAACTCCCATGACGTTTTGTATGTTGTAAAGAGTATGTCTCTACCAAAGCATTTAAGACCACAATATTGCCAGAACGCCATGTCATTCTATATGTATCACATTGCCTCTCAAAGCGAAAATTACAAACAAAATATGCATGTCTGTATTCAACAGAACAAACAGACCACCACGAAAAGCACCGACAGAAGACATACAGTCCGAGTCACAAGGGTTAACTGAAATATGAACAATAAAATACATGCAACGTAATAGGTACGCGGTCTAACTTGTATGTGTCATATGGGTCCAAAAACGTAATATGCATGCAACAGCATGCAACTGAATGCATATAATTGTATTTGATTGAACATGATTTGATAGGTTAGTAAGAACGTTAAAAGCGCAGATGAAGAGGGAGAAACTAGCATATAAAGTGCACAGCATGTACCAAAATAGAATTCGAATTAAACCCTAGTATATTCTTTCACGCATCAGTAGTCAGCAGAAAAAAGAATACCACTATATTAAAGGAATCCGGCATTCTAACCTTATACTCCGATACGCCCTGTGACTCCATTGATAAAGTGTACATTATTTTCGTAAGTGTACACTTTTTGATTTGTAAGAAAGTTGTTTGTACAAAACATTTACTCAGAAAATAATTGGTCAATCATGACAAATCCGCTTATAACTACATGAACAGTTAAATAAATGACATACTGTAAAATCAATAATATTAGAGGGCCATTTAATTTCGTTAATTTTGTGGATGATTTCAACCACGAAAATCCTTTAAATTACATTGAACTTTCCACGAAATGGTCTTTTTTACCAAATCCACAAATTTTGTCACATTGAAATTTAATTTTATTTTTTACTCGTCAAAAACATGTAGCTAGAAAATTGTAAGTCCACCCAAAGATAGTGCAATATTAGACTGTACTACTGTAAGATCATCTTATTTGTGGCTTTTACTCGAATCAATAGTGCAAATAACTAAATCATGAATTCCAATATTCTTGATTTATTTAGGCCAGAACAAATTTTAGAGAAATTGTTTATTGTTTTGTAAACCGCAAAATGGGGAGCAAAATTTATATTCTTGTAATGACCAAGAAAAGTAGAAATTAATTATAGCAATTGAAGCAAAGTTACAGAATATTCATACCAAACAAAATTTATTTTCTTATTAATCCCAAGAAAAGCAGTGCTTTTACAGTATTTTTAAAAGTATTTGTAACAATTTAAGCGAATTTAAGATTTAGCTGTAAAAAATCATTGTGCAATTAATTACATGTACAAGCCACCTGAATATATACAGAATACAAATAGTTACTATAATTGTCTATCAGGTGAACTTTATTCTATATATTAATATGACTGTGAGCGTCAACATGGGCAGTACGAATATAACCTTTTTATGTGTATTAGAAATAAAACAATACCAATATTTTCATAGAAACATAACAATTGTGAAAATAAGATGCATAAATTTCTACCTTTGTGCACTAAGTCCTTCATCAATGAATGAAGAAAACTAGATGCAAGTGTATTATAAGCACTTATAAGGTGTATAAACACATTGACACTTGTGTGAATTTTAAGCACAAGCTAATTAAACCTATGAATGGACATTTTTGGACAGTTAACTTAATCCCTTTGGTACATTATAGGCCAAGCACATTTTTACATTAGAACTATATTTTCTATGCTGCAAACGATGCTCTGTTCATGGATTTTGCAAGGAACTTTTGGATAACCATGGTCTCTCTGGGGATCATTTTGCTTTTTGTCGGAGTATAAGTCAGATACAGAACTTGTTATCGCTCAAAAGTGTCTTCTTATAAGTGTTATTGTACAGTTTCGGAAGGACGAACAACAAATTATCCTCGGCTTCGCCTCGGACAATTATGTTGTTTGTCCTTCCGAAACTGTACAATAACGCTTGTAAGAAGACACTTTTGAACGAAAACTAGTACTGTATCTAATACATAATACGCGAGCTCATTAAGGATTGCACTATATGGTGCAACTTGTTAAGATTGACCGAGTGAACATGTATCTTCGAATACAAAGGAAAAAACAACAGATATACTTTATGCAATGGTATGAACTATATTTCACTGCCTACATGATGTGTTAAATGTGTATAAAATTACGTGTATGGTTTCAAATAAACTTCCAAGAAATTAGGGAAGTCCGTAAATACACTTAATCCTTATTGTGCATCTACTAGCACGATATATATATATATAGAGTTATGTCCCCTGATGTGACGGTCGGTGTTTAGAATTGAGAGCAAAAAGTTAAAATTTCACAAAATCAAGATTAGTTATGTGCCTGGAAAACGTTGGACTTTATGACGAAATGTGATATCTAACATATGTGCGATTGTATTCTGGAAAAAATAATTACATTTTGGATTATCACAGTTTTTTTCATGAGGACAATGGAGAACAAAGGAACTGAATTTGAATTTCCCACCAAGAGTATGTATACATAACTAGTTGTATATTGTGTATTGTACTGAATATTGAACCATAGTTATTCGAGTGTGTGTTTATACATTGGTATATAAAGATCACTGGCTTACCACGAAGGATCACGAACAAAATAAGAGCGGACAATGGGAGTCGGTATTGAGCAATGGCGATCTCGTATCGGTTCATTCACCCAACCTATGAAGCACAGATCTAAAACTGTATTAATCAAACTGTGTACATTCAAACAGGTGTCACTGTTAATCAGAGTATGTTTGTTCCTGTTACTTGCTGCCCAATGCGTTGAAACAAACCCCGGGCCTACAAGGGAAAGGGGCGCTCGCGCAAGTCGAGCAGGCTCGGTCGTAGATGCACCCCCGTCTAGTCAGCAGTCCAATTAACCGATATTGAATAATAGATCTACACGGCGAACGGAATATGCTGCAAGTCAACCCTCAGTAAGGTCCTGGATGAATACACAGCCTGATAATTGCGAAGACTACTACTCATACAATAGTGAATCAGAATCTGAACCAGCTTCGGTTGATACCGCTGCTATACTGCTTGAAATAAGAAGTGATGTTAAATCGCTCAAAAGTAAAGTTGACGGTTTATCCAAATCAGTGAATGAACTTAAAGCGGAGAATCGAGAACTGAAAGATCAAAACAAAAAACTTGAAAATAAGGTATCTACGCTTACTGATAAACTAGAAAATGTTGAGACCGCACTTTCAGACCAATCAAAGAAACAAGAGAAACTTGAGACCTTTAGCAGAAAAAATAACCTCAAATTCCACGGTATCGAAGACTCTAAAAATGAAACCCCTGAAGAATCTCAACGTAAAGCTTGTGAATTTATGTCAGAGTCTCTCGGCATCAACACGACTGACATTCCTATTGAACGGGCTCATAGAATTCCTACTCGTACAGGGAACCGACCAATTATTATGCAGTTCTCCCACTTCAAACATAGAGACACTGTACTGAAAGCATTACGTCAGAAACGCAAAGAAACACAAATGCCAGTCAGAATCAGCGAGGATTTGCCAGAACGTGTCTCCAAGGCTCGAACCGGCCTCTACCAGCTGATGAAAGACTCTATTGATCAGGGCAAAAAAGCGTTCTTTAAATACGATCAATTAGTTGTGGATGGAGAATACTTTGTGTATGATCCCATACAAAAGAAACCTATTCACGTGATGAAATAGGATGTCGGTCAAAGCCCAAAATACAAATCTCAAAAACTTGATTTTAACATTTGTTCATTGAATATTCAAGGACTGAAAAAATATGCCTCGAATATTGTGTTTCAAACTTTTTGTCAGCAGTATAATATTATCTCATTGAGCGAAACATGGCAAACCCAGCATGGAGAATTTGACAATTTTTTACCAGGTTTTGTAAACTTTGATTGTATACGAACAGGTCACAGTAAACGTGGATCTGGCGGTGTAACGGTTTTCGTTAATGAGTCACTTTTCAATACAAACTATATCAAGCGAATTTACAGTGAATGGAGCGACTGTATAATTCTACATATTAATCGTAATCTAACGGGACTCAATTTAGATTCGATACTTTTGTCTACCTATGTTTCTGCTGAACGATCTGTCATATACGACGCGTGCCATAGTAACGGGATAGACATTATGAATGATAAAATGACGTCAATACTGTCAGATTTTCCAGATGTAACTTTTATAATAGCTGGTGATCTAAATGCGAGAACAAAAAATCTAGATGACTATATACCAAGTGATGATGTTGACTATATATTCCAATGCGATAATGCGTACCCAAGTGATTCTTTCTGTATGCCACGAAACAATAAAGACACAGTGCTTAATAATTTTGGCTTGGCCTTAATGGACCTATGCCGTACACATGATGTACATATATTCAACGGTAGATTACATAGTGATAAAGAGGGTCATTACACGTGTACTGCCAACGACGGTAAAAGTCTGGTCGACTATGTAATTTGCTCCACTCCATTATTTAACTATTGTACAGATTTTCACATTGGAATTGATGACTTCTCGGACCATTTTCCTGTGTGTTGTAGACTATCGTTAAATAGTAATATAGAGCGCGGCGAACAAATAGACGATCAATCGAATTTAAAAAAGGCATGCTCTTTTAAGTGGAAAGAATCCTCAAACCCCATATTTATTGAAACCTTTACGCATCTATTCCAACAATTTAGCTCCACAGTAACGCCTATAAACTCTGTTGAAAAATTGGCGGAATTCGATTCACTGTACAAGCAAGCCGGTGTGTCTATGAAAAGGGGCTCTGGCTCTACCACGGTATCCACTTCACAACCAGAATGGTGGGATGACGAGTGTTTGAAAGCCAAACGTGCCAAATATAAGTACTTGAGACGATTTCGGGCTTCCAACCTACAAACTGACTTTAACTTATATGTCTTGCACAGAAGGCAATTTAAAAGTAAGTGTTTTGAAAAAAAGCGGTCACTTGAAAGGCAGCGAAGACAAGAACTTGTCAATTGCAGCAGAAACCCAAAATCCTTCTGGCATAAGATTAAAGGGGTCGCAAACAAAAACACTTGTACTCGGTCAGACAGTATTAGTATTAGTGGTGACAAATGGTTCACATACTTCCAGAATTTATTCAGACGTGATGCCAATGATGATATAGAAGGGCCGAGTATACTTGATGACATAACAAGGGAGGTAAATGCAGATGACCTTAACTTACCGATATCAGCAGAAGATATCCGACATAGCGTTACAGCTATCCATAGTAATCGTGCTACTGGTACTGATGGATTGTGCATTGAAATGTATAAAAACACTTTAGATATTGTCTTGCCATACTTACTAACACTGTTTAACAATATATATGACAGTGGTCAATTTCCCGCACAGTGGAGTGAAAATATCATTACCCCTATTCACAAGAAGGGCTCTAAGCTCGAGCCAAATAACTTTAGGGCCATATCACTTATAAACTCATTGAGTAAAATATTTGTTCACATTTTAACAAGACGCTTAACTAATTGGTGTGATAATAACAATGTGATCAATGAATCACAAGCTGGTTTCCGGTCACAATACTCCACAATTGACAATATATTTACATTACATGGAGTAATACAAAAATATTTATCTAAACGCAAAGGACGTTGTTATGTTTTTTATATAGATTTCTTGAAGGCTTTTGATGGATGTATACACAAAAAACTATGGACATGTTTGTCAAGACACGGTGTAAATGGAAAATTCCTGAATATTTTCGACTCTATGTACTGCCAATTGAAATCATGTGTTAAAGTAAACGGTGGATTAACAGACTTCTTCGAATGTAACATTGGGACCCGTCAAGGGTGTGTTAGCTCACCCATTATTTTCTCATTATTTATCAATGATTTGATCATATATCTGAAACATAAGTGTGGAACAGGTACTTACATAAACAATGATATTGATGATATATTCGCGCTGATGTTCGCCGATGATGTTTCCAGTGTAGCTGACACTGTATTAAACTTACAACACCAGATCAATTGTATCGATGACTTCTGCAAAGAAACTGGTATGAACTTAAATCTCGACAAATCCAAGATTATGGTTTTTCGGAATGGCGGGCCACTACGTACGTACGAGAAATGGACTTTCCGTGGAAGGGATGTTGATGTAGTGCCTTTTTATAAGTACCTTGGTGCTTTTTTCACACCCAAACTGTGTTGGACTAAAACCAAAGAAACTTTAGCAACACAAGCATCCAAAGCAGTCATAAATATTCTCAAATATCAAAAACAATTTGGTTATTTCTATGCTTATGAAGCCTTGAAACTGTTTGACAGTATTGTTGTGCCAATTTTGTGTTATTCTGCTGAAGTATGGGGTTATCAATATTCCGAATGTATTGAACGAGTGCAGGCTAACTTTTGTAAACGTATATGTTGCTTGAACAGAACAGTACCAAACTTTACTGCACTAAGTGAATGTGGCCGGCAACCATTATCAACCATATACATGACTAGATGTATTAAGTATTGGGCTAAACTTACTGCAATGCCGAGCCATAGATATCCAAAACAGACGTATAACATGCTACGCTCTTTAGATCAGGCTGGTAGAACCACATGGGCTACACATATCAAATGTTTATTATTTAAGTTTGGCTTTGGATATGCATGGCTGGCTAATGAAGTTGGAGATGTTGTGGCTTTTACAAAGTTATTTAACACACGTGTTGCTGATTGCGCATTGCAAAATCTAAATGAAAAAGTCAATACTTCTAGTAAAACATTGTATTACAAACATTTTAAAACGCTATTGGATACAGAGCGATATTTGTCTATAGATTTACCATTTCTGTACAAAAAGTCATTGTCTAATTTTAGATGTTCGGGACATTGTTTAAATGTTGAAACAGGTCGTCATCAGCATATTGAAAGAGAATTTAGATTTTGCGCTCATTGTTTAAAATCTAATGTATATACAGTGAAAGACGAATTACATATGTTATTGGTATGTCCACTATATTGTGATCTGAGATTAGAGTTCTTCCCACAATGCTGGTTAAATAGACCTATCTGTACTCAACTTTTTTACTCTATCATGTCAACTGCAGACGACAAACAAATTTATCGTCTATCCAAATTCATATACAGGGCTTTCCTACTAAGACAAACTCTGTAATATATTATCTGAACGTGTCTATATACAAAGATGTCATTTCTGTTACTGTACATGTATAATGTCATTACCATGTCTATTTCTCTATATATACATTTTACTTATATTTTGCCTATTTATATAGATCTAATCTAATGTATTGCAGGTCTATATATTTTCATAATACCATGTTTGTTTTCTTCATTGTTTGTTCGTAATATACTATGCATATATCATAACTCATATACATGCATTTACATTAATTTGTATTTTGGGCCGGTGGCCTCGTTACAAATAAAACATATCTTATCTTATCTTATCTTATCTTATAAACCCATAATCTTTGATTTCACTATCAGGCTTTTATGGCACATCTAAAAAACAAAGAATGTTTCAATGTTGTTCATTGTCTTTAGTGAGTCCCGGTGCGTTTCTTTATTGCACCAAACTTGGCAATATAAAACGACTGTATTGGAAATACTTTTGTTCTGTGTTTATACGTAAAGTAATTGAACGTTGTATCTCGCAAGAGACATTTATTAATTGCTTGCTTTTAAACATACACTTCAATGCGCGTCTGTTGAAAAGATTTGGGTAAAATTCCGGTAGAATGTCTCAATAAAATCACAGTAAATATTTTATGAGTGAATTAGTCTGAAACTAGATATTACCCGGAAGTAGGTGAACAGCCGATAAAATATTGTTGCTTGATGCTTGTACAAAGCCTGGTTGGCGAACCACGTTTCATCGCATGAGCCTGGCACAAAACACTTGGTTCATTATCACACTGGAGAGGCTCTACAGTAGCGTCTTACATGTACTGATTATGGTGGTGCATTACTGCCTTATAAGTAGATACGTGAAACTAAATAACAAGAAAGGCATATACTTGTCAATCAACGATGTTAACAAACGTTTAACATCTGCAAACTGATAAGTATCTCTTACATGTATGGTGTGATTTAATGGGAAAAGAATAACAAAATTCCTTAATTAGTGAACGAAATGGTATTGTGTAGTGCTCACCGTCCTAAACACAAGCAGACCGGCTATATTCTTTATCACGAACCGTTAATTGTATGTGACTCGGAGGAATTTACTGTAAACTATTAATTTCACAACACATGCTTTATATTATTGACATTACAAATACAATGCCAAAGCACCTGTGACATATTGAACACATTGACTTTTAATTCAAATAAACACTTGTAATGTAACAACAACAGGTTTTATGTATTTTACATTTGTACGACCTAAACTTAATGTAATCAATAAAATTAATGTTCCAAGATGTTTGCATATTTACCCGTGCCTATTACATTCACGTGTATACAAATATCTGGATACCGCACGTTCCTCAATATTATATTATTATACTGTCTGTTGAATTGCCATGGATTAAAGCGCACACTCGTGGCAACAATTCCTTGATTTTTTATTTGATACGCGCTTCAGTTCAATTTTATAGAAATTATTTCTGATTGGAACATGTTAGCATGAAAATACTGCAGAATCAGGAGTTATACACAATCTATACATTCAGTGCCATCGCCAGTTGATAAATAACGTGAGTATAATGCTTGTAATGCAACTATTGTTTCTGTCTACAAATCAATGTAATGTTATAGACAGAAAGTCAATATGCTTCCTATTTTCGTGGTATTTATTTGATGTTGTATTTCATTCGCAAACATGTAGATCAACTGCATCGTAACGATTGTACGACAAAAGTATTTAGGAGTAATCCCGAAACTTAAAAAATATATATATTTACGACCGAGGATAAAGTCCAACGCCCTTAGCCACATCCAATTTCACATTATGTACTGTACAAAGGTTATCTATCAAAATGAACTAGAATCTCCTTCGTTTTCCGAATATTTGCATCCATATTACATGTATTTCAAGGGTTTGCATAAAGTATCTCTCATTCTTTTACAAATGACAGATGTTTACTCGTATTTGTTCTGCTGGTTGCTCTAGTATGTATTCTCGTACTAGTTAATCTAATTATATGTGAAATGTTTCGTCAACGTCCTAACTAGCTTAGTTGTAATGTCACGTCTACATTGTTTAAGACACCAATCATTTGCCTTGAATTACTAAAGGATGTCAGCCACGTGCATGTTTGTGTCTTGGATCTTGATATTAATATGTTTAGTTGGAAAAATATATAGTTTAATAATACGTTGTATAATCTGATTATATACTTCTATTTGACGTCACCCACTAACTATAGCTAGGATATATTTAGTTCTTACCATTAACAACATATTCAATGCATACATATTAAATTAATTGACAAATGATATCGTAGGGAAAATGTAAATATCAACCTAGTCTGTTCGACTAGTTATTGCATATAAAACAAAAATCATATTGAGTGAAAAGCAAATTAATGCTCTGTCAATATGAGCAAACGTGTTTGTGTATCCAATTAAGGATTTATGTGATGATTCTGTATTGTTTTGCTGGATGATAAAAGTACAGGTCATAAAAATGCGATTCGGTAAACAAGCACCTTATGGTTGATTATTTACTTAACACCGAGACATAACAAGGGAACCTGCAGTCACTCAGCAGTACATAGAGTAAGCGTTATACGCTAATGAAACAAAGCAATAATTATTGGTTTTACTACAAAACAATGGACATGTACGATCGATTGTTCAACATCCAAATTGTTGTTGATTATACTAGCAAGGAAAGGTCGACGAAATAGAGGAGAAAAAAAACAGTATCAGGACAAAACATCTGCTGCGGATTGTCATTCACAATCTATGAGTCGACCAATGTTGCGAAGTGTTATACTTTGATATTTTAACTTCCCCTGATCATTGGGCTAAATTAGGAAACATGGGTTCGTGTCTCCCAGGAGAGACTATTTCTAAATATCACTATTTTTCATCATCTGTATGCGCCGTCCAGGAATAGACACTGGTCTCACAGGCACCAATGTACACCATGAAGTTGAGAAGTGTGTGGGTTATTCTTGCACTGATAAATACCAGTGGCCAAGGCAGGGGTTGAATCCGGATTTCTAGATCCCGAAACACGCCCAATACCCCAAGGCCACCGGGCCCCACATATTGAGTTTGGGTGTGGCAGCTAACACCGATCTGCGGCGCCCAGAAATAGACACTGCCCTCACAGGTACCAAATTACACCTTGGTGGAGGGGATCATGTTGGTTATTCTTGATTAGATAAACAACTGGTCATGTCGGGTTTGAAACCGGGACCTCTCGATCCCGAAGCACATTCCCTCTCTTCCGGTTAACGCTCCCCATTTCAACATCAGCGGAGAAAGTCATCTAAGGTTCAAAAGAATGATAAGGGTGCAGGAAATAGTAAGGTAGTTGGCACATTTGTTCGCTAAGTGGTTGTACACCGATCACAGTATTGGCCACTTAAATGCACGCATGTAGAAGCACGGCCAGCTCTGAACAAGGCGTCACTAAATAGTAACCACACAACTGTTGGCGCGTTTAGACACTATATGGCTGAATCATATGCACGCTTATCACATATTTAGCCACTTAAACCATTTCTGATCATGAATACAATGCACGAATGCGTACATTTTTGAAGAAGCACCGCCAGTTCTGAGCATGTCGGCACTAAATATTAATATTTCAGCTACAAAAAGACGGAAACAGTTACTGCTCTAGGTAGTCTAGCACTGGTAGCCAGAACAATTAATTTTAAGACAAATTATCTCACTGTAGCTTGGGGTCGTCATGTGGTAATGAATAATTTGTTCTTCCAGTCAGTTTATAATTTGAAATTAAATATTAATCATTAAAATAAAGATAATTGTGCAAGCTAGTCAAAACCGATCAAACCAATTTTCCAAAACTATGCACATTTATTCCTACATGTAACGACAACGGATTGCGTTAGCTTTAGGTCATTGCTGTTGTCGATTAACAAAACCTTCAAGGATATGTCTGCATTTCATTGACCCATTTCCAGTGCTTTGTGACGCTAGTCACTGATATATTTTATTCGACCAGTCTGGCTTTATTAGTAGATTTATGTTGTATAAAACATTTGTTTGATTTATATAAATTATGTTTAAGGAAATACCTACTTCAACAGATTATACAGTATAGGTGGGCGAATATCTAAATATTGAATAGTTCATATCAGTGTGTTTTACCAAGTTCAACTACCACTTTGGACATACATGTCATGAACTAACAACACTAAAAATTAAGCCACGCACGATTTAATACAAAAGACATTTACAGGCAAAACTACATTGAATGTTCGCACGTGATTATTTCAATTAAGGGTTATATCGATTTTCCTATATACTTACACATACTTACACGTATAAATCAACAACGAAGGTTTTAACATTTTCCGATATAGTAAATTGTGGTTTCTAATTACATTGGCACTCCTCTGTTTCTTACTTTTTATCAAGAAAATGTTTGTTTGAACATCGTGCCTAATGAGTATAAAATTGTACAAAGAGTGCATCAAGCGTGTTCATGTTTGTAATGATCTATCGTGCACGCTAAGTGGCATTTGATTCTTAAGCTTATATAAATTATTTTGGTATGGCAAGCTGTAGCATAAAAGAAACGAACATAGGCATATGGTTTATAAGATTTGCAAAGTCCTTATTTTTGATAGACATTAGAAGTACTAAATTCAAAGAGACGGTAATAATGTTGACATGTTTATAGGAACGGATAAGAGAATATGGAAGCTGGTACCCAGTTATTCAACAGTTCGCTGGATGAGAATGAAACATAATACTATTGTACTTTACCAGGTAAATACGAGTAGCTCTTAAATAAATGTTCTATTTCCGCATGTTTCAAATAATACAAATATCGAAATTATATACGTTATAAGCATTACTCTATCATATCACTAGCACTAAGCTAGACTTGTAAATGGATATTGTCTGAACCAAAATGTAAGTCAATCGGTCAAGCACATTGTAATTTACCGCATCAGTACATCGTCTCACACAAACGTGTACGATGACCAAGCATACGTTTAAGGAACCACTTGTGGTTATTAAGGAATTGGTGCTTAGAACAGTCCAAGCCAGTCGTGTAAATTGAATTGTCTACAGGGAGAAAACAGACGGATTGCTTACGAACTGCCTTAATGTCTAGAATAGAGATATACATATACTAAACAGTCCAAAATACATTGAATACATTACACTCGACTACATATACAATTTTGAGGAGTTTCATTAATAATGAAGGAATATATTTAACCTTTAAATTGTAGAAGCTATGTGCAACAGTGTTTGTTTAGGTTTTCCACTTAGATGCTTTTTAAACCAGCCTTAAGCACCAGACAGACTTATTGTATTTTGTTCGTTCTCGGACTAGCATATTGATAAACAAACCAAGTTGCATTTCAAATTTAATTCAAACCCGCTACGAAAGGAATACAAATAAAGCAGATTTCATGTCGCTGTTGTGAATTCGTTTACTTGAAAACTCATCTGTAAGATGAAAAATAGTTATGTTTCTCACTCAATTCACGATAACTACACCGTTCAACTTAATTGTAACACTTAACACCAACTTTGTATTCCGCAGTCGTCTCTCTAAAATGCTTTGGAAAATTCAATTTATAATACAACATTTATTAAGCCTTAACTATTTAATCACGGTTAATGCAAATTACTGGATCTCGTAGACGCTGAACTCGACTCTATGTTTGAAATGACATTTGGTACCGCAGTACAAACAACATGGTATTGTACAATGTGTTTTACACGTCTTTGTATGCAAATTTAAGTTAATAACAATATTGAAAGAAGAAAGCAAGACTGCAGTTCCGACACAAATTAGTTTGCACATATAGACAACATGTCATACTTGAAAGAGTCACAGTAAGCCGAATAAAGGCAATGGTTAAATCATAACTATACATGTAGTTATACATGCTAGGTTATTCAGAAACAGTCGATGACCTCTAGATATTTTGAGGTCAACAGGTCAAATGTCAAAGTCACTGTGATCTTAACCATTTTTTAGACCAAATTCTTCCGGTCAAAACTGAAGAACGCATTGCCCTTGTATTGTAACTGTATACGGAGGTTAGCCAGTAACCGTAAATGAGGTCAGTAGGTCAAGGTCACTGTGAGTTTTACTATTTACGACAATTAGAATGATATGACGGCAAACATCTTTTGTTTAATTAGTTTCTAAGTTACGTTTTGTATTTACATGTTTCAGTAACCACATGTTCCGGATAATTCAGCCACCATAGAGACAATATAATTAATGTTGAAATCAGTCGTAGAATAAAGATTACATATAACTGGGTTTTTTTAATAAGAAGAAATCTTTGTATCTACACATCCGTATGGTGTTAATAAGGTCAAAATTGAAATCGCATAGCTCGCTTCAGGTTTATAATAAAGAAGTTACGTACAATTCAGCGATCGATCTGCCATCAGTAGATCCATTGAAGTTTGATGATAGGACTGCTCGAACTCTTCATTCCTATAGTTCGGGCCACCGATTACTGAACATGTTTTGTCTAATCAGTGTATTCGTAAGTGTGTACACTTGTTAAATGTTATAAGTACACCAACATGTAATGCGTATATCTTTTTTATTATGCATGATATCATGTTCATTTTTTGCATGTCTTCATGCGAGTAGTATAGCAGCAATATCCGATAATTCGATGATTATAATTCGCACGCTGTGAGCAATGAACTGTGAATTTTCAAATTATGCAAAATGCACGTGCAAAACAAATGATTTTCGCAAGAACTTTAAAAATGTTACATACACATTGTCCATCAATAACCACACCAGGAAAACACTAAACCGGTAGAATTACGATAACAGTCCGTACAGGAGAGGTTTGTGAAACATACACGTATTATGGCAGTAATTAGCCTCGTGTAGCTAAGGTTACCACGACCTTGACCTTTGACCTATCGACCTCAAAATTAGTAGGAACCTACATCTGATGATTAGCAACCTCTCTGTAAAGTTTAACGATCTAAGGTCCTATATTTCTTTTGATTTGGACCAGTGATTGTTGTGTGTTCAAAGGTCATGGTGAGTTTGACCTTTGATCCAAATTACCTTAAAATTGAGTCAAGCCGTCTGTGGAGTATGAATAATTTCCACATAAAAGTTTAGAATTCTAGGTGGAATCGTTTTGGAGTTACTGTTGAAAAACAATTCGGCATGTCGACCGACCGACTATTTGCACTGTAACGCTATGTACTGTATTGGTGTACTTATAACATTTAATGAGTGTAGTTCTAACGAAGACACAACGGCATAAATATACATAACAGTTCTAGTCTGTCATTAGCAAACATTTTGATAAGTTAGATATGCAGACATATGCTGAAATGAAAAAACATGTAAGTGCATAAATAAGTTGGTATAACGAGTACGAAATGATATGAACATAACTTATTAAACAGATTTAAGTTTGTGTTTTTTCCAGGAAATCCATTTGAACTCAATATAAAAGCGACAAATTAAACATTTTCAATCCAACATATGCAAAACACGTACAACATATGCAGAGCATGCTGTTTGTTTTACAATAAATACTTTTCTGGTCAACAAATCGCCGTTAAAGTTGAAACATGTGTGTAATGAAATGTACGTTATATTTCTAAATCAACTGAAGTGAAAATATAAAAGATCTTCTCGTGTTGGTCAAACTGTCCCGAATTTTCAGTCACACCGCCTGAGGGAGAATCAGATTTTCTTAGTCATTGTTACACGTACAAATAAAATAACTACATGTATATGTTTGGAAATGTATAAAGGGTGGCACTGCATTGAGATATTTGGGCAAAACAATTTTATTGTAACATAAATCGATAACAAATAAGACTGTCATATTTTTTCGTCAAAATGTGTACAACATATGGAGCCCAGGAAGTTCGACATATGACATTATGCATAACCCATTTTGGTATCGATATGTTGGATCCCCACCGTGTTATGGCAAAGCCACCGGTTATAAATCAATATAATAAAATAGTCACATTATTAATCAGAAACCAAACTGTTGTATTTCAAATCCCAACACTTTCTTGATTTTATTGTCGTAAGATGCCATTCAAGCGTTTTCTCTACCCCAACTACGTACGGTACATGTATTATGCGCAGTCAGAAAAATATATTAATTTGTACAGTCATGTATTACGCATTTTGCATATGAGTCAGGAATTTGTCGAAATACAAATTGATCAACCCAAAGGCCTGTCGATGCTTCAATCTTAATAACACACCATAGTATATGTTAACACCTACCCATGCAACTTTCATATCAACTTACTAGTTTCAAATATATAATGATGTCTTGCACTTACTGTTGTAAGCACAATGCACGACTGGAACGTGTCGACACTAGTCATGATTGAAGTAACTGCAGCTAATAAATGGTCATCAACAGCGGAATAATAAACTAACGAAACTAATTACATACGACCATGAACTGATACTCGGTACAATGTACATTTGTGTCGGGCTATGTGAATAGGAATATATTAATGCAATTCTTGCCTCGCAAATTACGTTTGTACGTTCTTAGTGTAGAATTGTAAATGAGACGTAACTATTACTGTTATTTGAACACGACCCTGAGGCAGACACAACTTAATTGCAATTGAGGACGCTTCATACGTGTACTGATGGACTGAAATGACAAAATACTATCTAAGTATGAGGGATAATTAAAACATGTACATGTATACCAAACAATTTCTGGTTATTGATTCACAAATATTTCGCACAAATTATGAAAAAATGGACTAGACGTACAGAACAAAGGCGAAAACATCACGCGTACAAAATGAAGTTACGCATCAAAACATGTATACAACGTATCAATCATCAACATCTGACCTATTCATCGGCAATATACTTGATACATAATAACCAACGCCTTCAGGTAAGAAAATCAATGCATAACGACGGTTTCCGGAATCATAGAAAAAAAACAAGAAAACTTTTACGGCTTGGCACAAAGCAATCATGTAATATTTTACGCATTTTAAAGGAAGCATACACTTTTTCTTTTGGAATTTGCTTTAGGATACTCGCCAGAAACATAATACCAGCAATTGTTATGTACTCGTATTACTGACTATAATAAAGATTAATTCACCTATGCATTAATCTAATTTATTACGGCGGAATTTCACGGGATCTCCGGGTATTATATACACATGGTGCGTTTATCGCTACCCGGCGACGCTATCGTTTCCATGGTAATTCTCGCGAGAATACGATATTCACTGAGCGTGAACTCACATGATTGCCACGTCAGCTCACTTGCTTGTTCGGCAGCAAACGACGAACTTTAAAGAAAATTAATTAAAACTTTGGCTATCTAGCAATACTTTATGATGCCGGGTCGAGGACAAGGTGCAAAGAGAAGGCGCGGTGCAGACTAGGGCCAGTGCTAAGCGAGCTAGACCGGCGTTGGATGACGGGACGGAGCCAGCGAGAGGTATAAATCATAATTTTATAGATTTTAATGAAATTATTTGTGAGGCTCAGGTTCATGCGGAACAAGACCAGGTTAATGCTAGTTCGAACAGTAGCATCACTAATACTAGTCCCGTGGAGACCCGTATTTTGTCCAACGCCGGTAATGCTCAGACCCTGCCTCTAGGAAATTTAGATGTAGGGGCGTTGCCATATAACGGTACATGTTTGCCGCCTGTAATGCAACCCAGTGCTAATATGTTTACGTTTAATGAAACACAAAATGTTGAAAACATGCTTTTTGAAGGTCACGAGCTGACACGTGTCGCCCAAGACGATATTACGTTACATGTACCGCCTACTCTAAAACAAAAAATCTGTAAAGGCGAGTACGTCAATCTTTCTTTGCTCATAAAGGGTGCGGTGGAACTGGCCGAGCTATATTCCGGTAGTACGCTCAAATTAAATACCGACGGTACGATTGCCGTCCGGCCCACGGTATGTAAAGATGATATCGGAACTATTGAACGCTGGACATACGCGTTTATTGTCTATATGTCTATCTATTTGTCCACACACCCCTCAAAGATACATGAAATGTTGCACTATTTTTATGTTATACGAGAATGTGCGTCCCGCCAGGGGGGACAATTTTGGAAAATATACGACCAGCAGTTTCGCCTTCGTCAGGCCACCACACCGTCGTCGTGGTCGGTGATTAATCAAGGCTTGTGGTCTAGGTGTTTGCCTTCAATGCAAGATACATATAGGTATAAACAATTTGGGGTCGAGTCGCGGAAGCATGGTCAATCGCAGAACATACGTGTAGCTTTTAATAAAGGCTCATGTAGCTGGCCGAGTTGTAAATATAACCACGCATGTATTAATTGTGGCGGCACGCATAACATAATGAACTGTCACACAGGTACTCAGTCAGGTCCTTCACGTTTCGGGTACCAACAGGGTACTTACGGTCAATCGCAAACATATAATGCGGGTCATAATACCCAACAAGGTTTTACTGGAAATCCCTTTCGAGGCCGCCGCCCATACAGAGGGCGGGGATATAACCAGTACCGTGGTCAACGCGGTTCATATAGTAAATAATAACATACCGTCGCTTATGAATAATCCGACGAAATTAGCTCCTTCACCTATTAATATCCAATCTTTAAACCACTGGTTGTCTGATTACAAATCCCGTGATGCACTAATACTATTAGAAGGTTTTACACACGGCTTTCGTTTAAATTATACTGGTCCACGTGGGACACGCTTTTCAAAGAATTTGGTGTCGGCTAGACAATTCCCCGAGAATGTCCTACAAAAAGTACAAAAAGAAATCGATGCCGGTCGTGCGGCTGGCCCGTTTACCGTTAGTCCGATGAAAAACATTCAAATATCTCCGATCGGCGTGGTACCAAAGAAAACACCCGGGGAGTTTAGGCTGATACATCATCTTTCTTACCCAGAGGGGTCATCGATCAACGATTTCATTGACCCGAAATTATGTTCGGTTAAATACACAGAATTCGACCAAGCAATTCATATCATTCAGGAACTGGGAAAAAATTGTTACTTGTTTAAATCGGATATAAAAAATGAGTTTATTTGAAATATTTTCAACCTTCCTTGAGTTTTGCGTTAAAACCAAAATGAAATCGGGCCACCTAATACATTATCTAGACGATTTCCTAGGGGGCGAAAAAACGTACAAGTCTTGTAAAGAGTTGATGGTGTTATTCAAATCAATTATGGACAACTTGGGCGTTCCGCTAGCGGACGAGAAAACAGCAGGCCCGACTCAAATTATTATTTTCTTAGGTTTAGAGCTAGATTCAATAAAAATGGAGGTTCGGATACCTCTCGATAAAATAACGGAAGTCGTTCAAAAAATCGAGTTCGTTCTGTCGCAAAAGAAGGTTTGTTTGAGGGTCATACAGTCACTTATAGGGTCTTTGAACTTCTGTTGTCGGGCAATTCCTATAGGTAGGCCATTTTGTAGGCGCCTTATAAATGCCACATGCGGCGTAAAACATATGTATCATTACGTGCGTGTTAATAAGGAAATGAAATCTGATCTCAAAATGTGGATGCGTTTTTTCAGTGGACATAATGGTGTTTCAGTCTTTCACGACCGTTTTTGGGTGTCTAATGATGACGAGCAATTTCATACAGATAGCGCGGGTGCTATAGGGTTTGGTATTTGGTTTAAGGGGCATTGGTGTAACGCGAAATGGCCGGACGTGTGGCATGAAAATGGCTTTACCAAAGACATTACAGTGCTTGAACTGTTTCCTATTGTCGCGGCAATTTTTATTTGGGGTAATGAGCTTCGTAACAAGAAAGTTCGTTTCTACTGCGATAATCAGGCAGTAGTCCATATATTAAATACCATGACCTCTAAATCACCCGCAGTCATGATGTTAATGAGGGTATTTACGTTACAATGTCTGCATTATAATTGTTGGGTAAAAGCTTCACACATCAGCGGGGCAAAAAACGAAATAAGTGATTCACTATCTCGTTTTCAGTTCTCACGGTTCAGGAAGCTAGCTCCAGAGGCGGATCTATATCCATCGGTAATACCGAACTTTCTTTGGAACATCTTCGAAGCAGATCTAAATACTTGGCCAGTGCAGGAATAGCGGAAAATACCGCTTCGACCTATTCTACGGCAAGGAACAAGTTTCAGTCATTCAGGGGCTCGTATAACTTACCAAATAACTGGCCACTCCCTTTAAACGAGGTGGTTTTGTTCATTACGTATTGTTTTGAAAAGGCCTTGTCAGCTAGAACAATAGCAACATATATTTCTGGTCTGGCTTTCTTTCATAAAATTAATAATTGGCCAGATTTTTCTCAAGCCTTTATTGTCAAAAAGCTATTGGAGGGTTGTCATAGATCACGCCGCACATTCGATACGAGAGCCCCGATCACTATGGATATGTTAAAGGAAATATGTAAGCTTCTACCCACGATTTGTCATGATGCTTACGAATATCAGTTATTTAAGGCTATGTTTTGCCTGGCATATTTTGGCCTATTTCGCGTAGGAGAATTAGTCTCTACCAAGGGTCAAGTTAACATGTTACAATCAAGAGACGTAACTCTTGATATACCAAACAAACATGTTTTGATTTCCATGAGTAGGTTTAAAACAAATCAACGTGGTAATCCGGTGATTTTAAAGTTACCGTGTGAGCGGGATGGAAGCATATGTCCTGTTCATTCGTTACAGAAATATCTTTTTTATAAATCGAGTCAAACCGGTCCGCTGTTCATTCATAGTAACGGGGCAGTAGCCACCAGATATCAATTTGCAGCAGTGCTGACAAAAATGTATTGACCGTTCTCAATATAACCACTCAAATGTTAAAACCCATAGTTTTCGCATAGGCAGGGCTACGCAATTAGCTTTAATGGGACTGTCGGAGTCAGCCATTATGAAACTGGGAAGGTGGCACTCCCCCGCCTATAACACATACATACGGGTTTAACCGTACTTTAGGCCAGGTTTGTCTAGCGGGTGATTATATTCATGGTATTATATATATACACTTATCATGCACGGTATAGCTAGTGTCGCTATGGTGATAGGACTATCGTAACTGACAGGCTTTAATAATGTCTTTACAGACGTATGGTTTATCGGGGATTCAATTCCATATTGGGCTGGGGTGCGAGCCGCCGAAAGAGGAATGCCGAATTTGAAGTTGCCGGACAACCTTACCATGGCTTGGTGGTGTAAGCGGGGTATGAGTTTGGACGATTTAATTAGCTCCTTGCAAATTCCCGTCCTGTTAAGGAGTTGTCCTAAAGTTATATTGTTCCATCTAGGTGGCAATGATCTTACAAAACATTCCTTAAAATGTATTTTTAAGATAATAATAGAGGCTGTTACTTATGTTCATCAAGCATTTCCAGAAGTAAAAATAATATGGGTTGACATTCTCCCCAGAGTTACGTGGGGAGAACACGCCTGTAGTTTGAAAGCCATAGAGAAAAAGCGTAAACGGGTGAACCAGATGGGCCGAAAACAATCCAACGGGCATATTACGGTCGACATCGACGTTCTTACACTCGGTTTCTTCCGCGATGACGGTATACACTTGTCCGACGTTGGTTTGGAATTCTATAATGACGCCATTCGCGAAGGCATTTTAAGTTATATATTATAAGAATTTTGGGGAAATAAAAAATAGATAAATAAGAAATAGGGATATCGAAGCTTAATTATATATTTTTCATTTTGTGGCGTAAAATTCTGTAGTGGGGATGCAACCGAGGGCATATCTATTATTTTTATTAAAAATGAATCAATACAAAACATATATTTTGCATTTCCATGGGTTTTCTCTCGGTTTCGACAGCTGTTACCAGTCGAGACTGAGGTTCCTGTGGTTACAAAATTCAGTCACTTGACTGTAGTTTTTTATGAGCGTTTAAGACTTGTCCGAGCGTTGACTCAACTAGAAAAATGGCATCTCTTAAAAGGTCTCATCTGTTTAGATAAGTCACATTTGGTTAAAATACATACTTACTGTAGACATGGTTCTTTATATAGTGCCTGGAGCGTACCTGGTTTTATTACGGGGTACCTGGAGCGTACGTCCCGGTATTTTATGGGTACTCGGAGTGTACTCGGTATTTTATGAGTACCTGTAGCGTACTCGGTCTCTTTTATGGGTACTCAGAGTGTACTCGGTATTTTATGAGTACCTGTAGCGTACTCGGTCTTTTTTTATGGGTACTCGGAGTGTACTCGGTATTTTTATGAGTACCTGTAGCGTACTCGGTCTCTTTTATGGGTACTCGGAGTGTACTCGGTATTTTATGAGTACCTGTAGCGTACTCGGTCTCTTTTATGGGTACTCGGAGTGTACTCGGTATTTTTTATGAGTACCTGGAACGTACTCGGTTTCTATGTGTAATCGGAGTGTACTCGGTTTCTTGTTACAGTAAATTAATGTTAAAGTTTGATAATAAATCTTATATGCCCTCGGTTGCTACCTTGCGTAAGGTGTTTTCACCTCTAACAGCGTTACCTGTTAGAGTACAAGTCAACATGGCCATTCTTCGCCACTTTAATTTAATTCATAATCGCAATAAGGCAAGCCTATATATATTACATGTATTATAAACAATATTCGCTAGTCATTTTGTATATAAAGATAATTATAAAATTAAATTGTTATTACTGCTGCCAGTTGTTGTTTTGAAATTTTATCTTGGAATAATAAAGATTAATTCACCTATGCATTAATCTAATTTATTACGGCGGAATTTCACGGGATCTCCGGGTATTATATACACATGGTGCGTTTATCGCTACCCGGCGACGCTATCGTTTCCATGGTAATTCTCGCGAGAATACGATATTCACTGAGCGTGAACTCACATGATTGCCACGTCGGCTCACTTGCTTGTTCGGCAGCAAACGACGAACTTTAAACCCACCCTACCGCACATTTCAGGCAATATCAGTCATTATTATTAATTATCAATGTTAATAGTCTAACTATGTTTAATGGCAAATAGCAGTTACTATTATTATGCTGTATGAGTCATTTTTCTGCCGATCCGTTTGTTGTTATTTCAGTTTGATATTGAGAGAGTCAGTAACATTGGCATACGTATGTTGGCCAGAACAGACACATGGTCACGTTTAGGTTGTACTGGAAGTAAACTACACAATATACGACACAAGATGGTTCAATATGGTAACTATGAGGACAGATCCGGCATCAGATAGCATCCAGTCTTCATGGAATTCACGTATAGGAACTCTTCGTGTGCAAGGTGATTCTTACGTATGGGAATAATGCTGATAATGTGTTTTTGTGTTGTGATTACCATGGTATCAGTGTTAATTATGATAATATTAGTGTTTAATATGATGTTTTTAGTGTCGTGAATGTGTATATATTAGATGCTGAAAAGGAAAAGACATGAAGCCTATAATGTGAAGTTCGGAAAGTACATTTGTAGCAAAGGACGTGATAGTAGTCGTTCTACCAGTGACCAGAACTGTGTCTTAACGGTGATTTAATAGCCAATAAACAATTAATAACCATATCTAGATATAGCACTTGCCTTACTCATGCATTTATCTAATTATAGTAGATATTTTATCATTTATTACATACATTGTCATGTTGGCGTAAAATTCTGTAGTGGGGATGCAACCGAGGGCATATCTATTATTTTTATTAAAAATGAATCAATACAAAACATATATTTTGCATTTCCATGGGTTTTCTCTCGGTTTCGACAGCTGTTTCCAGTCGAGACTGAGGTTCCTGTTGTTACAAAATTCAGTCACTTGACTGTAGTTTTTTATGAGCGTTTAAGACTTGTCCGAGCGTTGACTCAACTAGAAAAATGGCATCTCTTAAAAGGTCTCATCTGTTTAGATAAGTCACATTTGGTTAAAATACATACTTACTGTAGACATGGTTCTTTATATGGTGCCTGGAGCGTACCTGGTTTTATTACGGGGTACCTGGAGCGTACGTCCCGGTATTTTATGGGTACTCGGAGTGTACTCGGTATTTTATGAGTACCTGTAGCGTACTCGGTCTCTTTTATGGGTACTCAGAGTGTACTCGGTATTTTATGAGTACCTGTAGCGTACTCGGTCTTTTTTATGGGTACTCGGAGTGTACTCGGTATTTTTATGAGTACCTGTAGCGTACTCGGTCTCTTTTATGGGTACTCGGAGTGTACTCGGTATTTTATGAGTACCTGTAGCGTACTCGGTCTCTTTTATGGGTACTCGGAGTGTACTCGGTATTTTTTATGAGTACCTGGAGCGTACTCGGTTTCTATGTGTAATCGGAGTGTACTCGGTTTCTTGTTACAGTAAATTAATGTTAAAGTTTGATGATAAATCTTATATGCCCTCGGTTGCTACCTTGCGTAAGGCGTTTTCACCTCTAACAGCGTTCCCTGTTAGAGTACAAGTCAACATGGCCATTCTTCGCCACTTTAATTTAATTCATAATCGCAATAAGGCAAGCCTATATATATTACATGTATTATAAACAATATTCGCTAGTCATTTTGTATATAAAGATAATTATAAAATTAAATTGTTATTACTGCTGCCAGTTGTTGTTTTGAAATTTTATCTTGGAATAAGAGTGTTTCATATATAGTTAAATGTATTATACTTAGAATAATCATATAGTGACTTGAATTACCTGATGTAGCGATGCAGTTATTTAATGCGCACTGATACTAATTCGTCTCAGTTCGTCTCTTGTCAGAATTCCTAAAAGCGCATGAAGACTAATTTCTGATATTTATATCTAATTTCCGACGTCTGGATTCATTAATGGACTGTGCTGTTACTGCGATACAACCCAGTCAAGACATAATAGGCTATACTCGACATAAGGATGTTTTACCTTGAACTAATGTAACATATTCCTGTTTTGAACAGTCAGTTGTCAGAATACTGGCTTAAATTATCCACTCCTTATCTGAATGAAACACGTTTATTATTGAATGAAAAAAATTTGTACATACATCTAAAAACAGAACGTCAATGTGTTATAGTATATTAGATTACATACATGAATACTTAGGTCTATGCCTTCTGCTAAGTATGTGTAGCATTCCATTATTTAAAACATAGATTACAATGTACATGTAACATCTCCATCAAAGCAATAGTTCGATTTGTCCGCTCAGAGTTATATCAATATGAATATGAATTTAACTGGTGTATCAAACATAATTGTAATTATGTGTCTATAACTCCAGGACTTTTTAAAATTAAATATACACAAATGCAACAAATCTGAATAGCAAAAATGAATTAAATATACACAAATGCAACGAATCTGAATGGCAAACTCGACACGAAAGATTAATAATACATTGGACAGGAAAGTAACATTATTCTGACACTGCCAATAATAAATATTAAAAGACTCGAACAAGAACATGTGTGTTTCAAGTACACAAGTCAAAGTGTACAAACCACATGCACATGTATTCGGGTCATTGCAAGATAATAACACAATGAACTACGTCTACAAGATGTAGATATGTTGGTATAATTATGATAATTCTGTAATAAGAACAAACATACACATGAGCAAAACAACAATATGAAACTGAATAGCTACATGTACGTTATGTTTAAGTCATCGGTAAACAAGCAGGAAATATACATATAACAATGCAAGGTGTATTTGGAAAGTTTCTAAACGATTGTCGATACACTTGTATTCCTCGTCCAAATCAAATCAACACAAATAGAGATATAAACAAATTTAAAAGCGTATGCATGTTTGAGATATCGATATAATGATGATGATAATAATTGGTGATGATCAGATAAAGTGGCTTCGTAAATGCTGCTCATTTGGAAAACAGCATTTGGAAACTAATGGCAAGATAATTTGATTGTCATGGCATTAATATATTTTTAAGCACTCTGTCCGAGTAATTATACATAATTTCAATGTTGTGTACAATTTTTCAGTGTACATATTGTTGCAAAATAGTTATTTACCTTTGTAAATCACGAATATATTTCCCTACAAGTGTTGCACACACGTGAAATAATCAAGCCGGGCCACTTAGACTTGCGAAGATTACTTTTTGATAAATCCTTTCTATGAACATACATTTTTGCCCCACACACCATTCACTTATTTTTCTATATGTTCGATGCATTGTTTAGCAGAGGAGAGGAAAGTTTATTAAATTTGTCCAACATTATGCCCTTAGACTGTACATTATGCATGACATTAGCCGTTTCTTTCATTCTAACCATTGTTGATTCTTGTTTATTTAGTTCCCATGCAGACATTACTTAAGTAATGCAATTAATGTAAAATATTACGGTCCTATTGAAACCGACTTCAAGACTAAATGTATTACATTTTCGGAGTATTCGTATCATATTTGGACAAAAAATAACAATTCGAATAATCTTCGTCCGGTGTATTTGTACGTCCATACCTGCAAATATACACGCATTTTAAATAAGTTGCAATTAAATACAGTAATAAGACGTTCCTAATATATACATGTATTCAAATATTATTGTCTCTATAGTAGTAATAGGTTATGAGTAAAAGTGGTTGTAAAGAAGGCAACTGCTTTTAGTTTGAAAACCTTAGATTATGAATACGGTTGTCGAACAACTAGGCAGATATTCATTAGCAAATAGCGCATGGCATGAATGCAATGTTCAATCACAACGTGTGTTGCGTACATACAGGTAGGTCATTCATGATGTGACTTTTGTCGAGTCGTTCAACATAAATGAAACTAATAAACGACCAACTACCAAGAATAATTACCAATTTTAATCATGGTCTGAACGCATCCTGGTTTGATATCATCGACTCAACTGAGTTCAGCTATATTTTCACATGCTGCTTATTCTGGTCAATTAATCATTGTATGGTTGTTATGTTATACAGTACAACATTTCATCACTACTTAATATTCATAATCTGTACTATTTTCGTTGTTTGTAGAAGATTTAGAGCTGTATTTACAAAACAACATAGACTCTGGTCTTAGTTTTGATGACATTGTTCTTATTTTATTATTGTTTGCCGATGATATGGTCATTCTTGGTAAGTCACCTGACGAAATAAATGCTAGTTTAGAATTATTAAATAATTATTGTACAGAGTGGAGTTTAGAAGTAAATGTACAGAAAAGTAAAGCCATGGTATTTAGAAAACGGGGAGGTTTGTTTGAAAATGAATATTTTATGTATAATGGAAACAAATTAGAAGTTGTTAACGATTTTACCTACCTGTGGACTGTTTTTAATTATACTGGCAATTTTTCTTTGAATCAGCAACAATTGACTGGTAAAGCCTTAAAAGCACTAAATGTACTTTTAATTAATTGTAGAAAATTTAAGATGAAACCAAAAATTCTTTGTCAATTATTTGATTCTTTTGTTGGATCCATATTGAGTTATTCATCAGAAATTTGGGGTTTTGGTAAATCAAAAGAAATTGAAAGAATACACCTAAAATTTCTAAAGAAAATTCTTAATGTCAAAATGAATACATCAAATGCAGCCGTATATGGGGAATTAGGAAGGTATCCATTGCATATATCAAGATTTTTACGTATACTTAAATATTGGTTTAAAGTAATCAATACAGACAATTTAATTATAAAAAAGTATATAATGTATCTTATATAGATTGTATTAATGGAAAGAAAAATTGGGTGTCAAATGTTAAAAAGTTGTTATGTGATCATGGATTTAATTATGTATTTGAAAACCCATTTAATGTAAATGAAAAGAACTTTTTTATTTTGTTTAAACAGAGGTGCATCGATTGTTTTTTGCAAGAATGGTATTATAAAAAATCTTCTAATTCAATGTTATTATTATATGATCATGTTAAAGAAGAATTTTGTTATGAAAGTTATCTCGATGTTATACCTAGTGATTTGAGAAATTGTCTTACTCGTTTTCGAGTTTCATCCCATTCCTTAAGAGTTCAAACAGGCAGATATAGAACAAATAGAATACCAAGGAATGAACGTATTTGTATTTATTGTAATACTAATGATATAGACGATGAATTACATTTTCTCTGTAAATGTCCATGTTTTCAGGATCTTAGACGCATTTATATTGATAAATATTTTTACCAAAGAACAAGTATGTATAAACTTATTGAATTGTTAAAGTGTAATGATTAAAATACTGTTCTCAAATTGAGTAAATTCATTAAACTGTCTTTCAATCGTAGAAATACTTTAATTAATAGATAATAACATATTGTAGTTACATGTATAACGCTCATCCTCTAGAATTTGATATGTGTATTTATGTAATTGTGTAGTAATTAATCATGTATGTTTTGTGTATATATGTTCTGTATATATGTTATAACGATGTAGACGTTGTACAAGTTAATAAAATATATGTTCTGTTCTGTTCTGTTCTGTTCATAATCATTTATACCCATTGTGTAATACCAGGCCATGTATCAAAATCTCTTGGAACCCGACTGGTGTGTGATATCGGAAAGCTAATATAAGTGAATTAAAAATTCATTATTATAATTATGATACGCTGGAGAGTGACAGTGCTATAACAGTATCACGTATTATCATGCCAAACTAGAAAGACATGTCGTAAATATTAATACAATAAGCGCTTAGTTTCAACGTTGATGTAAATTGATGTTTACGTGCTAATACGATGGACAATAGACCCTTGGTGTGTATGAGATTTCAAAAACCAAAAACAATTATACAAACAAAGTTATTAATGAGCGACTGTAACTCAGTTGGTAAAGCCGTGGAACTACAAATTACAATAAATTACACGTGTTGTTTCGAATCTCATTCACGTCCCTTTTTTTTATTCAATTTTGGTAATGAAAATGACTTATATAGCACTCTAATATATTGAGTGTTTTAAAATCACATTATACGATGACGGTCTTTTTATCCTTATTTTTATTCACATGCCTCTGACGTAACCAGCAGCAAATGCAACAAAACTATTGATACTACTTCATATACATTTAACCGAATTTCTTATTTGCCCCCCGAAAAAATATTATATCATTTGATATATTATATAAATATATCTTAGGCTGTGTTATTTGTTCATTCCACGCACTAATTTATCGATTTCCGGAAAGAAATGCGTATTCATGTAGAAAATCATCCACGCGTAACGGTTGGTGTGAAATTGCTTTTTTGCATGTTGTCCTCGTACACAGCTTGGAATAGTATCGTATTTGGTATGAATTTGTTCCCTGTTGATTGACTTTCCTATAAACACTATCATTTGTGAGAATGAGCCATGTGGAACGCGCTCATGACGTCAGATACATGCATACATTGAACGAATTTCTGATTGGTCACGTGTTTTTATAACTTAATTTATAAATTTGTAATTCGAGCTAAACCCCACGTTTTTATAAATATCGCTTTTTTCAAAATGACGTTTTGACGTACATGTCTGGATTTTGGTTCTGGTACTCGTAATTCTAACGGCCTCAGAGCGCCCAATAATACTTATTCTCGCCAGTATCAATGCTTTTCATTAAGCCAATTCACAAAGAATACATTTTGACTAATTTCAAAAATCAAGCATGTCGGTCCCGTGAACCACATGCTCTTAAGCAATTTTGCACTAACTGTTCCGCATGGATGGTTTTATACATGCATACGTAATTTATTTCTTGAAATCGATGCATGGAATGAACATAACCACACTTTTAGAAATATTGATTAAATATATCGCATGATATAATATTTCATTGAGTGGCCAATAAGAAAATCGTTTAATTGTACATATACACGTAATATCCACATAGCTTAAGGCCTAACATCAATTAACATCAATCGAATAAATGTTATTTGAAACAATGTGAAGCTCACAATCTTGATCTACTTGTTAGTTACACTCTTACAAATGCATGAAAAACGTAAACATCATGAAAAAAGAAATAGAAGAAACGTATCTGCCGAGATTCGAACCTGGTTCGTATGTGGTACATGTAAAGTCCTGCGTGTATCCACTACACTACATATTTATTATATTAAAACCGCTGAATTTAGAAGTTCGATATTTGAAATAACAGAAAAAACCTTTTAAATTAGATGATCGAGATTTATGAACACACCCGCTATTCAATATGGACATATATCCAGCCGGTGACGTATTGTCAATGTTATTGTGCCATCATATCTCGGCTACACTATACAAACGCTATACCTGACAACCTAGCACAGTTGTAACATATTTTAGCGGCCTCTATTGATAGATTATACTATTCTACGACATTGTGTGCCAGCAAATTTAACCTCGTGTTGTTGTGTACGTATGGACACATGCTATTACTAGTGGGATACGTTCTCAAAACTAGTTTATTAATTTCACGAAACTGCTTCTGTCAATTGCGAAAGCCAATTTACCGCTGATTAATCACAGTGCGACTTCATGATTATGATACTTAATTATACACGTAGACACAATCATCTACATATACCCATCATTAAGTGTCAAATTAACAACGCGTGTTTTTGTTTTAGTGGACAAAGCATCATTCGTATTCGACATGATAATGGTCATATACCTTATAGTATATCGAGTCATTCGGAAGAAACTATATACCCTGTAAGGATGGAAAGTGACCACTCAACGTAAGGCATGTAACCATTCAAAAAAGAATGATAGAGTGTAATTACACTGACATCAAATACAACATGATGCTAACTTTTTACAAATTGCAATACTAGTATACTATGATGTTGTAGTATATTTTGTAATTATGTTATACTTACCATAATGGTCATTCTGACTAATGAGTACTCCGGTACATTAATTATATGTAATATGACGAACAACGAGACATGAAAGTAAGCGAGTTAGATACATATGGGGACGTTGTGCTATTAGATGGTAGATAAATGCATGCATACATCAATGTTATGTCATGCAAAGAAATAGTACATACTATGTAAGGATACAAGTTTCTCCTTGAGAATTACTGGAAAGTAAATGGGACAAAAACTAATTTGTAAATGACCTTGAGACAGACACTGTGTTTAATAACATTTAAGAAATTTCTTACTGATTTATTTGCATAACCGTATACGTTGCACATAATTCAATTGAGAGAGATATTCTAAGAAACAGACCGCTGTCACAGTATTGCCCCGCGATACGCATAGTTGTTATTCATCTTACATTTATCGTGTTAAACGTATATTACATTGTGAACATAAGGTTCTTGTCACAGTATCGAGTTTATTGAAGTTGAAAAAGGAGTCTGTGCTGATCACAAGCTAAGCTGGAATATACAAGTTGAACTCATTCTTAGTCTTAAAGATATTATTCACAACTATACCTGATTTAAAATAAAGCAATTTCTTTCTACGCATTAAGTATATTTCTCGATCTTTCTGGAAAGTGCAAAGGTCCTCGTAGCATCTCCTGATACAGACTGTATTAGACAATTGCCTGCTTTTAGATATTTTATTTGATGAAATTGAACGACTGACATATATTTAGAACTGCAATAATATTGATAAGTCAACAATACACACACTTCCGTTATTGCCTAAACCAATTCTGTATAACCTGTACTCGATAGATTGCGAAATATAATTATAACCGGAATATATGTTCACTTCCGGAATATTAATCAAACCTAACTTAATCAAGAATTCTGGAATGTAGCAATCAAGCCTTATTAAATTATTTACCTAACAGACAAACTGTAAGACAAACCTATTACTTGAAGTATTAAATTCAGTATATGGTGGAGCAACACGTCACTAAAGCAGTCGATGAATGGTGTCCCAATGATATTAAATAATTATTATAAGTATTACGATGAATTCATTTATAAATTGCTGTGTCAAAAATTGAGACGACAAGCTTTAATTCTTCGACAAATCAAGTATATTTCTCGTTTGTCTTCTTTCTGGAAAGTCCACAGCTCCTATTTAATTGAACGACCTTAACATCTCAAGATATAAACGTTATTAATTATATGATTGTCTGCTCTAAGCCTTTCCTATTCTTTTTGATAGACTCGCACTGATGACAAACATTTCTGCAATTGTATTGAAAACTCAACAAAACACACACTTCCGTTAATTTATACACCACATCGTCTAAAGAAATTCTGTAAACATTGTACTTGATAGATGGTGAAATATAACTATAACCGGAATATACCTACGCTTCCGGAATATAAATCAAACTTAACGTAATCAAGAATTCTGGAAATGTAGCAATCAAGTCTTATTAGTTTATTCGTCTAACAGACAAACCGTAAAACAAATATATTACATGAAGTATTAAATTCAATCTATGGTTGTTTGCAATTTTCAAGAAATAACAATAATGTAATCAGAGGAGCAAAAAAGGTATGAGAAAATCCGACAGGAAAGGCAGCACTCAACCCAACCAGCCGAGCACAGAAATCAAAAACACCACGACACAACCACCCTGAGCCCCGTCTCTAAAATTCTGCTAGAATCAAGCTGAAACTAAAGCGGTAGGGCATATTCAAAATATTTTTACGATGTTTTAATTGGCCACCCTACAATGTATGATATAACGTGATATATATGATCAATATACTCAGCTAACGTTGTTTTATCTTCACACAACACATTAAAATATCACTTTACAGAAATAAAAAAACTCATTCATGACATGTGAAAAATAATTAATGCTAAAAGTTAGGGGCGAAATGTATTTATTGCACGCCTTCCTAGTCACTGCATAAAATACCTCTTATCTGATAGGAATGTATTCTACGATTAGATATGCGTTAAAAATACGAGAGCTGACAAGCACGATTTCAATAACATTACTATACATTGACTGTAATTTACCAATAACACACACATATAACGTACAAGTAAAGAAACATTTTCGCTTGGACCTACTCTTCAATTACATCTTATTGATATTACAATACGTCGTATTGATATTACAAAACATCCGTACGACGATATGACCATTGAAATACGTTGTATTACCTAATGTACTTTATCAGAGGTTTGGAAGCCGATCCATGGATAATATATATATAATGTTATTAACAAGTGACTGGACTATAGTATTGTATCGAACTTAATAAGTTAACGATGCAATCCAATATACTACAGATCATTACCATACAATGTTACTCTATACAGGTAATCACCACACAATACCTCCGCGATTGCAGCATTTACGTACAAGTCTAACTTTATTGGATTGCACAATCAGGCGGATGATCATGTTTAGAAGGATGCGATTAGATTAACGTAGAATAATTAGTGATTTTCTATGAACGTATCCCGGAAAAAGAATCGGTGATTGCATTCTTTACAAACATATATCAGACAGTTAATTTTCTCGATGACATCATTTAATACCTCATTTCTCTGCTTTACCATGTTGGTTTCCCGGAAGATAATTATATACTAGCCATTTAGTGGATCCGTTTAACACGAGGTATCTTTATGTGATATTTATGACAATATTCTGATGGAACACACGTTATCGTGTGAAAGAGATTGGTGACGTAAACTTCTAGAGTATTTTCCTCTCTGCTAACCTATTTTTCTCCCATGTTAAAGTTGCGCTTGTGTTGATATTATAATAACTCAATTACTAAGAAGAGTAAGGTTGTAAGTTCAGCATTGATATTTATTTGTTCGATAAATGTTTTTAAATAACACATAATTGTATACCAAATAAATACAATAACCACACTCGTAACGTTGTGTCTAGGGCAAATAATACAATATCATTTGACCAATATAAACATAATATTCTACAAAAACATCTCAGGAGACTGTTCGATGATTGATAGGAATTCTGACTGCAAATTCTGACCTAAATAAGGAAATGTCTTTGAAAGGAACTGATGTGATTGAATACACTATACATAACCAAATCTTAGCAATGGATATGTCCTGTTAGACAAAGTGAATGCATTTATAGCCTAAACGTTCACGCGATAGAGATTCGTCAATCACCCATTTTCAGCTTAAGGCATTTACTCAACCGAAAGCTAGAACACCTTTAATTTCCCGGCTGTCAATTTCAAGAGTGTTAGTTGAAAGAACAGTACTTAGGATTTGAGAAGACATAGGTTTTACATTAACACCATGATTTATAGGACCTTTTTAATAAAGCGATGTACTTTTCTTCTGATTATTCTGACTATGTTAACGTAACACCAATCTATAACAAATATATCTGCAGAAAATATGTTCGGATGTGGGCACCGGTGGTCTAGTGGTAGGGTGAGCGCTTCGATATCGATAGATCCCGGATTCAAGCCTTGTCTTTGCCAATGTTTATTTCTGAGAAAGAATAATCCACTTCCTCCATACTAGCTAGGTGTAAATTGGTATCCTAGAGGTAAGTGTCTATTCCTTGGCGCCGCAGATCGAGATGGTGTCAAAGGCTAGTTGAGCGGCTGAGCAGATAAAACAACCCTTGAAAGTTGGTTACTTAACTGTTTTAACTTATAATATCATATGTCAACGTGTGTGTTTCTTACACAATATATGTTTAAAACAACAACATTTACTATCTGAAACTGCGCCTAAAATGTACTTAACCGAAGTGTTGTATGGCTGCTGGATTCTATCCAAGCCGTGATCGTGTAAAAGCAATTCACAAGTTAATAGCTTAAGTGCAATCGTGCTGTTGTTAATACAATAAACATAATTATTTATTTGTCGTTGCAGTTGAAATGCCATTTATTTCGAAATCAAACTGGGCGAGGAAATCGAATTATCATACTTCTTCCAACAACCAAATAATAAAGGTATCCTTTTATAGTATAATCGAAACTAAACGGATTTCATAAAATTATGGTCTTTATATTTCGACCTAATTGTGCTGATTATAACCACACATCGTACGTGTTATCTATGTAATAATCAAATGGCAGCTTCATGTATAATTAAGTTCCACACTTACGACAAGAAAAACACTAATTTTACTTTGATTTGATTACAATTTTGATAAACATTTACTGCGATATATCGATAAGTCCGGAGATTCAAAACTGTTTATAAACGGAGCACGAAAATATGAACCAGTTCTTGAAATATAATTCAGCATCACTCTTATTCCATCATATTCCTGCCACTAAAGGATGACTTATTGGAACATTAGTATAAGTAGGATAAAATTACAATACACCATTACTCATAAAATATCAAATATGTTTAGACCCTTTAATATCGTAGATTATTTCCTCGATCGCACTATTTAATACCCCATTTCTCTACTTTACAATGTTGGTATCCCGGAAGAAAATTGTATATCCAATCAATGGATATGTATAGCACGTGATATTTATGTGATATTTACGACGATCTGCTGATGGTTCAATCACTGTAATTTGTGAAACGTCGGTGAAGTAGGTTTGAAGACTGAATTGCCATCATTGTTAACTTAAACCTACTTATCTCACATTTTAACGTTTTGCAAGAATTGTCATTTATGATAATGTTTTGACTTTGAGGAATAAGGTTGATTGATATGAGCCAACCTACTTGTCTCACATTCACATTTTCCCGTGTGGTGTCATTAAATGACATATAAGCTTTCATAAGGTTGTCAATTCAAACAATATATTAATATTTCAAGATAAAAGAAACATATCTCACAACAACTCTTCAGTTAAGAAAATACACGAATGTTCTTGTTAAGTTTAATCAGTATGTTGTAATTCAAGTCTTGTGACATTAGGTTAAAATTTATCAGAAGATCCTTCGGAAGCAGAGTTCGACGAATCTACACAATTGTAAGTCGTTACGTTCATCATGTCATTTGCAATACAGTATGCTACGTAGGAGAATAAGTGCAATAAATAAAAAACATTAAGGTATGATAAGCACACGTATTGAACCGTTTGTCATCTGTTTAACCAAACTTACAGCTAGAAAACCTTTAGTTTCCCAGTTGTCAATCCCAAGAGTGTTAGTGGAAAGAACAGTAAATTAGAGTTGAGAAGATATAGGCTTAAACATTAATATCATAATGTATAGAGGTCAATCTTATTAAGGTAATGTACTTTTATGGTTTACATACTGACAATGTTATACCAAGAATATATAGGGAAGTGACATTGATAAGGAGATCGAAACTTTTGCTTTCAATAGGTCAGAACAACAAACTCATCTCAAAATATAATTCATTTGGCATTTGTAAAAAAAAGACTAAACTTGTGAACGAGTCCATCAATCATGAAATAAAAGATGAAATAATGAGCGCCAATGTAAAGTACAATAGAGGAAAGTAGGCCAATAAGATTATTGCTACATTTGTATCAAATACTTCCTAGCATTGTATTATATGGCAATATTATACTTTGTAACTGTCTGATATAATAATTGGTGTTTGCCAATCCTAGTGTCTGCTGCAAACATCACCTTTTTAGAATTGTGTCTTCTTCAACATAGTTTTATGGCTGCGGGATTCTATCAGAGCCGTGAACTTGTCAAAGCAATTAACTTCACAATCAAATAGATAGTGCGATTGTACCATTGCAAGTACAGTTAGCTTATTATTTTCATAGCGCTTGGAATGTCAGTGATTTTATAACCCAATTAGACAACAAAATCGAATCACAATATTTCTTCTTCGAACCAACGAATTACCAAATTGAATTTAACACACAATCCTCCAGACAGCACTATACTTTCCACGAAGATAGCGATTTCACAAATAAGGTTCTTCATATCTAAACCACTGATCAATGCAATTATAACTACGTAATACCTGTTCATGTAAGCTTGCAATCTATTTCATGATCAACTTATATAACGTCATTTACAAAGTACCACACTCATGATAAAGGAAACGACTAAATAAATGTTTCTTTGAGTTTGTGGTAACCTTGGATGTGTGGACCTTTTGAAGTACATTATGGGAGTAGATGTTTACAAGCTGACATAAACAGTGACCACATACTGTGTACGACAGTCACTAGGCTAATAAAATACAAATACATGTCATTTGTATAGCGCAAAAATTATGAAATCATATTCTATTGCGCTTTACACTAATATACATTCACTTAAAACATTCAATTTAAAACCTGGATTCTAGAAACTAGATCTGCACTGGATTTGTCATAAGAAACATTCATGACAACTCTTGCGGCATGATTTTGGGCTCGCTGTAATTTTTTCATCTGATAGGCTGGAATTTCAGTGAATAAGGCATTGCAGAATATGGGAATGAACCAGTCCATGCACTAATGTTTCAGTAGACTTTTGTGTGAGATGTTTACATATAGCTTGAAGATGACGTAGCTGCACATGAGCTATCTGGCATTTTTTCTGAATGTGGCAGTCAAAGTTAAGTGTATTGGTCATGATTACACCAAGATCTCTAACCTGATTTACACATTTTACATCACACCCTACCAACATTGACACTTGTGATGTTCGATTTAGCTAACTGTTGTCTGGTTCCATACATGATTATTTCAGTTTTAGACTGATTTATTTTCAGTTTGAATGTTGTCATCCATTATATGATATCAATGAGGCAGCTGTTAAGTTGTTGAATAACAGTTGTCTCTTCCTGAGAATTTCCTGATTGTAATTTAAAAGCAATCTTATGGTCATCTGCGTATCCATAGAGATCGGCTGGATACTTCTGGACAACCCGATTGAGAGCCGATATATAGAGAGTAAATATCACGGGTCCAGCACAAGAACCCTGTGGAACACCAAACCTCAATGGCTCAGTCTCTGATGCTGACTGTTCGACTAAGACTTTCATTGTTCTGTTTGTGAGATAGGATTCAATCCATTCTAGTGGAGTTTTATGAATACCAAATTCATCTTGTAGGATTTTAATCAATATTGGGATATCAATGGTATCGAACGCTGCACTTAAGTCGATCATGACTACGATTGTAACCTGGTTTTTATCTACGGTTTCCAAAAGATCATTATACATTTTGACCATAGCCGTTTCCACCCCATAGTATTTTCTATATGCTCTTTGGTAAACTGGAAGGCGATTGTTATCTTCAATATGCTTGGTGATTTGGTTTAATGCAGCTTTTTCCAGAATCTTGGAGAGAAATGATAAATTTGACACCGGACGATAGTTTTTCAGTTCAAGCGGCAGCCCTTTCTTTTTTAACAAGGGTTTAATCACAGCACTTTTCCACCCATCAGGAAACACACCAGATACAATGAGCGATTTACTATTTCTGTCACTACGGGAGCAAATTGAGAAGAAAACTCCTTTAATTTCGTAGTAGGAATTACATCAAGTTCACAGGTTGTAGATTTTGATGCATGTATAAGTTTCATGATATCATTTTTAGAGAGTGATTTGAATTCAGTAAATGTTTTTCTAATCACAGGTATATTACAGTCGTTAGAAGGACCATTGCTGGATATTTCAGATGGTACGTTATCAAGATAATTTCTCAGTTTGATAATTTTATCAGCAAAAAATCGTAGGAACTCGTTTGCCAAAGATACTGCACTTGTGTGTAATGGGAGTGGATTGTCCTTTGTCCTTCCCAATAAATCAGATGTTACTGCATATAACTTTTTGACATTTCCTTCTGCTTCTCCAATCTTAGACTGGTAGTATTCATCCTTGGCCTTAGAAAGTTCTATACTATATATATCTCTTACACCTCTATATACGTTCTTTGACAGGTCTGATTTGTCATTCATAAAGATTTTCTCAATTGTTCGTTTGTAATGTTTTAGCTGTTTGTAGCCTGAGTACCATGGAATCGTCGGTGTACAGATAATTGTTCTTTCCTTCACAGGGGCATGTTTTTGGACGATATATGATGTGATTCTTGTAAATTCAGACACAAGATCATTAACATTTGGCGAGTTCCTTACAATTTTATTTAATTCTCCGAAATCTGCCTGTAAGATGTCACGTGATACAGATTTCCAATTACGAGATTTGATTTCTTTCCTAATCAAAGGAGGACGATACTGTTCAATATTACAACAAACAAAGCAATGATCAGAGATGAAATAGTCTGACAAAAGTTCTGAAACAATCATACGTTTTTCTTCAAGCTTAGGTAGACTCTAATACATCAACATATACATGTACATTGTATATGCATCATTGTATGTGTTTTCTCGAACTTACTGACGAATTGTTAACTTGGTAAAGTGTCTAATAGATCTATGACGTATGGATTTTTTGTTTCTGTATCGTTTAGGACAACTTTTGTAGAACCAACCGGGATATTTTTAACATCTTTATGAATATTCAATTTAGACAGCAGAGTTACATTCGTGATAATAGTTGAATCTCTGGTTGCTTCTATTAAAAAGATACACGGGCCTATCAATAATTTCGTAAATTAATTTATGCTATTTGGTATAAATATCATAACTGACTAGTACCCTTAAGCTCTTGTGCATCCCGTGCACAGTTTGCAATTATTCAATTGCTCGACACGTAACCAGACTATGTGCTACAGACCCTCACGTGACACCTCCAGCTTATTTCCGTTTACGACGCACGCAAATACTCTAGGGACTGGTATTCCTAACCATGCACTCTATTTTTGAGTTTCGGAAACGGCTAGATGTAGCTTATTGCCTATTTTTGTTATATGATGGGTGCTGTAACAGTTACGTATCACAGTAATTACAAGTAATGCTTTGTATGTCGCAAACTATTAAAAAAATGCATTTTACCGACTGCCAATTTTAACAGCCAATGGCTGGTGAATATGCTTATCATCTATGTTTGCTCACCTATATTCCTTAAAGCAATATTTCAACAAGGACAATTTACCATTTTAATTTACCATTATGTCCTTAAAACATGCATGCAAATTATTTTTCTTGAAAGTAGAAGAGAATTGTATAAAACTTTGAGGCAAAAGTTTCTCGATCATACCAGTATAAAGAGATGTCATTTGCTATAACGAACGCCATAGATGGTATGGCGCTATAATACCAATATGGCGTCATATATTGTGACGTCATTAATAACCTTAAATATGCTGAATTAATTGGATTATTAAATACCATGCACAATTTCAGTGAGCTATGTCAAAGCATTATAAAACAGTGAAATTAGTTCATGGAATGATTGATTGGCCCTCATATTACATGCGTACAAGTAAATTGACAAAGGTAAATCATAGAGAAAATGTAAATATCTACCAAATATGGCCGACCTGTCGATGAATTTAACATAAACTTAATATTGAGCGCAAAGCAAATTAATGCTCTGTCAATACGAGCAAACGTGTTTGTGCTTCCAATTAAGGACTTAAGGAATGATTCTGTATTGATTTGTAAGATGATAAAAGTACAGGGCATAAAAATGGGATTAGGTAAACATACACCTTCTGGTTGATTATTTACTTAGCACCGAAACATAACCACGATAAGTTCAGTCACCCAACAATACCGAGAGTAAGCGTTATATGCTCGCGAAACGAAGCAATATATATTGGTTTTACTACAAAACATTGGACATGTACGAGCGAATGTTCAACAACCAATTAGTTGTTGATTATACTAGCATGGACAGGTCGACGAAATGGAGAAGAAACTAACCAATATCGGTACAAAGCATCTGCTGTATATGTTACTGATATTCTCAATCAAATCGTTGATCAATGCTATGAAATGTTATAATGATATAATACACATGCATAGACAGGATATGTCGTATTGTATTTCGGTATTAAAGTATGCAGTTTTGAGGGCTGCTTTCAGCATTCAGTCGTTTAATTTCCGTTTGACATTGTACTGTCACTGATCATTTGGGCTACATAAGGACACGTGCGTTCAAATCTCTCCGGGGATACTATTTTTCTTTCGTGTATCTTGCAGCCAAATTCGATCTGTGGCGCCCGGGAATAGATACGTCCATCACAGGTACCAATTTACACATTGAAGTAGAGAAACACGTGGGTTATTGTTGTTCAGTGAAATTAACCAGTGGTCAAGACGGGGGTTTAAGCCGGGACCTCTCGATCCCAAAGTGAGCCCAATACATCTAGGCCATCACTCTTCAATTTTTATATTGTCTTTCGCTGGGTTGTATACTTGTATAGGCCTACTACATAAATTGGCAATGAAGTTGGACCAACGCATACTTTGCAACCATAATATTAAGTACTTAAAACAAGTGTCTATGTTTGTTTCACGACTAGCTCCGTTGCCAATCACGATTACTACAGTGCACAATAATCTGATTGTCGATTACAACTTTTTGAATAATTACGTCATAAGCCACAAATGACGTCAGAAGAAATTGTGACGTTTCAAGATGGCTGCGCCCATTGTAAACACGTAGTGTAAATATTGAGGTCTAAACCATGGAAAGTTCAACATTTCACTATATTTAACAATTTCAAAATACGTCTAGATTGTTTATTCAGATTAAATAAATATAACAACGTTTTATGAAAAGTTTATGAGTCTGAATATATAGGATAATTAATAGATCTATAAATAGATCTATAAATAGATCAACTTCTCTGTAAATAGTTCAACTTCAGGTGCGTAGCGGGAGGGGTGTATTCAAAGCCGCGTCTGTACATAGTCAAAACAAGCTGCATAGAGCTTTACATACATTTGAAATAAGTAGATTTGTATGTTAAAAGATGGTGTGAATCTATGCATATCATTAAAATTGTTGCCATATTCACTGGCAATATGAATAATTCATTATTTGTTGTAAACGATCGATCTAGACCTAGATCTAGAATGCGTAAAGAATGACGAGTCGATATAAGTTATTTCCTAATTGACGGACAAATTAAACTGTCAATCAACAATCTCACAAAGAATAAACCAGGTTAGATTACTGCACATTTCAAGTAGGTTAATCCTGAAAAAAGCGCATTGAATTCAGAACGAGTTGCGATCTAGATTTGGACCTTTCCCGCACAAAGTAGAATAGATCTAGACTTGCAGTAGGTCCTAGTATTTTATATTTCTATTGGGACACAAATAGAATTTTCGTGTAGATCCAGCTCTGCAACAATAAATCAAATCACTAAATTTAGATTACAATACTCAAACTCGGTTCCCGATTTAAAACACGGACATGTAGGGCCCTATTAATTTAATAATGATACATTTTAATGGCAACAATAATATTTATGCACCAGTCAGTTGCATCAACGCCCCCTACCCCGGAGATAGGTTGGGATTTTAACATTTGGGTTGAAAAATCCCCGCACTCCATGGCCCTGCTGGGGACATCTGAGGGTAAAATGTCTGGTATTTCCCCGGCCCCTGGCAACTAAATATTGTCCCCGGGACATCGGTTCAGAGAAAAAAACTTCCACATTTCCTTGGCAGTACGGGGGAAGCTGGAAGGTAAATATTCCGTTGAGGATCCCCGGTGTGTGCCGGCGCCGCGGATGCAACTGAATGCATTTAATTCCGTGGTAATACTATTGTTAGAGACGACGGTCTGTGAAAGGTAAAGTTCCTGGTTCGAGGCGTGGCCATGAAAGTGTCCTTGTAAATTCACGACCATCTCCCCAGAACAGAGTGCGTGGATACTATTAGTAGATGCATTAACATTCTTCAAATGGTTATAATTGATAAATGTCGACGCCGGACATATCATACGGCGATGAGAGACCTATCAAATTGCATTTTTATGCCTTTTTGTACGAGTATTGATCAACGGCAAATAAATAAATCCTAATTTTCACAAATATCGGTGAAAATATTTACTGACAATCAGGCGCGTAGCCAGGCATACGCCCGTACGCCCGGGCTTACGTTCCATTAAAAAAATGGTAAAATATACTGACTCAAAAATGCAATAAAAATCGATGCCTCCCTAAGGTTAGGCATAAATATTCGAAGCACTCTCCGTTTTGGATTCAGTGTATTACTCGATATTTTTCGAGCTCGCTTCGCTCGCTCGTCAACTATCGAAACGAATTTCATCTGGTAGAGATCGAGAAGACATGTGTTGCATGCTGCCTAAATAAATAATCAGTACTAACTCGCTCAATATATTTATAAGAATATTGTGATTCATAAAATATGATAAACCAGAGTTACGCTTGTGTGACATGATTACAAAACATTAAAACATTTTACCTCGATACGCTGGCTCAGTACTTTACTAAGTGAATATCATCAAGTAGGGACCATGTTTGTATGACGACCTGCTGCTCAGGGTAGCAATGTTTTTCTAGCTCGCTACTCTTGCTCAGTACTTTACTAAGTGAATATCATCAAGAAGGGAACACGTATGTATGACCTGCTGCTCAGGCAACTTGCTTTGCTCGCTGAGTATTTTACTATATTAATATCATCAAGTAGGAACATGTACAGTGTATGACCTGCTGCTCAGACAAAAGGGGTTTTTTTCTAGCTCGCTACTCTCGCTCAGTACTTTACTAAGTAGGAAACATGTATGTATGACCTGCTGCCCATGCAGGCAGTTTTTTCTAGCGCGCTTCGCTCGCTCATTACTTTACTAAGTGAATAGCATCAAGTAGGAAACATGTTTGTATGACCTGCTGCTCAAGCAAGCAGTTTTTTCTTGCTCGCTACGCTAGCTCAGTACTTTACTAAGTAAATATCATCAAGTAGGGATCATGTATGGCATGTAGATCTATGCCTGCTTCTCTGGCAAACAATGTTTTTCTAGCTCGTTTCGCTCACTTAGTACCTACTGTAATAAGTGAATATTATCAGGTTGAGAACGAATATACGTGTTTGCTGCGCAGGTTAAGTGATTTTTTCTAGCTCGCTTCGCTCGCATACTACCTTTGTTAGTTAATTTCACGAGCAGCATGTTGCTATTTAATCCCCAAAAATAAATCAGAAAACGGGCGTACACTCTGAATTGACCCAGCTACGCCCCTGACAATCATCATATAAGTGTACCATCCAATTTAAGTTTGGCATGTAGGCATACACGTGGAATAGCAACTGTTGTACAAATCTTGGAAAACACCTGTCCAACCCTTGTCGATCTTAGGATGTGTCGGTCTCTTTGGCATCTTTTATCGGCAACCATTAAACGTCTTCGTTGGTACCTATATCTATTTGTAATATCGGGGAAGCATGATGACGAGATCTATATGGTTCATATCACAATTGACATTACGCCAGTAGTCAGTAACGGTAAATCGTACTCACATGGTCCAACGGATTAACTTGAAAACCTTTGCCAAGCAGCCTTAGACATACAACCAGGAGGAGTGATCTCTGCTCTGGTGTGATATCAATTGCTCATGTATCAGTTAAGCATCAACTGACAGTATTATAAAGTTGCCGTTGTTGTGATGGTGGTTGTCGCAGTAACATCGTGGTAAAATCAGCAACAAATGTGTTTTGTTTATATGTGTGGGGGTTTTATACGGAAAACATGAATCAAATTGACCAGAAACGTTGTGAAATCGTTGAACAAACGTAGATCAGCCGTATCCGTGAAGATAGTAACTTTTGTATTTGTTCTTGATTTTGACGCAGATCCCTTCATGATACTTTGACTTAGGTTGGGGCAGATAGACACGTGCATTACCGTAGGTTAGTAGTGAACAGGACATTTGTAGCACGACTGCCTACACGGAGTGACAATATATACCAGACCATATTCTGGATTGGTAATGATTGAAAATATGTTGCTAATTGTACAGCACGTGTCAAGCAGATTTCTAGGAATACGGATAGATGTAAACGTCAACACGTTTTTTTTGTGAGTACAAATAGCAGTTGAAATTATTAGTCCCATCCAGGACGCGCGCGTTCTGAAACACATATTCGGCAGGATCATGAGCTTGTCGTATAAAAGTTATCTAATTTGGCGGCACGTACTTGATTGCAGATCGATGAACGTTTGTCGTACGTGACGTCATTTTAACAGTTTCGCTTTTCAACTTACGTCTTTAACTCTGTATTAAACATGTATAAACAATCATGCAATACCCGACAATGTATATATTTCAGAAACCTTAAATAACGAAGATTTTTTTTATTTCAAAACACGAACGTGTTGAAAAATTACCATAAGGTTTCAATAGTTTTAGAATAATCAATTCATAATGACTTAATAATTTTGTTTGGTCTTTGACTGTTCCTACATTTCATCATTGTTGTAAAAATATTTAAACGACGTCGACTGAAAAAACGTGACGTCATTAAACCTTTTTGCTTTCAAACTTGACGTCTTTAATGCTTTATAGAGGTCAACATGGTCATGTTATACCCGATAATGTATATATTTTTGGAAAGATGAAAGAATAAAGATTATTTTGATATCAAAACATGAAAATGTAAAAAAAATACCATAAGGACCTTTTATGCTTGACGCGGCTCATATGTTAATGCATGACATGCGTACAATTTTACCAATAAGTTAGTAAATATTTATCCATGCGCCGAACCAAATATGTCTTACAAATGTAATGCCATCTTTGCCGAGAGTCCTAATCTTGAATTAAGTTAGAATCATGCCCAGATACATATAGATAAACCGAACAATTTGACATTTACAACAACTAGGAAAGTGCATAATTCGAATGTATAAATGAACAATCAATTTTTCCTCCAATGAATTAAGAAAATTTAGGTTTTAGTTTAACATTTAAAGATACAGGGAGAAGAGGAGTCTTTAGAGGACAACTTAGCCCAAGGTATATTCAAATCAGCTAACTATTGGCGCATTAGTACGCTTAGTTGTTGAATCACATGCACGCGGATCACATAACTGATACAGAATAAAATGCACGAATGCATACATTTTGGAGTAGAAGCACGGCTAGCTCTGCACAAGACATGACTTAATATTAATAGCTACAAAAGACAGGAACGGCACAGTTCTGCTCTGGATGAGAATGAAACATAATACTAGACTAAGTGTACTTTACCAGGTAAATACGATGAGCTCTTAAATAAATGTTCTATTTCCACATAATTATGTCAAATAATACAATATATCGAAATAATATACGTTATAAGCATTACTTTATCATATCACAAAAACTAAGCTAGACTTGTAAATGGATATTGTCTGAACCCTTGAATCCTAATAACACCACCATAGTACTTGCTAACACCTAACCATTCAACTTTTATACCAACTTACTAGATACAAGTATATGTTGATGTCGAACATTCACTGCTGTAAGCACAATACACGACAGGAACGTGTCGACACTATCTATGATAAATTTAATGTATTGAATGACATCACCCATCAAGATGAAATTCGCAAATGTACAATTAACATATTTTATAAAATTGCAGCGGTTTTTACCGTACAACTTTTTTAATAAGTAACATTTTTGCACGAAATTTTGTGTACTTGTTATTTACGATCTTGAGGTGCGATTTAAGTAGTTTTACTATAAAAAACCCGAAACGAAATAACAGAACCAGACATATAAACTTGAACTTCGTGAATAAGCGTTAAATAATATTGGGTTTTAGGTTTATTCCATACACATTAAAGGCTAATCATCAAATCAATAAAACAAATAGTCAAACTCGGTATAATGCGATTTGATCACAAAAACATGGATGTTTTAATTTTTCAAAATTATGATTTTATTTTTCAAGGGGTCAAGGGGAGGTAATTTGGTCGAATATCTTTTGTGTGGCTAAATGAGGGTCATTAATGACTTAGTTTTGGTTTTATTCTCAGTATTTTAATACTTATTTTTGTTTCCTTTATCAGAATATACACTTAAAAACACTTTATTATCAAAGCGGGCATATAGCAGCATTAACAATTAGTGGAACACCTGATGAACGCACTTCAAAAGTGTCCTTTATGATGTGAATGGAATAAAAGCACGTTTTTTTTCAAACACGTGTAAAAATCCCATCAGGACTAATACGTACACAGTTATAAAGTCAACGTGTTTCACTAATGCAAGACAATACAATTTTATGGGAAACTGTTGTGAATGAACTTAAAAAGAAGTAAAATTATGCATGAGTTATCTCACTTGAATTTACTATTTATCTTTGCTCCTGTGATTCCCAATATACTGTATTAGGTCTTTTTATGTACATTGGTATGCACACACACGTGAAATAAAAGAAACTTATGTTTGTGATAATTTAAATCTGTGTAAAACTGATCTGTCTGTTTGCTACCCTCCAGTGAGCGTAACGGCCGCTCTTCCGCGGCCTACCTTTGACAATTGCGCCATGTTTTTGACAAAATATTTTGTTTTTCCGACTAACAAATACCCATGCTACACAAAATGCACACGAAACTCGTGCAACTTGAGAGCAATCGATCACAACGTGCAAAAATGTGATATGAAGCCTTTTCGTCATGGATGAGTGATTTTGGCATGTATTATTATGGGGCAAACTGAATTAGGTGCACAATCTATATTGAAATTAATATGAAATATTTTAGGTTTCTACACTTTCAGGATACTATAATATTCATATTTAAAAAGCGTTCGGTTAGCTGTTTTGCTTAGTATACTCCTTACTTTACTTACAAGTGACACACTGTGTTTATACTTGCTTTTTATGGCTGTCCGGACCAAGTCCTATACATGTACTGTACTACCTGCACTTTACTGTACTATAATTATCATAAGTGAACGTTGTTACTACTCAGTTTTCGATTACACATCGGGTCATTAAATAATGCACACTTGTACGAATCACGTAATATACAATAAGCACATATGGCAAACAATACACAATGTCTGCATGAGAAGTAAAGAAACAACAATCGACCATGGTATGACTGACAGAAACTGCTAATAGCATGAATAATGTGCAGTCTATGGGCATAATGTTGGCATGATATGGGGAAATTTAATCAACTTTCATCTCGTCTGCTAGACGTATGCATCTTACAGTCTGCAGAAAGAGTAAATGACTAGATATATGTGTTCATACAAGGGATTGTCATAAGGTAACCTTCACAAGCCTATATTGGTCTGGCTTAATCATTCATGTGTGCAGCACTTGTAGAGTAAGTTTGGAGTTACTTGGTGGTAGATGTACAGTGATGATACAAATATTGTCGAATTTTGAGATGCCATACGTTTTGATCAGGAGAACATTGAATGTCATACCGGTGGTTTCTATTACATTAAAGTGCCTGTTTTCAAGATATACTAGAACGGAAAAGTACCTAAACCGCATATGATATGCGACAATTAATGAATAGCTAAGTAAAAATTGATGAAATTGGGTCAAGTCAAAATGTTGTCCAATGTCCATAATATCTGACGATTTCACAATACATATTATTATTATGATACCGAATCGATTACACGTTTAAGTAGGTAACGAGGCTTATATTTATAATGGGTTATTGTTTGTCTCACCAGTCATTAACGATTCGCTAGAACGCACTACAAAATAACCCAATATAATTAGTTTAATTATTTTAATTTTCTGTCGAGGTCTACCATTCTTATGCCAATGACTCGGTATATTAACACCATTATTTAGAAAATAAGTCGTTGGCATACAAGTGTCTTAGTGTCATAGTGAAAATATCTGCTAAACCATATTCATTAACATTTCTTACAACTTATATACGTTCATGATTTACAAGCGAATAGTGTGTCACCACATTAACACATTGCAAACCTACGTTAAATTGCAATTATAAATGGTCAGTCTTACAGAGCGCTTTATATAATATTATGACGTCATGACGTCAACACCAAACTAGCATATCCTTTAAGTTTCAAATGCTCTCAACGCATTTACGAAGCCGCTCTATCTAATAATCATTTACGAGGGTTGTTCGATATGTATTGTCATTTGGGCTTAGAAAAACCAAAAAAACCCGATATCTTAAATTTTATTATTACATTCCTTTAAACTACACTCCTTGAGATTATATACACATTTCACCTTTTTGACCCACACTTGAAATACGTTAAAAGCGTGATAGGGCACTGGAAAATTGCTGAACCATCAATTTTTTCAGTAGCATAATTACTCCCCGCATTCATTATTTCAAGATTTTTGAAATGGAAAAGGTAAAAATGTGCCGACTCTGGAGATTTAAGAGGATTTTGTAATATAACCACACACATTACACGCACAGTGACAAAAAAAAGTCTGATTTTCATCAGATTCGTCAAGTGCGAACTACCCGTTTCGCAGATTTTAGAAAAGTAACTTGTATTTGTTTTCAAAACTTTGTCACGATAGGACATGGTATTCATCCGTCTATCATTAAAGCACAGGGAACTTGTATTGCCGGTCATCTAATGGTAATGAAAAAGGCACACAAAGCCTTTCGAAGATAAAATAACCTCTTTGCTATATTCGCCTTTTGACTAGAATTCGGCTTGTTTACAAGGCAGTTCCTATCCTCAACAAAAGGAGTTATTTTCTATTTGCAAACTGTTCAATAAGAGAATGAGCAATCTACTTACGCACGAACAATTTCGTTTTTAAAATCCATGCACTATAGTATACATAACGCAACGCTTTAAATAGACTCATTTTTATGTTTACCTTAATCATGTTTTGTCGGCAATGGTTATTTCTAATATCTACTTCTAATATCTACTTATTATATTAACTTCCTCTTAAACTGCGAATAAAGACAAAAACCTATATGAAATTGGTACCAAAGTAAAGGTAATGAACAGAAGTATCGATTTTTGTAAACCGTAAACTGTTGGGGCGGAACTAGGTCAAGATTCACCTACAAAGACAATACATATGGAACAGTCCTCGTACTTTATCGTATCACGAATATGTGCACGTTTTTAAGACTGCTTTTATCACTCTATGAGTTTATTAGAATGACCTCATGTCGAATACAGCCTAATTATGTCTAGATTGGGTTGTATGAAAGTAAAAGCATAGTACACTAACAAATCGAGACGACGGAAATTAGATATACGTGAATATCAGAAAATAGGCTTCGTAAGCTATAAGGGATTCTGACATGAGACGAGCTGTAACGAAGTAGGATCAGTATGAATTAAATAACTGCTTGGCTACATAAGACGATGCCTTTACGTCACTATATGATTGTTCTAAGAATCATTAAAAGGGCACACTCTTAGTAGGTGAAACATTATAAAACCTTGTATTATGTTTCAAGCAATTTTCCTAATGGACATTTCAAAAGCAAAAATATGTATGTTTCCTTACGTTTTACTTATCCAATGCATATATTTACGTATCATGTTAATTACTTATATTTGGCGTCGGAATGAAAACGTTATGCCAGTGTTTGCAAATCAGCGTTGATGTTTGAGGTTGAGACGCAGCGCAGTCAATCAATAACCAGAGATTGTACACAGTCATAACGTAGCTTTTATGTTTTAAATATCCCTCTAAAATATCTGATACTTTATATCAGCACAAGTATGGAGCGTCCTAAATTGCATTAAAGTTTTGTCAGCCTCAGGGCCGTGTACAAATAATGTTACGTTTCATTTACAATTATAGACTAAGTGCAAAATATAATTACATATAATAGTCCATGTCCCAGGTCTTGAAAATTGAAGATCCATTACCAAGGAGGTGAACAGATCCAACAATGATTTTCGGTTAGCTTGATATCTAAGCTGTCTGAAATCAGTTGATGGACTTGCGGGACATTTTGCCAAATGACCTTTTGGTGGCCATCTTTAAAGATGGCCGTCGTTATTTTAAGCAATCAGAGGGTTTAGGAAATCTTCAATTATTCCTCACTCACAAGGGCTATCGTCTTGTAATTTGTTTTAAAATGTTTGCAATTGAAATGTGCATATAGCAATATATTAATATAAATAATATAATGTGGTTATTAATTAATAATTATTGATTTTTTAAGGAAATTATGATATTTTTCAATTTTTGTCGCTAATTTTTCTCTTTCAAATCGGATCTGAGTGTGTATTTGACCATTTGTTGATGGTTATATGCAGAGGAGGGTTCTAGGCGTCCATAATAAACATTACATTGACAGATCTTCTTTTAAAAATCCTTCATGAGCCCGAAATATTTGATACCTTAAAGTTTAATAGTAGTCTTGTCTATAAATGGGATATTTAGGTTTGACACAACATTGGATTGAATAGTAAATATTTTTTGGTTTTCTGTAAGGGAATTTATTGTAATTGAAGAATATGAATAATGCCCAGCTGACATCATTGAGCATTTTGTGAAAATCAAGATGGCGTCCAAGATGGCCGCCAAAATTCAGAAAAACAATCAGAGGTACCAGAAATTAGGATCAAATCGCCTTTTTGCAGATTGGTTGTAGTTTAAATGTTTTAAACATAATTATTTATTTATATTTAATATTATTAATTGAGTTAGTGAATGTAAAAAGGCATCCGTGATGGCTGGAATCAACATGGTGGCTAAAATGACAAGCTGTTAGGAAAATAATTTGTTTTTATCACAATTTAAGTTGAAGTGGTGTATAATAAATGATTGAACTGTAATATGTAATAAATGCTCCAAGAAATCTTTGAGTTTTAAGCATTGAACCATTAGCTGATTCATAATGGCTTCCAAAATGGCTTCCAAAATGGCTTCCAAAATCAATTACATATTGTGTTAGTGGTGCAAAGAAGTTACAAATTGATACTTTTGTGATCGATAGCAGTGTAAGTTTTGCAAACATTATTACAACTAAATACCCTGTATAAAATATAACATTATATCTATTTGGTGATCGACCTACCCCGTTTAAAATGGTATCAATGAAGGCTAAAATCATAATTGTGACAAAATTGCCACCGCATACAGGTATGTCAAACTCAAAAAGTGCATTAAAACATGTATCGTAATGGAATGTGTTGATGTGAATACTGCTATAGGTTAAAAATATAGATCTACTGTACCATTAGAACACTTTATGTGCAGTATATCTGATATGACTTCTAAGATGGTTGCCAACCATGTATGTTCAAATGGGAGTGGTATTCAATACTGATCTTATCTAATAGTTTTGAAGAATAAGGATAGCCACATAGTCACATCGCTTGTAACTGACCAAGTGTTGACATGGTGTTATCTGGTTGGCTGTCCTTATCCTTAAGTCAAGTACCATCAATATTGTGAACCACCGGTACTGATTGTCTAATTTGTGTTCGGTTGGTAACGTGGTACGGTAAATGCATAAGATATTTTTCATACATAGTTATACATGTTTTATTTACACATTGCCGTCAAAGAAATAGATCATCTACACATACATCAAACTCGACGCATACACCGAGTTCACAGTAGCACCATTCATATGCCACGGAAGCGATCCGCTCGCCATTACACTAATCTACAGATCACCCAGCAGCAACCAAGCTTTTTATGAAGTCAACCACATCCACCCTGCCTACACAACATCGACAAAATGGCTTACAGGCAGCATCAACTTACCAGATATCGACTTGGAAACTGGCATGATTACAGACAACACCTACCATTGCCATACTTGCTTAATATTTATAGACACGGTCACAGAAACAAGCTCAGAACAATTTTTCATCTTCAAGATAGGGGTAAACAACAAACGTATCCTCTGTATAACCAGTACAGCACTATCTTGGGTTAGCGACCATAGCACTGAATTCATAGTGGCGAGGACCACAGCGGCAAGATGGAATACCCCGGCAAGAACGACACTTTTGTGGAAGAAGGCTGATATTAACATCATAAGCATGATCCAGGGCATCAGCATTGACCTTGCCTAGCACTTTTCTCATACCACTGATATTGACACATTATGAATGTTATTTCAGAGACTATGCCAACGTACCATATAAAATTACAAACCCATAAACGATCCCAGGTATTTCCAACCATTGTTAGTAGTAATCAGAAAAGTCAAACGTCTATGATGAAGAAGTGGGCATTCCGCTTAACTTCAGTATAGACAAACTGGATACCAACAGCCAAGCACTCGACAAGGTCCTGAACTAAGCGTTGCGCATAATGACTGGTGCTTCGAAGTCTACACCGATTGAATTCATGGAAAAGTTCACTGGTATCCAGCCATTATACAAACGAAGGCAAGCCAAAGTCATGCTTCAAGCGGAGAAGTTCAGATCAATACCGAACCACCAAATGGCATTAAGATTGGCTGGATTTACCAAAAAATCGGATCAAGTGAAGCAGCTTTGTACATGAAACCAAGAAGTTAGACAAAGATTTTGCACCTGAGTTGACCATAGCAAGTACACCTCTTGTTAGGGATGATATAGTCAACCCATTAGCAAATGATCTGTCTGCAGTAACTGTGAGACTCCAAGTCCCTCAACTCGAGCCAGGCAAGCAAGATGATGAATGTGTTCGAAGGAGCCTGACACTAGCCATGATAACTTGATACGCCAAGAAACCCTCCTGAGATATGGACCCATGTCTATACTGATGACAACAAAACACCAGAACTAGCCAAAATACTACATAACCTTAGAACTCACTGCAAACTAGCCCTACAGTGGATTCCTGCCCACTGTGAAATGCCTGGAAATGAAACAGCAGATGAATTGGCAAAACTGGGAGCACAGTCAGCACAACCGCCAGTACATGTGAGATATACAGAGATAAAGAGATATAAAGATACTGGTCCCTACCATCGCCTTAACAGGTCAGAACAAGCGATTATGGTACGAATACGCTCAGGGCACAACAGGCTGAACCATTACATGTACCGGAAGTACAAATTGGTGTTGTCTCCGATCTGTCCATGCGGGGAAGAAGAACAAACTGTCGATCATGTCCTCCAAAGATGCAGTGGACAAAACCAGGATCGAACTGCAACGTGGCCCACAGACACAACTCTCCAAGAGAAGCTCTATGGAGACGCTGATGATCTGCGGAAGACCAGAAAGTTCATCACAGAAACTGGGATGATAGTGTAAGACGAACGACTGAGGTAAGGTGAGGACAAACTGGATGTGAGAAAGAATATAACTGGTCACGGTACGCATGAAGCAAAGATTCCAAACAACATCCACACAAGTTTTTGGAATACTATACTCCCTTCAGACTAGAGCGTCACACCCATCATCAAAACTAGAGATCAATTTATAGCGACCTAGCAACTACTGGTCCATCTCAATCAAGTCTGCGTGAAGTGAACTGGTCGAGCTCACACCGTTACTTCAAAGCCAGATCATGGCCCTTCTTGACACGTTTTAGATACTAGCTGACTAACAACAAGGTTCGGAAAGATATCCACTGAGAGTCAGCTGCATTCCATAACCAACTACAACTGTTACCTAGATGGTCGAGATCAGATTAGCCCGTCATTTGGGACTTCAACAAAGCCTTCGGTCTAAGGAGAGGAGAGGCAAGCCAGCAAACTGAATTATTACAATATCAGTGGACCCTGCTGGGCAGGATTAGTACTAGCATAATTCTTGCAATCAGAACCCAACATGTACTGGTCGGAGAACAGTCAACCAACACAGCACCAGTCATCAACCATTGGACAACTTTTTCTGTTGTATATCTACCACCTTCTAATTCATGCAACATCTACTCACCATCTGCTTGCTGACAACAACCTCTTGAACATGGTAATTACTAAGGAAAATGCTTAAGGCTAACAAGATGACATTGACAGATTACAACAATGAATGGGAGGGTCCATGGTTCATGTCATTTAAGTATATGGTCACCCGCATCACTAGGAAGAGCACTCGTGTTGAGACTCCGTTTTTCATCCACAACAGCATGACACGTTACAAGTTGTGGCAGAGATAAGTACATCGGGGTATACATAGATGGGGTCTCCTTGAGTACCAATGTTGCTACCATTGTGAGGAAAGCTAACAACAGCATCGCCTTCTTCTGGACAACCCTGACCCACTATCGAAACAGATTAGGGTACGATGTTACCAGACACCTGTCAAATCAATCCTTGAATACGCAAATTCGGCAAAGGGTCAACCAGGGCAAATATTTGTCAGCTGGAGGCAGTTCAGCATATTGGACGCAATTCGTCAAACGGTACTTTAGCACAACAAGCAACATCAGGCAGATCATTGGTGACTTGGGTTGGAAACTCTAGAACCAGATTCATGAGCATTGTCGACAGCGTTTATGCCTTCTCGAGGGGTCTTATTTATTGTGAATAATCATGATTATTTGTTTTTAACAAAAATAACTCGCCGCTCACACGATCTTGTAATTGAATATCAATGGCACGATAATGCCCAAGAGGACGACCATATATACTATACAGAAAGAAGAATAAACTGCAATTTATCCACCACTTATGTAATGTTAAGTGGCCATCTTTGCTGCCGTTTTGAAGTTAAACCATAATGCAAGTCTGATAAATATAATGTTTAATACAAATAAAAACTATTTGAACATACTATACGATTGTAATAAAATATGCTTATTCAGCAATTATGATGGTCATTACAGCCGGTAGTTGATTTCTTAGTATGCTATCTTAAATAATTTCTAACAATAAATAATGATATGCTTGAATAGATACTATGTTTAACATATACACAACTGCCAATTAGCAACAATAGTAATTTATGTAACTAATCGCTTGCACCACCAACATATTTCCTAATTTTGGCGGCCATCTTGGACGCCATTTTGAATAAGACAACGGGTAAATTGGATCGAATCGAACTTTTAATGGAATGTTAGTTAACTACTTTAATTCCGATATCAACAAAAATCATTTCAATAAATGTTTTAATAGAATATATCAATATGTCAATTATTGCGGCCGTTGTAACCGCCATTTTGATTTCAGCCGACATGGATGCCATCCCACAATATTTTAATCGACGAATAATAATAGATATAATATAAATAAATGTGTTAAAAACATTTTAACTACAACCAATCGGCTAAAAAGAAATTTGTAACCAAAATCTGGCATCTCTGATTGTTTTTCTGATTTTGGCGGCCATTTTGGACGCCATTTTGATTTTCACAAAATGCTCAATGATGACAGCTGGTCATCATTCACATTCTTCAATAGCAACATATTCTCTAACAGAAAACCAAAAAATATTCACTGTACAATCCAATGTTGGGTCTAACCTAAATATCCCATTTATAAACAGGACTATTATTTAACTTTAAGGTTTCCAAAATTCCGGGCTCATGAAGGATTTTTAAACGAAGATCTGTCAATGTAATGTTTATTATGGACGCCTAGAACCCTCCTCTGCATATAACGATCAATAAATGGTCAAATACACACTCAGATCCGATTTGATAGAGAAAAATTAACGACAAAAATCGAAAAATATCATAATTTCCTTAAAAAATCAATAATTATTAATTAATAACCACATTATATTATTTATATTAATATATTGCTATATGCACATTTCAATTGCGAACATTTTAAGACAAATCACAAGACGATAGCCCTTGTAAGTAAGGAATAATTGAAGATTTCCTAAACCCTCTGATTGCTTAAAATAACGACGGCCATCTTTAAAGATGGCCGCTAAATGGTCATTTGGCAAAATGTCCCGCAAGTCCATCAACTGATTTCGGACAGCTTAGATATCAAGCTAACCGAAAATCATTGTTGGATCTGTTCACCAATTTGGTAATGGATTTCGGTCTGTCACATGGACTATAATGTTATTTGCGAGGTAAGACTTGCATTTATTTATTCCTTTTCGCATAGCCTGACACAAAGGTACACTGTACTGAAAATCAGGTCACGGTAAGTAGTTTCGTTAATTTAGTGTTCCGCTTTTGTGGACCAATTATTAGCGGTTACTTCAATTATAACTGGTGCCAACCACTTCCTGCCGTACACTGTGCTAGACAGCATCAAATACCTGCATTCATGGAAGTTCATGTAACATGGTGTAAGTATTGTGGACCTATTCTGTATTCAATCAGCTACAGATCTTAAGGTTGATCATTGCCGTATTCCAACAATTTTATGACATGTATGCTGCATGTATTATAATACATTACTGTTTATATTCCCCGACAGTGCATGCTAAAAAAATCATGGATGGTTTCTTATGACAAACAGATGCTGAAGGTGTTGAATTTTGAAAAACAATAGCGTTTATGCACCGACATCTACTGATGCGGTGGAATGTAGCGATGCACCTCTCCGTCTGTTCGTTCTTCCGTAATGCATAATTAAAGACATGCAACACTATCAAACATGTCAACATAAGTATGCCACATTCATGATATAGCTTTTAAATTCTATTCCATCGGGGTATTAGCGTTTAGTGATCGCAGCCTTGTTCTTCTGATTTTTGAAAGTGTGACTCTATTTGTTGTACCTGGTGGCGTTCTCATACAATGTATAATGAATATTGGAGACTATTTTCGTCGCCAAATCATAGTATTTTATACCCCTAGTTAGACATGTTTAATCATTAAATAATAGCTCCGTTGTTTTAGTGCAACTGACACTACTCTTATATGCAAACATCCGGTGATATGTACTCATGTTTAACGTCAACATGTGTCGTGTTCATACATTGTACCTACTTCCTTAGTCATTGTGTCGCAAAATAGCACACATAGCAAGGACTAGAGCTTTCCACTTTTTTCACCCTCTCTCTTGCTTTCGTTTCTAAAGCTTCCAAGGTCTTCTTTTTTTTCTTTTTTTTTTTTTTTGGGAGTAGGATATTTTATTTTCAATAATTCATATCAATTTACATACAAGCTCCAGGGCTTTTAAAAGACTACGTTAACAATTTGTATTTGATCTACTGTGACATAATATAATACAATATTGCTAAAAAGAAGAAAGCTAAGTATATATATATACAAAAGGTTTAAGTGTTTTAACCAAATCACATCATTGAGTTAGTCTAGCTGTATTATGAAATCGAAAGCGAAAGTAGACTAGACTAACTCGATGTGAGGTTAAAGGTTGAATGAAGAAAACAATTATCGATGCTTAAAAGTAAGCATTTACAATTGATATAAGTAATAAAGAGGATGTTGAAGTTCAAAGTTGTTAGATTAATGGCAAGTGTGTGTTAAATAGTGTTATGAGGTGATCTTTGACTTTCGTTTTTTGAGATGTGAAAATATTGTATAGGTTGTTAGTTTTTGTCATAATTGGTGTGCTCATTCTTAATTTAATCAGCATTGGTATTTTTGCTTTTCTTAATTATTTTGTATTAATTTTAAAAATTTATCAAGCAATTTGCATGATTCAGACTTTTTTGAATACAACTTTTGTAATAGAGACAGATCTTGGTATAAAATAAGCATTGTGTTTATAGGTTTTATTCTTCTTTCACTTCTTAAATAACTTTTGAACAAAGAAAAGCCAATTTGACTTAAAAGAATGTTTATTTCTTGATATTCCTTAAATTCGACTCTATATCCAACAAGTAAACGCTGTATACTTTTCATATTTTGTTTGAAACCTAATTTGTTAAAAAAAACGTTGAATATCTTGCCAAAAGCTACTCACATATGGACATTTAATTAATACATGTTCTGCTGTTTCAACATCTTGACAATGAGTGCAGCAAGGAGAGTCTCCTATTTTCCATGTAAATAAATTTTGTTTTGTCGCTAGTATGTTAAAAATAAGTTTTATTTTAAATTGCTTTATTCGTGGATCTTTTATAACATAATGTATAATATAATATACTGAGTTCCAATTAATTTTTGTATTAAGTAATCGCTCCCAGTAACTGTGTATAAACGGTTTTTCAAATTTCTGTTTTACAAGTATTTGTCGTATACATGTGTTGCTTAATTTAAGAATAGGGTAAGTGTCTATGTCTTTACATCTTGTTTTAACTTTAGTATAAATGGATTGATTTGTATTAAGGATACTTTTCCAAATGTGTGGGGTAGAGGATTTTAGTATATGCGTCTCTGGTATCCAGTTTGTTTTTACATTGAGTTAAGTGTAGATAAGATTATCATTTATAGTTCCGTTTCGGAATACATCCTCTACGTAGATTATGTCAGAGTCAATCCAATTCTTGAACATTAGACATTTTCCTTTGTTTTTTATGAATTGATTTCCCCATATTATTTGTTTTCGTATATCATAAAACGTTTCAGGCTTTTTGGTAGTACGATTCAGGTCAATAAAAGTTTCAAGGATTTCTTTATAAAATGGTGGAATAGAATATTTGGTCTTTGGTAACGATTTTAGTGAGTCAATATTCATTTTTAGAATTAGAAGATTATTTCCAAATTGGTTTAAATAGAATTTTGGTATAATTTTCCAGTTTGCAACATTTTCATCATTTAGGGCTTTAACCATTTAAGTTTAATTGATTTTGCATACATGTTAATTTCAGGTATTTCAATACCTCCATCAAGTTTCATACCAATTAATGTTAACCTTTTTATTTTCTCTGATTTATTGCTCCATAAGAATTTGAACATCATACTATTAATAGCATTGGCTATTAGTTTAGGTAATGACATTGACTGAATGAGGTAGGTAAATTTTGGCAACAGTAAAGTCTTAATTACTATTAGTTTCCCAAAGAAAGTAAGGTATTAGTCCATGTCCCAGGTCTTGAAAATTGAAGATCCATTACCAAGGAGGTGAACAGATCCAACAATGATTTTCGGTTAGCTTGATATCTAAGCTGTCTGAAATCAGTTGATGGACTTGCGGGACATTTTGCCAAATGACCTTTTGGTGGCCATCTTTAAAGATGGCCGTCGTTATTTTAAGCAATCAGAGGGTTTAGGAAATCTTCAATTATTCCTCACTCACAAGGGCTATCGTCTTGTAATTTGTTTTAAAATGTTTGCAATTGAAATGTGCATATAGCAATATATTAATATAAATAATATAATGTGGTTATTAATTAATAATTATTGATTTTTTAAGGAAATTATGATATTTTTCAATTTTTGTCGCTAATTTTTCTCTTTCAAATCGGATCTGAGTGTGTATTTGACCATTTGTTGATGGTTATATGCAGAGGAGGGTTCTAGGCGTCCATAATAAACATTACATTGACAGATCTTCTTTTAAAAATCCTTCATGAGCCCGAAATATTTGATACCTTAAAGTTTAATAGTAGTCTTGTCTATAAATGGGATATTTAGGTTTGACACAACATTGGATTGAATAGTAAATATTTTTTGGTTTTCTGTAAGGGAATTTATTGTAATTGAAGAATATGAATAATGCCCAGCTGACATCATTGAGCATTTTGTGAAAATCAAGATGGCGTCCAAGATGGCCGCCAAAATTCAGAAAAACAATCAGAGGTACCAGAAATTAGGATCAAATCGCCTTTTTGCAGATTGGTTGTAGTTTAAATGTTTTAAACATAATTATTTATTTATATTTAATATTATTAATTGAGTTAGTGAATGTAAAAAGGCATCCGTGATGGCTGGAATCAACATGGTGGCTAAAATGACAAGCTGTTAGGAAAATAATTTGTTTTTATCACAATTTAAGTTGAAGTGGTGTATAATAAATGATTGAACTGTAATATGTAATAAATGCTCCAAGAAATCTTTGAGTTTTAAGCATTGAACCATTAGCTGATTCATAATGGCTTCCAAAATGGCTTCCAAAATGGCTTCCAAAATCAATTACATATTGTGTTAGTGGTGCAAAGAAGTTACAAATTGATACTTTTGTGATCGATAGCAGTGTAAGTTTTGCAAACATTATTACAACTAAATACCCTGTATAAAATATAACATTATATCTATTTGGTGATCGACCTACCCCGTTTAAAATGGTATCAATGAAGGCTAAAATCATAATTGTGACAAAATTGCCACCGCATACAGGTATGTCAAACTCAAAAAGTGCATTAAAACATGTATCGTAATGGAATGTGTTGATGTGAATACTGCTATAGGTTAAAAATATAGATCTACTGTACCATTAGAACACTTTATGTGCAGTATATCTGATATGACTTCTAAGATGGTTGCCAACCATGTATGTTCAAATGGGAGTGGTATTCAATACTGATCTTATCTAATAGTTTTGAAGAATAAGGATAGCCACATAGTCACATCGCTTGTAACTGACCAAGTGTTGACATGGTGTTATCTGGTTGGCTGTCCTTATCCTTAAGTCAAGTACCATCAATATTGTGAACCACCGGTACTGATTGTCTAATTTGTGTTCGGTTGGTAACGTGGTACGGTAAATGCATAAGATATTTTTCATACATAGTTATACATGTTTTATTTACACATTGCCGTCAAAGAAATAGATCATCTACACATACATCAAACTCGACGCATACACCGAGTTCACAGTAGCACCATTCATATGCCACGGAAGCGATCCGCTCGCCATTACACTAATCTACAGATCACCCAGCAGCAACCAAGCTTTTTATGAAGTCAACCACATCCACCCTGCCTACACAACATCGACAAAATGGCTTACAGGCAGCATCAACTTACCAGATATCGACTTGGAAACTGGCATGATTACAGACAACACCTACCATTGCCATACTTGCTTAATATTTATAGACACGGTCACAGAAACAAGCTCAGAACAATTTTTCATCTTCAAGATAGGGGTAAACAACAAACGTATCCTCTGTATAACCAGTACAGCACTATCTTGGGTTAGCGACCATAGCACTGAATTCATAGTGGCGAGGACCACAGCGGCAAGATGGAATACCCCGGCAAGAACGACACTTTTGTGGAAGAAGGCTGATATTAACATCATAAGCATGATCCAGGGCATCAGCATTGACCTTGCCTAGCACTTTTCTCATACCACTGATATTGACACATTATGAATGTTATTTCAGAGACTATGCCAACGTACCATATAAAATTACAAACCCATAAACGATCCCAGGTATTTCCAACCATTGTTAGTAGTAATCAGAAAAGTCAAACGTCTATGATGAAGAAGTGGGCATTCCGCTTAACTTCAGTATAGACAAACTGGATACCAACAGCCAAGCACTCGACAAGGTCCTGAACTAAGCGTTGCGCATAATGACTGGTGCTTCGAAGTCTACACCGATTGAATTCATGGAAAAGTTCACTGGTATCCAGCCATTATACAAACGAAGGCAAGCCAAAGTCATGCTTCAAGCGGAGAAGTTCAGATCAATACCGAACCACCAAATGGCATTAAGATTGGCTGGATTTACCAAAAAATCGGATCAAGTGAAGCAGCTTTGTACATGAAACCAAGAAGTTAGACAAAGATTTTGCACCTGAGTTGACCATAGCAAGTACACCTCTTGTTAGGGATGATATAGTCAACCCATTAGCAAATGATCTGTCTGCAGTAACTGTGAGACTCCAAGTCCCTCAACTCGAGCCAGGCAAGCAAGATGATGAATGTGTTCGAAGGAGCCTGACACTAGCCATGATAACTTGATACGCCAAGAAACCCTCCTGAGATATGGACCCATGTCTATACTGATGACAACAAAACACCAGAACTAGCCAAAATACTACATAACCTTAGAACTCACTGCAAACTAGCCCTACAGTGGATTCCTGCCCACTGTGAAATGCCTGGAAATGAAACAGCAGATGAATTGGCAAAACTGGGAGCACAGTCAGCACAACCGCCAGTACATGTGAGATATACAGAGATAAAGAGATATAAAGATACTGGTCCCTACCATCGCCTTAACAGGTCAGAACAAGCGATTATGGTACGAATACGCTCAGGGCACAACAGGCTGAACCATTACATGTACCGGAAGTACAAATTGGTGTTGTCTCCGATCTGTCCATGCGGGGAAGAAGAACAAACTGTCGATCATGTCCTCCAAAGATGCAGTGGACAAAACCAGGATCGAACTGCAACGTGGCCCACAGACACAACTCTCCAAGAGAAGCTCTATGGAGACGCTGATGATCTGCGGAAGACCAGAAAGTTCATCACAGAAACTGGGATGATAGTGTAAGACGAACGACTGAGGTAAGGTGAGGACAAACTGGATGTGAGAAAGAATATAACTGGTCACGGTACGCATGAAGCAAAGATTCCAAACAACATCCACACAAGTTTTTGGAATACTATACTCCCTTCAGACTAGAGCGTCACACCCATCATCAAAACTAGAGATCAATTTATAGCGACCTAGCAACTACTGGTCCATCTCAATCAAGTCTGCGTGAAGTGAACTGGTCGAGCTCACACCGTTACTTCAAAGCCAGATCATGGCCCTTCTTGACACGTTTTAGATACTAGCTGACTAACAACAAGGTTCGGAAAGATATCCACTGAGAGTCAGCTGCATTCCATAACCAACTACAACTGTTACCTAGATGGTCGAGATCAGATTAGCCCGTCATTTGGGACTTCAACAAAGCCTTCGGTCTAAGGAGAGGAGAGGCAAGCCAGCAAACTGAATTATTACAATATCAGTGGACCCTGCTGGGCAGGATTAGTACTAGCATAATTCTTGCAATCAGAACCCAACATGTACTGGTCGGAGAACAGTCAACCAACACAGCACCAGTCATCAACCATTGGACAACTTTTTCTGTTGTATATCTACCACCTTCTAATTCATGCAACATCTACTCACCATCTGCTTGCTGACAACAACCTCTTGAACATGGTAATTACTAAGGAAAATGCTTAAGGCTAACAAGATGACATTGACAGATTACAACAATGAATGGGAGGGTCCATGGTTCATGTCATTTAAGTATATGGTCACCCGCATCACTAGGAAGAGCACTCGTGTTGAGACTCCGTTTTTCATCCACAACAGCATGACACGTTACAAGTTGTGGCAGAGATAAGTACATCGGGGTATACATAGATGGGGTCTCCTTGAGTACCAATGTTGCTACCATTGTGAGGAAAGCTAACAACAGCATCGCCTTCTTCTGGACAACCCTGACCCACTATCGAAACAGATTAGGGTACGATGTTACCAGACACCTGTCAAATCAATCCTTGAATACGCAAATTCGGCAAAGGGTCAACCAGGGCAAATATTTGTCAGCTGGAGGCAGTTCAGCATATTGGACGCAATTCGTCAAACGGTACTTTAGCACAACAAGCAACATCAGGCAGATCATTGGTGACTTGGGTTGGAAACTCTAGAACCAGATTCATGAGCATTGTCGACAGCGTTTATGCCTTCTCGAGGGGTCTTATTTATTGTGAATAATCATGATTATTTGTTTTTAACAAAAATAACTCGCCGCTCACACGATCTTGTAATTGAATATCAATGGCACGATAATGCCCAAGAGGACGACCATATATACTATACAGAAAGAAGAATAAACTGCAATTTATCCACCACTTATGTAATGTTAAGTGGCCATCTTTGCTGCCGTTTTGAAGTTAAACCATAATGCAAGTCTGATAAATATAATGTTTAATACAAATAAAAACTATTTGAACATACTATACGATTGTAATAAAATATGCTTATTCAGCAATTATGATGGTCATTACAGCCGGTAGTTGATTTCTTAGTATGCTATCTTAAATAATTTCTAACAATAAATAATGATATGCTTGAATAGATACTATGTTTAACATATACACAACTGCCAATTAGCAACAATAGTAATTTATGTAACTAATCGCTTGCACCACCAACATATTTCCTAATTTTGGCGGCCATCTTGGACGCCATTTTGAATAAGACAACGGGTAAATTGGATCGAATCGAACTTTTAATGGAATGTTAGTTAACTACTTTAATTCCGATATCAACAAAAATCATTTCAATAAATGTTTTAATAGAATATATCAATATGTCAATTATTGCGGCCGTTGTAACCGCCATTTTGATTTCAGCCGACATGGATGCCATCCCACAATATTTTAATCGACGAATAATAATAGATATAATATAAATAAATGTGTTAAAAACATTTTAACTACAACCAATCGGCTAAAAAGAAATTTGTAACCAAAATCTGGCATCTCTGATTGTTTTTCTGATTTTGGCGGCCATTTTGGACGCCATTTTGATTTTCACAAAATGCTCAATGATGACAGCTGGTCATCATTCACATTCTTCAATAGCAACATATTCTCTAACAGAAAACCAAAAAATATTCACTGTACAATCCAATGTTGGGTCTAACCTAAATATCCCATTTATAAACAGGACTATTATTTAACTTTAAGGTTTCCAAAATTCCGGGCTCATGAAGGATTTTTAAACGAAGATCTGTCAATGTAATGTTTATTATGGACGCCTAGAACCCTCCTCTGCATATAACGATCAATAAATGGTCAAATACACACTCAGATCCGATTTGATAGAGAAAAATTAACGACAAAAATCGAAAAATATCATAATTTCCTTAAAAAATCAATAATTATTAATTAATAACCACATTATATTATTTATATTAATATATTGCTATATGCACATTTCAATTGCGAACATTTTAAGACAAATCACAAGACGATAGCCCTTGTAAGTAAGGAATAATTGAAGATTTCCTAAACCCTCTGATTGCTTAAAATAACGACGGCCATCTTTAAAGATGGCCGCTAAATGGTCATTTGGCAAAATGTCCCGCAAGTCCATCAACTGATTTCGGACAGCTTAGATATCAAGCTAACCGAAAATCATTGTTGGATCTGTTCACCAATTTGGTAATGGATTTCGGTCTGTCACATGGACTATATCTGGCATTCCAATTATTAATTAATTTTTTACATAGTTCTATTTTTGCATTCCAGTTTAGTGTTTCACATAATTTTTTGTCTGTTCCAAAGTATACGCCTAATGCTTTAACAGATTGTTTGAAAAGTATATTTTGTATTTCAATCTCATTAGGATTTTTTAAGTTTCCAATTAAAAGACCTTCTGTTTTATTTTTATTTAATTTCAGACCTGAAGATAACCCAAATTCTTCCACAATTTGTAGAGCTTTTGGAATTTCTGTTGCATCTTTAAGAATAACGTTGTGTCGTCTGCAAGTTGGGTTATTTTTATACTTTTATTGTTTATACTCATTCCAGTGATATCGTTACATGCTCGAATGTTTGTTGATAGTATTTCTGCAATAATAATAAAAAGGAGAGCAGATAAGGGACAGCCTTGTCGTATACCGCGCTCTACTTTAAAGAATTTTGAAATCCATCCATTGTTGGCTACCGCGGATTCAATATCGGTATATAAAATTCGTACCCATCTTATGAAATCACTTTTGAAACCAAATTTTGTCAAAGTGCAAAAAATAAAGTCCCATTCTACTGTATCAAAAGCTTTCTTAAAATCCAAAAATAAGATGAGAGCGCTTTTGTCAAGAAGTTCTGTGTATTCGATGATGTCTTGTATTTGTCGTATGTTATAACCTATATACCTATTTTTAATAAAACCTTGTTGATCTAAGTTGATGATCGTATCTAAAACTTTCTGTAATCTAGTTGCAAGTATTTTGGTAAGAATTTTATAATCTATATTCAGTAATGCTCCCAATGTCAAGCCAAGTTCTTTCATTTCTGACACGATGGTTCTTCTCTCGGTGTAATATTTGGTTGTCCTCGTCTCCAATTGCCTTTAGACGTCTTCATAGCTCAGAATGACAGCATGTATTGTTATATTGTACGACTTTTAATACTAGTATTATATTACCACCCGATGCGTCTAAAGTCGACTTCAAGCGTACTGCTCATTACTCTGAACTTTTCAGGTTACTTTTAGAAATATAATAAGAACTCTGTATATGCTGCACTTAATTTTTATTTTCAAGAGTCAAAGAAGGTTGAAGGAAATGTTCAGCTTTGACCAAGTATTGAATTAGTACATTAAAGGATGGGCAATTCCTCAGTGAATAAGTACAATATTAACCATATTCAGTATGTACTTATTGTCTATATTCTCAGCGACATACTTTAATTTTTATACACGGCTTCGATAGAATCCGAAGCAATACAACTGCGGTGAAGTACATTGTAGGTACAGTTCTTAACAGTAAGTGCTGATTTTTTAGACACAGGGATTGGCGTACATATATTTTGTAAATATTTCTCATGTATTTGAAAGAAACCCACAAGATGGCATATGATTAGTTAAGTTCAAAAGTTTGTTAGAGTTGTTTTCAGCTGTTTAGCCGCTCAACCACCCTTTGACATCCTTTGATCTACGGTGCCAAGGAATAGACACTGCCCTTACGGATACCAATTTACACCAAGGTCAAGACGATCTCAATCTCGAAGCGCACACCCTTCCTCTAGGTCATCGCTCCCCACATCCGAATATATTTTCATCAGATATATTGTTATAGATTCTGGATATAACGTTTACATTGTCAGTATAATCAGCAGACATATAACATCGCTTTAATAAGAATGGTGTCTACAAATCATGATATAAATGTAAAATTTATATCTTCTAAACTCTAAATAAATAGTCTTTCAACAAACACTCTTGAGATTGAGAACCGGGAAATAGAAGGTTCTCTATCTGTCAGTTTGGTAAAATGGTGACCGGCTGAAAATGGGTGATTAACGTATTTCTATCGCATGTACGTGTAGACTATAAATGAATTCACTTTGTCTAACAGAAAATACCCATTGCTAAAATGTGGTTATAATGTATTCAATCACGTCAGTTCCATTCTAAGACATTTCCTTATTTAGGTCAATATTTTCTGTCAGAATTCCTATCAATCATCGATATTGTAGAATATAATGTTTATATTGGTCAAATGGTATTGTAGTATTTGCCCTAGATACAATGTTAAGATTGTCGTCATTGTATTTACTTGGTATACAATTATGTGTTATTTAAATACATTTCTCGAACAAATGAATATCAATGCTGAACGAGTTATTTTAGTATCAAAACAAGCGCAACTTTAACATGGGAGAAAAGTATGCTAGTAGACAGAACAATACTCGAATAGGAAGTATACGTGACCAATCTCTTACTCACGACCGAATTTTTGTCCATCAGCATATATCGTCATGAATATCCCATAAAGATCTTGTGTTTTACGGATCCACTGATTGGCTTGTATATAATTTTCTTTCGGGATGCCAACATTATAAAGCAGAGCAAAGAGGTATTACCGAGAAAATAATTGGCGATCATTTAGGGTACATACTAATTTTATATTTCCCGAGTAATGTTGTATTGTAATAATGTTATCCTACTCATACTTAAGGATATCCGGGTTTAATAAAGAATCTCCTCTTGAAGAGTTCTCAAGTTCAGTAATGTTATGGCAAATCGATTGATTTGCTATGTGTCGTGGAAAGAGCCAATCTATTTGTGTTCTTTTTTTCTTTCAATTTTAGTTACAAGACAATGTTTCGGTTTCATAACATGTCTTTATTTATGAATTGGGAGACAAATATGTGTTTTCCTTTTTCTTTTCTTTAATTTTATGGGAATTAATATGTGTTAAATAGATGATAATCGGATTACTACGGATTTCTGAAATGTATATTTTCATAACGGCTTTGTAAAAAACCTTTCAAACTTTTATTAAAATATTACACACACATTGAAGTTATTTTTGAGAAAAAATCACTTGTGCCAATTGTTTAGTTCATATTTTATTGACATTTATCAATAGGGTACTCATTGCCATTAATAAAAAATGCCTTAATTTCAGAGAGGGTAGGGTTACATTTTTATTTACTTCATAATTAGACCAAACGCCTTTGAAAGCGAATATTTATTAGAGTATGACAACGTAATCGGGCGAAAACCTCGTGGTGGCTACTTCCGGTATGTGATCTATATATACATGTACCTCCAGACACATCAGTTTCGGATTGACGTGAAATGTATACTTTTGTTTTCGGAAAACTGAAGATATGTTTTTTTGGGGTTTGCTAATGTATCGTTTACACATCATCATTTACACTATATCGACATTTTCATTCTCACGAAATCCACGTGCTAAAAATAGATTTGGCCACGCGGTCACTATGAGCGATTTTGTTTATAAAACGGATTAAAACACTTTACTGACTACGTTCTATCCCTGGAACTTTATTATATAGATACAATATAATCCTACAATTGTCATATAAAAAATACGGATGTCTGAAAAGTGGTGCGTTTCATAGTCCGTATGTGTACGTTGGCGAGTAAATCAACACCAAATGTCTACGGGATGAATTTTATTCTATTTTACATTAGAACTACCCTATTTTCGAATATAACATATATTTTTCGGGATAAAAATACGCACTGGATTCATAACCAGAAGAACCTGATTTCTACCAATTTTATTGAAAAGCTGATGACAAATATTTCAATCGAGGTTGTCTACGTATTTTAATGGCCCTCGTATCATCACTTATCATACTCTTATTAATATATTCGAGCTCTTACTTTTCTTCTGGAATTTTACAAAAAAAATCCTTTCTATTACATTTAAAACTTTTCAGGCATTGGTAAGTCTTAAAATTATTATAGTTTGTGGATTTTATGACTTGCGTAAGGGTAAATGCACCTTATGTTTGTGGTATTTTGAACAGCAAATACATTACATTTTCTGAAAATCTGCTTTGTCCAACCTCTAAAACATGTTGTAACAATAACCATGTTTGCAAACTTATATGACTTCGATTAATATCATTGTCGCAGAATAGGCATATTTCGGTATGTCATAGTCTTAAGTAATACATCGGTTATAATACATAAGTTATTGACTGCCTTCCATCATTGGATTTCCAAATTTAAAATAGTACCAAATTTAGCAAATTTATCGATTCATGACAGCAATTGTATAGCGTTAACGTAAACTACGTAAATTCAAACTATGTTTTAAACATATTATTCTGTACTCTGTAGATGTTGTGTTGCCAAAGCCGTTCAATGTGCTCTGCATAGGAGCATGCGTAGATACGTATAAGCGTTCTCCTGATAGAAACGTACATATAATCTAATCAATGTTATATTTTTGTATAGAATGCAATCGCCGATTCATTTCCCGGGGATATTTTCATAAAAAATCACTATTATTATAAGTTATTCTAATCAGAACCTTCTAAACATTATCATCTGTCTGATTGTGCAATCAAATTGTACGTAAATGCTTCAATCGCGGATGTATTGTGTGGTGATTACCAGTATAGAATAACATTGTATGGCCATGATCCGTAGTATATTGGATTGCTCCGTAGATTCATTAAGTCCGATACAATACTTTAGTCCAGTCACTTGTTAATAACACTTTGGTATATCCATAATTCTGCTTCCGAACCTCTGATAAAGTACATAAATGGCCGTATTTCCCTAATGTAATACCAATACGACGTAATTGAAAGGTAGGTTCAAATGAAACTGTTTCTTCACTTTTACATTGTGTAATGTATGTTGTGGGGAAATTAAAGTTATTGTACTTTAAGGTTATGGCAGACGCACTTTTCATCACTTTATCGCATTTCTAATGGAAGAATAAATTCTTAAATGATACGAAATATTTCATGCAGTAAATATTATCATAAGTATGGCATGCTATAAATCTATTTCGCCCCTAACTTGATTGTTTTTAGCATGAAGGAGTTTATTTGGTTCCGTGATGTGACATTTAGTTTGTTTTATGAAGATAAACGACTTTAGATGACTATGAGAAACAACTATACATGTATCGCATACGACTATGTCTTATAGGGTGGCACATTATAAATTCAGTGAAATGTATTGAATACTAGTATGTCATACTGCATTAGTTACAGCTTCAATCTCATATAATTTTTAAAATGACGGGTTGCTCCTTTGGTTACAATAAAATGTTATTTCTTGAGCTAAAAAATCTACGGTATAATGAATTTGATACTTCATGTAATATATTTGTCTTACAGTTTGTCTGTTAGACGAATAAACTAATAAGGCTTGATTGCTACATTCCAGAATTCTTGATTACGTTTAAGTTTGATTATTATTCTGGAAGCGTAGATCTCTTCCGTTTATAATTATATTACATCATCTATCAAGTTCATGGTTATATAAAATTGCTTTTGGCAGTGTGATGCTTACATTAACGAAAGTGATTGTATTGCTTGCCTGTCAATACTAGTGATGATCTCAATGTGTGTCAGTCGTGCAAGTCCATCAAATAAAAAGAGGTATAGGAAAGACTAATAGCAGACAATTACGAGCAAATAATTAATAACGTCTGTATCCGGAGATGTAAAGTTCGTTCAATTAAATATGACCGTTGCACTTATAGTCCAGCAATAATGTCTCCAAAAATCGAGAAATCATTAATTTTTGGAGAAAGTTGCCAAACTTGGTATATACATTGGGCAAACATATTGGAACATTTTTTTCATGAGACCCATCTCGTATCTGCCATTATGGTTGCCATGGCAACCATTTTTAAAGATGGCCGCCAAAAACGAAAAATCGGTGTATATCTTATATAACGCATGATAACAACGTTATTATGAGTAATTGTAAAGTATTTTTGTTAGAAAAAACTTAACTAACATCTAACTTATACCTTTAACCGAAAAATGTTTTTGAAATATCCAAAATGGCCGACAAAATGGCCGCCAAATTAGAAATATTCTGTATAATAGTCTTTAGGTATACTGATACTATATTTTTAACAATTCTAGAAAAAAATCTGGTTAAATGTATTCCAGTTTAATTATTTATTAGTGAATAAAGCAGGTATTTTATTCTAGGGACGTAAATTTCAATATAAATAAGCCTCGATCTGAGAAAAGGGCCCATAATGACATTGACATGAAATTGAGAAAATTGGGTTTTTAAGCTATGTCATCATTTCTGCGAATTTTAGAACAGGGCACAAAATGCACATAAATGTTTTATGTTATATCCTGTCACACAATTGTTGCCTTGTAACATACTTAAGGGGGAGTTCTATACTAACACTTGAGACCAATATTTTTGGGGTAAATCATGAGAAACTACAAACAAAAGTGAGGATTTTTGGAATTGGCCGACCACAATGTCAATTATGGTAGTATTTTATTGAAACCCCTGCAATATAAGTGTAGTATCTTGTAGTAATATATATCATACGAAATTATCGGCTATTGATCAAGATACGATATTTTGGGGTAAAATACTTCAAAATGAAAACAAAATGATGATTTTTGGAATCAGTTCACTGTAATGTCATTTATTATGATATTTGATTATAAATCAATAGGATGGACACATATTGTCTTCCTCCTTATGATATTACTAAGCTGGTGCCTAAATGTCATGTATTTTAAGACATTTATGGGCAAAAACATTGGAAATGTAAACAAAAGTGAGGATTTTAGGAATCAATTGGCCACGATGTCATTTAAAATCGTATGATTTAGAAAACAACTGCAATTAGTTTGTAGTAACTTAAAGTTTAGTATATCAAATAGTATATTATCATTTATGATTACTGAATGCTATTTTGGGGTAAAATCGTACAAAATATAAACTAAAATGGTGATTTTTGGAAAGGTTGACTACAATGGCACCAATCACATTATTTAGTTATAAATCACTAAGACAGACATATATGCAGTTTTTCCTCTTAAGATATTAATAATCTAGTTTTCAAAATGACTTGCGTCTTGGGATATATTTGGGGTGAAACAGTCCAACATATAAATAAAAGTGAGGATTTTTGGAATATAATGATCACAATGTCATAACGCCACAAACTGTTCTATTTTATAATTAATCACTACGATAGGCACATGTTGTCTTTTCGCATAAGAAATAAATAATCTGTCCTAAAAGTTGTTTATATGTTTTCTTTTTTGGGGTAAAATATTACTAACTATAAACAGAAATTAAGTATTTTTGGAATCAGAAGACCATACACTTATTAATCATCGTATTCGTCAATAACTCACTGCATTTGGTTGGTAGTAACAATTTGCTTAATACATCAAAACATTTATGTATGAAATAACTTGTGTAAAATGCAATTCCTTGGAAAAAAATCACAAAAAATATAAATGAAACAACCTACTCCAAGCAGTTATGTATCAGGCAATGATGTGTACCACAAAGAGCCGTTATCTTCCAAAAGCATTGCAAGACAGGAATAAAACACAACGTGTCGCCAAGAAAGGAATTTCTGACGAGGAATTGCTGTGCCCGACAAAACTAGGTATCTTTAGTGTCAGGATAAAAAATTCAGTGAGACCTAGGCATAATGATGAATACCACACAGGCATGGAATCTCTGCATATTGCATTTTGAGTAGATCATATTGTTTGAGATGGCTTTACCTGGTCATAGTTTCAAATACTAGTACCTGGCGTTGCCTGGACATTTTCGAAAATATACAGGGCTTCAAGTCTGCTAATCAAATGAGGTTAACACTACATGTGGGTCCCATTTCCTTGATTACTGTTACAAAATTTGTTAAGTGTTACACTCAAAGGTCACCATCTCATATATTTTTGTTAACATTGCATTGTTTGAAATATTCGAAAAAAAACCCACTGAAGTTCCACAACAAGAAACTATGAAATTCCATGAAAAGTTGAAAATCATATTTTCATGTCGGCCAAATAATCTGGCGCACAATACGCTATGTATTCTTCAGACAAGCTACATTTACAGCAATTGCCACCATAATATCTCATTCAAAGTAATTTGATAGTAAACTGATACTCTTATAAAGTAACTATGACGTTAACCCCCTATTGCTCCACTTATATATGAGCCGTAATCCAGGAAAACCTGCTGACTTGACATCATGTAATTACTGTATAAAACAAGGTTTTTAAAAGGCTCTAAAATAAGTGAAAAATGTATATATCTGTTAATTCTACTTTAGGTAATTTATCCATATAGTACTATATCTTAGCATTAAATTGCCTCATAAATTATGTTGAAACCATATACTTTGTTGCCATGGTTACCAATTTCGGAAAAATACTTCAATTAAAAAAAACTGACACTGAGCTGTTTAAAACAACAGTAGCCTTTCTCTTAATGCGACATGTTTCTTTTATGATTTATATTTTTAAAATCAGAACATAATTCTAAAATGTGACACTAATTTGAACATTTTATGTCAAGAATTAATCATATTGTGTAATTACGAAGTACTTTTTACAGTCAAATACCGTTTGAATGGCGTTCGCGACGTCAGACAAGAAACTCGGAATATGACTTTACGAAAACAGCTGTAACTTCCCTCAAAACTCAAGATATTTACACAATTTATTTTGAATTATGCTTAATTGACATTAGTCATTATAACTATGAAACATCACAAAAATATGTTTCTTGTCAAATTAGCAGGTTTTCCTGGAGACTGGCTTATAAATATAACATAGTAAACTCAAGGTTTGTCCGTTTATAAAACTGGATCCGGTCATAGCTTAAACAGTTTTGAAGCTAGGTTAATGAAACTTGGTATGTGGATACGGATTAATAAGCAGATTATTCATGTCAATTTGTGTTTTATTCAGACAACAATTGTGGTTGTCATGGTGACAAAAATATAGAAAACCAAACAGGGTGCTTATATATTGCTTGTAATTCGTAATAAATTGTTATTATTAAGCAGAAACTGACTGTTTATTTTATCATCGTTGACCTTGACCCCATTTACACCTATTTTGATGGAAAGTATCTTCGCAAAAGCTATATATAGATCACGTTTCATTCATATATGTCATTACGGACTAAATATAGTCAGCGGAAACCGATTTTCTATTTTGAGTAACAGTGACCTTGACCCCAAATGTCCTATTTTTTATCCCAATGTGTATCATCCTATAAGCAACGTATATAGCAAGTTTCATTCAAATATCTCATTCTTAACGGAAGTTATTGAGCAAAAACTGATTTTCTATTTTTAGTAACAGTGACCTAGATATTTACCCCACGAATCCAACTTTTTATTTTTGGTGGCGTATTGAGTCAAGCTACTTATACATAAAGTTTCATCACGATATGCAATTCTAAACTGAAGTTATTAGGCGAAAACCGCCATTTGATCAATTTGGCGGCCATTTTGAAAACCGTTGCTATGGCAACCAAAGAAAATATTTTAAGTGGTTCTCATGAAAAAAATGTTTCAAATGGACCAAGGAACAGTTGTACCAAGTTTGGTAACTTTCTCCAAAAATTAATGTTTAGTGGACATTATTGCAGGACTATTAGTCCAGATTGAAGACAAACGAGAAATACTTGTATACTGTTTGTACTGCAGCATTAAAGCTTGTGCTATTTATTTATTACAGAATAATGTCTTAATGAATTCGTCTTCATACGGAAAAAATATACTGTACAGTCTTCAAATTTCAATGGGACAATATTCCGAGGTTTTGTTGAAAGTACTTCATCATGTTATAGACGTTCAATACGATCAATGGAAGTTGGATAATAAATATGCGTATGACAGAACACAAATTCAATTATCTGCAACTTACATGGTATGCAAACCACTAACAATAAGACACTTCCTAACTAAGTTTCTGTTTCAAGGTCATATACAAATTATGTTACGTCTCATTTACATTCCAGTAATTTCAAGGACTAACTTGCATTCTTACATTCTTGTGCTCTACATGGTAATACATTGATGTATGCATGCATGCATCTGCTATCGAATGTGTTCTATCAGCCAAACGTTCCAATGTATATCTATCTCGTTAATACATATAAATACACCCAAAATAATTCAAATGGCCGATATACATGTAGTTTGTTTATAATGTTTAGTTTCATCATAGTTTCTGTAGATGTAAGATTAACACTTTCAAGTGTATTCAATTCATAGAGTAGTGGCCAGTTTTATTTCCCTACACATAGCATAAAAAATGTACCACAAAACCAATGAAGCCTACCGTATAATAATTTAAAAAACTCTCTAAAAGATGACACAATAAATACGAGAATGTGTATAAGGCTAATGGTAATAATTATACAGTCAATCCAAAGTGTATGAATGATATCTGGACTAATTGTGTAGCAGAAAAAAACTTAACATGTCAACCAAGCGCTTACAAATGAAATAAAGATTTTTGCCTATTACACATAAGTAATAATTTGATAAATGATAGAATTTAAAAAAGAATAATTAAAAACATCTGACATTTTCTCAATATTATCTCCAATGTGTGTGTGTGTTTAATGTCAAAACTAAAATTTTATAAGTTTTACTATATACCAATGATTGGTATATGTAGATGTTTCTGTTTACATGTATAATTAAATATCACAACCAACCATAGAGGCGCATTGCAAATAATACGCGACGAAATCGATTTTGCAATTGACAGAACCAGTGTCATGAAATTAATAAACTGGGATCGAGAATGTATCTCCCAAGAAATATCATGTTCTCAAGCGTTCAAAACTGTACGGGGTTAATTTTCCTGGCACCAAATGTCGCAGAATAATATAATTTAACAATAATGCAGCTTGAGTATGTTCCAACTGTGCTAGCTTGTCAGGTTTAGCATTTGTAATATAATAAGTTATATTTAGGTTTCTGGGTACATATCACATATGTCTCCAGTGATGCAGGTCATTCTTATTAACTCTACTTCGTACACTTATGGCGAAGGTATATTTTCTAACTCATTAGACATGATTTATTGTATTGCATAAGCATATTTAACAACTTAACACTATTACTATTTTATACTTGCAACACTAAAAGACAAAATGAGCCTTGCAATACGCACCTATTTAAAACCGGAGGTTTGTCAGGTCACACGTACACCATTATGTATCACGAACATATACAATGCAAGAATTCAAGAACGTCTGTATATCTTACTTGATTTAAATAAATCCCCGTGCTGGAGTAAGGACAAAAATTTATAACTAGCTATACTTAATTGATTCTCATAAGATAGTCATTGAACACAGTATGAACATCGTATTATCACGTTAGCATCAATTGACATCAACGTTGAAAGCAAGGCAGTGGATCAATGAACACATTCATAAAATAGCGTCTATGCTTTAATTATCTCTCTGAACTAGATGATACTTTATTATTTAAGTCAATGAGTACAAGAACGGTGCATCCTAAATTGCATTAAAGGTTTGTCTGACCCAGGGCCGTGAACAAATAATGTTACGTCTCATTTACAATTCTAGACTAAGTACAGACGTAATTTGCGAGGCAAGAATTTCATTAATAAATTCCTTTCCGCATAGCCCGACACAACAATACACTGTACTGAGTATCAGGACATGTTCTTACATGTATGTAAGTAGTTTCGTTGATTTACTATTCCGTTGTTGTTGACCATTTATTAGCAGTCACTTCAATCATAATGCGTGTGGACAGCATAATAATTATATGTATTTCACCTAGTTAGTTTGTATGAAAGTGGCATGAGTAGGTGTTAGCAAGTATTATGTTGATATTATTTGGATTCAAGCAGCGACAACTATCTTGCGTTGATCAATGCTGTATTTCGATAATGAGATCTATATGTAGTATATGTAGGTGTTGAGCTTTGAAATACAATAGATTGGCTTAATATTGGAGTAATATTGTAACTATTCTTTTATATTTGTTATTTGCGTGTGGTGTTATCATATCATAAATACTGTACGAACTTACCAGTGTAACTGACAACACACTCTTGTTTGAAGTGGCAATAGCTGAATTAAATATCCATTGCATTTTAAACGGGCATCATGTATTGTTATATTGTACGTTTTTCGATATTCTACTACCATGTATTTAATTACATGGTGTGTCTAAGCTCACCTTCCTTTGTAAACGTTTGTTTATTACAATTTGGAGTATAATTATACCTATTTACTATATTCTCAGCGGCGTACTTTGGCTCTTTCTTGTATATCTTTCATGTATCTTATGTTGTCTACTTTTGTGAACTAATTTATTATGGAAATGCTGCCCTGCTTCGCTCCTTCAGAAGACGCATCTATGGTATCCCCTATATTTCCATTTGAATACAAAGGCGTGTAGACAATACTATACAATTCATGAAGTTTATACTTTGTTACCTTAAAATGTACTTCAAGCAACGAATCGATTTTGGTTTCTAAGGGATCCAGAAGTTTTCATCATCAGTGATTAAGGTTGACATGGGAATTTAATTAATATTGTTTCAAATGAATTTTCCAAATTATTTTATGATACGACAACAGAATACAAAGCTGCTGTTAAGAGTAACTGTAATAATTAGTTGAGGAAGAACAATCACTAGTTCCTCAAGTTATAGATTAGTTTTGAAGTCAACGAATCCAATACAGCGACACACAGTCTGATTTTGTGTTCCTTTCGTAACTGGTTTTTATTACATTTGGAATTAGACGGATTTTGTACCAAAATCGTAGTCCAAGAATGAACATTATACACTGGTGTTGGGAAAGATAGCAATAATGTTTTGCATTCCTACTTTACACACCTGTTATACACGGCAGCGATTGTTTCATCAGCACATCACCTTAAACATACCAGAACGTCATAAATAGCACATTAATGTCATACGGAACCACTAATAAACAATACATTTTTTCTTCCGGTATACCAAGATTGTAATGTCGTGACATGGAATATTAAAGACTGATACCAAAACTATAAATAAATAAATAATCAATACAAGAACCTGTATAAGGTTAAAGGTAATGATAATACAGTCAATCCAAAGTGTATGAACGATGTCTGGACTAATTGTGTAGCAGACAAAAACTTAACATATAAATCAAGCGCCTACAAATTATATAAAAAAATTTGCCTATATCAAATAATTTATAATTTGATAAATGTTAGAATTTAAAACAGAAGAACTAAAACATCTGACATTTTCCTAGAAATTAACTCCAATGTGTGTGTGGTAAAGTCAAAACTAAATTGTTTTCAATTTACCACATACCAATGATTGGTAAATGTAGATGTTTGTGTTTACATGTATAATTAAATATCACAACCAACCATATGCATTGCGAACACTCTGCGACGAAACCAATTTTGCAATTGACATTACCAGTGTTCCAACTATGCTTGCTATGCTGCGAAACACTATAACCAAGCAACGGTTGATTGAACAGAGTAAACAACATGCGAAAAAGAAACCACGAATAAAGGTAGTTTATCATCGGTAGTTGGTCAAAAATGTGCTTTTTGTTGAATAACTCGACCAAAGTCATATTATGACGTGTCTATTTGTACGTACATGTACGCAATACAAATTGTAATTGCAAGTTGCATGCTACAATGTGTCTGAAATTGCAATACGTTATTTCGTAATGCTTTTAGCAATAGCTTTTCGACTTGAGTATTTACAATCCTGTACTGGTTCTTTTCACTAATATATGAATGGCGTGGATATTTTCAGGGGTGTATGTACCTTACACTAATTGATTAAAATATTGTTTTGTCAACATCTGATACAAATACACGAAAAAAGTAATATAATCAGGGAATCAAATACATGGCAATATACATGTGTCTAGGTCGATCTCGATAAGACAGCAATGCTTTACATAAATTGCATTTCTTGAGTGGTGTCTGCATGAGAAATAGAGTAACAAGAATCAAGCATGGTTAGACTGAAAGAAACCGCTAATATCATGCACAATAACTATAATCATAAACATGATGTTGCATTTTCTTAAAACTTACATTGCATGTCTGTTCGTGTTTACAAACGAAATATTATGCAACACTAACTCTCCGTGCTGTTGGGTTTGTCTAGTTACGGTTTACTGTGTTCGGCTGGAGGTGCATTCCCTTTCCGATTTCTAATATCCTTTTTGTACATTTTGTACCTGTGTAACTTCAACAAGCATGTTCTTATTTATGTATTCCGTTATCTGCAGGGTCAGAATAAGGCTGCTTTCCTAGTCAAATTTGTTGTTACATGTAATCCTTCGTTACATAATCCAGATTTTGCCATTCAGATTTTTCAAGTATATTGCTGATGAATACGTTAGATGTTGATGATCGATACGTTGTATACTAGTACATGTTTTTGATGTATAACTACATTTTGTACCCGTGATGTTTTCGCATTTGTCCTGTACGCCTAGTCCATTTTTTCATAATTTAGCAAAAGAGTTTAGGGACGATCGCAAGGAAGTGAATCAATTACCAGATTTTTTTATATAACTTGGTATACATGCACTTGTTTTAATTATCCCTCATACTTAAATGGTACTTTGTCATTTAAGTCAATCAGTACAAGTATGAAGCGTCCTCGATTGTAATTAAGTTGTGTCTGTGTCAGGGTCGTGTCCAAATAATGTTACGTCTCATTTTCAATTCTAGACTAAGCACAAACGTAATTTGCGAGGCAAGAATTGCATTAATATATTCCTTTTCGCACTCCCGACACAAATGTACACTGTACTGCGTATCAGTTCATGGTCGTATGTAATTAGCATTCGTTAGACTAAGTTTAATATTCCGCTGTTGTTGACCATTTATTAGCAGTTAGTTCAATAGTAACGAGTGTCGACACGTTCCAGTCGTGCATTGTGCTTACTACAATGAATGCTAGACAGCATATTTGCATCTAGTAAGTTGATATGAAAGTTACATGGGTAGGTGTTAACATATACTATGGTGGTGTTATTAAAATTGTAGCATCGACATACCATTGGGTTGATCAATTTGTATTTCGACAATTTCCTGACGCATATGCAAAATGCATTATACATGACAAATTAATATATTTCCCCGAATGCGCATAATACATGTACCATAGTTGAGGTGGAGAAAAACGATTGAATGGTATCTTACGACAATAAAATCAAGAAGGTATTAAACTTATAAATACAACAGTTCGGCTTCTGTATAAAAGTGTGACTTATTTATTATATTTGTTTATAACCGGTGGCGTTGGCATAACCATATGTAGCAGTGCAACTGACACCACTTTCTTCTGATATCATCCAGTGATTTATGCGGATGGCAATACAGTGTTATATCAGACATTGTTATAATATACTGTAAACCTAGAAATTATTTCGCGCCCTTTAAGTTCGCGGTGTTCGCGGTTAGTTAAAATCCGCGAAAGTAAATAGCCGCGAACATGTCCAGGACAAGAAAAACGCGAAAGTTTCTCGTTTTTGAAGGAAACTCATCATTTTGGTACGATGTTTATAAGACCGCATTGTAAGTGCTATTTTTGTCAAAATATGGAATGTTAAGTGTATGTACTTTTTCTGAATAAAGCCTTTTATGATCACGGTACAATAATGAAAACACTTTGAACTTTTTTTCTTGAAAACTTGTTGAACAATACACTCAATATATGAAAAATTACCGGTTATGTCATAATACAAAATGACTGATAGTGTCAATAAAACTGTGAAAACAATACCAGCGTAGTTTGCAATTTGTATAAACAATACAATAGGTAACTATCTACATCAAAAAGAGTTTGAGAGGGTTTAACGAAGGTGATAACTATCATTAAGAAGCAATTATATACGAATCGAGCAATGTATGTGACAGGTTATAATATCAATAATTTTGTCACTATGCGACTTAGTGTTCGCGGAGTTCGCGAAAGACTTAAAAACGCGAAGTTTGTAGCCGCGAATATGCCGACAATCGGCAAAACGCGAAAGTTTGTATCCGCGAAAGTTTCTAGGTTTACAGTAATGCTTGTAGTATGTAATGTAAGATAAGATAAGTTGCTTGATCAGTATGTGGAATATTAAAAGACATCTACTGTATATTAAACATTTTATTCCGTATTCTGTAGTAGTTGTATTACCAAAGCCGCACCACGTTCTATGCTTAGAAGCGATCAAGCATGCTTAGATACGTATAAGCGTTCTCCTAATAGAAACATATATAATATTTTATAGAATCTTATCAAAACCAAGGCATAATTGTATTTTATATGTTTGTAAAGAATGCAATCGCCGATTCATTTACAGGGGATATTTTAATAGAATATTACTATTATTCTACGTTATTCTAATCACATCATTCTATACATAATCATCAGCCTGATTGTGCCATCAAATAAAGTTAGACTTGTACGTAAATGCTGCAATCGCGGATGTATTATGTGGTAATTACCTGTATAGAGTAAAATTGTATGGTCATGATCCGTAGTATATTGGATTGCTCCGTAAACTTATAAAGTCCAATACAATACTATAGTCCAGTCACTTGTTAATAACACTACATTATATCCATGGATCTGCTTCCGATCCTCTGATCAAGTACATCAATTTGGGTGATGTAATGTATATCAATGGTCATATTCGCCGAACGGATGTCACTAATGTAATATCAATATGAGGTAATTGAAGGATAGGTCTTAGTGAAAATGTTTCTTTACTTCTACATTTTGTTATGTTATGGGGAAATTACAGTCAATGTACAGTAATGCTATGGCAGTCGTGCTTGTCACTTGTCGTATTTTTAATGCATATGTAATGGTAGAATACATTCTTATAATTTCGCCCCTAACTTTAAGTATTAATTATTTTTCACAAGTCATGAATGATTTTTTTATTTCTGTAAAGTGATATTTTAATGTGTTTTATGAAGATAAAACAATGTTAGGTGACTATGTTGATCGCATACATCACGTTATATCATGAATTGTTGGGTGGCCAATTAAAACATCGTAACAATATATTGAATATGCCCTACCGCTTTAGTTTCAGCTTGATTCTCATACATTCTTTTAGTGACGGGTTGCTCCTTTGGTTACATTATTATGTTATTTCTTGAAACTTACAAACTTCAATAGATTGAATTTAATACTTCATGTAATATATTTGTTATACGGTTTGTCTGTTAGACGAATAAACTAAAAAGGCTTGATTGCTACAATTCCAGAATTCTTGATTACGTTAAGTTTGATTAATATTCCGAAAACGTAGATATATTCCGGTTATAGTTATATTTCGTCATCTATCAAGTACAATGTTTACAGAATTTCTTTAGACGTTGTGGTTTATAGTTTTTTTTCAAATACAATAGATATATACAATCCATGAGTATAGAACAATTTTACATCATCAATATCATCCGAGTGGTCAAAAAACATATAAGTATATAATCGTTATAAATATTTCAAAAAATACATACATACATTTTTTTTTCAAAGTTTACGGTTTCCCTTTCATATATACAAAGTATGCTTCTAATAAAATAGTTTAGTATAATCTAAACATAGCATCAATTTAATACAGTGTTACAAAGAAAAAAGACAGCAATAATACTAAAAAACAATACATAGAGAAACAGCGAGAGATCCATGTAAATTAATATATTATTCAAAATAATAGTAGTAAATGTTTCTTTGACTAAAAGCTTTATGACAAAATATTGCTAGGTTTCTTTTTGTTTTTACAATTTCTGATTTCATTAATTCAATGAATTTTGGTATATTTGGTCTATTCCAATAGTATTTATCTATATATGTAGTTCTAATATCTTTGTATATCGGGCATTCTAATATAAAATGAAATTCATCTTCTAAAGTATGACCAAAATGGCATTTTCTTTCTTGAAAAGGTATGGGTGCAGGTTTGTGCCACCTACCAGACTCTATTTGTAATCTATGAGATGAAACTCTTAATTTGCAAAGATCAATTCTATATTTATTTATATTCACATCTGATAAATAGGGTTGAAGCTGAAAACTAGAAAATAGTGTATACGTTTTTGCTCTTGTAGAATTACATAAATCTGTATACAAGTTTTGAATAAAAGCATCATTTATCCTAGATTTTACCAGAGACAAAAATATTTTCTCATTTCCTACACCTTGATTTATCCATGCATAATTAAGACCTAATGATTGTAACAAACTACACACAGATTTAGCCCATGATTTACAATTCGGGTTTGTCTCTAAAGGTCTACACATACAGCTATACATGGCCTTTACATATTTATTCTCATCCATTTTTATAACTTTCAGCCAATATCTAACAACATGTACACTTCTAATAGTTAGTAAGGAGGTTCTTCCGAGTTCTACATTAATGAAGTTATTTTGAGTTTGGGTTTTTACTCCTAGTATTCGCTTACAAAAATTTAAGTGTATTCTTTCTAAAATCATAGAGTTAGTTAATCCCCAAACTTCACAACCATAATTTAAAATGGGTAGAATTAATTTATCAAAGAGATCTAGTTTACTCTCTATATTCATGGTAGGGAATTTAATCAAGTAAGAATTCAATTTAAAAATTGCTTTTGAGGCCTGGCCTGCCAATGTTTCGAACGTTGTTGCAAATGAACCTCCAACAGTGAAAACAATTCCTAAGTATGTAAAGGTCTTGACTATCTCTAAATTGTTTCCTTTATATGAAAATGATACATTTTTTCGAAGTCTACCTCCCTTTTTAAAAACCATGACTTTTGTCTTATTAATATTAACAGTTAGTTTCCATCTATCACAATAATTTTCCAAAAATAACAAACCTCTGGTCAATTCATCTTCAGTTTCTGCCATGATAACAATATCATCAGCATACAGTAATAAAAACAGTTTCAAAACTCCAATATCTACACCACTAAAACCATTCAAAATATAATGTTCCTCAATATCATTCAAATACATAGAAAACAAGAAGGGTGATAATGATTCTCCTTGCCTAACCCCTAGAAAACATGAAAAATCTTCATTACTTACAGTGTTATTTACTTTAATTCTTGACTTAACCTTTTCATACATAGATTTTATTGTATTAAGCATATTTCCCCTTATTCCCAATTTAAGAAAGTTTGTACCAAATAATATCCCTTACCAAGAAATCAAATGCTTTGGTAAAGTCCACAAACACTGCATACAGCTTTTTATTGTTCTCTAAAAGGTGATTTATTATTCCATGAAGCACAAAAAAATTATCCACAGTACCCATATTCTTTCTAAAACCAGCTTGAGCTTCTATATAGACATTGTACTGTACAGCCCAAAAATTTAACCTATTATTTATTGTTTTTGTAAATAGCTTACCAAAAGTACTCAGTAATGTTATTCCTCTGTAATTGTTTGCCTCATTTAAATCTCCCTTCTTATGTAGAGGCACTATGAAGCCTTCAGACCAAGTTTCAGGGAAATAACCCTGCTGAAACAACTTATTAAATAAAACACATATAACATTTATAAAACAATCACTATTTATACCATATTTGAAAAATTCATTTGATAAATAATCTGGTCCAGCTGACTTACCATTGTTTAAATTCTTACAAACTTTAAAGTAATGTGTGAATGCGCCAAGTGTAGGCTGCAACATTTTTGTGCTCTGTCATTTTTGGATTAAATCAACAGAAATACTGCAGTGATTGCTGTGGATTTTGCTGTGAATGTTTATGGAAGTATTCTTTTTGTATATATGTAATTTTTGTGTTGTAATTGTTTGTAGATTTTGTGAAATTTTGAGTTTTGTGTAAATATTTTACAATTTTTGTACAATATTTAACTGAAAATATAAAGGTGTATTTGCCTCAGGCAAAAATGACCCAATGTATACCAGGGATTATACAATACAATAGGTATAGCCTGTATGAGATTGGGAAATTATCACCTACAAAACCTGATACCCATACATTGGCAACATTTAAACAGTTAGGAATACTTAAGTTTAGGGGTACTAGAGGGGGTCAGAATAAACGAACATGGGACTTGAATGATGGTGTAAATTTAAAAAACATTCAGACACTTCCCCAAGAAATACCTACTATAGTACCTATTTGTACTTTATCTCCTAACACCAATCCTGAAAATCCCAGAACTAATCATGAAAACGAAAATAGTTCCCAACATCATGATTTAACTAAGATCAAATGCGATTCAATCACTGTTTGCAAAGGCCAAACTTATATAAAGGTGTGTTGTATAAATCCAAGGTCAGTCAAAAACAAGAGTCTTGCCCTTTCAGATTACATATCATCTAATGATTATGATATTGTTGCTGTAACTGAAACATGGCTGGGGGGACCCTCCGATAAGTCTTGCATTGCTGAGCTTGTTCCTAGTGGTTACAAAATAAAACATGTTCCTCGCTGCGGACGTGGTGGGGGAGTTGCAGTTGTGTACAAAACTTCTTTAGATATTCAAATACTAACTTCTACTAATGATAAGGTTTTTACTACTTTTGAACACCTGGAATGCACTGTATCCATTAAGAACTATTCTCTGCGTCTAGCTGTTGCGTATAGACCACCACCAACTAGTAAAAATGGCCTTAAAACAAGTACTTTCCTGGAAAATGAATGGCCATCCTTTCTGGCCAAACTTGTAACATCAGAAAGTAACATCATAGTTGTTGGGGATTTGAACATCCACCTTGACAACCTAATGAATTTAGACACTGTAAAGTTCACAAGTATTCTTGAATCTTGTGGCATGCGACAGCACGTTACTGGGGCAACCCACGTGGCTGGCCACACATTGGATGTGGTAATCACAAGAGACACTGACACTTCTGTCTCACATGTAGAAATATCTGATCCTGGTCTACCCGACAGCAGTGGAAAAACCTCTCGTGATCATTTTGCAGTAGTTTTTAAAGCTTGCGCTGCTAAACCTGCACCTATAAGAAAAACAGTGAATCTAAGAAAGTTAAAATCTATTGACATTAATGAATTCAAAAAAGACATCGAATCCTCAGATATTTTGGAAAGTGGACTGCATATATCAGACATTGATGAACTAGTTGAGGTATATACCCATGGGCTTTCATCACTAATTGACAAACATGCGCCCCTAAAATCCAAAACCATAGTATTAAGACCCTCAAGTCCGTGGTACACTGAAGATCTACATGACGCTAAACATCTGAGACGAAAATTTGAGCGAAAATGGCGAAAATCTAAATTGACAATAGATCATGAAATATATAGGAATCAATGTTCGGTAGTCAACAAAATGTTGAAACAATCCAAAGTATCCTATTACACAGATAAGGTAGAAGCCTGTGGTCGTGATCAGAAAGGGTTATTCAAGATAACTAAACATCTGATGGGTGAAGAAAAAGAAGTTGTGTTACCAACTGGTAAACCTGCTAAAATGCTTGCACAGGACTTCAGTGACTTCTTCATTAACAAAATTGAAGCAATACGTACCGAAATAGCCACCAGTATTCAGTCAAACCAACAAAACGACAGTGTTGAATTCGAAACTCCTTTCGAAGAAGAGCAACTGTCCGAATTTTCTCCAACATCAGAGGATGAAATCCGAAAACTGATAAATAAATCACCTAGTAAATCATGTGAACTTGATCCTATACCAACATGGCTGTTGAAGGATTGCTTGAATGAACTACTACCACTATTAACAAGAATATTCAATGCATCACTCAAAAGTGCTTATGTACCCAATGCTTTTAAAAGCTCCAGAATAAGACCACTGATAAAGAAGCCAGGCCTTGATCAAAATGTACTGAAAAATTATAGACCTGTGTCAAACTTACCCTTCATTTCCAAAGTTCTTGAGAAGGTAGTCGATGCTCGACTGGAAGAGCATTTAGCACTACATGGTCTCCACGAAGAACGTCAGTCAGCATACAGAAAATTTCACTCTACTGAAACGGCTCTTCTTCGTGTGCAAAATGACATCCTTTGCTCTCTAGATCAGAATAAAGCTACGGTCCTTGTAATGCTGGATTTGTCTGCAGCATTTGACACCATTGATCACAACACTCTACTAGGCAGACTTAAAAATCATTTCGGTATAACAGGCAAGCCATTAGAGTGGATGAAATCCTATTTGTGTGACCGCTACCAGACTGTCTGTATAGATGGAGAGCTTTCAAAACCTGTACTTATGAACTACAGTGTACCACAGGGATCTGTGCTTGGTCCAAAGAACTACATCATGTACACAAAACCAGTCGGTGCAATCTGTAGAAAACATCAATTGCAACATCATTTCTATGCAGATGACTCACAATTATATATGGCGTTCAAACCAAAAGATTGTGTCTCGCGGGATGAAACTCTGCAAAGAATTGAAGCTTGTCTGAAGGATATCTTGCACTGGATGAAAGATAATTTGCTGAAACTAAATGCTGACAAAACAGAGGTAATCCTGTTTGTACCAAAACGGAATGCCAGCACAGCTGAGAATCTCACAGTGACAGTTGGCGACGCTGTAATCAAACCATCATCGATGGTGAGAAACCTTGGTGCAATGTTGGATTCACATTTGGACATGGATAAACATGTAAACTCTGTTTCAAGGTCGTGTTTCATGCAGATCCGACAAATAGGTCAAATCAGACAATATTTGACTGTTGATGCAACAAAATCCCTGATTAATTCTTTAGTAACATCGAGACTAGATTACTGCAATTCATTATTATGTGGCACCCCGAAAATCATTCTGAATAAACTACAAATTATTCAAAATACAGCTGCCCGCCTCATCACACGGACACCGCGTTACAATCACATCACTCCTGTACTAAAGGATCTTCACTGGCTGCCTGTACAGTACAGAGTAGAGTACAAGGTTTTGACTCATGTTTTCAAAGCACTACATGGAAAATCGCCTGGCTACATCAGAAGTATGTTGGAAGTATATACTCCACAAAGACAGCTAAGGTCTCAAAATGATTCTGTTCTTCTAGTTGTGCCAAGGACGAGGACTGTGACCTACGGTGACCGATGTTTCACAGCTGCTGCACCGAAACTCTGGAATGCACTGCCAACAGCGCTCAGAGACAGTAAAACACTCCCGTCCTTCAAGAAAGCCCTGAAAACGCATTATTTTACTATAGCTTATTCATGCTGAAGTTCATGGTTAAGTAGACGCCCGTCTACTGGGTTAAGTAGAGCCCCGTTTCAAAGTGTGGTAAGGTCTAGAAGAAAGTATGTTATTTCTTCGACCTTTATGGTAAGGTCTAGAAGAAAGTATGTTATTTCTTCGACCTATATGGTAAGGTCTTGAAGAAAGTATGTTATTTCTTCGACCTTTGTAACTCATATGATGATAGTAACTTTATGTCATCTGTGAGTCATCCCCCTTTTAAAGGAAGTATCACTATTCCTTTAAGGGTTAAGGACATGTGGTAATGGTACTTGACGTTATCCTTGTCCTAGTTGAGGTTTACATTCAGTTAATACCCCTACAGATAATCAAATCGTTGTACACCACTATCTTATTGTAGCAAAGTATTTCTATATACCTTGTCTCCTAAGTTTAATATTGCATTTCGTTTCGGCAATATGATACGATATGATGGGAGACTAAATAGCGTTGATAAAAATGTTTTTGTATATTTTATGTACATTGTATATTGTTTTAAACATGTATTAGTCGGGACTGTACAGCACTTTTGAACGTGTGTATACATGAAAAAAGGGCTATATAAATATGGTATAATAAATAAATAAATTTAAGTATTTCAGACTGAGTAAAAGGCTCATTTAATTCACTAAACATAATATCTAACTCACCATTTAAGTATCAATCATTGAAGTATAAAATATCCTCATCAGGTTGATAAAAACCAGAACTGGGATCATTGATAGACTTGAAATAATCCAAAAATTCTTTACTTGACAATTTGCTTTTATTACTATTACTTACTGAACCTTTCAACATTTTCCAATACAACTTAGCATTTGATAACTTTGCCTTTTCTAATTTTTGTGTCTGTAAACTGTCATAATTGAATTTCTTTTTTCTTATAGTACATTTATACTTACTTCTAGCATTTACCATATTGATTCTATTAACATCACATTGGTAGTTCCTATATAAATTCAAAGCCTTATAATAACAATGTTTTAAAAACTGGCACTCATCATCAAAGTAGCTAGCATCCTTTCTGTCATCTTTATAGTTGTGATTGCCATTTCCTGCAAAACAGTTTGATTTGAATAAAGGTTTACTTACGAGGGTATATCCAAAAGTAATGTCACTCCTCCTGCCGTTTAATTGTTTATAGGCCGATATGCATAAATATGTTATCAAAATGTTCAGCAATTCAATTCTGATTAATATACAACTTGCTGTAGTATTCGATTTTCATATCTGGATTATATGAACATTTAAAATATACCTATGACGTCATATCGCCGCACATGAAAATTACGATTGTTTTTCATTATCAGAACAATTTTATGGTATGCGTTTTTATAAAAAATAATTCTTGACTGCATACAATACTTTCGTGACGTGATGAAACAAACGTTTTGTGTCTGCTGCTAAAATTTCAATAACGTCACTCAACTTTGAAACTCGTAAAATATTTTCAACGTATTGATTACTTAGCAAAATCGCGGCAGATTTGTGACAAAAAGACGCTGCAAGTAGTAATGCACTTTTCCTAAAAGTTTCGAAAGTCACCTACTGAAACTTTATTTACTCAAGGCGGCAACATAAGCTCATATGTATGTAGTAACAGCTTTTAAGGGGGCATATATCACCAAATCATTATCGATAGAGAGTCATATTAACGGTTTTTAGTAGATCCGAAAAGAACACCATGAGTATTTTAACGCCGTCAATGCAATTCGACTTTCAAAACTGCAATCATTATGTGGTGAGTTAAATATTTTGCTGTGGGACTATCTAGAGGACACTTAAAAATAATTTGATTTCGCAGAGAGTAAGTGTCGGCTGGGTTACACATTTTTAAAGGTATTGGAAATGACTGTTTGGTTTATATGTCGTTGGAAATCACCAGGGATGAACTTCTGCTTGATGAGTAGGTGTCAGCAAGTAACGTCATTGTGACGTTGTTGACGTCGGACTTGCGGCGATGTTCGTAAGTATGTCTCATGAAACTGCTCATATCTCCAGAACCATTATGTCCATTGTTGTGAAATTTGGCCATCATATTCAAATTAGACTGAAGTTAAGGTGTGACAAATTTCGTGGTTTTACTGACATTATATACGATTTTATATAATCAGTGACATTACTTTTGGATATACCCACGTATATCTTCAATAACAGTGTTAAAAGAATTTAAATGTATATCCATATCATCATTACTATGTGACATTTCAATTTCAGTAACTAGTAATTCAAATGCATTTTTCACATTTTCACAATTAAGCATGTTTATATAATCATGTTTCTTTTCATCATTCCATTTATATTTATATGGTAATCTGGTAACATCAGTGTCTATCTGCTCACTGCTTTCAAGGTCCAATACCTCTGGTAACAAAGAACTTTTTAAGCTAAAACTGACAACACAGTGATCTGGCAAAATATTTGGGTCTAAAATTTCAAAACTATTGATATATGAAAACATTTTCATTTTACAAAGTACAAGATCAATTGTGCTACTTCCTTGCGAATTTACAAGTGTACATTTCTCAATATTACTATCAAGGTCTACTCTGCCATTTAAAATTCTCAAACCAGACATTTTACAAAAATCTAATAATAAGTTGCCATTTTCATTTACAGTCTTAGCTTCATTCTTCCTAGGCAAATTAATATCCTGTGAATAATCATCTGGTAATAATTCTTCAATACAAGCATGTATATTATCATGAACCACAAAATCAGGTCTTTCCCCCACTCTTGCATTTAGATCCCCACAAACAAAATATTCACATGAATTATTATACAACTCATCAAAATACAACATGTCATTTGCTGTTTTCCTCAGTGAATAAGTACAATATTAACCATATTCAGTATGTACTAATTGTCTATATTCTCAGCGACATACTTTAATTTTTATACACGGCTTCGATAGAATCCGAAGCAATACAACTGCGGTGAAGTACATTGTTGGTACAGTTCTTAGAAACAGGGATTGGCGTACATATATTATGTAAATATTTCTCATGTATTTGAAAGAAACCCACAAGATGGCATATGATTAGTTAGGTTCAAAAGTTTGTTAGAGTTGTTTTCAGCTGTTTAGCCGCTCAACCACCCTTTGACATCATTTGATCTACGGTGCCAAGGAATAGACACTGCCCTTACGGATACCAATTTACACCAAGGTCAAGACGATCTCAATCTCGAAGCGCACACCCTTCCTCTAGGTCATCGCTCCCCACATCCGAATACATTTTCATCAGATATATTGTTATAGATTCTGGATATAACGTTAACATTGTCAGTATAATCAGCAGACATATAACATCGCTTTAATAAGAATGGTGTCTACAAATCATGATATAAATGTAAAATTTATATCTTCTAAACTCTAAATAAATAGTCTTTCAACAAACACTCTTGAGATTGAGAACCGGGAAATAGAAGGTTCTCTATCTGTCAGTTTGGTAAAATGGTGACCGGCTGAAAATGGGTGATTAACGTATTTCTATCGCATGAACGTGTAGACTATAAATGAATTCACTTTGTCTAACAGAAAATACCCATTGCTAAAATGTGGTTATGTATAGTGTATTCAATCACGTCAGTTCCATTCAAAGACATTTCCTTATTTAGGTCAATATTTTCTGTCAGAATTCCTATCAATCATCGATATTGTAGAATATAATGTTTATATTGGTCAAATGGTATTGTAGTATTTGCCCTAGATACAATGTTAAGATTGTGGTTATTGTATTTACTTGGTATACAATTATGTGTTATTTAAATACATTTCTCGAACAAATGAATATCAATGCTGAACTTACAACCTTTTTTTCTTAGTAAACGAGTTATTTTAGTATCAAAACAAGCGCAACTTTAACATGGGGAGCGGTGGCCTAGAGGTCGGGCGCGCGCTTCGGGATCGAGAGGTCCCAAGTTCGATCCCCCTCTGGACCACTGGTCAAAATCTCTGAGCAAGACCCACAGCTCCACTCCACCATGGTGTAAAATGGTACCTGTGAGGGCAGTGTCTATTCCTGGGCGCCGCAGATCGATGTTGGCTGCCACACCACAGGAGAGAAATAGTCTCCCCAGGGAGACACGAGTGTAGGTTTCCATATGTAGCCCAATGACCAGGGGAGTTAAAATGTCAAAGGGTGCTTGAGCGGCCTAACAGCTGAAAAGAGCCCTAGAAAATTGGTAACTTTTTTTAACTTTTATGGGAGAAAAGTATGCTAGTAGATAGGACAATACTCGAATAGGAAGTATAAGTGACCAATCTCTTACTCTCGACAGAATTTTTTTCCATCAGCATATATCGTCATGAATATCCCATAATGATCTCGTGTTTTACGGATCCACTGATTGGCTTGTATATAATTTTCTTTCGGGATGCCAACATTATAAAGCAGAGCAAAGAGGTATTACCTAGAAAATAATTGGCGATAATTAAGGGTACATACTAATTTTATATTTCCCGAGTAATTTTGTATTGTAATAATGTTATCCTACCTATACTTAAGGATATCCGGGTTTAATAAAGAATCTCCTCTTGAAGAGTTCTCAAGTTCAGTAATGTTATGGCAAATCGATTGATTTTCTATATCTCGTGGAAAGAGCCAATCTATTTGTGTTCTTTTTTTCTTTCAATTTTAGTTACGAGACAATGTTTCGGTTTCATAACATGTCTTTATTTATGAATTGGGAGACAATATGTGTTTTCCTTTTTCTTTTCTTTAATTTTATAGGAATTAATATGTGTTAAATAGATGATAATCGGATTACTACGGATTTCTGAAATGTATATTTGCATAACCGCTTTGTAAAAAACCTTTCAAACTTTTATTAAAATATTACACACACATTGAAGTTATTTTTGAGAAAAAATCACTTGGGCCAATTGTTTAGTTCATATTTTATTGACATTTATCAATAGGGTACTCATTGCCATTAATAAAAAAATGCCTTAATTTCAGAGAGGGTAGGGTTACATTTTTATTTACTTCATAATTAGACCAAACGCCTTTGAAAGCGAATATTTATTAGAGTATGACAACGTAATCGGGCGAAAACCTCGTGGTGGCTACTTCCGGTATGTGATCTGTATATAACTCCAGACACATCAGTTTCGGATTGACGTGAAATGTATACTTTTGTTTTCGGAAAACTGAAGATATGTTTTTTTTGGTTTGCTAATGTATCGTTTACACATCATCATTTACACAATATCGACATTTTCATTCTCACGAAATCCACGTGCTATAGTTCGTATGTGTACGTTGACATATCAATTTGCTAGCTTAATTTTTCAGATAAATCAGTAATTATTTAGTTTTGTGTACCACCACATTAATTCGCCAACATCCAAAATATTGATCAAAATCGGACCGACGGTTAAGTGAGTATCTTGTTAAATGTATTGTACATATAGTGACAACAGGGCTAGTCTAGACGTCGAGGTTGACGTCATCGGTTTCGGTAACCTCACATGTTCTAAATTCTCACAATAGTACTCATTGTACAACTCTGCCACTAACCCTTATATTTAATTACCAATTTACAACGGCGGAATAAACTAACAATAAAGAACAAATAGCATAATATATTATTTCATTTTTTGTATCGGGTGTCATACTAACGTACGCAAATCGCATCAATATCAAATGCTGGACGTCAAGAAAAGCGAAATGTTGACTGTATGGGACATGTTCAAGCTGTTAAAGCAAGGGATATACAACACCTGGTCCAGCACTTTATATTGTAAATGCTGTTCCGGCACTTCCTCTAGGTGAAATCTCCTATTTTCGGCCAAGATTCAAGTAATTTTGTTTATACCAAGCCCAAAACATAATTTCTGGAGTATGCGTGGTCCGTGGTTTAACGTGACGTCACATTTTCGGTCTGCTATTAAAGGTGACGTTGTTTGATTACTAATCGGTGTTACAGTATGACATCATAATATGAAACATAGATCTACTAAGCAATACAAACATGAATTCTCGAAAGGTTTCGCAACCGTTAAGGTAAGTGATGGTGCGAGTTAATCAACACCAAATGTCTACGGGATGAATTTTATTCTATTTTACATTAGAACTACCATATTTTCGAATATAACATATATTATTCGGGATAAAAATACGCACTGGATTCATAACCAGAAGAAACTGATTTCTACCAATTTTATTGAAAAGCTGATGACAAATAGTTCAATCGAGGTTGTCTACGTATTTTAATGGCCCTCGTATCATCACTTATCATACTCTTATTAATATATTCGAGCTCTTACTCTTCTTCTGGAATTTTTACAAAAAAATCCTTTCTATTACATTTAAAACTTTTCAGGCATTGGTAAGTCTTAAAATTATTATAGTTTGTGGATTTTATGACTTGCGTAAGGGTAAATGCACCTTATGTTTGTGGTATTTTGAATAGCAAATACATTACATTTTCTAAAAATCTGCTTTGTCCAACCCCTAAAACATGTTGTAACAATGACCATGTTTGCAAACTTATATGACTCCGATTAATGTCATTGTCGCAGAATAGGCATACTTCGGTATGTCATAGTCTTAAGGAATACATCGGTTATAATACATAAGTTATTGACTGCCTTCCATCATTGGATTTCCAAATTTAAATAGTACCAAATTTAGCAAATTTATCGATTCATGACAGCAATTGTATAGCGTTAACGTAAACTACGTAAATTTAAACTATGTTTTAAACATTTTATTCTGTATTCTGTAGATGTTGTGTTGTCAAAGCCGTTCAATGTGCTCTGCATAGGAGCATGCGTAGATACGTATAGGCGTTCTCCTGATAGAAACGTACATATAATCTAATCAATGTTATATTTTTGTATAGAATGCAATCGCCGATTCATTTCACGGGGATATTTTCATAGAAAATCACTATTATTATAAGTTATTCTAATCACAACCTTCTAAACATTATTATCTGTCTTATTGTGCAATCAAATTGTACGTAAATGCTTCAATCGCGGATGTATTGTGTGGTGATTACCAGTATAGAATAACATTGTATGGCCATGATCCGTAGTATATTGGATTGCTCCGTAGACTCATTAAGTCCGATACAATACTTTAGTCCAGTCACTTGTTAATAACACTTTGGTATATCCATTATTCTGCTTCCGAACCTCCGATAAAGTACATAAATGGCCGTATTTCCCTAATGTAATACCAATACGACGTAATTGAAAGGTAGGTTCAAATGAAACTGTTTCTTCACTTTTACATTGTGTATGTATGTTGTGGGGAAATTAAAGTTATTGTACTTTAAGGTTATGGCAGACGCACTTTTCATCACTTTATCGCATTTTAATGGAAGAATAAATTCTTAAATGATACGAAATATTTCATGCAGTAAATATTTTCATAAGTATGGCATGCTATAAATCTATTTCGCCCCTAACTTGATTATTTTTAGCATGAAGGAGTTTATTTGGTTCCGTGATGTGAAATTTAGTTTGTTTTATGAAGATGAACGACTTTAGATGACTATGAGAAACAACTATATATCACATATAGGGTGGCACATTATAAATTCAGTGAAATGCATTGAATACTAGTATGTCATACTGCATTAGTTACAGATTCAATCTCATAGAATTTTTAAAATGACGGGTTGCTCCTTTGGTTACAATAAAATGTTATTTCTTGAACTAAATTATCTACGGTATAATGAATTTAATACTTCATTCTTTATATTTGTTTCACGGTTTGTCTGTTAGACGAATAAACTAATAAGGCTTGATTGCTACATTCCTGAATTCATTATTTCGTTAAGTTTGATTAATATTCCGGAAGCGTAGATCTATTCCGGATATATTTCGCCACCTAACAAGTTCATGGTTAAATGGAATTGGTTTTGGCAGTTTGATGTATACATTAACGGAATTGATTTTATAGTTTGTCTCAGTCACTACCTACGGCATTCGGGGGAACACACTTCGCTGGATTGAGTCATTGCTCACTGGAAGAACACAGCAGGTGCTCGTAGAGGGTCAATGATCAGACACAGTACCAGTGGTGAGTGGCGTATCCCAGGGCTCAGTACTTGAGCCGCTGCTTTTCCACATATTCGTCAATGCCCTACCTGATATAGTCAAATCCAGGATCAGATTTTGCACAACGTCCCCTTATGTATCTAACTCACTTACCTCGTTTCGTGTTTCGTTGGTTGAAATAAAAATGCAAAATAGAAAGTCGACAAATTACATACGATTAATGAGCTTTGGGTAGTCCTCACAAGCAGAATGGCCATTATGGTTTTTTCTACAGTAATAACAAGATAGAGCATATTGCAATTTGTTACAGCTAACATCATGTTATATTTGATGTCTGTGTAATTACATATTATCACTCACCTGAATGGATAATGCCTTACGTCGAGCATTCACGACCTTAGTAGTATTAACTTCCTTACAAGGTATTTTGTTTCTTCCGAATGACTTTGTTCTGTACTCTTGTGGTATATGACAATTATCATGTTCACTAAAACATCAAACCACGTTATTAATTTGACACTTAATGATAGGTTTATGTGGATGCTTGTGCCTACATGTATAATTAAGTATCACAATCATGAAGTCGCACTGTGAATAATCAGCGACAAACTGGCTTGCGCAATTGACAGAAGCAGTTTCGTGAAATTAATAAACTAGTTTTGAGAACGTATCTCACAAGTAATAGCATGTGTCCATACGTACACAACAATACGATGTTAAAGTTGCCGGCACACAATGTCTTATAATATCTGACTTTGTTTTACGGTTTGTCTGTAAGACGAATAAACTAATAAGGCTTGATTGCTACATTTCTAGAATTCTTGATTACGTTAAATTTGATTAATATTCCGAAAACGTAGATATATTCCGGTTATAGTTATAGTTCGCCATCTATCAAGTACAATGTTGACAGAATTTCTTTAGACGGTGTGGTGTATAAATTAACGGAAGTGTGTGTATTGTTGAGTTTTCAATACCATTGCAGAAATGTTTGTTAGCAGACTATTAAATAGAATAGGAAAAGCTTAGAGCAAACAATCATATAATTAATAACGTTTATATCTGGAGATGTTAAGGTCGTTCAGTTAAGAAGGAGCTGTGCACTTTCCGGAATGACGACAAACGAGAAATATACTTGATTTGCTGAAGAATTAAAGCTTGTGATCTTAATTTTTGACACAACAATTTATCAATGAATTTGTCTTAATACTTAATCTTTTAATATCAATAGTACAAAATTCATCGACTGCTTTGGTCCGTTGGTTACCTTATTATGTGATTTCTTGATATTCAAAAACCACCATATATTGAATTTAATACTTCAAGTAATAGATTTGTCTTACAGTTTGTCTGTTAGGTTAATAATCTAATAAGGCTTGAGGGCTACATTCCTGAATTCGTGATTACGTAAAGTTTGATTAATATCCCGGATGCGTAGATATATTCCGGGTATAATAATAGTTCGCAATCTGTCAAGAACAAGTTATAAAGAATTGGTTTAGGCAGTGTCGTGTTTACATTAACGGGAGTGAGTGAATTGTTGACCAATAAATATTATTGCGGTTCTAAATATGTGTCAGTCGTTCAATCACATCAAATTAAATATCTTACAGCAAGCAATTGTCTGATTAATACCGTCTGTATCCGGAGATGGTACGGTCGTTTAATTCAATAGGATATGTGCACTTTCCAGAAAGAACACGAACGAGAAATATACTTAATGCGTAAAAAGACATTGCTTTGTTTAAAATCTGGCATAAATGTGAATAACATCTTTAAGACTCAGAATAAGTTCAACTTGTATATTTCAACTAAGCTTGTGATCAATACATACTCACCTTTTTCAAACTTCATTAAAGTAAAAACTTTGATTATGGACCCGAAGTTTATGTTCATCATTTAATACGACCAATGGACGATAAAGAATAACTATACGTATGACAGGGCATTAATGTACAAATGCAACAGTGGTCTTTTTCTTAGAGTCCCTCTCTCGATTAAATTATGTGCAACATACGTTGGATGTAATTCACTTCCAGAAAGGAATTTCTAAAATGTCATTAACCACAGTGTCTGTCTCAAGGTCATATACAAATTAGGTTTCGTCTCATTAACATTCCAGTAGTTCACAAGGACAAATTTGTAATCTTACACCGTATATTCCTGTGCTCTGTGAACGTTTGGAGTAAGTTTGGTGGCAGTTATATTTGTATGTTATAATTATTGTCGAACTTTGATATGCCTATTATTCTATCACGGGAAAATTGAATGTAGAAATGGTAGTATTTATTAAACTTTAAGTTAGTTTGCCTGTTTTAAATATAATCTTGTATTTTATACTAAATGTATACATGTACTATAACTAGGCTAATAATTAAAATGATTAAACTGTTCTTGTTTGTTTCACCAGTCATTAACTATTCACCAGACCTCAGTACTATATAACCCTATCTAAGTACATGTAGTTGCATTGTTTTAATATTCAGTCGATGTCTACCGTTTGTATGTCAATGACTCGGTATAGTGTCACCATCATTTAGAAAACAACAAATCGTCGGCATACGAGGGTCATCCATAAAGTTCATCGGTTTATTATTTTTCAATGACCCGAATACATGTGCATGAGGTTTGCACGTTTTGTACTTGTGTACTTGCAACAGACATGTTCTTGTTTGAGTCTGTTGTGATTTATTGTCGGCAGTGTCAGCAAAATGTTGCTTTCCTCTGCAATGTGTTAGTACATGTAATCGTTCATGCAGAGTTTGCTTTTCAGATTTGTTGCATTTGTGTATATTTAATGCAAATATGTCCTGGAGTAATAGACACATAATTACAATAATGATTGATACGCGAGTTAAATTCATAAGAAAATGTGTCAATCAAACTACTACTTTGATGGAGATATTAATCTATCTTTTAAACAATTCAATGTTACACAGTATCTGCAGAAAACGTAGAAATAAGTATATAACATCTAATATACTAGTACACACACGTAGAGGTTCTGTTTTTAGACGTGTGTACACTTTATTTCATTCAATAGGAAACGTATTGCATTCAGATGAGAAGTTGATATTTTAAGCAATTATTATGTTAACTGACTGTTCAATGCAGGAATATCTTACATAAGTTCAAGGTTAAACGTCCTCATGTCGCGTACAGCTTATTGTGTCTAGACTGGGTTGCATTAAAGTAAAAGCATAGTCCATTAATTAATCAAGACGACGGAAATTAGATATAAATGTCAGAAATTAGTTTTCATACGCTATTAGGGATTCTGTTCAAGACAAGAGCTGAAACGAGGCAGCATCAGTATGAATTAAATAACTGCATCGCTACGTAAGGTAATTCACGTCACTATTTGATTATTCTAAATATATTTTAATGCCTCCCTTCGAAGAGGAGGGGGTATATTGTTTTGCTACCCTGTCTGTCTGTCTGTCCGTCTGTCCGTCCGTCCGTCCGTCTGTCCGCACACACGAAAGCTACCTTAGGTGGTCGGAGGTGTGGCCTAACACAATAGAAATCTATTCAATTCATTCCGTGACCACTTAATTCTTTTGTCCTTTAAGTGGTCGTTCCTTTGATCTTAAACAATTGAATGACCACCTAAGGTAGCGATCGTGGGGGTGTCCGTCTGTCCGTCCGTCCGTCCGCCCGCCCGCCCGCCCGCCCGCCCGCCCGCCTGCCCGCCTGCCCGAACGCCCGAACGCCCGCCCGCCCGCACGCCCGCCCGCCCGTCCGTATGTCTGTCTGTCTGTCTGTCGGTAGACCAGTTAATTTCCGATCGATAACTCGTCAACGGGTTGACCGATGGGCCTGATATTTCACAGGTACATTCGTTTTGGACAGTAGATGACACCTATCGGAACTGGGGTTATTAGGTCAAAGGTCAAGGTCATTCTGGCATTAAGTGTAAATGTCTGTCTGTCTGTAGACCAGTTAGTCTCCGATTGATAACTCGTCAACAGATTGACCGATGGGCCTAAAACTTCACAGGTACATTTGCCTTGAACGGTAAATGACCTCTATTGAAACTTGGGTCACTAGGTCAAAGTTCGAGGTCACTGTGGCCTTAAGTGTGAAAACCGTTTCAGATCGATAACTCGTCAACAGATTGACCGATGGGCCTGATACTTCGCAGGTACATTTGCCGTGGACAGTAGATGACCCCTATTGAAACTGGGGTCACTAGGTCAAAGGTCAAGGTCACTGTGGCATTAAGTATGACAATCGTTTCCGATCGGATACTCGTCAACGGATTGAAAGATGGGCCTGATACTTCGCACGAGCATTGTTGGCATTGGACAGTAGATGACCCCTATTGAAACTGGGGTCACTAGGTCAAAGGTCAGGTCACTGTGGCATTAAGTGTGAAAACCATTTCTGATCGATAACACGTCAACAGATTACCCGATGGCCTGATCCTTTGCAGGTGAATTGGCCTAGGACAGTAGATGACCCCAATTTAAACTGGGGTCACTAGGTCAAAGGTCAGGTCACTGAGGCATTACGTGTGCAAACCGTTTCTGATCGATAACATGTCAACGGATTAACCGATGGCCTGATCCTTTGCAGGTGAATTGGCCTAGGACAGTAGATGACCCCTATTGAAACTGGGTCACTAGGCCAAAGGTCAAGGTCACTGTGGCATTAAGTGTGAAAACCGTTTCCGATCGATAATTCGTCAACAAATTGACCGATGGGCCTGATACTTTGCAGGTGAATTTGCATTGGACACTAGATGACCCCTGTTGAAACTGGGGTCACTAGGTCAAAGTCACTGTGGCATTAAGTGTGAAAACCGTTTCCGATCGATAATTTGTCAACAGATTGACCGATGGGCCTGATACTTCGCAGGTACATTTGGTTTGGAAAGTAGATGACCCTATTGAAACTGGGGTCACTAGGTCAAAGGTCAAAGTCAATGTGGCATTAAGTGTGAAAACCGTTTCCGATCGATAACTCGTCAACGGATTGACCGATGGGCCTGCTACTTCGCATGTTCATTCGCCTTGGACATTAGCTGACCCTATTGAAACTGGTGTCACTAGGTCTAAGGTCAAGGTCACTGTGGCATTAAGTGTGAAAACCGTTTCCGATCGATAATTTGTCAACAGATTGACCGATGGGCCTGATACTTTGCAGGTGAATTGGCATTGGACACTAGGTGACCTGATACTTCACACGTACATTCGCCTTGGACAGTAGATGGTCCCTGTTTAGATTGGGGTCACTAGGTTAAATGTCAATGTCTTACCGATAAATCACCAACGGCTCCACCAATGCCCCTGATACATTGCCAAATGTATTGGCATTGGTCATTAGATGACTAAACGGTTTTTAGCGTGCAACCGAAAAATCATAGCTAGATCCCTGTGGTCAAGGTCACACTTAGAGGTCAGTTGTGTTTACAGTTTGTTTACAAAGGTGGATCTGTCGATGGAGGCTAATATCAAAATTAATCACACTGTTTCAGGTAACAAAAATCCTAACATAATAAGATTAATACTCATGATCAGTTTTGTTGCACAAGAATCTGTGCCAATGCCCCGTTTGGGGGCCATTTGTCTCCGACCATGGAGCTCTTTTTTTCTATGATTCCGGAAGCCATCTTAATGCATTTATTTTATTACCTGAAAAAGTATGGTTATTATGTATCACGTATATTGCTGATGAATATGTTAGATGTTGACGATTAATATGTTGTATACATGTCTTGATGTGTAACTACGACAGTCACTACATTTTGTACGCGTGATGCTTTTGCCTTTGTCCTGTACGTCTAGGCCATTTTTTCATAATTTGTGCAAAATTGTTTAGGGACGATCGTAAGGCAGTGAATCAAAAACCAGAATTTTTTGTTATAACTTGGTATACATGTACATGTTTTAATTATCCCTCATACTTAGATGGAACTTCGATGTCATTTTAGTCAATCAGTACAAGTACGAAGCGTCTGCAATTACAATTAAGTTGTGTCTGCCTCAGGGTCGTGTTCAAATAATTTTAGGTCTCATTTCCAATTCTAGACTAAGTACAAACGTAATTTGCGAGGCAAGAATTGCATTAATATATTCCTTTTCACAAAGCCCGCCACAAATGTACACTGTACTGAGTATAAGTTCATGGTAGTATGTAATTAGTTCCGTTAGTTTAATATTCCGCTGTTGTTGACCATTTATTAGCAGTTACTTCATACATGTAACGAGTGCCGACAAGTTCCTTTCGTGTATTGTGCTTACAACAGTGAATGCCAGACATCAGCATATACTTATATCTATTAAGTTGCTATGAACGCTGCATGGGGTAGGTGTTAGTAAGTACATTGGTAATGGTATTAGGATTCCGACAGCGACAGACCCATGTGGTTGATAAACTTGCATTTCGACAATTTTCGGACATAAATGCAAAATGCATGACTGTAAAAAATAATTATATTTTTATTCTCTTTTTTAATTATAATGGTTTATCGAGTCATTCAAAAGTGTTGTCGTATTTAACAAATGCCAAATTAATTATACTTTTGAGATCAGTGCGTTCTTCTGGTTTTTGTTGTGGAATAAACATGACAACTTAATGTTTCGATTTAATTTAAACATAATCAATAAACATAATTAGCAGTCTGATTTTGCAATCAAATAGTACGTATTACTAAATGATGCAATCGCTGATGTATTGTGCGGGGATTACCTGTATAGAGTAACATTGTACGGTCATGATTCGTAGTATATTGGATTGCACCGTAAACTCATTAAGTCCGATACAATACTATAGTCCTGTCACTTATTAATAACACTGTATTATATTCATGGATCTGCTTCCGAACCTCTGATAAAGAACATAAGGTGATGTAACGTATTTCAATCAATGGTCATATTCGCCGTACGGATTTTCGTAATGTAATACCAATACGACGTAATTGAAGCGTAGGTCCAAGTGAAAATGTTTCTTTATTTATACATATTGTATGTACGTTGTGGGGAAGTTACAGTCAATGTACAATAATGTTATGACAGTCATGCTTGTCACTTGTCGTATTTTAAGACATATTTAATTGTAGAATACATTTTTATAAGATAAGAGGTATTGCATGCAGTGAATGCGTGCAATAAATCTATTTCACCCAACTTTTAGCATTAATTATTTTTCACATGTTATGAATGAGTTTTTTTTATTCCTGTAAAGTGATATTTAAGTGTGTTTGATGAAGATAAAACAACGTTAGATGACAATGCTGGTCACATATATCACATACTATCATGTCTGGTAGGGTGGCCAAATCCAAATTCGTTGAACCGATTGATTTTGATTATGTCCCACCGCATTAGTTTCAGTTCGATTCTCATAGAATTTAAAGTAGCGGGTTCCTCCGTTAGTTACATTATTTTATTATAAATTAAATCTGGAAACTTAAAAGCACCCATAGATTGAATTTAATACTCCATGTAATAGATTTGTTTTACGGTTTGTCTGTTAGACGAATAAACTAATAAGGCTTGATTGCTATATTCCTGAATTCATGGTTACGTTAAGTTTGATTAATATTCCTGAAGCGTAGATTTATGCTGAGTATAATTATATTTCGTCATCTATCAAGTAGAGGGTTGACAAAATTGCTTTAGACGGTGTGGTATAAAAATTAATGGAAGTGTGTATATTCTTGACTTATCAATAATATTGCTGCTATATTTGTCAACCGTACGAGTTAATCAAATAAACAGTGGCACGGTGTAGGAATAGCTAAGAGCAGACAATGTCATAATTAATAACGTCTGTATCCGGCGATGTGACGGTCGTTCAATTTAATAGGACCAGTGCATTTTAAAGAAGGAAGACGAACGAGAAGTATACTTTATTTGCTGAAGAATTAAAGCTAGTGGTATTATTTTGTGACAAAACAATGTCTCGATGGATATTTCTTAATACTGAAAAAACTATACTGTATAAGCATTTAATTTCAATGTGGAAAAAGTTCGTTTTTTTGTGAGAAAGACCACCCTCATCAAATAGACATTTCATACGATCAGTGTAAAATTAAGAAAAAAATAAATATACGTATAATAGGGTACTTTTATTTCGTTACAGCTCAATACAGCATTCTACATCTTGAATTACCTCTCTCAATTTAATTGTGTGCAACAAACATGGTGGTATGCAAATCACTACCAGTACGGAATTTCTTAAATGTGATTAAATATAGTGTCTGCCTCAAGGTCATATGCAAATTAAATTTTGACTCATTTACATTCCAGTAATTTCTAGGACAAACTTGGATTCTTACATCAAATGATCTTCTGCTTTTCATGGCAATACATTGCTATATGCATCCATTTACTGAACACATCCCCCTATGTATCTAACTCACTTACTTGCATGTTTTGTTGGTTGTAACAAAAATCCAAAATAGATATTCGACAAATTACATACGATTAATGAGCTTTGAGTACTCCTCACAAGCAGATTGGCCATTATGGTTATTCTACCGTAATTACAAGATAGAGCATATTGCAATTTGTTACAGTTAACATCATGTTATATTTGATGTCTGTGTATTTACACCCTATCACTCACCTGAATGGATAATGCCTTACGTCAAGAATTTACGACCTTAGTAGTATTAACCTCCTTACAATAAATATTGTTTCTTCCGAATGACTTTGTTCTGTACTCTTATACATGTATGACCATTATCATGTCGAATACGAATAATGCCTTGTCCACTACAACAACAAACCACGTTGTTAATTTGACACTTAATGATGGGTATATGTAGGCGCTTGTGTCTACATGTATAATTAAGTTTCACAGTCTTGAAGTCCCATTGTGAATAATCAGCGACAAATTGGCTTTCGCAATTGACAGAAGCAGCTTCGTGAAATTAATACACTAGTTTTGAGAACAAATCTCACAAGTAATAACATGTGTCTATACGTACACAACAATACGATGTTAAAGTTGCCGGCACACAATGTCTTATAATATCTTTGTTTTATGGTTTGTCTGTTAGACGAATAAACTAATAAGGCTTGATTGCTACATTCTAGAATTCTTGATTACGTTAAGTTTGATTAATATTCCGGAAGCGTAGATATATTCCGGTTATAAATATAGTTATATTTCGCCATCTATCAAGTACAATGTTGACAAAATTTCTTTAGACGGTGTGGTGTATAAATCTATGGAAGTGTGTGTTTTGTTGAGTTTTCAATACCATTGTAGAAATGTTTGTAAGCAGTGCGAGTCTATCAAAAATAATAGGAAAGGCTTAGAGCAGACAATCATATAATTAATAACGAATATATCTGGAGATGTTAAGGTCGTTCAATTAAATAGGAGCTGTGCACTTTCCGGAAAAGAGACGAACGAGAAATATTCTTGATTTGCTGAAGAATTAAAGATTGGGGTCTTAATTTTTGACACACCAATTTATAAATGAATTTGTCTTAATACTTTATCATTTAATATCAATGGGACAAAATTCATCGACTGCTTTAATGGCGTGTTGCTCCGTTGATTACATTATTATGTGATTTCTTGATATTCAAAAACCACCATATATTGAATTTAATGCTTCAAGTAATAGATTTGTCTTACAGTTTGTCTGTTAGGTAAAAATATAATAAGGCTTAATTGCTACATTCCTGAAGTCTTAATTAATATTCCAGATATAATTGTATTTCCCAATCTATCAAGTGCAGGTTATATAGAATTAGTTTAGGCAGTGTTGTGTATACATTAACGGAAGTGTGTGTATTGTTGACCTATCAATATTATTGCGGTTCTTAATATGTGTCAGTCGTTCAATTCCATCAAATAAAATATATTAAAGCAGGCAATTGTCCAATACAGTCTGTATCGGGATACTGTAAAATCATTAATTTTCGTGGGGGATTAAATTTCGTGGATTTCGTGGTTCACCTTCAACCACGAACTTTAATCCCAACGAACATTGAATATTACCCTTCTTTGTTACCTGAAATGCAAAATCCACGAATTCAAGTGCCAACGAAATTGTTTTTGTGACCAAAACCACGAAATTACGTCCCAACGAAATTAAATGATTTTACAGTATGTTACGAAGACCTTTGCACTTTCCAGAAAGATCGAGAAATATGCGTAGATATAAAATCAGGTATTGTTGTGAATAACATCTTTAATACTTAGAATAAGTTGAACTTGTATATTCCAGCTTAGCTTGTGATCAGCACCGATGCCTTTTTTCAACTTCAATAAACTCAATACTTTGAACCAGAACCTTATGTTCACTATGTAATAGACGTTTAACAGGATCAATGTAAGATGAATAATAACTATGCGTATCGCGGGCAATAATTTGACAGCGGTCTGTTTCTTAGAATATCTCTCTCAATTGAATTTTGTGCAACGTATGCGGTATGCAAATAGACCAGTAAGACATTTCTTAAATGTTATTAAAGACAGTGTCCATCTCAAGGTCATATACAATGTCTACAATATCCAATTTAGCCTCGTAAATTCGCCGTCGTATCGTAACGTAAACCAACGCAGTAGGCCAAACTAGTCGAAAATGGTTGCCTTGATTGGTATCAGCGGCTTGTTTGCTGTATTTTGACAACCGTTTTAGGGTACCCTGTGTTTCTTATTGTTCTAGTATACATATCATGTCACTCCCTCGGCTACAGGTTAAAGTAGGTAACGAGGGTAATAATTACATTGATTATAGTGTTCTTATGTGTCATACCAGTAATTAACGATACGCCAGACCTCAGTACTTAATAACCCTATCTAAGTAGTTTCGTTGTTTTAATTTTCTGTAGAGGTCTACCATTTTTATTCCAATGACTCGGTATATTACCCACGTCATTTTGAAAACAACAAGTTGTTGACATGCGGGTGTCATTCGTTATTATCGAAGACACGTGTCATTATGAAAATATCCGCAAAGCTACATGTATATTAATAAACATAACATTGATATTTCCTTAAAGCTTATATCTGTTCTTGATTTATAAACGAAATATTGCGCAAACCTATTACTTCGTGTAGTTGGGTTTGTTTTGTTACTGTTTTCTGAGTCCGGCTGGTGCTGCCATCCCTTTCCGATTTCAAATATACTTTTTGTACATTTCGTACTTGGGTACCTGCAACAAGCATGTTTTAATTGTGTATTTCGTGATCTGCAGTGTCAGAATAAGGCTGTTTAGTAGTCTAATTTGTTATTTATCGTTGGTTACAAAATGCAGATTTAGTTATTCAGATTTGTTGAAATTGTGTATAATTAATGCAAATATGTCCTGTAATTATAGACACATAATTACAATAATGATAGATATGACCGTCAAATTCATAATCATACAGATATACTCAGAGCAGTCAAATGTGTCAATTGAACTATTACTTTGATTGATGGAGATGTTAATCGTTGTTTTAAATAATGCAAGACTTCACATTATCAGCAGAACAGGTAGACGTAGCATTCGTGTATATGTTCTAATATACCAGTACATGTAGACGTTCTGATTTTTATAGATGTATATACACTTTATTACATTCAATAGTAAACAATTTTCAATCAGATAAATAGTAGATAATGTAAGGCGGTATTCTGACAACTGACTGTTCAATACATGAATAGGTTTCGTAACTTCAGGGTCTAACGTCTTCATGTCGAGTACAGCTAATTATGTCTAGACTGTGTTGTATCGCAGTAAAAGCATCGTTCATTAATGAATCAGTATGACGACGGAAATTAGATATCAATATCAGAAATTTGTCTTCATACGCTATTATGGATTCTGACATGAGACGAGCTGTAAAGAAGTAGGATCAGTATGAATCAGTATGCTTTTACGTCACTATATGATTATTCTTACATGTAGCATCATTACAAGGGCACACTCTTAGCCAGTGAATCATTATAAAACCTCGTTAGCAAAAATATGTATGTTTCCGTAAGCTTTACGTTGCATGTATGTTTTATTTCTGGCACATTTTGTACACATTCTTGTTCTATCGCATTATTATTGCATTACAATTTTGTAAGCCTCAGGGCTGTGTACAAATAATGTTACGTCTCATTTACAATTTCAAAAAAAATGTATAATCTAAGTACAAAATTTAATTAGGTATAATGTAATTTGCGAGGTAAGACTTGTATTTATTTATTCCTTTTCGCATAGCCTGACACAAAGGTACACTATACTGAATATCAGGACACGGTCTTATGTAAGTAATTTCGTTAGATTAATATTCCGCGTTTGTTCACCATTTATTAGCGGTTACTTCAATTACATGTATAACGGGTGTCAACTGCTTCCTGTCACACACTATACTAAACAGTATCAAATACTTGCAACCATGGAAGTAGCTTGTAGTCAGTAGCGTGGACCTTTTTTTATTCATTCAGCGACAATTCTTAAGGTTGATCAATGCTGCATTTCATCAATTTCATGACATATATGAAATATGCATTAAAATACATGAATCAATATATTCCTAGGCAGTGCTTAATAACAACAGTTACTGCTTTTTCGGCTTCTGTGATATAGAAGGTGTTGAACGACGATAGTTTTCATGCACCGGCTTCTACTGATGCGGCGGAATGTAGCGATGCACCTCTCCGTTCGCTTGTAGGTTCTTCCGTAACAAATTGCTGAAACTCAAATATCTAGCAAGTCCAGCAATGCATTCCTTTCAAATTTGGTTTGCTTATTACCAATGATAAACACAATACATTAACAAACATTTCAGCATACTAGTAGCCCATGAATGACTTAGCTTTTTATCAGATTCCACTAGGGCATAAGCGTTTAGTGAACGCAGTCTAGTTCTTCTGATTACTGATAATGGGAATATTTTGTTCATAGTTGGGGCGTTATAATACATTATATATTAAACTTTTATCATGTACGTTGGAATGTATTGTTGTCGCCAAATCATAGTAAAATATACACATAGTAAGACATTTTAAATAATTAAATAATCGTTTCGTTTCCTATGGTACCAGTGTAACTGGCACTGTCCTCTTCTGTGAACATCCGGTGATTTTATTATGTAATCATGATTGAGGTGACCGTTTGAAGTGTTCATATCTGCCTCCCTAGTCATTGATGCCACACAAGGCAAAAATACCTAGGACTAGAACTTTCCATTGTTCATTTTACATTGCTGTCTATTCTAAATCTTCCCAGCCAAGCCAATTTCTCTCATTTCTGATTCGATAGTTCTTCTACGTGAAATATTCGGTCGCCATAGTCTCCATTTGCCTTGAGACGTACTCATAGCTAAAACAAATGTCCATTATAATTTAATCAATTTTTATCGTGAATTGAGGAAGAACAATCACTATTCCTTCAACTCAACATAAAGATAAGTTTTGAAGAAAACGAATTCATTTCAGCGCACAAAGTCCGGCTTTGTAGTCCCTTCGTACCATTATATGTGAAATTAACTGATTTGTTATCGAAATGGTAGTCCAAGAATGAACATTATACACAGGTGTTGGGAAAGGCAGAAAAAATGTTTTTAATTCTATTTGTCAAATATGTTATACACGACATCGTTTGTTCCATCAGCACATCATCATAAACATCCCAGCACGTCATAAATAGCATATTAATATTTAATGTCATATGGATCAACTAATTGGCAATACATTTTTGCAAGATTGTAATGTAGAGACATGGAGTATTAAATAGTGATATAAAACTTTAATTGGCGATGATAAAGGGTCTAAACCTACTTTATATTTCACGAGTAATGGTGTATTGTAATTTTATCCTACTTATCCTAATGGTCTTCTAATTCATCGCTGAGTGCTACGAATATGAAGGAATAAGAGTATTGCTGAATTCAAGAACTTATTCATATTTTCGAGCTCCGTTCATAAACAGTTTTCAATCTCCGGACGTACCGACATAAATCTCAGTACGTTGATCAAGATTGAAATAAATACGGAGTAAAATAATGTTTTTCTTATCGTATCAAGATTGCCATAAACTCAAAGTAAAATTGGTGGTATGCCTATCTTAAGTGTGGTATTTTCTTAATAAATATGCCATTTGATTATTACGTAGATAACACGTACGGTATGTTGTTATAATTGACACAGTTAGTTTGACATATAAAGACCATAATTTGTGAAATCAGATACCGATTTTTGTCGAGTACAAACCATAAACAGGATGTACTTACCTTGTTCGTTTTTTGGAAGAATTTTATATGATAAAAATCTATTTCCTTGCCCAGTTCGATAACGAAGTAAACGACATTTCAACACCAGCGACAAACAAATAGGTACTGTATTTACAACAGTATGGTCGCACTACAACGATTGAATTATTAATTGCTTTGGCAAGTGTACGGCTTCGATAGAATCCCGCAGCCATACAACTGCCGTGAAGTACATTGTAGGCACAGGGATTGGCGTACATACATTGTGTAAATATGTCTAATGTATTTGTAATGAACACACATGATGGCATATTAAAAGTTAAGTCAAATAAGTTTAGTTACCTATTTTCGAGGGTTGTTTAAGCTGTTCAGTCGCTCAACCACACGTTGACACCCTTCGATCTGCGGCGCCAAGGAATACACACTGCCCTCGCGGATAACAATTTACACCTAGGTGGTATGGACTATGTGTGTGTTATCCTTTCTCAGAAATAACCACTGGCCAAGACGATTGTTGAATCCATGATGTCTCGATCTCGAAGCACGTACCCTTCCTCTAGGCCACCGCTCCCCACATCCTAATATATTTTTATCAGATATATTGTTATAGATTCTGGATCTAACGTTAACATTGTCAGTAAAAGAGCATCGCTTTAATTAGAACGGTCCCTATACATTATGGTATTGATGTATAAGCCTATATCTTCTCAACTCTCAATCACTGGTCTTTCAACTAACACTCTTGAGACTGACAACCGGAAAAATTGAAGTTTGGTTAAATGACGAACGGCTAAAAATTGGTGATTACCATCTTCTACCGTGCGTATGTTTGGATCATACATGTATTCATTTTGTCTAACAGTGCATGTATCCATTGCTTACATTTGGGTTATATAATATATATTGGCGGGTTTTCAACAATTCCAGTTCCTTTCAAAGACATTATGTAATTGAGGCCCATATCTTTAGTCAAAACACCTATCAATCATTACTAAGTCTCTTGAAATGTTATTGTAGACTATAGTTTCATATTGGTCAAGTTTTAATGTATTGAGTGCACTTTATGTTTATTGTATATGACGTGATTCGTACAATTGTGTATTATTTAATAACACCATGTGTAATCGAGAACTGAGTAGTTACTATGTTCACTTATACTAATTATAGAAATACATGTATACGACTTGGTCCGGGCAGTCATAAATAGCAAGTATAAACACAGTGGGGAGAAATTGACACGAGCTGTTGATTTGTGACAGTCACTTGTGACTAAAATAAAGAGTAGTTTTGCGATATTTTTTTTTCTCGACAAATAAATGTCATTGTTGAACTTACAACGGTTGAACTACCTTATTGTCTTAGTAAACGATGCATTATAATGTCAACGCAATAACAACTTTAACATGAGTGAACATAAGGTTAGCAGAGAAGATAATACTCTAGAAGTATACGTCACACGACACACGACACACGACACACGACACACGACACACGACACACGACACACGAGTTTGTTCTATCAGCATATCGTCATACATATCAGATTACGATCACGTGTTATACGGATCCACTTATGGATAGTTGATAATTTCTTCTGGGATGTCAAAATTGTGCTGTAGAAAAATGGGTTATTAAATAATGCTATCGAGAAAATAATTGGCGATAATTTAGGGTCTATACTAATTTCATATCTCACGAGTAATGGTGTATAATTGTGTTTTTATCCTACTTATAATAATGTTCTAGTAATTCATTGCTAAGTGCTGCGAATTCGGTAGAACGAACCATCTTGATAATGAATCGTATTTCCTCACTAATTATACTCTTGTTAATATATTTGACCTCTTACTTTTCTTCTGGAATTTTATTATAGTCTTTATTTTCTATCATATTTAAATCTTTTCATGAAAAGGGACGTATTAAAGTTATTATAGTTTTTGGATTTTATTACTCGTGAAACTATCACCTCAGGTTTGTGGAATATAAATAGCAAATACTTTCATCATGGAGTTTCCAAATAACAAAATAATAAAGCAAAATTATCGAAGAATTACAAGAATTTAATAGCGTAAAAGTTAACTTAAAATACGTAATAAACGTTTAGTGCGTATTCTGTTGATGTTTGGTTTCAAAAACCGCCACCATTGCTTTGTATTGGAACAAGCACGCATTCGTAGATATAAGCGTTCTCCTAATAAAAAAGAAAAAATATCGAATATAATCAATATAATGGAAGAAATGTTTGTTAATTGTTTGTAACAAATGCAATCGCAGATTCATTTTCCCGGTGATATCAACCTAGCAAATCACTATTTTTTACGTCATTCTAATCACATCATTCTAAACATAATCATCCACCTAATTGTGTAATCCAGTAGTACGTAAATGCTGCAATCGCGGATGTATTGTGTGGTGATTACCTTTACAGAGTAACATTGCAACTATGGTCATGATCCGTAGAATATTGGATTACTCCGTAAACCTATTACGTCCGATACAATACTATATTCTAGTCACTTCTTAATAACACTATATTGTATCCATTGGTCTGCTTAAAGTACATTAGGTGATATAACGTATTTCAATGGTCATATCGTCCGTGCGGATGTCCCTTATGTAATATCAATACGACGTAATTGAAGGGTAGATCCAAGTGAAAATGTTTCTTTATTTATACATATTGTATGTATGTTTTGGGGAAATTACAGTCAATGTACAATAATGTAATGGCAGTCGTGCTTGTCATTTGTCGTATTTTTAATGCATATCTAATGGTAGAATACATTCTTATAAGGTAAGAGCAGTGTGCAATAAATCCATTTTGCCCCTAACTTTTAGTATTAATTATTTTTTACAAGTCATGAATGAGTTTTTTTATTTCTGTAAAGTGATATTTTAATGTGTTTTATGAAGCTAAAACAACGTTAGGTGACTGTGTTGATCACATATATCACGTAATATCATGAATTGTAGGGTGGCCAATTAAAACATGATAAAAATATATTGAATATGCCCTACCGCTTTAGTTATACATTTGTTTAGTGACGGGTTGCTCCTTTGAATACATTATTATGTTATTTCTTGAAACTCGCAAACTACTATAGATTGCATTTAATACTTCATGTAATATATTTGTTTGTCTGTTAGACAAATAAACTAATAAGGCTTGATTGCTACATTTCCAGAATTCTTGATTACGTTAAGTTTGATTAATATTCCGAAAACGTAGATATATTCCGGTTATAGTTATATTTCGCCATCTATCAAGTATAATGTTTACAGAATTTCTTTATACGGTGTGGTGTATAAATTAACGGAAGTGTGTGTATTGTTGAGTTTCCAATACCATTGCCGAAATGTTTGTCAGCAGTCTATTTAATAGAATAGGAAAAGCTTAGAGCAGACAATCATATAATTAATAACGTTTATATCTGGAATTGTTAAGGTCGTTCAATTAAAAAGGAGCTGTGCACTTTCCTGAATGAAGACAAACGAGAAATATAAATCTATGGAAGTGTGTGTTTTGTTGAGTTTTCAATACCATTGTAGAAATGTTTGTAAGCAGTGCGAGTCTATCAAAAATAATAGGAAAGGCTTAGAGCAGACAATCATATAATTAATAACGAATATATCTGGAGATGTTAAGGTCGTTCAATTAAATAGGAGCTGTGCACTTTCCGGAAAAGAGACGAACGAGAAATACTCTTGATTTGCTGAAGAATGAAAGCTTGTGGTCTTAATTGTTGACACAGCAACTTATCAATGAATTTGTCTTAATACTTAATCATTTAATATCAATGGTACAAAATGTATTGACTGCTTTAGTGACGTGTTGCTCCGTTGATTACCTTATTATGTGATTTCTTGATATTCAAAAACCACCATATATTGAATTTAATACTTCAAGTAATAGATTTGTCTTACAGTTTGTCTGTTAGGTTAATAATCTAATAAGGCTTGAGTGCTACATTCGTGAATTCTTGATTACGTTAAGTTTGATTAATATCCCGGAAGCGTAGATATACTCCGGTTATAATAATAGTTCGCAATCTATCAAGAACAGGTTATATAGAATTGGTTTAGGCAGTGTTGTGTTTACATTAACGGGAGTGAGTGAATTGTTGACCAATATATATTATTGCGGTTCTAAATATGTGTTAGTCGTTCAATTACATCAAAAATTAATAAAATATCTTAGAGCAAGCAATTGTCTAATTAACACTGTCCGTATCCGGAGATGGTACGGTCGTTTAATTCAATAGGATATGTGCACTTTCCAGAAATAACACGAACGAGAAATATACTTAATGCGTAAAAAGACATTGCTTTACTAAAAATATGGCATAGTTGTGAATAACATCTTTAAGACTAAGAATAAGTTCAACTTGTATATTTAAACTTAGCTTGTGATCAATACATACTCATTGTTTCAAACTTCAATAAAATAAAAACTTTTATTATGGACCCGAAGTTAATGTTCATCATTTAATACGACCAATGGACGATGAAGAATAACTATATGACAGGGCATTAATGTACAAATGCAACAGTGGTCTTTTTCTTAGAGTCCCTCTCTCGATTGAATTATGTGCAACACACGTTGGATGTAATTCACTTCCAGAAAAGAATTTCTAAAATGTCATTAACCACAGTGTCTGTCTCAAGGTCATATACAAATTAGGTTTCGTCTCATTAACATTCCAGTAATTCGTGCAATCTTACACCGTATATTCCTGTGCTCTGTGTGGCAAGATATTGATGTTTGTGTGCATACATCTGCTATCGAATAATTTCTATTACATTGTAGCACTGTCAATCTCCAACGCGTCATAATTATTACAATTAATTTTTAATTATCTTATTTTATTTTTCGCGATCTCACACACCGTTTTGGTCCCAACACTTATGATTCATGCCCTGGTACTATGTAATGGTTATTAATGAATATGAATATTGATTAGTGGTGAAATTAAATACTGTGAAGCATGGTAATGAAGCAATGATTAATTGAGCAAAATAATCAGCATGTAGAAAATATAACAGAACTCAGTTGAGTTGATGATTTCGAAGACGAATGCGTTCAAATCATGAATACAAAGTGGCAATGTTCTTGGTAGTTGGTCGTTTATTAGTTTGATTTATGTTGAAGGACACGACCGAAGTCACACCACGAAGTACCTACCTGTGTATACGCATCACACATTGTGATAGAACATTGCATGCTTGCCATGCGCTATTTTCTAATGAATTTCTGCTTAGCTGTTTGACAAGCGTATTCAAATCTTGGGTTTTCAAACTAAAAAGAGGTTGCCTTCTTTACAACAACTTTTACTTATAACCTTTTACCGCGTTGACCAGACAAAAACCTTTGACTATACATTAGGAATTTCTTAATACGGTATGTAATTGCAACATATTTGAAATGCGTGTATATTTACAGGTGTGTACGTACAAATACACCTTACAATGCTTAGTCGATTTTTTTTTGTTTTGCCAAATATGTGATACACATACTCCGAAGATGTATTACATTCATGGAATCAAATAAATTTAGTCTTGAAGTCGGTTTCAATAGGACGATAGAGTTTTAAATAAATTAATGTTTGCATGGAAAAAAAACACAAGCACCAACCATGGTTAGACTAAAAGAAACGCATATGCATAATGTGCAGTCTAAGGGCATAATGTTGACATAATGTTGGGTAAATTTAATCAACTTTCATCTCCTCTGCCAAACTTATGCATAGAAAAGTCAGCAAAATGTTTGAATGGTATATTTGTCAAAAATGTGTGTTCCTAAGAAGGATTGATCGAACGGTTATCTTCACAAGCCTTTATTTGCCCGGCTGGATTATTTCAAATTTCACGTGTGTGCAACACTTTTACAGCATGTTCGGAGTAAGTTTGGTGGTAGTTACATTCGCTGAGCCTATGATTCTATCGTGGGAAAATTGAATGAAGAAATAGTATTATTTATTAAAGTTTGCCTGTTTTCGTTATAATCTTGTATATTACACTATAACTAGGCTAATAATTAAAATGATTAAACTGTTCTTATTTGTTTCACCAGTCATTAACGATTTGCCAGACTTCAGTACTATATAACCCTATCTAAGTACATGTAGTTGCATTGTTTTAATAATCTGACGATTTCTACCATTGGTGTGCCAATGACTCGGTATATTATCACCATTATTTAAAAAACACCAATAAATCGTCGTCACATGAGGGTTATTCTTATAGTTCGCGAACAAGTGTCATTGTGAAACACTACCACTAATACATATTCGAGATTTACAAAGTTGACGAACTATTATGCAGCAATAAGAACACATAACAATTAAACATAACATTAAGATTATGTATAATTACTCTGGCAGAGTGCTCCAAAATATAATAGTGTCATGACGACAATGTCTTATTACGAGGGTCAGTCAAGAAAAACTGAATGGTGGTGAATAATGATCAGGAGAATAAGTGTTCGTATATTGTCTAAATATTATCGTGAAATATGTTATCTCATCGATGTTATGGCACATACCAATTTTGGGTATGAACATTTTATGCTTGTAACCAGGCAACCGAAGAAGACAACTCGAAGGCATGCGTTCGCACTGTCTGTAGAACACAATTGTACGTTGCTATGGAAACATAAAGCTATGCTAAACATTTTTAAACTCATTTTTTATTTTGTAATACATTTATCTATCAGATACACTTAATTATGGTTGATTTGTTCCTCCAATATAGAAAATATACTTGATGGAACTATCAATATTCACTTTATTTGTTGGTATTGAGACCACAATTTAACCCCACCCAAAAGAACGCATAATGTTTTTCAAAAGCAAAGTTATATTTTATATTTCTATTACGGTCACTGGACTCCATTCAAAATCCTTCTGAGCAGAACTTGTGAATTCAGTGATTAGTTTTAGAATACCATGGCGACGCAATGCCGAGAAAATCGATAAAATACGGGTAAAATTGTTGTGAGGCAACTAAACAAAACAGCATTAGTGACTATTCAGTAACAAATGTCTATTATTATTTGATATATACGATTCTACTAGATACACATGTTAGTTGTACTAAATTACGCTTTATATAGCTGAAATAAATTTCGAATTGACAACAAAATCGGTCTCCCAGTCGCTGGCGCGAACGCATACCCTTTAGTGATGTTCTTTGGTTGCTTGGCAACTTTATTTATTAGCCTATACCCGATTACAGAGTTCATCAGAATACCCGCAATGGATAATAGTTGAAGATTAATGGTAGAAAATATAGTTGTAAATATATTTTGATCGTTAGATTTAACAACACTTAGTTTTTCTTGACTGACCCTCGTAGCTTGCTATTAGTTTCAAAATACTCTTTTCCAAATGCTATGCATTTACGAATCCACTTTACGATCATCACTAATTATTACATGTATTATTATATCGATATAAAAAGCATGTATACACACTTATTTTTTATATCTGTATTTGAGTTGATTAGAATGACCGGATAGTTACATGTAACCTCATATTTTCCAGGACATTTTCACCAGGATATACGATGAAATACAGTGAAGTCTTTTAGAGCAAAACATATAGCCAATCCCTGCTTTCCACACCAGTAACATACGAGGAATAAAACTATATCGACATTTGTCCCGAACATTTCCAAATTCACCGTGTTTTGTTATATGTATATTTCCTGCTTGTTTACCAATGACTTGAACATAACATACGTGTAGCTATTCAATTTCATATTGTTGTTTTGCTCATGTGTACGTATGTTCTTATTACAGAATTTTTAACTATAACAACATATCTACGTAATTGTTTTATTGTACACGTGGTGCATTGATTAATTATTTTTCAATGACCCAAATACATGAGAATGTGGTTTGTACATTTTGTACGTGTGTACTTGCAACAAGCATGTTCCTGTTTTAGTTTCTTGAGATTTATTTTTGGCAGTGTCCGCATAATGATGCTTTCTTGTTCAATGTGCTATCAATTGTTAGTGCAAACCTTGCTATTCAGATTCGTTGCATTTGTGTATATTTAATGCAAATATGTCCTGAAATGATAGACACATAATTACAATAATGATTGATACGCGAGTTAAATTCATATGGTTATAACTCTAAGCGGATAAATGTGTCAATCAAACTACTTCTTTGATGGAGATGTTAATCTATGTTTTAAATAATCGAATGCTACACATACTTAGCAGAAGGCATAAAATATGTATACATGTATAAGATCTAATATACTAATACACCTTGACGTTCTGTTTTAGACGTACGTTTCGTATATACACTTTATATCATTCAAAAGTAAGCATATTGCATTCAGATAAGGAGTTGATACTTTAAGCCGGTATTCAGACAACTGACTGTTCAATAACGGAATATGTTACGTAAGTTCAAGGTAAAACGTCGAGTGCAGCCTAACATGTCTAGACTGGGCTGTATCAAAGTTAAAGCATCGTCCATTAATGAATCAAGACGTCGGAACTTAGATATAAATGCATGTATCACAAATTTGTCGACATACGATTTTAGGAATTCTGACAAGAGACAACCTGAAACGAAGTAGTATCTATACGAATTAAATAACTGCATCGCTACATAAGGTAAGTCACGTCACTATATGATTTTTCTAAGTATAATACATTAAACTATGGCAAACTCTTATAGTCAGTGTTACGAGTATATCACAATTGCTGGTATTATGTTGTTGTCAAGTATCCTAATACAAATTACAAAAGGAAAAGTGTATACTTCATTTAAAATTCGTAAAATATTACAAATATGCCGTAGAAGTTTTCTTGTTTGTTTTCCTATGATTCCGGAAGCCGTCTTAATGCATTGATTTTCTTACCTGAGGCGTTTGGTTATTATGTATCAAGTATATTGCTGATGAATACGTCAGATGTTGACGATTGATATGTTGTATACATGTTTTCATGTGTAACTAAATTTTGTACGCATGATGTTTTCCCCTTTGTCCTGTACGCTTAGTCCATTTTTTCATAATTTGGCAAAAGAGTTTTGCGAAGATCGCAAGGTAGTGAATCAATAACCAGGTTTTTTTATATCACTTGGTATACATGTACATGTTTAATTATCCCTCATACTTAGATTGTACTTTGTCATGTCAGTCCATCAGTACAAGTACGAAGCGTCCTCAGTTGCAATTAAGTTGTGTCTGCTTCAGGGTCGTGTTCAAATAATTTTACGTCTCATTTCCAATTATAGACTAAGTACAAACGTAATTTGCGAGGCAAGAGTTGCATTAATATATTCCTTTTCGCATAGCCCGACACAAATGTACACTATACTGAGTATCAGTTCATGGTCGTACATGTATGTAATTAGTTTCGTTAATTTAATATTCCGTTGTTGTTGATCATTTATTGGCAGTTACTTCAATCATAACGAGTGTCGACACGTTCCTGTCGTGCATTGTGCTTACAACTATGAATGTTAGACAGTATTATATTCTTGCATCTAGTACGTTTATATGAAAGTTACATGGGTAGGTGTTAATATGTACTATGGTGATTTTTTTAAGATAGAAGCATCGACAGACCTATTGTATTTCGTCAATTTCCTGACGCATATGTAAAATGCATAATACTTGACTGTACACATTAATGTACGCTTAGCGGCAATGAAAACACCACACTTACATAGTACAGCATGATACATTTGATAAGTATGTGAGCATCGCGAAATTTTATCATAGAATAGATATATACAAGTGACACATGAATATCACTTCGAATCAGATCAATTTGTCTAGAAAAATAGTTTTTTACCAGTTGTTTAGGGGTCAGTATAAAACAGAAAGTCGCATTTTTAAACTTTTAAAACAATCGTCAGGAGCGATCCATCGTGTACATCTACGACGTATCAATCTATGAAACATTCATTGAATGCTAGTGGGATGCTGTTCCCTTGTTGCAGAAGGGCTATGTGAAGTTCATGTACTTTTAAGGGGCCTTTACACTATTTCGCACACAACCACTAAAATGAAACAACGTGGTCTATTATAGCCGTGGTGTATTTGCTATGGTCAAAGGGAGATAATCTTGGAGTAATAAAAGGATTAAACAATTAACTTGCCAGTTTCTTTATAACACTGCTTCGAAATTTGCTCCTCTAAACGTTTATTCGAAACTGCTCGTTTTTAGATCAATAAAATTGTATTATATTTGTCCCAAGGATGATGAAAGTATCACCATTTGTAACTGGAAATAAATTGCATGAACGCTATAGCTATTTTTTTAAGACTTATTATTGCACTCAATGGAAAAAATGCGCTTTTGCATTGCGTGCTTAATTTTCAAAACACAATTTACGTCTAAATATTAATAAACACCATAATTTGAGCATGAAGACTAGTTCAGTAATATCCAGTAATGCAATTTAGTGTAACAGTTTGGTAATTAATGTAAAAAAAGTGAGGATAATTATTCAAGAGTTATCACCATTGACTTGAACATTTTTCTTACATCCTATTATTTTTATGTATTTTTAGCTAGCTTTCTTAACAGGTGTATATGTATTCAAACTAGTGTTAAATGAATGAAATAATGACTTCGGGAATTTAAATCAACGAAACTTTGATTTTTAGTACAAATACCACACAATTGAACATAACGACCGATCTTTCGGAGACTGCCTTTGTCATATGCACAAGGTTTTCTACTAGTTATTTTGTTTTTCCGACTAATCCATCCATATTCTTCAAAATGCTTGCACAATATGCGAATAAATCTCTAGCCACCTATCAGCACGCGGGAAAATGCACTTTAAGGCTATTCCGCTATGGACGAGTGATTCATAAAGTATTTGACGGAAAAATCTGAAATCTGTAGATAATTTATATCATAGTGTGTATACAAAATTTCAGGTTTTTAAGTTGGCAGATTACAGAAATATTCAAGTTTGAAAATGGTTGCGTTTTCATTGCCACTCATTGTAATTCCACGACTGAGCATAATACATGTACCGTATTGAAGTAGAGAAAAACGCTTGTATGAGATCTTACGACAATACAATCAAGAAGTTGCTGGGTTTTGAAAAACAACATTTTGGTTTCTGATTAATATTGTGACTATTTTATTATATTTGTTTATAACCGGTGGCGTTGTCATAACCTAAGGTATAAGTGCAACTGTCATGACCATCTTCTGCTATCATCCAGTGATATGATTTGAGGTATCCATAGCTCAAATTAATGCCCATTGCTTGTAAAACAACGGACATTATGCATTGTTATACTATATGTATTTTATTATATATGTACTTTACAAGCCAGTGTGTATAAAGTTCACTTCAAGCGTTGTGCTATAATTACTTTGCACTTTTGAAAATTGTTTTGCAGAAAAAGAAGAACTCTTAAACATGCTATACTAAGTTGCTATTTTCATGAATGCTTGGTTTGAATTACAATATCGACTACTGTATTGTTCTGATTTAACCATTGTCTTTATTCGGCTTACTATGACTCATTCACGAAAATCATGTTGTCTATATTTGTTAGCTTAATTTGCGTTGGAACTGCTGTCCTGCTTTGTTCTTTCGATATTGTTATTAACTTAAAAGGTGAAGTTATAATGCTTCAGATGATGCATTAATGGTATCTTATAATTGTATTTTTGCATACAAAGGCGTGTACTAACACAGTGCACACTACAATGTTGTTTGTACTGCGTTACCCAATTTCATTTCAAACATAGAGTCGAGTTAAGCGTCTAAGAAATCCAGTAATTTTCATAAACCGTGATTATATACATGTAGTTGAGGCTTTTATTAATGTTGTATTCAATTGAATTTTCAAAAGCATTTTAGAGCGACCACTACGGAATACAAAGTCGTTGTTAAGTGCTACAATTAAGTTGAACGGTGTAATTATCGTAAATTGAAAGAGAAAAATAACTATTTTCTCACCTTACATATCGCTGGCTTAGAACCAAAAGGTCGTAACTACCAAATTGATATATTGAGAAAACAAGAGAAAACTGTCTGTAATTTACTCTTTACCTATGGAAAAACACTTTTTTAAAACTTCATTTTGGTCAACATGACAATTTCAGATTTTCATAAAAATAGGCTCATAAGAAGCGCCTTGTGAAGCAGATTTTAAATATGCATGTAAGTGGTACATGTAGTTAAGACCTTCTGGTTCTAAGCCATCGATATTAGTTTTGAGGCAAACGAATTCACAACAGCGAGAGGAAGTCTGCTTTTGTATTCCTTTCGTATCTGGTGTTCATTAAATTTGAAATCAAACTTGTTTTGTTTATCAATGTGGTAGTCCGAGAACGAACAAAAAACACTAAGTCTGTCTGGTGTTTATGGCTGGTTATAAAGCATCTAAGTGGAAAACCTAAATAAACACTTGTGTTGCGCATAGCTTGTACAATTTGTTAAATATTTTCCTTCATTGTTAATGAAACTCCTCAAAACCGTATTTGTAGCCGAGTGTACATGTAATGTGTAATGTATTTTGGACTGTTTAGTATACGTATATCTCTATTCTAGACATTATCCTACACGAAAGCACTAATTCCACTTATAAATAGATGTTTATTTATTTCAGGATATATACCTACACGTTTCAAACCATGTATTGTCTCTGATGTCGTACGTATATTCCGGTTTTACGCAGATTTTGATCGCAGTCCGTGGTTCCGAAAATTCCGGTAGACCCGTTTTACGCGGGTATTTCTATATAGTGCGGTTATGTTAATGTCGATTAAACATTATTTATCGGAGATGACGTCTGAAATTTTAACAGACTTTATATATTACATCATGCAATCAGACATAACAATTTGACGGTTTTTGGAGGTTCCACAATTGAGATAATTTAGAAAATTTAATACAATGTGTTTCAAATTATACATGTGCCCCGGTATACGTAATCGCCCTTATTTAAGACATTAATATCTTTAAAACGGTTATCATCAGGTCGCAATAAATCTGTGTATGTAAAGAAAATACCAATGTATTCATTAAGCTTACATAATAACTTTTTGATTCACCCACGTACATGTATACTAGCGTTGGAATCGAATGTCTTTTAGCGTAAACGATCGATCAATACAAACATGCACACATTGTTACACATATACTCTTAGGCACGATGTTCAAACATACATTATCTGAATATAAAGTAAGAAACAAAGATTGCCAATGTAATTAAAAACTACAATTCAGTATATCGGAAAATGTTAAATTTTGTATACGTGTAATTATGTGTAAGTATATAGGAAAATCGATATAACCTTTAATGTAAAATAATCACGTGCGAGAATTTCATGTAGTTTTGCCTGTTAGTGTCTTTTGCGTTTGCGTTGCTTTAATATTAGTGTTATTTGTTCCTGACATGTCTGTTCAAAGTGATAGTTGATCTTAGTAAAACACTGATATGAACTATTTAATATTTTGATATTCGCCCACATATACTGTATACTCTGACGAAGTCGGCATTTCTTTCATAATATTTTATATAAATCAAACCAATGTTTTATACAACATAAGTCTAAAACTAAAATGAGACTGGTCGAATACGATATATTAGTGACTAGTGTCACTAAGCGCTACAAATGGGTCAGTGAATTCAAACAAAGCATGGAAGGTTTTTTATCGAAAAAGCAATGTTATGATACGAAATTATGCTAACACAATCCGTTGTCGTTAAGAATAAATGTGCATAGTTTTGGAAAATTAGATGTTAACATTATTGTTTTGACTAGCTTGCACGATAATCTAATGATTATTATTCAATTTCAAATTATAGACTGGATAGAAGCACACATTATTATGCACCACATGACGATCCAAATCTACGGTGTGATATTTTATCAAAAATTTAATTATTCTGGCTTCCGTAAAACTTTAGAGACTTGTGAGACTGCCTAGAGCATAACTATACCGTTCCTTTCTTATGTAGCTATTAATATTTAGTGACGTCTTGTGCAGAGCTGGCCTTGCTTTTACTCCAAAATGCATGCATTCGTGCATTTTATTCAGCATCAGTTATTAGTAAAGTAATTATTTATGTGATCCGCGTGCATTTGATTCAACCACTCAGCGTACGAATGCGCCAATAGTTGGTTGATGGGTTAATTTGTCCTCTTTTCATTGTATCCTTAAATGTTAAACTGAATCATAAATTGCCTTATTTCATTGGAGGAGAAATTAATTATGCATCTATTTATTGGAATTATGCACTTTCCTAGTTGTTGTAAATGTCAAATCGTTGGGTTTATCTATATGTATCTGCGCCGCAGATCGAATTTGCAAGATACACGACAGAGAAATAGTATCACCGGAGAAATTTGAAGGCAGGTTTCCTTATGTAGCCCAATGATAAGTGAACGTTACAATTAGTCCATGTGACAGACCGAAATCCATTACCAAATTGGTGAACAGATCCAACAATGATTTTCGGTTAGCTTGATATCTAAGCTGTCCGAAATCAGTTGATGGACTTGCGGAACATTTTGCCAAATGACCTTTTGGCGGCCATCTTTAAAGATGGCCGTCGTTATTTTAAGCAATCAGAGGGTTTAGGAAAACTTCGATTATTCCTCACCCACAAGGGCTATCGTCTTGTAATTTGTCTTAAAATGTTCGCAATTAAAATGTGCATATAGCAATATATTAATATAAATAATATAAAGTGGTTATTAATAAATAATTATTGATTTTTTAAGAAAATTATGATATTTTTCGATTTTTGTCGTTAATTTTTCTCTTTCAAATCGGATCTGAGTGTGTATTTGACCATTTGTTGATTGTTATATGCAGAAGAGGGTTCTAGGCGTCCATAATAAACATTACATTGACAGATTTTGGTTTAAAAATCCTTCATGAGCCCGGAATATTGGAAACCTTAAAGTTTAATAATAGTCCTGTCTATAAATGGGATATTTAGGTTAGACCCAACATTGGATTGTACAGTGAATATTTGTTGGTTTTCTGTTAGTGAATTTGTTGCTATTGAAGAATCTGAATGATGACCAGCTGTCATCATTGAGCATTTTGTAAAAATCAAAATGGCGTCCAAAATGGCCGCCAAAATCAGAAAAAACAATCAGAGATGCCAGAAATTAGTTACAAATTTCTTTTTTGCCGATTGGTTGTAGTTAAAATGTTTTTAACACATGTATTTATATTATATCTATTGTTATTCGTCGATTTAAATATTGTGGGATGGCATCCATGTCGGCTGAAATCAAAATGGCGGTTACAACGGCCGCAATAATTGACATATTGATATATTCTATTAAAACATTTATTGAAATGATTTTTGTTGATATCGGAATTAAAGTAGTTAACTAACATTCAAATAAAAGTTCGATTCGATTCAATTTACCCGTTGCCTTATTCAAAATGGCTTCCAAGATGGCCGCCAAAATCAGGAAATAAGTCGGTGGTGCAAGCGATTAGTTACATAAATTACTATTGTTGCTAATTGGCAGTTGTGTAGATGTTAAACATAGTATCTAGTCAAGCATAGTATTATTTATTGTTTTAAATTATTTAAGATAGCATACTAAGAAATCAACTACCGGCTGTAATGGCCATCATAATTGCTGAATAAGCATATTTTATTAAAATCGTATAGTATGTTCAAATAGTTTTTATTTGTATTAAACATTATATTTATCAGACATGCATTATGGTTTAACTTCAAAACGGCAGCAAAGATGGCCACTTAACATTACATAAGTGGTAAATAAATTGCAGATTATTCTTCTTTCTGTATAGTATATATGGTCGTCCTCTTGGGCATTATCGTGCCATTGATATTCAATTACAAGATCGTGTGAGCGGCGAGTTATTTTTGTTAAAAAACAAATAATCATGATTATCCACTATAAATAAGACCCCTCGAGAAGGCATAATCGCTGTCGACAATGCTCATGAATCTAGTTCTACAGTTTCCAACCAAAATCACCAATGATCTGCCTGATGTTGCTTGTTGTGCTAAAGTACCGCTTGTCGAATTGCGTCCAATATGCTGAACTGCCTCCAGCTGACAAATATTTGCCCTTGTTGACCCTTTGCCGAATCTGCGTATTCAAGGATTGATTTGACAGGTGTCAGGTAACATCGTACCCTAATCTGTTTCGATAGTGGGTCAAGTTTGTCCAAAAGAAGGCGATGCTGTAGTTAGCTTTCCTCACAATGGTAGCAACATTGTTACTCAAGGAGACCTCATCTATGTATACCCCGATGTACTTATCTCTGCCACAACTTGTAACGTGTCATGCTGTTGTGGATGAAAAACGGAGTCTCAACACGAGTGCTCTTCCTAGTGATGCGGGTGACCATATACTTGTAAAAAAGGATTAAATGACATGAACCATGGACCCTCCCATTCATTGTTGTAGTCTGTCAATGTCATCTTGTTAGCCTTAAGCATTTTCTTTAGTAATTACCATGTTCAAGAGGTTGTTGTCAGCAAGCAGATGGTGAGTAGATGTTGCATGGATTAGAATGTGGTAGATATACAACAGAAAAAGTTGTCCAATGGCTGATGACTGGTGCTGTGTTGGTGGACTGTTCTCCGACCAGTACATGTTGGGTTCTGATTGCAAGAATTATGCTAGTACTAATCCTGCCCAGCAGGTTCCACTGATATTGTAATAATTCAGTTTGCTGGCTTGCCTCACCTCTCCTTAGACCGAAGGCTTTGTTGAAGTCCCGAATCACGGGCTACTCTGATCTCAACCATCTAGGTAACAGTTGTAGTTGGTTATAGAATGCAGTTGACTTTCAGTGGATATCTTTCTGAACCTTGTTGTTAGTCAGCAAGTATCTAAAACGTGTCAAGAAGGGCCATGATCTGGCTTTGAAGTAACGGTGTGAGCTCGACCAGTTCACTTCACGCAGACTAGATTGAGATGGACCAGTAGTTGCTAGGTCGCTATAAATTGTTCTCTAGTTTTGATGATGGGTGTGACGCTCTAGTCTGAAGGGAGTATAGTATTCCAAAAACTTGTGTGGATGTTGTTTGGAATCTTTGCTTCATGCGTACCGTGACCAGTTTCTCACATCCAGTTTGTCCTCACCTCACATCACCTCAGTCGATCGTCTTACACTATCATCCCAGTGTCTGCGATGAACTTTCTGGTCTTCCGCAGATAATCAGCGTCTCCACAGAGCTTCTCTTGGAGAGTTGTGTCTGTGGGCCACGTTGCAGTTCGATCCTGGTTGTGTCCTCTGCATCTTTGGAGGACATGATCGACAGTTTGTTCTTCTTCCCCGCATGGACAGATCGGAGACGGTACCAATTTGTACTTCCGGTACATGTGATGGTTCAGCCTGTTGTGTCCTGAGCGTATTCGTACCATAATCGCTTGTTCTGACCTGTTAAGACCAGCATCTTTATATCTCTTTATCTCTTTATATCTCACATGAACTGGCGGTTGTGCTGACTGTGCTCCCAGTTTTGCCAATTTATCTGCTGTTTCATTTCCAGGCATTCCACAGTGGGCAGGAATCCACTGTAGGACTAGTTTGCAGTGAGTACTAAGGTTATGTAGTATTTTGGCTAGTTCTGGTGTTTTGTTGTCATCAGTATAGACATGGGTCCATATCTCAGGAGGGTATTCTTGGCGTATCAAGTTTTCATGGCTAGTGTCAGGCTCCTTCGAACACATTCATCATCTTGCTTGCCTGGCTCGAGTTGAGGGACTTGGAGTCTCACAGTTACTGCAGACAGATCATTTGCTAATGGGTTGACTATATCATCCCTGACAAGAGGTGTACTTGCTATGGTCAAATCAGGTGCAAATTCTTTGTCTAACTTCTTGGTTTCATGTACAAAGCTGCTTCGCTTGATCCGATTTTTTGGTAAATCCAGCCAATCTTGTTGCCATTTGGTGGTTCGGTATTGATCTGAACTTCTCCGCTTGAAGCATGACTTTGGCTTGCCCTCGTTTGTATAATGGCTGGATACCAGTGAACTTTTCCATGAATTCAATCGGTGTAGACTTCGAAGCACCAGTCATTATGTGCAACGCTTAGTTCAGGATCTTGTCGAGTGCTTGGCTGTTGGTATCCAGTTTGTCTATACTGAAGTTGTGTGGAATGCCCACTTCTTCATCATAGACGTTTGACTTTTCTGATTACTACTAACAATGGTTGGAAATACCTGGGATCGTTTATGGGTTTGTAATTTTATATGGTACGTTGGCATAGTCTCTGAAATAACATTCATAATGTGTCAATATCAGTGGTATGAGAAAAGTGCAAGGCAAGGTCAATGCTGACGCCCTGGACCATGCTTATGATGTTAATATCAGCCTTCTTCCACAAAAGTGTCGTTCTTGCCGGGATATTCCATCTTGCCGCTGTGGTCCTCGCCACTATGAATTCAGTGCTATGGTCGCTAACCCAAGATAGTGCTGTACTGGTTATACAGAGGATACGTTTGTTGTTTACCCCTATCGTGAAGATGAAAAATTGTTCTGAGCTTGTTTCTGTGACCGTGTCTATAAATATTAAGCAAGTATGGCGATGGTAGGTGTTGTCTGTAATCATGCTAGTTTCCAAGTCGATATCTGGTAAGTTGATGCAGCCTGTAAGCCATTTTGTCGATGTTGTGTAGGCAGGGTGGAGGTGGTTGACTTCATAAAAAGCTTGGTTGCTGCTGGGTGATCTGTAGATTAGTGTAATGGCGAGCGGATCGCTTCCGTGGCATATGAATGGTGCTACTGTGAACTCGTTGTATGCGTCGAGTTTGATGTATGTGCAGATGATCTATTCTTTGACGGCAATGTGTAAATAAAACCTGTATAACTATGTATGAAAAATATCTTATGCATATACCGTACCACGTTACCAACCGAACACAAATTAGACAATCAGTACCGGTGGTTCACAATATTGATGGTACTTGACTTAAGGATAAGGACAGCCAACCAGATAACACCATAGTCAACACTTGGTCAGTTACAAGCGATGTGACTATGTGGCTATCCTTATTCTCCAAAACTATTAGATAAGATCAGTATTGAATACCACTCCTATTTGAACATACAAGGTTGGCAACCATCTTAGAAGTCATATCAAATATACTGCACATAAAGTGTTCTAATGGTACAGTAGATCTATATTTTTAACCTATAGCAGTATTCACATCAACACATTCCATTACGATACATGTTTTAATGCACTTTTTGAGTTTGACATACCTGTATGCGGTGGCCATATTGTCACAATTATGATTTCAGCCTTCATTGATACCATTTTAAACGGGGTAGGTCGATCACCAAATAGATATAATGTTATATTTTATACAGGGTATTTAAGTTGTAATTATGTTTGCAAAACTTACACTGCTATCGATCACAAAAGTATCAATTTGTAACTTCTTTGGACCACTAACACAATATGTAATTGATTTTGGAAGCCATTTTGGAAGCCATTTTGAATCAGCTAATGGTTCAATGCTTAAAACTCAAAGATTTCTTGGAGCATTTATTACATATTACAGTTCAATCATTTATTATACACCACTTCAACTTAAATTGTGATAAAAACAAATTATTTTCCCAACAGCTTGTCATTTTAGCCACCATGTTGATTCCAGCCATCACGGATGCCTTTTTACATTCACTAACTCAATCAATAATATTGAATATAAATAAATTAGTATGTTTAAAACATTTAAACTACAACCAATCTGCAAAAAGGCGATTTGATCCTAATTTCTGGCACCTCTGATTGTTTTTCTGAATTTTGGCGGCCATCTTGGACGCCATCTTGATTTTCACAAAATGCTCAATGATGCCAGCTGGTCATCATTCAGATTCTTCAATTACAATAAATTCCCTTACAGAAAACCAAAAAATATTTACTATTCAATCCAATGTTGTGTCAAACCTAAATATCCCATTTATAGACAGGACTATTATTAAACTTTAAGGTATCAAATATTTCGGGCTCATGAAGGATTTCAAATGAAGGTCTGTCAATGTAATGCTTATTATGGACGCCTAGAACCCTCCTCTGCATATAACAATCAACAAATGGTCAAATACACACTCAGATCCGATTTAAAAGAGAACAATTAACAACAAAAATCGAAAAATATCATAATTTCCTTAAAAAATCAATAATTATTAATTAATAACCACTTTATATTATTTATATTAATATATTGCTATATGCACATTTCAATTGCGAACATTTTAAGACAAATTACAAGACGATAGCCCTTGTGAGTGAGGAATAATCGAAGTTTTTCTAAACCCTATGATTGCTTAAAATAACGACGGCCATCTTTAAAGATGGCCGCCAAAAGGTCATTTGGCAAAATGTCCCGCAAGTCCATCAACTGATTTCGGACAGCTTAGATATCAAGCTAACCGAAAATCATTGTTGGATCTGTTCACCTCTTTGGTAATGGATCTTCAATTTTCAAGACCTGGGACATGGACTAAATGTCAAACGAAAATTAAACGGCTGAAATGCTGAAAACATCCCACAAGCCTGCAAAATTAATTTTAATACCGAAAGACAATACTACATATCCTGTCTATGCATGTAAGTAAATTATTATAACATTTCACAGCACTGATCAACGATTTGATTGAGAATATCAGTAACATATACAGCAGATGCTTTGTACCGATAGTATATATTTTCTTCTTCATTTCGTCGACCTTTCCATGCTAGTATAATCAACAACAAATCGGATGTTGAACATTCGCTCGTACATGTCCAATGTTTTGTAGTAAAACCAATACATATTGCTTCGTTTCGCAATAATATAACGCTTATTTTCGGTATTGTTGGGTGACTGGAGTTATCCTGTTTATGTTTTGATGCCAAGTAAATAATCCAACAGATGGTATATGTTTACCGAATCCTATATGTATGTCCTGTACTTTTATCATCTAGCAAATCAATACAGAATCATTTCTTAAGTCATTAAGTGTATATACAAGCACGTATGCTCACATTGACAGATCATTAATTTGCTTTTCTCTCAATACAATGTTAATGTTAAATTCAGTGACAGGTCGACCATATTTGGTAGATATTTACATTTCTCTATGTTTTACCTTTGTTAATTAACTTGTACGCATGTAATACTAGGGCCAAACAATCATTTCATTAACTTATTTCACTGTTTTATAACGCTTTGATATAGCTTATTGAACGTTTGCATGGGCAAAAATATTTTATTATCAAAATAATACAGTATATTTAAGGTTATTTATGACGTCACAATATAATGACGTCATATCGACATTATAGCACCATGCCATTGGCGTTCGTTATAACAAATGGCATCGCTTTGTACTTTGTATGATCCAGTAACGTTTTGCATCTAAGTTTTAAACATTTCTCTTATAATTTCAAGAAGATTTATTTACATGCAGTTTTAAAGGACTCTTGGTAATCGAATGGTAATTGTTCATTATTGAAATATTGCTTTAAGGGATATAGGTGAGCAAACAAATATGATAAGCATATTCACCAGCAATTGGCTGCTAAATTCGGCAGTCTGTAAAGTTCATTGACCATAATAGCGACATAAACAGAATAACTTGTTATTACTGTGATAAATAACTGTTACCGCACCCATCATATAACAAAGAATAGACAATAAGCTACATCTAGCCATTTCCGAACCTCAAAAATAGACTACATGGTTAGAAATACCAGCCCCGAGAGTTGTAAAGGAAATTAGCTGGATGTACCACGTGACGGTTTGTAGCACATGGTCCGGATACGTGTCGAGCAAACTGTGCACGGGATGCACAAGAACTAGAGGCTACTAGAGGCTACTGGTCTTAATTGAAGGAACTAGAGATTCAACTACATGTATTATCATGGATGTAACTCCGATGTCTAAATGTTAATATTCATTAATATGTTGAAAATACCCCTGTTGGTACTACACTAGTTGGTTTGAACGATACAGAAACAGATATCACATAAAACATCTATTTATTTGACACATTTATCAAGTTAACAAAGAAAAAACACATGTAACGATGTGTATATGTTGATGTATTAGAGCCTAGTTTGTATTAGCCTATTGACTGTCGTACACCGTATGTGATCACTGTTTATGTTGAATGTGTTAGCTTGTTAAAATCGTACATGAATCGTTCGTCAACCCCGATAATGTACTTCAAAAGATCGACGCAACCTTATCGTTAAACTGAATGTTACATCGTTTAAAATACAACACGTTGACGATATTGTTTAGCGATTTTCTGGTACGCCAAAGTGACCAACGTACTGTTTCACATTATCCACACACATAGTTTTAATTCTCCTGACAAACCGACATAAAGCAGCGTAGTGTTGATCAGCTTAATCATAAACTCAAAGCAGCACTGGCGGTTTCCAATGAACAATTGCCGTGCTACTTTCTTAATGAACCTATCAAGCCATGGCTTAAATCGAAAAGCTGTGAAGGTGTAATAGTCCTAAAATTCATGGATATCAAAATAGAAGGAGTATGTTCATTCGTTCTGAAGTGAGCAACAGTTATTTATAACTGTTACAACATTCGCACTCAGTCTGTATATTGAATTGCGAAGTTAATTGCTTTAACAAGTTTTAGAACTGAAAAAATCCCGCGGCCATACTTCTACGCTGAATAAGGTGCAGTTTCTATATAAGCGTGATATTAGGCACTGGGGTTGGCGTACATAACAAACATATATTTTGGTTAGAATTAGAAGGCCTTTAGTAATACTTACAACCTTATATCATAAGACTGGTACATACACGTATATTTGAAATCTTTTTCTAAAGACAATTCTAATGAGCGTACTTTATGAAAATCGGAAATGAAGTTGTTGTGGTATTTTTCCATAAGTAAAGAGTCAATTTCAGACAGTTTTTCTTGTTTTCTCAAAATATCGATTTTGTACTAGCGATCTTCTCATTCTAAACCAGCGATATATTAACCTAGTTTTATAGTGTTGTATAAACCATTTCTAGGAAGTTTTGGTATAATTATGGCCAACTTTTATTGGAACAAACATGACCAAATTAATTGCATCATACCCAATATGTATATAAAACAAATCAAATATGCTCCCAAATATTGTGTTTTTGACGATTTTGTATAACAATCAGTCAATAATGTATGTGGGAAATGGTCACATTTTCTAATAAAGAGTACACCCAAGTTTATTAATTTGGTGGTAAATTGATTAGGGATTTTTAGACAATGGTTTCATCTTCAAGACAAGAATTTCAATTTCATTTGGAGAAAAATCAGCACTTCACATTTTTCTTGTCCATTATAGGAATTATTATGTGGTTACTTGATGAAAATCGTGGTACGATGCACTATGGCTCTGAAACGTTTAAATGTAATACCGGATGGTAATATTGAGCTGATTTTAAGTATGTATTAATTTAACACAATGGGAAGCTGTTGCATGTAAATTTCTGTCCTGTTCGTTCCTGAAATGACTATCTAGTTAATACATCTTTCAAGTGTGTAATAGAAAACTTTTAATTTGTTGAATCTCTAACAAAACTGCATTATTTTAATATTCATGCATTCCCTGTCATAACAGTGTTACAACGGTAAGTTGATTCATGCGACATTATCATTTGTGCTATACTAATTTTTATTGATGCCAACTTTCCGTTGTATATAATAAAATCCGTGCGTATAGAGGTTGTTCATCATTCAAATTTACTTCATCACGTTGATGCCGTGGCTCTCATTGATTGAAATAAAACTTTATACGAAATGTTTGTTGTTTCTTACTTGCAGAATTTGAAATATCAAGAACATTAGCACTAAAAGGTATCAGAAAGGGCCCATAGAATGGAATGAATAAACATTTCCGTTAAGAATAGACACCGTTTAATGTTTTTTAAACATTTTGAAAATGTTGTTTTCCTTTGTTCGCACGCCATTAATCGAACATTCACTCTCGTCAGAGGAAATACATTGGTGAAACGTAAAGGCTGAAGTGTGAAATGCATATTTCAGTACACAGTATGTGGTCACTGGTTCTGCCGAATGACAATCATACCAAACATACAGCCACTGGGCCATGATGATGAACAGAACATAATGTTGTTATAATTCGAAAACACCAATTACCATGCGATGACTGAAAACGTCCAGTGATCTTATGATAGGGTCAAAAGTAGCCAACATTTTTGCATATGTTTTCCGAGCGATAAGTGAGGTAGTAAAATACACGGTTTAAGTAAACATTCAGAGCATGATTATATGATATCGTATCAGGATACCATGCATCGTTTTATTTTGCTGACTAACCGACATAAATCGTAGTCAGTCGATCAAGATATTAGCTGTTTCCTTTATCACACGTGTGGTATAAAAAAACCATGTTTTTTTAGCCGTGACTTATTAATGCAGGGAGGTTTATTTGCCCTCAAAGGGTATAGGTATAGGGTATGCATAAAGAATTAAGCAATATTATTAGTATGTGATCAATGAGAGTGACCAATCTAAGGCCCAAAGGATTAGGCGTTTAACTATGTATCTTTACATACCACGACTGGAAAATATGGCATTCCGTCACGGCTAAAAAAAACATGGTTTATCTAGACTTTCTAAATGACGCTATATAAGTTGATCATGGCAAAGATTACAAGCTTACATAAACGGGTATAACGTTGTAATAATTACATTGCTCAGTGGTTTCAAACAATAAATGAAGAACATTAATCTTCGTTGTGAGTAGATTTCTGTCTCGAGGACTGTGTGTTAAATTCAATTTGGTAATTCGTTGGTTCGACAAGTAATGATTACACAAGAGGAACAGTATTTATGTTTAACTCGTATCGTTGGAGGAAATATGGTGATTCGATTTCGTTGTCTAATTGGATTATAAAATCACAGACATTCCAATCCCTATGAAAATAATAAGCTAACTGCACTAGTAATAGTACAATCGCACTATCTATCTGATTGTGAAGTTAATTACTTTGACAAGTTCACGACTCTGATAGAATCCCGCAGCCATAAAACTATGTTGAAGAAGATGCATTTCTAAAAATAAGTGTTGTTTGCAGACACTATGATTGGCGAGCACACATTATTATTATATCAGACAGTAACAAAGTACAATATTGCCCTATAATACAATCCTAGGAAGTATTTGATACAAATATAGCAATAATCTTATTGGTCCACTTTCCTCTATAATTGTACTTTACATTAACTTCTGTCTAAATTGGCGCTCATTATTTTGTCTTTTATCTAATGATTGATGGACTCGATCACAAGTTTTGTCTTTTTTTGCAAATGCCAAATTAATTTTACTTTTGAGATGAGTATGTTGTTCTGTTCTATTGCAAGCAAAGTTTTTTATTTCCTTATCAATGTCACTTCTATCACTAACCTTGCTTTAGCTAATAACTAAAAAACATAATTAGTTCAAAACAGGCAATAATAATTTAAATATATAATAATAAACATAATCACCTTTTCTAGGTAGTGAACGATACAGTTTTATTAATTACATGAAATATACAAGTAATATTAAGTCACTAGAATTGTTCAAACATACAAATGTATCTGCATTTACAAAGAATATTACGCATGATTTGGTTATATGAAGTAGCTACACTTCCAAATATTTTTTTATTTATGTGAATATGATATACCGATGTATACATACATGGCATATAATGCTAGAAGATTTTCATCAGAGATAGCGTTCATATCTTAGTGGTATAACATTGTCAGTATACATACCAGAAAAGTACATAACCTAACTAAGATTGACCTCTATACATTATGATATTGATGTTCTCAACTCTAATGCACTGTTCTTTCCATTAACACTCTTGGGATTGACAACCGGGGAAGTGAAGGTTTTCTAGCTGTCAGTTTGGTTAAACAAATGACAAACGGTTTAAAACGTGTGCTTAAACTTGAGTTATTGCTGCACTAATTCTCCTACGTAGCGAACTGTATTCCAAATGACAAGATGAACGTGACGACTTACAATTATTTAGATTCGTCGAATTCTGCATCCGAAGGATCTTCTTATACATTTTAACCTAATGTCACGAGACTTGGATTACAACATACTGATTAAACTTTTAAAACAAGAACATTCGTAAATGTTCTTAACTGAAGAATAGTTGTGAGATTTTTTTCTTTTATCTCGAAATATTAAATATATTTGTTTAATTGACTCCCTCGCTATTCAAAGCTAATACGCCATTTTAATGACACCACAGGGCAAAACGGTAATGTGAGACAAGTAGGTTGGCTCAGATCAATCAACCTTATTCCTCAAAGCCGAAATATTATCATAATGACAACTCTTGGAAAACTCTTTGGGCTTTTCATTTTCGTCTTAATTTCCACTTCCAATTTACTTCATATATGTTTGTGATACGAAATACACAAATAGTTAGTCAAATTAGTTTGCAATGAACGCTACACTTGATTGCAAAAATTGACAATTGTGAACACAATCGCATCACTACGTCTTTTGCAGTGAAAGGGAGGTAATTTAATCAGTAATTGTACCAACATAATCTCCCTTTGACCACAGACAAGTGTGAATGTCGTAATAAACACTGTACGAAATGTCACATTTTAAGAAACAGCGCACTGGTCATAAAGAGGCAAAATAAAAAGAAGTGCCCCATAAATTGTAATGTCGGTTGGACTACGATTGAGCTAAAACAATTCCATTGAGTTCGGTGCTATAATTATAGCAGCATTCCCTGTCTAGGTAAGCGGCATTGACCCTTGACCTGTTGTCACGTGGTACGTCATATACACGGTCCGTATGTTGGATATGATGCAACAGTCTTTTTATGATAGAGACATGTCAAATGTATCCGACACAAAGTATTTTTAGTGAAACACCTGCCTCTTGACCCTTATATACACGATTATGTTCACATTTGTCAATTTTTGCCATCAAATGTAGCGTACATTGCAAACTATTTTGACTAACTATCTGTGTATTTCGTATCACAGACATGTATCAAGTAAATTGGAAGTGGTAATTTAGTCGAAAATGAAAAGCCCTTTCTTTGCCCGCTTGAATAGAAGTTTTACCATTTGTGATGGTGTGATCATTCAAGCGTAACGGAGGCCAACGGAAATTGGTTCAACATGAACACTGTGGGTACACAAATAGCCAGTGTCAGTAAATAGTTAGTTTTGAATTTTTAATTCCTTTGCAAAACTTTTGACGCTCAGTACATTTGTATCAGATATATTGTATAGATTCTAGATGTAACGTTAACATTTTCAGTATAATCGGCAGAAAAGAACATCGCTTTAATAAAAACGGTCCCTATACATTATGGTACTGATGTATAAGCCTATATCTTCTCAGCTCCCAATCACTGGTATTTCAACTAACACTCTTGAGATTGACAACCGGAAAATTAAAGGTTTTCTAGCTGTCAGTTTGGTTAAATGACGAACGGCTAAACATTGGTGATTACATATTCTCCCGTGTGTACGTTTAGACCATAAATGCATTCATTTTGTCAGACAGTGCATGTATCCATTGCTAATACTGGGCTATATAATATATATTGGCGTGTATTCAACAATACCAGTTTCTTTCAAAGACATTATATAATTGAGGCCTTTATCTTTAGTCAGAACTCCTATCAATCATTACTAAGTTTCTTAGGATGTTATTGTAGACTATAGTTTCATATTGGTCTAGTGTTAGTGTATTGTTTGGCCTCTATGCTTATTGTATATTACTTGATTCGTACTATTGTCTAGTATTTATTAACCCGATGTGTAATCGAAAACTGAGTAGTTTCTATGTTCACTTATGCTGATTATAGTATAGTAAAGTGCAGGTAGTACATGTATAGGACTTGGTCCGGACAGCCATAAATAGTAAGTTTACATACTGGGGAAAATTGGCATGAACTTTTTATTTATGACAGTCACTCGAGAGTAAAGTAAATAGTATTTTTTGTGCCAATGTTCTTTTTTTCTTGAATATCATTGTTTGACTTACAACCATACTTATCTTAGAAGACGAGTTATTATAATGTCAACACAAGCACACCTTTAACATGGGCGAAAAGTAGGTTAGCAGAGAGGACAATACTCCGGAAGTATATGTGACCAGTCTCTTACTCACGACAGCGTGTGTTCTGTCAGCATGTATAGTCATAAATAGCCCATAAAGATCTCGTGTAATACTAATCCACTTATTGGCTAGTATATAATTTTCTTTCGGGATCCCAACATTGTAAGACAGAGAAATGAGGTATTTAATAATGTTTCCGCGAAAATAATTGGCGATAATTTAGGGTACATACTATTTCATATTTCACGAGTAATTGTGTATTGTTATAATTTTATCCTACTTATACTTATGTTCTAGTAATGCACTGCTGAGTGCTAATAATTTGGTAGTATATAAATAACACATAGCGTTGAGGATGAAAGTAATAATGTCAGCTTTAGGAAGGTACTGTTACCGGTAACAAGGGCTTCGAACTTTACCTCGAACTTTTTTCGTCCACAATAATGTTTTGTAGATATATTGACAGGATACGAGTTGTTACGGGTACGGATGAACTTTCTTTCAATTTCAAGGTGTTAGCTCTACAGGAGTCGATTTCGTGGTATAATGTCTGAATTATAAGTCAGAGTAAACGACTATATTCCTTGATTCTAAATACTCAAATCGTGTGTTATTAGTTGAATACCTGATTATTTAACATATTCAACTTACATCATGTTCGCCCGTCGACCGGAAAATAAACAACTCCCAATCTACCCAAAGGAATCTTTATAGCAAAAAGTATGAATGTGTTAGATACTTTTAATTATTGGAATATGTTTCAGCACTCAATACATGTACTTGACTGAATATCGAAAACTTGAACTTAAACCATGGTTATGCTGGTGGAATACGCCGCCATGTTCGTTTTTGCATAAATATATCACGTGACATGAAAAGTACTATCACCCTGATGACAGTAAGAATATGTTCAATCACGTGGTGTATTGATTCGCTTGATCGTAACAGTAAGAATACTGTTTGTCCATGGGAAAATAACATTACGAAAAAAGTGAGAGGTAATACAAAAAATATCTTGGAACAGAATTACATCACTAATCATACTCTAATTCAAATATTCGAGCTCTTACTCTTCTTCTGGAATTTTATATAAGTCGGTCTTTCTATTACATTTAAACCTTTTCAGGAATTGGGACGTCTAAAAGTTATTATTGTTTATGGAGTCTGTGACTTGTGTAATGGTAAAATTCACTTCATGTTGGTGGCGTTTTAAATAGCACGTACTTCATCGTTTGAAGATGTCATGAACATCTACTAGTACCTTGACATCCCCTTAAATATGTTGTAACAATAACTAAAGTTTGTGAACTGATATGACTCGGATTCATGTCATTTTCGCAGAATAGGCATACTTCGGTATTTCATATACTGAGTTCCAAAAGTTCCGCATCCAACATATTGTGTGTCTTTTTTATTAGAATCTCACACTTATTTATGATGATTCAAATGCGCATGCTTAGATCGATGTGTACTTGTTATAAATCCATGACATTTATCGATTTAAAGATAAGTATTGATCCATAATAAAACCACATGTGACACCATCCAACGATTCCAAAGTAACACAACGATGAACTACTATTTTGCAGTGTAAGGGAGGTAATTTAAGTACATAAATACCACAAATTATCTATCGTTGACCACAGACAAGTGTTGATGATGTAATAGAGTCTGTACAACAGGTCAGAATTTAAGAAACTGCCGCCTTGTCATAAAAAACGCAAAATAAAAGAAAGTTTCCCATGATTTGAATGTTGGGTTGACTACAATTAAGCTACAACAATGCCATTGTACTTGGTGCAAAAAATATAGCAGCATTTCATGTCTTTGTCAGCGGCATTGACCCTTGACCTGTTGTCAGGTGGTACGTCATTTACAGGTTTTCCGGATGGAGATGATACAATAGTCTTATTATGATAGAGGCATGCCAATTTTATCCGACACAAAGTAGTTTTAGAGAAACACCAGCTTCTAGCGTTTTATATACACGATTACGTTCACCATATCCATTTTTGCAATCCAATTAAGCGTACATTTCTAACTTATTTGACTAACTTATTGTGTTTTTTCGTATCACAGACACATTGCAAGTAAATTGGAAGTGACAATTAAGTCGAAAATGAAAAACCCCAATTATGCTTGCTTGAATAGACGTTTTACCCTTTGTGATAGTGTGATCATTCAAGCGTGACAAAACACACCTGAATTAGGTATCAACATAAACACTAAGGGTACGCAAATGGACAGTGTTCGTAAAAAGTTCTTTTAAGTTCATGATTCCAAAATAATGAGTTTTTAATTAAGATGCAGAACTTTTGGAACTCAGTATAGTAATGCTCTTAAGGTATACACCGCGTTAAAGGCTGCCTTTCATCACGCGGTTTCAAAATTATAAAATAACATCAATAATGCGAATTTATCGAAGCATAACAGAAAAAGAATAGCGTGAACGTCAACTTCGTTTAAGTTTAACTCAGAATTAATATTTATTCCGTATAATGTAGATGCCGTGTTACCAAAGCCGCTCCATTTGCTTTGTAAAGGAGCGATCACGCAAAGATACGTATAAGTGTTCTCCTAATAGAAATGTATAAAGTAGGATTTAATACACCACTAAAGAATGTAATCGCCGATTCATTTCTCAAGGATATTGTCATAGAAAATCACTTTTATTCTACGTTATTCTAATCACATCTTTCTGAACATAATCGTCAGCCTGATTGTGCAATCAAATAAAGTTAGACTTGTACGTAAATGCTGCAATCGCGGAGGTATTGTGTGGTGATTACCTGTATAGAGTAACATTGTATGGTCATGATCCGTAGTATATTGGATTGCTCCGTAAACTCATTAAGTCTGATACAATACTTTAGTCCAGTCACTTGTTAATAACACTATATTGTATCCATGGATCTGCTTCCGAACCTCTGATATAGTACAGTAGGTGATGTTATGTATTTAAATGGTCATATTCGTAGTGTGGATGTCCCTAATGTAATATCAATAAGACGTAATTGAAGGGTTGGTTCAAATGAATATGTTTCTTTACTTCTACATATTGTACGAGTCGTATGTATGTAGTGGGGGAAATTACAGTTATTGCACTTTAAGGCTGTGACAGTCGTGTATCCCATTTCTAATGGTACATTTCTTACCAGATACGAAAAACTTTATGCACTGACAAGGAAGTTGAGCAATAAATCCAGCTCGCCATTATCGTTTAGCATTGAATATTGTTTCACATATAGGCGTTTTTTTAATTCTGAAAAGTGATATTAGTGTGTGTTTGATGAAGATAACTTTTGTACGTTAGATGACCTTGGTCACATGTATCACATACTATCATGTCTGTAAGGGTAGCCAATTAAAGATGCGTTGAAATGTATTGAATATATCATACTGCATTAGTTTCATCTTGATTTTCATAGCATTTTAAGTGACGAGTTGCTCCGTTGTTTAAATTATGATGTCATTTCTTTACACTAAAAAACTACCATAGATTGAATTTAATTATTCATGTAATGGATTTGTCTTACAATTTGTCTGGTAGACGAATAAACTAATAAGGCTTTATTGCTATATTCCTGAATTCAAGATTACGTCAAGTTTGATTAATATTCCGGAAGCGTAGATCTATTCCGGTTATAATTATATTTCGCAATCCATCACGTTCAGGATATAAAGAATTGCTTTAGGCAGCGTGATGTTTACATTAACGGGTTTATGTGTATTGTTGGCCTATCAAAACTAGTGCAATTCTAAGTCGTGCGAGTCCATAAAATAAACAGTAGTATAGGACAAGCTTAGAGCAAACAATGGTGTAATTAATAACGTCTGTATCCGACGATGCAAAGGTCGTTCAGTTACTAGTAAATTGGAACGGTGTACTTTCTAGAAAGACGACGAAGAGAACTATACATTATTTGCTGAAGAACTATAATGCGCTATTTATTATTGTCTAGTTTTTTCTAGTTTATCTCTAGCTCTGATACGAGTACTTCGAAAAAAGGTAATATAATCATAAAATAAAATACATTGCAAGACACATGTGTTGAAGTCGGTCTCAATAATAGGGTAATGGCTTATAATAATTGCATTACTTAAGTAGAGTCTGCATGGTACTAAAGAATCAAGAACCAACCATACTTTGACTGAATAAAAACGGTAATGTCATGCATAATGTGCAGATTAAGGGCTTGATATTGACATACTGTAGGGAATATGTTATCAACTTTCATCTCGTCTGTCAAGCTTATGCATCTTAAAGTCAGCAGAAAGAGTGAATGGCTTTATTTCGGTCACAAATGTGTGTTCATAGACAATATTTTGCGTACGAAAATCTTCATAAATGTATATTGGTTTGACTTTGTCACAGCACTTGAATGGAATGTTTGAAGTTAATTTGGTAATATAATTGTTTAAAATACTGTCAAAAATTGAGATGCCATATGTTTCAATCATGAGCAAAAATGAACGTAGTACCGGTGGTATTTATTATAGTAAAGTATCTGTTTTAAGGTATACTAGCTCGGAAAGAAACACATGGTAACTATAAAACATGTAAAATTAATGTATCGCTTTGTCAAGAATGACGAAATCTGGTGCAAATCTCGGTCAATCTCCATAATATCCGTCGGTTTCACAACACATACTATTATTAGGGGATTTAATAGCCTGCGATTTTCCAAGCGGATAAGGACGAAAGACAAACATTATGACAATTTGATTGATTGACTTATGTGCTGTATAAAGATTACAATTCACAATGATTGCATGTATTTGTTATCCCCCTTGGATAATGCATAGCAACTGGGGACCGTGTCTATATCTACAAATATAGCCTAGCGGTTATCTAATATTTATTAAATATCCATATAGGCAATGCCTTAGTTGATATTACGTAGACATGTATGTAGGTAACGAGGCTAATAAATATAAAGCATAAAATGAATGTATATCTTTCTTATTTGTCTCACCGGTCACCAATGATTTGCCTAACCTAAGTACTAAATAACCCTATTTAAGTAGTTTCATTGTTTTAATTTTTTGTAGAGGTGTACCATTTCCAAGCCAATGACTCGGTATATTACCCACATTTAGAAAACAGCAAGTTGTTGACATCGTAGACACGTGTCATTGTGGAAATATCCGTTCATTAAACATAACATTAAATTTTATTAAAACTTATACTTAATCTATTTGTGATTTACTAACGAAATATTGCGCAAAACTATTAACTAATATCAATTCTCCATATTGTTGAATTTATGCATACTCACGCTCACAGAGCGCTCCAAAATAGTATAATGCAATGACGTCAGCGTCAAACACACTTATTATTTCTTTCAAAAGACCCTTTTCCAAATGATACGATTTTACGAAGCTACTCTTCTGATGTAAAATACTAATTGTTTGGTGAAATACAGTGAATTTCATTAGAGCAATACCCGAACCTTATGGACTGTACTTGTGCAGTTCCAACTCAACAAAAACACAATGACCATCCCTGCCTTACACATAAATAAACACAAGGAATAAAACAATATCGACATTCGTCCCGAAACTTTCCAAATACACCGTGTATTGGTATATGTCCTGTTTGTTTATCACTCACTTGAACATAATGTAGCTAATAGTTTCATATTGTTGTCTTGTTCATGTGTATGTTTGGTCTTTTTACAGATATATAATACGCATTATAACATATCTACGTATCGTACACGTTGTTCATTGTTTCATTATTTGTCAATGGCCCCAATACACGTGCATGTGGTTTTAACATTTTGTACTTGTGTACTTGCAACAAACATGTTCCTGTTTGAGTATTTCGTGATTTATTGTTTGCAGTGTCAGCATAGTGTTGCTTTCCTGTCCTATATGTTTTATACATGTATGATATATTGCATTTGTGTATGTTTAATACAAATATATCCTGGAGTTATAAACACATACTTAAATAATGATTGATACGCGAGTTAAATACATAATCATATGTAAATAACTATGACAGTCGAACTACTACTTTGATGGAGATGTTAAGTTCTTAAATAATACGATGCTACACATTATCAGCAGAAAACGTAGCATACATGCATATGATCTAATATACTAGCACACGTAGATGGTCTGATTTTAGATGTATATACACTTTATTTCATTCAATTGTAAACGTGTTTCATTCAGACTTTTAAATACATGAATATGTTACGTAAGTTCAAGGTAAAACATCCTCATGTCGAGTACAGCCTACTATGTCTAGACTGGTTGTATCAAAGTAACAGCATAGTACATTAATAAATATCTAGACGAAGACGGAAACCAGACAACTACATTTTTATATCAGAAATTAGTCTTTAAATGCTATTAGGGATTTTGAGATGAAACGAGCTGAAATGAAGTGGTATCAGAATGAATTACTTAACTACCTAAGACAAAGCCCTCATGTCACTATTAGATTTCCTTAGTATCATAACAATGGCAAACTCTTAGTCTGTAAAACATTACAAATGCAGATATTATGTTTTGAGCAACTTTCCTTATGGAATTTCAAAAGCAAAACTTTGTATATTTCCGATATCGTTACTTAAACGATACATATGGTTACGTATCAAGTACACGTATATTACTTAAAGTGTGTGTCAGAATGATTACTTTATGCGGATGATTGTACATCAACGTAGATGCTGGAGATGGAGATGTTGCATACATTGTTTGATGTCTAACTTTTGTACGCATCCTTGTTTCATCGGCTCTGTCATGTACGTCTAGTACTTTTTCGTCACGACCGAGTGTTGTTTAATATATTTTTTCACGGGGTTAACTTAACTGCATTAGTTTTTTTATCTATATCTAGATACATATGCAAAATGTGAAGTTTGTGCACTAACAGGATACTTTAATGTTCAGGTTGAAAAGCGTTTGGTTAGCAGTTTTGCTCAGTCTAGTCAGGAACAATGAAATTATAATCGGGACTGGAATGTCGATCTTTATCTGTAACTATCCTGTCGTCCAATCACAGCTGCCTGATTAAATCGGTAGATCTCTTGAAAAATCCCGTGCAAGCGTTGTCACAAAAATGATTATATAATTAGTTTAAATAACAGTATCGAGTTTTTGTTAGCTCAAATGAAAGTTTAATGTTACGTTTTTCTTTTTTGTTTAATAGAAAGTCGGAATAAACATTTTAAAACTAATTATCTTAAGTTGAAAGAGGTGTGATAAACACGCTAATCGCTGTCTTTGTCTCGCGGTCCACGATACTGACCTTATTGCGACTTAAGGATCTCGAAATGAGTAAAAGCAAATGATTTAAAACGTACATTTACCATACAACAATACATCCCTGCTAAGAATAGGCATGATTTTATGCCTAGATATCAATTCATTTAAAAACTATTTGATTTCAAAATATGCCAATTTGCCATATTTTCAAAAACAAATTTATTACTTCTCTATAAATATAGTTATGTTGTAGCTTTAGGATCTCGAAATGTTTAAAAGCAAATGATATAAAACTTATGTTTACTAAACAATAGTACATCCTTGCTAGGAATAGGCTTGGTTTTATGCATATTTATTAATTAGTTTCTTAATTATTTGATTTTAAAATACGCCTTATAATACCACATTTTCAAAAAATTCTGGACGACTTCGCTATAACTATAGTAATATTACATCTTAAGGATATCAATGACAATGACAATAGTTTATTTGATATAATGGCCACCGGCCCAAGATCAACATTATTTGACATACACACATATATACAAATGCAAATGTATGAAATATATAACATGAGATAAACATAAATGCAACATTATTCGCATGCATAACACAATTCACAAATATATTTGATCTACAGCAATATGTTCTAAACAATTTTCAGTTATACTTGCATTTACTTTATTTCCAATGTCAATTCGCTGATAAAAGTATTCGTTTTCTTTCAATAAACCCATAGTAAACATACATAGCAAGGTTTTTTTATAACTGTTTCAGTGTTGCTGCTCATTAATATACTGAATGTTGGCTTGCATGCTCGGTTGTAATACTTTGGTTGAATATATTTGCATCTTAATTGAGTCAAACTTGGACATACAAATACAAAATGCATTTCATTTCCCACACCGGAACCACATAACTTACATATACATCCATCTCTTGGAATACCCTCGTAGCGCCCTCTTTCAATTCCAATATCATGAGATGAAGTACGTAACCGGGCTAAAGCACTTCTAAATTTGCGTACATTTAAAACATGTAGATATGATTCATGAACAATGGAACTTTTATACATTTGATAAAAATACAGTTTATTACAATCATGTATAGTTGTGTTCCATTCCTGTAGATACTGGTCAGTCAATCTAGTAACAAACTGTTTAACAAATACATTTTCATTTAACACAAACTGGTTTTCCCACACATATCCCATGCCATTTGATATTAATAAGTGTTTTACGTTGGAGACCCAATTTCTTTTACCATGTTCAGACATGTAATATAACATATTATAGCATTTCTTGATCAATCTATCATCAGATAATTTGATTATTCGGCACCAGTATTTAATAACACGCTTTGCAGACAAAATGTACATGGGATGTCGACCACAGTCTCCTAAAACAGCAGCATTTGTGGTACGTTTGTTTACACACATGTAACGTTTACAGGCATAGTTTTGTATTATTTCAATAGATGTATGTCGTTGAACACCCCATATCTCAGCACAATATAATAGAACAGGTACGATTTTTGTGTCAAAAATATTAAAAAAGGTACTTCGTGGTAATTGGCCATATTTATACATTTTTGATAAAATACATACAAGAATACGTTTAGCCTTACAAGCCTGATCACTCGCCATTCTGAAGAAAGATAACTGGTTTGTAAAAGTTGTTCCAACATATGAAAAATTATTTTGTATTTGTATGTCCACCTTTCATGCCTCGATAAAGGACCACCTGATTTAAAAACCATCACTTTGGTTTTGTCAATGTTAACCTTGACTAACATATTGTCACAGAATGTTTGTAAAAAGTTGAGATGTCGTTGAAGACCGATTATTGTATCTGCTGCCAACGCTAAGTCGTCCGCAAACAGAAGACACAATACTTCTGTGATATCTGGAAACAGCTGTATCCCACGAGAGTCTGACTGTTCATACATTTTTACTAGTTCATTTATGAAAATTACAAACAGTATAGGTGACGCCATGCATCCTTGTTTTAGACCAATCGGACAATTGAACGAGTCCGTTAAACCATTGGAAGTTCTTACACATGCTTGGACTGATTTATATACTGAGCAAAACAGCTAACCGAACACGTTTTAAATTTGAATATTTCAGTATCCTGTACGTTCACAAACTTAAATTTTGTATAGTTATTTCAATAAAGATTGTACACATTATGCAGCCAACCACATGAAAATACATGCCAAAATCACTCATCCATAACGAAAAAGCTTCAGATCTCATTTTTGCAGGTTGTGATCGATTGCTCTCAAATTGCACAAGTTTTGTGTGTATGTTGTGTAGCATGGATGTTTGTTAGTCGGAAAAACAAAATATTATGTCAAAAACATGGCGCATTTGTCAAAGGTAGGCCGCGGAAAAGCGGCAATTACGCTCCCTGGAGGGTATCAATCAGACAGATCAGTTTTACACAGATTTAAATTATCACAAACATTATTTCCTTTTCTTTCACGTGTGTGTATAATACCAATGCACATAAAATTACCTAAAACAGTATATTGGGAATCACAGGAGCAAAGAAAACTAGCAAATTCAAGTGGGATAACTCTTGCATAATTTTACATCTTTTTAAGTTCATTCACTAAATTTTCCCATAAAATTGTAGTGTCATGCCTAAGTGAAACTCGTTGACTTTAAAAAATAATAAATATTAGTCCTGAGGACTTTTTTGCATGAGTTTGAAAAAACGTGTTTTTCTCTCCATTCAGTATACAAGACACTTTTGAAGTGCGTTCATCAGGTGTTCGACAAATTGTAAATGCCCGCTTTGGTAATAAAGATTGTTTTAAGTGTATATTCTGATAACGGAAACAAAAATAAATATTAAAATACTGAGAATAAAACCAAAATTAAGTCAATAATTACCCTCATTTATCCACACAAAAGATATTCGACCAAATTACCTCCCCTTGACCATTGAAAATTAAAATCATAATTTTGAAAAATTAAAAAATACATGTTTTTATGACCAAATCGCATGATATCGAGTTTGACTATTTGTTTTATTGATTTGGCGATTAGTCTTTTTAAAATGTGTATGGAATAAACCTAAAATCTTGTATTATTGAACGCTTATTTATGAATTTTAAGTTTATATGTCTGGTTCTGGTATTTCATGCTTCTGTGAACTTCCGTTTCGCATTTTTGAAAAAGAAACTACTTTAATCGCACCCCAAGATCGTAAATAACAAATACACAAACTTTCGTGCAAAAATATTAATAAATAAAAAAGTTGTACGGTAAAAACCGCTGCTCATTCATAAAATATGCTAATTGTAGATTTTGTGAATTTCATCTTGATGGTTGATGTCATTAAATGCATTGTTTGACGATGATGCAAATTAAATATTTTGACGAAATTTTACCACCAGCCTTCTAATGCTTTCATTATACTTCAGGCTAAGTTTCAGACAATTCCTATGGATAGTTCTATAAATATTCATAAAAACATAAGCGTTCGGTTAGCTGTTTTGCTTAGTATATATAGCAGTCATAGATTTGAGTAGGTTACCCCTAAAACCATTTTCTATGCAAATCATCCACAGTTTATCTCTATGTATCATGTCAAAGCATTTCATAAAGTCTATATATGCAACATAGAGTTTACCGCGTGGTCTAGACAATTGCTTATTTATAATGGATTGAAGTATAAAGGCGTTGTCAGTAGTAGAATAACCCTGTCTAAAACCTGACTGCTCTTCGCGAATTTTACCGTAGACATTCACGTAGAAAGTAATACGCCTGGTCAGAATACTTGTGTATAATTTACCGCAGATATCCAGCAATGAAATACCGCGATAATTGTCTGGTAAATTGATGTCACCTTTCGTATGGAGAGTTATTATCACTGCCTTGCACCATGATTTTGGGAATTCTCCTGATTTTTACAGTCGATTGAACATTTTGTTAATCACATGAATGAATATATCAATTCCATGTATAAAGAATTCAGGGATAATGTTATCCTCACCTCCTGCTTTACCGCGTTTCAAAGACTTGACAGATTTCAAAATTTCTTCATCAGTAATCTCTGAGTTAAATATACTGTCTTCAAGCTCATCTAGTTCTATTTCAGGTACATTATCCAAAATATCGTGAGCATCACTATTGTCTATGTCAGAGCAGAATAACTGCTCAAAGTGGGTTTGCCACTGATCGGGCGTTATTGTATTGTTCACTGTCCGTCTTGAACCACACATTTTATTTAAAGTTTTCCAAAATGACCAAGGATTTGTCGACTTACTAATTAAGTCCTGTAGCTGTTCACTATTATACGCATTTCGTTTAATGTCACACAATTATTTGAACTCATGTTTAGCATTTACGTATCTGTTCAAATTTTCTTCAGATCTATTTCTACGAAAATTTCTTAATAATACGTTCTTATTATATTTGGACCACCGACATTCAACGTCAAACCAATTTGGTTGAATATTTGTGGAGATATGGCTATGTTTTTTGCAACATTCGGCACTTTGATAGAGGATATCGTTAAACCTATCAACGAATTTGTCTATACTACAGTTTTGATCTAAAATCATATTTGTCATATCATTGATACACTCCTGCGAAAGTACATTTTGCAAATTACTTCTATAATTATCTTAGTTATAAGTGCCGTCAAATACATAACGCGTTCGTTTTACTGGCTCCATGCTAATGTTCCTGTCTAAGACACGATTACATATGAGCGTGCATGTAATAGGCATGTGTGAAGATTCGGATCTATCGTCAACTTTGAAGTGGCAAAGGCGATTCCAAACACTATCAGTAACAATTAGGTAATCAATCACACTGCATCCGTTTGCACTAATGTAAGTAAAATGGCTAAGTAATTTATCGTCATATGCACGACCATTTGCTATACGCAGTATATAAGATTTGCACAGTTCAAGCAAGTCTTTGCCAAATGAGTTTAGTTTCTTGTCGCACGAGGCTCTGGATTCTATATTTTCATCAGTACTGAACAGTTCTAGATAGGGTTCAATGTCATATGTATTGCATTTACTATTTATGTAGTCAGGATTATTTGATGTTCTTGAATTTAGATCACCCAATATAAGCAGGTCAACCGCGTCATTTACTCTTAATTCTATAATTAAATCTTCCAATAATTGTATACCTTTTAAGTCACGATCAGTATAAAAGGGAGTATAAAAGGGAGATAACTCGGGTGGTAGATATGTAAATGACAAAATAGTCTTATTTTCGGACAGAACGCCATTTTTAACTTCTAGTAATACCGCAAAATCACAGGCAGTATTTCGTCGTTGTACAAAAACGTCAAACTCCCGTCTAACGAAAACCGCTGTACATCCCTGCTAGGAATAGGCTTGGTTTTATGCATATTTATTAATTAGTTTCTTAATTATTTGATTTCAAAATACGCCTTATAATACCACATTTTCAAAAAATTCTGGACGACTTCGCTATAACTATAGTAATATTACATCTTAAGGATATCAAAATTTACAATAGGAAATGATCTAAACAGAACGTTTCCCATACGGCAATACACACCTGCGAGGAATAGGCATAATTTAAGGCATGATTATTTTTTTAATTTGTAAGTATATCATTTTAAAACACGTCCATTTTTCGTGTTTTCTGTACACTTTCTTATTCCATCGCATTAGTTAAAATTATAGTAAGTTTCAAGCTTCATGATTTCAAAATGAAAGATAGAAAATTGTCGAATACTAATTTGTACCGTTACATAAAACTATAGCATGCGCGTGAAACGCACACTTTTATTCATATTTTTTTAAATTATTTTAATAAGTAAAAAACTGACATTTTCCATTTTTCGTATGTGCTTTTTTTTTCATTTTTTTTTAGCAATTTCGGTTATGTTTGTCCACTATAAACAATTAAAATGGGGATATAATTTACACATTGATGAAACAATACATTCGGATTAATTCATCCACGGTGACTGTCTATTTTTACATAACTAACAGGAAACTCCCCGCTGAGAAGACAATATGAGAGTTTTATCCAGATAATGTACCGATCAGAAGTTCAATATAAATATACAGCCCTCCCGTCGTGTAATCTACACGTGTTTTGTGATAGTTATATAATAAAATCATTGCAGTTGTTACACTCAGATTACAGGAATTTGATTAATACAAGATATTAGATAACCATGGTGACAGAGAGGTTGTATATACAGACTAGAGTCATAAAGATCGTTGTCAATTTGAAACCCGTTTGTTGATTACTTGAGATTCCTTTGAGGCAGTTGCAATTATACATAATCTTAAACATCATAAGATATAACCCAATTTGTTACCGTATAATTGACCGTTGTAACTGCTGAAATCGTCGATTCCGGATTAATTCCGGACCGTACAGAAATAAAAATTATACCGGACCGTATAAGCGGCCGTTATACACGCCGCTTATCAGCTTATATTCACCGACAGGATAGATATTGATATCGCTCTATGATGTAGTGGAGTTTCATGTCCCGGATTTAGATGGTTCCTGGTCTAGTCTATCATTTGTGCAAAAGGGTATGGGAACGATCCCTCCGTGTGCTTGCTGAAGGTACAACAGTATCTTAATATCTTCGCCAGGCGGTTAATCAATAACTAGAAAATTTACACATTTATAACATAAAGTCTAATTTAGTCTATGTTTTAATTATCCCTTTAAACTAGATGATTCTTTATCATTTCAGTCAATCAATACACGTAACAAGTGTCCTAAATTGCATTAAAATTGTGTTTGCCTCAGGGCCGTGTACAAATATTGTTACGTCTTATTTACAATTCTAGACTAAGCGCAAATGTAATTTGCTGGGCAAGAATTGCATTCATTTATTCCATTTAGCATTACCCGACACAACGATAGACTTTACTGAATATCAGCACATGGACTTATGTAAGTAGTTTCATTAATTTAATATTCCGCTGTTGTTGACCATTTAGTAGCAGTTACTTCAATCATAATGAGTGCTCACAAGTTACTGTTATTTCTATTTGCATACAAAGACGTGTACAAACACAGCATAGGGTGTTCCAAAAATAATGTCACTTGCATCGGTTCTAATAATTATAGTGGTAGTGCTTTTGTTCTTTTTAATTTGCTCTGCCCTTCAAAATACTCTCCGCCAGCCAGAACACACCTTTTTAGCCGGTCATTCCATTTTGGAAGCATTTTTCATACTCTTCAATGGGGACACCCATCATACTCTGAAAAACAGCAGATCCAAGGGAATTTCTCGAATTGTATCTCCTTCCAGATAAATGACATTTATGTTTTGGAAAGAGATAGTAGTCACAGTGGGGCCAAGTCTGACGAATACGGAGGGTACGGAAGGACGGTTACCTTCTCTGACTCCAAAAAGTCAGTCACAATACGTGCCTTTTGAGCGCTTGCATTATTATGCGAAAGTCGGACATACTTAAGTCCTGTTTTTGGGCGGCGACTTTGTAGCAGTTCTTCCATTTTCTCAGAACATCGTATTTACAGAACTTGCCTGTGACCGTTTTGCCTTTTGGCACCGGGATTTGTACCCTTGTTAGTGAAGAAAATAGTATACAAAACCTTCTTTACTGTTCGTATTCGTTTTGGAAATACTTGGGCGTCTGGCAACTTTAGGTGCCCATATTCGGTTGGCAACCTTCTGCTATGGTTCAAAATACGAGGGTCATTCAATAAATTCGTGGACTGGGCGCGTCATTTTGATACACATTGACACAGAGATTAACTAATTATATCACATTAAACTACAGCCGTTCTGACACAAGTGCAGAAAATATTGTATGAAACGACGCATTTTTAAAGAATATATGGCTAAAGCAAAACTATCACTTTACCACAACCACCACACAAAGCAAATGTATTCTGACGTCAGCGACGTTATTGACGTTTTGCTATTTCTCAAATGGTAAACCCGAAATTGAATTATGTCATTCATATCGAATTAAACATAAATATTTAAGTGGTCTATTATTAAATAGATCTACCACAACATTTTATGTATTCAAAGTAAAAGGATTAAGCTAGACCTAATGATTGTATGCTAAATTAAAATGCCTCAATCATTTTGACTGGCGTTTCCTCAAACGTCCATACGTTTGCAAATTTCGTTCGATCCCTGTAATAATTTTAATACCATGCTGCTCTTCAGAAATTTGATTGTACCACTAAAACACAGTGACACCGAATAATGTATGTTCTCCGCCTACTCTCATTAGTAGCGTATGTGTTGTTGTCGTGTATTTCCAAAACAAGTACACGATTTAATAGTTGCATGAATTTCCTTGCGTAAATTCATCGGCATTTGACGTAAATGAAAACGTGACAGGCATAGATCAAATACTTCTTAATTCAAACTCAAACGTCCAAACAACTTAATAGTTTCACCAAATGTTATGTTAATAGCCTGCAATATCCTGACAAACATATGGGGATGTAACTTAACTAATTTGGAAATTATGACTAGTTGAACTAGTGAAAAGGGTACGTTACGTCGGTCGGGGGGTGGTAGCGCGTTACTATGGTTATACAACGGTTGATGACATACTACTGTGTGGCAGAATCAAAGATAAATTTGTATCCACGGTAGGTAATAGATAAATGTTTATAATGATATAAGAAATTACTATTTAAACATAAATATAATAAAATGACAACGGTTGTCTACAAATATATTGAATGACCCTCGTAATCGCACAGGTCTCATCACCAGTGGCTATATTATCAAAAGCCTTTTTGCTATATTTTGGGTACATTTTGAGAAATGTTTTTGCCATTGTATCACGCGTCTTCTTTTGCTCATCCGTTAACAAATGGGGTATCCATCTTGCATTTATCTTTCTAACTTTTAGGTGGTTCTTCAAAATGGCATTAACTCTTGCTAACGACAAGTTTGTCATTCGGGCCAATTGTCTTACGGTGAATCGATCGTTAGTTTTGAGAATATTTCGCAGTTTTTCTATGCTACCTTTGGTCGTAGTTGTTGCAGGACGTCCTGAGCGAGCAGCATGTTTCAGTTGCTACTGTCCAGCACTTAATTTAGCTACCAACCTACAAACAATCTTGTGAGACATTTAGCCCTGCTGCCCTACCTATAAATGTCACACACCTCGCGGTGAATATCTACATCCTTTATGTAAAGTAATCACCTATCTTTTATATAGGCCCTAATTTCAAGAACATTTTCAGCTCGTTTTCAATCGACACGAGGTGGTTATGTTCATAAATTGCACGATTTACACGAAATAAGCACAGATGACATTATTTATGGAACACCCCTTGTACAATATCATGTAATTTGTACTTCGTTATCCCAATGTCATTTCGAACAACGATACGAGTTTAGTTTCTAAGAAATCCAATAGCTTTCATCCACAGGTTACCATATCATTAATGTTGTTTTCAATTTAATTTCCCAAATCATTTTAGCGAGGACAGCGGAATACAAAATTGGCGTTTGGTGTTATAATTCCGTTCAACGGTATAGTTATCGTGCTTTGACTCACCTGATATACTAGTTTTGAAGTAAATGAATTCACAACATCGACACACAGTAACTGGTTTTCATTAAATTTGAAATGGAACTTGTTTTGTTTATCAATGTGGCACGAACAAAATACACTCAGTCTGTCTGGTGTTTAAGGCTGGTTTATAAAGCATATAGCTTCTACAATTGAAAGGTTAACTATTTCTTTATAATTATTGAAACTTCTCTAAACTGTTTAAATAGCTAAGTATAATGTATTTAATGGATTTCGGACTGTTTAGTACAGATCTCTATCCTAGTTTAAGCATATTGTAGTCAATTTGTCAGACTTCTTCTCCAAGTAGACAATTCAATATACACAACTGGTTTGGACTGTTCTAAGCACCAATTCCTTAGTAACCGCAAGCAGAACCTTAGACGTATGTTTGGTGGCCGTATATGTTTGAATGTGACAATGTACTGTTGTGGTAAATTACAATGTACTTGACCGATTGCCTTACATTTTTGTAAGACAATATCCATTTACATGCCTAGCTTAGTTCTTGTGATACGATAAATTTATGCTGATAACGTTTTCCATAGTGTGTATATACAGGAATGCAACCCATTTTATTGGACGAGCTATGAGAACGGAGAACCAGCAACATGTAAATGAGTTGATGACATGTCCATCATGTTGTCCAATGAAATGGGTTGTATTATCGTGTGTTCGGATTAGCTAACATGGAAGCCAAATGTCAATTTCTTGGATGGAAAATAATAAAATGACCTCACTAGCGTTCGTGTTATTTTTCAGAGGTAAGCATTTGATCAGAGTTTTAAATGTTGGGTGCATATCTGCCCATGTCCTTGTTTTCTTTGTCACTTCCGCATGAATTGCCATATAGTATGGTAAGCGGCGACTAAGCGCCTGTGCATCAATTTGTCGAGATTTTCAAAAGCGGTATATTTTCGGTGTGTTTTGCTTTATAACGTCTCAATTATGAAACAGTTTGACAAAAACATGATTTTAACTTATAGAAAAAAGTATAAGTTAGCCAATGAATAAAACAGTAGGTGGTTATCATCTATTTCGCAAACGTCTCAGGGCTTTTTGTAAACTTGGTCTCGACAAGAGTTCTGTCCCTGTCATCCTAAACAGTGAATGGGATGGAAGACGTTTCAGACCCCTATGTTTGCAAGTACATGTATTCGGATGACAAAGACCAATTAATACGACTGCGTCACAATTTTTCAATTGTCCTCTTTATTGTTATTTAGTGCTGCACTCCTTGATAATTAATTAAGAATTGAATGTTGTGTATTTGCACCTGGTTACAAAAGCAAAATCAGTAATTAATTAAATTCTGCACTTCTTTCTCTTTATAGTTTCTAGATATCAATTTAAACACAAACTGGTTGCTGTTTAATTTATTGGAGTCAAAGAGTTTGAGGTCGATAGAAAGGTTGTTAAGGTTGCAATACACGTGTTATACTCATGGGCAACGACTATTTAAAAGGTATGTATTTGGGAACGCACCATACATGTAAACATTGTAACAAATACACTTAACCAATCCTCTAACTTCACCGCCGTTAATTAGGGTATCTCTGACACCACTTCCTTTAATAATTTCTTTTTGAAAAAAAAAGTCTTAAATATTTAGCACCGAAGCATGACGTTAAAATATATATTTCTCAAAAACATTTATTGTTTTTCTTAAAGGATAGCGATTGAGCAGCGATTTACCATGTTGAATCGAGTTCCATCCAATATGCTATAGCACGTGTACACAATTAGATATTGCACCGTCATGCTTCGGTTCACAATATTATACCGATATATTTGTAAAACCAACTTTATATCAGAGGATACCAATTTAGAGATGCATACAAAAAATCAAAAGGTTCAGTGCAACGGTTCCTGAGAAATTTGAATTCGGTATAGTTAAAACATTGGTCAAGTGCATTATATTATTAATAAATCAACAAGCCAGATAAATACTATATGTTTACATATAATGTTACTCCTACTCCGTTCATTGTCAACATTTGTTCAATCCGGAATTCGCATGAGTTTATGATATCCTTTAATTTACGTCAGAAACATTTTGACGCCTCATATATGAATATTAATTGAATGTAAAGGTGTGTAACTGTAAATGTTGTACCGCATGACAAGAGTGGAAAACCATATCGCATTGAATACCGGATTTATTATATTATAAACGATAAGTCCTTAGTCAATGTAAATAAGCTGAGTTAATAATGTTTAATTTATGTTGTGGTGTTGTAATAATTCAAGGAAACAACTTTGAACAACAGTCTGTCGTTTATGACTGACAAATTGTTGAACGCGTCTCTAGGCATGTGGTAGGATTATGTGTCCACTATCCAACTTGAGCCTAATTGTCAGTTCCAATTATATTAACAACGTCTTCGAATGCCTTTAAGCACAATGGATGGAGTTGTCATATTGTCAGAATCAACATACCGTACCATTTTAATGATATACTTGTCATTTCCCAGAGCTTGTTTTGTGATTTAACTTTTATTTCCAATATACATAAAGTTACAATATATGAACATACATATTTAATATAGTTTTTCAAACTGCAAATTTTGATATTTCCACAAAGTAAATATAAATGTACATATAAAATGACTGCATATAATACGGGATTATTATGTGTGGGGAAATTTTGAAGAAAAAACAGAATTACGAGGGCATAGAAAAAAAAATTGAGAAAAAAAAAATTACAAAAAGGTCCACTTCTCAATGTGCTTATCAACTTTATTCTTTGCAATAGCTATCATTTCTTCCAATCTTTTTCTTTCGGATATTAAATTTTTGAAATATAAAATGTTCGGTGTTTCTTTTGAATTCTTGCATTTGAAAATAAAATATTTAGCTAAAAGTAAAAGGAAGTTAATGGTTGTGCTTTTATTTTTATTTGAAGAGTAGTAGTTGCAAAAAGAGATAACTTCGAAACTTAATTTGACTTGTGTATTACATATTTGGTCAATAAACAGTCCAACGTCTCTCCAAAACATTTGAATATTTTGACATTCCCAGAACATGTGTGTAATCGAGTCATTATACATAGAGCAGAAATCACAAAGGCTTGATGGTGTCAAACAACATTTATGAAGGAATGAATTATCTGGTAATATTCTGAAAATATATTTATATTGAAATGCTCTTAGTTTCGTGTCAATTGTTAATCTAAACGAACATTGAAAAATACGATTCCATTGGATGTGTGAACTGTTAAAAGTATTTTCCCATTTTTTCAATGCTTTATTTAAAGTGGTTGGCTTATTGTTTTTAATAAGACTTTTGTAAACCATCTGACTAATTTTTTGGTCTGTGTCTATTGCTGAAATATGGTATGTAGGTTGTGTGTATGATATTGGTTCTTGTTTCAATTTCGTTTTTATGTCATCTGGTATACATCTTATAAGTGATTGATAGTTTAGACATTCTGTATCGGGTAAATCATATAGCCATTTAATTTGATCGAATGTGTAAATGCTCTTAGTTCTAAAGTCAATTATATGTTCTAAAAATAAGACGCCTTTATCATACCATTTTTTGTAAAAGAGAAGCTCCTTGTTTGTTATTTTAATTTTTGAATTCATCCACAGAATTTCTTTTGATAGTTGTTTAGGGTTTGTGTTGTAATTCATGCTAAACCAACCACTTAGTACTTCTTTAAGGAATTGTGATTTTATGCCTAAGCATTCCGTATCGTTGGGATCAATGTTACATTTAAATATTAATTCTTCGCCATATTTTTTAAGGTCCGATTTGTAAATTTTACTTAGTTTAGAGTCCCTATTTAGTATACGTTTAATCCAACTTGCCTTTAGTGCCTTGTTTAGTGACCATATATCAGTCATTTTTAATCCCCCATCTTTATAATCTTGAATAATTTGTTTTCGTTGAATTTTATCTGGTTTTGCATTCCACAAAAAGCTAAACATCGTTGTTTCAATTTCCTTTAGAATTTGATTTGAGGGACTTTCTAGAACAGTGAGTGGGTATATTAATTTTGGAACAGCAAATGTTTTTAGGACCGTTATTTTACCTATCATCGTCATATTTCTTTTACTCCAGGATTTCAAGCATTGATTAAAAGCATCGATCTTAGGATTGATATTGTTATTGAGCATATTTTGTTTGCCATTGCTGAATGTTATTCCTAATGCTGTGGCTGAGTTTGACGTCCAGTTGAATTGTTTTTCCTTACAAAATGTTGTGTTTCGGTGCCTTAATGACCCTATGCGAAGTACATTGCATTTATTTGTATTTAGTTGCAGTCCTGATATTTTTGCAAATGCTTCCAGTGTTTTGATTAGGCTTTCAAACGAGTATTTTGAACCGTCAAGTGGAAAACTAGCATCGTCCGCAAATAGAGATTGTTTTATTTCGATTCCGTTTATTGTAATTCCTTTGATATCGGCATTGTTATTAATCATTATAGACATAATTTCGATACAAATAATAAATAGGTAGGGTGATAATGGACATCCTTGCCTAACTCCTTTTTCTATGTTAAAAAATCTCGACATATATCCATTGTTAGTGACACTCGCGTTAGCTTCATTGTATAGAACCTGTGTCCATTTAATTATTGAATCACTGAAGTTAAAACTTTTTAGTGTTTTCCAGATAAAATTATGGTCTAAGCTATCAAATGCTTTATGGAAGTCTGAGAAGAAAATTAGTCCGGGTTCATTTGTTTTGTTTGCATTATCTATGATTTCTGATATTAATCGAACATTTTCTCCTATATATCTATCTTTTATAAATCCCGATTGGTCTTCTGTTATTATAATTGGTAGGAATGTTTTTATTCTATTAGCAATACATTTTGCTGCGATTTTATAATCTACATTTAATAGAGATATTGGTCTCCAATTGTTTATTGAAAGTATGTCTTTTCCTGATTTGGGCAAAAGTGTTATTAAGCTTTGAGTTTGTAACGTAGTAAGTTTACCATTTTGGTATGAGTGGTTTAGGGATCTTACAAGATAATATTTTATATCGTTCCAAAAGAGTTTGTAAAATTCAACTGATATCCCGTCTGAACCTGGGGATTTATTATTATTCATTTCTTGTATTGCCTTTCGGCATTCATATTCGGTTATTTCACCTGCTGTTTGATCTTTTTGATCGTTTGAAAGTTTTCTATCTACCAAGTCAAAGATTGAAGAAGCGTTTTCTAATGTATTGTCTTTTTTGTATAGATTTTCGTAAAATGTGGTTATTTCATTTAAAATACTATTGTGTTCTGTAACTGTTTTGCCCTGATTGTTTTTTATGCGTTTAATAGACTTTTCTGAGGCTCTCTTTTTTTCCAGATTTGCGAAGTACGCAGTGTTTTTCTCGTTACCTTCGACCCATTCGGCTTTTGCTCTAAGTAAAATTCCTTTTATTTTTTCATCATTATAAGTTTCTAGTTTTTGTTTTTCTGACATTAGTCTTTGTTTTAAATTTTCATCATTCGGGTTCCTGTTTATATCACTTTCAATATCTTTTATGTTTGCTTGTATTTTGAGTTCTTCTTTGTTTTTTTCTTTTTTTCGTTTAGTAGCATATTTAATTGATTCGTTACGTATCGTCCCTTTTATTAGTTCCCAAAGTGTGTTTGGATTTGCATTTTCGTTATTATTGACTAATTCTTGAATAGCATTTTTGATCCCTGTTTTATAGCCATTTTCTAAAAGGTACGAATTGTTAAGTTTAAAAGATCCAGGTCCACGTGGCGTTTTCAATAGGTTTATCTTAAGTTTTACAATAGAGTGATCTGATTTATATCCGGGTAATATTTTACATTCTGATACTTGGTTTATAAGACTTTGTGATACTAAAAAGAAGTCAAGTCTACAGAAGATGGGAGGGTTGTGATTAGAGTGCCATGTGTATCTTCGTTCTTGTGGATATTTTAAGCGCCAAATATCATGTATATCATATGTATCTATTAAATTCTTTATACAGGCTTGGCATTTTTTATGTGTATCAGACCTTCCATTTATTTTATCCAGTTTATAGTCTAATACAGTATTGAAGTCTCCTCCTATTATGATAGATTTGTCTGTATGAGTATTAAGAAAGGTATCTAAAGTGTCATAGAATTCGATGTCATCGGTGTTTGGGGCGTATATATTTAGGATAACAATTTCATGACCTTCCAATTCTATATGAATAGCTTGAAGTCTTCCTACAATTATCTCATGGGCACCTAATAGTTTGTATTCTAAATTTCGTTTTATAAAGATACCTATTCCAAGACTATTAGAACTATCCCCACTCAAATATACATCACCGTTCCATTGTCTCTTCCATTCAGAAGTATTGATTTGTTTACAATGTATCTCTTGTAACAGATAAATGCTAAAGTTTTGTTGCTTTAACCATTCAAATATATTTATGCGTTTTTTCCTGTTAGCTAATCCTTTTACATTGAAAGTACATACTCTTATTTCATCCATATTTAACTGGAGTGTAAATATTTTGCATTAAATTACATGTGAGAGAGAGATATACAAACCGTATATGTATGTTATAAGTAGGTAGCATATTACATAAAGCCGCGAAGCACATTGTAGAAGACCGTGGTTGTGGGTTTGGGTTGTAGTTATAAATCATGTTATGTGAAAAAAAACAGAGTGATGGCTTAATGGGGGGTTTGTTCATGTAAGAGAAATATATATAAGCAAAAACAACAAAGCAATCAAGAGGAGAAGAAACATAAGCAAAATAACGAACAAAAATAAGAAAATCCCAGATGCAGTAGTAATAAATACATTCTTATGTAAACTTGGTAAAGTTTATACATTGTACACATCGTATTCACCAATACACACTTATACTACATAAACGTGTCCGGTCAATAAATTAACGATAGGAAAGCAATCACGAGAAGAAGATACATCAGCAAAATAACGAACAAAATAAGAAAATCCCAAATACTTGTCTTACCTATTAGTTGTACACACTTGATAAAATAAATGGTGATCAATTGTTCAAGTTATACTTGGTATTTTGTACAAATAGTAGTATGTTAATAAACAGCCTGTTATATATATTATATAAAAAGTGCAATTTACAATTGATTTATTATGAATGGCGCGCATCAGACAAAACAATTTGATAACGGTTAGTTGCGACCAAGGTATCACTACGACATATCAATACAATACGTATATAACATAATACATATCGTCGACATAATAAGGCAAACTGAAGTTTATAATTTTGGTATACCGTAGCTGATAATGCTTTTGGTGTGTTATTAATACAGTTGCATAAGTCTTATACTAGTTTTTAAATTGCTACAATACCATGACAACAGTACTGCGTACACTGTGATCTGATAAATCATACATATTATTTTGTACAATTGTGACAGTAGTAATAAATACATTCTTAAGTATATATCGACAGTATTACAAAACCTATATGCATGTATAAGTATAAACACGGACATCACTTTTATAATATAGTAATAATTCACAAGTTCAAGTACATGCATATTAATTTTACTGCAAAATATTATAAATGTAATTGTGAGTTGTTTTGTCAATGTTTTATAAATTGGCTTGGTGAATTTTATACATTGTACACATCGTATTCACCAATACACACATATACTACATAAACTTGTACGGTCAATAAATTCACGTGTTTTGACCATGGGTAATTGAAGGAAAGTATATCGCTCGGAATGTATAACGCATGGTGGTCAGTTATAATGTCAATTTACGTTATGTACTTTAGCCGGCCAGGGAAGATTGATCCATGTTTCATATTCTTCGAATTTGACGGCGTGGAATCGTCCAGCTTTATTTTTGTATTTGATCGTGCCGTTTTGTGTCCATACTTCTTTTGTATCGATCTCATCAGGAATTTTTCTCTTAACACACATGTATACGTGGAAATTCAAGCGTGTAAGGTTCTCGTTAATAAAAATTCCAGTATTTGCCAATTTCTTTCTCTTAACGATAATTTCTTCTTTTTTCATCCTAGAAACCAGCTTTACAATTATGTCTCTCTTCTGTCCGTTTCTGTTCGGCATTCTGTGGGCAATATCGATATCCGAAAGTGTAAGATTGGCTACACCTTTTTCCTTAAGTGTCGCAATCACCTTTTTAGCAGATGACAGTGGTGTTTCGTCGGGGTTGGTATCTTCTAGTCCTGCTATGATAATATTGTTCCTACGACTATATTGCTCCATTTCGTTCCATGTCTTTCTATGTCTTTCGTCGCTTTTTTGAAGCTCATTTCTTATTGTGTCGGAAGTATCTTTTTCTGACTGGACTGACTGCTCCAACGCTTTCCCAGAGCTTGTTAAAGGGACCACATAACACATAAAAAATTATGAGGATTCCAAACTGGTTCACATAAGAACATTACTCTACAAGGACAGTATACATAATTATCTGACACAACAAGCTATTTCGAATATAACAGATATGGATTGCAAACACACACAAATGTGGAAGGTTTATACGTAAAAAGCAAAGTTGAGTGCCCTGAGCCGGCATTTACAAAGTATCTTAAAGGTCAAATACGAAAGAATTTCTTAATTTAACTATAGTAACATACTTACATTGATATATATCATATAAAAGACATGGCGTACTTGTAATCCACATAATTGCAACATTTAAGATGGTTTATAACGATAAAGTTGACGATAACAAAATTACAACGTCACACAGTTACAATTGTCTCCCTTGATTTTTAGACCGTGTGACGTCATTTTGGACATACGTGGAACAGTTCCTCTTCAGTTTAACTAACTTTGAATGGGTCCTGTCGAGTTTTTATCGGATTAAATTCATGATCAGTGACGGAAATTACTATAATGTGGTATGTTCTATGTATGTGTTGTCATTGCAATCACGTTTTTATTCCCTTCAATATTTAAGAAACAAAACAACGACCACATACCGATGTGGACATAACTGACTTCAACTGCTAGGCGTGTTATACATTACGAACGCAGCAGTGCAAACTGCGCGCTACAGGGGGTATAAATATCACGCTGTTTATACACTTGACACGTGTGTGTATACATCGGTGATTGATTTTGAATATATATACATGTATATATATAGCTGTCACTATTTTGTACATTTATGTGTTAGGTTTTGTAACAGACCATAAGTAAAGCATTCCGTATGAGGAAAAAAAGTTATGTTCGCAAGAAACGGCTTTAGCTGCGTATTTGTACACGCATGTATATTAGACAGATAAATACATGATTTGTAGTACACACGAAATGACGCGTAGTTGGCAGTTTCTGTCGTTAATTGTAAAGAATTTATAAAATAACCATAATTAACTTACTGAATTCCTACATGAACATTACAATTCTAGACAGGAAATTATTGACGAAAAATTGTAAAAGGAAAATTTGAAAAAAGTCTGTAGATAACCGGTAAAGTTAGAGACATTGTCCATAGTTCTTGGATGCCCAGTTAATCCCATTTTTTTCAACTTCAATTATGGATACAAATGAGAGTTAGCATTAACTAAATCGATTGGTACTTTTTTCAACATTACATACTGCACCAGCCAGTTCCATCACCGCCCCAAACCCTCGGGGATAGACGGTCGTGTTTTCACCTTTCAGCTTTCCGCCGCATGGCCGGTGAAATGTTGGGATTTTTTATAGCGAACCAATACCCTAGGGACACTATTTAGTTGTCAGGGACCGGGGAAATACCGGAGATTGTCCCATCAGCTGTCACCCGCAGGTCGTGGAAGGCGGGGTGACAACCAATAAGCCCATCCCCAGGAGTGGGGTACCGTGGATGCTACTGACAGGTGCATAACAATGATTCGTTAGAACAAGTGCCCTGAAAATTAAGTAATTTGGAAATGTAAACTCACGCATTTCCAACACTATAATCGGCGTAATGATCTTTTCAATATTGTTGGTATTGCAATGCACATGTAATAAAAAGCATGGTTTCTTTGAATGACACCTCATGGTAAAATTTATTAACTATATCCAGTATCATTGAAAAGTGACAGTATTATAATGCGATGCTTACGGCGTACACAGAAGTTTGAACATATTTTTTTACCTTTTTGAAGCTTTCCATTACACCATAAAACATATTAGAGTTTACGCGAATCCTAAGCTTGTCATTTTCAAAAAGTTTCACATTGATAAACAAAAACTTGGTTTATTACGCACATTCATTGAAGATATTTTTACGCACTTGCTCAATTGACCATAATTAGTACTTACATTTCAATTCATGGCGTTATTTTGATTGGCGAATACAAATTGGTATGTAAAAATTTCGCCACGGCCCCTTGCACCTGCATGACCTATGGCAGGCCAGACAGGGCCAACGATCACCCCAAGAGCTGGATAATGTGTGATCTATATATTACCTAAACATAAAATAGACCGCCTGCTTTTGGGGGCCTATAGTGCTGTGTCATATATGTGTCGGCCTTTTACTGATGATAATTAAGTCTTTAAATGTTAGCCGGTCTAAACTGTAGGATCAAAATGTCTGACCGTGCGTTGATATTCTGGAAAATTAGGCACGTGTTTGAACTCTCAGACTACAAGTATTATTTCGTGATTTGTAACAAGAATTTAGTTATATTATGGAGGCAGATTACCAACAGTGGAGTTCTTGTTTGTATTTTGTTAAATCCACGATGCTCGCACTGGGTAAGAGGACACGCCACGTTTTGACATATTTTAAAAAATATTTTAAACAATGCTGTACATGTATACGAGCCCATGCGTTGTTCCATACAGTATTCTACAATTGAAGTGGACAGAACAACACATACAAAGAATAAATATTTAGTACCGCTCTTTATTTTTTATATAATATATATCCAGCGTTCTATTTCGGATAGTCTGCCAGTATTTTTTAATTTACCCATAAAGCAAAACGATACACAATTTAAACACGAATTTTTAAAATCTTTATCATAGGCATATGATTTCAACTGTGCGTAACTATTTTTTTCCGTTATGTACTTTCTTGTTGGTGTACATAATGGGAGATGGACACGTGGATCTAGGTTCATGCTAGGAAGAATCATTAGTTTACACACAGTTGAATTCAATGCCAATGATCGATCTATATCGTTTAAGAAAAATGCAATTTATCGTTCCATACTAAATTTATAAATTAATGAAACGTTTACCGAGTTAAAAACATTTTATATCTGGTATAATACACTGTTCTTTTTTGCATTTTGATTGACAAAAATATATTATTAATACTTGGCCCATTACAACCCCCTTCCTATAACACGCGTAATGTACACGCGTCTCCAGTTGTATTGACCGTAAACTTATCTATGTACACATACCGATTTAGGAATTTTCTCACATTTGTATACCCAATAATACGTAGTACAGAAACAATTAAATTAAACATCATATCGGTCACCAGCTGATTATAATCTAGTTTTTGGCAAGTTACAACCCCCCCGTGATGTGCATAATGTACCAAGATTAACTGTATGACACTTCGTAGATCGACGCTGTGTATATGTATGTATAACCCTGTGGAGAATTCTTTTATGATTGTGCTTTAAATTTGATTCACTATTACATAATAGCACATGTATTTCATATAACTTCAATGCATTTAAACCGAAATCAAGATTTATGCGAACATACACTAATAGTATACAGCCTCTGTGTTAATCAGATGTTCCAAAAACACGTCACAAGCTAAGGGAAGTAACTCGGGTTAGTTTATTCACAAAATAAGATAATCGAAATAAGAGATGACGTTTATTGTGTGTTATAATCATATCTGAAGTGTAGATATTGATGTAATCCTATATTTATACCATAAACTTATTAAAACAGCAAAAAAATAATATTGCGTATATGACCTTTAAGGGAATACTTAAATATATTAAAACAATGAACGACACATGTATAATAATAATCTGCAAAACTGGGTGTGTTTATTTCTGCTTGTTTTAATTTCTGCCAATTCACAAAATGGCAAGAGTAAATTTCTGCTTTTTGCTAAATGGTAAGAATTGACATACACCAGTTACATTGGCAGTCGGATCCATGTACATTGTCATTAATAATTACAGTTCAAACATTGATGAAAGTTTTTGTATGGTTGACTTATAAATACTATTGCAGTACTACATATGTGTAAGACGTCCATGAAATAAACTGTAATATAGGAAAAGTTTAGAGCCGACAATGGTATTATTAATCACGTCTGTATCCTGAGATGTTACGATCGTTCAATCAAAAAGGACCGGTTCACTTTTATTTACCGAACGACAACGAACAAGAAAAGTGCTTTATGTGCTGGGGAATTCAGGCTTGTGGTATTAATTGATGACGAAATAATGTCTCCAATGAATTAGTATTCATACAGAAAAAGCTATACTGTAAAATATATGTATTCACATGTGACAAAATGCCATGGTTTTGTAAGAAAGACCATCATCATCTACACAATCCGTGCAATATGAAGAATAACTTTACATATCATATGGCAGGGCACATAATATTCCGTTACATTTCAATACTGAAGTCTATATTTTGGATTGCCTCTCTGAATTCAATTATGTGCAACATACGTGGTATGCATATGACAACCAGTAAGGAATTTCTTAAATGTCATTAAACATAGTGTCTATCTTAAGGTCATATACAAATCACGTTACGTCTCATTTACATTTCAGTATTTCTCAAGGACAAGGTTTTATTCTTTGCTGCCCTACATGCCAGAGGGCATAACAGGCAGTAAGTATATTTTTATTCTTACATCCTTTACCGTGTACGACTCGACAAAAGCCACACAAAGTGTAATTAAACGTTGTATCCTTACTCTTAATGTGCCTAAGATTATAATGGGCTATTTGTTAATGTCTAGGCTTTTTACAAGCTTTGAGATGTTGCCTTTTTAACAACAAACTTTACTCATAACATCTTACGACTACCACGTTGAAAGCATGTCTTTGTATTGAGACAAAAACCTTTCAATAGGCATTAATACCTTCTTATTACTGTTCGTTTCACTATTTATATTTGTATTTCCAAGTTAGTACGTACCTTTCAAAGATTACTTGGATGAATGTTTATGTCTATCTCTTAAACGAATACTCCGAAAAGGGTAATATGATCATGAAACCAAATACATTGCAAGGCTCATGTGTTGATGTCGGTTTCAATAAGACGGCAATGATTTATAATAATTGCACAACTTAAGTAGTGTCTGCATGGGAAATAAAGAAACAAGAACCAACCATGGTTAGACTGAAAGAAACCGTAATGCGTAATGTGCAGTCTAAGGGCATACAGTTTGCATAATGTAGGGGTAATTTAATCAACTTTCGTCTTGGCTGCTAGGCTAATGCTTTTAACAGTATTCAAAGAAATGAATCACTATATGTGGGCCATACATGTATGTTAATAGACAACATTGTTCGTACGGTAATCTTCACAAGTGTATGTTGGTCTGGCTTCATCATTTCATGTGTGTGCAACACATGTAGAGAAAGTTTGGAGTTAGTTGGGTGGCATTGCAGTTACAAATATTGTCGACGTTTGGGATGTCATAATTATGTTTTGATAATGAGAATAATGAATGTCGGAGCGGTATTATTTATTAAAGTACATTGCCTGTTTGCAAGAAATACTAGAATGGCAAGAAACACAGGGTACCTAAAACATGTGAAATATATTCATCGCTTTGTCAAAATTGACGAAAGCTGTTATCTATCTCGGTCAATGTCCATAATATCCGACGATTTCACAATACATATTGTTAATGTGGTACCTACCGTTTCAATTACACATTAACAGGTAGATATCGAGGCTAATAATTGCATTGAATATATTGTTCTTATTTGTCTCACCAGTCATTAATGATTCGTCAGTCATCAGCACTAAATGAACCTATCTAAGTAGTTTCATTGTTTTCATTTTCTGTAGATGTCTACCATTTTAATTTTCTAAAAACTTATTTTCATTTGTAAATTACAAATGAAATATTGCCGAATGCTATTAACTGATAGCAATTCTCCATATTATTGAATGCACACTCGCGTTCACAGAGCGCTCCAAAAATAGTATAACGTCATGACGTCAACGCCAAACTAGCTTATCCTTTAAGTTTCAAATACTCTCAACGCATTTACGAAGCCGCTTTATCTAATTACCATCATTCTGTCGTATCATCTTGTGTATGTGCATGTTTGTAGTTTTTATAACAGGAAAATGTATTGTATTGATAAATATTTTTTTTCTACAGAAATATAATAATTATTATAAAATATCTCTGTACACGTTGTTCATTGTTTGTTTTATTAATTTTCAATTACAGCATTACAAGGTTTCTACATTTCGTACTTGTGTACTTCCGCTAGCAACAATACTTTTCCAGTTTGAGTTCTTGGTATCTGCTGCGTCAGCTAGAAGCTGCTTTCCTGTCCAATATGTTATCTATCATTTGTTATAAAGTGCAGAACTTGCTATTCGGGGTTGTTGCATTTGTGTATATTTAACGCAAATATGTCCTGGAGTTCTAGCCTCATAATTACAATAATGATTGATTGAAGCAAATTTAAATTCATATTCATACGGATATAACTCCGAGCGGTCAAAAGTGTACCAATCAAACTATTACTTGGATGGAGATGTTAATCGATGATTTAAATTATCCAATGCTACACATGTATAAGAGCTAATATACTAATACACGTAGATGTTCTGTTTTTTTATGTGTATAAACTTTACTTCATTCAATAGTAAATTAATTGCATTCAGATAAGAAGTTGACAATTTAAGCCAGTATTCTAATAAATGACTGTTCAATACATGAATGTGTTACGTAAGTTGAAGGTAAAACATCCTCATGTCGAGTACAGCTAATTATGTCTAGACTGGGTTGTATCGAAGTAAGAGCAAATTCCATTACTCAATCATGACGACGACGGAAATCAGAATTTTTTCTTCATATTACGTTATTAGTAAAATGTCAGGCAATTATCCTAATACAAATTCCAAAAGCCACATTATGTATGTTTTCTTGAAATGCGTTAACTATTACATAATTGCTTAGTGTCATGCAGTAGTGATGGCCCTTAATTGATAACTCAAGTATTCGTGATTTACTATCTTTCCAGAAGCTGTCTTAATGCATTGATTTTCTTACATGGCAAATGATTTACATTTTGTATATTATGTATCAAGTATATTTCTTATAATTTGCTCCTGAATGAATACGTTATGCAAGTGACTGCACCTCAACGTAGATGTTTAAGATTGAGACTTTGCATTTATGTATTGATGCCTAGCGTACACATGTATTCCTGTTGTATACATGCTTGTTTTATCGGCTTTGTCATGTACGTCTTAACCAACTATTGCCAGCGTTTGTGCTGAATAGTCTGGGAACCATCCCTACTCATTCTGTGTGAAGCCTTAAAATTCCCTTAATATTTTCACTAGGAAGTTAATCAATAACCAGAAAGTGCACTTATTCATAACTTAGCATCTATGTTTAATTATCCTTCTCAACTAGATGATACTTTATTATTTAAGTCAATCAGTACAGTTAGGAGCGTCCTTAATTGCATTGAAATTATGTCTGCCTCAGGGCCGTGTACTAGTTATGGTACGTCTCATTTACAATTCTAGACTAAGAACAAACGTAATAAGCGTGTCAAGAATTTCATTAATATATTCGCTTTTGCATAGCCCCACACAATAGTACACTGTACTGAAAATCAGTTATAGTTAGCGATACGAAGTCCGATTGAGTTCCTTTTCTTAACTGATTGTCATTACTTTTTTAATGAAACTTGTTTTGTATACAAGTGGTAAAACAGGAACGAATACAATTATTAACTGCAGATATAGATAGAAAGATATATTTATTTCGGTAAAGGTTGTACATGGTTATAATGAAACAAACATGGATATACTTAAAAATAAATATAGCATAATAATTGATAGCCATGTCAAGCACACCAACACCAAGGATAGAAAACTCTTATTTCCATTGTGGTCCTTATTGCTTTTAAAAGTTTTAAGGTTTGTGGCATTTGGTGTGTATTTAATGCAAATATGTCATATACATGTAGTTATAGAACATTGATTGGAATAATGAGGGATACGCCATTTATATGTATACGGTAATAACTACTACTTTGATGTAGATGATACGTTTCCAAATTAGCAAATACAACACAATATCAGCAGAAAACGTAGACATATCATACACTTATATGATCTAAAATAGTACACATATATAGACGTTCTATGTTTCTATAGCTTGTATATACACTTTATTTCATTAAATAGGTTAGAAACCACCAAATAGATTTGCTCTATAGCTCAATGTAAATAGGCCATAGTAGGCCCCAATTTTCAACTTTTTTTAGTCTATGGCCACCTGGACCACATATATCATTGTAAAGAGGGGCAGTTAAGCTTCAAAATAATGCAATAAAAAAGGGGGGTCATGTATCTTCTAAGAAAGTTTTTGTCCTTCAAACACGGTCTATCCGTTTTTACGCATGTCCAGATTTATAAGTTCTGGGTTTTACCCTAGTCTACTTTCACTTTGGTATCAAGAACAAAATAGCGGAATAATACAAATATTACAGTTTTACTACACCACATGCATATTTACCAACCATTTAAACTCAATTTCATCATTCAACTTCACATTTGTCAAGAAATATCTCCATTTACAGGCAAACCAAAGTTTTTTTAAGGACTACTTGAGTGTATCACCACTTGGTCCGCGGAGGCATTTAGTGGTTCTTTACCTTAAGACAGCCTAGTTTTACTTATAAAAGTGATTTTTGCACTTTTTTCAATACTACTATGTATATGCAGCACACAGCAATCAATTCTAGACAAATTGTGCATGAATTCTAGAAAAAATGACAAACACGCATATGCGCCTTTAAGGAGAAATTTGGCCAGCGCCTGCAAAATATTATGAATAGTGCTTTTAAATTGGGTTTTATTTGTGTGAAAAACTGTTTCACTGAACACTAATTATGCTTTAGATGCCTAATAATGTGTCTATTCTTCATATTTAATCACAATTACCCCTGTCTGATACTAAAATAAGGTCAATTTTGGCATAAAAATGTCAATTTTAGAAGAAAAAAATCTGAAATTTTCTAGATTTTCATGATAAAAATCCAAATTTTCACTTTTTTAGACAATTTAAACAGATAAAAGTGGTCAAAACCCTATCTGGGATGCATTTCCATACATTTGAATGCAAAAAATGAAAACATGAATTTAATAGAATTTTGCCCTTCTTTAGGTTAGAAACCACCCAATAGATTTGCTCTATAGCTCAATGTAAATTGGCCATAGTAGGCCCCAATTTTCAACTTTTTTTAGTCTATGGCCACCTGGACCACATATATCATTGTAAAGAGGGGCAGTTAAGCTTCAAAATAATGCAATAAAAAAGGGGGGGTCATGTATCTTCTAAGAAAGTTTTTGTCCTTCAAACACGGTCTATCCGTTTTTACGCATGTCCGGATTTATAAGTTCTTGGTTTTACCCTAGTCTACTTTCACTTTGGTATCAAGAACAAAATAGCGGAATAATACAAATATTACAGTTTTACTACACCACATGCATATTTACCAACCATTTAAACTCAATTTCATCATTCAACTTCACATTTGTCAAGAAATATCTCCATTTACAGGCAAACCAAAGTTTTTTTAAGGACTACTTGAGTGTATCACCACTTGGTCCGCGGAGGCATTTAGTGGTTCTTTACCTTAAGACAGCCTAGTTTTACTTATAAAAGTGATTTTTGCACTTTTTTCAATACTACTATGTATATGCAGCACACAGCAATCAATTCTAGACAAATTGTGCATGAATTCTAGAAAAAATGACAAACACGCATATGCGCCTTTAAGGAGAAATTTGGCCAGCGCCTGCAAAATATTATGAATAGTGCTTTTAAATTGGGTTTTATTTGTGTGAAAAACCGTTTCACTGAACACTAATTATGCTTTAGATGCCTAATAATGTGTCTATTCTTCATATTTAATCACAATTACCCCTGTCTGATACTAAAATAAGGTCAATTTTGGCATAAAAATGTCAATTTTAGAAGAAAAAAATCTGAAATTTTCTAGATTTTCATGATAAAAATCCAAATTTTCACTTTTTTAGACAATTTAAACAGATAAAAGTGGTCAAAACCCTATCTGGGATGCATTTCCATACATTTGAATGCAAAAAATGAAAACATGAATTTAATAGAATTTTGCCCTTCTTTAGGTTAGAAACCACCAAATAGATTTGCTCTATAGCTCAATGTAAATTGGCCATAGTAGGCCCCAATTTTCAACTTTTTTTAGTCTATGGCCACCTGGACCACATATATCATTGTAAAGAGGGGCAGTTAAGCTTCAAAATAATGCAATAAAAAAGGGGGGGTCATGTATCTTCTAAGAAAGTTTTTGTCCTTCAAACACGGTCTATCCGTTTTTACGCATGTCCGGATTTATAAGTTCTGGGTTTTACCCTAGTCTACTTTCACTTTGGTATCAAGAACAAAATAGCGGAATAATACAAATATTACAGTTTTACTACACCACATGCATATTTACCAACCATTTAAACTCAATTTCATCATTCAACTTCACATTTGTCAAGAAATATCTCCATTTACAGGCAAACCAAAGTTTTTTTAAGGACTACTTGAGTGTATCACCACTTGGTCCGCGGAGGCATTTAGTGGTTCTTTACCTTAAGACAGCCTAGTTTTACTTATAAAAGTGATTTTTGCACTTTTTTCAATACTACTATGTATATGCAGCACACAGCAATCAATTCTAGACAAATTGTGCATGAATTCTAGAAAAAATGACAAACACGCATATGCGCCTTTAAGGAGAAATTTGGCCAGCGCCTGCAAAATATTATGAATAGTGCTTTTAAATTGGGTTTTATTTGTGTGAAAAACTGTTTCACTGAACACTAATTATGCTTTAGATGCCTAATAATGTGTCTATTCTTCATATTTAATCACAATTACCCCTGTCTGATACTAAAATAAGGTCAATTTTGGCATAAAAATGTCAATTTTAGAAGAAAAAAATCTGAAATTTTCTAGATTTTCATGATAAAAATCCAAATTTTCACTTTTTTAGACAATTTAAACAGATATAAGTGGTCAAAACCCTATCTGGGATGCATTTCCATACATTTGAATGCAAAAAATGAAAACATGAATTTAATAGAATTTTGCCCTTCTTTAGGTTAGAAACCACCCAATAGATTTGCTCGATAGCTCAATGTAAATTGGCCATAGTAGGCCCCAATTTTCAACTTTTTTTAGTCTATGGCCACCTGGACCACATATATCATTGTAAAGAGGGGCAGTTAAGCTTCAAAATAATGCAATAAAAAAGGGGGGGTCATGTATCTTCTAAGAAAGTTTTTGTCCTTCAAACACGGTCTATCCGTTTTTACGCATGTCCGGATTTATAAGTTCTGGGTTTTACCCTAGTCTACTTTCACTTTGGTATCAAGAACAAAATAGCGGAATAATACAAATATTACAGTTTTACTACACCACATGCATATTTACCAACCATTTAAACTCAATTTCATCATTCAACTTCACATTTGTCAAGAAATATCTCCATTTACAGGCAAACCAAAGTTTTTTTAAGGACTACTTGAGTGTATCACCACTTGGTCCGCGGAGGCATTTAGTGGTTCTTTACCTTAAGACAGCCTAGTTTTACTTATAAAAGTGATTTTTGCACTTTTTTCAATACTACTATGTATATGCAGCACACAGCAATCAATTCTAGACAAATTGTGCATGAATTCTAGAAAAAATGACAAACACGCATATGCGCCTTTAAGGAGAAATTTGGCCAGCGCCTGCAAAATATTATGAATAGTGCTTTTAAATTGGGTTTTATTTGTGTGAAAAACCGTTTCACTGAACACTAATTATGCTTTAGATGCCTAATAATGTGTCTATTCTTCATATTTAATCACAATTACCCCTGTCTGATACTAAAATAAGGTCAATTTTGGCATAAAAATGTCAATTTTAGAAGAAAAAAATCTGAAATTTTCTAGATTTTCATGATAAAAATCCAAATTTTCACTTTTTTAGACAATTTAAACAGATAAAAGTGGTCAAAACCCTATCTGGGATGCATTTCCATACATTTGAATGCAAAAAATGAAAACATGAATTTAATAGAATTTTGCCCTTCTTTAGGTTAGAAACCACCAAATAGATTTGCTCTATAGCTCAATGTAAATTGGCCATAGTAGGCCCCAATTTTCAACTTTTTTTAGTCTATGGCCACCTGGACCACATATATCATTGTAAAGAGGGGCAGTTAAGCTTCAAAATAATGCAATAAAAAAGGGGGGGTCATGTATCTTCTAAGAAAGTTTTTGTCCTTCAAACACGGTCTATCCGTTTTTACGCATGTCCGGATTTATAAGTTCTGGGTTTTACCCTAGTCTACTTTCACTTTGGTATCAAGAACAAAATAGCGGAATAATACAAATATTACAGTTTTACTACACCACATGCATATTTACCAACCATTTAAACTCAATTTCATCATTCAACTTCACATTTGTCAAGAAATATCTCCATTTACAGGCAAACCAAAGTTTTTTTAAGGACTACTTGAGTGTATCACCACTTGGTCCGCGGAGGCATTTAGTGGTTCTTTACCTTAAGACAGCCTAGTTTTACTTATAAAAGTGATTTTTGCACTTTTTTCAATACTACTATGTATATGCAGCACACAGCAATCAATTCTAGACAAATTGTGCATGAATTCTAGAAAAAATGACAAACACGCATATGCGCCTTTAAGGAGAAATTTGGCCAGCGCCTGCAAAATATTATGAATAGTGCTTTTAAATTGGGTTTTATTTGTGTGAAAAACTGTTTCACTGAACACTAATTATGCTTTAGATGCCTAATAATGTGTCTATTCTTCATATTTAATCACAATTACCCCTGTCTGATACTAAAATAAGGTCAATTTTGGCATAAAAATGTCAATTTTAGAAGAAAAAAATCTGAAATTTTCTAGATTTTCATGATAAAAATCCAAATTTTCACTTTTTTAGACAATTTAAACAGATATAAGTGGTCAAAACCCTATCTGGGATGCATTTCCATACATTTGAATGCAAAAAATGAAAACATGAATTTAATAGAATTTTGCCCTTCTTTAGGTTAGAAACCACCCAATAGATTTGCTCGATAGCTCAATGTAAATTGGCCATAGTAGGCCCCAATTTTCAACTTTTTTTAGTCTATGGCCACCTGGACCACATATATCATTGTAAAGAGGGGCAGTTAAGCTTCAAAATAATGCAATAAAAAAGGGGGGGTCATGTATCTTCTAAGAAAGTTTTTGTCCTTCAAACACGGTCTATCCGTTTTTACGCATGTCCGGATTTATAAGTTCTGGGTTTTACCCTAGTCTACTTTCACTTTGGTATCAAGAACAAAATAGCGGAATAATACAAATATTACAGTTTTACTACACCACATGCATATTTACCAACCATTTAAACTCAATTTCATCATTCAACTTCACATTTGTCAAGAAATATCTCCATTTACAGGCAAACCAAAGTTTTTTTAAGGACTACTTGAGTGTATCACCACTTGGTCCGCGGAGGCATTTAGTGGTTCTTTACCTTAAGACAGCCTAGTTTTACTTATAAAAGTGATTTTTGCACTTTTTTCAATACTACTATGTATATGCAGCACACAGCAATCAATTCTAGACAAATTGTGCATGAATTCTAGAAAAAATGACAAACACGCATATGCGCCTTTAAGGAGAAATTTGGCCAGCGCCTGCAAAATATTATGAATAGTGCTTTTAAATTGGGTTTTATTTGTGTGAAAAACTGTTTCACTGAACACTAATTATGCTTTAGATGCCTAATAATGTGTCTATTCTTCATATTTAATCACAATTACCCCTGTCTGATACTAAAATAAGGTCAATTTTGGCATAAAAATGTCAATTTTAGAAGAAAAAAATCTGAAATTTTCTAGATTTTCATGATAAAAATCCAAATTTTCACTTTTTTAGACAATTTAAACAGATAAAAGTGGTCAAAACCCTATCTGAGATGCATTTCCATACATTTGAATGCAAAAAATGAAAACATGAATTTAATAGAATTTTGCCCTTCTTTAGGTTAGAAACCACCAAATAGATTTGCTCTATAGCTCAATGTAAATTGGCCATAGTAGGCCCCAATTTTCAACTTTTTTTAGTCTATGGCCACCTGGACCACATATATCATTGTAAAGAGGGGCAGTTAAGCTTCAAAATAATGCAATAAAAAAGGGGGGGTCATGTATCTTCTAAGAAAGTTTTTGTCCTTCAAACACGGTCTATCCGTTTTTACGCATGTCCGGATTTATAAGTTCTGGGTTTTACCCTAGTCTACTTTCACTTTGGTATCAAGAACAAAATAGCGGAATAATACAAATATTACAGTTTTACTACACCACATGCATATTTACCAACCATTTAAACTCAATTTCATCATTCAACTTCACATTTGTCAAGAAATATCTCCATTTACAGGCAAACCAAAGTTTTTTTAAGGACTACTTGAGTGTATCACCACTTGGTCCGCGGAGGCATTTAGTGGTTCTTTACCTAAATAGTAAACAATTTTTATTCAGATGCATTTAAGCCGTTATTCGGACAACTGACTGCTCAATATAGGAATATGTTAGTACGTAAGTTCAAACGTCCTCATGTTGAATGCATCCTATTATGTCTAGACTGGGTTGTACATTTTTGTATCAAAGTAAAAGCATCGTTCATTAATGAATCAAGACGACGGAAATTAGATATCGATATCAGAAATTAGTCTTCATGTGCTATTAGGGATACTGACCAGAGAATAGCTGAAACGAGGCAGTATCAGTATGAATTATATAACTGCTTCACGACATAAGACCATGCCTTCGCGTCACTGTATGATTACTCTAAGTATCATTCTACGGCGCTTGAAAGCGCCGTAGTACTGTAAAGGCTTTTTGTAAATGACCATGCACCAATCGCAAATTCTTGCACCAAACCTAACGATACTGTCCGAAATATCCTAAACGCTTGTCACGATACTGTCCGAAATATCCCGAATAAGGCAAAGTTAAAACTGTGGATTTCTGCGGGGCTATATGCGGACCTACAGGATTTTCCGAAATATACTTAATGTGCCGGTGTTTTTGTTTTGTTTTTCTTTTCTTTCTGAAACTGATAATAAAACTACGGGCTTATGTGAATATCCGTAAAATATCTTTTATTGCTTCTGTTGGGCACGCACGTTAATTAAAACTTCGTGTGTTCGGTAATTGATTTCTGTTTACGTAAACATGGTATTTGCCCATACCCATTCCGATGTCACGTGACCATTTTGAAAACGAAGTCGCGTTTTTTTCACAACATATTCCGCCATCTTTACCGCGCAACGTCAAAATGGAAAGAGGTGTTTTAGGGAATTTCCACCAAGGTTGTTCACGGTTGTTTAATGAACTTCTTTTTATGCTCCCCGAAATTTCGGGGGAGCATATAGTTGCCGCTTTGTCCGTCCGTCCATCCGTCCGTCGTTCTGTCGTTCCGTCCGATATTTTTGTCCGGGCCATAACTTGAAAAGTATTAGAGATACCAATTTGAAACTTCATAGGTTAATAGATCTCAGTGAGGAGAAGTGCAGTGCACAAGAACCATAACTCACCATTGCATATTTTTTTAGTTATTCCCCTTTGTAATTTTTCATATTTAATTCTTGTCCGGGCCATAACTCATACAGTATTAGAGATATCAATTTGAAACTTCATAGGTGAATAGATAGTGAGTGGAAGTGCAGTGCACAAGAACCATAACTCATCATTGCATATTTTAAAAGTTATTGCCCTTTGTAATTGTTCATACTTAATTCTTGTAACATTATACAGAGTATATAAGACCAGCAGAAAAGGCATGAGAAAATCGGACAGGGGACAGCACTCAACTTAACCAGCCAAGCATATAAATCATTAACACCACAACACAACTATTGCAGAACAAAACTTGATGACAAACTGGTTTACAATTTACACAAACCCGAAATTACATACTATGCAGTTGCCGCCTCACTCAGTCAACTACACGGGGCAAGAACCAAGTGACAATTAACAAGGGACAGCACACAATTTAATGTCACAGTAAACGTGTACTATTAAACGATACGAGACACCCTTATGTTGGACAGTCAAATTGCAAAAGAACGTGTAAATAAGAATACAGTTACAATAAGGGCCACTAAGCCAAATACACATTAACACGGAAAATACATATTCACTTCCGGTATCGCTACTTCACTTGCGGTATCGCTACATCACTTCCAGTATATGATATCAAATAGTTTCAGATCGAGACTACCGGAAGTGAATTAGTATTGTCCTTTTGCTTGATATTATCTAGCCAGTCTTATATTCTACACTCATGTAAACAAAAACAACAAATACACACGAGCATATCGCTGGTTTAGAATGAAAAGGTGTTAAGAACAAAATCGACATTTCGAGAAAACAAGAACAAAATGTCTGAAAATTACTCTTTACTGGTGGTAAAACACACTGTTTCAACTTTAGTTTGGTCAGCATGATGAGTTCTGATTTTCATGAAAATAGGTTTATAATAGAATCGCCTTATGACGCAGATTGCATATATGTATCAATCTTATTAGGTCGTAATATATAGTAGTTACGACCTTTTCATTCTAAGCCATCGATATATACAAACTATACTACAACATGGGCATAATCTCAACTACTAGTGTCTTCTCCCTCTTACACCCATTTGAAAAAGTCTCAAGGATGCACCGGTTCCCTTGGCCTGCTTGCTGGAACCACTCTTCACACTAGACTTAAGAGCTTGCTTAAAAACATGCGTTTGGTTATCTCCAAGTTTGTAGTAAGCACAACAGTAATTAAGGATAGCTTGTCTAGATGAGCCACTTCGTTCCTTCAACGAACCAATGCTATTGTGACAAAAATATAAATCTTGAGATGTTTCATAGTTTTAAATCATAATTTTTACTGAAGCGAATTGCAAAATAAATTTTCTCAAAAGATCTATCTTGAGTTTTTGCTTCTTGATATGATCTAGTCAGTGTTATTTCCTACACCCATAGCATCACGAAGTTTATTCCAGAACAATTCTTCACCAACATTATCTTGGGTCCATTCTAGATACGTCGTCATCTTTAGAAGTGTTTTAATGGAGTTGTCCATGTTCCTTCCCTGAACGGCTTGTAGAATGACAACAATAACTTCAAACTCGTCCTCAATATGTTTAGAAAGTGCGACTTTTAGTTCAAACATGCACCAACCACTGGTTGCAAAGGCATCGGATAGTACTATAATCATCCGTTTACTTTCCTCGATGCACTGTGTAATGTTATCAGTAATATACGCACCAATATGGAAATCCCTCTCATGGATACATAGCTTACAATTAGAGACTTCTTCAATCTCTGGAATCAGTCTATCAACTACCCAACCAGAATCACTTTGATCATACGACACAAATGCATCAAACAATAAATTACCTCCTTCGATTGGAATATAGTTCCTCCGTTTCCGAACAAGATATATATAATGTTTAAGATTCCACCGATTGCGATAGACGATCATAGCAATTACAAGTATCACTAATGCTGTCGGTAATCCCCCGATCATCACCCACATCCACGTCTTAATTGGATCACATTCCAGGAAAGAGAACTCCACCTCATATAGCGATCGTCCGATATATTTTTGTGGAGATGTGCATATGTATTGACTAGAATGCCCAATTTTCGTCTTCTCGGCTGATTTAAGCCAGTCAATAAACCATGCAAGCGAACAGTCACATGAAAAAGGGTTGTCAGAGAAGTCGACAGTCTCGAGTCTGTTAAGGAAATCAACGGGGAAAGTTGAGGAAGACACGTGAGCAAGTTGGTTTCGTCGGAGGTTGAGGTATTTCAAAAACCGTTGAGAACTTATCACTGTGTCAGGTATCTTATCGATAAGGTTATCGGCAAAATCTATGCCTGTTCAGAAATCTTTGTTTCGAAGAATAATGGGTAGTTGTTCATGACGAATTTGACAATCGTAGCATGTGAGAACTTCCAAATCTTTTAGTGGTGCGAACAGTCCGTATACTGAATTTTGTGGTAAGTCCAACATTTTGACAAAGTTTATGTGTAAATGTGTTAGATTTGGTAGGTATTTGAACGTATCGTTCATTGAGGGAAAGACAGAACCAGCTGGTCCACGTTGCTCGAAACTCAAGATCGCAAGAGACTTAGAACGGAGTGCAAAATTCTCGATGACATGCGCCATACGTCCATGATTGTTATTGATTTCCAAAAAATGAATATTAGGTAGACTAAGAAGTAGGTCGTTCGGGAATACTGTCAAAGAGTTTTCAGATATTTCCAACCCTATTAGGGATGAGAGACATTTGAAATGCTGAGCACCTAAGTTGGTAATAAGGTTCTTCGATATAAAGAGTTGTGTCAGGTTTGGGACCAATGATACTGACTTGTTGTCACCAGCACAAAAGTTTGGAAACTGATCCAACTGGTTGTGACTCAGTGAAAGCACCTCTATTCTATTCATATACGACAAATGGAATTCTGTAATTCTATTGTCTCTGAAACTCAAAGTTTTGATGTAATCAAAATGTTTCGTAAGATTTTGGGAAACGTTCTTAAAGTTGTCATGTTCTAAATACAATCCATTCAGGCCGCATTGGTGCATTAAAGAAAACGTTTTCTCATATGTAAAATATCTCCCCATTCTGTTCAAGGAAAGAATGAAATTCCTTTGACATAAGACTCCAAGTAATGGTTTCAGGTAGTCGGTGTATATATAATTACCGGAAAGTGATAGGTAAGTAAGTCCAGTAAACTTGTCGAATGAATCCACGCGTATTCTTCGAATTCTATCAAACATCAAATGAAGTGAAACCAAATGTTCCGGCTCGGTAATATTATCAAACGTTGCTTGTGTGACACTTGGTAGATAGTTATCTGTAAAATACAGACTGGTAGTCGTGTCAGGCATCTTTGGTATGTATGTTAAGTGAGTCTCCTGGCAGCTTACTTCAGTTCCTAAAAGAATACATCCTCCATATAGTTCCATATGTGTAACATTCGCTATTTCTAAACAAAGTAACAATACTTTGATGTAAACTGTCACAACATTCAGTTCCATGTTTTATATACGGTTGGGATCATATACGATGTCTATGTATATATATCAAAGTATATCCTGAAAATGATACACGCTTCGGAATAACCTTTAGTACTTTCACACTCGTTATATTTTGAAACTGAATATTACAAGCTATGACTTTGAATACGGACTTCCTTCTGTTAATATAGCTATAAGTGTTGGACGGAAACATACATTGACTTTTATATTCCGTTTCTATCTAAGTTTATCTATGTTCTTCCGTCCTCGTGAGCATGTTTTAGCCTGTGTCACACCGGTGGAAAGTACTTCCGGGTCGTAGTATGCTAAAATAGTCCCTTTCAAAAATTTGATATAAGTCTGTTGAAGCACTGTTTTAATGTGGAAAATGCTGATTGATGACCAAATTACATCAATGTAGATCAAATATGACCTGCATGCTAACTTTTAAGAGTGTTTAATTGATATTTTTCTGAATTATCTTTCCCTGGCTGAAGACTGACAATGTATGTGTGCTTCGGTCAAGTCAGCTTTTGAGGCATGGCAAATAGCGTTGTCCTTCCAGAATCCCTGCAGTAGCTCGAAAACGAAACTATCGACATGCCATTTTCTCCGGCTTATTTTGGATAACAGGGATTGCTTTTTATGGAAACGGCCACAGAAAATCACCCGGAATGTCAGTGAAACGGAGGGAGAGATGCGAATTTGTGTCATTTTGCATTAATTTCAATGGCAGAAAATTCACCGGTGTGACACCAGGTTTCAGATTGTAGTTTCCCAGTCCAGCGTGTAGTCGCAAGAAAGATAAAATAAATACATCAACCGGAGCCTGTTTCAATTTGTTCAAACTTTTTAAAAGTTTGTTCATGCGTTCACTTTGGTTTTGTGTTATGCCACTGTATGGATCAAATGCTGTTAATTTTTTAATGGTCCACTTACATACCTTTGATAAATGTGTGTCTATTCTGTCCTCAAAATACTTCTTGAAATATGGCATCCAATCCTTACCTAGCTCTTGAATTGCATTCAAACTTTTCTCCCTTGTGTCTTGGCCAAAGATCCTTGTAGCAGTTTACTTCAGCTCTTGAGCATCCTCTTTCAGTCAACATTCTACCACAGTCTTGTAGAATATGGTTCCAACATCGCACATCGACGAGAATCGATACACACGACATGGCATTTATAATTCCAACTTTGCCGTCACTAACACAAGCAATTGGCCGTCTTGGTAACTTGACCGCTTCTTTTAAAAAGTTGAAAAAGAGCTCGTGGTGTTTTTGATATTTGCGTTCGTGTATAAGAAACAATGCCGGCATACATGGATTTTCTTTAAAAAGAATGTGTTTGAAGACGAGTGCTGAAACGTAGAAGTCGCCAAGTTGGAAGGTAGTGTCATAACTTAGACATTGTACAATTTTACCAAAATGTTGTACCTTTTGAAGTTCCTCCATCATTAAATTGTGCCCGCAAATAACAACAAGATTCGGGAAGGTGTTTATGACATGTACAAACTGATAACTAGTATCCGGTGCGATGGCGTGTATATTGAATAGAGAGTCTCTGGAAATTCTCATATCATTGTTACTTTTATGCCAAAGGTTTTGAATTTGTTTCAAATTTCTCGGCATGTCCTCTTTCTGAATTTATTTTTGATACACTGCACTGGGCTCATCAGCTTTGGTTTGTTTTAACCATTTGTCCAAAGAGCTGGGTTTGGTTCGAACAAATGCCCTCGATGTGTTCTTCGCATTGCCGTGAGAAAGTACCTGCGAAACTCCATCATTTCCAATATACTGGATCAAGAACGGTCCAGTTTTATCTAAACCAGGTTCGTGAAAAACGAACTTTAGGAAATCCTTCGACGCACCAGTCTCGGTGGCAATATAAAAATACTTCTTTTTTATTTCGGACATTTTCTTGGTAATCCGACGGTTCCTTGATTGATCCAACGATGTCCGTCGGCTCTCCAGTCTTGCGACTTTACCCCTTCGCCCTTGAAAAGGAATAACTCTCCTCCTGAAGGGCGAAATGGCAAGGAAGATACCGGTTCCGCTTCCGAGTATCTTAAATTTTCTAAGATCGCTTCTGCTGAAAATTGCATTACAATCTACATAGCAGATCTTGACTATGAATATTTTTTCATTTAGTACGTAAAGATAAGTTCGTCGACGTTGATTTCTATGTTGTTATGGCGTAACTTCGCCGTGACGTTTCCGGTGTTTGTTGTTTAAAACCAAATACGTTCATTAAAATTGCCGTAATAATCCGTCACAGAACACGGACAAATATAGTACATCAATGATAATATTGAATATAACCCGTGACGAAATGGTACAAAACCCGTAACGATATTGACAAAACACGTGACGTTATTGACAAAACCCGTGACAGCATGAGAACAAAACCCGTGACAACCCGTGATAATACCGTCACGGGTATTGAAGTCGTCACGGGTTTTAGTAGATCTGTGAACTATCTGACCCTAATTAATTATATATCGCTGGCTTAGAATGAGAAGGTCGTAACTGCTACTTACGACCTTATAAGACTGATACATATTTGAAATCTGCACCACAATGCGCTTCTTATAAGCGTATTCTCATGAAAATCGGAACTTGGCATGATGACCAAAATGAAGTTGTCAAAGCCTGGTTTACCATACATAAAGAGTAAATGTCAGATATTTTTTTCTTGTTTTCTCAAAGTATCTACTTTGTAGTTACGACCTACTCATTCTAAGACAGCGATATATATCTATACACACAGAAGAATTACGAATGTCTATTATTAGTGTTTGGCATACAGTTAAACTAATAGAAATACAATGAGTGTTATGTACTTTGAATAAGTACTCCAGAAAACGACGTGAAATGTCGAAATAGTTCTTGATTATCTGCTTCGTAAGTTTCAACCCATACCCTATCACCCGCCATTAAATGTTGAACATAAATATTCCACCAGTTGAATCATAACCTTTTGCCACAGCACCAATGCGAGCATTTCCATTAACCAAAATGTCGATCGACGCAGATGGCGATGCATTTACTGCTTCGACAAATATAGCCAATAGATACATCCCTGAACGAGGACAAGTAAATACACCAGTTGACGAATCGTAGGCACTTCCTGCATTGTAATATATGTCATCAAATAATACCGTTGGTCCAGTTGGTAAGTCCATTGCGTTATTATGCAAAGTCACTGTAAAACCAATCACTCCAGGATGCAATGCTTTCACATCTGCGAAGACAATATGATGGTAAGAAATCTAACACCATTAACAACCAGACATTTAGATTTAAAAGAAGTAAAACAATTCTGATCCAATGCCACTAACATCCAGTCGTCAATGTTTACCTCAGCTGGAAACTCATCGCTTGGTCGGACGTTTATCGAGTAAAACCATATGATATAATCAGTCGAAAACTATGCATGAATATGGCATTGTTCCGTGTGATGTTACTGTTTTCTATGCTCGGCTTGTTGAATATAGTGCTGCCTTCCGTGTCCAATTTCCTCATTCTTTTTCATAAGCTCTTGTTTTATTCATGTAGTATATTCTTCTACTTTCCGTTATGTTGTGTTCTGTTCAGCATGAAATTGAAATCGGGTTTCTGTCGGTCATACCATCGTGGCAATTGATACCATCAAGAATTCGGTATGGAGAGTGATCCAATCACATTAATGCATTCCACCATGAAGTTTCCTTTTATTCTATCTAAAATTTAAACTAATAAAACATGTTTATGAACAAACAGTATGTTCATTCCTGGAGTAAATTCTTGCATTGTTTGAACAACTGCCATACGTTATCTGTAACACGAGTATCGTTTCCGTAAACAAGATACAGTTTGGACATTATCACTGCCGTGCGTGTCTGTATGTTCGATAGTTTAGCGTATATTTCGTTCAAAGTTAAATGAGAACGGTAATAAATAACAGCTTGTCTGTCCGGTAAACTATGTTTATCTAGGTTTTACTTGGTGTAAGTAAGGTATGACATATAACTGTAACCCGCCCTATTCTAACGAATACTTCCCTCATTAGTATAACTTATTGAATGGACAGTATGTTGGTATGAGTTATGATGGTACGAACTACAATTGTTCGAGTTTTGTTGGTCTGTATTGTTTGACAGTGAATTCATGTTCAATATTGTTTTCTTAATTATTATTTATTAATTATGTACTTCCATATATGAACAGCTACAAGTTTACAGATTGGTATTATAAAACCTAGAATATGAAGTAAGGTTTGGGTGCATAATGCATCGTAAGGTTTGATGACCATACATGTTAATAGCTACTTCACTAAATTATATTGTAAACTTGAAAAAAATATAAACACTAATATGAACGTCGCAAGAGACTTAAAAACGCGAAATTTGGTACTCACGAATATGCTGACGATCGGCAAAACGTGAAAATTAGTATTCGCGACAATATATTTCTTTTATCCATATTGTTTTGTTTAATGTCCTTCGATCAATATCATTTAGCATTAGTTAGGTTCTTTAACAGTTTTATACAGAAGTATAATGAGAAACATTGAAGAACTCACTACATTGTATTTGTTTCCAAACATATTTTTAATTTATTTGTAAAATAAAAATATATAAATGGTTGATATTTTACGTCGGATATCAGTTCTAGGTAACGAGGGGGGTAATATATATTTTCAGCCTAACTGCATGATGCTAGGGCACACATGTGCATCATTTATTTATGGTTACTTAAACATTATCCCACAGTAATTGCATGTATCAGAATGTTAACTAAAGGTATAAGTTTACACGATAAATCCGCTGTACAAATTGCTCACTGTGTAAATTCTGAAATGATGCTAATATTGTATTTTGAAATTTTCTCCTGAGGAGTTTTGAGAGATTACCAGCCTTAGTATTCTCAGAATTTAAAGCACGGTAAGACAGATATTTTTTTTTTTTAGTTTTCTAGTTCCTTGTATTAACAATGACATACTCTTTGTCAGTGATACTAGTACATAAAGTTTTCTTGATTTTTCTATGATTCCGGAAGCCGTCTTAATGCATTTATTTGCTTACATAAAGGCTTATGGTTATGATGTATCAAGTACATTTATAATGGCCTGCTCCTAAACGATTACGTTAGATGCTAACGATTGATACGTTGTACAAATGTAGACATCTTTTTATGTCTTACTGCATTTTGTACGCATGATGATTTCGTCTTTGCCCTGTACGTTTAGTACATTGCTTCATCATTTGTGGAAAAGAGTACATGTATCACTAAGAACGATCGCAAGGAAATACTTTATCATCTAAGTCAATCAGTACAAGTACGGTGCATCCTAAATTGCATTAAAGTTTTATCTGCCTCAGGGTCGTGTTCAAATAATATTACGTCTCATTTTCAATTTTAGACTAAGTACAAATGTAATTACCGAGTCACAAATTGCTTTCATTTTTTCCTTTTCGCATAGCCCGACACAACGGTACACTGTACTGAATATTATGACATGGTTTATGTAAGTAGTTACGTTAATGTAATATTCAATTGTTGTTGACCATGTATGTATTAGCAGTTATAGCAATCATAACGAGTGCCGACAAGTTCCTGTCGTACATTGTGCTTACAAAAGTGAATGCTAGACAGCATCATATACTTGCATCTAGTAACTTGGTATCAAAGTTGCATAGGTAGGTGTTAGCAAGTACTATTATGGTGTTATATGTATAAGGATTCAAGCCGTGACGGAACTTTGGGGTTGATCAACTTTTATTTCGACAACTTCTTGACGTATGTGCAAAATGCATACTGCATGACTGTACAGCGTATGTTCCCTGACAGACAGTACATAATAATGTTGTTGAGGTAGTGAAACAATTGCTGGAATGGCTTTATACGGCAATAAACTTTAGAAGGTGTTGGGCTTTGCTAAACAATAGTTTTGCTTTTGATTAATATTGTGACTATGTTATTTTGTCACATAACCTGCGGTCTGGGAGTGCATTAAAGCCGTGCCGGAAATATCGTAATGCACTCCCAGCCCATTCATTAAACATTCCAATTAGCCTGACGTTGATTGGTTGTTTGGTTCAGCATCGGAGACTGAACCATTGAGGTTTGGTGTTCCCCAGGGTTCTTGTGCTGGACCAGTGATATTTACTCTCTATATATCGGCTCTTAATCGGGTTGTCCAGAAATATCCAGCCGATCTCTATAGATACGCAGATGACCATAAGATTGCTTTTAAATTACAATCAGGAAATTCTCAGGAAGAGACAACTGTTATTCAACAACTTAACAGCTGCCTCATTGGTATCCTACAATGGATGACAACATTCAAACTGAAAATGAATCAGTCTAAAACTGAAATAATCATGTATGGAACCAGACATCAGTGTCAATGTTGGTGGATGTGATGTAATTAAATGTGTGAATCAGGTTATAGATCTTGGTGTAATCATGACCAATACACTTAACTTTGACTGCCACATTCAGAAAAAATGCCAGATAGAGCTTGTGCAGCTACGAAATCTTCAAGCTATACGTAAACATCTCATACAAATGTCTACTGAAAGATTAATGCATGGACTGGTTCATTCCCATATTGACTTCTGCAATGCCTTATACACTGAAATTCCAGCCTATCAGATGCAAATATTACAGCGAGTCAAAAATCATGCCGCAAGAGTTGTCATGTATGTTTCTTATGATAAATCCTGTGCAGATCTACTGACATAATAACATTGGCTTCCAGTTAAGTTCAAAGTTCTGGTAATCTTAGTCCGTTTCATCATGGATACAGTTCCATCGTATCTAAAGACAATGTTTGATCCTAATCGCAAGGGTACAGACTACGATCACAAAATGACACTAACTTTCACATCTCTTGACGGCGAACAAAATTAGCAGACAAATCTATGGCCGCCACTGGTCCCAAATGGTGAAACGATCTTCCAAACTATCTCAAAGACATCAAAAGCGAAACCAGGTTCAGAGCATATTTGAAAACTTATTTGTATATGCAGTTTCATCGGGAATGAGTGTGCTCTTTATCATATGACTAAATCTAAGTTCTAGAATCCAGGTTTACAATCGAATGTTTTTAAGTGAATGTATATAATTGTGAAGCGCAATAGAATATGATTTCATAATTTCTGCGCTATACAAATGACATGTATTTGTATTTGAATATTCAGGATGACGTAACGTAAGCCAATCCGTGCCTTGAATCGAACCGTGACGTCAGTATAATACAGACGTCGGCATGACGTCGCCCGCATCGTAACGCTATTTTTTAATGAAACCTTTACAGTGTACATCAGCGTTTTGAACGTTAACGAGCGTTCTCTTAGGTTATGTGATAAATAGAAGCTTACATTCGTGCTAATTACATACCAGTTTTATTAAAATCGTCGACAAAAACAATATGACAATTGGCAAAGCCTCGTATCATATTGTTTTGTCTACTCGTTTAATAAAACTCGTATATAATGAACACTCATTCAAGATCCTATATATATTTGTTTATAACCGATGGCGTCGTCATAACCAAATGTATCTGTGTAACTGACACCACCTTCTTCTGCCATCATCCTGTGATATGATTATGTAATTGTGGTTGACGAATCCATAGCTAAAATTAATGCCAATTTTCATTTAAAACAACCGTCAGTATGCATTGTTATAGTGTACGTCGTTTACTATTTAATGAAATACCATGGGGAGCGGTGGCCTAGAGGTAGGGTGCGCGCTTCGAGATCGAGAGGTCCTGGGTTCGATCCCCCTCTTGACCGTTAGTTAATTTCTCTGAGCAAGACCCACATGCTCCACTCCACCATGGTGTTAAATGGTACCTGCGAAGGCAGTGTCTATTCCTGGGCGCAGAAGATCGATGTTGGCTACCATATCACAGGAGAGAAATAGTCTCCCCAGGGAGACTCGGTGTAGGTTTCCATAGGTAGCCCAATGACCAGGGGAAATTGAAATGTCGAAGGGTGCTTGAGCGACCTAACAGCTGAAAAGAGCCCTAGAAAATTGGTAACTTAACTTTTGTAACGTATTTTATTATTCTATGTATTATACAAGCCGGTGCGTATAAAGTCGACTTCAATCGTTGTGCTATAATAACTTTGCACTTATGGTTGCGGAATAAAAAAAACTCTTAGACTATACATTTAATACTTAATTGCTTTTTTCATGAATCAAAGGTTGTCTGAACATGTTCGGATTTGATCATGTTCTATCCTAATATTGAAGTAATGTATGAACATTTTCACAGTAAACGTTTGTTAATTACAATATCGACTACATGTATAGTTATAGTAATTATTATTGATTACTATATTTTCAACGGTTTACTTTGACTCTTTCATGTATGGCATGTTGTCAATATTTGCTAATTTGCGTTGGAAATGCTGTCCTGCATTGTTCATTCAATATTCTTATTAACCTCAAGGGTGAAGTAGTAGTGCTTTAAATAATGCATTTACGGTAACTTATACTAAAAAAGTTATTTCTATTTGAATACAAAGGCGTGTTAAAACCCATTATACTTTATCACGTTACCCAATGCCATTTCAAACAACGAGTCGAGTTTATTTTCTAAGAAATTCACTAGTTTTTCTCCAGAGTGATTAACTGGTTAACTTTTTAATTAATGTTGTTTTCAATTGAATTTTCGCATTTCGGAGCAACAACAGTGTAATTCAAAGTCTTTGTTAAGTGTTATTATTAAGTTGAACGTTGTAGTTATCGTGAATTGAGGAAGAAAAATCACTATTTCCTCACCATACAGATTCGGTTTGAAGTAAACGATTTCACAACAGCGACACAAAGTCTGCATGTGTATTCCTTTGTAAACTGGTTTTCGTTAAATTTGAAATGGAACTTGTTTTGCTTATCAATGTGATAGTCCGACAAAGAACAATTTACAATCAGTCTGTTTGGTGTGTACATATAAGACTGGTTTATAAAGCATCTGAGTGGAAAACTTAAATATTCTGAGTTAAGTTAAACACATGTGTTGCACATAGCTTCTACAATTTAAAGGTTAACTCTTTTTTATATTACATGTAGCATGGAACTCCTGAAAACCGTATATGAAGCCGAGTGTAATGTGTTGAATGGGTTTCGGACTGTTTAGTAAATATGTCTATTTTAGTTAAGTCATTTTGTAGCCAATACGTCAGTCTTCTCACAGTAGACAATTCAATTTACAGGAATGTCTTGGACTGTTCTAAGACACCAATTACTTAATAACCACAAGTGTTACATTAGGTGTATGCTTGGTCGTCGTATACGTTTAAATGTGACGATGTAGTGTTGCGGTAAATTACAATGTGCTTGACCGATTGTCTTACATTTTGGTTCAGACAATATTTATTTACATGTCTAGTTTAGTTCTTGTGATATGATAGAGTAATGCTTATAACGTATATTATTTCGATATATTGTATAGTTTGACATTTTGCTGGAATAGGACATTTTTAAGAGCTAATCGTCTTGATCTGGTTAAGTACAAACTGTTGATTGTATCATGTACATTATGCTAAGATAATTTGCTTAACTGACATTGATTAGTGTATGGAACAAATCAAGTTGCGGACGACAAAATACTAAATAAAAACAAAATTTTAAGTTTTACCCAAGAAAGTCAATGAGCGCAGTACAACATGTAGAAGTTTTTGGCGATTGCATTGTACGTTATCTCTTTTATTTAAGAACACATAAGTGGCATCGTTCTCATTTGTTAACAAAGCTATCGCTGTAATGAGCGACAGCATATTTAAAGAGGTGATTACTGCCATGTTCACCAAATAATACATTTTAAAAGACCGCATTATGTAGCACGTTTTACAAAATATGAGACGAATGATGACTTCAACTTCAAGTGTGTCACGTTGTACCACAGCATGATAGCAATGTCCTACTGTAAATCATGTCTCTTTTATAGAACACCATTTTAAAAGTCATTAAACGTTTGAATAATATGTATTACATTGTAGCAAAACACGCTGCATGAGAATAAACTAACGCCATCGTTCCCGATAACCACAGTCATACTGTTTTAGTAAGTTATCTTTGTTTTACACGAAATCATATCATTTCATTATTGCAGTGTTGTTTGTTAAACTTGAATGGTGACGTATTATCGGCACAAAACAGAAAACACGGTACGATTGTACTAACACTAAATGACAGCAGTACTTCAATCAATCACTTTATATATTGCAACACTTAGTTTGTTGCAAACTATTTTTCTGTTTATCTAATTTGGCTGCAATGACCTCCAATCGCATTCCATAGTATTCGGGTAGATAGGAGACATTACGATGAAAAGCAAGATCTTGAGCACACGCTACGATCATACGAAACCGCCTTAGATATCCACCCAATTGAAATTAATAATTCAAAACGGCAATGGACAACTATTTCAGACCTGTGTTTGGTGAGATAGTGAAATTGGGCAATTGGTGTTATTAAATAAGAATACTATTATTTGTAAGTGACATTATAAACGTTATATAAACAGTGGTACAGCTGTAGTGTTTAATAGCAAGTGACAAAGGTGACGAACAACACAAACACATTCATTTTTTCGGTACTAGTCTTATTTCATCTTGTGATTGATGGGAACACAGTGTGATACTGACATTTCAAATGTTCTGCCATTGCACATTCGAGACGGTTCACCTCTGTGACATCAGTATTTCTATAAACGGAAATACGTGGAATGGAAGACGTTCTGTTCTGTTTTTTATCACTTGGTTTATAAAACAACGAAGATTCTAAGCTATCTGACTAAAGCGGAAATTGATTTATTCCATAGTGTGTACAAATAATCAGTGCCACAAACAAACATGCAGCTTGAATAATTAGTAAAAAGTAAAACATTCCATTGAAGATTTTCTCGAATTCAACAAATTTGAAATTAATTTCATTTGTAATATCGTATGCAATTTGCAGATTACAAAACAAACACAATTCTCATTAAACTTTTCATTTCTTTCTGATTGGATTTTCTAACGTCAATTATTCAGTACATTAAAACGTACACTCGCTTTTTTAAACTAAAGTCATTTTTATTTCGTTTTTGGTTTGACGCGGCTTTAGATCGATCACAGACGACGCGGGCGCTATACTACTATGCTATTGAGAATGCGATATTATGACGTGTGCAAACAAACCATTTAACGATTTAAAGTAAGTAATTGAGTTCCCCGTAATAAATGTAATTGAATTATACTCCGTAGTGATACAGTCTATGCATGCAATGATGTCTAACTAATGCTTTTGAAACGCCTATGTACAAGATACATGTAGAACTAACCAAAAAAATCTAGTTAGAGGCAATACTAATTTATCGATCCAACAACACCATGAACAGGAAGTTGGATTAAAAGGGTAAATTAATTAATATGATTGTGTTGCAATTATTGTATTGTCCTCATTATTGTTATTAAGTGTTACAATCCTTGATAATTAGGAATTGTATGTTGTGTTTTTGCACCAGGTTACACAAAAGCTGAACCATTAAGTAATTAAATTCTGCTCTTCTTTCTCATTAGTTTCTAGATAATTAAGACACAAACTGGTTGCTGTTTAATTCATTGGACTCAAAGTTTGAGGTCCATAGAAAGGTTGTAAAGGTTGCAAGACAAGTGTATAACACATTCATGGGCAACGATTATTTAAAATGTATGTTTTGGTTTTTTTCCATGACCGCACCATAAACATTGTAACAACTACACTTAACCAATGTTCTAACTACACCGACATTTATTTGTGGGTATCTCTAACACCACTGTCTTGACTCAAATTATTTGAAATAAAGTCTTAATAAATTGTAGATTTGGGTAAGAAAATCTGTGGAATATTGAGCACCGAAGACTGACTTTAAAATATCGATTTCTCAAAAACCATGTATTGATTTTCTTAAAGGATGATCGACTGAGTAGCGATTTTCCACGTAGAATCAAATACCCACCAAAAATGCCATGACACGTGTACACAATTAGATATTGCACGACATGCCTCGGTTCACAATATTCTACCGATATACTTGTCAAACCAACCTTATATCAAAGAGGATACCAATTTAGAGATGCATACAACATATCAAAAGGTTCAGGGCAACGGTTCCCGATAAATTAAAATTCGGTGTAGTTAGAACATTGGTCAAGTGCAATCTATTATTAATTGGTCAACAAGCTAGATAAATGCTATATGTTTACATACAATCTTACCACTACACCGACCACTGTCAACACTTTTCAATCCGAAATTCGCAAGAGTTTATGTTTTCCTTTTATTAACGTCAGGAACGAATAAATTTATCCTGACCTAAATCCTTTGCTAATGCGTTTGTGATGTAGATACGCATCGATCATTTTGACGCCTCACAAGTGGATATAAAGGTGTAACTGAAAACCAGATTGGAATGAATTCCGGATTTATTATTTTATATACTATACGTCCTAAGTTAATGTTAATTTGAGTGAATAATGTTTTTGTTGTTGTGTTGTAATAATTCAGAAACAACTCAGAACAACAAACCGTAGTTTATTACTCACACATTGTTCATAGCGTCTCTGGGCATGCGATATGATTATGCATTGGTACAACTATATTACATGTATCTAAATTGAACGTATCTGCCAGTTCCAATTATATCACCAGCTTCATCATACTAATACGAGTACCTTGAAGGACGTGAATGTTGTTGTCATATTGTCAGGTTCAACGTACCGAACCATTTTAATGATACACTTGTCGTTTCCCAGAGCTTGTTAAAGGGACCGAATAACACACAAGTTTAGTCCAAAGTGGTTCACATAAGAGTATTATTCTGTAAGGATACATATCTAACACAACAAGCTAATTAGAATACAACAGATACGGATTGAAAAACACACACGAGTGTGAAAGGAGTATACATAGAAAGCAAAGTCCGGTGCCCTGAGCCGGTATTCACAAAGTATATTATGTGAAATCTTAAATATATTGACTTAAAGGGGTACATTTTCCCATCTATATTTCTGGACCAGAACTTTATAATTATAAGGAACAGCAGGATATCATTATCAGTTTTTGTCTAAATTCATAAAGCACAGTAAGTCGTCAATGCAATTAACAGACGGCCCCCATATCTACTAACTATCAATAATGTGCTACTCAATACATAAAGTATAAAATATGTGTCATACATTTTGTTTTGATTTTAATATTTCGATTAATGTATTTATTTATTGTTTCCGTCTGATTTTAGCAAAAGTATTCATTAAATTAGCCATTCATTTTATTTAGAGTAATTTAAATAAAAGTAATATGTGATATGTATAACATGGATATACACTTGAACTAGATACAAATAAAAATAAGTAAATTTATTTTATGAATAGGTTTTTTATATAGAGGATCTTGAATGAGTGCAAATTCAATACCATTTTTATTAAACGAGTTGACGCAACAATATGACAGACACGAGGCTCTGTGTCATATGGTTTTTGATAACGAGTTTAATAAAAGTGGTAAGGAATGAGCACGAATATAAGATTCTATTTATCATATAACCTTAGTTAACGCTAAATATCTTAGAAAAATTATGATGCTTGCTGCATATATCCATGAGGTTTCAAACAAAATTAAGTGGTGCTTGGAGCGTGACGCATGGGCTTCGTGGGTAGCTAACTGGTCGATTCCAGGCACGGATTGGCTTACGTTACATCACCCTGAACCAACCAATCCCCATCAAGTTAATTTGCATATTTCTGTAACGGACTGGGAGTGCATTACGATATTTACGGTATTGTAATGTACTCCCCCACTGCAGGTTATGCGATAAAAAATAATAGGAAATAACATAATACACAAAACGTCATAGTTTCTAAAATCGTATTTAATTTAACCAAAATTGTTACATTTTCTTTATAAGTCGCAAATTTATAACTATTAAGAATATCATAATTGAAATTTACCTTGACTGTATAGTATATACTGGTACATTTTTGAAAGTGTTTTATTGATGTATTTCCCCGTTTCATTAAATAAATAGTATGCATTGTACATGTATATAACAATATGGTTAAAGATATAAATCAGTATATTGATTTATTTTAACTACACACACATTTTATAATTAACTGTCATAAAGGGAACTCTCATTGTTTTATTATCAACTACCGGTGCCAATTTGTCAACTAATTACCATGTTCTGTAATATAAGGTACATGTAATATTACATAATAGGGTACAATATTGCCAGATATCTTAAAAATCAGGAACCACATGCTGCGAAAAATATGACCAAATTTGGTTGGCCCAGCGCCAACATATAGGTATTTAAGTAAAATCAATGAACGACACATACAAAAATAATTTGCAAGAAACTACGAATAACCGATATTTTCTTTGTGAATTGTGTCTTTCGTCACATTTTTTTCCGGAAATTATCCTAATGCAAATTCCAAAAGCAAAAGTATGCATGTTTCCTATTTCACCATTGCTTTATGCCGTATTGTATTGCTATCCCTTGATAGACAACATTTTTTTCAGTTTTCTTGAATTTCACGCTTCACCTACCATACATGTAGTAATGTCCATTTGTACACATTCTTGTTTCATTGGCTTTGTCAGGAACGTCTTAACCCATTTTTGCCATCGTTTGTGCAAAATAGTTGAGGAACCATCCCGCCGCATTCGCGGTGAAGCTTCCACCTTTGCTTTACGTTTTCTCAAGGCAGTAAATAAATAACCAGAAACGCATTCATAAATCAGCGATTATGCTTTATTTAACTCTCTGAACCAGATGATACTTTATTATTTAAGTCAACCAGTACAAGTACGATGCGTCCTAACTTGCATTAAAGCTCTTTTTTGCCCCAGGGACGTGTAAATGTAATATAACGTCTCATTTAAAATTTTAGACTATTTAATTACAAAAGTTAATGTAATTTGCGAGGCCACTTTACTGAATATCAGGACATGGTCTTATGTAAGTAGTTTCGTTAATTTAATATTACGCTGCTGTTGACCATTTAATAGCATTTACTTCAATCATAATGAGTGCCGATAATTTCCTGTCGTGCATTGTGCTTACCACAGTGAATGCTAGACAGCATTATATACTTGTATCTAGTAAGTTGGTATGAAAGTTGTATGAGTCGGTATTAGCCGATTATACATGACTGTACAACTTATAGTCCCCGACAGTCATGACATATTGAATGTACCGTTGTTGAGGTAGTGAAACACGCTTGCATGGCTTCTTATGACAATAAGATCTAGAGGGTATTGGGCTTTGAAAAACAACAGTTTGTCTTCTGATTATTATTGTGACTTTTTTATCACATGTGTTTATAACATTGCATGCATTCTAGTTGTTTCTGCTCCAGGGACGTGTACACGTACAAGTAATGCTACGTCTCATTTACAATTTTAGACTAATTACAAATGGCATTGTCATAACCAAGGGTTCCAGCGTAATTGACACCACACTCTTCTGTTTTCATTTGATGATATAATTAAGTTATTGTTTATCACATATTCTAACATTAATGTTCATTGTATTTTAAATAACGGGAATTATGCATCGTTATATTCCACGTATTTTATTATTCTATGAATTTACAAAATGTAACAAGTCGATGTGTCTAACGTCGAATTGTGATATAACTACTTCGTACTTTTGCAGAAAAATGAGACCTCTAAGACTATACATTTTATACTTAATTGCTATTTTCATAAATCCAAGGTTGTCTGGAAATGTTCAGAATTGATTATGCATTATCCTAACATTGAATGAGTGCAATAGCATGATGCTATCTTCCTCAGTAAATGATTACTAATTAAACTATCGGCTACATGTATAGTTCTTAAACTTATAATATAATCATTGACTACTATATTCTCAACGGCTTACTATGTACTTCGTAACCAAATGTCATTTCATAAAACGAGTCGAGTTTCGTTTCCAAGAGATCTAGTAGTTTTCATCCACAGTGATTAAATTGTTTAATCAATGTTGTTGCAATTGCATTTTCCAAAGCGGTTTGGAGCGACGACATGGGAATACAAAGCCGGTGTTAATAGATATAATTAAGTTGAACGGTGATGTTATTGCGAATGGCGGGTGGCAAATCACTATTTCCTCACCTAACAGATTAGTTTTGATGTAAACAAATTGAAACTCGAAGACTACTTTTGTATTCCTGTCGTAACTGGTTTTCATTTAATTCGATATGGAACTTGTTTTGTTTATCAATGTGGACAAATTAAGTCTGAAAGTTTTATTTATAAAGCATCTAATTGAAACACTTTAATATTCTGAGTTAAGTTAACACTTAGCATAGCTTCGATAATTTAAAGATTAAGAATTTTCTTTCACTATATAAATGAAACTCATCAAAACCATATAATTAGCCCATTTGAATTTATTTAATGTATTTGGACTGTTTAGTATAGATCTCTATTCTAGTTAAGTCATTTTGAAGGCAATCAGTCAGTCTTCTCTAAGTAGACAATTCAATTCACACAACTGTCGAGGACTGTTCTAAGCACCAAGTCCTTAATAATCACAAGTGGTACCTTTGAGGTATGCTTGATCGTCGTACACGTTTGAATGAGACAATGTACTGTAGTGGTAAATTACAATGTGCTTGACCGATTGTCTTACATTTTGGTTCAGACAATATTCATTTACAAGTCTAGCTTAGTTCTTGTGATATGATAGAGTAATACTACTAACGTATATTATTTGATACGTATTGTATAATTTGACATATTCACTTTGCGCGAATAGAACATTTATTAAAGAGCTAATCATCTGGTAAAGTACAATGGTAGTATGTCTTTAAGCGAAGGCCATAAATTATTATATTTGACATTTATATAATATAATGCTTGTTATGTATAGTTTAAGATAAGTTGCTTGGTCCGTATGTGAAATATTAAAAAGACATAATATTATACTGTATACTGTATACTGTACCCGATTTGTAACAGCATCGCAATATTACATTTGCGGACGAGAAAATGACGACTAAATAAAAGAAGGTTTTCCAAGAATGCACATTAACGCACTTAAACATATAATATTTGCATATTAATTTAACTTTTTTTATTTAAATTATTATTACTTTCATTGTTCTCATTTGTCACAAAAACATTCCTATAATCAGCGAAATCATATTTAAAGAGGTGATTACCGACATGTTCAATTATTATACGATTAATACACGTCACAAATAAGTGTCACAAACAAAAAGCAGCTTAAATAATTAGTAAACAGCCTTTCAACAAAGATTTCTAAGAATTCAACAAAATTGAAGTTAATTTAATTTGAAATCAATTGAATTGATAATATCGTGTGAAATTTGGAACATACGAAACAATCATAATCATTGAACGTTTATGTTACTATCTGGTACCCCCGCTAGTGAACCTGTAAATCACCTTAACAAATTAGAAGTAAGATATTGAGTTACGCGTGATGAACAAATTTAATTAAATTATAGTGATACAGCATATGCATACTATTACGACGAAGTAGTGCTTTTAAAAACGCCTATGAGCATGAAGGAAATAACTAATTCGTCGATCCAACAACACCATTTAACATGAATCTGGATAAAAAAATACATATTGATACGATTGTGTTGTAATTATTGCATTGTCCTTCTTAATGTTATTAAGCAATCTTTGATAATTAAGAATTCTATGTTGTGTATTTGCACCTGGTTACAAAAGCTGAACCAAAAATTAATTAAATTCTGCTCTTCTTTCTCTTTATAGTTTGAAGATAATTTAAACACAAACTGGTTACTGATTAATTTATAGGAGTCAAAGAGTTTGAGGTCGGTAGAAATGTTGTAAAGGTTTCAAGACATGTGTTATATTCATGAACAACGATTATTTAAAATGTATGTATTTGGATTTTTCATGAACGTAACATAAACATTGTAACAACTATACTTAGCCAATCCTCTAACTACACCGACGTTAAATTTTGGGTATCTCTGGAACCGCTGGCTTAACTCAAATTATTTGAAAATAAAGTCTTAATAAGTTGATTTGGGTATGAAACTCAGTCTATGGAATATTGAGCACCGAAGCATGACGTAAAAATATTGATTCCCCAAAACTGTTTAATGTTTTTCTTAAAGGATGATCGACTAAGTATCGATTTACCACGTGTGTGAAATCAAATTCCCACCAAAAATGTCATAACACGTGTACACAAATAGATATTGCACTGTCATGATTCGGCTCACAATATAATACCGAGAGATTTGTAAAACCAACCTTAACTAAAGAGGATAACAATTAAGAGATGCGTGCAAAACATCAAAAGGTTCAACGCAACGGTTCCCCTGAAATTTAAATTCGGTGTAGTTAGAACATTGGTCAAGTGTATTCTTTTATTAGTTGATCAACAAACTAGGTCAATGCTACATGATTACATATACTCTTACTCCTACTCTTACTCCGACAACTGACAACTGACAACACTTTTTCTATCCAGAATTCGCAAGATTTTGTTTCCTTATACAAATAAATTTGATATGACCTAAATCAATTGCTCATGCATTTGTGATGTAGTTAAGCATCGATCCTATTGACGCCTTACATATGCATATTAATTAAATACAAAGGTGTATCACTGTATCACTGTATCACTGTAAATGACAGTACCGCATGACAGGGTGGAAAACCAGATTGCATTGAATTCTGGATTTATTATATTATGGACGATAAGTCCTAAGTCAATGTAAATAATTTGAGTTAATAATGTTAAATCTGTGTTGATGTGTTGTAATAATTCAACGAAACAACTTTGAACAACAGACCATCGTTTATAACTCATCCATTGTTGAATACGTTTCTGGGCATGCGCTGTGATTATATGTATCTAAATTGAACCTATCTGCCAGTACCAATTATATCAACAGCTTCATCATACAAATACTAATGCCTTGAAGAACATGGATGTTGTTGTCATATTGTCAGATTCAACGTACCGTTCCATTTTAATGATACACTTATTATTTCCCAGAGCTTGTTAAAGGACCGAATAACACATAAGATGATTCCAAACTGTTTTACATAAGAACATTACTCTACAAGGACATTATACATAATTATCTGACACAACAAGGTAATTCGAATATAACAGATACGGATTGAAAAACACACACTCATGTGAAAGGATTATACATAGAATGCAACGTCGGGTGTGCTTAGTCGGTATTCACAAAGTATCTTAACAAATGTTTTTGTACAACGTCTCAAAATGTTACATACGCACTATCCATAAACACCTACGTAAGAAAAAAACACAAAACCTGAAGCATTCCGATAACAAAAAATACAAGAGAGGTTTGGGAAACATACACACATCATGTCAGTAAAAGGGCCTAGTGTTATTAAGGTCATCACGACCTGGACCTACATGTATGACCTATTGACCTCATAATTAGTAGGAGTCTACTGCTAATGATCAACAACCTTTCTGTAAATTTTTACGATCATAGAACCTATATTTCTTACGTTGTGGAAAAAAATTGTTGTGAATTGACTTAAATTCGTATTATAGTGCATTTTACACGTGTTTTGTCAAAAGGGTTATACAAATGTGTAACGGGTCAAAAGTACAATTTATTTGGTATAGGTGAGAGCCTGAGAGGCAGGTGTTAATCAGTTGACGTGTATCGTTAATTTATACATGTAGCAACCGCCACGAAATGATGGCTATAAAATCGTTTTAACTTATAACGAAACATTTGGTAGCAGATTGACCTGCTACAGTATCAACACATATAACCGATGATGAGGGGTGCTCTTGGAGTTGTGGTATGTCCTTATCGTTTAAAAAAATATTTCTATTTGTTTGGCAGTCGGTTGTGTCATTAGTTCATTGTTGTTGTACAATACGTGGGTTGTCCCAGAATACCGAATAATCATGTTATATCTTAAAATGCTATAGAAAGCTCATTGCTGTTTTATTGTCTTTTTTGTTAATTGCTGCCTTTGGAAACTTTGTGTATATGTTCTGCGCATTATAAGAATTAGGTACAATTCTAGAATCGTCTTGCGCGTTTTGGGAATTCCAATAATGTCCGCACATTCTAGAATTGCGCTGAGCGATTCTAGAATAGCGCAGGCAGGATTTGAAGCAGTTATCATTGAACTGTCAGAAATCCAGATAAATCTTAGAAGTCGATATTTTTCATTTCATTTCACCGCTTCAACCATTCAATCTATTTGAGTATAACTTTGTCATGAATATGAATTAATTACCACCTACTCGTTCACATGAGCTGATAGTTCATAAATTTTTAATGTTTAAAATTATGGTTCTTTATAAATGCATTTATTCATATTTTATGTGATTTCTGGTTCTGATGGTTGCTGTTTAGTATCTCCAGTAATTGAGCTTAAGAATAGCAGAATCTGCATCAAAATTTCATGTTTGTGTTGTTTACACATTTCTTTTACACTTTTACTATTGACAGAATATATTTTGAATAATCATTGACTGAAATTCTGTCAATTTATTAGGTGACCAATTAGAAATTTTGTTCAGTGTATATCAAAATTGTCTACCCGTTCAAAACATCCAACAATTGGAAATTAAAAAAAAAACTTTTCTCTATTCTTTATGAAATAAACATTTCAAGACGTATGCTAGTTTGTTCATTTTTTGAGTGTATGTTAATCAGAGTTGCCTGATTTACATGTATCACTTCAAGTGCGCAAAATTTGGGCATTGCATGATCGACTAACTTTATACGACCATTATACACGGTATTTGCAACATGTCTGTGACACAAAATACACAATTAGTTATGCAAACTAGTAAGAAACGAACATTTAATTTAATGGCAAAAATGGATAATGGTGAACATCATAATAATACTGTTGTAATACTGTTGTATCATCTCCAAACGACGGACCGTGTATATGACGTATCACGTGACTACAGGCCAAGGGACAATGCGGCTGACGTAGCCAGGTAATGCTGCGATCACTTTAGCACCGTTTTCAACGGTATTGTTGTAGTTGAAATGTAGTCCAACCAATATTAGTTTTTAAGTAAAGCATGCTTTGTTTGCGCTTTTGTGGCTATGGCGCTGTTTCTAAAAAGGCCGATCTTTCTTACATACTATATTACGACCTCGTTTCGTCTGTGGTCAAAGGGAGGTAATTTGTTACCACTACATTCTCCCCGTCCATTGTAACAAAATGTGTTTATCGTAAAGGGTATTATTAAATCGTGAGGTTGTGTCATATGTAGTAGTATTATGGATCAATACGTTTCTTAAAATCGATAATTTCATTGATTTATATCAATTAGATATCACTCTACATATAAATGTAGAATCAACATGAATTGTTTGCGATACTGATAAAAGAGACACACAGCATAGTGTAAGATTAGTAAAGTAAAATGAATGTAGCCCAAGAGAAGGACCTCTGCCTTGTCCAAATATAGGGCTACTGGAGTTTTTCCTCTTAGATTGTTATTGTGGCACAGGTTATCTGAAACATTATATGTTAATCTGATATATTCATGCACAATCGTAAGTTGAAAATAGAGTTCCCCCGAACTTCTCACATCTATAACGAGGAAACTAAATGGGTTTTGTAACCTGGCTGGAAAAAACTTTATAGTTAGCAAGTTTTGTAAAAAATTGGCTCATGTTTTGCAAACATACCCATATTATTTTTGATAACACTCAGTCTATAATATAAGTCTTAAAGTGTGATCTACAAGGAGTGAATTGTGTTTGACTCGACAAGTGAGTCTAAAGACAATGGTGACATCTTGAGCTAGGGGTTTGGTATAATTATGAAATAAAGATAAAGGTGTATGTATGTAACAATCCAAAAAAAATCTTGCTACATAAATAACAACAAACAATAAATATAACATTTATTACATTGCAATGTTTTTATTTACAATACTTTGTGAACAACTGGCTGACCTGGATACTTGACTTATACCAGCTCCTTCTTAAGAGTCAGCAAAACAGAAACACAAACACCAAGAAGGGATGCAAGAGATCTTACACGAGGAATATTAGGCTGCCACTAATGCTCAACCTGAATGTGTGCGAAACCAAACATATATATTGATGCTCATATTCAATGTCCAGTTTATGATTTCCGTAATCGCGTTCCCCAGACGGCATGTGAAGTGTTTTGCGGATACATATTTACCGTAGGTAACTGTATCGTTGAAAACGAAAACAAAAACGAAAAACATTTATTTTTTAAATTTATATTTTTCAATGTCCTTTTGTACAGAAATCCACGAGCCGGTTCAAGATGTGCACTTTATTTTATTTTATCCAGTCACTTCCGGCCAAATCAGCCCGATAACAGGGTGCCGGATAACATTTTCAATAAACCGTCAAGTGGTCATGTGACTTGCAATAAACCGTCACCTCATCACGTGATCTGACGGACTTCTTCTTAAAGCGGGGTCGCCGGCTGAAACTCTGTATCCGAGGATGAGGTTTTCCTATTTAAAATGAGCTTGGGTCGATCAATAATTGTTCTACGACTTACCTGCGTGTACATGACGTTATCAACATGTCCGACGTTGTTGTTTTGTCGTGACGTCAGTGAACGAACGTGACGTTACGCACAAATAATGAAAAGGCAAACAAATAGTCCGACTTTTATTCCCTTTTTAAAGCAGATGTAGTGACCGGATAAATAGAATAATAGGTTAGTGCCGTGGAGTGAGTGAAAGTTTATCCGGCTCGGCTGCGGAAATTATCGGATTCGCCTACGGCTCACCCGATAAATTCCTCCGCCTTGCCAGATAAACTTACTCATCCACGGCACTAACCTATTATTCTCTATATAAACTACTACTTTATGCATACCAAATATCTATAAAAGGATTTGTGTTAACACAAACAATGTAATGGGGTGAATGTAAGCCTAAAACTTACTTCATATTATAAATTTAATTGCTTAAAGGTTTACTTTAACTGTCACTGGAGTAACACGTTGTGGGGGACGGCCATATGGATTTGTGGTGATTGTACCATATGAACCGGCTGTGAACAGTATCTACATTTTATAGTATAACTTTTTAACTATAGGATCAAATTTGAAAAGATATGGCATGTAGGTAGTTTAAGCATAGCGGTATATGAATATAATTAGTTTATGTATTAGATACAGTACTAGTTTCCGTTCAAAAGTGTCTTCTTACAAGGGTTATTGTACAGTTTTGGAAGGACAAACAACATAATTGTCCGAGGCGAAACTTTTGAGCGATAACAAGTTCTGTATCTGACTTATACTCCGACAAAAAGCATTGTCTCCAGGGTATTATAATACTCATTGCTAGCTCTTTGGTGAAAGTTCCCTTTAAACTGAGACAGTGTGTCACTAGCATACAACATATACATTTTTGTATCAGGGCAGATTTGGTGCATCAGAGCATGAAAATTGGATATGAAAAGTTATTTCAATACTATGTATATATATGGCGACATGCACCATTTACTAATAAAAAGATTGCTTCGTTCCTGACACCATATAACATTTATTATATAATGAACTTTAAGGTAAATGTTAAGTTTTGTTTGATAATTTCGCCACATATGATTCTCATATGAGTATCATATGATTCTTATATGAAACCTTTCATATGAGAATCATATGAAACGTGGGCAATATGATTCTCATATGAAACCTTTCATATGATTCTCATATGAGAATCATATGATTCTCATATGAGAATCATATGATTCTCATATGAAAGCATTTGCATATGAGAATCATATGATACTCATATGAGAATCATATGATAATGATATGAGAATCATATGAAAGGATTTGCATATGAGAATCATATGAAACCTTTCATATGAGAATCATATGCAAATCCTTTCATGCGAAAGATGCTTATATATATGTATTATAGTGGTGTAAATCAGTAGATCTATGGCATGAGTGAAGTGATATCTCTATCATAAAGTTTCAATATTGAAACTGACAGGAACTGGATCAGCAATGCCTTCTTTTTTCTCTCTCTTTAGTTGATGATTTATCTGACTGTTCCCAGTGTTCTGGTCCATTTACTGCATAAGACGTTCTATTTGAAGTAAATCTTTGTTGAGTACTGCTACAATGACTACAAATGTCTGAAAATAATATCTTTAAAACTGGTGTTCATACCGGTAATATATTTGTAACAAGCCATTTTTTCATCTTTACAATGCTTTATTTTCTTTTAACAAATATACATTTCATTCGATTTTCTGCATTTCCGTTGCAGGACAAACGTCTTCTTTCTGGGCCATACATTTCCACTTGTCTGGGGGCGGCCTATCTTGACTTACTGATAGGAGACCTTAAAATCCTTCTTGTACAGTGCATTCTTAGCACAGAGGATAAACTGAAAGTAAAAAATAATTCCATTAAGACAGTATTCATCGACAACATAATGGTGAGTTATGATTGGTTCAAGAAAGAAACTTTGGGGTATTAATGATACAACTAGTATGTCAATTTAGTTTAAATCAAATCAAGATGGGTCATAATTCAAGACATGGCTAACTGCACATATACTGTCCCTTAAAGGGGCCATAACTTTGAAATGCATCATGGGATATGGCTGAGCAAGCAAGAAATACCTTATTACTACTTATACAAATAGTATGGCATAAACAGCAGCTTGTCACCCGCGCAAGAGTCAGACATTGAATGAGCCATCCACATCCCCAAAAATGGATGCTTCAAGCAAGCCTATATACTCACTCTGCAATGAATGACAAAATTTTGTGCATAATAAGCCATAAAGGGAGGTAATTATAAATAATAAATTCACTGAAGTGAAGTGTATTTGTATGCATGTTTGGCTCAAATCAAATCGACAATATATCTTATAAATTAAGTTAAATCTGGTAAAATATTGTTAATGTACAAGTTTTTTTTGACTGACACATGGACATTGGGCAATCATAAAAGATTACCACGGGCACAGGTTTTGTGCTCAGGTGAGCTAAAAAATTTGTTATTTGGTGAGGACATCATAATTTGTGTTTTAATTGAGTTAAACATTAAACACAACAGCTCATAAAATATGGCAACTTTCCCACTTCCACAGACCATGAAGCCAATTTTGCCTCACCAAGCTAATAATTTATAACAGTCACTGTGAGGCACCCAGCGCTAGGGCTGGCCGCCCAGCTAGAAGTATTGACCTTCTGTAAGCTAGTTGAATATCTTCTGCACTTGAATGGTTAGACTCAAATTTATAGCATGCCAAACAGGAAGGCAATGCATAACAGTATTTCTTTATTTGACATATTAGATAAATGATGTCAAATAAGGTGTCTCGAGACAGTGCCAAAATCTAATCAACCACTCAAATGTATTTTAGATTCCTTACCAGCATTAATCCAACTGCTGCCACTCTTTACTGAGCACATCCAGACTACCATAGCATGTTCAATGTGTAAAGGATGACCCTTCCATGTCTGATTCTTTGTTTGACATCAGCTATAAGACAGGAAAGAAAACATGTGAAATTGAGTTTATGCCGTGTATTTGATTGCTGTCTTGAAACACTTGTTATGAAATGTCATACTTTTACAAATGCAGTGTGCCTAATACATGCATGAAAACACTAAAAGCCAACACACCCAAACAGGGGGAATGAAAAGTTAATTTTAAGCGACTACATGCCTAATAAATAGCCTTTAAATTGTACAGTATATTAGCTACATCCAGCTCAAGAAATGCAAGTATAGGCAGTATTCAAAGTAACAGAAATTTGATAATAAAAAAGATTTATAGAGCTGAGTTAATAATCCTTAATCTTCTGCAAAAACAAAACTTATTTATTTACTTTGACATAAAACTGAATGATGCATGGAGGGCAAATCTATAGCACCCTCCAGTTGAAAGTCGTTAGGGGACTGATAACTACCAGCGGACAAAGATATGGACAACTCAGATACCATGGGGAAATGGCATAAGCTGTACTGAACTTCAAACATCTGATCTAAAGAGAAACCATTGCCGATGTGTCATAGTTTTTTTGACAAGTTTAATAAAACTTGTAATACATGATTTGCACTCATTTAGATTCCATTTATCATATAACCTAGGGGAACACTCATTTTCGTTCAAAATGATCATGTATGCTAAATACTGTAAAATCATTAATTTTCGTGGGGGACTAAATTTCGTGGATTTTGTGGTTCACCTCAACCACGTACTTTAATCCCAACGAACATGAGTTTTGACCCTTGTTTTATTACCTAAAATGAAAAATCCACAAATTCAAGTCCCATCGAAATTGTCTTTTTTACCAAAACCACGAAATTTCGTCCCAACGAAATTAAATGATTTTACAGTAGGTTTCATTAAAAATTTAGCCGTAAGAGCGCAATGTCATGACTACATTTATGTATGCTAAATACTGTAAAATCATTAATTTTCGTGGGGGATTAAATTTCGTGGATTTCGTGGTTCACCTCAACCACATACTTTAATCCCAACGAACATTAGTTTTGACCCTTGTTTTAGTACCTGAAATGAAAAATCCACAAATTCAAGTCCCATCGAAATTGTCTTTTTTACCAAAACCACGAAATTTCGTCCCAACGAAATTAAATGATTTTACAGTAGGTTTCATTAAACATTTAGCCATAAGAGCGCAATGTCATGACGACATTTATGTTATCCTGACATCATGGCCGATCTAGGCATGGATTGACTTACTTTACATCAGACTAGTTTAAATATTTATATAACAGACTGGGAGTACCAAATGATATTTCCTGAACAGCTTTATGCCACTCCGGAACTGGAGGCTATGTGATAAAATACATAAATTGCTAATTGACATGATGTGACATCATTTTATCTTTACATCACATAATCAATATGCAAAATCATTTTTATCAAATTGAGTTTTAAAATACCTCTTAAAAGTCTTCGTTAACTGAGCTCAGTTGATCTGACACACTCTTCCATCAAATTCAACATAATAAAGCGCTGGTCACAGGAATTGTTACTCCTCCAAACAGCTGTTTTTTCTGCCAAGAATGAGGTATTATTTCCACAGAAAAGATATCTGAAACGTTGAAATGTATAATTTGTTTATGGTAGAGGCAAACCACTGTGTACTTGCCCAATATTTCATTCATCATGTACACATACATATTATTGAACCTGAATAGTTAGTAACTTGGTAGTAGTTGTTAAGCCACTCTTTGACTTTAGGTCTTGTTGAATGCCATCTAGAATATATGTTCTGGCAAAGACCTAAATTACACAGATCGGACACTCCACTGAAAATTTAGAGAAAACGCAAAATAACAGACAGCAGATTCAGTTATTGTGCATAAAACTTTTTTTAGTCATCCAATTTTAATGGACAATGTGTCATGTTAAAGAGCTAAGCTCCTTTCTCTACATGAAGTAACTCATTTTTGACCACCTTTCATAAAATACAAAAAATGAGGATATGAAGGAAGCAAATCAGGTATTTTCAGATAAACTTGGAATTTACATTAATTTGATGAAAATGAGAGTAGGTCTGGCTCTTCGGGGTCTATTGTTTTATTCCTTGACCTATTTCAATTAATGAGGTATCATTTGAAAGCTGAATAATAAATCAATTGCATAGACTTATTATTTTATTCGTAAGTATATTAGAACTGGAGATATAATGTATTAAAAATGGACGAGATTTCGCGAGATTTCAGAGACTTGCCACGAGATATCATGAGAGTTGGTACATGTTTCCAATCTGTGTAATTTAGGTCTTTGGTTCTGGTATCAGTAGTCTTTGGAGATCAATATTTCTTAAACAAGAAAACCCAAGATTATTTTAAAGTCCATGTCAAGCTAAGTAATTTGTTTTTGTCCCAACTTTCACTTTGCCAAAGGCATTCAACACTATCCAACATTTAACAGAATTATGGCCCCTGGCAGACTTAGCTAGTAATTATGGACAAGGCTTCCACCAGTGCATAAGGGTTTACAGAATTAGTGAACTTTAAGAAGTACTGATCTCAAAGACAACATGTATGTGACAGGTTCTTGTTACTAGTATACTATAAACAAGAGAGCACAAAGGGACGTAGGTCGCTCACCTGTTGAACAGTGGTGTAGGTACCAATACAACTTACATTCTGACCATACTTCATGAAGATTTTATCAAAACAGAGAGAGCAAATGTTTTTTTCTAAGATTTGACCTAGTTCCTGACTCCACATGACCAAGATTCAAACTTGGCGTAGATTTTATGTAGAATTGCATTTTGATTTAGTTACATTCTGATTGGATCGAAACTGTGACCTCTAGAGTGAACACAAGGTTTTTCTATGATTTGACCTAGTGACCGAGTTTTTTACCCCAGATGACCAAGTTTCAAACTGGGCTTAAATTTCATTGAGAGTAACATTCTGACCTAGTTTCATGACGGTTGGATCAAAACTTGGACCTCTGGAGTGAAAAAGTTTTTCCTAAGATTTCACCTTTTGACCAAGTTTTTGTCCCAGAAACCAACATGACCCAGTTTCAAACTTGGCATAGATAATAGAGTGTATGGGAACAACACCAAGTTTCATGAAGATTCGATCACTCTGGAGTGAACACAAGTTTTTTCTAAGATTTGACCTTGTGACCTAGTTTTTGACCACACATAACCCAGTTTCGAACTAGGCCTAAATTTCATAGAGATGACCAAGTTTCATGAAGATTGGATCAAAACTGTTGCTTCTAGAGTGAACACAAACAAAATCAGTTAGAAATGTCACTCCAACGATTCCCGTCTGTACTTCTTGTTTTCAAAAACTCGAGCAAAAAATGATTTACCTGCATTTGATTTCTTTTAAAGGTCCACTGCTATCCTCAATACTCATTAGACATACATGTTGATGAATCAGTTCTGTGAATATTGGTGCCAATAGTACCAACTCATTGATTTTGGAGGTTCCAGTGGTTGAATAAAAAAATAATAGCTGTAAAGATAACAAATCATCCAAATTAATAAAAGTAGCATTCCCTAAAAACAGGTATTGGCTTTTAAATTAATAAATAAAATTATCAGCGAATATCATGAAAAGCATCTATTTGTACATCACTATGTTACTGTCTGCCTTTTGTAGGTAATATATGTTGTTAATATATTCAAAACACACACATTTAACTTTATTCAATGTACTGGTCAGACTGACATGTGAATAGGATTGTAAATGGTTAGACTATCTCTCTCTTAAGCAAGGTGACCTGGAAGTACATAATATACAATCCTTAGTATAATAAATATGTTGCTATGGCAACCTACAATAAACACATGTATAATAACAAATGGAGTAAACGCTCTTTGTGTATAGTGGCCTCCATCTTCAATATAGTATTCAACCAATAAAAGTATAATGTTTAAACAAATAGACAAACATGACATTCATTTTACAATACATTTACACAGTTACAATGATAACTCACCAATATATGGTATTGTTCACACTGTCCAAAATACTATTTCACACTGTGGGGTGTCTGCTAGGTGTTCAACATAACTCTGCAATATTAAAATATAACAGGTGCAAATAGAGGTTCAAAATGTGTTTGATGAATGTTATTGGGTACAGCACTGATGCAATTGAGTACATGCAAGACTACCTTTAAAACTGTAAAGTGTTTCAGATATGGCCAAGTGTCCCTGCCGAGGATCTGACCAGGGACCTAGCATGCTTGTTATCTCTTTGTAGCTGCTTTTTATTTCTGGTTTTCAGCTCAGAGTAAACTGCGAGCATAAATTGTGTAGCGATTGTAGGTATATAGCCATTTCCAACCGCCTTGCTGTTGAGTTAACTCTTTAGCAATGGGGTTGAGAGTCTGCCTACAGTGCTAGAGGTCCTGAGATCAATCCCTGGTGAGGATCGGATTTTTAGTGCTCCCTAATTTACTTTAATTGGAACCTGTCCCTGCCCGGTATTTAAAATATATATTTGTAGTGATTGTAGGTATATCATACTGCCACTTCCAACCGCCTTGCTAATGCTTAGTGATGAGGTTGAGTGTCAGCCTACAATGCTAGAGGTCGGGTTCGATCCATGGTGGAGACCCGATTTTTATTGCTCCATTAATTTACTTTACTGGTGTCAGAAGTGTTTGCCGGTCTCATGCGAGGCATGGAGTAGCAAACAGGAGCTGGTGAGCTCTTATAAGTAAAAGGGGGTGGAGTGTAGTGATTGTAAAGGGGGTGGAGTGTAGTGATTGTAGGTATATGGGACTTCCAACAGCCTTGCTGTTGAGTTAACTCTTTAGTGATGAGGTTGAGTGTCCGCCTACAATGCTACAGGTTGCGGCTCCCCTAATTTACTTTATATTAAAGTGCCAGAATGTTGACTCACTGGGTCCCGGATCAGGCATAATATCAAGTTTCATTTGACCGTCGTAATGCACTGATCAGTCATTGACTCAATATTGTCGCAGTCCGGGGAGGTAGGGATACAGGAATCTGAGGATAAATCATGAAATTAGACAAATCTTCCCAACAGACTGGAATCTGAAAACATTAAAAATATCAACTCCCGGAGACTAAACTTTGGTCCAGATTCAAAACACGATGCGTCCAGGGCATTTAGACAGCAAATAAGCATTGGGATTTGCTTACGAAACTTCGTCAAGTTCGTGGTCACGCACTCGAAAATAACACAGAGTGTTTACGCGACTTTTTGGGATGCTTTTTCGTTAATAATTACGGAAATACTAAGCTGCCTAATAAACTGGTTCTTCACAAACATTCTGCAACATTTGCAGTCGAGAAAGACGTTCATCTTATCAGTTTCATTCCGTTCAACAAGCAGCAGAAGACGCTGCGCATCGCAACCCGTGAATCTCGTGACAAAGCGAAAGTGGTAACGCACGCGACAGTGTAACGGCGTCGAAGATAGATTAGCCAATGACAAATGATCCGTACGCAACGTACGGACTCCGGACTAAAAAATCCAGCCTGTCGTACACTTGCTATACACGTATATTATTCTGCACAGTAGATATTTTGAAACCATTTATGTTCCTAATATAGAGTAGAAATAAATTTCACAGATAGATCTAGAAAAATATTGTTTATTGATTATGATCTAAATCTAGTAGGCCTACTTAGGATTCTATACTGTGCTGCAGTATAGCTAGATATACTATTAATCTATAGACAAAGGCTACCATAATCTCTTAATCTTATCTTTTATGCTAGGTATAGTACTTACACAGGAACTATGTGAAGTAGATCTACAGCTTTGTGGTTTTTTACCCCAAAAGCCATAAAACATTTAGAAAATGTGTCGGTAAGGATAGCAGAAACAGTCATTTTTGTAGTATATTTTGATTTTGTCTATTAAAAAAAATTTTTTTTTGATAAATTTTCTTTCCCAATACTTTCATATGAGAATCATATGATTTTCATATGAGAATCACATGAACAACATTTCATATGAGAATCATATGATCTCATTTTCATATGAGAATCATATGAAACCTTTCATATGAGAATCATATGAAACCTTTCATATGAGAATCATATGATAGCATTTTCATATGAGAATCATATGATTCTCATATGAGTATCATATGCAAATCCTTTCATATGAGAATCATATGTGGCGAAATTGCCTATGTACATGTATATTTTTGTGGTAAGGTTGTAAAAAATAGGTGTTTGATATGCGTTTATTCGAACTTAGTATATATTTTCAATTGTCGTCCTTGTTTAAAATCTGCATTTAAATAAACGGTATTTTAGTTGCATTAAATGTGCTTGTGCATATTATGTTATCATATATCATTGCAATGTTTCAACACCTACCTTAGCTAAGTTGTTCGTACTGTTCCATGACGTACTTCTGTTTACGGTACTGTTACGGTATTATTACTGGATATAAAATGCAAAATCCAGTAATGTCGATCCAATAAGTAATACTACTAATTAGGGAACTACCCCATTCGAAAGAACAGCGAGAATAACCGATAAATCAGTTCAACCTAGCTAAACCTAGTTAAACAAAGTTTACCTTGACGGATGAGCTTATGTTTATAACCGTTCTCATTTGACGTTGAACGGACTTTCGATCAAAATACCGAAAGGCAATGGAAAACAGTAAGTGGTTTAGAAAAGGTTTATTCAAACATTAAATATTTTTAAAACGTTTTATACACTAAATCACTCTTGCGATACACCGCATTATATTTCTTTTAAGGTCTTAACCTTTAATTTAAAAGGAATTTGTTTACAATTTGAATATGAATGCATTATACCGTATTTACATTTATAATGAATTTTGTATTTTTTTTATCTCTTTAGGTCTTTTTACTGTGAGATAAATATTATTTTAAATGTTTAAGTTCTGAAAGGGCACAAGAACGAAGTATTTGATAAAACGGACATGTAACAAGATACTAAACACGTTATAAAAATGTAGCACATAAGATGTATTTCACGGGCACTAATTCCACTGAAAAAATTAACCTTGACAAGTCTTATGCCTAGGTCACATCGAGCATTTTGCATCGGTTACATGCTCATGATTTAATAAAATTTAATAAGCATTGAAATGTATCGGGGTCTTCGTGGTCTAGGTGAAGACTCAGAGAAGTCATTAGAAAAAAATTGAAACGACTGCATGTTCCCGATGCCCTCCCCCCCACCCCCTCAGCAATTAAATTTATTTAAATCGGGAGTAAATCGCCGATGCAAAATATTCTAAGTGAGACCTATACTTTATTTTATAAACATGTTTGTGGTTTAGATACGCAGATGAAAATTATTGACTGGCTTGGTCATTTAGACTCATTTAGAACGTAACCATGGAGATAATGTTACAAGTGCGTATCTTTATGTTTTTTGTAGCAAACATGGCTGCTCAAACCTTCGAAATGTATATACGAAACACTGTCAGTAGGTTAATTTGTATGGCAAAAGTATCTGTGTCACTCATTGACTCGTCACAACAGGAACGGCCATTTATAATAGCCTTCATCGCACTAACGTTCCTAGCCTGATTGGATTCTTACCGCCATGGAGTATTACGTATGCTTGGTAATCAAACGCAACCATTGCTGAGTGGTTTGTACGCCCGCCTTTGACGTGGGAGTTCGACGGTTCGCAAACAGACGGGGGCTGAGTTTGAACTGATGCGGTCGGCTGATGAGTCGCCAGCTAATTAAAGGCTTGTTGCCCTATGTCAATCTCTGCCAGTTAATACAAAAAAGGAGTTGGTAGATACCGTGCGCAGAAAGATTTAAGTGTTTCAGTTGTGTTGACATTATACCTTTACTTTACTACAGCATTGTATAGCTGTGGAGCATCGTCTATGAATAATACGCCATGGACTGGTTGCATACAGCATAGGTGAAATAAATACAACATAGTTTAAATACATTTATTACCCAATTCATGAATACAATTGCGTTCATACATATTTATTATTAATACGTATATGTGAAGAATCGAACCATACGTTCGAAACCTTAGTTACGGCTTAACACGATACAAATGCTACCATTTGCCCCACACACCCACCATTTGAATAAACACAAATGTACTGTGAGATGAGATGTCTTATTGCAGTTTAATGAAGCATACATTTAATTGTCCTCTGAAATAAATTTATAAATACATGTAAGTTTACTAATACGGTGGCATAGAGGGGACAAATGCAATTTTTTATTAATGGCGAACGCACGTAATAAATAATTTAAACATATCCCTTGTCTCCTCTTGGACACCATACAAAACAGTTATTTAAAAAATAGACCAAGACAGAAGTTCAAGATAATTTGTACATTTATTCATACAAAGTGTGTTAAGTCAAACATGAAATTGAAGTTAAGCTATAGTGCTTTAATGTGCTTCATAAAGAAATGAATGAACGCCATAACATATATATTGTGGTAAGGTTATAAAAATTTAAAGTGCTAAAAAGTGTTTATTTGAACTTAGTCTATATCTTCAATTGTGGTCCTTGTTTAAAATCTACATATTTAAATATTTCTTAGGAACTAAGTATTCTTGAAAGTGACTTCAAGTTACAAAGTTGCACAATATTAGCGTTAAATAAACCCAAAGTGTTATAATTGTATTTCAAACCTCCACTTCTTTCTTATTAGACATACATGTATAGAGTAAATTTATGACCGCATAAAATATAAGACTCCTAACAATCCCGCTACGGATGAAACAGCTTGAATTTATTACATCTAATGTTTTTTTAAGAAGAAATAAACAATGTAGCTACATGTATAGCGATATGCGTCTTTTGTACCTTTTCCCAATAAGCAATGTGCGTAACTATATATAATAAAGGAATCATTTGTTTATGTGCGATTGTGGGTGCCGAACCTATTCCACCACGTGATCATTCGCGTTTCGTCCTGTTTTAGGTTATTTGCAAATCGTGCAGAGAAAACCAATGCACATGCGATGGAAATGGTACGGCACCCACAATCATGCAAAATTATATATAACACAATTCAGTATGGATCACTCAGATTCATTGGAGTGTAATGCATTATAAGTGGTACACATGTGTCGGCTTACCACGTGCCCAACTGTTTAACACTGACAGGGCATATACGTAGGTTGTCCCAGAATACCGTATAATCCTTTTATATCTTAAGAACTATCAAGTACTGTATGCCCAAATTATAATCAACTTTTAGAGAAATTATTTCTTGACATTCTAGCCAAGTTTCAAAAGCATTAAAAGTGTGTACATTTGACGAGTACCAGATGACGCTTTAAGGCACACAGAACGTCAACGTCAACACTCGCCAACGATATCACGAAACCTCAGTTTTCCAAAGAACTCACATTCGTGGGCTTTACACTTTAAAATCATACGCCTAAATTGTTATCAACTTTTTGAAATATATTTCTTTACATACTGTCAAAAATTGTAGGAAGCGATCTGACGTAAGTTTTTGTTTTGATCGGTCCGTCTGATGACTTTTTTCCGTTTTGTTCCGCTTCCTGTCTGTGCCAAACAAAACGTCGGCAATTTTTTTAAAAAAGCTACCGAATTACCCTGATGTATTGTGCTGTGAATTTTACATAATTTATCGTTCCCCGGATACTATTCTATATATATTGGTGTCACACCGGTGGAAAGTGCTTCCAGGTCTTAGTATGGTAAAATAGTCCCTTTCAGAAAATTGATATATGTCTGTTGAAGCACTGTTTTAATGTGGAAACTGCTGATTGTTGACCAAATTACATGAACGTAGCTCAAATATGACCTTCATGCTAACTTTTAAGAGTGTTTAATTGATATTTTTCTGAATTATCTTTCCCTGGCTGTAGACTGACAATGTATGTGTGCTTCGGTCAAGTCAGCTTTTGGGGTATGGAAAATAGCGTTGTTCTTCCAGAAGCCCTGCAGTAGCTCGAAAAGGAAACTATCGACCTGCCATTTTCTCCAGCTTATTTTGGATGACAGGGATTGCTTTTTATGGAAACGGCAACAGCAAATCATCCGGAATGTCAGTTAAACGGAGGGAAAGATGCGAATTTGGGTCATTTTTGCATTAATTTCAATGGCAGAAAATTCACCGGTGTGACACCATACGATATAACACAAGCTTAGAAATGACAGTCACTCCATAACGTCGTCTGACGTCGTAACTTTTTTATATTGTAACGCTAACAACGTTGCTATATTACTTCATTAACCCATCAAATATGACATCATCACTATGACTCATTGTATAAAAACTCACCAAAAGATGCCAACTATTCTTATATATATTTTGGCCTGATGCGTCCAAAACTGCTTAAGCATTATTGTCATTAAATATTTTAAATTCATTTTTGTGATACATACTTTTTCGTGCTGGACCGTATACCGTTACCATGGGTTACAAATGCATCCATTTATCGAATACGACATTAACTGATATAAAATAATTTCGTCAAATAAATGTGGTATTGTAGTAGAAATGTCTATGTAAAATTATAAAACTATATCATTACGTTGACGTAAATAAATCAAGAATTATATGCTATTCTGTGACAACCCTCCTATACCGGTCAAGGCATGTGCGAGCTCTGAACACAATACATACACGCACGAATATAAATAAACTAAGTGATACGAAATGGTAGAATTTCACTGCAATGTGTTGATCAATACGCCGTGAAGTATTACCTGCCTTACGTTCATTAACGTAAACGTTCGCCGCGAGAATTAGTTCGTCATGCGAACTACTTATTGAACGATTATAATCGTTCGCCGCAAACAATTTCAAGATAGCTGAGATAGACGATTTAATGGCCTAACTTGTTCTATTAGATTTTCAGCCGTAGATTGAAAATTAGGAACTCAGTAATACTTCTTTCGTGTTCTATTTATTCAGCTTTTGTATCCACACTGTATCACAAATGCAAAACACATACAATCTACAATTAATGTTAAAATCGCTAAATTTTATAATAAATTAATTCAAATATTGAGCTATCCGCCATCTTTGTTTGCTTGGCGACGCTTGGCGAGCTATGTGTAAAGGTCGTTCGCGATTGGCTAACATGTTCGTGGCTAACTTATCGTTCATTAACGCGAACTCGCGTATTGTTCGCGCACGTTGGCGAGCGTTTTCGTTAATGAACGCACTGCTAGAGTTGCTTGTGTTATGTCGTATCTTCCGAGAGTATGAGATCGATCGTGTTATCGTGCAGTATAACGGAGGCACACAACTACAACTACAGCGATATTCCTTTCATTACATATATGCAACGGTTACAGGGAAAACCCGCGTTGAAATACGTTCAATGTGTAAACATTGACATCACGTTCGCCGGCATATATTCGGTATATAAAAATCATATTATGACGCAACGTAACTTAAAAATTAATGTAAATATTTACGTCATTACGTCATCGATGTTGGCATAATTTCGGCATATAGAATAATGTAACACAACCGACAGACATATTAGGAAACCAGACATTTATTGTTCCGTATATAAGACAATACATGCATTGGTATATAATAAATGTACATATCACTGACATTTTTTTTGTATCATGTTACAAACTTTTCAACAAAAATGAATGACACAAATTATATACTAAGTCTAATGTTTGATGTGACACGTTAGTTCAAGTCATTATGCCCCCGACGTCTTAATATGGTAACACAATATGATATACAAAAATGTAGTCTAGTCTACTTTAGCACGACCCTTCATTCTGTGCATACATGACTACTATACAGTTTTTGCATTGCACTTATCCTGACAAAAAGGAGAAAATTATAATATTATGAAAGATAATTTACCCGCCTTGTGTTGTTTATTAATGAACTGGGATATGTTGTGTTGTGCAATAATATCATCACATTGCTGTACAGCTACACTTAACTATGAACTTAAATGAACTATTTAGAATAAAGATACATGTTATATTCTATCTCTGAACGATTATAGAAAAACTAGTATTTAATTTGTATTTAGTACTAATTTAATGTACTATTTGGCAAAATATATAAACCATATCAAACCCGTCATAACCCCAGTCGAAAATGTTTAGAAAGTTGTTTGAAACTGTAGCAGACGATTTAACTTAAGCTTAAACTTTACTAAACAGTCGAAAATTCTGAATGGCAAGTTAAGAAAGCATACTAAATAATAATTTGAATTTGAATTTTGCATTAATTTTACACAGTATGTTTAATGTGTTTTTGTCAATACGTCAACTTAGATATGCATATCTTGGCAGTAACAATAGCAGTTTACAGTTATTTTCTAAAACCCGTGATCACCGAAAATGACCCTCTCGTGAAAATATCAATTTATATGATCACTCGGTGACATAGAAGCCGATCTTAAACCCAAATCAACAATTATAATATGTATCCTTTATCATACATAATTATAGTTGTTTCATTGACTATTGACTATGATTAGTTTTTGCAGAAATAGGCACAATAAGTCTAAAGCCTTCAAACTCCATTCACCTGTCACCCCGAGCGATCTCCAGTTATCGTTAACTTGTAAACATGTGTATCATTTAGATTGCCATGGACATTCCTCTAAATATCGTCGACTAGTTCTTTAGTAACGTTAATTGTTTGTTCTTTGAACTAAAATATCATACATGTAAGGTTATTATTAAGGCAATCGAGTTTGAAGAATTTAGCAGTTGGTGTGTAATTGAAGTTCGTTCACTAGTTTGGCCAATATCCAGTTTGAAGTTGTTGATAAGGTCAACCACATAAAGGCTATTTTCTAATAGTCGGGAAGGCAAATAGCAAAAAGAATAATTGATTTAATTGCAAAAATGGTAATAAAAACCTATTTACTAAACATAATGTTATTGATATATTTACTCCAAAAATAAAACATACTTTTATCCGCATTGTTACTATCGGCCTTGAGCAACGGTGTATGAAATGTAATATTCTGCAAGTGTATATTATATACGTTCAGTCAACCATAAACGGCGGGGTACGGTTATTAACTGTCATAATTTGTGTTAAAGTAGTCTTGGCAGGGTACATAAAGTTGTAAATAGCAAAATATTTAGTGGTTATGACTTCAAATATTATTTCATATTATTGGATTTGACAACACCGAACGTTGGCATTATATTAATAAGGATTTCGTCATTAAATAATTGAATAATGGCTTCACATCCAAATGGCTTTGATAATTTGGCTTATGACAAGGACTCTCCGAATGAAACAAGGCAGAATAAAGCTTCGGCAAGGTAAATGGTTCAAATTGTATTACATTTTGTTCACGTAGGGACAGTTTTCAATTATGTATGCGTACATATATTTCATTATTTTAATGCTATATAATTGTAGACTATGTGTAAAGTTAAATATGTTCGCCTGATTGTATACATGTATGCAAAATGGATACGATAAGGTGTGGGCGAGTGTTTTTGTTCATGAACATTATTGTTTATGAAAAAGCAAGTGATGGTACTGTTCATGAACATTGTTGTTTATGAAAAAGCAATTGATGGTTTTGTTTAAGAACATTGCTCTTTTTGAAAAAGTTATTAATAGTTTTGTTCAAGAACATTGTTCTTTATGAAAGAGCAAGTGATGGTTTTGTACAAGAACATGGTTGTTTATGAAAGAGCAAGTGATGGTTTTGTTTAAGAACGCTGTTGTTTATGAAAGAGCAAGTGATGGTTGTGTTCAAGAACATTGTTGTTTATGAAAGAGCAAGTGATGGTTTTGTTCAAGAACATTGTTGTTTATGAAAGAGCAAGTGAGAACACGTCAATTCAAATGACCGCCTGACTAACACATTGTTGCAAAAATATATAGTATCGAGATAAACATTGACATATACTTATACTTACATATTTATTTTTAAATTTATTAGTAATAAATATTATTTGTCCGAATTAAAGAAATGTTTGTATTATTTTCGCCGTAGCGACTAACGTGACTATCAAGGTAGCTAATTTAAATATCTCTTCGAGATTATAAAAAGTTATTAGGATTATATTATGAGCCAAAGTGTTTCTTATTATGATACTCAAAATTTCAAGTCGTTTTGCATTATGAGATCAATGAGCGCACGATGTGACAAATGAATTGTGTACGGTTCATTGAGTCGGAAGATAGTAACACCCACATGAAAGTTGACTTTTACTTTTATTCCTCCAATATTGAAGATATACATGTATATACATAATATATTTACATACAAATACTATACCATGCTACTATATTTACATACAGTTGAAATGGGTTTTTTATGCATACCGATATCAACAAGTATATAAGTACAATGATTGCGTGTTCTTAAGTATATACATATCCCTCGTAACATACATAGATGGTTCAAAATATGGATCTACATATCGTGTCTAATTTCACTGAATGTTTTACCTTACCGAAACGAAATATAAGATAAAACAAGTGAGATACTGACACTACCCCAGTTAACAACTGCTCGTACTAAGAATGTAAAGTAGCTACATGTATATATGTATAGCAAGCTGTACAAGCTTACATACTGCTTAGGCAATATGTACATTAAGTAACATAACCATCGTTTCTAACAGCGAGGTCGAGAATTAACTTACACTGCTCCAATACATTCATGTTTATAAGTTTTCTGAACTCTTCGTAACCTATACAGTCAATCAGAGAATTCCATAGATCTCTATGGTCATTACTAACACAGAAACATAACCAGTGCACTACCATATTATCAGTTACTAATGTGCATTTTCTGCATCGTTGTATGTATTGTCTTGATGTATATTCCATGTTTGGCATAGATAAGGTGCTCGTACACGACACTGCCGGCTTTCCCTTTCGGTAAAGTTTGTATAGCTTTCGCTACTGTTTCAGTACTCACAATTGTATTTTATCTGTCTCTAATACATCAAATTGTTCTTTCACGGTAGATTCAATCACCTGCTCCCATTCATCATCAAACGCGCTCGCGTGGGACCGCGAGTACAAATTTTTAAAGTACAATCCCCATTGTTCTGATAACTTTTCACGACCCCTACACATTTCACCATTAAACACTATTCCGGCTCCAGCTGAAGATTTATTCGACTGGTTCCGTGATTTTAAAGTTTTCCAAAAGATTACATCATGTGTTTCTGCCTTATGTTCTAACTTCTTGTCAAGAGATAAGAAATACTGCTGTATACATTGTCTATGACGACGTCTAAACTCGGTTTTAAGACGTTTGTAATGTTGGCGTACAAGTGAATTCTTGTTTCGTGGTCTACCAACTTTACACCACTCTTCTCTTGCGCACTTCATTTTACTATGTAATTCACTAAGCTCATCATTCCAGTCTTGTGAAAGTTGATATATTTGTTGAAATCCAAATTATTTTGTATTATCTAATATGATTAATGTCCCAATGAAGCCATCTGTTCGGATAATGGTACTGTAGACATTTTTTCCATTGACGGGGTTTGTAGGCCTTTTGTCGTCTCGTGTTCGTTACGATAGTATGCCCTCACGGGGGCGGTGGCGGGGATACTGGACATTAAGACAGACGAATTTTCCTGACCGGCGGGAATTTGACAACCTCATTTACTCCTAGCATCGGGGAATAGGCCCAGGTCTGTTCCAAGGCCCGGGAATTACTACGTGAGTATGTGTCTCGCCTGATGATTTAGACAGTAAGCATTGTCTCCAGGGTATTATAATACTCATTGCTAGCTCTTTGGTGAAAGTTCCCTTTAAACTGAGACAGTGTGTCACTAGCATACAACATATACATTTTTGTATCAGGGCAGATTTGGTGCATCAGAGCATGAAAATTGGATATGAAAAGTTATTTCAATACTATGTATATATATGGCGACATGCACCATTTACTAATAAAAAGATTGCTTCGTTCCTGACACCATATAACATTTATTATATAATGAACTTTAAGGTAAATGTTAAGTTTTGTTTGATATTATCTTTACACCTGTTGAAAGGGCCAGCCATTTTGACTAATGGAACACAAAATTCATCCCGAATTTCTGTTCGTATATTAATGGAAAATGACTTGTTAATTTACTAGGCAGAACATAAATGAACTGGAATACGTTTAGCGCGTGTATTTTGACTAGAGACGAGAGTTAACTATATTCGTCAAATCAAATTTAATTACTTAAAATGTTCTAATCTTAATCCTTGGTGCGACTTATTCACATTTTGGGTCCATAAATGCTATTTTCGAAACGCTTCAGAAACCACGAATAAATAGTATGCTCGCAATTAATGTTTATGCGAAATTGGTTCTGAACATTTAGTTTTGCTGTTGGAGGCAATATTGGATTGTGACTATTTTAATGAGAAAAAAATTCAACGCCATCAACTCTCTCATGTTTAAATTAACACATGTCAAAATGAAAAAAAAGAACTATCAATCATAGATAAATGCAAGCATAACTAAAATGCCGGGGTAGATTTACATTTTAATGAGTGTACGTCTTATTGTGTATCGACATTAGCTCAGCATATTGCATTACGTGCCTTGTAAAATGTTACATTTAAAATGTTGTACATCATTTCAATGTATATATGGTACAAAGTGGTACGTATTTCACCGTGACATTACAAAACATACACTCAATCTTGTTTCTAGCTTGATAGTGACACAATCTAGAACGTTCAAGACTTATTATGCTTAAACATTTTAAGTATTATTTAATGTATCTGGTACATCGTACGTGTAGATGTGTGGTTACATGTATGTACAGTGCATCGGTCGGTCAACATGCCGAATGCTTTTCCAACAATAACCTCAGAACGGGTGGATCGAGGATTCTAAAATGTTTAGTGGAGAGTGTTCATTCTCGACAGTTGGTACTGACTCAATTTCGATGTCATTATGTAACCACTTCCGCTAGCTCAGGAGACTTGTGTTTGTGATGCATAGATAAACAACTCTCAGCTCAGTTGACAAATGTAATGCGTAATTGTATATACAAGATGATCAAAATACAGTTGTTCGTAGTAACACATGTACATGGAGCACTGTTCACAGTCATACATACAAAGAAGTTCTAGTGACCTTACAAAGTTAAACCACCATAATAATCAAATAAATGCATACATCATATACATCAAATAACACAATGCATGCCATCACACAGCATGACTTACCAATTTATGGAATTGAATGGACTCTTCTAAAACCTCTCAGACTATCTGTATTCTCGAAATGTTTTTATACTCTAAATACGACTAAATCTCAGACAATAAAACCAATGGCTTCTCTCGACAAATCAAGTGAATGGACTGTGACGCAGAAACGCGGGAAAGCTGGTAGTGAATTAAACAACCGAAAGGGACATACCGAAAACAGAATGACCGAAATGACAAATACCAGAATGACCAATCATGAGAAACCTGACCTGGTTACAAATATGTTCAAAGGTCAACATCTCCATGACCTTTGAACGCATAACCATTTGTGATCCACAACGTAAGAAGTTCTTAGATCGTCACACTTTACAGAGATGTTGCTGATTATCAGCAGTAGACTCCTGCAAATGTGTAGGTCAATATGTCGTAGGTCAAGGTCGTGGTGACCTTAATTTCACAAGACCATTACACTATCTTAAAGCTAGTATGTTTCACAAACCTCTCTTTAACCTTTATGTTATCAGAATTCTTCAGATTTTGTGTTTTTTAGGTGTGAGTATCGATGGATAATGTGTAGGTAACATTTTGCGACATCGTGCAAACAACATTAGTTTTACACGAGCAGTTTTCATTATTTGAAAATTCACGGTTCACGGCTTACATGATGAAACATCTTAATTTTTCATATTGTGACGCTTCATTAAATCATATACGTTCAGGCACCTGCATACATGAATGTTATTTTGAAGTTAAATATTTACGCACTCTTTCATACCACAATCGGGGTGAATAAAATCCATTCATTGTGTACAGATAATCTCGAGTTGTTCATATTGTAACTAGATCTACCTTCTTCATATCACATTGTAATAACATTATTACAAACTAAAATCCACCCCACACAAACAGCGATTAAATGTTATATTAAGTAAACCTTAGTGGTGTTCAAAAAGTTGATTGATGTAGTAACAATTATCGATGTAAATGCATTTTTGCGTGTGAGTGCTTTTAACAGGCACGTCGTATTTTTGTTGGCTTCGGACTCTCTTCTTTTTTAAAAAAAAAATCCTTGGTCGAATTTTCCCAAACGACGTACGAGCTTAATTGTACGCACGTCTGGTTGTGACCAGATCTTATGTACGGAATACCGTTAGGGCCATCGTGGTTACACATTAAAACACAGAGGGCGACAATGCGATAGTGCGATAGTACGATGGCGACAATGCGATAATACGATGGCGACAATGCGATAGTACGATGGCGACAATGCGACAACGCGATAGTACGATGGCGACAATGCGATAGTACGATGGCGACAATGCGACAACGCGATAGTACGATGGCGACAATGCGATAGTCATATCGTACTTTCGCCATCGTACTGTCGCATTGTCGCCATCGTACTATCGCGTTGTCGCATTGTCGCCATCGTATTATCGCATTGTCGCATTGTCGCCATCGTACTATCGCATTGTCGCCATCGTACTATCGCGTTGTCGCATTGTCGCCATCGTACTGTCGCATTGTCGCCATCGTACTATCGCGTTGTCGCCATCGCGTTGTCGCATTGTCGCCATCGTACTGTCGCATTGTCGCCATCGTACTATCGCGTTGTCGCCATCGTATTATCGCATTGTCGCCATCGCGTTGTCGCATTGTCGTCATCGTACTGTCGCATTGTCGCCATCGTACTATCGCGTTGTCGCATTGTCGCCATCGTACTGTCGCATTGTCGCCATCGTACTATCGCGTTGTCGCCATCGCGTTGTCGCATTGTCGCCATCGTACTGTCGCATTGTCGCCATCGTATTATCGCATTGTCGCCATCGTACTATCGCGTTGTCGCCATCGTACTATCGCGTTGTCGACTATCGCCAATCGACTACTGAGTCCAAATACTAGGTTTCATCGACTCAATACAAGCAATAATCCTGTGAAGTTTGACTAACCTTGCTCAATGTAAGGTCATGTGACCTTGACCTTTTGCCTACTAACCCCAAAGTGTAGGTTTTATCTACTTAATACAAGCAATCATCCTATGAAGTTTGAATACCTTAGGTCAAAGTAATCTCCAGTTATTGAACCAAAATCCTTTTCTATCATAAGGTCACAGTGACCTTGACTTTTCGACTGATAAGTATCATCTACTGAATATAAGCAATAATGCTATGAAGTTTCACTTCCATTGGTCAAATTGTTCATTAGTTATTTAGCTGCAACTGTGTTTTAATGTAAGGTCACAGGGACCTTGACCTTTGATCTACTGATCCCAAAAACATTAGGCTTCATCTACTTAATACAAGCAACCATCCTGTTAAGTTTGACTACCCTAGGTCAAGGCAATCTCTAGTTATTGATCAGAACAAAAAGGTCTACGGACCGGCCCATCAACATTTGCAAAACAGTATACCCCCACTTCTTTTCAGTTATCATTCAAAGAGTTATCTACTCGCGCCTTTTGATGGGGAGTGTGATCATAAACACGTATGCAAAGTTTCAAGGCAATATCTTGAAGGACTTGAATTTAAGGACAATTTATGTCAAATATCTAAGGTCTAGGAAATATGGTTCTGGTGAAGATTTTTAGTTTTTCCCATCCGAATCCAGAGATGCCCCGAGGAGGGGTCTATCTGATCCCTGGGGTTATGATTTAATCAAACTTCAAAATTGGTAGAGGTCCATTAGACCATGCTACATGTCAAATATCTAAGCTCTGGCTCTTGTGGTTCTGGAGAACAATTTTCGAGTTTTCCTATACAAAACCATATATGCCGCGGGGCCAATCTTACCCGGTGGTCATGATTTTAACAAGCTTGTCCCCTAGGCAATGCTTCACACCAAATATTCAGGCTCTGGGCCTTGCTGCATCGTAGAAGATTTTTTTTAAATTTGGCTGCCATGGAAACCAGAGTTCCTCATGAAATTCCATTTTTGAACAACTTTGAAATGGGACCACCAAAGGATCATTTCTACCAAATTTGGTACCAATTGACCCAGAGGTTTAGGAGAAGTATATTTTGTAATTTGAGGCAAAAGTTTGACGGACACATGGATGGACAGTCTGATGACAGTTTCCACAAAATCTCAAAAGCTCACAATGTCACAGTGTAACAGGTGTGCTAAAAATTGGACTAGTACGAAAATTTTAACCAACGACAACACCGTGGTAAGAAGAGCTCCGCTATTCCTTGAATAGTAAAGCTAACTAGAACTCCACACAATGAGATCTATATATGTATCAAGTTTCAAGTCAATATCTCAAATACTTTTAAAGATATGCTCCGGACAAAAAAATAAGTATTTTAAATAACAAAGGACAATTACTCAACAAGAGGGCCATGATGCGACAATGCGACAATGCGACAGTACGATGGCGACAATGCGACAGTGCGATAGTACGATGGCGACAATGCGATAGTACGATGGCGACAATGCGATAATACGATGACGACAGTACGATATGACTATCGCATTGTCGCCATCGTACTATCGCGTTGTCGCATTGTCGCCATCGTACTATCGCATTGTCGCCATCGTACTATCGCGTTGTCGCATTGTCGCCATCGTACTATCGCATTGTCGCCATCGTACTATCGCGTTGTCGCATTGTCGCCATCGTACTGTCGCATTGTCGCCATCGTATTATCGCATTGTCGCCATCGTACTATCGCACTATCGCATTGTCGCCCTCTGGATTTTAATGTGTAACCACGATGGCCCTAACGGTATTCCGTACTTATGGGAAGTAACGACTTGATAGGCACAAATGTGAATTGCAAGTGCATACTCATATATCTGTATTTTTGGCAACAACAATGCTTTTCATACCTCTTCTGTCGATCTTATCGTAAAGACACAAAACATTGGTGGCATATCTTCTTTCATACATATCGGGTAACATAAGTACTATCAAGATATTGACATAATTTTGAAGTCATTATTTACGTATGCACGACTTAAAAGAAAACTTTTGTTTAAGCGGACCAGTGCGAAATTATACACAATACAATACTACAACATTTGTTTTAATCTGCTTGACTTAATTCCAAGGGGACGCAATACAATTAAGAGTTTGCTCAAAACTGTAAATAGTATTGGTCGTGACTAAATGAAGATCCAACCTCGGAGATACGTGAGACGGTCGTGTTACATTCGGTATACAATATTACATTTGTTTGCATTTAGCTTATCAAAAGTTATGCATATCCATTCACGTATATTTTTACCCGTATAAGCTTTTGAGACCGCAATATACCCGGGAACGTGATGACATATTTATTAAATGTTTGCTATTATATGCGTCTAGATTCATACAGCACAAGTTGTATATCATCTTTCACAAAAGAAGAAAACATTACTCGGACAAGTCATATTCTCACATTATACGTACATGCAATACAGGCGGTCGCATGATCAATCGTGTTTAACAAAACTAGCAATGAAGACAGAAGCATAGTTAGCATACGCCTGACAGAGAAAAGGCTGTTCATTAAAGTCACAACGATAATTTATTATGTTTCATTTGAAACATTGTCTTTGTGTTCAACTAATAGCATTTAGCACTACGTGTAACTATGTACTTTTTTCAGTTCTAATGCCGACGAAAAGCAAAAGGACAAAGTACAATGTATGAAGTGTTCTGTGGCGTTGCTTGTGCTGGTGATAGTTGGACTTGCTATTGCCGTAGCAGTACTGGCGTTACAAGATGACTCGAAGGATGAAACAGCAGAAATGAAGAAAAAGCCAGGTAAGTTATTATTGTTATAAACTGATAAATAAATAAAACTAATTTTTGACCAGGGACTGGACACAATTGACTTGGAACGAGACTTAGTTGACTTGAAGCGTTCCTTAGCCCATTGAATAATTGCATATCACTTGTTTAAATAATTGGACACAATATTGTGTTGGGTATTTCTAGTTGTGCCATTGAACTGTTTCTCTTGTATTTATATAATGTAAAAGGGTAGATTTTAAGCCGTGTCGAACCCCTATGATCTAAACAGTTTGTACTTACAACCATTGTTACCATATTGAAGCTGAAGTATATATCTCTATACATCGCATTGACTACAATACTATTAAACATGTACAACCAAAGTGGAAAGTGCAAAAAGAAAGTGGAAAACGGAGAAAAACTGTCGGGTTGGTTTCAAAAGTTTATTCATTCTAAATAAGGCCAAATAAAATAATAAATGAATCACTCAGTGTCGCTCAATGAGAATGAACCGCCAACTTCTCTGTTGCTGAGGCTCTATAGAATGCCTTTACATTTTGTCAGAAGTTGCTGTATATCATACACGTAAGTCTCCCTCATGTTATTGATGACGAGAGTCAAGTTTCCAGAATTCGCTATGTATATGCCCGTAAAAACAATGATTGCCATATCTGAAAACTTCACAAAATTCCATTTTCGCAGTACGTTACATATAGCACCAGCAATTGAACTATAAAAACAAATTGAGTTTCAACATTTTGTAACGGACGGGCTGGTGCATTGCTATATGTCTCCAGCATCAGTAGATACCGGGGCATAAAAAATAATATTATATGGTATTAAATTATTATGATATTCATGTAGCACATTTCCATGTATTCAATTGATAAAGTATTATTCAAAGATATGATTAAGACAAAAAACATCATGTACAAATATTTTACATGTTAACATTTATTAAAAGCATAAACTTTAATACAGTTGTGTATGCATTATTTTAGAGCGTAGTTCTAAACGATGTTAAACATTAATTTAAAATTGAATTGCCTAAACATATCTCGTAAACCAATATTGAATGCGTTTAAGGTGATTCACTACTTTTGAAATGGACAGTAGTTAAAAAATCACAATTACTTGGCAAGCGTATTGAGAACGTCTGCAAACCGAGATCAAATAGTGCAAAAAAAGATTAAAGTTGATTTTCAAGCATCTTGGGGGAAGGTTTTTTGCATTTATTTCTTAAAAATATAAACAAGTTCAAACTGTAAGTATCTTTACTAATACATGCTTTAAAAATATCGCGAAATCCGAGGCTGTATACAACGGATGCAAAGCGTTGAGTCATTGTCTTACTTCCCCGGTGGGGGTTTTCCAAAATGATTGTCGTAAATGTGTTCTTCATAAATATAACAGGTATGATATACCTTGTACAGAAAACTCCAGCACTAGCGAATCACCTTAAACTATTATACCTGTATTCTGACCCATGTTTGCCAAACACGGTTATCCGTGAAAGCGGTTCGAGAATTTCGTGCAACGCATGGTACACTTATTGACATCTCCTGTGCTATAAAACCAATAGTTTTAGAGAGAATTATTTAACATAAGCGTACTATCGAGTTACACTTATACTTACGATTGAAATTAAAAGATGGACACTGAAAGAAGGAGAAATATTATGTTAGCAGTAACAATTACACAGTCTCTCTGATTTTGTAGAATATCATGATTATGCATTTACTTAAAAGGAACTTATGTTACAGTGGCCATCGAACCAACTACTAGATATGCCCAACAGACTACTGTTTGATTACGATATCAAAGGCTATACCGATAGGGGATACATACTGATGTCCCTTGCAAAATATCAAAGCTACACGCCTCATCGTTTTCTAAAAATATGTTCAGTGGTTTAGAAAACTACCTTATATTTAGACAGTGCACAGCAAATTGAACGCAGTTTACATTATTATAACTTTATACAAGCTATTGGCAGTAATGAGAAAACCCCTGGTCGTTTCTCCACTTTCCACTCTCCGTTTTCCACTCTCCGCTTTGGTTGTACATGTCTATTAATAATATATATAATAGTATAATACTACCAACATACAAGTATAGTATTCGTTTTATCACTTTAAAAAGCATTGAAGTTAACGCGACACAATGTTATAATATAACCAGTATAATTTTAGTTATGTTTATGTTTCTTTCCAGAATATTGTACCACACACGATTGTGCATTGGCAGGTAACTAAATTTTGTTTCTACCCGTCATACATATTTGTTCATTCGCAATGTGGCGTATAAAATAAGTAGTATTTGTATGTTGTTTCCCTTTACTTTTTACTTACAAAAGTATGTATTCATTTGTATGTTTGCATTTATGTTTGTTTTAGTATTTATTTGTGTGTCCTTGTGAATGTGGGTCATCCTGCATTTTATCGGCGGGGACTTGGATCTTTAATTGTTTCTTCGGCTTATGTGTGTGCATTGCTCATTGTAGTTGCTAAGAATATATAATTATATTATTTCCCACCCCATTCCTACCTGGCCCAAATTTTAAATAGGTCAAGTCGTAGTTGTGTCTCTTTAGGTCGCATAACGTTAGGTCACCGTCCTTAGTGTTTTAACCTAGGTCACGCCCTGGGGTTGTTGTGCCTCATTTGGTCGCCGTTTTGGCAAGGGTCTCTGTGGGCACTGCTCAGGGTAGTTGTGTCGTGGTGTTTTTGATTTCTGTGCTCGGCTGGTTGGATTGAGTGCTACCTTCCCTGTCGGATTTTCTCATACCTTTTTTGTTAAATATATGTGTGTACTGGTATAATATATTCGTGTCTTTATTTGTGTGTGAGTATGTATTTGTGTATTTTTATGCGTTAGTATTTATTTGTGTGTTTGTTTTACTTGTTTGCTAGTAATTATTTTACTGTGATTTTATTTGAATGTGTGTTTGTATTAAGTTGTGTATCTATTTTTTGGTATTTATTTGTGTGTATGTATTTATATGTGTTAAAGTATTTATTTTTGTAATGGCAAGTGTTGTTTGTTCATCGGGCAGATCAAATGTTTTGTTATCGATGTGTGCAAAGGGCACCTGGCATTGACGTCGTATTGTGTGTAAAATCAGTATTTTAACGCTCGTATATCACATGTATGCACACACCAAAATAATATACAATTTGTATTAACATTTTGTACTTTTTTAAATGATGAAATCACGATAGTATATAAATACTAGTAACACTAAGCTTTGAGGGTGAAGCCCGCGGGTAACAGTACTTTCCAGGGCTGACATGTTTACTGTCACCCTCACTGTCTGTGTTATTTATTTTATTACCCCAAACCCCACAATTATTTGTGGTAGATATGTTAATGTACGAATAGTTTCGGGTACGAATGCACTTTCTTTAAATTTCAATGTGTACACTCTACATGAGTCGAATTCGTGGTGTAATACATTAATAATATGAGTTCAAGTTCATGTTCCTTGTTTCCAAGTACTCAAATCGTTTGCAATTTATTAATCACCTGATTATGAACGGATTCAACTTTCAACATGTTTGCCCGCCGACCGGAAAATAAACAACTCCAATCTACCCAAATGAAAATTAGTATTAATGTGTTTATAAGAAACCGTCGATACGACTAACCCTTTCGACACCCAAAACTTGGCTGGGTATGGGGCACTCGAACTAAACATATGGTTATGCGGGTAGAATACGCCGCCATGTTTGTTTTTGCATAAATATACCACGTGGCATGAAAAGTACTGACAAAAAAGAACTATCACCCTGCTGACAGTAAAAAATATTCAATCACGTGGTGTATTGATCCGCTTGATCGTAATAATAAGAATACTACCCGATTGTCTATGGGAAATTAACATAACGAAAAAAGTGACGGGTAATAAGAATAAATAAACATCTGACGACTTTCCACTTTTGTTTGATGTGCACATGTCACCGTTCATCCTTTAGACAAAAACAAAATAAGAAATTCGCTTATTTCAGCTGCTAGAATCATTGATGGTATGGACACTTCAATAGATCCTTGTGTTGACTTCTATAATTTCACATGTGGAGGTTGGAAGAAGAAGAACCCAATTCCATCAGACAAGGCCGGCACTGATGCGTTCAGTTCTGTATCTAATGACGTCAGTGTGGTTTTGAAATGTAAGTCATCACTTTTTATATCATTGGTTAGTGCAGCAAATATAACACACACTCATAATCTTACGTTATGTCGTCATGTCGGTCACGTGGTTTTAAAGAAGTTGTCTATTTCTGTCGTACGGTGAAGTTACTACTAAATCCTTATTATTTGTTTCATACTCGTATGCTTGACTTTTATTGACCCAAATGCAATTTCAAATTGCCTTTTAATCGATCTTTCACATTAAGAAATGAATGTAGTGAAATAATTATGTTCAAACTGCGAGAAATGTGAGCGGAACAACATCGCAATCTAAATCCAAATATGACAAATCTATATATTGATTTATTTTCAACTAGAATTCTAAACGAGTATGTGGATTTAAACCCTTGCCAGCGGCCCTGGAAAATGTAGGTAACTGATTATCATCATATTCAATTGTTACGCGATACTCACTCACACATGCATAACGTAATACCAGTAAACCCATACTTTCAACTCTCTGTGAATAAAAAGGGAAGAAACTTCTGTGGAAAATCAGCAAACTGGTTGTCAACAGTTACCAACAGTTATAACTTTTCCACGTTCAATGTTCTATTGTAGATTTGTTAGAAGGAACGAAGTACAGTGATGTAGAAGCCGTTCAAAAAGCTAAACATGTGTATAGTAGCTGTCTTGATACCGGTAAGTTTACTCACGCTCAAATTAGAATTCTTTATAATTCTTCAACTTCTTCAAATTTTGGTATAGCGACATGAAAATAAACCAGCAAACGCGAATTAAACACTACGTTTCGCCAATAGGGCTTCATTAGGCTGGTTGGGTTGAGTGCTACCCTCCCTGTCGGATTATCTCATAACTTTTTTTCATTAGGTGGTAAATAAATAATTATTGTATTGATTGTAGATACAAAATCATGATAAGGAATTTAAAATTTGAGCGTAAATTTAAGGGTTTCGTAAGTATTTTAATAAAATAGTAAACAGAAATACAATTTTATAACACCAATATTGTCAATACATTGATAGCGGTACGACGAATAACTATAAATAAGTTATAATACAATCGTATAGCTTGACCAGGTTAAACTGACACTCCGTAAAATGTGTCCGGCTGTGCTCGGTTGAATTCAATTTGTATGCTAACGTATTATATACCGTTATCTCAGGACTTTTAAGAATTATGCAAAGAGTTTCAGTTTAATCTGGCCAAGCTGTACAGGTATAGAGCGAGTTACTGGTATAGGCGACCATCTTATCGAGCGTATTTGGTTATTTAACAAATCCAAACGAAGCGTAATGACACCGATTTCAGTCCGATCGGCATTATACATTGGTGTCGATTGTTTAAATCCATGTACCTTAAATTGCATATCATAGTTAGCGATATACATTGATACAGTGACTTTACTTGCAGTATATGTTCTCCCAAAACGACAACATATTTACTTACAATGCAATATGTTTTTATATTTTTGTTTGTTTAAATTTGAAGCTAATTAAATTGAGTTTCAACTCAACGGGCAATATTCTTCTTCAGATTTGATTGAACAAAACGGCGTGGCTGTGGCATTTCCTTTGATGGAGGAGCTGGGCGGATGGCCAATCATCGGGGATAATCCAGGAGGTCGATGGAACGAGAGTGACTTCAATTTGGCTCGCTTGTTAGCCACTCTGAGAAAATACAACAATAAACCTATTATTGATCTTTATATACAGACGGATTTGCTAGATACCTCTAAACGAATAATTTATGTACGTATCAGTATGTGTAATGCCTGTTTTATCAAATCCATTCTTCTGCTTTTCAGTAAATTTCAATTAAATGCAATACCACAAATGAATATTTGCCATTAATGCCCTCGTCTGGCTCTAAATAACATCTATCTTTCATAAATGAGAAAAATCACTAGGGTTTATAAAAACATTCATAGGAATCTTAAACTTTCGATCAAACTTAAATTTTTATAAAATATTGTAAATGAATCCGTAAAACTCAACACAGATTCATTAAAATAATTTCTACAAACAATATCTGTGCCTAATTTGCAGTTATTAAAGCAATCTACAGGCTGAATTTAAATTTGGACATAAATTTTACGATTTCCGTTAGTACGTTGATAAAACAGTACCTAGATGTTTATATTAAGATTTTCACTTTCTATACTATCCTTGCAGCAATATTGTCGAGCGATGTTTTTAAAATAATGAATGATTTATGTAAGTATTCGTAAAGTAACATACATTGATTGATTAAAAGTAAATACAAGTACAAATGACAAAACACAAATAACAGAAAGACTGATGGAGTTGCTGCTGCTAATGTTGGATGGACACTAATTAAATCAAATATCCCCGCTACTATTCCGAAAAGTAGGGTGCGTGGGTGCCGAACAAACGCAAAACGCGCATCACAAAGATAACAAGTAATGAACCACCAAACCAACGTACAGCGTCCTCTAGTTACCACATATGATCACGTGATAATATGCGTGGCTTTCAGTTGTAAGTGCACCCGGCACGACGTTAATACCACATAATGGAACAAGATAATTTTCAGGTTGACTATCCATATTTCGGGTTGCCGTCTCGTCTATACTACCTCATGGATGATTATGAAGATGCCCGTGAGGCGTATGTTACATTTGGTAAATCTGTTGCCGTGTTGTTTGGAGCAGATGAAACAGCAGCAGAAGCAATGATGAGAGAAGTACTACAACTAGAAACAGACCTTGCTAATGTAAGTGCTATTAAGTTTCCTGTGTGAACAGTCGATTCAATAAGTAATGCATATGAGGGAAATATCCCGTTCAATGAATAACGGAGCATACCGTTAACTCGGGTTTACCCGGCGGTTAAATCTAAATAAAAATAGTTTACCTACCAGACAATAGTATATTTAAATGTACAGCCGTTCTAATTTGACTTTGAAAGGAAATAGAAACATGTACCAATCTTCTCGAACATGTAGTTATAGCGATAAAGCAAACTACTTAAAGAAAACCTTATCAAAATACCGTAGTCATTTCACACTGTTCTACCCATAATTTGCTGGATTAGAATGAGAAGGTCGTTACTACTTCATACTTGAAATATGCATTGCTTCTTGTGAACCTATTAACAAGACAATCGGAACTTGTCGTATTGACCAAAAGGAAGTTGTAAAAGATTGTTTTCAAAAGTAAAGAGTGAATTTCTGTCAGTTGGTTCTTGTTTTCTGATAATAACGACCTTTTCGCGAATCGGTTATCAGTTGGATTTCATACTGAAATTATTATTATTGTACAACCTAAGTTAGCTCTCAATCAATCTAGTACAATTGAAGCAATGAATTATATGGTATACATTTATTTATAAAAGAGACCAATAACTAGCATATTTTTCTCTACTAACACATTAAATGAGCTAAATGTACAAGGCACTATCAGTTATCATAATTTGTCAGAAGAAAGTGTGCGCAGAATGTCTCTATATATCTATATCACCAATAATAATTTATCGCTTGCAGCATTTTATTATTATGTGGTCAAAGGGAAACAACTCGTGACTATTTTGGCACGTTACGGAAAAATGTTTTCATTCTTTTCTCGGTAATTAGTGGGAGTCTTTGTTGAAATGTTGATGAGTTTAAGCAATAATGATTCTCATTTAATGTGTAATATTCCTGAATTGATTTAAACGCTCAAAGCTATAGGGAATGCCCCTTTAAGCACAATATGTCGGAGTAATCATAAAATGTATTTACAGTATATACTTTTAGATATCGGCACCAGACGAAGAAAGGCGTGATTTTGCTGCATTGTATAACAGCATGACTATATTGGAGTTCGCACAGAACACCACAGAACCAGGACCTTCCGACAACATACAGGTCAGTTCTCAAATGATTCAATATGTAACTTTCGTGCATTAACAAGTTTAGGGTGCTCGTAAATATGGTACAATGCTCTCTACAATTCTAGTACACAGTAGACTCCCTCAAAACCGGGCCCTCTTCGGACCGGGTCAAAAGTCCAGTTTTGAGGGAGTTCGCACACACGAAAGCTACCTTAGGTGGTCGGAGGTGTGGCCTAACACAATAGAAATCTATTCAATTCATTCCGTGACCACTTAATTCTTTTGTCCTTTAAGTGGTCGTTCCTTTGATCTTAAACAATGGAATGACCACCTAAGGTATCGATCGTGGGGGTGTCCGGACCCTCTTCGGACCGGGTCAAAAGTCCGGTTTTGAGGGAGTCTACTGTACTCGTTTGAAATCCCGTAGATCTTGTTAGTGGGGATGATATTATTGCATGCTTATAATATTCCTTATTTACCTTACTTTTTCATAATAAATTTCATTGTAAGGAACATGTTGTGTAACATACATAATGTGTGCACCATGTATGCCTATCGAAACAAGGAGTACATCGCTATGCACAAACTAGTGCTCCATTGGATCTAAGCTTTACGTTTTATAGGCTAACATGATAGTATATTATGTTCGATTACAGTTCAGTTGGTTGGAATATATGAGTGGTGTAATGGATCTCGTGAATATTCCTATCAACCAATCAGAAGTTATCGTCGACTGGGATGTTAACTACTTTCAGAACTTGTTTTCGGTTCTTCAAAAGTATGACAAAAGGTAAAGTGCATATTCACATTCTTCAAAACATGTTATATCTGTTGACAATTCGTGACATATTTAAGTATGACGTCACAATAAGTATAACAAAACAATTTGTCAAATACCATCGACATGATTTTAACATCGAAACGCGCATATGCTGTATCAGAATATACTGTAGCACGCCGACTTTATTCGATGAGCGAGGTCCAACAAACTTACTCAATTGAATTACATCAATACATATCCACACCTTTCATGTCGATTAAATTAAAACAGTGTGGCCATACCACGTGACCATGACATCACAAACGGCTATAAACCCAAGTAATTTTTTGACAAAAAACGTCGACTCGTAAAGGAAAACAGGCGTAGGTATTTTATTTCTTCATCGATTTCTATGACATATAGCCCATGCTAAGCGGAAATTGATCAACTGTCAACGAAATATAGTGGCTCTATCTGTAGCTGGACCGTTTTTGCAAACATTCGGTGAAACCTTTGATTGAGCTTGTGTGAAAGCGGACTACTTTGCCAAGCCGTTCTGTTTTTCTTGTATGATCTGCTTTAATCATGCCTGAACACTAATGTTTAAGCCAATCGGTAATACAGGATGATATTTTGCATCAAATAAGATACATATTGAGACAATACATGGCGGTAATCTTACATTTCCCTTCAATTTCTATTTGTGGCTACAATTGCAAGAATAAATTACCGGCTACAGTTGCAAGCTGTTTTCAGAATTCGCTACAATCCTAATCAGATACCAGTATTTGTCTATGATGCAATACAATGTTATTTATTTAGTTGTGTTTCATTTGTTACAGTTGAAGAACAAAACACGCTGGTAACGACTAAGTAGCAATAGCAATAGGACTGTAACGGTTTACCGCGGTATACGAAATACCGCGGACTTCAGTCCATCACGTTTCACGACACAAGACTTCTAAATTTCGGTACGGTTCGGTATATGCTTTTTATGAACAAAAGAATATTCAGACAAAGAAAACACCTGACAGCCTATACTGATTATATATAATTACCATGCATCACTCGATTTAATCGTATTGAGATATGCTTCATATTGTCTTAATTCACTTTAAATAGTTGGTAGGCGCCTAATACTTGCTGTTATAGAAGCCACACAATCATTATTACTTAAAAATTAAAGTATTTAAGCATTTGTTAGAGAATATTGTATCATACCGAAATATACCGAACCGTTAGAAAAATTGACGGTACGTATCATATCGTGAGGTGAGCGTACCGTTACACCCCTAAATAGCAATATGCTGATTTTCTTCGGTTATATTTAACATGTTATATTTATTAAATCAAGCGTAATAACATTTATCCTTTTTGGCAAATACGCTTTCGTACGTGTAATTTTGGTGTTATCAGTGTAGACATACCACGTATATTAACTGTTTTATTTTTTGACTGTCATCTAAATTATTGGCACTCAGCCGATAATGAGTCCTGTCCATGCAACTTTAAAATATCCAACGGAAGGTCACAATTTTTTCTCGGACGTGTACATTTCGGACAAAAATTGTATTTAGGTAAAGAACCACTAAATGCCTCCGCGGACCAAGTGGTGATACACTCAAGTAGTCCTTAAAAAAACTTTGGTTTGCCTGTAAATGGAGATATTTCTTGACAAATGTGGAGTTGAATGATGAAATTGAGTTTAAATGGTTGGTAAATATGCATGTGGTGTAGTAAAACTGTAATATTTGTATTATTCCGCTATTTTGTTCTTGATACCAAAGTGAAAGTAGACTAGGGTAAAACCCAGAACTTATAAATCCGGAGATGCGTAAAAACGGATAGACCGTGTTTGAAGGACAAAAACTTTCTTAGAAGATACATGACCCACCTTTTTTATTGCATTATTTTAAAGCTTAACTGCCCCTCTTTACAATGATATATGTGGTCCAGGTGGCCATAGACTAAAAAATGTTGAAAATTGGGGCCTACTATGGCCAATTTACATTGAGCTATAGAGCAAATCTATTTGGTGGTTTCTAACCTAAAGAAGGGCAAAATTCTATTAAATTCATGTTTTCATTTTTTTGCATTCAAATGTATGGAAATGCATCCCAGATAGGGTTTTGACCACTTTTATCTGTTTAAATTGTCTAAAAAAGTGAAAATTTGGATTTTTATCATGAAAATCTAGAAAATTTCTTATTTTTTTCTTCTAAAATTGACATTTTCATGCCAAAATTGACCTTATTTTAGTGTCAGACAGGGGTAATTGTGATTAAATATGAAGAATAGACACATTAGTAGGCATCTAAAGCATAATTAGTGGTCAGTGAAACAGTTTTTCACAAATAAAACCCAATTTAAAATCACTATTCATAATATTTTGCAGGCGCTGGCCAAATTTCTCCTTAAAGGCGCATATGCGTGTTTGTCATTTTTTCTAGAATTCATGCACAATTTGTCTAGAATTGATTGTTGTGTGCTGCATATACATAGTAGTATTGAAAAAAGTGCAAAAATCACTATAATAAGTAAAACTAGGCTGTCTTAAGGTAAAGAACCACTAAATGCCTCCGCGGACCAAGTGGTGATACACTCAAGTAGTCCTTAAAAAAACTTTGGTTTGCCTGTAAATGGAGATATTTCTTGACAAATGTGGAGTTGAATGATGAAATTGAGTTTAAATGGTTGGTAAATATGCATGTGGTGTAGTAAAACTGTAATATTTGTATTATTCCGCTATTTTGTTCTTGATACCAAAGTGAAAGTAGACTAGGGTAAAACCCAGAACTTATAAATCCGGAGATGCGTAAAAACGGATAGACCGTGTTTGAAGGACAAAAACTTTCTTAGAAGATACATGACCCACCTTTTTTATTGCATTATTTTAAAGCTTAACTGCCCCTCTTTACAATGATATATGTGGTCCAGGTGGCCATAGACTAAAAAATGTTGAAAATTGGGGCCTACTATGGCCAATTTACATTGAGCTATAGAGCAAATCTATTTGGTGGTTTCTAACCTAAAGAAGGGCAAAATTCTATTAAATTCATGTTTTCATTTTTTTGCATTCAAATGTATGGAAATGCATCCCAGATAGGGTTTTGACCACTTTTATCTGTTTAAATTGTCTAAAAAAGTGAAAATTTGGATTTTTATCATGAAAATCTAGAAAATTTCTTATTTTTTTCTTCTAAAATTGACATTTTCATGCCAAAATTGACCTTATTTTAGTGTCAGACAGGGGTAATTGTGATTAAATATGAAGAATAGACACATTAGTAGGCATCTAAAGCATAATTAGTGGTCAGTGAAACAGTTTTTCACAAATAAAACCCAATTTAAAATCACTATTCATAATATTTTGCAGGCGCTGGCCAAATTTCTCCTTAAAGGCGCATATGCGTGTTTGTCATTTTTTCTAGAATTCATGCACAATTTGTCTAGAATTGATTGTTGTGTGCTGCATATACATAGTAGTATTGAAAAAAGTGCAAAAATCACTATAATAAGTAAAACTAGGCTGTCTTAAGGTAAAGAACCACTAAATGCCTCCGCGGACCAAGTGGTGATACACTCAAGTAGTCCTTAAAAAAACTTTGGTTTGCCTGTAAATGGAGATATTTCTTGACAAATGTGGAGTTGAATGATGAAATTGAGTTTAAATGGTTGGTAAATATGCATGTGGTGTAGTAAAACTGTAATATTTGTATTATTCCGCTATTTTGTTCTTGATACCAAAGTGAAAGTAGACTAGGGTAAAACCCAGAACTTATAAATCCGGAGATGCGTAAAAACGGATAGACCGTGTTTGAAGGACAAAAACTTTCTTAGAAGATACATGACCCACCTTTTTTATTGCATTATTTTAAAGCTTAACTGCCCCTCTTTACAATGATATATGTGGTCCAGGTGGCCATAGACTAAAAAATGTTGAAAATTGGGGCCTACTATGGCCAATTTACATTGAGCTATAGAGCAAATCTATTTGGTGGTTTCTAACCTAAAGAAGGGCAAAATTCTATTAAATTCATGTTTTCATTTTTTTGCATTCAAATGTATGGAAATGCATCCCAGATAGGGTTTTGACCACTTTTATCTGTTTAAATTGTCTAAAAAAGTGAAAATTTGGATTTTTATCATGAAAATCTAGAAAATTTCTTATTTTTTTCTTCTAAAATTGACATTTTCATGCCAAAATTGACCTTATTTTAGTGTCAGACAGGGGTAATTGTGATTAAATATGAAGAATAGACACATTAGTAGGCATCTAAAGCATAATTAGTGGTCAGTGAAACAGTTTTTCACAAATAAAACCCAATTTAAAATCACTATTCATAATATTTTGCAGGCGCTGGCCAAATTTCTCCTTAAAGGCGCATATGCGTGTTTGTCATTTTTTCTAGAATTCATGCACAATTTGTCTAGAATTGATTGTTGTGTGCTGCATATACATAGTAGTATTGAAAAAAGTGCAAAAATCACTATAATAAGTAAAACTAGGCTGTCTTAAGGTAAAGAACCACTAAATGCCTCCGCGGACCAAGTGGTGATACACTCAAGTAGTCCTTAAAAAAACTTTGGTTTGCCTGTAAATGGAGATATTTCTTGACAAATGTGGAGTTGAATGATGAAATTGAGTTTAAATGGTTGGTAAATATGCATGTGGTGTAGTAAAACTGTAATATTTGTATTATTCCGCTATTTTGTTCTTGATACCAAAGTGAAAGTAGACTAGGGTAAAACCCAGAACTTATAAATCCGGAGATGCGTAAAAACGGATAGACCGTGTTTGAAGGACAAAAACTTTCTTAGAAGATACATGACCCACCTTTTTTATTGCATTATTTTAAAGCTTAACTGCCCCTCTTTACAATGATATATGTGGTCCAGGTGGCCATAGACTAAAAAATGTTGAAAATTGGGGCCTACTATGGCCAATTTACATTGAGCTATAGAGCAAATCTATTTGGTGGTTTCTAACCTAAAGAAGGGCAAAATTCTATTAAATTCATGTTTTCATTTTTTTGCATTCAAATGTATGGAAATGCATCCCAGATAGGGTTTTGACCACTTTTATCTGTTTAAATTGTCTAAAAAAGTGAAAATTTGGATTTTTATCATGAAAATCTAGAAAATTTCTTATTTTTTTCTTCTAAAATTGACATTTTCATGCCAAAATTGACCTTATTTTAGTGTCAGACAGGGGTAATTGTGATTAAATATGAAGAATAGACACATTAGTAGGCATCTAAAGCATAATTAGTGGTCAGTGAAACAGTTTTTCACAAATAAAACCCAATTTAAAATCACTATTCATAATATTTTGCAGGCGCTGGCCAAATTTCTCCTTAAAGGCGCATATGCGTGTTTGTCATTTTTTCTAGAATTCATGCACAATTTGTCTAGAATTGATTGTTGTGTGCTGCATATACATAGTAGTATTGAAAAAAGTGCAAAAATCACTATAATAAGTAAAACTAGGCTGTCTTAAGGTAAAGAACCACTAAATGCCTCCGCGGACCAAGTGGTGATACACTCAAGTAGTCCTTAAAAAAACTTTGGTTTGCCTGTAAATGGAGATATTTCTTGACAAATGTGGAGTTGAATGATGAAATTGAGTTTAAATGGTTGGTAAATATGCATGTGGTGTAGTAAAACTGTAATATTTGTATTATTCCGCTATTTTGTTCTTGATACCAAAGTGAAAGTAGACTAGGGTAAAACCCAGAACTTATAAATCCGGAGATGCGTAAAAACGGATAGACCGTGTTTGAAGGACAAAAACTTTCTTAGAAGATACATGACCCACCTTTTTTATTGCATTATTTTAAAGCTTAACTGCCCCTCTTTACAATGATATATGTGGTCCAGGTGGCCATAGACTAAAAAATGTTGAAAATTGGGGCCTACTATGGCCAATTTACATTGAGCTATAGAGCAAATCTATTTGGTGGTTTCTAACCTAAAGAAGGGCAAAATTCTATTAAATTCATGTTTTCATTTTTTTGCATTCAAATGTATGGAAATGCATCCCAGATAGGGTTTTGACCACTTTTATCTGTTTAAATTGTCTAAAAAAGTGAAAATTTGGATTTTTATCATGAAAATCTAGAAAATTTCTTATTTTTTTCTTCTAAAATTGACATTTTCATGCCAAAATTGACCTTATTTTAGTGTCAGACAGGGGTAATTGTGATTAAATATGAAGAATAGACACATTAGTAGGCATCTAAAGCATAATTAGTGGTCAGTGAAACAGTTTTTCACAAATAAAACCCAATTTAAAATCACTATTCATAATATTTTGCAGGCGCTGGCCAAATTTCTCCTTAAAGGCGCATATGCGTGTTTGTCATTTTTTCTAGAATTCATGCACAATTTGTCTAGAATTGATTGTTGTGTGCTGCATATACATAGTAGTATTGAAAAAAGTGCAAAAATCACTATAATAAGTAAAACTAGGCTGTCTTAAGGTAAAGAACCACTAAATGCCTCCGCGGACCAAGTGGTGATACACTCAAGTAGTCCTTAAAAAAACTTTGGTTTGCCTGTAAATGGAGATATTTCTTGACAAATGTGGAGTTGAATGATGAAATTGAGTTTAAATGGTTGGTAAATATGCATGTGGTGTAGTAAAACTGTAATATTTGTATTATTCCGCTATTTTGTTCTTGATACCAAAGTGAAAGTAGACTAGGGTAAAACCCAGAACTTATAAATCCGGAGATGCGTAAAAACGGATAGACCGTGTTTGAAGGACAAAAACTTTCTTAGAAGATACATGACCCACCTTTTTTATTGCATTATTTTAAAGCTTAACTGCCCCTCTTTACAATGATATATGTGGTCCAGGTGGCCATAGACTAAAAAATGTTGAAAATTGGGGCCTACTATGGCCAATTTACATTGAGCTATAGAGCAAATCTATTTGGTGGTTTCTAACCTAAAGAAGGGCAAAATTCTATTAAATTCATGTTTTCATTTTTTTGCATTCAAATGTATGGAAATGCATCCCAGATAGGGTTTTGACCACTTTTATCTGTTTAAATTGTCTAAAAAAGTGAAAATTTGGATTTTTATCATGAAAATCTAGAAAATTTCTTATTTTTTTCTTCTAAAATTGACATTTTCATGCCAAAATTGACCTTATTTTAGTGTCAGACAGGGGTAATTGTGATTAAATATGAAGAATAGACACATTAGTAGGCATCTAAAGCATAATTAGTGGTCAGTGAAACAGTTTTTCACAAATAAAACCCAATTTAAAATCACTATTCATAATATTTTGCAGGCGCTGGCCAAATTTCTCCTTAAAGGCGCATATGCGTGTTTGTCATTTTTTCTAGAATTCATGCACAATTTGTCTAGAATTGATTGTTGTGTGCTGCATATACATAGTAGTATTGAAAAAAGTGCAAAAATCACTATAATAAGTAAAACTAGGCTGTCTTAAAGAAGGGCAAAATTCTATTAAATTCATGTTTTCATTTTTTTGCATTCAAATGTATGGAAATGCATCCCAGATAGGGTTTTGACCACTTTTATCTGTTTAAATTGTCTAAAAAAGTGAAAATTTGGATTTTTATCATGAAAATCTAGAAAATTTCTTATTTTTTTCTTCTAAAATTGACATTTTCATGCCAAAATTGACCTTATTTTAGTGTCAGACAGGGGTAATTGTGATTAAATATGAAGAATAGACACATTAGTAGGCATCTAAAGCATAATTAGTGGTCAGTGAAACAGTTTTTCACAAATAAAACCCAATTTAAAATCACTATTCATAATATTTTGCAGGCGCTGGCCAAATTTCTCCTTAAAGGCGCATATGCGTGTTTGTCATTTTTTCTAGAATTCATGCACAATTTGTCTAGAATTGATTGTTGTGTGCTGCATATACATAGTAGTATTGAAAAAAGTGCAAAAATCACTATAATAAGTAAAACTAGGCTGTCTTAAGGTAAAGAACCACTAAATGCCTCCGCGGACCAAGTGGTGATACACTCAAGTAGTCCTTAAAAAAACTTTGGTTTGCCTGTAAATGGAGATATTTCTTGACAAATGTGGAGTTGAATGATGAAATTGAGTTTAAATGGTTGGTAAATATGCATGTGGTGTAGTAAAACTGTAATATTTGTATTATTCCGCTATTTTGTTCTTGATACCAAAGTGAAAGTAGACTAGGGTAAAACCCAGAACTTATAAATCCGGAGATGCGTAAAAACGGATAGACCGTGTTTGAAGGACAAAAACTTTCTTAGAAGATACATGACCCACCTTTTTTATTGCATTATTTTAAAGCTTAACTGCCCCTCTTTACAATGATATATGTGGTCCAGGTGGCCATAGACTAAAAAATGTTGAAAATTGGGGCCTACTATGGCCAATTTACATTGAGCTATAGAGCAAATCTATTTGGTGGTTTCTAACCTAAAGAAGGGCAAAATTCTATTAAATTCATGTTTTCATTTTTTTGCATTCAAATGTATGGAAATGCATCCCAGATAGGGTTTTGACCACTTTTATCTGTTTAAATTGTCTAAAAAAGTGAAAATTTGGATTTTTATCATGAAAATCTAGAAAATTTCTTATTTTTTTCTTCTAAAATTGACATTTTCATGCCAAAATTGACCTTATTTTAGTGTCAGACAGGGGTAATTGTGATTAAATATGAAGAATAGACACATTAGTAGGCATCTAAAGCATAATTAGTGGTCAGTGAAACAGTTTTTCACAAATAAAACCCAATTTAAAATCACTATTCATAATATTTTGCAGGCGCTGGCCAAATTTCTCCTTAAAGGCGCATATGCGTGTTTGTCATTTTTTCTAGAATTCATGCACAATTTGTCTAGAATTGATTGTTGTGTGCTGCATATACATAGTAGTATTGAAAAAAGTGCAAAAATCACTATAATAAGTAAAACTAGGCTGTCTTAAAGAAGGGCAAAATTCTATTAAATTCATGTTTTCATTTTTTTGCATTCAAATGTATGGAAATGCATCCCAGATAGGGTTTTGACCACTTTTATCTGTTTAAATTGTCTAAAAAAGTGAAAATTTGGATTTTTATCATGAAAATCTAGAAAATTTCTTATTTTTTTCTTCTAAAATTGACATTTTCATGCCAAAATTGACCTTATTTTAGTGTCAGACAGGGGTAATTGTGATTAAATATGAAGAATAGACACATTAGTAGGCATCTAAAGCATAATTAGTGGTCAGTGAAACAGTTTTTCACAAATAAAACCCAATTTAAAATCACTATTCATAATATTTTGCAGGCGCTGGCCAAATTTCTCCTTAAAGGCGCATATGCGTGTTTGTCATTTTTTCTAGAATTCATGCACAATTTGTCTAGAATTGATTGTTGTGTGCTGCATATACATAGTAGTATTGAAAAAAGTGCAAAAATCACTATAATAAGTAAAACTAGGCTGTCTTAAGGTAAAGAACCACTAAATGCCTCCGCGGACCAAGTGGTGATACACTCAAGTAGTCCTTAAAAAAACTTTGGTTTGCCTGTAAATGGAGATATTTCTTGACAAATGTGGAGTTGAATGATGAAATTGAGTTTAAATGGTTGGTAAATATGCATGTGGTGTAGTAAAACTGTAATATTTGTATTATTCCTCTATTTTGTTCTTGATACCAAAGTGAAAGTAGACTAGGGTAAAACCCAGAACTTATAAATCCGGAGATGCGTAAAAACGGATAGACCGTGTTTGAAGGACAAAAACTTTCTTAGAAGATACATGACCCACCTTTTTTATTGCATTATTTTAAAGCTTAACTGCCCCTCTTTACAATGATATATGTGGTCCAGGTGGCCATAGACTAAAAAATGTTGAAAATTGGGGCCTACTATGGCCAATTTACATTGAGCTATAGAGCAAATCTATTTGGTGGTTTCTAACCTTTACCATATTGCAAAAAAAATATCCATTGCCGGGTCAAGCGTCAATGATGTCTCGTTAAAATCGGTCAAACCTGTTTTTAATTGTATGTGGACAGATTTTTCTTGCATACTTAGCCTAATACTATTGTAATTTAAATAAGCACTCCCCATGTCAACGTTCTATGTATGTATTTATATTTATTGTACAACTTCATGGATAACTGCAATAGCTGTTAGTATGGATAAACCAAATTGCATTGAATTCTGGCGAATACGTTTAGACCAAACGTCAACGAGGTCAACAAATAGTTCCCGAAGATGAAATTCGCGACTTCCGAATGGTTCGGCATATCTGTGCGATGTTCTGGAACCCAACACTATCATTCCTAATAGCTACTGGAAGCTTTCCGGAAATATCTCGTTTAAAAGTTTACCAATTTGGACGCCGAATGTATTGTTCGCAACTGATTCGGGAGTGTTTCGTTGTAATATGAAAATCATCGGCAACAGTTTGGGTGTTCGGGAACCGATCGGCATTCATTCGGCATCTCCGGTACGACTTCTGTGAGACCTCGTAATGCTAGACATCCCGAGTTGCTCCCGAACGAAAGCCGAACCGATGCCGAAAACTTTGCTAGCGCACAGAAGAGATGGGTTATACACATGGACGCTATGTCGATCATGTTAAGAAACTTAACGAATAGGTACCGAAAGCACCAGCTGAAAACGGAAGGGATGCCGTCTTTCCCGAACAACAACGGAAGCAATGAGGTCAATGTATGACAGCGATTTTTATCAATACTAAACCTAACAGTACATTGACCCTATGGCTTCGAAATATTGCACACCCGTTGACCCACAAATTTCGACGAACAAAGGAAAGAACCGGTCAACCAGAACGAGCCCACCATAAATGTCGCCCGTAAGTTTCCTTCTTGTTCTTAAAATATAAAGTTTAGGCGAATAGTGATTCCCTTTTCCAGATGCATTAGAATAGTCAATTGTAGGCGACTACCATCCAACGTGTTCAACTCTCAGCTGATGACACTATAGTAGTTTGGCATCGTTTAACCTTTCGGCATTCTATCGGCATAGAATCGCATTTACCCTTCCACATATACAGGGTGTCCCAAAAAAACGGGGACCTACCTTAAACCCTTATCACCCATTCATATTTTGATGAATTAAGCTGGTATTTTGTGAAAGTGTATGTAAGGGATCTCCTCTTCTAAAAAGGGTACTTGTTACAATATGGTGCTTCAAAACAGGAAGTGACGTCATAATTTTCACTATGGCAACATTTCTCGTTATTTTTTATTAATCACATGAAAAGTGGCATTATAAGAAAAGGGCATTTGTGTCAGAGCATTTATTGTTAGAAAACGACATTTAAAGCCAAAGGGGTGATCAAAATGTTGTATAAATAAAACATATATGATAAGAATTAGCAAAACAGAAGAAAACGTGGTGAGTTTACTGACCAAAGGGGAAGTGGAAAACCTTCCAAAATAGCCTCAACACTCGTTCAATAATTAAAAACATAAATATTGTCAAGGACTATTACCAAAAAAAGCTTAGACAATGAAATGAGCAAAAAGTAAAGTTTTATCCAAACAAACAGTTGATGGATATATTTTGGAGTAATTGTGTAGGTCAAAAATTATAAAAATAGCACCATAGGCTAGCAGAAAACTCTTCTTGCAATAAATCAGCAGCAAAACCAGGATGTGTCTGCGAAATAGTACTGACATTTTACCTCATATCACAGGCCATATGACTTTAAATTACTCAAACTTAATCCCAATAGTGAATTTGTTTGCTATACACAATGAACTAATGTATCACAAACCATAAACACTGATTTGGAGCACATGAGAAGATGTTTGAGGTCAACATGGAAATATATCTCATTGAATTCTGAAATCCCTGCTTCAGTTTATGGTATTTTACTGAAACATGCGATTGTAAACACGGGAGGTAACTCTGAGGATTGAACTAAATAATCGTGATGATGATGCTAGTATTCTGAACAGTGTTCTTCCCTTATTGTTTTGACACATTAATAGTGTGATATCTATAACAGAGAAAAAAGTTACAATTGTTTATCCCAGGTCCCCGTTTTTTTGGGACACCCTGTAAGTCTGCATTGTAACCACCGCCTTTCCATCCGATCGGCAAACATTCAGGGTCAAATCCTGAACCGTTGGCATTTAGGCGCGATACATTCGGCTACTTAGGATAGGTATCGCCAATTGTACCGCAACAATTCGTACACCGGTCCACGGATATTTCCCGAGCGAGTGACGTAACGCACGCAACTAAGTACGTTCTTAATTTCGTACACTCGCTGTAAAACAGTAGTTGATACTTCTTTCTATTTCACTCAATACATTACATATCATATACCAAACTATTCATTATAAAATTGTCTACATTGTCATTTTAATTTGAGTTCATGTAGAATTGTATGTAGCCGTAGAATTGGAGACAATGCCCGACAGATGTACAAAAATCCGTGTGCAATTTGTAACACAAAATATTGGTCGTCGGCATAAAATAAAAGCCGTTTTATTCAAAATGTCATTAAATTTGTGGGACACTTCACTGAGTGACACCAGAAGTGACGTGTTGTAACATACTATCGTGAAAATTCACTGGTGCAAAAAATAAAAAAGTTAAATAATAAACTGGTAACACGAAAAAAGGGCAAATTTGCAAAAAAAATGCTGAAAATTTTCCGAAGACGCATGATAAGTACGCAATTATTTTTTCATTTTTATAAATAAAATTATTATGATTTCGTTTTTAAAATATAATTTTTGTTTTATTATACATAATAAATTCCCAATACATTCTAGCCAATACTTATCAAGATTATTAGATTGAAACATGTGGAGGAAAATTGTCCTACTCGCTCGTTTTAGCGATACATGTTGGCACAGACCATTTTCGAAACTTAATAAATTGATCATAAGTCATACGACGTACAATTAAAATAAAATTTGAAATATTATCAGAGTGAAATTTTTACTTTTAAAAATTCTTTACGATTGCTCTTAAAATAAGTCCGACACACTTGATTCAATGTGTGGAGGAAGATTGTCCTACGGCTAAATTTTGCGACGTTTTGGACGTTTTATGAAACGCGAGTTTTTATAGTGGACGAACTACATGACCAAAATAAGTATTTTGAGCGATATTATGCATAGGCATGCAATGCATTTTGTACCCGTATATTCTAGAACAATGTGGTGTTTTGTTTTTCATAAAACAGTACATAGATAAGTGTATTAGGGGTTGAATACGTGAGCGAGTAAGGTACTTGTCAGATAGACAACGAGTGATACAAGTGAATAAGCGTTAAATTGAACAAGCGGGAGTAATTGCTACCAAAAGACACCCAATATTTTTAATTAAAAACGATGTTATTGACAGATAAATGTATTGTAGTTTTCGACATTGTAAACATTTGCAGAATTAGACAGTAGTGTTTAGATCATAAGACTAGTATAACGCAGAGTAAGGTATGCTGACGTAACATGACGTTACACAAACGTACGCAATACCGTGCGTTACGTCAAGTACGATGACAAAGCTTTGCACGTTTTTATCGATAAATGCTCCCGAATGGTTCTCGAAACGAGCAAATTTTATTTGACATCCTTTCCTCATAGCATCGGGGTCTAGTGAACGACAGATCTTAGGTTCGTGAAGAAAGTTAATTTTCGGTGTAATAATATAAGTATAAGGGTGTTTTATTCACATAGTCAAACAATCTCGTGTTAGTACTAACGTTATATATATCGTACTTTAAGGAGCTAAAAGTCAGAAATTTAAAAGAAGCTCCAAGAAGACAGCCTCTCGTCCAATATTTCACCATATCTCTTATAACGCATGATGCATTTTGATTCAACAGTTCACTCGTAGTTTGAATTCACTAAAGATACATAGTTTTAAATCGTTGAACTTATTTTATTTCAGATTGTTGCACAGAGAAAAGTGCCCATTGTGTTCTTTGTGTGTCAAAGATCGAGTTCAAATACAAGAAGAACCTGATAACATCATTCCTGTCTTGGATATTTATCGTCGGTGCAAATTCTGTGGCGTTGAACTTCATTCGTCTTTTGATGCCCATGTTAAGAATTGTATGGTCGATGTCGCTAACCAAGCATCTGTTTGGGATTTAGTTTCGTGATGATTTTAGACAGAATATATAAGTCCTTTTATTCTGTCATCACTGAAAATAATAAAGTAAAATCGTAATATTTAAGTAATATTTAAAAGTGTTTTCTTATTGGAAAATATATTTTTGTTTCCTTGTATTTGGTAGAATGTGTTTTGTCAATGGTTTTTAATTCGTAACAATTGTACGATAGTCAGTGCGACAACAAACGCCACCAATGTCATCCACAATTTTGCTATAGGCTAATGATCCATTGGTCGACTGAACCCAAATGATACTTACTGGACACGTAAAAGCTATATTGATTCAATAAACATCTTATAACAAGACAGTAATTGTACGAACAGAAAAGAGGCAATTGGCTTCTTGATTGTAAGTTAAGTTTTCACAAATGATCGGTAACAGGTGCATTGCATTGTAGCGAATTCTGAAAATAGCTTGCAACTGTAGCCGATAATTTATTCTTGCAATTGTAGCCACAAATAGAAATTGAAGGGAAATGTAAGATTACCGCCATGTATTGTCTCAATATGTATCTTATTTGATGCAAAATATCATCCTGTATTACCGATTGGCTTAAACATTAGTGTTCAGGCATGATTAAAGCAGATCATACAAGAAAAACAGAACGGCTTGGCAAAGTAGTCCGCTTTCACACAAGCTCAATCAAAGGTTTCACCGAATGTTTGCAAAAACGGTCCAGCTACAGATAGAGCCACTATATTTCGTTGAAAGTTGATCAGTTTCCGCTTAGCATGGGCTATATGTCATAGAAATCGATGAAGAAATAAAATACCTACGCCTGTTTTCCTTTACGAGTCGACGTTTTTTTGTCAAAAAATTACTTGGGTTTATAGCCGTTTGTGATGTCATGGTCACGTGGTATGGCCACACTGTAAAATATTGTTTTAAATTTACAATCGAAATAAACATTATTATTTTAAAAAAATAAGTTGAGTTTTAGTAATCTAGGCATAAATCGTATTCGATTACGTTTAGTGAACCCTACGTGATTCGTTATAAAGACGTTTTTAATTCACCAAGGTTGAAAAGGGAACATTAGAAATGTGATGTCCTAGTTGTGTATTATGCAGGTATATTTTGATTACCCATCGCGAACATAGTATCGTTATTTGCAATTGTTTGTTTGTTTAATGTAGTGTACACTCTCCAGTAGAATATGCGAGGTCTGCTACATCCACTATTTTATTCATCGCATGACCTCTGTCGGCCTTCACGAAACTATTATGTTGTAAATGTGCGGATAACAACACAATGAACGATTTAACAAAGTTTTATTCTCCACCTTAGAATTACAATATTGGCACTCCAATAATAAAGCAATATTTCGTAACACAAAATATTATAAGTCACTCGTAACACAAGTAAATTAAACTATGGAAATCCACAGTAAGATAATAATGGTAATCCTAATTATACATGTACTGAAAGTTAACTACTGACCATTCTCTGAATCAGTTTATATACACTCAGTCTTTGCTGTCAGGTGCGAACTCACTTCCTTTGACAACAAAAGACTGAGATTGATATTTGATTACACTTCCTTTGATAACAACTTATAACAATGACTTTGACAACATGTCAGATATAGGTGCTAATTGCCAAGAGCAGAATTATGATAAGTACCTAAAACAATTTCCTATATGGTTGGATAAGATATGGCATGTGACATATTGAGTAAGATTAACCATATATACAATTATAACAAATAATAACTTAAATGTGTCTGAAAACTTAGCATGAATGTTAAGAAATACAATTATTTACTGATAAGCATTTGGGAATGAAAATTGTCTGATTTTCTTTCATAAAAGTCCTCCCTGCTTTGTTAGGTTTGGACCCCAAACTCGAATTGTACAACAATTAAATATACTGTCCTAAATGTCTACACAACAAGGTGAAGTGGCCATTTTTATTGCAGCTCCCACACTTGTCATCGTAATGGTCTTTAGCTGGGCAGTTATCTTTCTCATTGACTTCTGTACTTCCACACCGTTGACAGTAGAACTTACGGTCCATGTTATCAAAATCAGGCTCATTAATAAGACCTACATATTCAGTGGAAATATACTTTAATTCTTCCCTGGCTGTGTCGATTATTTTCTTGGTAGGCTTGTGTAGGTTAGCTGATTTTTGTTGATCTTATTCCAATGTCAAGGTCTTCACTTGCTGCTCAAGATACCTAGACTTGATTCGCCAGGCGCTAACATCTCTTTCAATTATCCTGGATGTCAACGCATTTGAACTTGACTTAGCAGTTTCAATTTTCTGGTTACAGGTTTTCTCAAATGCAGCAGTTTTGCGTTTCTCAGACTCTAATAATGACTTATACTTTTCTGTTACCCTATCAATTTCACGACTTAAATCCAAACACTTTTTACTTTGAACATTAGCACTGGTTTTCAGATCACTATTTTCTATTCTGAGGAATGTAATGCAAGCAGTTTGAGAATTTACTGTGGTTTCTAGAACATTAACAGATTTCATTTGATTTAAGTTACACTTAGCTTTGATCCTTAAAAGAGAATTGAAACACATTTTCTGTAGGTCTTCTGCTTCCATGTCGTAGAAGGGCAGGTTTTGTGCATTTTTCCTGTTTAGAAAGGCAGTCATCCTGGTTAAATCCCTCAGTTTCTTCTTTGCCAGCTGTAAAGTTGTTGATCTTTGATCGTTGAATTTCTTGGAGGTGACCGTGCATATTGCAGGTGCACGCTGTGGTGTCCAGTTTCTGGCAAAGTGTCCACAGTGATGAAACACTGGATAACAGAATCCACTACAGTGACAATTCATCTTCGGTTGTAAAATATATATGGGGAATATATATTTGTGTTCACTCGCTTGGCTAGCTATAAAGTCCACACACTTTCAGGTACCGGGAAAGCTACAGCAGCTAAAAAGTGCTGTATGCCCACGATTCTCTACCAAACTATTATGTTGTAAATGTGCGGATAACAACACACTGAACGATTTAACAAAGTTTTATTCTCCACCTTAGAATTACAATATTGGCACTTCAATAATAAAGCAATATTTCGTAACACAAAATATTATAAGTCACTCGTAACACAAGTAAATTAAACTATGGAAATCCACAGTAAGATAATAATGGTAATCCTTATTATACATGTACTGAAAGTTAACTACTGACCATTCTCTGAATCAGTTTATATACACTCAGTCTTTGCTGTCAGGTGCGAACTCACTTCCTTTGACAACAAAAGACTGAGATTGATATTTGATTACACTTCCTTTGATAACAACTTATAACAATGACTTTGACAACATGTCAGATATAGGTGCTAATTGCCAAGAGCAGAATTATGATAAGTACCTAAAACAATTTCCTATATGGTTGGATAAGATATGGCATGTGACATATTGAGTAAGATTAAACATATATACAATTATAACAAATAATAACTTAAATGTGTCTGAAAAGGTAGCATGAATGTTAAGAAATACAATTATTTACTGATAAGCATTTGGGAATAAAAATTGTCTGATTTTCTTTCATAAAAAAAGCACTAAATAAACACCTCTCATATATCGACGTCTATTTAGATTATTTTGTAAAGGCCTTAAAATTGAATTTTTTAGGACATTTAGTGAAATGTGTTAAAAATTATCCGTGTGCTCTGGTATGCATATTCGTCCTCATATAAGATATCTTATTTAAATAAATATTTCGTATTATTAAAAGCATGCGTAAATTTGTGCGTGTCTTATTTTGTTTAGGACGATTGCCAATTATCTAGTTTGGTTCATCATGAAAAACAGAGCAGGTAACTTGGACTCTAGATTCACGGAGATTGTCGATGATTACCAACGTGTAAGTAGGATACAAACTTTAATGTATCGCTGGCTTAGAAATAAGAAGGTCGTTAGCACAAAATCAATATTTTGAGAAAATAAGAACAAACTATATGAAAATTACTCTTTATCTATGGTAAAAGAAGCTGCTTCAACATTAGTTTGGTGAACATGACAAGTTCCGAATTACATGCAAATGGGTTAAAAAGAAGCGGTTTGTGATTTTTATTTTATAAATGTATCAAATATGTCTTAAAGGGTGGTCGTTACTACTTACGACCTTCTAATTCTAAACCAGCGGTACATGTATATACCATAAAACAAATAATGGTTATGTAATATAATAACCTAGTCGCCTGAAAAAAGCTGTTGTCCTGACATTATTGATAAATATTACTATACACATATTTACTTTTATCATAAACTATGTGGAAATATATTCATTGGTCACTATCACGGTGTATACCCGTAACGGCACCCCTTCTGTGCAAAACGCTGGTATCGGTACCCCCTCTGTTTAAAACAACGGCTTTTGAGGACACCAGTCGGCAGGACATGTAGGTCAATCATTGATTTTGCCTTAAATATAGATTTGTCCTTAAAAACGTTAGCCCACGGAACAAGCCAATGATTAACCACTCTCCTCATGTCGTTCCATTTGTTATATCAGTTGCCTCAAGTTCAGATTAAGATGGAATGTTAACCGAGGCTTCTTGTCCTGTTTTTTACTCTTCAATGCGATTTTTCGTCAATATAGGAAATATCTCGCTCCTCAGATGGAAAGCTCTTGAATTAATCTGGTCTCTAAATGATTTTACATGTAATAAGTCAATTTTCATCATATTACAAAAATAACAGCCTACTTTCGGTTTCGTTATGGTACCTGCACCCTTCCTGTTCTGGCACCGGCACACTGTCTGTGTTACAAATGTATGGCTACTGTTAGTTATTGTGCCAGTCAGCTGCAACGCAAAGACGTGTTGCCAGTGCCACGACGAAACCGAAAGTAGACCGTGTTTGCATAATTTGATTAATGTAACCATATTATAAGCATTAAGGGGATAGATTGGTTCAAGGACGTTCCATCTGAGGAGCGAGATATTTTTATATGGACGAAAAGTCGCATTTCAGTGATTAAACATTGGGTTATTCCGTGGGCTATCGTTTATTAAGCACAAATCTGCATTTTTTACCCAAAAAATCATTTTCTTTCCTTACCTTTCTCAAAAGCCATTTTTTTACACAGTGAGCCTGCCGGTGCCAGCACAAAGTGGGTGCTGATACAGCGTTTTCAGAGAGAGGTTGCCGATACGAGAATACACCGTGACCATAGACTAAGTGACCAATTTCGGGGAAAGTACTCCGATTTAGAAAAACGCAACGTATTGGGCAGGACATATTATTAGTATTATTATTCAATTATGCCCCCCCCCCTCTTTGATGTGGAGTATATTCCTATGTACATGTCCGTCGGTGATTTTTTGTCCGTATGCTGGTCGATACACCAAAATGGTTTCCGTTCAATAATCCAAGAACGGTTTCGTCTAGGATAATCAAACTTTGGCAAGCGACAGTAGATGACCCCTATTGGAATTAAAGTCAGTTGGCCAAAGGTCGAGGTCATAGACCTCGACCGTTTTCGATAATAAGGGGCTGCCATCTTGTTTGCATGTACATAACTGACTAGCGGAATGCTAATTGTTCAGTCAAAATACATATTCGGGAATCATTTAGGCACCATTCTAACATTGTTTAAACTCTTAACATATTTGTTATAAAAAAATTTTTTCAAAAACACACACAAAAATTGTCGCTTGTTTAATGGTTACTCTTTTTGGTGCATATATACAAGCGCAGTATGCTGTTCTAAGATTGTTCACGTTAAACATAAATAAAAACATACATACATATCTTACAATATCGAGTAACATAATTTTCGTCGGTACTGTAGTTGGCCAATGTTCTTTGATACAAAACATTGTTATGGTAAGTCTTTTGTGCAAGAAAATTGATTAAATTTGATGCAGAATGTTTAAAGACATGTTATACTCAACGTAGTCTTACCAATGTTCTTCTACTGACATCAGGTATTATTTGGATTACAAACTGCACCACCTAGATGGCAACAGTGTGTAGGGTATACAGACCATATGATGGATATGGCTATAGGACACATGTTTGTGCTTGAAACGTTTGATGATTCCGCAAAAGATGCCGTATGTATAGCTCTAGTCTGTCTAACATACTCAATGTTTATAAAATACAACTCCTCAATTTATTCTTTTCACATAAAAGTATTTCGTTTTGCTCCACGAAACATAGGTTATCAAGCTCCGAATATAATCTAGCTAAAATTGAAAAAGTTATACTATTCGATTGATGAATATATTATCTAGTCGAGTAGCAAGACTAGTATAGCTTGTAACCTATTGGTTTCATATTAAATCTTCCATTGTATCACTACGGACATAGATAATTATCTCACGAAAAATCGTAATCTACTGTGGCTACTTCACATTTTTGTCAGTGTAATCAGTGAAGTACAGGTTTCTTAATTTCACATGTTCTTCACGTATTTTTCATTTAACTAGGCTTGTGCCTTAAGTGATAGTGAGATAAGACAAGCTTATTACATGTTAAAGAACGGTCTTCTACGACCGTTACTGAATGCACTTGGAGGAGTTGAAAGATTTTGACATGTTAATCGTTTAATAAAGAAAAAGAAAGAAATGATAACTGACCCAAAGTCTGTTTTAAATTGTTTATACTGTATATACATTCCATGGTGAAAACGTACTACAGCGTATGGAGTCCCATGTCTAAACAAAGCGTCACAAAGCGTTTTCCAAGGAAGACACACCGTGCATTATATATTTAATCAAACGCCAGGTAACTACATTAAGGTGCTCCGTAGCGTTTTGATTAAGCAACGACCAAATGGAATGTGTATTTGGTTCAACTTTGTTTTGACATGGTATATGTGTACTGCAGACTCTGGACATGATCAGCCACATACGTATAGCATTTAAGGAATTATTGGAAGAAGTTGAGTGGATGGACGACGCAACAAGAGCAGTTGCACTTGAAAAGGTAATCTTATGATATCACACCATGCTGTACTTTGGTAGACAAGTCTAAGTACTGCATATATGCCATGTAGTCCAGAAGTGTTTGTAAAACGTTAAACCATCCTACTAACACTCTTACTGTAAAATTATTAAAGTTTTGAATTTTATCCACATGTCACTAACGTTTCTACAACTGCGGTTTTCTCTTCAGCGCTGGCATCTGTCTGAATTAACTAACTGTAGTGTTTCAATCAGTGATGAGAGATGCAAATAAGCACGTGTGCAGTTAAGACACCAATAACATTCATGAACATATTGCTTTATGTGAGCATTCGTTTGAGCACAAAAAGGTCATGGCTGCACACTACTTAATGAATATCATCATTATTTCGCAACATCAGGTTCTTCAATAAAAATGCGGTTTAAAAACAGAGTTTTCTAATGTATAAATATTATTGAGATCTGCCAATAGATGCATGATGTTCTTGTCGGTGCATGAAAATGTACGTCCAGTAGTAAAACTTATTTCGCTGGCCTAGAATGAGAAGGTCGTAAGTACGACCTTATAAAACTGATACATATTAACTAGGGCTCTAACGGTATACCGCGGTATACGAAATACCGTGGACTTCAGTCCCACATGGTTCACGACACAGGATCTCTCAATTTCGGTACGGTTCGGTATGAGCTTTTTAATGAGCAAAATAATGCTCAGACAACGAAAACACCTGACAGCCTTCTGATTATGTATAATTACCATGTATCACTCGTTTGAATTGTATTGAGATATGCTTCATATTGTCTTAATTCATTTAAAATAGTTGATAGGCACATAATAATTGCAATTATAGAAGCAACAAATTCATTATTACTTAAAAATTGCAGTATTTAAGCAGCTGTTAGGGAATATTGTATCATACCGAAATATACCGAACTGTTGGAAAAAAAATGACGGTACGTATCATATTGTGAGGTGAGCGTACCGGTATACCCCTAATATGAACACGAGCTTCACAGGGCACTTCTTGAGAGTCTTTATTCATTAAAAGTTGACTAAACTGAATTTGAAACAGCGTGTTTTACCGTAAGTAATGAGTACTTTTCCGACAGTTTCTTGTTTTCTCAAAATATCGGTTTTGTACCTAGTAAGACCTTCTCATTATAAGCCAGCGATGTGTACATTTTGTTTTCTACATCAACTGAAATTCAATTTAAGATGGAGGCGATGAAATCCCACATTGGCTTCGAGGATGACGTTATTAATACAGCCAAAGTCAACGAACGTTATGAAATGGTACGTATAGTATGTTCGTGAACGCATTTTGTCTGAACTACATTTGTTATTGTAGAATTTATTAAACTCAAAACGAAATCCTTTAAAATATGTATGCGTATACCCGACAGGGACAGTAACACATACTAAGACAGTATCGAACATATCAAATAAGAATTTGGTCGTGCAAACATTTAATCATTTTTAGCACTATAGATATTGTAACGTCATGTTTCGGTGCACAACAATCCAGCAATAGTAGTCACGAGACATACCTTTAGTCGTGGTGACGTCATACAACTAACACAGGCTACAATCTTGTTACCCCCCCCCCCCCAATATGTAGACTATTTATACTACACAGTTTCCACCACCAACCCAAAAATATACAACTCTAGCACAAAGTAGGTTGATTGTATACATATCACATCAAATCAAATCGTTTGCAACAAAATATCTTTCACAATATATCGTATAATAAATATTCTTTAAAAGTTGCCTTTCTTACGGCATCTGACGAGATATTGGTCTTGTTTCAGAAGGTCGTGATGCGTAATTGTTGGTCGTGCAAACATTTAATCCTTTTTAGCACTATAGATATTGTAACGTCATGTTTCGGTGCACAACAATCCAGCAATAGTAGTCACGAGACATACCTTTAGTCGTGGTGACGTCATACAACTAACACAGGCTACCATCTTGTTACGCCCCCCCCCCATATGTAGACTATTTATACTACACAGTTTCCACCACCAGCCCAAAATATACAACTCTAGCACAAAGTAGGTTGATTGTATACATATCACATCAAATCAAATCGTTTGCAACAAAATATCTTTCACAATATATCGTATAATAAATATTCTTTAAAAGTTGCCTTTCTTACGGCATCTGACGAGATATTGGTCTTGTTTCAGAAGGTCGTGATGCGTAATTGTTGGTCGTGCAAACATTTAATCCTTTTTAGCACTATAGATATTGTAACGTCATGTTTCGGTGCACAACAATCCAGCAATAGTAGTCACGAGACATACCTTTAGTCGTGGTGACGTCATACAACTAACACAGGCTACCATCTTGTTACGCCCCCCCCCCATATGTAGACTATTTATACTACACAGTTTCCACCACCAGCCCAAAATATACAACTCTAGCACAAAGTAGGTTGATTGTATACATATCACATCAAATCAAATCGTTTGCAACAAAATATCTTTCACAATATATCGTATAATAAATATTCTTTAAAAGTTGCCTTTCTTACGGCATCTGACGAGACATTGGTCTTGTTTCAGAAGGTCGTGATGCGGAATTGTTGCACCAACTCGTCAAGTCCGGTCTTATTCGTTAACCAAATGACCGTTCGTTGTTATTGTAAACTTGCTAATGCACACCTCTGATCGTACTATGAGCAGCGAATGGTCAAAGTGGCGAAAAGCTGTCTAATAGTCAAAGTGACCTAAGCTAAATACAAATCCAATTGGGGCTAATGAACTTTATCCGCTCAGGATTCCCGGCGACAATTGACATGGATGTAATGTGTAAACAGAAATACTCACCGTCAGCTAAGTCCAATATAATTTCCTAGATGTAACACACTACGAAACATCGTCTGGTTAAAAGTAACGTCCGGCAATTTTACTAAAAGCACTTGGATAAAAGCCTTACATATCGAAGACGCATACTATTAAACACGACAGGATTTGCTGAGTCAGTTAAGTAAATTTTGCCTTTTGTTTACAGATAACTGTGGATCCACAAAACTATTATGGCAACGTTTTAAGTTTGTTACGATTTTTTGTTACCGATTCGTTGAAGAAGTTGAGAGAACCGTTCGACAAAACTGAGTAAGTATAATCGACTAATATACACATTTTTCATTTTTCATTCAAATTTATTTACATGTGGAGTACTAGTGGACGTGCCTTGTTTGCGTAGTCAGGCACCGCCACAGTTTCTGTATGGCTCCAAATCATATGATTGTGCAAAAACATCATTTAATATTTCTACCATAGTATGGAAATTGAGTAATCGTTGCTTTCGACATATAATTGGATGTTGATTTTATGTTTCTTCAATGAAGCTGATTACTATATATTACGCAAGTTTCATGTTTATTGGAGTTTGTCTTCGTTCACAACAGTAGTACATAATTCTAACACAGTCTATTTTTAGCACCGTGTAAACGTATAGGACTGTACCGTGGTTAAATTTCCGGTATATCACAGTTTTTGCCGTACTACTTTTTGGCTGTTGAACTACCTCCCACGTATAAATAACGCTTTTTATGAATGGAATTTACGTCTTGTTTATCAAATGACGTCATGGATTTATGACGTTTATTTGGCGTCAACGTAAACGTGACGTTGTGTGAACTTTTATTTGCGTAGCGTTCTTTCTTAATTTATTTAATTATATCCATATTATTGCATAAGCAATTGCATTTATCGATTCATTTTAGTTTTTATGAAATACATAGTTTGGAATCAGCTCTAGTTATGCCTCTGTTTAAATGAAATGAGCAACAAACAATATTCCAGGGGTGGAGGTTTTATACTTTAAACAGCGGAAGTTGTCTATAGCAACACGACAAACAACGCATCACTCTGCAATAAAAATGAGTACATATGAAATTGCGCATATTACACGTGTTAGAATGCAAATAGATCTTAGTTTTCCGTGATATACCGGCCAATATATCACGGCCTGTCGTTCACATGCATAGTTATTAATCACTCAGGCCTACGGCCTTCGTGATTAATTCCTACGCATATGAACTCCAAACCGTGATATATTGGCCGGTATATCACGGAAAACTAAGTTCTATTTCCTAAATATAAAACAATTCAATTCCATAACATTTAACCTTGTTTTGTACAAAAATATTCTAACTAGCCTTACATGAACTTTGTAATCCGTCCGCTAAGAGACTTGTGGCCTTATTTGCCAACAGTGTAAGCTTAGACTTAAAATTTAAAACGTTTATGAATAATCACTGTCATTTGGAAACTTCCGACACCTCTGTGTCTGTGTGCGTAAATTGATTTAACTATATTATGCTTCCTTAGGTGAAAACCTGCATTACACATGAGAGAGTAGGTTACCACGTTACATATATTGACTGTTTAAGACATTAAAATAACTATTGGTAAACATTTGATTATATTTGTTAAATTTGCAGAGTGAAATATAATCCTTCGATGGTGAATGCATTTTATAATTTCCTACAAAACATTATTGGTAAGTACAAAGTTGGTTGTGAGCATTATTTCATTCACAATGACAAAGAGATATACTAAAACTACTGCTTTCGGACTCAACACTTAATGTTACCGGCTTTTTGGTATTTCTTTGTGAAACTTTGTCATACTGCTTCTTTACAGCGGGGACTTAGACCTTTATTTTTTTCCGTAAGGTAATGTTTTGGTATTGCTCCGTGTGATTGTGTTATGTTGTGGTCTTGTTTTTTTCTGTGCTCAACTGGTTAAGTTGAGTGCTGCCTTCCTGTTTGACTTTCTCATATCTTTCATTAGTGAAGATTTTGCATAAATAATTTTACAAATTTTAAAGTGAAAATGGTATATGTTAATTTTTCCATGGATGCTATTTGTTTGCTTAAATATTCAAAAATGTTCACAACACATACTAAGTCTTGTATTTCACAGCCAAACAACCATGCTGTCGAACGTGTCCGGTTATTGGAGTTGGTTTAAATCTGATTTAATAGGAGTTTAATAATATTTCGGATGGATTTCAATTTCAATTAAAAATAATATTTAACAAGTTACACTTTTTAACTGTTCATATTAGGTAATATTTCACTAGCTATATTAAACTAGGCAGAACAAATCAATATCAACGTTATTTTTGAAATTTATCAACAAGTGACATTGTTTAATGTTGTTTTGGTAACATATATTATGGGATACCCTGCATGATGAAACAAGTTATCTTCAAATGTTCGATTGTTGTAGGAGTTAGGACTGTCCATTGTCCTCTAACTGAAACGATAGTGTAGAATTATCTAAAATAAAATGTAACTAATAAGATATACTTGGCAACTTTTCTAAGTCCTCACTTATAAATTGGTATATAACTTTGTCAACCATGTATATATCTCAATGGATTTTTGTTATACTATGCGTCAATTATCAGTTGTCAAAATTGTACAACAAAAAGTGGAGTTTGATATGCATTTATTAAATTGAATCATTTTTTACATATCAACAAAGGGAGGTAAAAGTCACAAATTCATATTTTGATACATTTGATGACCACTATGTAGTTTGATTAATCCACTTGCAGTCATGGGCACGAGTCATAAGCATTGTTGAATGTATCGATTTGATGATTTTTACCATCTGTACGTAAAATGCAGTCGCGTCTCCGAAAAGCGCGATATTACGTCATAACGTCACTTCAATACCGAAGGCTCTCGCAACCAGCATAGCTAAACTGACAAACAATTCGTTTTACTTTCTTTATAAACGTTATAAACACGTTTACGTTAACAATCAAACAACCAGAGATGTTTTGGGTAATTGTTCGTACATGTCGGCAGAATATACCATTATGCACATTAAAGACGTCACGTCATCTTTGTTCTGACTTCATCTGACGCATAACTGTGATGTTATAATTAATTTTTGAATGTTTTTCAAATGTGGAGTGTCCATGAGCATAATTCGGAAGTGTTTGGAACAAATTATGTGTGCGTGTAACTGCGTGGAGGCAGAAAAACATGAAACGCACGTGCATCTCGGACCGAACAAACCATGTGATGTATGGCTTGTTTCGGACACGGATTATTTTGACTGTCTTGTATAAACTTTACTTGAGAAATTTCAGCACGTTACTATAAATAATAAAATAGTTATAAATCAATGAAAATGAGGACTTAGAAAAGTTGATTAAGTATATATATCAGTAATCGACACAAACTGTGTTCTTCCTTATTAATAAAAAAGAGTTTAAGGAAAATGCAAACATAAAGTGTACATGCTATATATAATATAGTATTTTACTATAAGCACTGATACTACATATTTTACATTGAACAGTGTTCCCTGCCGGCATACTACAGCCACCATTTTACAGCAAGGATCAACCACAGTAAGTACATGTAGCTCTAATAGGAACACAATATGTTTCGACTGCTATGTCCTTAATTATAGCACCTATTACTTTTATATAATAATTATACCTGCCATCTTTCATGAGGGGGTACATGTGTATTGCTTTGTTCATGTGTGTCTTTCGGTTGGTCGGCCGGTGTACACAATGGTTTACGTTCAATAACTAAAGAACGATTTGGCCTTCGTCTTCAAGCTATACATGCAGGTAAGGTTTTGGCAGCAGTAAATGACCCCTATTGGTTTCAAGCTCAGTCGCTGTAAGGTCAAGATCAGTGTGACCTTTACCATTTTAAACTATTTTGCTGAGAGGGGGCATGCGTGTTTTATAAACATCTCTTGTAACATTTTATCAACTTGCCGCGACTATATTATTATTCAATAATAATACACTCAACCGCTTTAAAAACGCACCACTATTGAACATAATCAAATTTTGTCAAAATACATTTTTTGCTAAAATTGATAGATTACAGAGTGTGTTCAGTTCATAAGCTAGACCTAATTAAAGAAAACGATTTATTTTTTACATTCGGAATACCCCACCCAGGGAACTTTTTTGATTTTGCATTTTTGCGCGTGCAGCTCGATCGCGTCGACCAGTGTGATCAATATTACTTTTAAACTGTACGCTGTTGGTGTACACATTGAAAAAACAACATAAAAAATATTGGCTAAAGGTATTTTTATGCTGCCAATATCTCGAATATTTGTTCTCGATGCTTGTGCCTTCGCTTCCAACTGAAAAGAGCCTCGGTGCCTTAGCATGGCGGTTCAACTGCCACCGTACAATGCATGTGAGCTTAGAACATCGATTCCAAGTGAATGGCACAGTCAAAGACCGACCTGGACGAAACCAGCTAAAGGTATTGAGCCCGAGCTATGAGGAAACATAACACAGGTTGTGTCACTGTAATTGGTTCCGCATGGCTGAACACAGTGTCAAAATAATGACGGACGTCAATCAACAAGCCAAAAGTACATTGCATTTTCATAATTATTTCTTTCATAATTGTCAATAAAAAGGAAAATTATTTTAGTACTCCCGTTCAGAGCCTAAAGTCCCATTGTTTGTCTTCAAGCTCCTTGATAGTGTTAATTTGAGGTGCCATAGAAGCACCACGGGATATGGCCTGAAAGTCTGATGCTCATAACCAAGACTTCAAGTTTAAATAAGGCTTGAATCAATCTTAGGTTCACATAATGCGCATATCTGAACCGCACTCGGTCGTATGGTATTAGCCAGACAGCCATAGCCACATAACATTTATAATTCAAGTTAAGCGTTGCTTGAAAGGTGGGAAACATCACGTCAAACATAATTCTATCCTATTACGTAATTAATGTTACGCTTTGGGAGGAGATACCACGTGCATGCATCAATGGATCGGGCTCTTATACTTGCTTTTGAAATTGCGACTTTCACTTTCATGGGTCTCAGTGTTATCTATGTCATAATGCATTTCAAACTCGTAATAATTGCATGAAAATCACACACATCGTTAAATATAGACTGAAGATTATTAATCCGAAAATAAATAACCGTAAATTGACGTTTTCATCACTAAAACCGATATTTCATATGTGGTGCGTTTTTAAAGCGGTTGAGTGTACATAATAATTTAGGCATCAGTCTACTACGTCACAAGACTATTATTGACGTCATACAATAAATTCAAAATAGCAGACTCAGCTGAGCAATGACCTAAGTTGTTTCGTGGAATTGGTGCCAGTCATCCTTTTAAACCGGACCTTTACTGTCCCTGTCCCGATGTTTCAGAGCAATGAACTTTGGTGCCATAGGAGTAGTTATTGGACATGAAATAACACATGGATTTGACGACCGAGGTAAGAAGTTGTTGTAGTATAATCATTGTAGCATAATAGCAGAAGGCGATTTATTTTTTTAAACATTACCCAAATCTGGCACTTGCATGAAAGTTAGTCATGCGAACGAACATCTGGAAAATCCATTCCTCACAAATTTGCTCTTTCACAATGCTCCAGCCTCGAAGATTACGTCAAATATCGCGGTCATTTTCATGCGAAATTGGTACGCTTCTTTGGCACTTCATTGTAGCATTTTCTCACCGTTATTCGTATATATTTGATATTGTCCTATAACGATGATAGTCCAACAAATGGTATGTAAGTTGTACTGGAAGTACATTTTGACATGTTTGACAATATACAAACAATAGAAACAATATTAGTTATTGTACATGTCTCTTTTATCTGGAGGTATGTTTATAACGCAAATTAATACTGATTTTACTTGTTGAGCAATTGTATTAAGAAGGCATTACGTTGAGCAATATGTACAAACAAGAAGTTTTGCGATGTCGTGGGGTGGGCGGGGTAAATCAATACAAAAAGAAACATTAGAAATAACATTGCTTTTACTTTATCTTGAACATTTTAGATAATTGATGTTGAGGTTGAAACTATTTAATAATCCCCCAGTTATTGTGTAGGATATTTTGTAGGATATTTCGCTTGCTCGTGTTAATCAACTGATCATGTCCTAATCGGCATCCGCACTGACTTCATATCGTTACCAATTTCATACTTTTACTATAGGTTGTATTAATAAACTAGGGACTGAAAAGCTAATAATTTTTTTTAAAACGAAGGCAAATTGTATAAGAGATTAAAGCAACACCAAGACTACTTCAATACTACGGTCATGTGTATTGTGTCGGCATTTTCTGCGGCGGGGACTAGGGCATTTAATCATTTCTTTGGACTGCGTGTGAACATCGCTTCGTGTAGTTGTCTTGTGCATACTTATATGTCAATTAATCAATTTCCAGAAAAGTTTGAAGTAAACATACTTTCAATTTATTTCATGCAATACGAAGTACGTATACAAAACTGTCGTATGTCCTTCTTTAATTATAAGCAGTTACGACTTGGCAAGCCACCATCGCTTAACATTAATTAACAGTATTATGCAGAAACGTTCGATGCAAAGACAAAAGTCTAAGTAATTAAAATTGAAGAAAAAAGGCGCGATCATGGATAGCATAGTAAATTAACTTTTCCTTTGTACCTAGTAAATGTTAATGTGTATCGTAAGATTGATTTTATGTTTTCTAAATCATCGTTCTAGGTCGACAATTTGACAAAAATGGAGATTTTGTGCAGTGGTGGGAGTCTGATATTATAGAGAACTTCAAAGAAAAGGCACAATGCATGATCGATCAATATGACAATTATGTTGTAGCGACACCGAGTATCAACAAAACTGTAAGGAAACTGTTCCTCATGTCATAACCTGTTTCAATATAGCATGCGTTCCTCATGACTTTATGGTTTTATGGTCACCAAGATTGCTCTTTTCAAAAGTGTAAGATCACTTAAGGAGGTATTCCCTATAACTTTGAGCGTTTGAATTAATTCAGGAATATTATACATTAAATGAGAATCATTATTGCTTAAATTCATCAAATTTCAACACAACACTCCCACTTATTACCGAGAAAAGAATGAACACATTTTTCCGTAACAAACCAAAATAGTCACGAGTTGTTTCCCTTTGACCACATAATAATAAATCGCTGGAAGCGATATATTAATATTGGTGATTTAAATATATTTTTAACATTATAGAGACATTTTGCGCACACTTTCTTCTGACAAATTACGATAATTGATAGTGACTTGTACATTTAGCTCATTTAATGTTATAGAAAAATATGCTTGTTATAGGGAATGTCTCTTTAAAGACGTATCCTGGAATGTGATTTCACACGGAGAATTTCTTTATTTATCAGAGATATCATTTCTTATATTACAAAAATAAAGCATGGTTTAACGTATGCTTCCCATGACAGATTTTGAATCAGAAAGCTTTTTTTCAAGACAAGTCCTCAAAATAGATAGTAAAAAAAACAATTTTGCCTCACTTCTGAATTTTGAAAGCGTCGTTGATATTTTTAGTTGGCTGGCTCTTGCATGTAGACAGTGTGTACCAGTATTTAATTTATCAATTGCAGGGTAACCGGGTTAGGTTAGTACGAGTATGCAATGTCTTATACTACACATCTGTAATATACGTTCACATGAGTCTATTGCCCAATTCTAGAATGATGTATGTTTTGGTCTGACGTACTGTAAATCTAACCAGTATATTTCAGTTGAATGGTATAAACACACAGGGTGAAAATATTGCTGACAATGGCGGAATAAGACAGAGCTTCAGAGTAAGTACTTTTGTTCCGGTTTTCGTGCTTATGTTAGGTTGGTTGCTGTGGGCTTATATGACAAGATGCGTATCTGTAGAAACAATATGTACAAATTTGATTACACTGTATAATAAATAAAGGAAGATGATAAACAGTTCGATAGAATCTTATCGTTAAAGATAAATCTCCCGCTTATTGCCGATAAAAAATGAAAATATATTTCCGTAACGAGCCAAAATAGTCTCTAGTTGTTTCCCTTTGACCACATGATAATAAATCGCTGGAAGCGATAAATTATTATTGATAATTTGTATGTATTTTTTACATTATAGAGACATATTTGCGCACACATTATACTGACAAATTATGATTTTCGGTAGTGCTTTGTATATTTAGCTCACTAAATGTTATAGTAGAGAAAATATGCTAGTTATAGGGAATGCCTCTTTAAGAAGGCGCAAACATCTGATTCACAATTCACAGCGACGTATTCTTCTAAACAACACTATAATTGATAAACAAACGTCATTGAAAAGTTGATGTGGTGATCCATTCTAAGAATAGCTGAATGAATTTAAATATATTAAAAGCACGGGTTGCCGATATATGGAAAGGATTCTTCTCTAAGATTACACGATATGTTGGATTTCAATATAATTTGGTAAAATGCTTTTCATTGATAATTGACATATTTGTCATGATTTGTCCAAAGAGATGGTAAAGTGTGGATTGGGCCCTTTTTGTATATATCTGCAATAATTTACTTAAAACATCAATAATAATGGGGTCGTATTTCTGTAAAAAATAGCTAAAAGTGTTGTATTTTATACGGTAATCATTAATTGATCATTGATTTGATTACTCCTTCATAACTCATAAGAAATCATTCGCAAGTCAGATTTCCATATATGTTTTCAGATGAAGTTGTTTTGTATTTTTTCAAGGTATTTTTTGGTAAAACAAATACATGTTACTAAGCATCTTGTTAAAGCACAAGTATAAACTTGTGCAAGAGGAAATAAAATAATTAATACCTTCTCGGATTTTCTATCTCATCAGTATAGCTGATATTTTAAAATGTATATTAATAAGCTGTATAGCCTACATAATGTATGAGGTATCTACATTTACGCTTCAGGCCTACAGGGATTGGGTTGAGAAACGGGGCAGTGAGGAGCCGAAGTTGGCAGGACTGGATTTTACGGGCAACCAATTATTTTTCATCAGTTTTGGTCAAGTATGTTGTTACCTTTTATTATCATAGACACACTGTTTCATCCATTTTAATAGCTTATATGTAAAAATAACGGGTAAATGAATTCAAAATTGTCGGTGATGTAAAACCACAAAATACGCATGGATCCAAATTGTCACTATCGTTTATGATTTAGGGTCCATTCAAATTATTAACAACTTTATTATAATTAAAGTCCATTGTATTCAAATCGTAATGAGCACGTTTTCAGGTTTTGTGTTTATTATGGTGACGTATGCTTACAGTATTTATGTGTGTGTGTGTTAGTTTTTGTGCTCTGTTATTCAACTGTTTCTATTCAGTGTTGACATTCTAGTCATGCTATATTTTTTCTATATACGACGATCATTTACACATTTTAACCACGGATCGTATTGCACCGTAATCCTAACTCAGATTATATTTTTTTTTAAAAAGAATTAACACATAGCCGTCGTACACTGGCCTGCCTGCAACAATGCTTAGAATTTTAGCAGTAAAGTTAAGTTCCCATGAGTGGTATTCAATATTGATCTTATTTGGTTTAATGATATAGACAACCAATCAAATACCACTTTTTTAATATCTCAGCAACAGTCGAAATGATTGTTTAGCCTTGTTCAAATTAAATAATCGCTATTGAATACGCATTAGGTAACGAAATGTTATATTCGTAATCATACATGTATACTTTACAGACTTATTGTAACAATATGGAGAAGGAAGCCATGATCAATCAAATTGATAACGGTGTCCATAGTATGAAGCAGTTCAGGTATGGTCAATATCGGATTATCGTTAACTTTATACTTGACGTTGCTAATAAAAAAGTGTTTTATACTCAAAATACAAGCTCCTATTTAATATCTAAAGATTATCTAATATATTTTTTCAATGCAAATTCATTCGACTATTTTCTTAGTCAGCCATTAATTATATCTAGCGTTGCTTTTTACAATAGTCCTACTCCGGATCTCCACTGATCTGTAGGTACAAATAGAGTTTTACCGTTATAATCCTTGTGACACGTGAATATTCACATCTGGACAATAGAGTTTAGGTCAGTTGTATTTGCATATGAATACACAACTAGACTAACTAGGCCAGATTTGTTTGTACCTAAATGTAAATTAATGGGAAAACCACCTTGCACAGAGTTCCGGATATCAACTATTGTAACTGCCCAAGTAATAAATAAGCAGGATAACCTAATTTCATAGAAATATGCCACAACGGTAACAACAATATACCAATCGAGGGGCTAAGTACTGTGACCTGGTCCAGATAATGTCACCGGATTACCCATGACACAACCAATGTTACAACAGTTGGATGCTCATTCTTGAAGATGGTGCTTCATATTCTTCAATTAATACAACTGTCCGGAGTGGGTTTGCATTTTACTACGGGTCTTCTAACTTTTAACTACGTCATTTAGCTAGGAAATTTGTCTCGTAAAGACTGTGTCTTTGAGCTCGGGCATTCAGCCAACTTTTTTGTTCATTAAACCTAGTTATACAGATTTTTGACAGCTTGGATTTAGCCAGACATTTTCTCGTTTGCATATGTGTTTGGCACTATGTCATGAACTATTGGTATATACTGGAGTGTGTGTTTTCTGTGCTTCACTTTTTAAGTTGAGTGTTGCCTTTCGGGGTCTGATATTATCATACAGTTTGACTTCGTGTAGATACTGGCTTTAATTAATGTATCAACTGATTTAGATTTAGCTATTATGATGGCGCCGGTAATTTCATGGCCAACCTAATTATGTTATGAACTTTATCTTGTTTTACAGGGTTATTGGAACGCTGCAGAATTCCAAAGAGTTTGCACAAGTCTTTGGTTGTACTAAGAGAGAGTATATGAATCCAGTTAAGAAATGTTCAGTTTGGTGAAGAGATAAGCGTTCCTAGACATACCTATATCTTACAAATATATTTGCAGATGTTTTTTATTAATCAGTTATTGAACGAATCAATGTGAGATTTTACGTGCCTGTAAATCACAGTACATGTATATGAACACCTGTTGAAATATTGAGCAAATATAGCATCTATCTACAAAATAACGTTGACAAAGAACAAACCAATGTCATGTCGTTTAGGCCAGTGAATCACAAAAGTCTACCGTTTGTTTTATTATTAAGGCATGTCATTTTATATTGTGCTGCCCGTATCTTCACGTTTGCTTGTGAGTCTTATAAATATATTTCAAATTCCTCTCTGTCATATATTTTGGTTACTGTAACGATGTCTAGTTGTATCTATACTGAGCAAAACAGCTAACCGAACACTTTTTAAATTTGAATATTTCAGTATCCTGTACGTTCACAAACTTAAAATTTTGTATAGTTATTTCAATAAAGATTGTACACCTTATGCAGCTTACCACATGAAAATACATGCCAAAATCACTCATCCATAACGAAAAAGCTTCAGATCTCATTTTTGCAGGTTGTGATCGATTGCTCTCAAATTGCACAAGTTTTGTGTGTATGTTGTGTAGCATGGATGTTTGTTAGTCGGAAAAACAAAATATTATGTCAAAAACATGGCGCATTTGTCAAAGGTAGGCCGCGGAAAAGCGGCAATTACGCTCCCTGGAGGGTATCAATCAGGCAGATCAGTTTTACACAGATTTAAATTATCACAAACATTATTTCCTTTTCTTTCACGTGTGTGTATAATACCAATGCACATAAAATTACCTAAAACAGTATATTGGGAATCACAGGAGCAAAGAAAACTAGCAAATTCAAGTGGGATAACTCTTGCATAATTTTACATCTTTTTAAGTTCATTCACTAAATTTTCCCATAAAATTGTAGTGTCATGCCTAAGTGAAACTCGTTGACTTTAAAAAATAATAAATATTAGTCCTGAGGACTTTTTTGCATGAGTTTGAAAAAACGTGTTTTTCTCTCCATTCAGTATACAAGACACTTTTGAAGTGCGTTCATCAGGTGTTCGACAAATTGTAAATGCCCGCTTTGGTAATAAAGATTGTTTTAAGTGTATATTCTGATAACGGAAACAAAAATAAATATTAAAATACTGAGAATAAAACCAAAATTAAGTCAATAATTACCCTCATTTATCCACACAAAAGATATTCGACCAAATTACCTCCCCTTGACCATTGAAAATTAAAATCATAATTTTGAAAAATTAAAAAATACATGTTTTTGTGACCAAATCGCATCATATCGAGTTTGACTATTTGTTTTATTGATTTGGCGATTAGTCTTTTTAAAATGTGTATGGAATAAACCTAAAATCTTGTATTATTGAACGCTTATTTATGAATTTCAAGTTTATATGTCTGGTTCTGGTATTTCATGGTTCTGTGAACTTCCGTTTCGCATTTTTGAAAAAGAAACTACTTAAATCGCACCCCAAGATCGTAAATAACAAATACACAAACTTTCGTGCAAAAATATTAATAAATAAAAAAGTTGTACGGTAAAAACCGCTGCTCATTCATAAAATATGCTAATTGTAGATTTTGTGAATTTCATCTTGATGGTTGATGTCATTAAATGCATTTTTTGACGATGATGCAAATTAAATATTTTGAGGAAATTTTACCACCAGCCTTCTAATGCTTTCATTATACTTCAGGCCAAGTTTCAGACAATTCCTATGAATAGTTCTATAAATATTCATAAAAAACATAAGCGTTCGGTTAGCTGTTTTGCTTAGTATACACGCTGTGAATAATCCAATTATATGTAGGTACTTTCTCGTCAAGTGAAGAAAGAGGTTATTAATTAGTCTGTCCCATAAATTTACTAGTAACATGTAGTGAGTTCTCCCCGATTATTTCGTTAGATTATTACGTATTCTGATTAGTAAATCTTACTTAGAAAGTGTCTATTAGGTCAAGATATTTTAATCATAGATACTTCTCTTGAAAATACCGTGGTAGATCTATCATATTGAGTAATTGGATAAACTACCGGTAATAAACCCTGTCAAAATACCGTTAGAAGGAAGCGTGTGGATACATGTACTTGATCGGATAAAGAGTATGTGCCTTGTACGTAAATATGTTGTGACCACGTGTAAAAAGTGGAAAAGTGTATTTATGTGGCACAACTTGAAGAGGTTATGTTTATTTTACAAATGCAGTTGTTTTCCAGTTCTGTCACAATATATGAATTGTATGCTAATAATATGTGAATTATCCTGATCGGTATATCAATATCACAACTGACAGCTTCTTCTGCGACGGATTCATCCCATGACACTTGTACACGCAATATTCATTGTATATGCTCTCTTTATGTATTGTACTCGTATAAACAATACTGTATATTACACAACATAATTATGTAAATTAGAAATAAAATATTATCATTATTAGTACGTTGTAGGGTTTTTTTTCTACATCCAGTAACATATTTTAAGGCAGCCATTTACAGGGGTTTATAACTTAGTTTACGAAGTTTTAGTAGAATTGAAAACTGTTTACCAAATTTTGTGTTGACTATCTCTGTACATGCATATGTGTAAGATATTATGATTTTGAAGGGAAAGAGCTTTTATTATCTTAAACTCTTACATTTTCCTAAAATGTTTCATCTTAACAATATCGCAAAAATGGGTAAGTGGATTAAACAGTTTTAAACATCATAGACACATTCGTTTGAGGCATTATTGGGTTCAGGCCCATGAATTACCAAAGCAAAATAACTGAAACTCTCCTAGTCTGTACTCACCATTCTAACAATTGTCAGTTGATCATCTTAAAACTTTACTCGACATTCGGTATCACATACAGGGTCATGTAGTCAACTAATAGAAAGCAAAAACATACTACCTTTTGGGTATCTAGATGCCACCAATTTGGCATAGTTTTTATTAAACTAAGTTCGTCCTGAGCTGGTACTTTGGCATTTCATTTTCTCGTTCGGGTAAGTGAGGATATTTGCGTTATGTGATATTGAATTTTGTCTCGGCAGGTTGGGTTGAGAGCCCAATCCCCCGTCCGATGGTCATGTATCTTGGTCTTGTTTTTTAAATATGGGTGTATAGTTGTTCCCGGGACATCGAGACATCAACAAATTATGAGAGGTACAACTTCAATTCCGATAAATATACGTTCAGTGCCATTCATATGTTCCTGGTAGTTTTATTTCTTCGTTATCGCGTGGATCCATTTATTTCTCCCCGTCATATATAGTAGAGGGTCGGGGAACCACCCCTTTCATATGTTCCTGATGTACTGTATACAAACTTATCAAATTCACGAATACCACGAATTTATGTCCTGTTGAAATTAAATGATTTTAATGTATAGAAAAAAGGCATGTATTTCTCCGGCTTAGAATATGAATGTCGTATTAACTTATTGTCATAAAAAACGAGACTTGCCATGTTGACCAAGCTGGTTATGAGATGGCTTGTTTTCCATAAGGTATAATAGCTATTCAGACAGTTTTCTCTGGTTTTTCAAAATAGCATTGTTGTATTTGCAACTTTCTCATTTTAAAACAGCGGATTGTACATTAAAATTGTTGCCCGGTAAAGTGTAGGCTTATCTTCCAAATACAGTCACCGTGATTTCCAGTAGTCCAGGTCCGAAAGTTTCGAGATTAATTGCAAAACAATAATTCACTAAACGATCTAAGTAGGTATATAAATTGTGTCAGTCAAAATGCATACTGACGAGTAAGTGTGCCCTTGGTCATTTCAGTGATATCAAAAAAATGGGAAAGAATATACATCCCCGTTATGAGCTTCACATTGGCTCTGATGGTTTGGCTGGAGCAATACTGGTTCATTATACATATACGTACATAGTTCGATTTTGCTCTCCGTAGGAGATTACTGTAACAGTTGCAATTTCAAATTCAACAATATCGGTTGGCTAATACTGGATAAAGTTTGTACCTACTTACATGGGTAAATGGTGCACAAATAAACCGTTTAAGGCCTTAATTATAGTCATCATCTGTTATTAGGAATGTTTAAAATATGCGTACTTTGTTTTACGAGGGACGTTTCAAAAGTTCCTGAAAAGTACCCTATACCGTTTGTTTTATGTTCGAATAACTTAAATCATTGCTTTTAAATCGACCAATTCATGTTACAAATTGTGCCATGATTGGAAGGCATGAGGATGTGTCATTCAAAATTGCACTGCTGTCATAGTAACGTCAGTAATGGTTATCCGGGGAACATTTGACGTTACGTCGGAGAAATCGTCAAATTATCCCAAACAATACTCAAAAACCATTAACTATCAATTAACTTCAACCTAAAAATACTGTATTGAACATTTACTAATGAAATTATAACATCTTTTTGGTCAATTTATGACATAGTTTGAATATTTCCACCGTTGTGTTCAGAGTTGTTTGTCGCCGTATTAGATTCGCCCGTCAAATGTCTAAAGATCAATGGATTTGACTAGTTTTTGTCTTATGGCAGGAAAATTAAGTCTAGAAACAATGCAAATAATAGCTACTATCTGTTAAGAGCGTTGCATGTTAATAAGTAAGAGGTATAATCAGTATGATCACTTTCAGACTGTCAGTGGTACTGCTGCAGATGGTCACAGGAAGGCACAACCTGTTGTGAACCAGGCGTTAGTTTGACGTTTCTGTTTGATATTGTGAGACTTTCGAATGCTATGCAAAGTGTTCATGGAAGTAAATACATTGACGCGAGGAATATTTTGAGAATATAAAGCATTGTTAGTATTGTAGCTGGTGAATTGTGTGTGCCATTTGACTGACTGAGTGAGCTTTAGTCAGAACATGTTAATAATGCACGATAAGAGATAACGTTGCCCCAGGAAGCCATTACGGACGTTACTATGGCACCAGTTCAAATATGTACGACATATCCGATTGCGTTCGACTCATGCAACAATATATATCATGAAGTTTTCTATTTAAATTCAAAGTTTGAAGTAATTTATACTCGCGATAAACATTCTAGAGCTATTTTCCTAGAAGTTTGAAACGATCCTCATTGTACAATACATTTGTTGATCGACAAAGTGGATGACAGTTTGAGATAGTTATAGGAGATATTTAAAGACTGTCAGATGAACGAGTGATGTCAGTGACGTGTAGTGTCGTCCGACTAAAGTACTACGATAAAACACATGGATGGCAACCCTGATCAACATACACTCAAACAAATGAACAAACTAGCATACGTCTTGAAATTTTTATTTCATAAAGAATAAAATTAAGCTGTTTTTTTTTTCCAATTTCTGGATGTTCTGAATGAATAATTTTGTTTTGATATACACAAATATTTCAAAAGAATATAACCCATACAGGAATTAACAAAATGACAATAAAACAGCAATGAAGTAACCATAGCATTACATAAATATGTGTACACTGTTTAGTATTTGAATATGTTGAAGAAGTCCTGGAGCAACACAAAAACACTCGCATTGCCGACCTGACTGATCGTACGATGGTGTACGTATTGTTAAAGGAAAATACACACGAGCCTCATGGGTGGTGTTCAAAAAGCATCTTAAGGAAAAAACTTATTAAGTGCAAGTGTACATGTAAGTATTTTAGATTCGACTAAAAATCAAAAGTTTTACCACTTTTATATTGTTGAGAAGCATTTTGTTTACAAAAGAGCTTCAATAATTGTGAATAAAATCTAAGTTATCCCGAAGATTGTTCGAGGAGATATGCGCATCTCAATTAGTTAACCTCAAATGAAATATCGAATATTTATGTTTTACATTAAGATGCTCTGTGAAAATCAGTCCAGCACGATATCATTTAATATCTTCCTAGCATCGAGGTCGTCAATCTACCAGACATCGCATTTGTTAGCTGGATTCATATATGAACCCACTGGGCAATTCCATGCTTTAGCAAACTCATCGAAATTCTGCAGTGGTCCAACAACTCTGGAACATATCAATAACATACATAAAATTATTGATATTTGCATACTATCGTGGATTTCAAAAACAAAACACCCGCAAACTTTTACCTATTCACATTGTTTGACCGCACATTACCCAGTTTCGGACGTAATGTCACTTTTATAACGACACAACTAAGCCATGTGTCATGAAGATTGATCCATACTTGAGGTATCTAACGTGTTAACTATCATTGTTCTAAGGTTTAATCTGATAACCGTTTTTTAACCTACCATTGTCAATGTAAATGTGTCATCTGTTTTATCGAGTAGAACATTCGATCAAAGTATCAAGCATATCGTGCAATTCACCTTCTGATGTGCTTGCAAGCCTCTAAGATGTTTGCATAAAACCGTAGGTATTTCTATGCAATTGTGCATATTGGTACATCAAAATTAACAGTTGCATAAAATTATCAGACTGGTTTTATAAAACTTGTTTTAGTGACCTAGTTGATACACCAACGACACAGTTTCAAACTCCACGTATATTTTAAAGACAAAAAATGTCTAACATTGTTTCATGAACATTTGGTCTCATTTGTATAACCATTCCAAGTATCCAAACTTATTATACGATTAACTATAGAATAAAGCCCTACTATTTACAAATGTTTCATTGCACTCCTTATTTACCATAACAGGTTAAAACTATCCGATAGTAGAAAGATGCATAACTGCAGCAAGGCTGGTGTGACAAATTTCCTAAAACAAAACACACAAAAAACACCACAATAAACCAAAATAGTTAACAGAGAGTTAAGATCTTACAAAATTGCTGCGTTCAGCTAATGAAAGATTTCTGAAGTTATAATGTACCTGAATTTGGCTGTGGTATCCCTGTACTTCGTGCACTGTGCCTAAAAGAATATAATATCATTCAAGGGATATGGGCATAGGATTAAAACAATACTTACAATCATTACTGAGCACTTAAACATTTCATTTAATAATTTTGATGATCATGTTCACCATTGTTGAGAGGAAGAATATGTATCAATGTTAAAAAGGATCTAGTATTATCTTTAGCCCACTTCATAGTTTAACATATTTTATGTGCAAGTCATACGTGTAATCTATCAGTCTGAGTGCAGACTTTGACACACGGGTTCAACAATCATTATTACGTTTTTACTGGCAAAGAAAATGAATCAAGTGTTTACAACAAACAAATATCAAGACTATACATTTCCCCTACTTAGATTAGTAATATAAAACAAAAAATAGCTCACTATAATTATGATAATTTCAATATTTGAGTGCTGAGTGTAGATTGAACAAGTATTAGTTACAATCCTGGGCCATAAGTTTGATTTTAAACGGAGGCGGATAAATGTTCGATTTTCTATTCACATTATCCTTGAATAGATATTCAATTTGTATGAACACAAAATGTATGTAAGAAGGATATGTTTGTTCGGTTTCTCTTATCGACAGTGAAATAACACAAAGTATGGAAAACCGCAAACAACGATGACACCTTCCATAATCGTACCCATTGGTAATTTTACATCTAGGACATACCAAACAACAAAATTAAAGGAAATTAACGAAATCAAGAGTATCTATCGGAACAGGCAAATTCCAACACTACAATTCTTTGTCTTTACTCTTATCTTACCCGGGTCGCCGGATCGGACGACAGGCTCACTAATCACTGAGCCACGGAGGCAAATTGTGTATTCATTAGCTCATGGGCACAAAAACAACCAAAGGGAGACAAAAGTTAACGACGTAACGACAATCGATCACACTCCGGCACACCGATATCGAAAGGTACTGATCAGGTGTAACCTATACTATTTACTTATTCATACAATGGGTTAATCGTTTAATTTTCTGTGTAAACATACAATAAACATCACTCTCAAATACACCTAACAGGGCAGTATACTTGTTGTCTTTCTTTACAATTGGATGTAAGTATAGATATTGTTCCTAGAAGGAGTACTGAACAACACCATTTAAAATGTGACCTTCGTGATTAGTTTGCTCGTTTCGACCCAGTTGCAAGCATGCGTGGAAGCACTATACCTTCTATATTGCAATAGTAAAAAACAAAGAAATAAACTCTAAACAGTACCTGTGCATTATTCAGGAAGTATAACTGATTTGGAGTGTAATCCAGACCCGGAAGTTTGTCCTCCTCTACACAATTTCTATCCTCTGTTACCCAATCCCTGTATGCCTGTGGATACATACTGGTAATGATGAATACATGTAATTTGTAGTACTTAAGGAGTCAAAAATAATCCAATTAATCAATTTAAATGATATTGAATAAGCACATGTTTTAAATGGATAAACTTGAAATCCTTCAACAAAATCGTTTGACGAACACTAAGGGAGGTCTCTGCTCTGATGCAAAAGCAATGTATATCATGTACTAATATCATTATCGCGGCCCACTGAAGGTCTGTGGATTACGATGAACATATTATGAAAATCTTGTTATGGAGGGGCACTTGATCACATATAAATGCACGACTGAATAATGCCTCAGTATGAGCAACGAATACACATTAAAGACAGCATTTACCATCATCGTATGTTTGAGTATAGCGCGTTAAAATTAATCACAAGTGAAGATAGAGGTACTGATGGGATTCCAATTAAAGAAGACTTGTTTCCTACCTTAAAACTAATTTGCAATCCACCTTCACGACCAACATTTGTTTGCTTGAGTCTGTTCCCGTCAATCTGTAATTCATGATAAAATGTCAATAAGTTACACGTCAAATGCTGCTTATAAATTTCTGAATAAAAACATATTATATGGTACAGTTTCTGTATTTAATCGTTTGATACACATTGATGTTGGTTTTGGTGCAAACTCCTTCAAGGCAGGGTACTTTTCAAGTTTGAATATGGAAAAAGAGTTACATTATGAGAATCGTGTCCTTCATCGTTATTCAAATAAAATAGTAATTGCATTCCGGGGATTTTTGTAAGGCCTTGGTGAAACACATACAAACGGAAGGTATTTCAGTAAAAATGCGTTTCGGATATGACGTTGTTGAAGCTGGTACATAGTTGTTCAAAAGTCGAAACTGCAAACATGGATACCCGTTTTGTCATATTGGTGGCAGCAAGTCTGCCACTGTTCTAGCGTCTCAACGTGTAGAACACATTCATATCCATTTAAAACCATGTAACTACCGTATAAAGCAATGTTTCTTTACCAGCACTAATATCATTGTTGATTGAATAATCAAACACAATTTATGATGCACATTTTTGTTAAGATAGGCGAGCCATTGTTCCTTGATCAAATGTTTCCTTGACTTTCAATAAGTAAAGATATGTATTTCTGTCAAAT